>CM077638.1:37299128-38549128 GCA_039660915.1 Euphorbia tirucalli | reverse complement strand
GGATCGATCTGCCACGGGAGCATCACATGGTTCGATCGTCATAGGTGTTTCTCGGGTAGGTCTTGTTATTATCCTAAGACCTGATGTTCATTGTAACATAACATGGGATCTCATACACTTTGACGTATGCCTAACAGGCCAGTAACAGGGTGCCAAGTATGGGTATGTTGGGTGGGCCAGTGAACATGTTGATGTTGATAGTGAAGCTGACGGAATTGCCACTCAGCGTCCCCTGAGATGACATCACTGGCCACTTGATGAGTGGGACTGACAAGTGTATGGCCATACCCGAAGAAGTTGGGATAGTTATTCGTTAGGTTTAGTCCACTCGGTATCAAGAGATAAATAAGCATATAAGAGTATGATAGGGCCATGCCTCTTTCTTATATATCGATGTCAGTTGGCAAGGGATATACAATATCACTACCGGGTTATGTTTCACATTAGACTGCAAGTCTCCGTCTTAATTGGGGGTTGTAACGGTTTGCTAGAACCCACTTACAGTCTGTGGGCCTTGGGCCCACTGCCAACATAAAGACGGATCCATAGGATCGTACATATAGAACGACCGAACGTTGACAAATCGGAATTAGAACGGAAATCAAATTAATTGAGTTATTGACATTAGGTTATGTCATAATTAATTTAATTATAAAGAGAGAAATTTATTTTATTTGATTAATTAATTACATGTAGTAAATAATTAATTAAATAAAATAATATTTCCTTGGTGGAAATTAAAAATACAAATGTTGTATTTATTATGGGTGACTTTAATTTAACTTTAGGTTATTTTAATTTGATGAAATTGTATTTAATTGTATCAATTAGGATTTTATAATATGGTTTTATTTAATCCTAATGATATAAGGTAAATCAATTAAATCAAATTAAATAATCTATAGTTTTAATTAAAATCCTAGTAGGCTAAGGAGTATATATACTAAAGGAGTATATATAGGAAGCTTGAACCTAATTCTCCCTAACCCTGATAGAGAATTTTCAGTCACAATAAGAAAATTACAGCAGTCCCCTTTTGGATTTTCTCTTGGTTTTCGTTGAATCCATTCGCTAGCACGAGTCCCGTTCGAGAGTCTTTCATGTACCGGATTGTGAAGGAAACATGTTTGGGTTTCTACAGTAGTCTCTAGAGGAGACAGTTAGGGTGAGAAAATTTATTTTCTCCGTTCTTGATTTCATTCTATTAATCTACATGTATCTTGGGCTTTCGAATTGTGGAAAATTTTAATCGGTATTTCGCCTCGCGTTTAATTTTTCCCGTGACGATTCCCTACAAGTGAGTTATCCAACTTAGAAGGACATCTAGAGATTTTAAGCTTTCATTCACATTTAAAGCACTATAGACCAAAATTGATATCAAGATTTAAGCAAAGGGTCAACATTCCAATTTTTCGAGCATTGAAAAGGCCTTCAATGAGGGGTAACTCTCCCTATAAGTTACGCTCTATACATAAAGTCATTTTTCTTTAACTTTGATTGAGGTGAGGTGGGCCTATCCCCAAACTAAAAACTTATGGGTGTTGGAATGCGAAAGGTCTCGTTTCTTTTCTGAGCAATAAAAAAGTTCTCCTATGAGAAGTTTGCTCTCCCTCTTAAGCCACTCTCCATACACATATTGGATATGCCCTAGTCCCGAGGCATTGGTCCTTGTGTTTGTATTATACATTGTACATTTTATGTAAGATATGTATGATACAATTTTGTGTTAATAAATAAAGGCATCAATCTATTTACTATATGTCTTGGGCAATATTTTAAATAGAGTATCCAATGGACATATTCATATCCTTTGGAAATAAAAGGAAAAAAACCAGCCATCTTTCTTGAGACTTGGACGTCCAACATAGCCTCTCTCACTCTCTCTTATTGATTTTCCGAACAGCTAGCACGGGTTTCAATCCGAGAGCCATTCGTGTACGGGACAAAGAAGGAAATCTAATTTGGTTTCTGCAGTCTTCATCTGTCTCTTGGAGAGACTTTAAGGTGAGATTTTAAAACCTTCTTCCTTATGCTTTGTGCTTTTGATTTCCACTACTTAAGCTCCTAGGACCGGATTCGAGGAAATCAATGCGTATTTCCACTTTTATCGGTTGATTTCCGGTGACGAATCCCAGCAACACAAAGAATGATTTTTTTCATACCTAGCTTAAGGTGAATTGGTCTCATCTCCCAATTCAAGGCTCAAGGGTAATAGAGACAATTGAATTCTAAAATTTAACATTCTCAGCACAATTCAACCAACATTATCAATTCTAAGCTAGACTCTAATTATCTCATCCTCGATAAGTTGGCAATAAAATCACTTACTTCAAATTAGCTAACAAACTTTTTGAAAATAATTGATCAATTAAACTTCATCAAATTCTATCAAAATCAAATGTAGAGCATATGCAAACTAAGCTCAACCCCTAATCCTTATGACAAACTGATGGATCCTAGGCGAAGTAGTAAAACTAAACCTAGAAACGCACAACTAAGGTAGTGTACCTATCGTTGACAAGTAATAATTCTGGTTGGTCCAGGTATCGATCCCACAGAGAAAAATATTCTGCAAACACTAAACTACTCGGGTTCCTTGCGTGTCCTAGGCGGAACTTAGTTTTTTGGATTCGTTTATGCTAACAACTAATTATCCTACTCCTAGTTGATCTATTCCAGCTTACTTTGCACTTGAATTTGGATTATCAATTGGTGGTTTACCGACCTACGAATGCTAATGGAGATGGCTTTATCAATTAACTACAATAGATGAATTTAAATCAACAATTAACCCTTAATTATGTTATTTCAATAATTCAACCTAGCATGTCTAGATCTTTTAAGTCCTTAGCCGGTTTCCCTTGTTTAGAGGCGGTCTAATTCTAAAGCTCAGAAAATAGGGGCACGTAAGTTCCACAATGTCGTTAATACTAATGGTTTCCTAGGTGTCAATCTAAGTAATGCCACAAATATGAACTTGATGAATTAAGATCTTATGAGACTAGATTATCATTAAAGGAATTGCATAAAGAAGAGGAATAAAAATTGAAATTAAATTGCAATCAACTGTATTAATCAAGAAAGGTGATACAAATTCAGTGTTTACAACCAAACGTAATCAATTGCGGAATCAAAAACCAACTTAATCAAATTACAAAGGCGAAGAAGAAAAAGTTATGCCCTTTTAGTCCGATTAACCGGATTCCGACGGTGTGAAGATGCTTGGGGTGTACCTCTATAGACAAACTCAAGCCGGAACCAAGAACGTCGCAAAAGGGGAAGGTTCTATGTAAAACTCCTACCAACTGATGATTCAAAACTTAAAGAAAACAAATAGTTCAAGCTAAAACCTAGCTACAAGTTTCTGCTCTCCCTCTAAAAGTCTGGAAAAAGATCATTAAAACTTAGAAAATAACCTATTTATATGGCTAGGTTAAAACCAGGAAAAAGAAAAGATGAAAGTAGGGCAACAGCAGAATTCCGGAGCTCGGCACGCCGTGCTGGTAGAAGTGGCACGCCGTGCTGTGCAGAATTGTGGGTGGCACGCTATGCTGCTGGAGGTGGCACGCAGTGCTGTGTAGTTTTGGGGGGTGGCACGCCGCGCTGGTATGAGTGGCACGATTTCGTGCCACTCCACTGGATTGCATCTCTTGGCCCGCCGGATTGGCACGCCGTGCCACCTTGATTTTCAGCACTTTGAACTCTTCCTTGCCGCCGATGCTCCAACTTCCGGTCCGGGTCATAATACCTATCCAAAACAAGCGTAAGAAACATAACCGCACCAACGCCGTGGACCATAAAAACGACATATTGTCCAAAATTACAAAAACAACCCTAGGAAACACAAAAAATACTAAAAGTTATAAAAATCTATCCAAAACATAAAAAGCACAAAAATACTCAAAAACCACACAAACATTCACACAAAGGACTCTAAAAATTTCCGTTCAAACAACGAAATTGCCTAAAAGATAAGTTCAAAAACCGACCTTATCAACCACCCCACACTTAAAGTCTTGCTTGTCCTCAAGCAAATCAACTAAAGACAAAGGAGTAAACTTGCTCGCTTTTACTTGCAAATCCAACTAAGGGTTTAACCGTACGAAATTCATAAACTCAAGAAAGTAAAGCATCACTTTCGAAATGACACTAGGCGGACCAGGTTCAAAACCACTCAATACCTGAACCCAACAAAATTTAGCTAGTCAAAGGGCGAGGAACAAATAGAGTTTATACGACCACAAAGCATCTCACAAGATGTCACTCCAACGCTCAAGTTCAAGGTAAGGCGGATGAGCACACAAAAACAAACAATGGCACACATCACATAGCGAACTAATGGCAATCCCGGTGAAGTCATTGGTCAAGGAGCAAAATCAGAGAACCTTGGGCTTGTAATGTTACGGCTTGGGGTAGGTTTGATAAAAGGGAAATTTAGGTATACAACTCCTACGAATCAAGTAAAATACACAAATTGACTAAGAACTAAAGATGGGTCATGCAACATTCAACTCAAAACTAGTCCTAAGAGTGTTTGCTTTGCTATATTTTTTTTTCTTTTTTCTTTTTTATTTTTTTTTATTTTTTTATTTTTTTGAAATTAAATTGACAAAAAGAAGGCCTTATCCACACCCAACGGCCAAAACACAACTTAACGGGGAAAGAAAAAAAAATTACAAGACATGGGTCAGGGCAATTAGATGATCGCCCTAATCCTTTATTCAAACAATTGAACTGGAAATGGAACACATATACCGGCTTAAAGATGAAAACCGGACAAACAAGACATGCGTCTACAAACTCCGAATTTCACGAAAAGGAGCCGAACATATATTGACTCTATTTGGATTTTTTTTACACAATTTTTCCATAGGACTAGATATGAAAGAGTTGAAATGCAAATGGTGATTGACCCAAAATAAATGAACAACTTAGCCAATTACTTGATTTAGGAGAGGAGGGTGAGAAAGGAAAATCAAAGTGAGTGGTAAAAAATTAGGATGATAGATTTGGCTTGGTGAAGGTTTTTTAAGTCAAAAAAGGTTAATTTAGTGGCTTTGGGTGATCTAAGGGATGAATTAGTGGTTAGGGTTAGGCTCATTTAAGTCAACGGGTTAATCCTAAGCGTCTCCACATATTAAGCTCTCGATGCCAAGTGCAAAACGACACCGGGTTCTACGATCTAGTGTGCCACGATTGTTTTTACCCTCACAAAGAAATAGAACCGATGTGAAATGGTTCCAAAGGCTTAAATTCTCACAAATGTACTAGGGGTTGTATGCTAGGTCGTGTGACTCAACCAATATTCCAAGGCGTAATCCTAGCTCGATCATGCAAGTAGAGGTAGAGGATTAATTCCCTAATGCAACCTTAATGACAAATCTAACCAATGGTTACCATCAAGAATCACAAATCACGCACAAACAAGCTAATGACTTACAAACAACTCCTAATAGCCCTAGCCAATTGCTACCAATCCAAGCACAGAGACTTAGGTTCGAGGGTGGATTAAGTAATGTTATTGAAACGGCAGTTGACACATAAACAACCTAAAAACACTATCAAACCAAAACCAACTCCACATGCATTGAAAACTAAAGCCTAAATCTAACCAAAAACCAACACAAAACATCCAAATATGCAAAAACACCAACAAACATACAAAACAAACAATCAAAAAGTGCAATGTAAAAAGAAGCAAAAGAAAGGGAGAAATCCCTTTACCCACCCCACACCTAGATTGCACTTACTTCCAAAAGTGCAATGGAAGAAGGAGAAAACTAAGTGGGAAAGGAAAAGGGTTACCTCACATATCGGGGGCTGGTGGCGGCGGGTATGGCCACCCTTGGGCTGCACAGAAACGAGAGGTGAACGCCTCAACGTTGGCGAGCTGAGCTGCTTGCCTATCAAGGTGCACGTTCATCCGCTGCTCAAGCAGAACCTGATGGACGGTTAAGCCTTCCAGTTGTTCAATTATGCCATCCAACCGTCCTTCGATCCGCCCCATAAAATCTAGGCCCACTGAAACATTCTCCGCATCCTCCTCGCTATCCTCAGCTTCCCCACTCTCGTCCTCCTCATCTACGTCCATAGGAGCCTTTCCCCTACTCAAACCTCCTGCACTTGAAGTACCTGCAGCTGTCACAACATGGGAGCAAGACAAGATTCCCCTTGAAAGCTTCTTGGGAAGGATGCTATCGAGGTTCCTATAACAAGTATTACTATGAAAGAAGCATGCAATACAAGTTACAATATGTTTAAACCCTAGTTCAGACTTAGCTCGGTTGTGGTGGTTGTATAAGGCTTCCATGACAAAGAAGCCCATATGCACCTTAATCTCACTATGCACATGCCACAGGATTAAAAGTTCAAATGCATTAACTCGGTTGCTCTCAGTTTTTCTCAAAAAATTAAAACACACAAATTTGTGAATTAATTGCAAAACAGGGTCATGAATTTGGGAAGTTTTGGCAAACCTAGGTTGGTATACCCCTTGCCCTACCATGCGCCAAAATTTCTTGGCATCCATATTCTCCGGCCATTTGTAATCATTCCCCTCAATACCTATGCAAGCCCTAAGGCCCTCAATATCTAAAGACCGTTCAGTACCAAAGAGGCGGAATGTCATGCTCCTAAGGCCCGTATCAGGGTTTGTTTTGAAGCTTAAGGTGGAGTAGAATTCGAGGTTCAACTCCCTAAAGACGGGTGGATTAGACTTCACAAACTCATACCACCCAAGACTAGTCAATTTAGCTCGTACTGCCTCCGACCTATCTTGCACAAATAAAAATTCCCAATCGAAAGTTCGAAAGGGGGTGCTTTCTAAAGGAAATAGGGTTTTGTATTTTTTACCTTCATCATCCGAAAGTAAAGGGAAGGGGCATTTGTACTTCCTTGAGAGGCTCGTCAAAGGGGCCATCAACTGTTCGGTAGGTAATTCATCGCGTGGCACCGGTTCTGGTGATGGATCTATGGGCCATCGTGATGAACCGTGTCTCCGATCGGCGACGGTCTTCTTTTTCATCCTACAATTGCACAACCATAAAAATAAAACAAAAATCAAAAACAAAAGAACCCAAATCCAAAGAAAACCTACAGTCATAAATACAAACCACTAAAAAGAAAAAGAATGCAAAACAATCATCCTATTAAGCAGTCAATCAATCAAAATCAAAGGGAGAAAAAGAACAAACAATAAAAAGATTAAAGGGAGAACAAAGCATGAATTCATACCTGGTTGCAAGGAAAATGAAGCAAGAGAAAATCCTAGGGCAAAATCAGAGTGGAAGAGAAGGTGAGAGGGAGAAGATGAGGAAGGAAGAATAAAGGTAGAGAGGGAGAAGGGGAGAAGGGAAGGAAGAATAAGGGAAGAGAGGGAGAAGGGAAGAGTTGGTTCTAGAGAGAGAAAGTGGACAGGGAGAGAGAAAGTGAGAAGGTGAGAGAAAGTGAGAAAGAAGAAGAAGAAGCAGAAGAAGAAGAAAAATGAGCGAAGAAGAAAAAGAAGAAGAGGGATGGGCGGTTACAAAAAGAAGAATAGGAGAGGGGTTTATATAGGCGGGCGGATTTGACCTAGAATTTCAAAATTTAAACGCTCGGCACGCCGTGCCCAACAATCGGCACGGCGTGCTGAGCAAAGCATAAACACTTACCTGGAAACAGCGTGAGGGCACGCCGGCGTGCTGGCTCGGCACGTCGTGCTACCTTGAAAATTGTATATGCGGCACGGCGTGCTCTAATTTTGACATGGCGTGCTGTTTGTTCTACAACAACTCACTTTGGAAACAGCGTGACGGCACGTTGGCGTGCTGTATTGGCACGTCGTGCCACCTTGAAGACCCTGTAATTGGCACGGCGTGCTCCTCGCTTATGCACAACCCTCTTCCGGAATAGCACGACGGCAGGTGGGCATGCTGTATTGGCACGTCGTGCCACTTTGAAGACCATCACTTTGGCACGGCGTGCTGTTTGTCAGTCATGGCGTGCTGAATTGCTCTTGCACGTGATTTCGGAACAGCGGCCTGGCACGATTTCGTGCCACCCTGGCACGCCACGTGTTACTTCCAATTTCACCTTGGCACGGCGTGCTGCTTGTGACACGGCGTGCCATCCTGAATTCTGCCCACCTTTACTTTTTTCCACATTATGATCACGATTTTTGATTAACTTGCTTAATTACCTATTCCTACACACAAAAACACAAAAAAAAAAAAAAAAACATATTAACACAAAAATTAATGTACAAGGGAGGCACATGTACCTCATTGCTATGTTTATAGTCGGAATAACTCGACTTCTACGTCTGCGATTTAGCATTACAAATCACAAAGGAGTAAGACTTGCTTCTCCTCCTTCATTCCTCCACTGACGTAGGGCTTCAACCGATGCCCGTTTACTTGTTGAATTCCCTCCGGGGTTTCAATTTCCACCATCCCGGAGGGGTAGACCTTATGCACGGTAAACGGCCCTGTCCATCGACTTCTCAGTTTGCCCGGAAAGAGTTTCAACCGGGAGTTATACAACAGCATCAACTCCCCTTGCTTGAAACCTTTCTTTGTTACATGTTGGTCATGCCATTTCTTGATCCTCTCCTTGTAGATCTTGGCATTCTCATACGAACTCAACCGAAGCTCATCTAGCTCCATGAGTTGCCTTAATCGAAGCTCACCTGCAGCTTGCATATCAAAGTTAAGAAATTTTAAAGCCCAATATGCCTTGTGCTCTAGTTCTACAGGTAGATGACAGGATTTACCGAAGACTAAATGGTAAGGGGACATCCCTATAGGTGTCTTAAAAGCAGTCCTATATGCCCATAGTGCATCGTCTAACCTTAGACTCCAATCTTTCCTAGAAGCACTTACCGTTTTTTCTAGGATTCGTTTTAGTTCCCTATTCGAAACCTCAACCTGCCTACTCGCCTGAGGATGGTAAGGAGTTGCTACCTTATGCTTAACCCTATACTTATGCAAAAGATTGTCAAATTGTCTATTACAAAAATGGGAACCCCCATCACTGATGATAGCCCTTGGGGTTCCAAACCTAGTATGAATGTTTTTCTTTAGAATTTGACAATGACCCTTGCATCGTTGGTTGGTAAAGCGACAGCTTCTACCCACTTAGACACATATTCAACCGCCACAAGAATGTATTGGTTGTTGTGAGATATTGGGAAGGGTCCCATGAAATCTATGCCCCAAACATCAAAAAGTTCACACACCAAGATACCCTGTTGGAGCATTTCATTCTTTTGGGAGATATTTCCCGTCCTTTGACACGCATCACAGGCTCGAATATAACTAATGACATCCTGTTTCATGGTTGGCCAATAAAACCCACTAGATAAAATTTTTCCTACAGTTCTATCGAGTCCAAAATGGCCACCCGCTTCTCTATCACGACACATCTCAATAATGGAGGGAACCTCCTCACAAGCAACACACCGCCTAATCACATTATCAGCACATAATCTAAAAAGATATGGGTCATCCCAAAAATAATCCTTAGCATCATGAAAGAATTTACGTCTCTGTGCATGTGAGAGGTTAGGTGGAAGAATGTTACCGACTTTGAAGGTTGCGATGTCCGCAAACCATGGTATAGAGGTTACCCCGCACAACTGTTCATCGGGGAATGTGTCACAGATGTCCGCTTCTGGAGAGGATACAGATCCTTCACTTGGTAGTCTTGAGAAATGGTCGGCCACTACGTTCTCTACTCCCTTCTTATCCTTAATCTCCACATCGAACTCCTGGAGGAGTAGAATCTATCGAATCAACCTGGGCTTTGCATCCTGTTTAGCCAGCAAATACTTAAGAGCAGCATGGTCAGTATACACAATGACTTTTGATAAGACCAAGTAAGACCTGAACTTATCAAAAGCAAACACAATAGCTAGTAATTCTTTCTCAGTCACAGTATAATTCATTTGAGCACCGTTTAATGTCTTACTAGCATAGTAAATTGGGTGAAAAATTTTGTTCACCCTCTGACCTAAACATGCCCCAACAGCTATGTCACTTGCATCGCACATAAGTTCAAAAGGGATTTCCCAATTCAGACTCACCATGACCGGTGCCTCAATCAATTTCTGCTTAAGCAAATTAAAAGCATACATACACTCATCATTGAAATTAAATGGGGCATCCTTTAGGAGTAGCTCAGTCAACGGCTTAGCAATCTTAGAAAATTTTTTTACAAAACGCCTATAAAAGCCCGCATGTCCCAAGAAGCTCCTAACTAACTTAACCGAACTTGGGGGAGGCAGTTTCTCAATCACCTCAATCTTGGCCGGATCGGCCTTGATCCCTTTTCCCGACACCTTATGCCCTAAGACAATGCAATCCCGGACCATGAATTGACACTTCTAACAACTAAGTGCCAAATTGGTGTCTTCACATCTCTGAAGCACCTGGTCCAAGTTCCCCAAGCATGACTCGAACGTATGACCAACAACAGAAAAATCATCCATAAAGACTTCCATAAAATCCTCAATCATATCTGCAAAAATGGCTAGCATGCATCTTTGAAAGGTGGTCGGGGCATTACACAACCCAAAAGGCATCCGCCTATATGCAAATGTCCGGTATGGACACGTAAACGTGGTTTTCTCCTGATCGAGAGGGTCCACTGGAATTTGCATATACCCGAATAGCCCATCCAACGTACAAAAATATTCGTGCCTGGCCATCCTTTCTAACATTTTATCAATAAACGGTAATGGAAAATGATCTTTCCCGGTGGCGTCATTCAACTTCATATAATCAATACACATACGCCAACCCGTGACAGCTCTAGTTGGGATTAGTTCCCTTTTATCATTTTGCACTACTGTCGTGCCTCCCTTTTTAGGCACACATTGGACCGGACTCACCCACTGACTATCAGAAATAGGAAAGATAATACCTACGTCGAGGAGTTTTATCACCTCGGTTCTTACCACTTCCTTCATGTTTGGGTTCAACCGACGCTGAGGCTGTGCAGAAGGTTTTACCTCATCTTCCAGGAAAATTCTATGCGTGCAAAACGTCGGACTTATTCCCTTGATGTCATGGATTGTCCACCCGAATGCTCCTTGGTGCTTCCTTAGCACCTCTAGCAGCTTGTCCTCCTCCTCTCTTGTTAACAAAGAAGAGATTACAACGGGTAAGTCCTTTGGAGGATGCAGAAAAACATATTTAAGGTTAGGGGGAAGGGTTTTGAGCTCCAATGATGGAGGTTCCTCCAATGAGGATTTAGGTGCCGGCTTGACTTCATGCTCCAGCTTATCAAACCGTCCCTTCACCCATGAGCATTCCTCACTTAACACTTCATTTGCCTCACTTTCACTTAGACCTTCTCCTATGATGCATTCTAGTTCACTGCACAAATTCTCAACCACACAAGCATCAATAGGACAAAAGGAGTCCACAAAGTTACAATTTTCAACATCTAATGGATATTTCATTGAGTTATAGACATTGAAACTTACCTCCTCGTTGTGCAACCTAAGAATAATCTTACCTTCCTGGACATCTATCAAAGTCCTACCGATTGCGAGAGATGGTCTTCCAAGTAGAAGGGGTACCGAGCTATCTTCCTCTATATCCATTACCACAAAGTCCGCGGGGAAGATAAACTTGTCCACCTTTACTAACACATCCTCGACCACTCCCTTTAGTCTCGTGAGAGATCTATCCGCCAATTGGAGGGTCATATTGGTTGGCTTTGGGTTTCCCAATCCGAGTCTCCTGAAAAATGACAAAGGCATCAAATTTATACTTGTACCCAAATCACATAGGGCATTGGCAATCTCCAAGTTTCCTATCCGGCATGGAATAGTAAAACTACCCCTATCTTTAAGCTTAGGTGGGAGTTTGTTAGTGATAATCGCTGAACATTCCTCTGTTAAAGCCACCACTTCGTCCTCGCCTAGCTTTCTTTTCCCTGCAAGAAGTTCTTTAAAGAATTTAGCATAAGAGGGCATCTCTTGGAGAGCCTCAATCAATGGCATATTAAATTCTAACTTCATAAAAATTTCCAGGAATTTGGAGTATTTCTGCTCCAGTTTATCTTTCTTCTTCCTTTGAGGATAAGGAAGTTTAGGCACATAGGCTCTCACTGGGTCAGGAATTTTCCCTTTTTCATTTGTACTAGGTTCGGGTTCAAAAATCGAGTCGGGGTTGCTTACCTCTCCCGACTCTTCACTTACCTCAGTAGGTTGGGATGGAATATCAGCGTTTTGCACTCGGTCCTCCACTTGCCTACCACTTCGTAGGTTATAACTTGAGCTGTCTCCCGTTGATTACCCTTAGGGTTTTGTTCAGTTCTACTCGGAAGTGCTCCTTAAGGTCTTTCCTGCCTCTCCCTACTCATTTGTGCCACCTGCTTACCCAAATCCCTACAGTATGCTTCATTATCAGCAAGCCGAGACGAGATGTCTTTTAATAAAGACAAAACCGTCTCATCTTGTTTAGACTGTTGTGGTTGTTGCAAGGATTGATCATTAGGAATAAATGGGGCCTTACCTAACCCCTGCTCGCGGTGCTCATAATGGAACCCGGAAGGAGGTCTCAACACATTTTGGTTATTACCATAAGACATGTTCGGATGTTGATACCTTCTTCCGTAATTATTATTATTATTGAAATTTTATGGGTAAGAGTTAGAATTATTGTACCTTTGGTTTCCTCCCACAAAACTTACATTTTCGGACGGTTGGGCGAATGGGTCGCCCAATGCACATTCCTGCCCGGGATGCTCCGCTCCACATGATACACACAACACCGGCTGGTATTGTGGCCCATTTAAATTCAGGCGGGACATCAACAGGTCCAGCTTCTTGTTCACATGGTCCATGGCTGCATCTTGGCGTCCCAAATTTGTAGCTCGAACCTCATTCCTTGTTGGTGTGTCCGACTGCCATAAGGTACTCTTTCTAGCCAACTCCGCAATCAACTCCTCGGCTTGTGTAGCAGTCTTCTTAAAAATGTCCCCACCTGCAGAAGAATCAATAATGGCACGGTTAGCTGGTGTCAAACCATGATAAAACGTGCTTACCTGAGTAAATCGCGGCATGTCATGGTGGGGATAGTTCTGCAATAACCGTTGAAACCTCTGCCATGCTTCATTAAGAGTCTCAGTCCCAAATTGCCGGAATCCCATGATCTCGTTCCTTAACTGGACCGTTTTTGAAGGTGGGAAGTAGTATGCGAAGAATTGCTCTTCCAATTGATTCCATGAAGTCACTGATCCGGGCCTCAAGGATTTGTACCATTCCATTGCTCCCCCGCATAATGAAAAGGGAAACAACTTCAACCGCACCGCATCTTGGGGCACTCCACCGATTCGGACTGTATCGGCCACCATGAGAAACCGGTCTAAGTGATCATTGGGGTTGTCACTTATTCCACCACTGAATAGTCCGTTCCCTTGGATCAAAGTGATCATGCTGGACTTCAACTCAAAGTGATTGGCACTAATGGCTGGAATAACCACTCCGGATCTGTTCCGGGGCCGATGTGGAGCCATTAGATCAGTCATGACCATGTTGTCTCTATCACCACCCCTTCTTCTATCAAACTCCTCCCGCTCTCGCCGGAATCGCTCTTGCTTATGTCTTTCCCGGAGCTGTCTCTCCTCATCGTCCTGTTGATGATGATCCATTTGGACAATTTGCTCTTGTTGTACTCTACGGTTCCTGCTACACAAACGTTCAATTTCAGGGTTATAAGGTACAAGCTTAGGGTGTTGAGAGCGAGTTCGCATAAGCTAGAAAACACACACACACACACACACAGAAAATAAAGAAAACTAAATTGCAACAAATATCCACAGAAAAGAAAAATTATTTAACTATATGCACAAGAATAGTGCCTAGATCAGCAAATAGACTTTTGGCTCAATGATGCAGAAAAATAAATTTCCCAGGCAACGGCGCCAAAAACTTAATGGATCCTAGGCAAAGTAGTAAAACTAAACCTAGAAACGCATAACTAAGGCAGTGTACCTATCGTTGACAAGTAATAATTCTGGTTGGTCCAAGTATCGATCCCATAGAGAAAAATATTCTGCAAACACTAAACTACTCGGGTTCCTTGCGTGTCCTAGGCGGAACTTAGTTTTTGGATTCGTTTATGCTAACAACTAATTATCCTACTCCTAGTTGATCTATTCCAGCTTACTTTGCACTTGAATTTGGATTATCAATTGGTGGTTTACCGACCTACGAATGCTAATGGAGATGGCTTTATCAATTAACTACAATAGATGAATTGAAATCAACAATTAACCCTTAATTTTGTTCTTTCGATAATTCAACCTAGCCTGTCTAGATCTTTTAAGTCCTTAGCCAGTTTCCCTTGTTTAGAGGCGGTCTAATTCTAAAGCTCAGAAAATAGGGGCACGTAAGTTCCACAGTGTCGTCAATACTAATGGTTTCCTAGGTGTCAATCTAAGTAGTGCCACAAATATGAACTTGATGAATTAAGATCTTATGAGACTAGATTATCATTAAAGGAATTGCATAAAGAAGAGGAATAAAAATTGAAATTAAATTGCAATCAACTGTATTAATCAAGAAAGGTGATACAAATTCAGTGTTTACAACCAAACGTAATCAATTGCGGAATCAAAAACCAACTTAATCAAATTACAAAGGCGAAGAAGAAAAAGTTATGCCCTTTTAGTCCGATTAACCGGATTCCGACGGTGTGAAGATGCTTGGGGTGTACCTCTATAGACAAACTCAAGCCGAAACCAAGAACGTCGCAAAAGGGGAAGGTTCTATGTAAAACTCCTACCAACTGATGATTCAAAACTTAAAGAAAACAAATAGTTCAAGCTAAAACCTAGCTACAAGTTTCTGCTCTCCCTCTAAAAGTCTGGAAAAAGATCATTAAAACTTAGAAAATAACCTATTTATACGGCTAGGTTAAAACCAGGAAAAAGAAAAGATGAAAGTAGGGCAACAGCAGAATTCCGGAGCTCGGCACGCCGTGCTGGTGGAAGTGGCACGCCGTGCTGTGCAGAATTGTGGGTGGCACGCTATGCTGCTGGAGGTGGCACGCAGTGCTGTGTAGTTTTGGGGGGTGGCACGCCGCGCTGGTATGAGTGGCACGATTTCGTGCCACTCCACTGGATTGCATCTCTTGGCCCGCCGGATTGGCACGCCGTGCCCTAATTGTGGCACGCCGTGCCACCTTGATTTTTAGCACTTTGAACTCTTCCTTGCTGCCGATGCTCCAACTTCCGGTCCGGGTCATAATACCTGTCCAAAACAAGCATAAAGAAACATATCCGCACCAATGCCACGGACCATAAAAACGACATATTGTCCAAAATTACAAAAACAACCCTAGAAAACACGAAAAATACTAAAAGTTATAAAAATCTATCCAAAACATAAAAAGCACAAAATTACTCAAAAACCACACAAACATTCACACAAAGGACTCTAAAAATTGTAGTTCAAACCACGAAATTGCCTAAAAGATAAGGTCAAAAACCGACCTTATCACAAACCCATTAACATGCTTTGTTTCTAATCCTTCCTACTTCCAATCGAATCATTATATTCGATGATGACAAAAATTAGGATTTTCCAAGGGCTAAACCAAATCAATTTCAAAATTTAAATTTAAGTCTAATTTACTTGTAGATAAACAACTGAGAATCCGATTTGTGGTGGGAAACAAGCAAAAACTAAATGCAATTTCTAAGTTAAAGTAGCACATGAATAAAAAAAAAAAATTAAACCAGCCTAAAAATAAAAAGTTATCTCTAATTTTTCCCTACCCTCACACTTATCATGCATTTACTCCTGAAAATGCATCTAAATTAAGCACAAAGTGGAAAGAAAAGGAAAGAAATACTCCCTTAGATTGTAGGAAAGAACGGTGGAGAATCAGAAGAACAATATTTGCAGAGGCAGCAAGTTCAAAGCCAATTTCGACAAGGATAAATTCTGAATTTGGGAAAATGCAAAAGTAAAATGTTGTACATCTTTCTCTTAGCTTTCTAACGCGTTTTGAATCACTGCAATCGGAGGTCAGACACAAAGTTATGACACAATTACAAAAAGTGGTTAGATCTGCAAAATAGGCTAGCTCGGCGGGTTGTGCTTGAGGCAGGCTTGGGAAACTTGCTGTTTTTCAATTGTTCACAGCTCAACGAGTTGTGATTGAGGCAAGGTGGGTGAACCTGCTACCTTGTACATTTTGTGTGCGAAAAATTGCCTCTTCGAGGTATGGTCGAGGTGCAACACTGAAATCTTGAAATTTTCTCAACCAAACACGATTTCTCCACCTAGAATGCACTCTTTATCCTACAAAATAACATTTAAACACTAAATTAAATCCTAAATCATTACAAAAACTATAAGTTCAAACTAAGTTAATCTAAAAACTAAAAGAACATGAAATTTGACACTTGGGTTGCCTCCCAAAAAGCGCTAGTTTTAAAGTCGATAGCTCGACTTCAAACTTCCCTTTTACATATATGCTTGAAGGTGAATGATGAATCCAAATTCTTCTAAAAATATATCATGGATGGACATCGAAGAATTGGTTCTCCTTAGAGCGAAGAATTTCCACATAGAGCATCTCTGCAATTACTTGAAAATTTTTTATAATCTCCTCTTTGATTCCCTTGATGGCTCATAAAATGAATAGAATAATTGAGTACGAATTATCTCCAATTGTTCATCTTTCAGCTCCTCCATATGAAATTCTTTTCTCAAAGGTTTATCACTAAGCTTCTCCAATATAGTAAATTCTTCAAATACAACTTCTAGCTCTTCCATGTATAATTCTATTGGGGTTACTCATCAATAAGTTCATCCACTATAGTATCTTTTGCTTCAAAGCAATCCTCATCATCTTTAATTGATACGTCTGCAGCCATATCAATCTTCAAATAGTTACGATCTCTAGCTGATTTCTCCAACTCATAGACTATCTTTTGTGTTTCCATGAACATATCCCTGATTCTTTGAATCTTGAATCCTCTGAAATGGACGACAAGCCTTGATAATTATTCTGATATTGTTCCCATGTGTCAGATATTTGGTCTATGCATACTAACTTCGATAATGAACTTTGGCTTGAAAATCCAAACTCTTTACTTGATCTCTGCAACTCTTGGACCAACTTTCGAAAATCCAAGACTAATAACTTAAGTTTTTCTAGTATTGTGTCCTCTAAAATTGATTGCAAGCTTCGATAGTAATCCCATGAAGTGTCATATTGATTCCCCCAAGTTGGATAGAATGAAGTAGAAGTTTTTTTGTATGTTCGCTCATAAACGTTATCATCAAAATCATAATTATTATCCCGACTAGCATCCCATGGATAATAATTATTTTGTTGATTATTGTTCCATGGATAACCATTTACAGCCATTACCTCACAAAAATACAAGAAAGAAAACAAGTGAAGAAAATATTTACAAAATAATACAAACTTAAATTAATAGTCAAGTAAATTTGTGTTGATATTAAAAAATATAATCCCCGGCAATGGCGCCAAAAACTTGATTTGAAAATTTGCAAGTGCGCAAAATCGTATCAAGTAATAAAGAGTAAATAAAGATCGTTCCTACGGAGATTACTTACTAATCACCAACTAATTCACTAAAACTATTAACTAAGAAATTAATAATTTGAGTTATATTAATCTTCTAATTAAATTGAAAGACAAACAAAGCAATAAAAATAAGCAGAGAGAATTCAATAAGAGAAAACATCCAAGATATTGATTTCATACAACTCTTAGTCTAATCAATATATTGTATATTCAAACAATTTAATTACTCATGCAATGGAGAATGATTTTATGTCAATAATACTCTCTCCCAAGATATATTATCAACGCTAAAATTATGTAACTAACCCTATTTCCCAATAATGATCAGTAACCCATAATTAACTCACTAAGTACAAATCATCTGAAAAACTCCACACAAGTTCAAATTATATTATTTCTGCTCAAATCTAAACTTATGAGTCTGTTATCTTAAGTCCGATTTCAATAGTATTTCCTCCCGGTACTCTATACTATTTCAATCTACAAACATGTAATTGGTGATCAAGCAAAAGCAAGCATTAAGCAAGATAATAAAATTTGCATCAATAAAGTAAGAAAACTACAATAATTTCATTAAACCATAAAGTTGTAATACATCAATATCCTAGATAAAAGAGAGTTTACCTACTCATAGTATCTAAAACATACAGTAAGAAATAAGAAATAAGAACAGAGAGAAGAGAAGAAAAACTCTAAGGTTGGTGTAGATGCCTTCGTCAAATTCCTTTGCCTTGTTGCCTCTACTTCACCGTTGGAATTCCTCTCCAAAAATACATAATTAAAACTAAGTTATCGGCTCTCTCAACTGCAGAACAAGATCTCTATAAATAGGAGAAAAACCTCTCCTAAACTATAAAGAAGTCTACTAAACTAGAAATTCCAAAATTCCAAAATACTCTATTCTTCCCTAATTAAAACTCCTAACTCATTGAATTTCAATTAAACAGGAACTCCCCAAAGAAAATCTACAGTCCCAAGTCTCCTAATTGGATTAGGAAAACATAATTGGTAGGAGAAAAAGTCAAAAGAAATAGGTTGACCCGCAGGACCAGAACATGCTGCAGAAAATCCAGGCTAAATTCTGTCATGGAACCATTTGACCTAAAAGTTTAAACTAATAAGTAAGGCCCAATAATAGCTTTTATTATTATCTCTGGCACTTTTCCTCACGCGAATGCCCCTTGGGCTTTAAGCGTGTACAACACAGGCCCACCTTGCTACGTGTTGAATTTTTAATCAACAAATTGAGCTGCTAGGATTCGAACCCTTAACCTCTAGGTCTAAGCGGCTCTGATACTATATCATGGAACCAATTGACCTAAAAGCTTAAGCTGATAGGTAAGTTCAATAATAGCTTTTATTATTATCTCTGACACTCAGCTATAGCTCCGATTGGCGCGGTTCAAGATGCACTGGAAAGCTAACGAACAGCCGCACAACTTTGCAGAATAATCTGAAGCTAAAACAGCCTCCAACTATCTCGAATATCCAACCGAAGTTCTAACTCTAACTATCCTTCATCAATCAGAATTCCCATTTAAAAAAAAAATCTCTTATTTAACACCTAAAAGAGAAAAATACAACTAAATAAGACCAAATAGGTAAAAGATAACAATTGAACAAATAAACATTAAAACTTAAAACTAAAAATGATAAAATAAGGAAAACAAACTAAAACAATCCTAATTTTGCAACTGATATTTTGAGACGCAGGTTTGAAAAAGCAAGTGGGTATGATGTACAAAGCTACGATTGCAGGAAGGGTGTATTTGATGTAAAAACTGATCGTACGAATTCAATAAAGAAAGGAGGAAATAAGCAAGTTGTGAATCTTAAAGAAATGAATTTACAGTTGTGGGAAGTTTCAACAACTAAGAATACAATGTTCTCATACCCTTGCCACGTGTTTAGGATATGACATTGACCACATGAAATATATTTCACCCTTCAATAAATTGGAAAACAACAATGGGTCATCTATAAATTTGAATTTATATTAATTATTCCTAGTATATATAAAAACGAGAAGGAACAAACCAAGTTAGAGTTGGAATTTAAGAAATCGAAATGGACCAAAGAGAGTGAAAATATTGAAAAAACAAATATGAAATTAGACCTGCTATAGACGTGTCGCCCGCCTTGCTTGTTAATTTACCTCAATCTCAATAATGATACTAATTTTCACTTTAATATTTTGTGACTTTTTTTTCTTAACATAAATAAATAATTATGATAGAATAATACTATATTGATTTATTTTATCCATAAGTTTTCTAGTTTTCGCGATTTGTTTTGCAAAGACTAGAATTAATTAATTTCGATATTTATTAGTCCATCATCAATTGTTACATTGGAATTGTATTTCACCTTCCGTCATCAATTGTAGTTATATTATTCTATTTAATATATATTATTATTTACAAAAATATATACCAGTTCCCTTGTATATGCTGTGATGCAAAGAAAATATATTTAATATACATTTGTGTGGGGTAACAACAATTGGTCAGGTGTGTCCCATTTTACTTGTCTTAGACATCAACAAATTGAAATTTTTTTTATATGGATTATTAGGATGAGGTAGTACTTACTTGTAGGAGAGACACTGCAATCCTACGTGAGGTTCAAATGGATGAGTGGCTTGACAGATTTTGAGACAAACGGGTTTCTATGGGCTCGTTTGGGTTATTTTCAGTTGGATCACCATTTCATCACAGCTTTAGTTCAGCGATGTAGTACACCTAAGACTTCCACTAGATTACTTGCATATACTCTGAAACATATGATATATACTTGATTTAGCTGACAAAGATTCAGTAAGTCATACAAATTAATGTATATTGATGTTAAATAGCTATGCATCGAAACATGTTGTCAGATGATCAAATTATAAATATATTAATGTCAATTTGTATTATTTGTAGTTTGCTTGGCAGCTTTATACAGCTGATCCAAGTAGCACTACCGGAGTATGGCTTTCAAGCAAATCAGTTATGGATGGTTGTTGCCCCATTGATTTACATGCATATTGTAGAATGGCATCAGCCTAACAGGTTACTTCGAAAATTCGGATTGCAGCAACACATTCTTGCTGAACCTAAGCAAACAAATGAGTTGCATGATATTGAGCTCCTATTAGTTAAAAGTACCATTATGCAAAAAATTTCCTATTGGATCACACTGTGGAATAATAGGACAGGTTTAATTTTTAGGTCTGAACCTTGTGCTAAACCACTCCATTATCATTCTGAATACATGGAATGGTATAGGCGTATAACCATAGATGGATTTTTGTTAGAGGTGCCGCCCATGGTGCTACTATGAGTGCATGATACTGACATGCTATAGTGATTACAAGTTTAATCTGTGCGAATAGAATATGTTATATATAGGTTGATAGAATTGAGGAACTCGCATTAGTTAGAGATTGGGAGACCGGGCATAGGATAAAGAACAATGTAACTAGGGCGCTTGGGAGGAATGTCATTATATACGTGGTTTTTTACCACCTCATCCAGCTCCAACAATTACTTATCCTAATGTTGATGTGGATGAACTTGTTCCTGCCCCCAATAGACGAAATCAGTGTGGCACAAAATAGGGACATGAGGTCCCACGGCTAGTAGCTTCATCTTATGACATTATGTCACATCCAGTCTCTTACCATTCACATGATTCATATGGAGCTAGCTCAGCCCAGCCATCACAATTAGCATAACAACATTGATCATGGATTCCTAACCCATCTGCACCTGCTCCATTTGTTCATCCATCAGGATCATCATAATTTGGGTTTACACAAAATCCATTTACACAATGGTCTGGATTAGGCCAATCACCTTGGGCTATGCATACTATGGTCACACCCCATACACCTTCAAATATGATATTTCGATCATTTGCATGACCATCTTCGGTAGAACAATGTATTGGTATGTCTAGTATATATTCTCAGCAACCCACTTTCACATGGACCAATTATGGAACAATACCAAATACTGAATATGATCTATCTCAGTGCACTGATCCACCATAGCCTCCACATAGAAGCGGATGTAATATTTGATGTTTTGTTTGAAATAATGTGTAATCTTGACATAGTTTTTTATCCGATGTTTGCTTAAAAATATTTCTAACTTCTTTTGAAAATAAAAATTTATTATTAATATTTAATAGTTAGACAAAATGATATTCATTGTAGGACATTTTTTACGACATAAAAAATTAAAAATTTATTTTACATTTGATTAAAAATTTTTATAGTGGGAAAGAATATATATAAATTTTTTTTTTTTTTTTTGTTGGCATAAAGCTAAGAATACATATGCAATGGTATAAAAGGTATATACAAGTGAATCAATTTATTATTTCAGTTACTAAATGTAATTTTAATTATTAAGGTAGACACGATGCAAAGGTAATTTAATTATTATTAAAGTAATTTATTATTTCGTGTAATGTTTGGGATAACAGATTGAATAAATTTTTATAAAGAATATGTTTGGGATAAAAGAGGTCCAAAATTGGACCTTAATAGAGAGTAAATTACACCAATGGTACACAGACTTTATCTAATTTCACAGTATGGTACACAGACTTCATTTTTGCTCAACAAAATATATGAACTTAATGGTGACCTGACATTAAAGTACATATAACATATAATCAACGGTAAAGTAAAAAAAATTGGGGGTATATTACACCTATGGTATACAGACTTTATCTAATTTCACAGTGTAGTACACAGACTTTATCTAATTTCACAATATGGTACACAAATTTCATTTTTTCTCAACAAAATACATAAATTTAGTGGTGACTTGATATTAGGGTACATATAACTTCTAATCAACGGTAAAGTAAAAAAAAATGCTGATGAACGGCTCTCCGATTCTCAAACCGGTGAACAGCTTTCTGATTACCAACTCTTTCTCACTCTCTCTCTCCAAATTTTGATAATTTTCGACCCAATTCTGAGATTTATATGTCTTTCGCTTCCAAAATGTCTGACAATTTCATCAAGAATCTGCTTTCTCATATACAAAAACGCTTTCTGCTATCTTCTAAAATACATTCGGCTACTACTCTATTAGGCACTAGCGAAGCTTCATCTTCATCAGCAATTTTTTTTTTACTTTACTGTTGATTGTAAGTTATATGTACCCTAATATCAAGTCACACTATGTTCATATATTTTGTTGAGCAAAAATGAAATCTGTGTACCATATTGTGAAATTAGATAAAGTCTGCGCACCATACTGTGAAATTAGACAAAGTATTTGTACCATAGGTATAATTTACCAGTAATTTTTTTTACTTTACCGTTGATTACAAGGTTATATATACTTTAATATCAGGTCATCACTAAGTTCATGTATTTTGTTAAGCAAAAATGAAATATGTGTACCATACTGCGAAATTAGATAAAGTCTGTGTACCATAGGTGTAATTTACCCCCTTAATAGGTGTCCAAAGTTCAAAAAATTGGACTAAATTGGACCAAATTGGACAACTTTGACGGAAGCGGACTACAATGTCCGATTCTCCTTCAAGCGGACTTTTGCGGATTCAGCTGTCAGTGGAAGTTTTACCAAAAAAAGAGGCATCCGTGTATGCCACCAGCGGACCTTCATAAAAACACCGCAAGTAAGTAATAACTTTGCTATATTGCCATAAATTGGTCATTAATCCATAATGTATTTGCTAGTTCTATTGTATAAATATTGCTCTCATCTTATGAGAACTATGATATATTATTATCATACTAAAAGAAAAAAACAATTAGAAATTATCATTGCAATGCATATGATCACCAATAATCACCACAGGAACAAACCCCTTCGTGGAAATGGTGAAAACGATTCACATCTCTCACCATAATCTCCTTATTTGTGAACTTTGAAATGAACTTGGTAAAAGAATGGCAGTCTTCGCATAGCCTCAAGTTTTTGGTGATCCGAATAGTTTCCCTGTTATTCGTACTGATAAGCCCAAAGGCAACAGCTAGTTTTTCACTATGTCCCAAAACGATCCGCTCCTTTTCCTCTGCATCAAGATCATACAGCACAACTTTGGTTTGAGGCACATAACCTTTCTCCTTCATCTCTGTTGACAGTTTAACTAAGAAAGCGTGAAGCTGTTCAATTTGTGGATTAAACTCGTCCACAGATACAAAGGAGTAGATTTTTCTTTTAACTTCTATCCAACTATGACCAGATACTTTTTGCAGCCCTCTAGCTTCGAGCAGCCTCTTCACTCTTTTTACCCCATCCCACATCCCAGCTGCTGCATAAATATCACAAAGAAGGACATAATTGCCAGCATTTGTAGGTTCAAGCTCAAAAAGCCTTGAGCTTGCCCACTCTGCAAGTTCCACATTACAATGGATTCTACATGCCCCGAGTAGAGATCCCCATACCTTAGGCCCTGGTTCAATTCGCATATCCGCAATAACTTTAGCTGCTTCGTCTAACCTATTGGCCCGACCAAGAAGATCCACCATGCAAGCATAATGCTCCACAGTAGGGTACAGCCCATAATCTCTGTGCATCGACTCAAATAACATCTTTGCCTCCTCAACAAGTCCTGCATGGCTGCAAGCTCCCAAAACACTAATAAATGATATAGGACTTGGTGGTATGCCATTACGATTCATGTCTTCAAAAACTTGGATTGCCGTTTTCCCTAATCCGTGTATCCCATAACTTGAAATCAAGGAGTTCCAAGAAACTACGTCTCTCTTCTCCATCTGATCAAAAACCCGTCGCCCCAATTCAAGTTTACCGCATCTTGCATACAAGGTAATAAGAGCACTAATAACTGGCAAGATACCATCAAGTCCCCTCCTAAGAATATAACCATGTAACAACCTCCCTTGTTCCAAAGCTGCAAGAGCAGCACAAGCTTGGAGAACGCTAACCATAGTCACAGAATTCGGACTTAAATCTCGAGTCTCAAGCATCATTTCCCTAAAAAGTTCCAATGCCTCAAAAGGCTTTCCATTTTTTGCATAACAAGCAATTATAGCACTCCAAGAAACCACATTTTTCACTGGCATTTCATTAAAAACACTGGTGGCATAAGATACACAGCCAAACCTCGCATACATATCCACCAATGTTGTCATAATATGAACAAGCCCTACATATCCATGTCGCAAAATTTGAGCATGGATCTCTTTCCCCTTCATTAGAAGTGACACCGAACAATCCGATGCAACACAAGCTTTAAGCGCATAAGTATATGTGAACCTATCAGACGAAATTCCAATGGAATTCATCCTACGGTACAAAGTGAGCACTTCGTCTCCATGGCCTGCCAAAGTAAGTGCACGAAACAGAGCATTATACACAAAAATAGTTCTGGTGTTAGTTTTATCAAACACTTGGCGTGCATCAGTAGTTGACCCAAAATGCGAATACACATTGATGAGTTTGGTGGCCAAGAAAGGATCCTGATCAAACCCGTTTTCAAGGAGATGGCGGTGAACAACTTGAGCATCAAGGAAAGAGTTGTTGCGTGTGCAAGAGAGAAGTAGAAGCTCATAGGTATGTTGGGTTGGTTCAAAGTCGTGAGAAAGGAGATTAAGAGCTTGTTTTAGGTTACCTTGTTTACAAAGAGATTGGATTAGCTGATTATTATTGGTTGTGGAGATAGTGGAGGAGGAGGAGGTTGTAAAGTTCAAGTTTAGGAAGCAAATCGGAGATTTTGGAGAGGTACGAAACAAGTGAATTGGATTATGGGATTGGGAAGGTAGTTGAGTGGGGGAATGAGGAGACTGAAAAGCCCACATTTTTCAAAACAATATTAAACAAATTGTGTGGATTTCACCTTATTAGAGAAGAAACGCCATTAATTTGCTTCATCTCAGTTCACCTTCATCTTCATCAAAATATCAAAATTGTCAGGTCAGCTTTGATTTTTCTTAGGAGATATCAAAAGTTAAATTTCTTTATTTATACGAATCCCTAGCATAGTTCAATGCGCTTTTTACTCGCCGATTTATAATTATATACCAAAAAAAGAAATTATGAAATCAAATTTTAATATCTTCATCAACAGGGAGAACACTTATAAATAAATAAAATTATGTTTTGTAAATATTATTTAAAAAATTATATTTTGTCTTTCACTGATTAATTTTCTTAGGCTTACAAAACACATCAGAACTAGATATGTTTACATTCACAAAATCGTACTTTGGCTCCTCTATTCATCAAAATTTTTTAAATAAGCATTAATACTCTTATTTGGATTTAGATAGCTCTTAATTTTCATGTTTTTGGATCATCTAGCATCCGACAAATAAATCGGTAAAATTTTACAGATGAGGGAGCAATTAGATATATAAAATTTATATTTTACAACTTTGGTTGGTTAACTTTGAGGATCTGAAAAGATTTGTTATTGTACATTTTCTTAAAAGCGGAATACATCTGGACCTCCTGAACTTGGCCAAAAACGCTTAATACCCCCTTAACTTTTAAAGTGTCCGATTGTCCTTTCAAACTTTAAAAAAGTGATCCACTTTGCCCCATTGTTGTCACTTGTCAATCATTTATTCATTGTCTCACGTTTGACTTTTCGAAGCGCGTTTGTCATAAATACTGGTTTAGTGGGACTTAGGAGGCAAAGTGAGTCACTTTTTCAAGGTTAAGGGGGCCAATCGGACACTTTGAAAGTACAAGGGGGCATTAAGCTCTTTCAGCAAAGTTCAGGGGGTTATGAATGTATTAGGCATTCTTTAATGTTAAAACTTCATGTTACATCCTATTTGCTAATTGTTGGTTTGTTATTTGGTCCGTTCATATCAATACAGGCCTGACCCGATAGAATTAGGTTAAGACCTAATTAATCCTCAATTTATGGACGGATATAAGTTTCCATCATAATCTTGTCTTAATCAAGATAACCTTTATGGATAATAAGATTTTATCCACACAAAACAACCACCTCCTCCTTCCTTCTCTCAATCTGTCTCCAGACATTAGTTCGTGACTTTGTCGTTCTTCTTCCCGAACACGTCTAAGTAGGATCTATGTATGAATGGTGATACGTAATCTTGGTTCGTTATCTTTCTGCTACAATTACCTAGGTGGAATTTGCGCTGCAAGAGGTAACCCATTTCTATCGTATACACAGTTAATCATTGGTATCAGAGCTACATAATCATGTTTCTGTCGTTTTGATGCTCGATTAGTACATATATGATGTATTTTTTTGAGCTACTTCACAAATTTTGGTGTCTTGATTTGTGGATTTTTTTTTTTTTTTTTTTTTGGACTTGATAATTATTTTTGTTAAAAACATTGATTTTCAGATAAAATAAATTTTGATTTAGATTTGAAAAGGTTTTCATCCAAACTCCATTTTTCGATTGTCATATGGATAAATGGACACCACTACCATGACTAGAGACTCCAAAAGCCCTAAGGACGAACGGAATCTGGGAGGCTGAAAAGGCTGGGAAGGGGGCGTGTCAGCTGGGTAATTATGTGTGACTTAAATAAATCAAAATGATTTTTGATTGTTAAAGGATGTGTATAAGTACCCTCACCTTTATTTTTTATTATGATATGTTAAGATTTATACTCAAGTTTCATTGATTACTCAATCTCCTAAGACATTTGGCAAGGATAAGAAATCTGACAAGGGAAGTTAAAAATTGCAGAATGAGTCGTGTTGCTCGATGGGATGATGTTGAGGAAATAGTTTCTCACTTAATATCATGCATAATAAAATGGAAGAGTGCATTTGGCCAGGAGGCCTCAATAAAGGATATGATGATAAAGTTCTCTTTGATGTGTTGAAGAGGTCATTTTGATCACAAGTGTTAAGACACTTGTTGGTCTCTTGTTGGATTGAAAGAGAAAATAATTACAAAGAGCCTATAATTAAATTCTTGAAAATAGTTGAGCTCTGAAAAAGTCACTACTTGACAAGGCCTATCATGCATGACCTTAAGATCTGGAAAGGAATTATTTGCACCATGGTACAAACATGATCACTTTTGTACCGTCGATGATATGTGGAGGAATGTCATAAGGAAATTTCTAGTAAAAAGTGATTTTTGGCCCCAAAATAGGTTAGAGACACACTTGGGGGGGGGGGGGGGGGGTGAATAGTGTGTATCATCAAATAAAAAAATCTTTTATTCAAGCTTTTTCAGTAAAAATGGTTTTGCCCAAAAATTCGAGTTTTACTAAAAGTATAGAATAAATTTGGATTGTTAAACTTGTAAATATAATCTCTTTGATCAGTTTAAACAATATCTCTAAATAAAACTAATGTTATTAATTTAAATACTCTAGAAAGTAAAATAGCAATAAGTAAAGAGTGTAGGGATAGAGATATTTTAGACACAGTGATTTATACAGGTTCGGCCCAATCGGCCTATTCCTGTCCTCAAGCCCACCGCTTGAGATTTTTCACTAAGGATTCCTTTACGAGTAGGAACCAAGCCTATGATTTCTTTGCGGGCAGAAATCAATCCTAATGTTACTTTTTACAAGTTCTAGTAACAAACCCAATACTTTTTGAGACAAAGTATCAAAACCTCTACTGACACTTTTTACAAGCTCAAGTGTCAAACTTATAAATGTTGTTTTATAGCTCAACAACCACTATCCCGATGCTTTTTCAAGATCAAACACCAAACTTTCACAATTGTTGTTTTCAATCTTAACAACCAAACTATCACCACACTTTTTAAGCTCAAGTGTGAAACTTTACAAATGCTTTGTTGAAATTACCAAAACAAAGCTTCCCCTTACACAAACCCTATTATGCGAATTACAATTCCCTTTTAATGAATAGATTGTTGTATGAGAATTGATGAAGACTTTGAATTCTTTGAATATCTCTTTGAAAGCTTGTTGGAAAAGACTATCTAATGTATGCTTGTTATATGATTTTAATGTTTGTCTTCTCCACTTATGAATGATGGGTTTGCTCTCTATTTATAGGTGAAGGAGCAAATATAGCCATTACTTACAAGTAAGCTTGGAGTTCATTTCTTCAATTCTGTGTAGCACTCTATAGGCCTCTATGATTGCCAATTTGCATTGCTATAGCCTTCTATTGTTGTATATTGACTTTTCTATAGCCTTTTGTTGATGATCGTTATACAGTGCATAGCCTCCTATAGATGACCGTTATTAAGCACAGTCTTCTGTTGGTTACCATTATACAGTGCATTGTAGGGAATTCTCACAGGGAAAACCGGAACGCAGCGGAAAATAGTGATTAAAATTTTTCCTCGCATTCCATGATCCCATGGACCCATGATTTTGGTAGACTTAAAGAACAAAAGGAAATTAAATTTCTCACCTTATTCGTCTCTTCTAGAGACTGCTGAAGATTACAGATATGAAGATCAACAACTCTACACAGTCAGGTACATGAACAACTCTCGAACCCGAACCGTGCTAGCGAACGGAGACAAACGAAAGTCAGGAATTCCACCAAAGGAATTTGACTCCTCCCTCTTTATGTTGGCCGAAATTCAATATGGTGGCTAGGGTTAGGGAAATTGATTTTAAGGCCCCTTTTATACTCCTTGAATAATTAGGTTTTGAATTAACTTTAGGTTAATTTTTAATTCGATCAATTAATTTAATTCATGTACTTGGAATTAAATTAAACCGTATAATAAAATTCCAATTGACTTAATTAAATCCAATTGATTAAATTTATTTAACCCAAATTTAATTTAATCTGACCTTAAATATACAACCCGTGTATTTAATTTTTCACCAAGGAAAATATATTTAATTAATTATTTACATATTGTAATTAATTAATCAAATATAATCAATTTCTCTTTTATATTAATTGAATTAATTTTGACAAAACCTATTGTCATTAATTCAATTGATCGAGTTTCAATTCTAAGTACACCCAATGTGTACATTTCCGATATGTCACAAGTTCAGCTGTTCTATGTTTACGATCATGTGGATCCATCTTTATGTTAGCAGTGGGCCCAAGGCCCACAGACTGTAAGTGGGTTCTAGCAAACCATTACAGCCCCCAATTAAGACGGAAACTAGTAGTCTCATGTGAAACATAACCCGGTAGTATTCTTGTATATCCTTTGCCAACTGACATCAGTGTATAAGCAAAAGGCATGGTTCTAGTCAACCTCTTCTATGCTTATTCATTCCTTGATTCCGAGTAGACTAATGATCATGAATAAGTATCCTAACTTATTCAGCTATGGCCATACACTTATCAGTCTCACTCATCAAGTGGTCAGTGATGTCATCTCAGGGACACCGAGTGGCAATCGCGTCAACTCACTATCAACATCAACATGTTCACCGGCCCACCCAACATACCAATACTTGGCACCCTGTTACGAGCCAATTAGATGTATATCAAAGTGTGTGAGATCGCACGTCATGTTACACTGAAATCAGGTCTAAGGATAATATCAAGAACTACCTGAGAAACACCCATAACGATAGGACCATGAGGTGTTCTCGATGTGGATCAGTCTAATACCATGTAACCTAACATGTACCCATATACCTGACTAACATCCCATGTCCAATGGTTAGTGAGGCACTGCCATCCAGTCAAGTGCATGCTAGTCTTTAAATCTATTCATTCCCATGATTAGATCAGACTTGAGGCTACTTTATGATTATAGCTTTAACACTTCTCAAGGTTTCAATAGCTAATGACCTACATTAGTTAACATGAGTATGGCTATATGAAGGGATTTTTCATGGAAAATCAACCTATAAAAGCGGAAGCTTGGATCGATTTTCTCAAATTCGTGACCCAGGAGCAATTGAAGTGGAAATAAAAAAACATAAAATCAAAGAACAAGAATTAGCTTCTCACCTTTCTATGTCTCTTCAAGGGATGGCTGCAAAAACTGAAACCGATTTCCTCCACTCTCATGTACATGAACGTCTATAGAGAGGAACCTGTGCTAGCGGCGGTCGAAGGAGGAGAGTGATTCTTGGCCAAAAATTGCAGCCTAAACCAACACTTATGGCCAAATTCTCTAATGGAGAAATTAACTCCCTTTGCTTAATTATAGCCATAATTTTAAGCTTGGGTTTAATTAGATTTAAGTTAGGATTTAATACCATAAATCTCTAAATCCAAATTAATTACCATGGGTAAAATTAAATGCAATTCTATTTTAATTTTTATGCATGTATTTATATAAAACCATATTATATAATGTACATGTCATTAAATTAAAATTGATTTGCCAATTAAAATTAAATTGATTGAGATTCAACTAAAATCAAATACATATAAACCTATATATGTATTTTATTTCCACCAGGGAATAAATTCCCAAGTTAATTTATTTAAATTAACTTCATTAAACCCAATAAAATACATATCAATTAAATTATATTGATCAATCCAATTGATCTACAATTTAATTAATTAATATTTATCTCTCCAGTCTACATACTCCAAGTATACAGGTGATCCGATTAGTTCAAGTGCAGACGTTCAATGTGTATGATCTTGTGGGCTCATCTTTATGTTGACAGTGGACCCAAGGTCCACAGACTGTAGGCAGGCTCTAGCAAGCTATTATAGCCCCTAATTAAGATGAAGACAACAGTCTAACAGAAGTCTTAACCCTGTTGGTAAACTTATATATCCCATGTCATCGATATCGGTGTCCAATATAGAGGTATGATGTCATCACTCTTTTTTATGTCCGGACATTAACTTGATCCCGAATGAACCGATGCTCACAAACAAGTTCTAACTTGTTTGGGTGTGGCCACACTCTTATCAGTTGCATTCATCAAAAGGCCGGTGATATCAAGTGACATGCCCTTCTGCATGTTTATAGTCTTGCTATGCTCACTAGCACACCCCGAATGTACCCATACTTGGCACCCTATTATAGGCCCTTTAGTTGTACACCAAAGTGTGTCACTTCACATGCAAGACTATAACATGGTTAGGTCGAAGGATCCATATAAGTACTACACAAGAATTGTTGGTGTGCCCTAGTTCTTAGGGCATTGGATTCTTGTATTTTGTATTATTCATTAAGACTCATTATATAAATACATTATTTGTGTCACATTAATAAAGGCAATTAATATATTTCATTTATATCTTGTGCTATAATATGAGTAGAGTATCCATTGATTGATAATCATAAAACCTATCCCAGGTCTATTCTAATCGTGGGAACGAATAGAACCACAGACTTGTATATTCGATGACTGTATGGTAGTTCTTAACTAGCCATAGTACTTGTATAGTCAGTCATGAATATAGGTACATGTCATTGACATGGGACTGGATCGATCCGCACAAGAAAGTCACATGGTTGTCACGTCATAGGTCTTTCTTGAGTAGGTCTCTTTTGTCCTCAGACCAGATTTCATTATAATATCGATATGGAATCCGATTCACTTTGACATACCCCTAATAGGTCTGTAAAAGGATGCTAAATATGGGTATGATTGGGTGGACCGGTGAACATGTTGATATTGATGATGAAGTGATGGAATTGCCACTCGGGTAACACCGAGATGATATCATTAGCCACTTGATGAGTGGGACTGATAAGTGTATGGCCATACCCAAATAAGTTGGTTGCTTATTTGATTAATCAGTCAACTCAAGATCAAGAAATATAATAAACAACAGAAGAGGATGACGAACACCATGCCTCTTGTTTATTCATATCGATATCGTTAGGCAAAGGACAGTATGAGATTACTACCGGGTGAGTGTCTTCTAAAGACTGCTGCATCTCTGTCTTAATTGGGGGCTGTAATGGTTTGCTAGAACCCACTTACAGTCTGTGGGCCTTGGGCCTACTGCCAACATAAAGACAGACCCATAGGATCGTGCACATAGATCAACTGAGCTGGAACTTATAGAAATTGTACATGTAATGTACATTGGAAGGAATGCGTTAATTAATTAGTTGACATTCGGTGTCAAGGTAATTAATTGACATTGGGTTGAATTTAATTTAATTAATAAGTTTACATAATGTAATTAATTAATTTATCAATTAATTGAATTACATAAAGTAAACAATTAATTAAATAATTTTTCTAAGTAGGAAAATTAAATACATGTATTGTATTAACTTAAGTGTGATTTAATTTTATTTAGGGGTAATTAAATTTAGCCAAATGGAATTGAATTACATAGTATATACTTTTTAATTAAAGTTTATTTATGTAATTATAATCCTAGTGGGCTTAGGTTTAATTAACCTAATTAGAACCCAATTAGACAAGGTGTCTATAAAAGGGCACACTTAAGGAATAAAAACCTAATTCAACTCTAATTAATTGCTGGAAATTTGAGCCACCAATAGTAGCCCCAAAACAGCCGAAAATCCCAGCATTAAACCTCCATTCCTTCGCGTCTTCGGCTAGCACCGGTTCCCGCTCAATAGTTGGTCGTGCACCGGACTTTAGAGATCGCAGTTTCAAGTAACGATTCTGCAGCTGTCTCTAGAAGAGACGAATCCGGTGAGTTAATCTCTCTTGATTCTTATTTGATTTTATTCTAATCAATGGTAATTGGACACGATAGGTGGATTCTAGGAAATTTTAAACGGTGTATTTTCCGCTGCGCCACGTTATTTTTCCAATGACGAACCCCAACAAGAATCACTTGTGATACTATACCATATGGATTTCTTGTTTAGTGGATCTATCTAGTACCATTCCCCTTTACATGTACCCATAAACTTGATTGACATTCCACGTCCTATAGCCGGTAAGACACCGCCATACAACCAAGCTTATGATAGTCTTTGGTTCCATTTATTCTCATGACTGGAACAAACTACGGATAACTTTATGGTCATACCGTTTTCCCTATCCATGTCTTCCTGCCAAGTTGTCAACATGGATATAGTATAGATATGTTCATAGGATGCTCTTTATAATATTACACAACGTATATATAATATATAGATTAATGCCTTTATCCATTAACACAAATGTATAATACATGAATCTCATTACAAGATACAAAATTTACAATGCAAAACAAGGACCAATGCCTTGGGACTAGGGCATTCCCAACACTATAATCAATGGATACTCTAATTATTAAATTGCACAAGAAACAAATAAATAGATTAAATGCCTTTTTTTAACATAATGTATAATGCAGAATATTCACATACAATGTCTAATAAAATTAAGAACCAATGCCTTTGGACTAGGGCACACCAACATGCATAGCCTCTTATAGATCACCATTATTGAGCACAATCTTCTGTTGGTGACCGTTATATAGTGCATAGCCTCCTATAGGTGACTGTTATACTTTGTATAGCCTCCTGTAAGTATATAACATTTTGGTTGTAAGAGTCCTCGTTTTGTATCTCCCAGTTTAATATCCTCTTATAGCTGATAGTAGTCTTTTCCTTTTACTTCAGGATTTATTATATGTCTTCATCTTCAATAATATGATACTCTTTGTAACTTGAATAAGATATTGTTTAGTCTTGATTACTTGAGTACATATTATTCTTTTCTCTTCTTTCTTCATTTTGACTTTGATAACCATCATTATAACAAAATATCTTTATGTAATTTTAATTAAGATCATAACCCAATTAATCTTAATTTAATTACTTGAGATCATTTTGTTATAATCATCTTCCTTTTCTTTAATATTGTAATCATCAAAACTTGATTTAATAGGGATTATTGTGCAGAGAATTAGTTTTTCTATTTTGGGATTGTTTTGTTTTCTTATTTTTATTACTGGATTACTGCTATTTATGTTGTATAAATAAATATTTAAGAATGTTTATTTATTTTATTATTGGGCAATTAATTATTTGAGTATAATTTGTTGATAAAACTATTGAAGAATAGTAATAATAAAAGGTGAACATAAATAATAATTCTCATAAATGTGTTATGAGATTAAATCCTATAATTATATTCACTATACATATATATCACATAAGTAAGGTTGGACATTGAAACTTAAAGGGTAATTCGAGCCTCTTTAGGTCTCTATTTCGAATTGAATTCTAATATAAGGTTTTGTTGATTAAATATTGGTTGTGTATAGAATTTTGCATGTATTGTTCTAACCTCTAACAAGTCCTGCTTATATGTATTGTAGATCAAGTTCATACAATGGCATCTGTGTCCAAATTGATTGTGCTCAAATTGAACAAAAATCTCAAGTTGAATGGGGACAATTATGAGACATGGAGCATGAAAATCCAATATATGTTGGAGGAGCAAGATGTTTTAGACTCCTCGGTAACAGTTATGAATGAACTTGAGGAGGGAACAACTGCTCAACATAGGAGGCATCGAGAGGCTTTAGTGGCCAGGAAGAGAAGAAATTCCACTACTTGTATTATCCTGTTGAGGGCAATGGATGATGATATTGCTAGGCAGTTTCGGACGTGCAAGAACATGAGTGTCTTATGGGATGCTCTGAAAGAAAAGTTTGGACATCATTCAACTTGTGGGCCGAATGTCATTTTGGGTCCATTACCAACATATAGATGAACTACAGGATCGCACACTAACAAGTTTAGGTGGCTTTGTAACGGACCATTTAATATGTATTGATGACATATTAGTTATTATTGGTGAATTATTTTATTTTATGGGATTAATTAGTTAAGTCCTAAATAAAATATAATAATCTGATTTTGAGAATTGGTTATTATAACTTTTCAAATTTACCACATGATAAAATTGGTTAAGTTATTATGTTTTAAAGTATGGTAAATATTTTAGTTAAAATATCTAGATATTTTACAAGGAGGGGCATTATGGGTATTTTCTCTTTGTGTTTCATATATAAAGGATGAGATGAAACCATAATACCTAATGGACATTTAGAGCCACCATTCTCATCTTCCTCCTTCTCTAGGGTTTAGAGAAACTTGAGAAGCAAAATTGTTTATGCTACAAATCATTCAACATTTTCTCAAGGTACGATGCCCTCACAATGACCCCAAGGCTAACTAGCTCAGTTAACAGGAGTATTTATTGAGTCTCCACTCACCTAATATAAACCTTGATAATCTTTTTAGGGTCTCTTTTTTGTATCAACAATAATTAATCCATTCATATTAGTGCACCGAGTCTCACATAATTTCAATATACCGTATTCAACTCCTTTTTAAATCACATACTATTCAAATCTTTCTCCACAATACCATTTTCATTATTCACATCATTCTTATTCAAATACACCAAAATTTCCACAATTCAAACCATCAAACTTCTATATATGATAACTTTTCCACTATTTTTCCTCTACTAATTGGATTTATGACAATGATATGCTTGTAAGGAAATAATAACAAATTTTTCTTTTTCATAGCAAAGATAAATTCCTAGTACAAATGATTTCCTAATTGTTATAATCCTAACAGTTAATTATAAAATTAGGTCTTTACCTTGATTGGATCTTCCTCCATTTCCATTTGGCACTTTGCTCAATTCTTTCAAGTTCCATCTTCAACAATTCTTACCATTTCCACCTATTCCCTTTTTACCAAATCTGTCAAGATTCTTCGTGCTTACATTCCAATCTAACTGATACATCAATGTTAAACTTAACATTGATAATATGGCTTGACCTTGGTAAATTTTTACCAAGTTACCTATGTATCCTAAATTTTTCCACTAAGAATCAAAAGCTTAATGTATTTCTATTTATCATTTCTTCTTCCCCTTTGAATCTACCATTTTCTTTCCTTCTCCCCCTAAAATCCTTATGTTTCTCCCTCTAGGAAATTCCTTGCGAAATGTTCTTGTTAATGGTTGTCATCCCTTTCTTCTTTCTTTCTTCCTTTTATACTAAAGAACTCTCAAGATTTACAGATGACACAATTTTGTTCATGTTTTTACCTACTCTAACACACGGTCGCTTCTCCTTCTATCACCTATGCTTTTGCATATGGAAATATCTTCTTCCACTTATTCTCCCTCCTCTTCTAAAGTATCATTTACCATATTACCCCTTTCTTTGCCGCATCTTTTATATTTCTATTGCATTTCTTGTTTAGCCTAGTCTCATTGTGATACATCCTTAATTTCAATAACCGTGTCTCCACCTATTAGTAGGATTCATTATGTTCCATATAAATCTCTTTGGATCTCCCATTGTCACTCCAACCCAACTTGTTGTTTGTTCTTTCAGATTCCATACCGACTTCCTTTTTATACTAGATCTATAATCTAATTCGGTCTTTATAAAATGACATTCTCTTCCACTAGATCAATTCCTACATTTCTATTTACTGTATCTCTTTTACGTCAGTACCCTTCATAAAAGTTCCTATTCAAATTTTCATTGGTCTTCTTCTGACCCGGTTTACCGAATGTCATAGGTGAGCCCAAAAAAACTGAACAAAAAGGGAAAAAGAAATAAAAGAATAGGAAAATGAATATTTTAAGAGTGAAATACTTCAAGTACCAAGAAAAGGGCCATTATGCCAAAGACTACAAGTCTGAGGCCAAGGTACATTCAATTAACTCAAGTGTGAGTAAATTATATGTATTTAGTTCTATTTATCTAAAAATATATAATCTTATGTAAATTGTTGATTCAGGTGAATGGACCACATGAAGAGGGACCAAAGTTCCTTCATTAAGTTCTAACGAATCCCATATGGATCAAAGTGGATCTATGTAGGAAATAACTCAAGAGTTGAAGTCCAATGGATAGTCACTTATAGATTGATTTTGATAGGTGGATGGACCTTTTTACTGCACAATTTCTGGTATGAGGTGAGACTTCCTGAGTATGTGCTTCGAGTTTTTATGATAATCTAGTCTCATAAGATCTTAATTTATCAAGTTCATATTTATGGCATTACCTAGATTGACACCTAGGAAACCATTAGTATTGACGACATTGTGGAACTTACGTGCCCCTATTTTCTGAGCTTTAGAATTAGACCGCCTCTAAACAAGGGAAACCGGCTAAGGACCCAAAAGATCTAGATACGCTAGGTTGAATTATCGAAAGAACATAATTAAGGGTTAATTGTTGAGTTAAATTCGTCTATTGTAATTAATTGATAAAGCCATCTCCATTAGCATTCATAAGTCGGTAAACCGCCAATTGATAACCCAAATTCAAGTGCAGAGTAAGCTGGAATAGATCAACTAGGAGTAGGATAATTAGTTGTTAGTATAATCGAATCCAAAAACTAAGTTCCGCCTAGAACACGCAAGGAACCCGAGTAGTTTAGTGTTTGCAGAATATTTTTCTCTGTGGGATCGATACCTGGACCAACCAGAATTATTACTTGTCAACGATAGGTACACTGCCTTAGTTATGCGTTTCCAGGTTTAGTTTCACTACTTCGCCTAGGACCCATCACATGGCCCCTACAGAAGTGTCCTCGATAGCCAGATACAGGATCAAAGGTTTTCCCAGTGTCGAAGGTTTCAACACAGGTGGGTTTGTTAGATAGGCCTTTATTCTATCAAATGCATTCTGGCACAGGTCATTCTATAACATAGGCTATTGCTTCCTGAGGATTTTAAAGATAGTGTGAGGATTTTCATCCCCGGTTTTGATAATGAATAAACTGTTTGTTTGCTTCTATAGCCTTTTATAGTCACAGAAAGTCAATTCAAGATCGAAGCTCTGGTTAACGGAACTTCAAGCCTTGAAACATCTCCCAAGCGAAAGAGGAGGCTATCCTAGAACAACAACTATACGACTATAACATCAGCTATATGGTTGTTGTGCCATTAACTGCACGGGTGTCGATGTCTGATAGAACTATGATCTTCAACCTTGGAAATGATTTTCTGGATTTTTTGGGCAGATTCTATAAGAAAAACCTGTGTTTTTTCCTATATAAAAGCCTTTTGATACTGATTATAGGGGGCAACTTTAATTTGGAGAGAAAAGAGGAGAAAAGGAAGAAAAGGAAAGGAAAAATCAAACTTTTTCTTCAATTTTTCATCTTCAATATCTCTTAAAATCGGTTAGAAATCTTAGGAAAACACTTCACTAAGACTTCTAATAGGTTTAGAGACTACTCTGAATGCTAAAACCTTAACTTTTAGAGACTGAAACTGTTTTTGAAGCTTGAAGTTTGGGTTCAAAATCAGGGCATTTCTTGAAGGATTTTCGCCTCCTAGAGCTGTGGATCCATACTACAACGATAAGTATTTGAGAAACCAAAGCATTTGACTTGTTTGTTCTGTATTTAGGCATCATTTTTAAAATTGCTTTAGTTTTTTGATTCGGGAATGAGAACCAAACTTGTGCAGCTGTAGTTGTAACAGCTGCACGGCTGTGGTTCTCTGAACAGAATCGTGAAACTTTTTGATTTAAAATCTGTCTCTGGCCTTAAAATGACACCCATAATGATGTAAATATACAGCCGCACGGCTGTTGACTCAACACCCTTGCGGGTATCAGTTCGGGACAAAATCATTAAAATTTGATTTTCATACATTTCATAACATTTGGACCTTAGATTTACATTCTAGAAGCATGTATTAGAACAGAACAACAATGGAAACTTAGTTTCCTGAAATTCGACCCACTTACCATGCTAAATAATTAACCGAAAAAAACCATTTTCTCAAAAATCAACACAGAGATATTTCAAAACGTTATTGAGATTTGTGAAATCTCTCAAGTTAACCCCCCTAAATGCATACAACTCATTTATTATCCCATTATATCTTGACTGAGTCCTACATGTAGGGAATCATCACGGGAAAAATTAAACGCGAGGCGGAATACCGATTAAAATTTTCCTCGATTCCATAGCCCAAGATACATATAGATTAATAGAATGAAACCAAGAACCGGGAGAATATTAAATTTTCTCACCTTAACTGTCTCCTCTAGAGACTGCTACAGAAACCCAAGTGTGTTTCCTCCAAAATCCGGTACACGATAACTCTTGAACGGGACTTGTGCTAGCGAACGGATTGAATGAAAACTAAGAGAAAGAGCAAAAAGGGGCTACTATAATTTTCTGTATGCTAGGCGAATTTTGCTTCAAGGGGTTAAGGGGAATTAGGTTAAGGCTTCCTTTAAAAACTCCTTACTGTAATCCTTAGTATACTAGGTTTCTAATTCCTTTTATACTCCTTAGCATACAAGGATTAAATTCAACTATAGATTATTTGATTTGATTTAATTGATTTACCTTGTATCATTAGGATTAAATAAAACCATATTATAAAATTCTAATTGATACAATTAAATATAATTTTATCAACTTAAAATAACACAAAGTTAAATTAAAGTCAGCCTTAATAAATACAACCGTTGTATTTTTATTTCCACCAAGGAAATATTAATTAATTTAATTAATTATTTACTACATGTAATTAATTAATCAAATAAAATTAATTTCTCCCTTATAATTGAATTAATTATGACATAACCTAATGTCAATAACTCAATTAATTTGGTTTCCGCTCCAATTTTGATTTGTTAACATTCAGTCATTCTATGTGTACGTTCCTGTAGGTCCATCTTTATGTTGGCAATGGGCCCAAAGCCCACAGACTGTAAGTGGGTTCTAGCAAACTATTACAGCCCCCAATTAAGATGGAGACTTAGAGTCTAATGTGAAACATAACCCGCTAGTGATCTTGTATATCCCTTGCCAAGTGACATCGATATATAAGCAAGAGGCATGGGCCTGTTATCGTCTTATATGCTTATTTATCTCTTGATACCGAGTGGACTGAACCTAACGAGTAAGTATCCCAACTTATTCTAGTATGACCATACACTTGTCTGTCCCACTTAGCAAGTGGCCAGTGATGTCATCTCAGGGGACGCTAGTGGCAATTCCATCAACTTCACTATCAACATCAACATGTTCACTAGCCCACCCAACATACCAATACTTGGAACCCTATTACAGGCCCATTAGGCGTATATCAAAGTGTATGAGACCTCATGTTATGTTATAGCAAACATCAGGTCTAAGGATAATAGCAAGACCTATATGAGAAGCAGATATGATGATCGAAACATATGGTGTTCTCATGGAGGATTGATCCAGTACCATGCAACCCAACATGTACCCATATCATTGACTGACATTCCATATCCAATGGCCAGTGAGACGCCGTCATCCAGTCAAGGAATACTAGTCTTTGGTTCTATTCATTCCTATAATTAGAATAGACTAGGGATATCTTTATGATTATAACTTTAACTCTACTAAAAAGTCTCATAATCCAATGGCCTACATTGGTTTACTTTAGTATGGATATAATCATTGGATACTCTATTTATAAATAGCACAAGATATGAATAAATAGATTCATGCATTTATTTCAACATAAAATGTATAATACAAAATATCCAAATATAAAGTATAATACAATACAAAAACCAATTCTATTTGGACTTGAGCACACCAGCAATCTTCCACTTGCACTAGTTCCAACTAGGCATTGCCTTAATCCCTATAGATCTAGTATAACCCTCTTGCAATGCCTGTGGCAGTGCCTTGGTCAACGGATCAGCGATATTGTTCCCGGTGTTAACTCACAGCAGTGAAATGTCTCTCTGTCCATTATCTCTCGGGTGAGGTGAAACTTCCTAAGTATGTTTTTGGACTTCTTATGTGACCGAGGCTCCTTAGCTTGTGTGATGGCCTCGTTGTTGTCACAGAAGACATTCACTGGGACTAGGATAGATGGAGCTACTCCTAACTTAGTGATGAACTTCTTCATCCAAACATATGCAGCAATGTACTCAGCTTTTGTGGTAGAATCGGTGATGGTTGGCTGTTTCAAGCTCCTCTAACTGATAGCACCGCCATTCAATAGGAAGACATAAACAGACTGTGACTGGTTTTCATCCTAATCAGTCTTGAAGCTTGCATTAGTGTACCCTAACAATGACAACTCTTCTTGACCTCCATACACTAAGAAACTATCCTTAGTCCTGTTAAGGTACTTAAGGATTACCTTGACTGCCGTCCAATGATCTTCCCCGGGATGTGACTGGTATTGCTAATCATACTATGAGCGGATGATGCGTTTTTCGACGGGACGCGGGACTCCCTTGGGGAAGGGGCGCCTCGATTTCAAGTGAGGCCCTCCCTCGCGTGGGGTTTTTGGATTAGAAATTCTGTTTTTGGAAAATTAATTGTTTCAAAAAAGAATCGAGACCTAAATCTCGATAAAAAGTATAGGAGTCGCCATGGCTCAGCTCAACTGGGAAATTACAGTGTAGCTGAACCAAAGCAGGAACTGCCACACTTTTCAGAGATCTAGGTTCGGACAAGTCCCTTATTTCATGTCTAATCAAAATAAATTGGCCAATATTCTAATTACGACACTTTAAATTGCTAAAAATTGATTTTTATTGAATAATACATGCGGCGCACATACAGAAAAATAAAAGCGAGAAAATAAATATTTAAAAGGTTTACAACCCAATTGAATGGAAAATAAGAACTCTCAGCCTCACGATACAAGCGCCAAAAAATACACGAGAATCTAAGAAAAATTTACAATCACCTAATATACACGGTTTGATCTATTAAATACATTAAAAATGGAAAATAAAGAAATTAAAGCTGCAAAACAAATGGTTAGCACAAATATATAGCACAACACATTTAGGACTTAAGTTTCACAGAAATGGGAATTTTAGAGTCCGGGGTCATGCATTTGGGGATACCCGGGTCGGCCCGATCGGCCGGCCCGATTAGACCTGGAAAATCATTTTGAAACGTCCCTGTATTTTTGGTTTTGTGAGAAAATCATTTTTGAAAATATTTTTCCGATTTATTTTAATTTAGCATACAAGGTGAGTCGGTTTTCGGGAGAACCGGGTCTCCGTCGTGGTTTTGTTCTAAATACAACAACACCAAAAAATAAATCTAGGGTCGTGAATGCAAACTCCAAAATTCATTTTTGATGATTTTTTATTTTTCAAGATTTTTCTGATTTTTCTGAATTTTCTGATTTTTTTTTTTGAAATTTTTGGGGTTTTATGAATTTTTTTTTTTTGGATTTTAGGGATTTCTGCTTCTGGCCGAGAACTACAGTCGTGCGACTGTGAACTACAGTCGTACGACTGTAGTCCAACCTGGAGCAGAAATCGCCAAAACTTTGAAAAGAAAAAAAACTGAGGAAATTCAACAACAGTGGTACGACGATAGGTGAAATGACACGACTGTAATTACAGTCGTGCCCCTGTTCTTTGTGACAAGAACAGTCGTACGACTGTTCTTAATTTTCCAGAAGCAGAAGTGCAAAAACTTGGACAAAAATGCACAAAAATCAACCACAACACCCAGAAAGCTGGAAAAAGAGAAGGGAAAAGAAGTGCATACCTCTTAGAATCTAATCCAACGTCGAATTGATCCCTGGCGTCGCTCCAATCCACTGAATTCGCTCCTTTCCCTTGTGTGTTGAGGTTGCAAGAGAGGTCCAAAAATACTCCAAAAAGTCATGGATTCTGATGGTTTAAATCCCAGATTTTGGTGTGTTTGTTAAGTCAAGTTATTAACCTAGGATTTCTAACTCGTTTTAAGTGTTAACTCTCTGAATCTTAGAAGAAAAGGGTTAAAGAATGTGGGTTTTTGGTTTTTCACTTTTCTCTTCTTTCTTTCTCTCTTTCTTTCTTTCTCTCTATCCTCTTCTTTCAAATTTCTGCCAAAAGTCCAAAAAGTCCCTTTCTCTTTCTTTCTGGCTTCCTTTTATTTCCTCTTTTCCGGAAAATCTTGAGCATTAAATGCTCAAGATTTTTCCCAATTTTTAATTCAAAGGGGTATGGGTTCTGCAACCTGCCCCCGATTCTACAGTCGTACGACTGTACGTATGTTACAGTCATACGACTGTAACACGTTCCACATCACTGTAAATACAGTCATGGTTCAACGGTCAGATATTTTTTTTTGAGACTCAGAAAATTCCGTGTTCACAGGCTGCCCCTCGTATAGCTAAAGTCCGATTCTTTGCACGGATTTAGGTACACGATCAAGAACATGGGATCGAAGGTAGTGTGCACTGTGAGGCTTACGGGTTAATTTCATGAGACTTTGGATAGATAGGCGGTTTCTTATGATCATTTTTCACATAAGAAAGACGCCGGTGAAATACGCTTCTTGGAGCCAAACGATTCCTTGTGATCCTTTTTCACATAAGGAGAACGCCAGTAAAAACATGACTTTTGAGAACAGATAGCCGTGTATGACCTGCCATACAAAGCCGTGGTGCTTGTAGTGTGCTATTGGTGAGTGTATTTATTCCTTTATCGATAATTTTGAAACAAAAATTTTTGCCACTTCGATCAAGAATAAATATGGGTAGATGCGTTTCTGGTTACCTTTTATAGTCATGTAGGACTGAAATTGTGGATTATGTGACAGCCGTGTGCGACTTGGCGCACTCAACAGATTGACACAGAATTTCTGGTTCCGTTTTATAGTCGTGGTGGACTGAGATTGTGTAAAAGGTGTGACAGCCGTGTGTGACTTAGCACACTCAATGGACTGACACGGAATTTCTGGTTCCGTTTTATAGTCGTGGTGGACTGAGATTGGGTAAAAGGTGTGATAGCCATGTGCAACTTGGCGCACTCAATGAACTGGCACGGAAATTTTGGTTCTGTTTTATAGTCGTGGTGGACTGAGATTGGGTAAAAAGGTGTGACAGCCGTGTGCGACTTGGCGCACTCAACGGACTGACACAGAAATTCTAGTTCCATTTTATAGTCACGGTGGACTGAAATTTGGTGAAAGGTGTGACAGCCGTGTGCGACTTGGCGCACTCAACGGACTGACACAGAAATTATGGTTCCGATTTATAGTCGCGGTGGACTGAAATTTGGTGAAGGGTGTGACAGCCGTGTACGACTTGGTGCACTCAATGAACTGACATGGAAATTCTGGTTCCGTTTTATAGTCGCAGTGGACTGAAATTTCGTGAAGGGTGTGACAGCCGTGTGCGACTTGGCGCACTCAACGAACTGACACGGAAATTTTGGTTCCATTTTATAGTCATGGGGGACTGAAGTTTGGGAAACGTGTGTGTGTGTGTGTGACGGATTGGTATGACTTGGCATACAGGATGTGTAAAAAATGGAATTCGGTGGAATTTGTACTTACAATGAGTTTTTCATGGTTTCCTCGGGTTTCATGCCCCTTGGATGAGGTGGACCATCGCTGGAAAAAAAATTGGTCGCTGACAGGTTGGCCCTGCGAAATTACTGAAATATCTTCCCATGGGGAATAATTAAGCATTTGGTGATAAAGTAAGGTTTAGAGAATAAATAAGAAAATGAGAAAATTCCCCCCCCCTTTTTTTTCCACTACAGTCGTACGACTGTATTCAAATTTTGAGTACAGTCGTACGACTGTATTCAAATTTTGAGTACAGTCGTACGACTGTAGATAAAGTATAGTCGTACGACTGTACTTATCGGGCAGAAAACATAAAAGGGGCGGTTTCCGCCCCTTCTTCTCCCACTTCTTAAATTTCCAAAAACTCTCACCTTCTCTCTCTCTCAAAACCGACCCCTAACCTCAAAATCTCACAAAAATGTTAAAGAAATTGGGAAAGAAAGTGAAGAAACTCTCAAGCAACTTGATTCAGAGGCCCAATAATCCAAACGATATCCCCTTCGTGAGTGTTTCGAATGGATGCGGCCATCCGCTGTACATGGAGCACTTAGGAGTTAGACTTAGGATGAAGATCCCAATTCTGCTGGAGATGGACTCCCATCTATCTGTTACTCAGGTTGGTACCCGAATTTAATCTCTGATTTTGAGTTTTTTGGACATTTTTTCCTTTGAATGCATGGATCTGATTTGGCATGATTTATTGCTTTCTGGGTTGATTGGTTGAGTAGAATGCATGCTAGGAGTCCCCTGTAGTTAATAGGAACAAGAAACTAGGGAAAACGAGTTAGAAATCATGAAAATTGCATGAAAATCGAAATATGTTTGCAGGGATATGAACAGTCGTGCGATTGTTCATGCTAATGATGAACAGTTGTACGACTGTGGGCTGTACAGTCGTGCGACTATAGTTACGCTCGTGCGAAGCGTATTGCAGTCATACGACTATTGCTAAAAATAAGCCTAAAATTTTACTTTTTTAATTAATTTTGATTATGTTACTGTTATGCAAAAATTGAATATATATGTATTGTACTTCCCAAAAATACAGGCGAACAGGATTTTCGGCAGCGAAAATCTTTCCTTGCCGCGGGTCTGGTGGGACCATCTTCCCTAGCCTGTGAGGGCCCGGGTCAGGATCTTGGGTCTAGAGACCTTTATCTTGTCGCTGCCCACGAGTACGCCACATACCACTCATGTCGTGCTGACGGCTTTGTGTGAGAGGTGGGTCTGCACTACCCATACATTTCACTTGCCTATTAGAGAGTTTACTGTCACTCCTTCGGACTTTGCCGCGATCACTGGATTCGGGTTCGGCGGGATCCCGATCATGCTTAACTGCTATCTGACCCGTCAGCAGCTGGTGGATGATTATATTGGCAGATTGATCGGCTGCACCCCTGAGAAGGGGAAGATTCTATGCTCTAGGGTGGAGGCTTATTGGGCTGCTCGCCCAGACTTGTCCGAGGAGGACGTGGAGCGGTGTGCTCGAGCTTACGTGCTTATCATGTTGTCCTGCACGTTGTTTCCCACCGGGTAGAGCACTTGCAATATGACGTTGCTGCCGACTTTGGTGGACTTGGCTGCCTTTCCTTCTTTGGATTAGGCCCGAGCTGCGTTGGGGCAGCTGTACTACGAGTTGGATTTATGTGCTCGGGGGCAGCAGCAGGAGATCCTCGGCTTTTGGTTTGGCCTTCTGGTATTATCTCTTCCTTCGCTTTTTTTTTTCTTTTTAACTCTTTTGTTAATTACAGATTTAGGCCTTCGAGCACCGTATTTTAGAGCCACCTGAGCTGCAAGATGTCCAGGACGATGCCCAACCGACCGTCTTGTGTTGCTGGACGCAGGGGTGGCAGGGTATTGGCCGGCAGGAGGTCAGGTAGGGTTTATTAGATGCTTCCTGGTAGAGAGTAAGTAAACAAAATTTATTAGTAGAAAAATGTAATTAATTTTTACTTACCTGTGTTGAATTTCTTTTGTTGTATTTTTGCAGATCCGGCACCATTCGTGGCATGGTCAGGGCGCCGTTACACTCCTCGTGCAGACATCTGTGCGGTTTGACGACCACCGGTTTGTCTTGGAGTGCTCGATGTCCCAGGAGTGGTACCTGGCTGAGTGCCTCCGCCTATCCGACCATTGGACGGCCCTGCTGGTCGGCTTGTACCTCCGCCACTTCCGTTCGCGTTATTCTGGCCCCATTTCGTCGATCCTGCTGTGGATCCTGATATTTTCGTGGATGGGTACCCGCACTGATACGGTGGACTGTGATTATTTGGCGTTCATCCACCAGTGTCTGCTGCCCGTCGCGGGTGATGCACCGGCGGCTCCTCCTGCTCGTCAGGTATTTACTTTGCCTTTTTTTTTAATATTCTTCTGTTTGTAGGTCAAGAGACGCAGGGGGTCCAATTCTGCTCAGCCGAGCGGGCCGCCCGGCGAGGGTGCTGAGACCGCCACAATTGGTGGGCATCCTCCGGTTCATGATAGGAGTCATCCCGTCTATGCTGGCAGTGCTGCAGCATCCGCCTCTCAGACTGTTGGTGTGGTGGAGGGTCACCTGATGACCGAGCTTAGGACTGGCTTCAGTATGATAGGTCTGGACGGCAACCAGTCCTATAGGTCGTGGCCGGTTCACCATGAGCTGCCACTCATGTTTGTTCCAGTGGACACCACCCCTGTACGTTTCTTTTTTTTTTTTTGACTTTCTGGTATGATCTGGTATGTTTTAGGTTCCTCGGGCTCAGGTGGAGGACATGGCATATCGGTAACTGGGCTTGGACACCTTCCTCGTTCAAGAGAACGCCATCTGGGTGGTAAGTATTCTGCATTTTCTGTATTATCTGATGATTTATGCAATGCATGAATGTGTATGTATGTTAGTTTATGTTATTGCTTGCAGACTCGAGTCTAGATGCTCTAAGAGCAGGCCAAACAGGCTGCTGTCTTTAAGGCTCGGGCCTTGACTTCAGCCTAGGAGGCGGATCGGATGAGAGCCGAAGCAGCCAGGTTATAGGCTGAGTTGACCCGGATGCGGGAGTACTTCGACTCCTATCGGGCTATGCACCAGAGTGAGTCCGAGGAGGAGGAGGAGGGTGAGGGAGAGGATGAGAGCTAGATAGAGTGCTCTATATTCTTCTTCTTTTTTTTTGTATTGGATTGCTGTACACAACATGAACTTCATTTTTATTATTATGGGATGTGGATGCAACAATTTACTGATGAATGTTTATGTGTAATGGCACAATGTATGCTATATGAACGTCTAAACAGAATATCAAACGTGTATAATATCATTAAGATGACATCATAATGAGTATAATAGGGAAATTAACAGTGACTCTGGCCATAGACATCACCCTCTTCTTGTTACTAACACGTCCTCTCGGTTTTCCACGTCAGAAATTTTATCTTCGTGATTTTTTTTTTGAGTGGCCCAAGAGTTCTGCGCGAGCATTCCAACTAAATTGATCTCTTTGTATTGATCCGTTTTGAAATTGAAACGCGCACCTTGACAATGTTCATCAGAAGTCGAGTGGACGTTGCTACTGATGACGTTCAGTGGTTTGGCTTTTATCTGCCCCTAGTATTAGGGGTTTCTATTTGGGGTTTAAAACACTGAATCAGACATGGTTCGCTCCGTGCTGTCACCCGTATGTGGACATTGACATGCAATGACATGGCGAATGCATATTGAACATCAAAATTGAATATAAAACATCTACAACATAATGAATGTGGATGCATTAGGAAAATCTGAAGTGTGGCTTTAGCTTTGATTGATGCCCCTTCAAATTACCAATATGTCCTTTCAGTTTTCCAAATTGGAGATTTTTTTTAACATTTGTCAGAGTGTACAGCTGAGCACTGAACTGCATCAATTGATTACCCACTAGATCCTCCAAGACATGTTTCCAATTCATCTCAGATTCCAACTGGAGTACAATTCTCAAAGAGGAACACGACTTTTAATCCTTCAAAGTATGGCCTCAGAGGACGAAAGAACCATCGGTGAGTAGTCACTTCCTTTGTGGCCGGGGATTGAGCTCTTGGAATGGTTGGAAGATGCAACTTTCCTTTGGATATTGGTGCAGTAGGCTTTGTAAGTCCTCCCGTTCACGATTGTTGAAGGGTTTGTAAAACCTAGTTGCCCCAACGCTAGTGGTGAAGGATGCATAACCAACATTTCCTCCAATCCGGGAATCCATGGGCAAATAGAGGGGATCATAAGCAGACTGCTCTTTGGGCTTGAACGGAGGGTAAAGGGTGTTGAAGGTATGGATGAAGATCGAGATGGGGACTGTTTCGGGTTTGAAGACATATAGGAGTCCAGATCTTTCACAGGTTGTTTGAGAATGAGAAAGTCCAAATTTTTTCACTGAAAAGGTGCGAAAGATCCGGTGGTGATGGAGATCGAGATGGTGAGTTGTCCCCTTGTCAATTGTAGCTGCTATGTGGGAGAGAAATTCTTCCGTCTGCACTGATTTTGTTTTTAAAGGAACTAAATCAAAGCCACAACCACCTTTTGGTTTTCCTGCTGCATTCAAATTCATGCATTTCATGCGTGCTTAATATGCCTTTTTGAACGAACAATGCATGCACAATGTCATATGCACAAGAATGTCATGCAAACAAGATCATACATGCACTACAACCAAAGAATGATTCAGAGTTTTACAATAAGATGGATGGTGAAGGTCATTTGAATACTTGGTGTTTGGTGCTTTGGATAAATTTGGGTTTTCATTTTCGGGATTTTGGTATAGGGTACTTTCTGGGTATGAGGCTAAGTTTTTGCCTCCGGGAGGACTCTTTTTTTTTTCGTGTGATTAACCCAAGGAGGGATTTGATTCAGTTTTGCCTTTAGGAGGGCTTTCTTGGTTCGGGTGCCCCAAGGAGGGCTTTCTGGTTTGATTTTGCCTTAAGAAGGGCTTTCTGGTTTGATTTTGCCTCAAGGAGGGCTTTCTGGTTTGATTTTGCCTTAAGAAGGGCTTTTTAGATGTGGGTGCCTCAAGAAGGGCCTTTTGGTTTGATTTTGCCTTAAGAAGGGCTTTTTGGTTTGATTTTGCCTAAAGGAGGGCTTTCTGGTTTGATTTTACCTTAAGAAGGGCTTTCTGGTTTGATCTCGCCTTAAGAAGGGCTTTCTGGTTTAACTTTGGTTTGGGTATCATGTGTGCCTTTTAAGTTGAAGCTCTAGGGGCAGGATTGGTAGTGCCTTTCAAGGATTGTTGAGTTGAATCAGTAAATGCCTCGGCAGAAGTGGTACCATCGTGTCATTTTATTTATCTCATAAACTCACCTTTCAAGAGAGGGTTTATTCAGAACCAGGCTCACTTTTAGGTTCCCTACAATACTCAGAATGATGTCATGCATTTTGATATTATGTGTGTTGGATATGTCGTTTCAGATGGTCAAATGCATGCATAATGCCATGGACAAATAATCATCACATAAGTAAGGCGAAAATAACTTTCATTGCATTCATGATGAAATCAATACATCCCATAAACAAAATGAGTCCCTTATAAAAAGGGAAACTGCAAGAGGTATTGATCCGATTATTCTCCGATTGGTCACCATTTCAGCTTCAGCATCCTTGACCTATTCTTATCAAAGCAGACTTTGAAGTTCTTCATCATATTCCTCTCCTCGGGAGACTTGAGGAGTTTCCTTGGCGGGCTCCCTGATTGCCCCTGGTCGTTTATCAGAGAGGGTTGAGGTTTCAAATTTAACATCGTCGACCAGCTTCTGGATCTCTTTCCTTAAAGCAAAACAATCATTGGTCCGGTGGCCCAGCACCACATGGTAGCTGTAGAAATTGTTCTTTTGTGCCTTTGTCGGCTCTACAAATGGCCTGACACTCTGCAGAAGACCCTCCTCTCTACATCTGAGGAACAACTTGCCTAACGAGTCAGCCCATAGAGAAATGCCTTTTCCATTACCCACGGTAAGTGAGTTTTTGGTATGCTGTGGAATGGAGTCGGTGCCAACGTTCATCTTAAGGGGCCTTTTCAGTTCTATTTCACCAATCGGCTTTGGGAAACCCGAATCTTGGAGAGAGGGCATTCCAAGGTGTCGAGGGTGAATGTCAGCAAACTGGGCCTTTTATTTCTCGCTGGCATCAGAGGTGGAGTCTGAGATTGCTGCATTTATCATTTTCCCTTCGAGTTCTGCCACTCGTGCTTCCAATTCAGTGCACTTCGCTATCAGCCTTTCTATCTTGTCAAGATCATCTCCCAGCACTTCTCTCAGCATTGCTGCCGCTTCTTTCCTGACTACCTTCCGGAACCATGATGATCCGATATGATCCTCCACGATATCCGTTATGGAGTTGAAGTTCAATGTTTTGGCCATTCCCGAAGTCTTTTCCTTTTCCTTCTGATAAGAACACTTATTAGCATTGACAGGCGCATACTCATGAAGAAAACCAAATTACAGCTGATGTAGTCGTGAATGCATGATGGGGTATGTATGTGTACGAATGATGAGTTGCATATATGATGATGTCATGAAGGAGATGATGATGAGGATGATTTTTTATTTTTTTTGACATTCCGAGAACACCCGATGCCATGCAAGAGATAATGTGAAAAGACCACGTGTGGACCGCCACACGAACAGGGATTCGATGCTTTTGGAGCACCTAGTGAATGTAGTGAAATGATTGCGTGTGTACCAACACATGGATAGGTTTTGACACTTTGTAGGTCTATGAGATGAGGTGGAATGGTCACGTAGGGGCCGGCCCATGGACAGAGTTCTGATGCTTTTGAGGCATATGATATGAGATGATGTTTACAGACAAGTCACGTGTAGGCAAGGATACGGATGGAAATTCGGTGTTCCTGGAACGCCTTTCATGATTCGGTAATGCTATGAAATGCCCCTATATGCGTAATAATCCGGTACTCGTGGAGCACCTCAAATGATACAATGATGTCAATGTCATGTAACAATCCAAAATGGATCGCGACACACCAACAAAACTTTGGCATCCCTACGACGCCAATGATAAATGACGTGAAGCCATGCAATGTTGTCGTGTGACGTGCTACACGAGAAAAAAACCTAAGACTATTGTGGTCTCCTATTGAATGGAATGGTCTAGTGAAATGGCCGAGCGTATTCCAGTACACAGGTAGTTTTCGGACTCCCGATATGTTATGAAATGAAATGACCGTGAAGGGTGTTCTCAGAATGTCCTTACTTTAAATGATATGGAATGACATGAACGCTTGTGTCACACAAAGATGCAAGTGGCTGCACAAAAACGTGGTTAGGATGCATGACATACATGATGATATACAGAACATAAATATGCATGGCACACAAATAAAATGTCGTGGCTACAGGAAATCGTGGTTAGAATAAATGTCATGCCCATGTTTATGTCATGAAGTTGGCTGCGCGAAAACATGGTTAGGATGGCACATAGGTAAAGTTTCGGTGCTCGGGGGAGCACCTTGGGTTTTTGTGTTATGATATGAGATGAACATGCGCATGGCACATGGTTCGGATTTCGGCGCTCGGGGAGCACCTAAATGATTTAATGTGTGAAATGAGATTTTTGGGTGCTCGGGGAGCACCTAAATGGCTTAATGGATGTGATGATATTTTTCGGCGCTCGTGGGGCGCCTAAGTGACTTGATGTACACGATGGAATTTTTCAGCACTCGTGGAGCACCTAAATGTTTGAATGTACGTGATGAAATTTTTCGGCACTCGTGGAGCACCTAAATGATTTAATGGAATGAAATGAATTTTTTCGGTGCTCGCGGAGCACCTAAATGATTTAATGGAATGAAATGAATTTTTCGGCGCTCGTGGAGCACCTAAATGATTTAGTGGAATGAAGTGAATTTTTCGGCGCCCGTGGAGTACCTAAATGATTTAATAGAATAAAATAAATTTTTCGAGACTCGTGGAGCACCCAAATGATTTAATGGAATGAAATGAATTTCTCAGCGCTCGTGGAGCACCTAAATGATTTAATGCATGAAATGTAATTTTTCGGTGCTCATGGAGCACCTAAATGATGGAATGAAATGAATTTTTCAACGCTCGTGGAGCGCCCAAATGATTTCCTCCTTGGTAGGCGGTGTAATGTGTGTGACCCTTATGAGGTTGTTCAAGACCCACATGAATGTTTTATGCATGTATATGAATGCTTATGACACTCGAATGATGTATGTGAATTAATGTTTTTTTACACAATGAAAAGATGCATGGCTGCAAAAAATGTGGTTAGTGTAAATGTCACACGGGGTGATTAATGTATTTTCATGCAAAAAATGGAGATGGCTGTACAAAAGATGTGAGTTAGTATCACACAAATGCTTTACATGTAGTATGTTATGTTCGTGAAATGATGTAGATGATGGTATGTCATGAAGGAACGGAAACACGTAGCAATTAACACACAAATCGTGTTCCTCCAACCTTATTCCTCCAAACGTGGTCAAGTCGATAAAATTCTAATCGAGTCCTAGGAGGGGTTCTCTTCGATCACCAACCGGGGATGATGAAGGCGCATTTTATTTTATTCACACGATTTATTTTGGTATCCTAGGGGATCCAACTAGGGTTGCTTAAATGAGTTCAGTCCAAAGTCAGGATAACATCAAGGCTCCCATAGCAAAATATACTCCTCACTTCTCCCCACTCAAGGGTCCGAACGAAGGGGTTCGTACGAGGCTATGGGTGGTGTTTCGTATCCGTGCCCCCAAGACCAAGAGGAACTTAGGCGACACTTCAACGATTCAATAGGTTAAATAATGGATACCTATCCTAATGCAACAAATGTCTAACTACAAAAATGCATAAAGTGCCATATAAGAATCATCCGCTTAATTTAAATTAGACACTTTTCAGGGCTAGTCAAATTCTTTTAAGTTTTGAAAAACTTTTGAGAAATCCCCAGCGGAGTCGCCACTGTGAGTGGACGACGTGTTTTCGACGGGACGCGGGACTCCCTTTAGGAAGGGGCGCCTCGATTTCGAGCGGGGCCCTCCCTCGCGTAGGGTTTTTGGATTAGAAATTCGGTTTTTGGAAAATTAATTTTTTCGAAAAAGAATTGAGACCTAAATCTCGATAAAAAGTATAGGAGTCGCCACCCGGCTCAGCTCAACCGGGAAATTATAGTGTAGCTGAACCAAAGCAGGAACTGCCACACTTTTTAGAGATCTAGGTTCGGACAAGTCCCTTATTTCATGTCTAATCAAAATAAATTGGCCAATGTTCTAATTACGACACTTTAAATTGCTAAAATTTGATTTTTATTGAATAATACATGCGGCGCACATACATAAAAATAAAAGCAAGAAAATAAATATTTAAAAGGTTTACAACCCAATTGAATGGAAAATAAGAACTCTCGGCCTCACAATACAAGCGCCTAAAAATACACGAGAATCTAAGAAAAATTTACAATCGCCTAATATACACGGTTTGATCTATTAAATACATTAAAAATGGAAATTAAAGAAATTAAAGCTGCAAAACAAATGGTTAGCACACCACACTTAGGACTCACGTTTGCCATAAATGGGAATTTTAGAGTTCGGGGTCATGCATTTGGGGGTAACCGGGTCGGCCTGGTCGGCTGGCCCGATTAAACCTAGAAAATCATTTTGAAATGTCCCTGTATTTTTGGTTTTGTGAGAAAATCATTTTTGAAAACATTTTTCCGGTTTCTTTTAATAGCATACAAGGTGAGTAGGTTTTCGGGAGAACCGGATCTCCGTCGTGGTTTTATTCTAAATGCAACAACACTGAAAAATAAATCTAGGGTCGTGAATGCACACTCCAAAATTTATTTTTGATGATTTTTTATTTTTCAAGATTTTTCTGAATTTTCTGAATTTTTTTTTGAAATTTTTGGGGTTTTATGAATTTTTTTTTTTTGGATTTTAGGGATTTCTGCTTCTGGCCGAGAACTACAGTCGTGCGACTGTGGTTACAGTCGTACAACTGTGAACTACAGTCGTGCGACTGTAGTCCAACCTGGAGCAGAAATCGCCAAAACTTTAAAAAGAAAAAAACTGAGGAAATTCAACAACAGTAGTACGACTATAGGTGAAATGACACGACTGTAATTACAGTTGTGCCCCTGTTCTTTGTGACAAAAACAATCGTACGACTGTTCTTAATTTTCCAGAAGCAGAAGTGCAAAAACTTGGACAAAAATACACAAAAATCAACCACAACACCTAGAAAGCTGGAAAAAGAGAAGGGAAAAGAAGTGCCTACCTCTTAGAAGCTAATCCAACGTCGAATTGACCCCTGACGTCGCTCCAATCCACTGAATTCGCTCCTTTCCCTTGTGTGTTGAGGTTGCAAGAGAGGTCCAAAAATACTCCAAAAAGTCATGGATTCTGATGGTTTAAATCCCAGATTTTGATGTGTTTGTTAAGTCAAGTTATTAACCTAGGATTTCTAACTCGTTTTAAGTGTTAACTCTCTGAATCTTAGAAGAAAAGGGTTAAAGAATGTGGGTTTTTGGTTTTTCACTTTTCTCTTCTTTCTTTCTCTCTTTCTTTCTTTCTCTCTATCCTCTTCTTTCAATTTTCTACCAAAAGTCCAAAAAGTCCTTTTCTCTTTCTTTCTGGCTTCCTTTTGTTTCCTCTTTTCCAGAAAATCTTAAGCATTAAATGCTCAAGATTTTCTCCAATTTTTAATTCAAAGGGTTACGGGTTCTGCAACCTGCCCCCAATCCTATAGTCGTACGACTATATGTATGTTACAGTCGTATGACTGTAACACGTTCCACACGACTGTAAATACAGTCGTGGCTCAACGGTCAGATATTTTTTTTGAGACCCAGAAAATTCCGTGTTCACACATACTAAGTGCAAAAGCGACATCAGGTCTCATACATAACATTGAGTATATGATGGATCCTATAGTCGAAGCATATGGGATCTTCAGCATCTTCTCCCGATCCTCTTTCATCTTAGGACCATTGTTCCTACTTAGTTTGAGTCCATGGTGCATAGGTAAGAAACCTTTCTTTGCCTTATCCATGCCAAAACCTTTTCAGAACTTTGTCTGTGTAAGAGGCCTGACTTAGGCCCAGAAGCCGATTGGATCTATCCCTTTAGATCCTGATCCCTAAGATCATCTTAGCTTCTCCTAAGTCCTTCATTGTGAAGCACTTACTCAACCACTAGATTCATCATAGTCAATTCCCTGGACTTGGCTGAAACCCTTCGCCACCAGTCGCCCTTTGAAGGTGTTGTTGGCCTTTAACTTGAAACACCACTTGCAACCAATTACCTTAGCACCTAGAGGTGGATCAACCAAATTGCAAACTTGGTTATCGTACATCGATTGCATCTTCGCTTCCGTGGCTTTACGCCAGTTAGCTGACTGTGGGCTTTCAATAGCCTCCTGGTAGGTCCTGGGTTCTTCTTGGTCAAAGATTAGAAGATTCCCATCATTGGTCATGAGAAACCTATATCTCTTGGGTTGATGACAGACCCTACTAGACCTTCTAAGGTTCTGTGTGATCGATTCAGATTCCTTAATTGCTTAAGGTTTTGGTTCAATCTCTGAGCTACCCTGTATAGGTGATTGTGGATCTTGAACTTCCCTTAGCTTAATATTTCTCCCACTGTCTTTCTTGGAGATAAACTCTTTTTTAAGAAAGACACCCTTTCGTGCTATGAACACTTTGTTCTTAGCAGGGTTGTAGAAGTAATATCCCCTTGTTTCCTTGGGGTAACCTACAAACATGCACTTTTTGGTTTTAGAGTCTAGCTTGCCAATTGTCAATTTCTTGACATAAGCCTCACAACCCCAAATCTGCATGAAAGAGACGTTGGGCTCCTTGCCCATCCATAGTTCATATGGTGTCTTTTTTCAATTGCCTTACTTGATGTACGGTTAAGTGTGAATGCAGCTGTCTTTAATGCATATCCCCAGAAGGATGTTGGGAGAGTGGTTTGACTCATCATCGAGTGGACCATGTCCAGCAAGGTCCTATTCCTCCTTTCTAACGCTTCATTCCATTAGGGTGTTCCAAGAGGAGTGAGCTATGAGATTATCCCCCACTCTCTGAAGAATGAATTAAACTCTAGGCTCATATCGCCACCTCGGTCAGACTAAAGTGCCTTAATAGTCTTGCCTAGTTGGTTCTCCACTTTGTTTTTGTACTCATTAAACCAATCAAGGGTCTCAGACTTGTTCTTCATCAGATAGACATATCCATATCTGTTGAAGTCGTCTGTCAAAGTAATGAAGTAGTGAAAACCATTTCTAGCACTAGTGCTCATGGGCCCACACACATCCGAGTGTATTAGATCCAACAATCCCTTGGCCCTCTCAGCTTTCTTGTTGAAAGGCACCTTTGTCATTTTGCCTCTTAAACAAGATTCGCATGTGTCATAAGACTCCAAGTCAAATGACCCTAGCACTCCACTTTTGTGAAGTCTAGTTATGCGCTTCTCATTTATTGGGCTTAAATGACAGTGCCAGAAATAAGCAGAATTAAGTTCATTGGGCTTAACCTTCTTAGTGTTTATGTTATAGATTGGATTGTTTTGATTTAAATCTAAGATATATAAACCATTCTTTAGAAAAGCATTTCCATAAATAATATTGTCTTTCACGATATCAATTTTTCCAAATCCAATATTGAAAACAAATCCAGAAATATCCAAGATAGAAACTGAAATAATATTCCTGCACATGGAAGGTACAAAATAACAATCTTTCAAAATCAAAACCAATCTAGTAAGCATCTCTAAGTAGAAGTCTCCAATCTTGATGGCAACAACCTTAGCGCCATTCCCGACTTGAAGATCTATTTCTCCGGATCCCAATAACCTCTTATTTCTCAGTCCCTGCACATTACAACAAATGTGAGAGCCACATCCAGTGTCTAACACCCAAGATGTTGAAACAATGAAGTTAACATCAATAACATATATACCTGAAGAACTACCCTAGCTCTTCACTTGCTCTGCCACGAGCCTTGGACATGTCTTTTTCCAGTGTCCTTTCTACTTGCATTCGAAGTAAACGTCCTCGGGAGTGGCCTTGCTCTTAGGCCCTTGCTTAGCCTTCTTAGCCTTGGCCTTCTTGGCCTTGGCGTTGGCTTTAGCCTTGCCTTTGCCCTTCATAGCAGGCGTGAGTGGATGACATTTTTCGGAACGCACGGAGAAGCAGGAACGGAGGATTTTCTTTTCTTTTCTTTTCTCTTTTTGAGTGATTATGTGGTTGAAAATGGGTTTTTATTTTTGTTAAGAAAACCTTTCATTTTATTAAGAAAACTCATTTTGTAGAAAACTTAATTTAAAGTGTGCATCATGGAAAACATATTTTTTAGAAAATCCTAATCTAAACTTAAAGATCTCGAAATCTAAATTTCGTGATCAGATACAGAGTCGCCACCCAGATCAGCTTATCCGGGAAATTCCGGTACAGCTCCCTACCAAGTGTAGACGCAATACCTGATCCAGAGATTCAGGGTTCGGGGCAACACATCTACTAATCCTTAACTTGTTTTCAATTATAATTTCATAATATGATATAACATTCACTTAATTCTACCCATTTTATCTTCTTTCAATTTCAGTTAATGCTCATGCAAATGACATAAATACAAATTTAAATAAAGTGCAGAAAAATAAAAGTACAGGAAAAGTAAATTAATTGCCAAATTATACAACCTGGAAAAGAAAAAACTGTCATCCTCACCATTTACAACCACCAATAATACACGATAATCTAAAAAAAAGTACAACCGCCTAGGTACACGGCATGATATATTAAATACATCAAAGGAAAAATGAAAAATTAAAAGCTGCATCCAAATACGGTTAGCACAAATAAGCAAATCACACCAAGGACTCACATGAGACAGAATAGGGGCATTTTGGGAAACGGGATCATACATAGGGAGATAAGAGAAGTCTGAATGACTACTCGATTATACCTGGAAAACATTTTATAGAAACGCCCTGTAGATTTTGTGAATAAAAACCAATTTTGAAAACGATTTGGCTCGTTTTACATGCATTTTCCACTTTTAGTGGGTCGGATATCCTGGAACCCGAGGGTTCCGTTCGTGAGTGAGCCTAATTTGAACATTCATCTGGGGTCTGGAAATATAAAAACACCAAACATTCCTTTTTGAATCGAAAAGCGAAACAAAATTACAAATTAGGGGCCAGAAAGGGCAAAACTGTAATTCTGTTTCACCAACTATAGCCGAGCCACTGTAGTATTTTACAGCCGCGCCACTGTAGTGGCTGGGGCGACAGTAACACCTATAGCCGAGCGGCTGTAGTGCTCTAGAATCAACAATTTGGTTTTCTTTCTCGTTTTCAAAATCATTTTGGAATTTTAATGGTTTCAGATAATCTAGGGTTTCTGGAAACTTATGAAATCCACGAAATAGATCCAGATTGGATCAAACGAATCCGAAAATCCCTAAAAACCCAAAATCATCAAAACTAAATCTCACATCCATCAAGAAAAAACCCAAAAACCGCAAATCTAAACATATGCGAATGTGATCCTACCGATATTATTCATTAAAAACACATTTAATTTGAAAAAGGAAGTGTTATCGGTGGATTTAGGGCATTTAGAGCTTTTAACCTGGAGATTACAACCGAGCAACTATGATAAAAAACTATAGTCATACCACTATAGGTTACAGCCGCACCACTGTAGTCATCAGACTACAACCGAGCGGTTGTAAGCATCTAATGGGGTGGCTATAGCTGGGTTTGCACTTCTAGCTTTGAGAAAAATACCAAAACACATACAATCAACATCCAAATAGATTTGAAATTTTTAGGGCCTCTCAGAGTATACCTTGTTTGTGTTTCAGTGTTTTGGATCACCAGAAACAGATTCGGACGCGCGGAAAACTCCTTGGAATCACGAACAACCCAAAATCATCCATAATTCTCCAAAACTCAAATGGAACCCCGAATTGATCCAAATGGAAACCAAGTTGACTAGAATCACTCCCAGATTATGAATTCTCATGAGCCCTAATGGTTTCTAAGGATTAGATTAAAGCTTTTGATGATTTTAGATTGAATTTAGGTTTTTTTTCTCTTTTCTTCTCCCTAATCTCTCAATGAATATCAAAACCCTAGTATTTTTTCTCTGATTCTATAGAATGGACTCTGTCTCCCTTTTATATGAAACAATTTAAGGTTAAAATCCCGAATTAATGGCAAAATTCACCTTATTTAGGAAAGAAATTAAATCTGGTAACTACAGCCGGGAGGCTGTAGGTATTATAGCTGAGAAAGGGTGAGAAATGTAAATTTGGCTACTATAGTCGAGCGGCTATAGTAGCCAGATTTACATTTCTCACCTTTTCTCACTTTTTCTCTTCGGTTCTCTTAAGTGCTCCCTCGACCTTCTTCGAGGCTCCACACTAAGACTTGCTACACTTCTTCGGGTCATCCGAGACATCTTTGACATTAATACGGTCGTTCCAAATCTGCCTCACATTTATCCATGAAAAAGGTAACAAAGGCTTTCATCATCGAGGTCGGGAAAAAATCCGTGCTCACAACGTACCCCTCACGTGACCAAAGTCGATTTGGACGAGTACTTGTGCCTGATTCGAGTTTGGTCTCGCGATAGGGAGCACGGTTGTAAGGTCAGATTTTTTCCATCAAAAAAAAATTTTTTTTGCATGTGTTACACGACCGTAAAATACAGTCGTGCCACTGTCGTTACAATCGTATGACTGTAACCTCGGAGCAAGTGCAGAAGCCCATACCTCTGGAGCAGAAGAAAGAAGAAAAAGAAGGGGGAGCAATTAATGCTCCGCCCCTGGCAGCAAGGAACCAGAAATAAGAAGGAAAAGAGAGAAAGGTTGAGGGACTTTTGGATTTTGGAGCTTAAAAAAAATCAGAGAGAGAGAATTTAGAGAGAGAATTGGGAGAACAAGGGAAGAAAAAGAAAACCTCACAAAAAACTTCAAGCTTCTTTTTCTCTTCTTTTTCTTTGAAATTCTTGGGTGTTTAAGTTTAAAATCTATTAGAAATCAATAGGTTAATAACTGGACACTTTAAATTTAATCAATTTCGGACTAAAAACTCTAAGAATCCCTAACATTTTGGAGATTTTGGACTCAACTCCTCAACCACAACTCAAAGAGAAAAGAGCAATTTGAAGTGGATTGGTGCGTTGCCAGGGGTCATTCATACGGTGAATTAGTGCCAAAGAGGTAAAACCACTTCATCCCCTCATTTTCTCGTGCTTTCTAGGTGATTTAGTGTGTTTTTATGCATTTAAGTTCATTTTTCTTTTATTCTGTTCCTGGAAATCAAGAACAGTCGTACGACAATTCTTGAGTTGATGAACAGTCGTACGACTGTAAATACAGTCGTACGACTGTTCTTGATTTCTCGCAATTTCTTTCAGTTTTATTTTCAATAATTTTGGCGAAATCCTGAAATTGGAGGATTTACAGTCGTACGACTGTAATTACAGTCGCACCACTATAATGCTCGTCCAAGATCAGAATTTCCAGAATAATCCCTAAAAATTCCTAAAAATCCATAAAAATTCAGAAAACCAGAAAATCATCAAAATGAATTTTGTTGTGTGCATTCACGACCTTAGATTCAATTTTCAGTGTATTTGCATTTAGAACAATAGAACGACGGAGACCCAATTCTCCCGAAAACCGACCCACCTCACATGCTAAATTAATGTGGACCGAAAAAAAATAAAATTTTTTCAAAATGATTTTCTCATAAAACCAAAATACAGGGACGTTTCAAAAATGTTTTCCAGGTCTAATCGGGCCGGCTAGCCGAGCTAACCTGATTATCCCCCTAAATGCATGCCCCCGATTTCTAATTTCCCAATTCTGTCCTGTTTGAGTCCTATTTGTGGTGTGCTGTAACCCTCTATTTTGCAGCTTTTTGATGTATTTAATAGATTTATTCGTGTATTTTAGGCGATTGTAAATTTTTAGATCATCGTGTATTCTAGGCGATAGTAAAGTGAGGACGAGAGTTTTCCATTTTTATTTGATTGGGTTGTATAATTGGCCTCTATTTTTTTGTATATTTTGGATGTATGTTTCATTTTTCTGCAGTTTATTTCCTGCATTTTGCTTTAGCATCGGCTGATTAAAATAAACAAATTGGGGTTAGGAAAAGATAATAAAGCGAATTAAATATGGTAATATAAATTGTAAAGTGAAAGCAAGTTAGAGGTTAAAGTAAGTTATTTGCCCGAACCCTAAATCTCTGGATTAGGTACAATAGTCTATCCTTGGTAGGGAGCTATACAAGGAATTCCCGGATGAGCTGATCCTGGTGGCGACTCTGTCACTGATATCGAGATTTAAGTTTCGAGGTCTTTAAGTTAAGATGGAAAAATGTTTTCTATAAAAGGATTTCCAAATCAAATTAATGGTTTTTTCCTAACTCAAGATACACAAAACCATTTTCCAATGCCCCAGTGTCAGGTTATTTCCGCCTTCGGAGCACTCACGGTTAGAGACAGCCCGATGATGATAGTGGGTACCTGTACATAGATTGATCTTCGATGCATGTATGCATGTGTGTATGTATGTTTTGAATGTATGTATGTGTGTATGTCTTGGATGCATAAGCATGTGATTATGGTGTTTTTTATGCTTTGCTTTGTGCAAACGACGATTGCGATTAAGCGCCGAGAGTCCACTCGCTTGAGAGCGGAGGTTGACTAGTTGCGTCGACGGGTCACCGAGCTAGAGATCATGAGTCAGACCTTCAGAGATCAGGTGGATGATTTGGAGGCCCAGATTGGGATTGCGGGTGAGCATGTGAGTGAGAACCCGACCGAGGAGCTAGGAGATGATGGAGATGATGACGATGATACCGGCTTTGCACCTCCTTAGGCCTATTTCTCCATCTTTCTACTTGTGATTTATTGACCCATTTGTGGGTTACTTCCATTAACATTTGCACATTCTGGCCCTTGCATAGGTCTTACTTTGTGATGTACTTGATGATTTGAATGATTTGCACATAGTTTATAACATTTACATCTTCTATTCATTGAATTTGAGCCCTTAAGTGTATTTTTTCTACCTTTTCATGCTTTTATTGCCCTTCGGTCCAATCTGATCGGGACGTGCTTTGGTGCCTTTAGACTTCATTTTCCTTAAAGAACTGCCCCTGGAACTTATAGCCACGTGTCTATAATCATCAGAAATCATATAAATATATAGACAAAGTGTTATTTGCACTACAGCCGCTCCACTATAACATTACAGCGGCCTGGCACATTACAGCCGCCAGACACCTTAGTGCTGCCCCACACCAAATTGGTTTGATTGGCTAAGGAGCCGCCAGACTAACGTCTCTATCCGATGGGTCTGCCCCTGGTAGGATATTTTTGATGTGACAACTGAGACCTGGGACGGAGGTGTCCAACTGCTTGGATTGACCCACGTGACTTTCAGCTCTGCCCCTCAGCTATGCAGACAGTATGGTCAGCTGCAGGGGGTCCCTCGATCTTTATGCACCATCAAGTACAGAGTGTTTACACCACAGTGGCCTCGACACATGCAGCATCAATGGATGCATCCTATTCGCACTGAGATTCACAGATATTATAGTACTGCACCTGTGGAGGTGGATGCTCGCTACAGAGCTTGACTGACTTACCTAATTGCTTGCTCTATGAGACGTGGATATGAAGAACTGACTTTGAGGCACCTCGGTCTTTAGAGGACTAGGGTTATCTGAGCTTAATGCTACTGTATGACTTTTATTCTATTTTTTTTAATTTTATGTACTAACATTTGCATAGGTTGCCCTTTTGGGTTTTTGGCCTATCGGACTGTCTTTACTTTTGCCTGAATTGCCCTTTCAGGTTTTCAATTCAGCAGACTTTATTTTGTGTCCTAATTTTTTCATAGACCGCCCTTTTGGGTTTTCAATCTATCAGACTTCTTCTTATTCTTTTTTTTTTTTTTTTGTGATGCATGTAAACCGAAAGTGTGCATAGTCGTATATGTATAATACGAATTCAATTTCAAGCAGGCTTGGGACATTTAACCGAATAGAAAATGGCATTCATTCATTCACTCATTAATAATGTTTTAGCACAATGCACATCAAAGATGAAATGAAGCTAAGGACAAAATCAGTAATGGTATTCATATTGATCAAATCCACGCCTGCCACCAACTGGTCTTTGTAGATTTTTGCGCTGATGGTGCTCACCTCTCTGCCTTAACTTTTGCATGGACCGCCTTCTCAGTTTTTGATCCATCAGAGTTCTTTTTTTTTATTTTATCCCTGCGTTGGTCGTGGTCAATATGGTTGATGACTTGGCCTTTGTGTCCACTAGTAGACCCGCTTCCACCCCGTAGACCAATGAGTATGGTGTTTCTCCGAGAGGTAATTTGATGCTAGTTCTGTGTCCCCATAATGTAAATAGTGGCATGTCGACCCAATCTTTGTAGGCAACTTCTATTTGGATGGAATCTTCTTTGATAGACTCATTGGCTGCTTTTGTCGCCCCATTGCCTTGTGAGAGATGCGGAGATGTTCTATGATGTTCAACCCTTTATTCTGGAACATTGTGTTATTGCCCCTTGGAGTTGTACTCCATCGGTCATGACATGATAACTTCATTTTTTTTAGGTTGTGACATTCATATATAACTTCGATTCTACCCACTTTGAGAAGTAGTTGACGGTTGTGACCATGGAGCAATGTTCGTTCGACGCCAATGGCCTTACTTCGCTGACACTGTCAATTCCCCATGTTGGGACAACCCTCCTTTTTCTGGTTTGAGTCTATGGAGCTCTTACTTTGCTGGTTTTGTCTTTGAGTCATTTGGAACTTGGTGTTCAGTAATTTCTCTGTCACCCCGGCATGACACCGTACAGCCAGGCAAAGATTTCCATTTGCTTTTGTGGTACTTTTACAATTTTCTTTTCTCTCATCACACGTGATGACTATCGAGACGAATATCATTTTAAAGTCATCATCTGTCCTTAGATTCATTTCATGCAATGATGCATTATGTATGCTAAAGACATTGAATGAACATTTGTATGTATGCATAGTTCCATCCGAAGAAATATCACACAAGTAATTGAAATCAAATCGCATTATATTAAATGTCTTATGGAATGAATTGTTCACATAATGAAATAAAAAAAGCAAAAATAGATACATTAAAATGGTTAGTATCCTCTATATGTAGAGGGTCTTCTCTAACTCCAACATCCTTGACCTCACCAGCTTGCGTACCCGAATCATCCGAAGTTGGGTAAGGGATTACTCTGAACGCTTGACTTCAAATCCAGCTCGATAATCTTTCCATCGGTAACCAACTGCTTGATGGCCCTAATCAACTGGGTGCACTCATTTGTACGGTGACCCATCATCACGTGATAAGAACAGAAGTTATCTCTATCTACCTTAGCTAGAGGCGAAAATGGCCTTAAATTCTGCAACAGCCCAGCCTTTCTACACTTAGCAAAAATTCAGCTTACTGACTCAGCCTATTTGTCTACCTTGAGCTACAGCAGCCATATTCCCTTCTTGCACTTGTCCAAGGGTTGTGATAAGAGCTGGTTTTGAACTAGACCCAGCAGATGTGGTTATGGAGTTACCAGCCTTGTAGCCCTGTGTATACCCCTGACTACCTTTATAAGTACCAAAATTCTGCTTATTTCTTTGGTCTTCCTCCTCATATCTCTCGATTCGCTTAGCAAATTTGACAACTTCTGTGAAAGCGAAGAATTTTTTCAGCTTCATTTTGTCTTTGTATTGAGGCAGGCTTCCATCAACCAACTTTATGATGAGAGACTCTAACTTTGGAGCTGCATCCACTAGCACTTGAACATCCATCCATCTCTTGTAATAAGATGGAAAGGATTCATTTGGCTTTTGGAGAATCCTCTCTAAATCTTCAAGAGTAGTTTCCATCTGGGTATTGTAAGCATATTGCTTCACAAAAGCTTTAGACGGGTCCTCCCAAATAGAACGGGTGTACAAAGGCATCTTTATATACCACTTGGCTACAGCATCCCTTAAAGTAGTTGGGAATAGATACAAGAGGTGACCTTTCCCGATTCCCATACTTGTCATTAGTCTCACATAACTATCCAAATGGGCGTCCGGTGGGCATATGAAAACCAGCCGGAAGTGGCTCTCCTGCGTTAGCCATCAAAGTAGCTGGGTCGACACACTTAATAGGATTATAGTGCACCATTTCCTTTAGTTTAGGCAACATGGCTTCAATATCGGATAGCTTCTGATTAAGATGCTTCTCCATAACAGTCTTAATTGAGGCTTCTCTCGCCTTCGCAAAGGCTTCATCTTCTTCAGACTGACGATCAGGTTCCCTATAATTAACAACTCCACCACTTCCACTGGGAATACTCCCTTTGGCTCCATTCGTCACTTGGACAAAGTGTTGTACATCGCTTCAAACTGAAGTCTGAGTCGATGTAACAGTCTACGTAGACTTAGCATTCATTACAGCTTGCATTTACTCCCTAAGGGTAGCCTTAAACTCATTAGAAGTCAGAAAACTTCTCATGAAAGCCACCATGTCAAAAGGCATGTTCCAATTGCTTCCATCCGCCATTTCTATTCTATCTACTTCTTCCAACAGGGTTTAACTATCAACCGGTAAAGAAGGCAACTAAATCTCAACCTCCCGATCTGAATCTGACCCTGAATTAACCCCTTCCACGGTGACTGGTTCTGATTCAACTGACTAAACTGGTTGACTCGGCTCTGACTTGATACGAACTAACCACTTTGAGGTTCGATTCCAAACTGCACGTTTAACATGAGGTTAGAATTTCGGATGGATGTTGTGAATGTAGACTCGACACACTAAGTGGCGTGTATGGTATGTTCATGTTCATGATTGAATAATGTTTCATGGATGGGGATGATGATGAAAATGAACTTTATATTTTCCTTATTTTTATTTTGGATGTTCCAAGCATACCCCTGGCCAAACGAAAGACAATGCAAAAATGTTGCTTGTGAGCCATCACACAGGAAGAGGTTCGGCACCTTCGGGGCACCTAGTGGATGTCATGAAATGGTCTCATGTGTACCGACACACGGACAGAGGTTTGATGCTTCGTAGGTCAATGAGATGATATGAAGTGGTCATATGGGAGCCGTTCCACAGACAGAGCTTCGATGCTTTTATGGCATCTTAGATGAAGTGATGTCACAAACAAGACAAGAGTCACTTGAAACACAGATAGAATTTCAACGTTCGTGGAACAACTTGCATGATTTGGTAATGTTATGAAATGTCCTAATATAAGTAATAGTTCGGCACTCGTGGAGTGCCTCGAAAGAATCATCAATGTTATGGAACAATCCGATGTGGATCGCGACACACAAGGAAGGTTTCAGCATCTCCATGATACCAATGATGACGTCATGTAATGATATCGTGTGACCCGCCACACAGAAATGGACCGAAGACTGTCATGGTCCTCTAATGAATGACATGATATAGTGAAATGGCCAAGTGCAATCCGGTGCATAGGCGGAATACGGTAGTTTTGGGACTCCCGATATGAGATGAAATGATTGAAATTGCCATACTTAGAACATCCTTTCATTTTAGATGGGATGAGATGATATGAATGCCCATGTCACACAGAATGCAAGTAGCTGCACAAAGACGTGGTTAATGCATGACACATAAGATGATGTCGTGTATTCTTTATGGGAATGTCAATGCGCGAGATGTGATGGCACACGAATAAAATGTTATGGCTACATGAAAATATGGTTAGTATAATACCACATGTATGATGATGCTTCAAAATGGCTACATAAAAATGTGGTTAGAAAACGACACATGTATGATGCTTGTTTGATGTTGCATGTAAAGGTCAAGAGTAAAACAACCATGGAACATACGTTAGCACATGCAACAACATGCTCACCCTTCCAACCTTATTCCTCCTTTTGATTGGTCATGCATTCTTCCTAGGTATTAGGTCTCTTTGATACCAACCAGGGGTAACAAAGGCGCACACTCAAAATCCAATTTACAAATTTTTGTTTTGGTAGTCCTAAGGGGAAACTGCTAGGCCATTACATGAAGGTATGAGTCAAACCAAGGGTCATATAGGTTCCCATAGCAAAAATAAACACCTCATCATAGAACACGATGTAAGGTTCATGCGGTGCCATGAGTGGTTTACCCCCTCGGATGCCTCCAATCCTCGCGGAAGAGGTAGGTCACCTTTGGAAATAAACCGGGCTAGTCATGTGTTGGAGGGATTGAGAAGAGAAAATGTCATGCTATGTGGTTGTGAATGAGATATCGGATTATGAATTAATAATTGACTACAAGTGAGGATATACTTCAATTGTTACCTAAGTTCCTTAAGTTTTTATGAAAACTTTTTTAAAGAAACCGATTGTCCCCAGCAGAATCGCCACTATGAGCAGACGACATTTTTTAGAATGCACGGTGAAGCAGGAACCAGGGATTTTTTTTTTTTTTTTTTTTGAGTGATTATGTGGTTTTGAAAACAGGTTTTTATTTTTCTTAAGAAAACCTTTCATTTTATTGAGAAAACTCATTTTATAGAAAACTTAATTTTAAGTGTGAATTTTGGAAAACAGATTTTTTAAAAAAATCCCGATCTAAACTTAAAGATCTCAAAATCTAAATTTCGTATTAGATACAGAGTCGCCACCTGGATCAGCTCATCCAGGAAATTTCGGAACAGCTCCCTACCAAGTGTAGACGTAGTACCTGATCAGAGATTCAGGGTTCGGGCAACACATCTACTAATCCTCAACTTGTTTTCAATTATTATTTCATAATACGTTATAACATTCACTTAATTCTACCCATTTTATCTTCTTTTAATTTTAGTTAATGCTCATGCAAATGATATAAATATAAATCATAAATAAAGTGCGGAAAAATAAAAAAGCAGGAAAAGTGAAGTAATGGCCAAATTATACAACCCGAAAAAGAAAAAACTCTCATTCTCACCATTTACAGCCACCTATAATACACGATAATCTAAAAAAAGTACAACCGCCTAGGTACATGAAATGATCTATTAAATACATCAAAGGAAAAATGAATAAACAAAAGCTGCATCAAAATACGGTTAGCAAAAATAAGCAAATTACCAAGGACTCATATAAGACATAATAGGGGTATTTTGGGAAACGGTATCATACATAGGGGGATAATCGAGAAGTCTGGACGACTACTCGATTAGACCTAGAAAACATTTTATACAAACGCCGTGTAGATTTTGTGAATAAAAACCAAATTTGAAAATGATTTGGCTCGTTTTACATGTATTTTCCATCTTTTAGTGGGCCACATATCCCGAAACCCGAGGGTTTCATTCATGAGTGGGCCTAATTTGAACATTCATCTAGGGTCTGGAAATATAAACACACCAAAAATTCCTTTTATATACTCACCACCTCGGTCCGACCAAAGGGTTTTGATATTTCTGCCTAGCAAGTTCTGTACCTCTTTCCTAAATTCCTTAAACCTATCAAGGGTCTCGGACTTGTGTTTCATCAGATAGACATAGCCATATCTGCTGAAATCGTCCGTGAACGTGATGAAGTACAGGTGCCCACCTCTGGTCGCTGCGCTCATAGGTGCACATACATCAGAATGTATTAGGTCCAATAAGCCAGTGGCCCTTCCAGCCTTCTTGCTAAAAGGCGCCTTTGTCATCTTGCCTAGTAAACATGATTCGCATGTATCAATTGACTCCAAGTCAAATGACCCTAAGACTCTAGCTTTGTGAAGCCTAGCAATGCGCTTCTCGTTTATGTGGCCGAGACGACAATGCCATAGGTAGACAGGATTAAGTTCGTTTGGCTTAACCCTTTTTGTGTTTATGTTATAGACGTGATTGGTTTCATTTAAGTCTAGGATATATAGGCCATTATTTAATAGAGCATCTCCATAAAATAATCCCTCTCTAGATATTGAAATTCTACCATTAGAAATAGTAAAATAAAATCCAGAAATATCCAACATAGAAACTGAAATAATATTCCTGCACATAGCAGGTACAAAATAACATTGTTCCAAAGTTAAAACCAATCCACTAGGCATCACAAGGTGGTATTCGCCGATCTCTATGGCAGCAACCCTTGCTCCATTCCCGACCCGCAAGTCCACCTCTCTCGACCCCAGTGACATTCTGTTCTTAAGTCCCTGCACATTGCAACAAATGTGAGAACCACATCCAGTATCCAATGCCCAGGATGTTGAAACAGTAAGGTTAATGTCTATAACATAAATACCTGAAGAGGACGCACCTTGGGCCCTTCTTTGCTCTCCCATCAGCCTGGGACACGATCTCTTCCAATGGCCCGCCTGTCTACACCCAAAATAGACATCTTCAGGACCTGCCTTCTGCTGGGCCTTGGGTTGGGCCTTGGCCTTCTTAGCCTTGGCCTTGGCCTTTTCCTTGGCCTTACCCTTGGCAACAGGAGGGTTCCCCTTGTTGACCAGCAGCACCGGCAGAGTCTTTTTGATCGACTGCTCGGTAAGCTTAAGCATCCCATGTAGCTCACTGACAGTATGGTTCATCCCTTGCATGTTGTTCAGGATGAACTGATCATAAGAATCCGACAAGGATGCAAGGATTGTGTCCCCCGCTAACTCCTGAGAGATAGGCGATCCGAGACGGGCCAAAATGTCCAAATAGCCCTTCATCTTGAGCACGTGTGCACTCACAGATGTCCCGGCCCTCATCTTACAAGAGTGGAATGCCTTGTTGGTCAGGTACCTTTCCTGACGAGCTTGCTCTTGAAACATCTCGTTTAGAGTTGTTATCATAGCAAAGGCTTGATGGTCCATAAACTGTTTTTGCAGTTCAGGAACCTTGCAGGCCAACATAAGGCATGTCACATCCCTATTATCCTTGACATACGCCTCGTATTCCTCCAGCTGGGCAGCCGGTGGATTACGTCCTTGAGGCGCAGCCGGTACAGGCCTCTCCAGTACATACTCTTTGGACTCCTGCCTTAGAACTATTCTCAAGTTCCTAGACCAGTCCAAAAAGTTAGGACCGGAAAGCTTGTCCCTTTCCAGAATTGATCGCAGTGATAAGGTATTGTTGTTTGCCATTTAGAATTTCTACACAGAAAAAACATTTAGAGTGTTAATAAAGGACTTTACTTTGTTATTCCCATATAAAATTAATAATGAATCAAGTTATTAATTAAACCGAATTGTTGGGCTCATGGGCCGAGATCCATATTTCATTACGATATAGCCAGACTAGGGCCTGGTACAACTATACCCTAATTATTTAGGTAGGAACACCGTCCAATCCCAACCTAGGGACTCTCAGTTTGATGGGCTTGTTGGCACTTACCCATCTGTGCTTAGGGCCAGGAGAATCCTACTACCCACGCTAAGTCAAAACCTCCATTCAAGTGTTAGAGTATCCCATACCCTAACCCAATACAAAGTGACAATACTCTAGTGTATCCTGCGAGGGCTGTTGAGATTTTTCACTGGAAATCACCCGATAAAAGCGAAAGAACGCAGTGATTTCCTCAAATCCAGTCCCAGGAGCAATTGAGATGGAAATTGAAAAACTTAAAATTAAATAGAAAGGGATTAATTTTCTTACCAGAAAAATCTCTTTCTAGAGATGGATGAAGACTGCCGAAACCAAAGCAGATTTCCTCCTCGTTTTCGTACATGAACGCCTAACGAATGCAACCCGTGCTAGCGTCGGAAAAACGAATCAATGGAGAGGAAAGGGGCTAGAAATTTCGGCTATAGTGTGAATGACTTAGGGTGGCCGAAATTTCTAACCCTAGGTATTTATACCTAGGGTGGCCGAATTCCCTTAGGGGAATTCAGGCCCACCTTGACTCCTTTCTCTTCTGTGCGGGCTTCCATGTTTTAATTTAGGCCCAGTCTAATTTTAATTATTCTGGTTTAAATTAATTTCAAGCCCAATTTTAATATACCCATGTATCTAATATATTACTCCAAGTAATATATTATTTACATTTAAATTAAAATTAGTACTACAATTAATTTAATCCATCAAATTAAAATTAAATCTACACAAAATAAAATCATATGTAAACCTATACATATGAATATTTCCACCTAGGAAATAATCTCATAATTAATCCAATTAATTATGAAGAGCCAATTGAATATATTAATTTCATTATTATGACCAATCCAATTGATCTTTATAATCTAATTAATACACATACACCTCTCTCTCCATTGTGTATACTCCAAGTATACATGTGATTCCTTAAGTCTACATTCAGTCGTTCTATGTGTACGATCCCATGGGCCCATTTTTATGTTGGCAGCGGGCTTTTGGCCCGCAGACTGCAGTTGGGCTCTAGCAAGCCACTGCAGCCCCCAATTAAGATGGAGATGGCAGTCTAACTGTTATCATAACCCTGTAGTTTAAACTTGTACATCCCATGTCATTGATATCGGTGTCCAACACAGAGGCATGGATTGATCACCTTCTTTTGTGTCCGGACATTAACTTGATCCCGAATGTACTGATGCTCACAAACAAGTTCCAACCTGTTTGGGTGTGGCCACACTCTTATCAGTCACATCCATCAAGAGGCCGGTGATATCTTCTCAGTGGCTTACTGAGTGACAAATTCCTTCTGCATATCCATAGTATTACCATGCTCAGTGACATACCCGAAAGCACCCATACTTGGCACCCTATTACAGGCCCTTTAGGCGTACCCCTAAGCATGCGACTTCACATGTAACACCATCATATGGTCAGGTCAAAGGATCCATACAAGTACTACACGAGAATCCATTGTGATACCATACCATGTGGATTACTCGTTTAGTGGATCTATCCAGTACCATGCTCCCAGGCATGTACCCATTAACTTGGTTGACATTCCATGTCCAATGACCGGTAAGACACCGCCATACAACTAGGTTAATGATAGTGTATTGTTCCATTCATTCCCATGACTGGAACAGACTACGGATCTATTTATGGTCATATCGTTTACCCTATCCATGGTCTTACTGCCAAGTGCATGACACTTGTCATCATGGATATAGATATGTCCATTGGATACTTCATTTAATATATTGCACAAGATAGATATAATAAATGAATTGATGCCTTTATTAATAACAAAAATGAGTAAAATACATAAATCCAATAAATGTATAATACAAATACAAGGACCAATGCCTCGGGACTAGGGCATTTCCAACAAGGGCATGGTCTACAACTGGCCTATTCCCACTTCGAGCCGGTTTTGAATGAGGAAAGCACTTTTAAGCGACTTAGTAATTTCATTTGGTTTTAGATTCAATTAACAACGGCTTGCATACATAAGACGGGTGAAATGCGGTTGGATCATACATACATGCATGCATATAAATATAAAGCATAATTAAATAAATAAGTAAAATGGACTGCTATGGGCCTATATTACATCCTAATATTATTCTAGTAAACCTATACTAGAAAACAATATCAGGTGGGCCTCCATCTTCTTCCTTCTGGGCTTGCAACTCCACTTGGGCTTCTTCTTTTTACAAATTTTATAATAATTGAATAAAATAAAATTACATTAAAAAGAAAAACGACAAGCAGGCCGTATTTACCCAAAAAGAAAAATACAACCCATCTTGTACAAGACCCAATAGCATCCAACCATACATACATTTAGTCACACATATGCATCCAATACATATAATTCATAAGCATGTTATAGTGCATGATTTAAGCCCATTTCAATTATGTCCAAGCCATTATATAGAAATTGCCAATTTTGGCCCACCATGGTTCTAGCCCTTAACGGGCTTTGGGCCTCCAGCCCAGGCAGTCCAACTGCTCCCACTGGAATTGGGAAACCATGGGTCCATTTCAGCCGTCCAAGTAATTGTGCCAAAATTACCCGAACCAATTTCAATTAACCATATTAATTTCCAAAATTAATATCACATGAATAAAATAAAATTTCATTTAAGAAACCACACGCATTTAAATTGCATAAATTTAAACACACGAATTTTAAAACCAATTAAAACTTCAAAACTGGGCCCCGGGCCCAAAAAACCCGCCAAATCCAAAAACACTGGGCGCGGCCCACTGCGGCTAGGGCAACCTAGTTGCCCTAGCAGTAGCAGCCGCTGCTAGGGGCAGCAGCGGTGTAGCCGCTTGGTGGCTGCCGGTGCCCATTGCCATGGGCAGCGGCTACCACCGCTGCTCCCACCGCGTGCGGTGGCCGCCGGCAGCCCCGCACCCCCAGGTGCCAGATTTTTTTTTTTTTAAATCAGAAAAAAATAAACCATCCATCAACACGAAATCCACCAAGAATTCCAAAGCATACAATTAAATTAAATAAACACAAACCAATATGCATATTCAATTTCAATTGTATGAAAATCAAATGGGAAAAATCTTAAGCCCAGAACAAGAACCCCAATGAAAAATCTCCAATTTTAAAACATGGGATTCAACCAATTTTAACTATTTCCACGGATCAAAAGCCTGCTCTGATACCACTGTTGGGATTTTTCACCGGAAATCACCCGATAAATGCGGAAGAACGCGATGATTTCCTCAAATCCATGCCCAGGAGCAATTGAAATGGAAATTGTAAAACAAAAATTACAATAGAAAGAGATAATTCTCATACCCGGAATATCTCTTCTAGAGATGGATGAAGACTGCAGGAATCAGAGCAGAGTCCCTCCTCGTTCTCGTACACGAACGCCTAACAAACACGACCCGTGCTAGCGTTGGGAAAACAAGCAATGGAGAGGAGGCTTGGTTGAAAATTTCGGCTATGGTGTGTTGTGCATTAGGTAGCCGAAATTTTCCCTAGGTTAAAACCTAGGTTGGCCGAATTCCCCTAGGGGAGTTGAGGCCCAGCTTAGCTCCTTCATTTTGTGCGGGCTTCATTTTTTTAATTCAGGCCCAATCTTATTTTAATTATTCTGGTTTAAATTAATTTCAAGCCCAACTTTAATATACCCATGTATTTAATATATTACACCAAGTAATATATTATTTACATTTAAATTAAAATTAGTTTGACCAATTAATTTAATCCATCAAATTGAAATTAGATCTTCACAAAATAAAAAAACATACGTAAACCTATACGTATGAATATTTCCACCTAGGAAATAATCTCATAATTAATCCAATTAATTATGAAGAGCCAATTGAATATATTAATCTTATTATTAGGATCAATCCAATTGATCTTTATAATATGATTAATATATATATACCTCTCTCTCCACAGTGTATACTCCAAGTATACGTGTGATTCCTTAAGTCGGTGTTCAGTCGCTCAATGTGTACAATCTCGTGGGCCCATCTTTATGTTGGCAGCGGGCCTTTGGCCCACAGACTGTAGTTGGGCTCTAGCAAGCCACTGCAGCCCCCAATTAAGATGGATATGGCAGTCTAACTGTTATCATAACCCTGTAGTTTAAATTTGTACATCTCATGTCATTGATATCGGTGTCCAACACAGAGGCATGGATTGATCACCCTCTTTTGTGTCGGACATTAACTTGATCCCGAATGCACTAAAGCTCAAAAACAAGTTCCCACTTGTTTGGGTATGGCCACACTCTTATCACTCACATTCATAAAAAGGCCAGTGATATCTTCCCAGTGGACTACTAGGTGACAAATCCCTTCTGCATATCCATAGCATTACCATGCTAAGTGACATACCCGAAAGTACCCATACTTGGCACCCTATTACAGGCCCTTTAGGCATACCCTTAAGTATGTGACCTCACATGTAACACCATCATATGGTCAGGTCAAAGGATCCATACAAGTACTACACGAGAATCACTTGTGATGCTATGCCATGTGGATTTCTAGTTTAGTGGATCTATCCAGTACCATGCCCCTTTTGTATGTACCCATTAACTTGGTTTACATTCCATGTCCAATGACCGGTAAGACACCGCCATACAACCAGGTTAATGATAGTCTCTTGTTCCATTCATTCCATGACTGGAACAGACTACGGATCTATTTATGGTCATATCGTTTACCCTATCCATGGTCTTACTGCCAAGTGCATGACACTGGTCATCATGGATATGGATATGTCCATTGGATACTTCATTTAATATATTGCACAAGATAAATATAATAAATGAATTAATGCCTTTATTAATAACACAAATAAGTATAATACATGAATCCAATTAATGTATGATACAAATGTAAGGACCAATGCCTCGGGACTAGGGCATATCCAACATGTAGTGGCTTGGGCAACTGTAACACCTACAGCTAAGCAGTTGTAGTGCTCCAGAATCAACAATCGGGTTTTCTTTCTTGTTTTGGAATTTTGATGGTTTCAGGAAATCTGGGGTTTCTAGAAACTTATGAAATCCACGAAATATGTCCAGATCAGATTAAACGAATCTAAAAATCCCTAAAAACCTAAAATCATCAAAACTAAATCTCATATCCATCAATCAAAACCCAAAAACCATAAATCTAAACATATGCGGATGTGATCCGACCAATATTATTTATGAAAAACACATCGAATTTGAAAAAGGAAGTGTTATCGATCGATTTAGGGTATTCAGAGCTTCTACCCTGGAGATTAAAGTCGAGCGGCTGTAATCAGAAGACTATAGCCGCGCCAATGTAGTCATCAGACTACAGCCGAGCTGTTATAAGCATCTAATGGGGTGGCTATAGCTGGGTTTGCACTTCTAGCTTTGAGAAAAATACCAAAACACATACAATCAACATCCAAATCCATTCGAAATGAGTTTTTAGGGCCTCTCGGAGTATACCTTGTTTGTGTTCCAGTGTTTTGGATCACCAGAAACAGATTCAGACACCAGAAAACTCCTTGGAATCATAAACAACCCGAAATCATCCACAATTCTCCAAAACTCGAATGAAACCCCGAATCAATCCGAACAAACACCAAGTTGGCCAGAATCACTCCCCGATTATGAATTCTCACAAGCCCTAATGGTTTCTACGGATTAGATTAAAGCTTTTGATGATTTTAGATTGAATTTAGGTTTTTTTTTTTTTTGCTCTTTTCTTCTCTCTAATCTCTCAAAGAATATCAAAACCCTAGTTTTTTTCTCTGATTCTATAGAATGGACTCTGTCTCCCTGACCTAATTTTGTGTATCCCTTTTATATGATCCAATTTAAGGTTAGAATCCCGATTTAATGGCAAAATTCACCCTATTTAGGAAAGACATTCCAGCTGGTAACTACAGTCGAGAGGCTGTAGTGGCCTATAGCCGAGCGGCTGTACTACAGCCGAATGGCTTTAGGCACTATTGCCGAGTGGCTATAGTAGCCAGATTTACATTTCTCACCCTTTCTCACTTTTCTCTCCGGTTCTCTTAAGTGCTCACTCGACCTTCTTTGGGGCTCCACACTAAGACTTGTTATACTACTTCGGGTCATCTAAGACATCTCTGACATCATTCCGGTCGTTTCAAATCCGCCTCATATTTATCCGTGAAAAAGGTAATAAAGGCTTTAATCATCGAGGTCGGGAAAAAACCCATGCTCATAGGCTGCCCCTTATGTGACCAAAGTCGATTTGGGCAGGTGCTTGTGCCTGATTCGAGTTTGGTCTCACTATAGGGAGCACGGTGAAAAGGAAAAGAGGACGTACCTGAGGTTTTCCTCGTGTTGATCTACTATGATGTTCATAGGACTTGTCTCAGTTGATTCGCGAAACAGCGGTCTTGCCTAATTTGATTTTTCAGGGAATTACTTCAACTTCATTATGAAGCATAGGACTTGCCTGAATCGATTCAATGTTCTCTAGGGACGTGCTTTGACTCCATTGCAAAGCAGAGGACTTTGCCTAGATTGGATTGGTTCTCCAGGGACTTACTTCGACTCCATTGCGAAGCAGAGGACTTTCCCCAGATTGGATTGGTTCACTAGGGACGTACTTCGACTCTATTACGAAGCAGAGGACTTTGCCTGGATTGAATTCTCCTTGTCATTTGATGTTCATGAAAGGGTATTTTGGTAATTTTGTAGTTTGGAAAGTTGTTATCCTTTGGAGGAAGGGTACTTTGGTCATTTGACTTCTCGGGGGCCTATGTCACGAAAAGAAATGAGTTTTAGTGACTTGGTATCCCTTTTGGTGAGAGAAAAAGGTATTTTGGTCATTTGGTAGCTTGGAGGCTAACAAAAGGGCATTTTGGTCATTTCACCTCTAGTGGAGCTTATGTCACTAGAGGAAGAAATATTTCATTGATTTGGTTTCCCATGAAGCTTGTGTCACTAAAGGAAAGGTGTTTTAGCCATCTGGTAGTTTGGTTACCAACAGAAGGGCATTTTGGTCATTTCACTTCTGATGGGGCCTGTGTCACCGAAGAAAAGGATAATAGTGTTTCCTGTGAAGCTTGTGTGGCTGGGGAAAGATGCTTTGGTGATTTGAGAAGTTTGATTATCTCTTTTGAAGTTTTGAAGTTATTTCGTGTGCGTATTCATTCCTTGATCGATAATTTTGGAAACAAAAATTTTTGCCCCTTCGATCAAGAATGGATACGAATCAAATATCTTGCCTCTTGATACCATTGAAATCGGCTCTCTGTGGTGGAGCAATACCACTAAAATCAGCCCTCTGTGGTGGAGCAATACCATTGGAATCAGCTCCCTGTGGTGGAGCAATACCACTGAATTCAGCCCTCTGTGGTGAGCAATACCAGTGGAATTGGCTCTTTGTGGTGTAGCAATACCATTGAAATCAGCCCTCTATGGTGGAGCAATACCATTAGAATCAGCTCTCTATGGTGGAGCAATACCATTAAAATCGGCTCTCTGTGGTGGAGCTATGCCATTAAAGTTGGATCGAGAGTGCGTATTTATTCCTTGATCGATAATTTTGGAAACAAAAATTTTTGCCCCTTCAATCAAGAATAACTACAACTTGATTGTTTTCCCCCTAGATACCTGCAAAAGGCAAGAGATACCCTTCTCGGAATTATATCGGCGTAATTGTGAATTCTAAAAATTGAGAAAAGTCTCGTACCTAGGGTTTACAGGATGCCCCAATGTCAGGTTATTTCCGCATTCGGAGCACTCACGGTTAGAGACAGCCGATGATGATAGTGGGTACTTGTACTTGGATTGATCTTCGATGCATGTATGCATGTGCGTATGTATGTTTTGAATGTATGTATGTGTGTATCTCTTGGATGTATGTGCATGTGATTATGGTGTTTTTTATGCTTTGCTAGTGCAAACAATGATTAGGATTGAGCACCGAGAATCCACTCGCTTGAGGGAAGAGGTTGACCAGTTGCGTCGACGGGTCACCTAGCTAGAGATCATGAGTCAGGCCTTCAGAGATCGGGTGGATGATTTGGAGGCCCAGATGGGGATTGGGGGTGAGCATGTGAGCGAGACCCCAACCGAGGAGCTAGGAGATGACGAAGATGATGATAATGATGCCGGCTTTGCACCTCCTTAGGCCTATTTCTCCATCTTTCTACTTGTGATGTATTGACCCGTTTGTGGGTTACTTCCTTTGACATTTGCACATTCTAGCCCTCGTATGGGGCTTACTTTGTGATATACTTGATGGTTTGAATGATTTGCATATAATTTATAACATTTACATCTTCTATTCATTGAATTTGAGCCTTTGAGTATATATTTTCTACCTTTTCACGCTTTTATTGCCCTTTGGTCCAATCTGATCGGGTTCGAGATGTGTTTTGGTGCCTTTAGACTTCATTTTCCTTAAAGAACTGCCCATGGAAATTATAGCCGCATGTCTATAATCATCAAAAATCATATAAAGATGTATACAAAGTGTTGTTTGCACTACAGCCACTCCACTATAACATTACAGCCATCTGGCACATTACAGCCGTGCCTCTGTAAGGCATTACAGCTGCCAGACACTTTAGAGCCACCCCATACCAAATTGGTTTGATAGGCAAAGGAGCCGGACTGACGTGTCTATCCGATCTTGTGGGATATTTCTAATGTGACAACTGAGACCTGGGTCGGAGGTGTCCAGCTGCTTGGATTGACCCACATGACTTTCTACTCTGTCACTAGGTTGTGCAGATAGTATGGTCAGCTGCAAGGGGTCCCTCGATCTTTGTGCACCACTGAGTGTAGAGTGTTTACACCATAGTGGCCTCGACACATGCAGCATCAGTGGATGCATCCTATTCGCACGGAGATTCTGAGATATGATAGTATTGCACCCGTGGAGGTAAATGCTCACTACAGAGCTTGGCTGAGTGACCTGATTGCTTGCTTCGTGAGATGTGGACGTGAAGTGCTGACTTTGAGGTACCTCGGTCTTTAGAGGACTAGGGTTATCTAAGCTTGATGCTACTGTATGACTTTTATTCTATTTTTTTATTATTATTATTTTATGTCCTAGCTTTTGCATAAGTCGCCCTTTCAGGTTTTCAGCCTATCGGACTATCTTTACTTTTGCCTGAACTGCCCTTTCAGGTTTTCAATTTAGTAGACTTTATTTTGTGTCCTAATTTTTGCATAGACTGCCCTTTCGGGGTTTTGATCTATCGGACTTCTTCGTCTTCTTCTTCTTCTTCTTCTTTTTTCAGTGTGATGCGTACAAACCGAAAGTGTGCACAACCGTATATGTATAATACAAATTCAATTTCAAGCAGACTTGGGACATTTAATCGAACAGAAAATGGCATTCATTCATTCACTCATTAATAATGTTTTAGCACAATGCACATCAAAGATGAAATGAAGTTAAGGACAGAATCAATAATGGTATTCGTCTTGACTGAATCTATACCTGCCACCAACTGGTCTTTGTAGATTTTCCCACTGATGGTGCTCACCTCTCTGTCTTAACTTTTGCATGGATAGCCTTTTCGATTTTCGATCCATTAGAGTTTTTTTTTTTTACACATAGTATCCCTGCATTTGTCGTGGTCAATAGGGTTGACGACTTGGCCTTTATGTCCACTGGTAGACCCGCTTCCACCCCATAGACCAATGAGTACGGTATTTCTCCGATGGGTATTCTGATGCTAGTTTTATGTCCTCACAATGCAAATGGTGGCATGTCAAACCAATCTTTGTAGGCAACTGCCAATTGGACGGAATCTTCTTTGATAGATTTATTGGCTACTTCTGTCATCCCATTGTCTTGTGAGAGATATGGAGATAGTCTATGATATTCAACCCTTAATTCTAGAACATTGTGTTATTGCCCCTTGGACTTGTACTCCATCATCGGTCATGACATGATAACTTTATTTTTTTTTTTTAGGTTGTGACATTCATATGTAACTTTGATTCTACCCACTTTGAGAAGTAGTTGACGGTTGCGACCATGGAGCGATGTCCGTTCGACACCAGTGGCCTTACTTCGCTAACACTGTCAATTCCCCATTGTTGTGACAACCCTCCTTTTTCTGGTCTGAGTCTGTAGAGCTCTTGCTTGGCTGGTTTCATCTTTGAATCCTTTGGAACTTGGAGTTTAGTAATTTCTCTGTCACCCCGGCACGACACCGTATAGCCAGGCAAAGATTTCCATATGCTTTTATGGTACTTTTACAATTTTCTTTTCACTCATCAAGCGTGAGGTCTTTTAAGATGAATATCATTTTCAAGTCATCATCTGTCCTTAGATTCATTTCATGCAATGATGCATTATGTATGCTAAAGACATTAAATGAATATTTGTATGTATGCATAGTTCCATCTGAAGATATATCACACAAGTAATTGAAATCAAATCGCATTGCATTAAATGTCTTTTGGACTGAATTATACATATAATGAAATAAAAAAAACAAAAACAGATACATTAAAATGGTTATTATCCTCCATATGCAGAGGGTCTTCTCTAACTGCAACATCCTTGACCTCACCAGCTTGCATACCCGAATCATCTAAAGTTAGGTATGGCATTACTCTGAATGTTCGACTTCAAAGCCGGCTCAACAATCTTTCCATCGGTAACTAACTGCTTGATGGCCCTAATCAACTGGGTGCACTCATTTGTACAGTGACCCATCATCACGTGATAAGAACAGAAGTTATCTCTATTCGCCTCAACTGGAGGTGAAAATGGCCTTAAATTCTGCAATAGCCCAGCCTTTCTACACTTAGCAAAAATTCAGCTTACTGACTCAGCCCATGGACTAGTGACCCTTTGAGGAGTTCCCATTTGTCTACCTTGAGCTACAGCAGCCACATTTGCTTCTTGCACTTGTCTAAGGGTTATGGTTTGAGCCGGTTTTGAACTAGACCCAACAGATGTGGTTGTGGAGTTACCAGCCTTGTAGCCTTGTGTATACCCCAACTATCGTGATAAGTACCAAAATTCTACTTATTTCTTTGGTCTTCCTCCTCATATCTCTTGATTCGCTTAGCAAATTTGACAACTTTTGTGGAAGCATGGAATCTTTTCAGCTTCATTTTGTCTTTGTATTAAGGCAGGCTTCCATCAACCAACTTTACGATGAGAGACTCTAACTTTGGAGCTCCATCCACCAGCACTTGAACATCTATCCATCTCGTGTAGTAAGATGGAAAGGATTCATTGGGCTTTTGGAAAATCCTCTCTAAATCTTCAAGAGTAGTGTCCACCTGGGTATTATAAGCATATTGCTTCATAAAAGCTTCAGACCGGTCCTCCCAAGTAGAACAGGTGTTCAAAGGCATCTTCATAGACCACTTTGCCGCAGCATCCCTTAAAGTAGTCGGGAACAAATTCAAGAGGTGACCTTTCCCGATTCCCATACTTGTCATCAGTCTCGCATAACTATCCAAATGGGCTTCCGGTGGGCCTTCCTCGGTGTAGGGAGGAAGATAGGGCATATGAAAACAAGCCGGAAGTGACTCTCCTGCGTCAGCCATCAAAGTAGCCGGGTTGACACACTTAATAGGATTATTGTGCACCATTTCCTTCAGTTTAGGCAACATGGCTTCAATATCAGACAGCTTTTGATTGAGACGCTTCTCCACAATAGTCTCAACTGAGGCTTCTCTCACTTCTCAAAGGCTTCATCTTCTTTAGACTGATGACCAGGTTCCCTATGATAAACAACTCCACCACTTCTGCTGGGAATACTCCTTCCGACTCCATTCGTCACTTGGACAAAGTGTTGACCTTTGCTTCCAACCAAAGTTTGAGTTGATGGAACAGTCTATATAGAGTTAGCATTCATTACAGCTTGCATTTACTCCCTAACGGTAGCCTTAAACTCATCAGAATTCAGGAAACTTCTCATGAAAGCCGCCATGTCAAAAGGCATATTTCCATTACTTCCGTCAGCCATTTCTGTTCTATCTGCTTCTTCCAACAGGGTAAAGAATGCAACTGAATCTCAACCTCTCGATCTGAATCTGACCCTGAATTGACCCCTTCCATAGTACCTAGTTCTGATTCAACTGATTGAATTGGTTGAAACGGCTCTGACTCGATACGAACTAACCGCTTTAAGGTTTGACTCCAAACTACACGTTCAACATGAGATTAGAATTTCGGATGGATGTTGTGAACCTAGACTCGACACACTAAGTGGCGTGTCTAGTATGTTCGTGTTCATGATTGAATGATGTTTCATGGATAGGGATGATGATGAAAATGACCTTTATATTTTCCTTGTTTTTATTTTGGACGTTCCAATCATACCCCTTGCCATACGAAAGACAATGCAAAAATGTTACATGTGAGCCGTCACACGGGCAGAGGTTGGGAGCCTTCGGGGCACCTAATGGATGTCATGAAATGGTCTCATGTGTACCAACACACGGACAGAGGTTCGATGCTTCACAGGCCAATGAGATGATATGAAGTGGTCATATCGGAGCTGTTCCACAGATAGAGCTTATATGCTTTTATGGCATCTTCGATGAAGTGATGTCACAAACAAGTCGTGTGTGACTTGAAACACAGACAAAATTTCGGCGTTCGTGGAACACCTTGCATGATTTGGTAATGTTATGAAATTTCCTAATATAAGTACTAGTTTGGCACTCATGGTGTGCCTCGAATGAATCATCAATGTTATGGAACAATCCGACATGGATCGCGATACACAAGCAAGGTTTCAGCATCTCTATGATACCAATGATGGTGTCATGTAATGATATCGTGTGACCTGCCACACAGAAATGGACCTAAGACTATCATGGTCCTTTAATGAATGACATGATATAGTGAAATGGCCAAGTGCAATCCAGTGCACATGCGGAATACGGGTAGTTTTGGGACTCCTGATATGAGGTGAAATGATTGTGAAGGTCATACTTAGAACATCCTTTCATTTTAGATGGGATAAGATGAGATGAATTCCCATGTCACACAGAAAGTAAGTGGCTGCATAAAGATGTGGTTAGGATGCATGACACATAAGATGATGTCATGTATGCTTTATGGGAATGTCAACGCATGAGATGTGATGGCACACGAGTAAAATGTTATGGCTACATGAAAATATGGTTAGTGTAATACCAAATGGATGATGCTTGTTTGATGTTGCATGTAAAGTTCAAAGGTAAAACAACCATGGAACAAACGTCAGCACACGCAACAACATGCTCACCCTTCCAACCTTATTCCTCCTTTCGATTGGTCATGCATTCTTCCTAGGTATTGGGTCTCTTTGATACCACCCGGGGGTAACAAAGGCACACTCTCAAAATCCAATTTACAAATTTATGTTTTGGTAGTCCTAAGGGGAACTTACTAAGCCATTACATGAAGGTATGAGTCAAACCAAGGGTCGTACAGGTTCCCATAAAGAAAATACACTCCTCATCATAGAACACATTGTAAGGTTCATGTGGTGCTATGAATGGTTTACCCCCTCGGGTACCTCCAATCCTAGAGGAAGAGGTAGGTCACCTTTAGAAATAAACCGGGCTAATTATGTGTTAGAGGGATTGAGAGGAGAAAATGTCATGCTATACGGTTGTGAATGATATATCGGATTATGAATTAATAATTGACTACAAGTGAGGATATACTTCAATTGTTGCCTAAGTTCCTTAAGTTTTTATAAAAACTTTTTTAAAGAAACTTATCATCCCCAACAGAGTCGCCACTGTGAGCGGACGACATTTTTCGCAACGCACGGTGAAGCAGGAACCGGGGATTTTCTTTCTTTTTTTTTTTTTTGAGTGATTATGTTGTTTTGAAAATGGGTTTTTATTTTTCTTAAGAAAACCTTTCACTTTATTGAGAAAACTCATTTTGTAGAAAACTTAATTTTAAGTGTGAATTTTGGAAAACAGATTTTTTAGGAAATCCCGATCTAAACTTAAAGATCTTGAAATCTAAATTTTTTATCAGATACAGAGTCGCCACCTGGATCAGCTCATCCGGGAAATTTACAGCTCCCTACCAAGTATAGACGCAGTATCTGATCCAGAGATTCAGGGTTTGGGCAATACATCTACTAATCCTCAACTTGTTTTCAATTATTATTTCATAATACGATATAACATTCACTTAATTCTACCCATTTTATCTTCTTTTAATTTTAGTTAATGCTAATGCAAATGACATAAATATAAATCATAAATAAAGTGCGGAAAAATAAAAGTGCAGGAAAGTAAAGTAATGGCCAAATTATACAACCCGGAAAAGAAAAAATTCTCATTCTCACCATTTACAACCGCCTATAATACACGATAATCTAAAAAAAAGTACAACCGCCTACATACACGAAATGATCTGTTAAATACATCAAAGGAAAAATGAAAAAATAAAAGCTACATCCAAATACGGTTAGCACAAATAAGCAAATCACACCAAGGACTCACATAAGACAGAATAGGGGTATTTTGGGAAACGGGATCATACATAGGGGGATAATCGAGAAGTCTAGATGACTACTTGATTAGACTTGGAAAACATTTTATAGAAATGCCCTGTAGATTTTGTGAATAAAAACCAATTTTGAAAACGATTTGGCTCGTTTTACATGCATTTTCCATCTTTTAGTGGGCCGGATATCCCGAAACCTGGGGGTTCTGTTTGTGAGTGGCCATAATTTGAACATTCATCTAGGGTCTAGAAATATAAACACACTAAAAAATCCTTTTTGAATCGAAAAGAGAAACAAAATTACAAGTTAGGGGCCAGAAAGGGCAAAACTATAATTATGTTTCACTAACTACAGCCGAGCCACTGTAGTATGTTATAGCCGCGCCACTGTAGTGGCTGGGGTGGTTATAACACCTACAGCTGAGCGGCTATAGTGCTCCAGAATCAACAATCCGGTTTTCTTTCTCATTTTAAAAATCGGTTTGGAATTTTGATGGTTTATGGTAATCTGGTGTTTCTGGAAACTTATGAAATCAATGAAATAGATCCAGATCACATCAAACGAATCTGAAAATTCCTAAAAACCCAAAATCATCAAAACTAAATCTCACATCCATCAATCAAAACCCCGAAAACCATAAATCTAAACATATGTGGATGTGATCTGACTTATATTATTCATGAAAAACACATTTAATTTGAAAAATGAAGTGTTATCGGTCGATTTAAGGGATTCGGAGCTTCTACCCTGGAGATTACAGCCGAGTAGCTGTAATCAGAAGACTATAGCCATGCCACTATAGGTTACAGCCACACCACTATAGTCATCAGACTACATTCGAGCAGCTGTAAGCATCTAATGGGGCGGCTATAGCTGGGTTTGCACTTCCAGCTTTGAGAAAAATACCAAAACACATACAATCAACATCCAAATCGATTCAAAACAAGTTCTTAGGGCCTTTAGAGTATACCTTGTTTGTGTTCCAGTGCTTTGGATCACTAGAAATAGATTCGGATGCCTGAAAACTCCTGGAATCACGTACAACCCGAAATCATCCATAATTCTCCAAAACTCGAACGGAACCCCGAATCGATCTGAATGAACACCAAGTTGACCAGAATTGCTCCCAGATTATGAATTCTCATGAGCCCTAATGGTTTCAATGGATTAGATTAAAGCTTTTAATAATTTTAGATTGAATTTAGGTTTTTTTTTCCTCTTTTCTTCTTTCTAATCTCTCAAAGAATATCAAACCCTAGTTTTTTTCTCTGATTCTATAGAATGGACTCTGTCTCCTTGACCTAATTTTATGTCTCCCTTTTATTTGATCCAATTTAAGGTTAAAATCTTGAATTAATGGCAAAATTCACCCTATTTAGGAAAGAAATTAAATTTGGTAACTATAGCTGAGCGGCTATAGTGGTCTATAGCCGGGCGGCTGTAGGCACTATAGCCGAGCGGCTTAGCCAGATTTACATTTCTCACCCTTTTTCACTTTTCTCTCTGGTTCTCTTAAGTGCTCACTCGACCTTCTTCGTGGCTCCACACTAAGACTTGTTACACTTCTTCGGGCTATCCGAGACATCTCTGACGTCATTCTGGTCAATCTGAATTCGCCTCATGTTTATCCGTGAAAAAGGTAACAAAGGCTTTCATCATCGAGGTCAGGAAAAAATCAATGCTCACAGCAAGGGTGTTCCCCTTGTTCACTAGCAGCACCGATGGAGTCCTTTTGATAGACTATTCAGCAAGTTTGAGCATTCCATGTAGCTCAGCCACAGTCTTGTCCATGCCCTACATGTGATAGTTCATGATGAACTGATCATAAGACTCAGAGAGGGATCCCAAGATGATGTCTATCGCCAACTTCTGTGGGACTAGCGTGTCGAGACGGTCTAATGCGTCGATATGGCCCTTCATCTTGAACACGTGGGTGCTTGTGAGCACGGGTTTTCCAGACATCTGTGATGAGACTCCTATGTTACCTGTTAAGACAGACGAACATGAATTGGACTCGAGAATGAGTGGGATGCTACCTGGAATGTCTTAAACACTCTGAAAACTAAACCGTCCTTGGTCCAAAACCCCGAGAAAGGTCCTTCGAGTGATTAGAGGACTTAGAGGTGAGAGTAGGATTTAGGGGAATCTGTCATGGCTCTGGTTTGTGCCGTATGGCTGTAGTTTCAATACTACAACCATGCGGCTGTAGAGCCAAAGCCACACAGCTATAATTCCTCTAGTCATACGGCTTTCACGACTGGCCAAATTACCTGACTGAAAACCAGAACAAGTTGATGGCAGGGGGAGGCCCAAGAAAATCAGGGCCGAAATTTTGGAGAAACAAATAATGGGAAAGTGATAAGGGGTAGAAAAGGAGTAGACAAAAGGGATTAAAAGAGAAAATTAAAAGAGGATTTCTGAAGGAGACAGAGTCAAGAAAGAAAACAAAAAGAAAGAAAAATAGAGAGAAAAACAGAGGGAGAGAAAAAGAAAAGGAGGGAAACCAGAACGAAAGAGGATGGAGACATACTGGAGACATTGATTGATAGTTTTTATTAGTTTCCCATTCGTCCTGGTCTATTATCATGTTTATTCGGATCGATTCATAGCTCATTTTTGGTATTTCAGATCGTTTCCGGTACTCTAGGCATAGTCTGACATCTCCATCCTATTGCGAACGTCAAACACGCTGGAACATCAACAAGGTAAACTCTGAAAGGCCTTCAACTTGTGTTTGTTGCTTTTGTCATGCATTTTTCTCTGTTTCATCAAATTTCTAGAAAACTGACTGCCCAGCTAGAGCCACACGGTTGTATTTACTTTGAATACAGCCGCGCGGCCATAGTTCATTAGAACAAAGCCAAGCAGCTATAATACTATAGCCCAATGGCTATGTTCTTTTAGGCAGCAACCCAAAAACCCTTAAAACGACCGAAAGCAGTCTGTTTTCCATTTTGTTCATTCTATTATGATCTATTTCAGTCCAAACACATCTGTGCATTATGAAACTTTGGTTTTTGGATTTCTAATTGTGCAGATGTGAGGTTTTCGGTTTCCTTATTTTCGGTTTTCTAGAATTTGGGGTCATTCGATCCAAATCGGATCCTTTGTCCAGCATTAGTGGACCCTCGAATTACATGAAAATCCTTAGAAATCCTCGAAACAGGTTAAAACAGTGATTTTCAAAGCAAGAAAACCATTTTCAGGTTCTGGGTATTACAGCCGCAAGGCTGTAGTCTTCAGAAGGAGGCAGAATCACGGGACAACCTGCATGGACTTTGTCGCATAATGCTGTCTTCAGAATCAAACTGTTTTTGGCATGTTTATTGTTTTTAGATCTTAGATGTATGTTGAAATTAGGAAACCCATATGAACGGAACCCTGAGTTCCGGGATAACCGACCGACTAAAAGGGAAAATTTTGTAACAAATTGAGCCAAATCGTTTTTCAAAATGGTTTTCAAGCATAAAAACCTACAAAGCGTTTCAAAACCGCTTTCCAAGTCTAGTCAGGCTAACTGGTCGAGTTGACCCAACTATCCCCTAAATGCATGGCCTCGCTCCTAAAATCCCAATCCTGTCCTATCGTGAGTATCCTATGTGTTTGTGCTGTAATTGTACTAACCATATATGTGTTTGTGCTGTAATTGTACTAACCATATCGTGAGTATCCTATGTGTTTTTTTTTCCTTTCTTTTTATTATTTTGAATGTAATTAATAGATTAACTCGTGTATCTTAGGCCGTTGTAATTTTTAGATCTTTGTGTATCTAGGCGACTGTATTGGTGAGGATGAGAGCTTTTTCCTCTTTTTGAGTTATAAATAAGCGGCCTTTACTTTTATTCTTTCGATTACTTAGATGTATGATTTACTTTTTCTGCACTTTATTTATTTTTGTCATCTGAATGAGCATAGGCTAAATGATACAAAATAAAAATGGGTACAGAAATAAGTGAACGTAATATGGTACTATAAACTACAAAATGAATGCAAGCTTAAGGTTGAATAGGTAAGTAGCCTGGACCCTAAATCTCTAGATGAGGTACAGTAGTCTACTCTTGGTAGGGAGCTGTACTAGAATTTCTCGGATCAGCTGATCTGGGTGGCGACTCTGCCACTGATCTTGAAATTTAGGTTTCGAGGTCTTTAAGTAATAAAACGAGATTTTCTAAGAAAAAATGCAAAACCAGTTTTCCAAAAGCTCACATTCAAAGTAAATGTTTTCTACAAAAGGGATTTCCAAAACAAATGAATGGTTTTCTTAAAACAAGATATAAACTCATTCGCTTTGCCACGTTCCGCTTTTGCTATTGAAAGGTCATTCGCTCACATTCGCAACTCCGCTGGGGATTAAAAGTTTCTTAAAATGTTTTTTATAAACTTAATGAACTTAGGCAACTACTGAAATATAACCTCACTTGCAGTCATTCACTAGTTTATTGGACCATATTTTACTCACACCTGCATATCATGATATTTTCTTCTTCTCAACCCCTCGAACTCACTGATCAGCCTGGTTTACTTCAGAAGGTGACCTACCTCTTCCGCTAGGATTGGAGGCACCCGAAGGGGTAAACCACTCATAGCACCGCATGAGCCTTACATCATGTTCTATGATGAGGAGTGTATATTCGCTATGGGACCTTGGTTTGACTTTGGCCCACATGTAATGACTTAGTAACTTCCTCTTAGGATTACCAAAACATAATACGTGAAATTGGACATTGAGTGTACGCCTTTGGTATCCCCGGTTGATGCCAAAGAGACCCAACACCTGGGAAGAATGCATACCAATTGAAAGGAGGAATAAGGTTGGAAGGGTGAGCATATTATTGCGTGTGCTAAAGTTTGGTCTATGGTGGTTTTTATTTAACCTTTTCACAAAGCATAAAAAATGCACAATCATTCTAGTGCCATTCTAACCACATCTTTGTGCAACCATTTTCAAAATACATGTGTGACATTAATGCTAACCATGTCTTCGTGTAGCCATGACATTTTATTTGTGTGCCATATACACCCCATGTGTTAACGTTTCCATAAAGCATACACAACATCATCCCGTGTATCATGCATCCTAACCTCATCTCCGTACAGCCATTTGAATTTCGTGTGACATGGACATTCATATCATCTCATTACATTTAGTATAAGGACGTTCTGAGAATACCTATCACGGTCATTTCATTTCATATCATATCGGGTGTCCCAAAACTACCCGTGTTATGCCCATGGACCGGTTTGTACTTGGTCATTCCATTTTACCATGTCATTCACTAGAGGACCACAATGGTCTTAGGTCTATTTTTCATATGGCAGGCCATATGATATCATTACATAACATCATGCATTGGTGTCACGGTGATGCTGAAGTCTTGCTTGTGTGCCACAATCCATATCGAATCGTGCCATGACATAATGAATCATTCGAGGTACTCCACCAATACCAGATTATTATATGTATAAGGGCATTTCATGACATCACCAAATTATACAAGGCGTTCCACGAACGCCAAGCTTTTATCCGTGTCTCAAGTAACACGTGAATTGTTTGCTACATCATTTCATCTCGGATGCCCTAAAAGCATAAAAACTTCGTCCGTGGGGTGGCTCCCATGTGACCATCTTATATCACTTCATTGACCTACAAAGCGTCGAATCTCTATCCGTGTCAGTACACGCATAACCATTTCATAAGATTCACTAGGTGCCCTAGAAGCGCCGAACCTCTGTCCATATGACGGCTCATATGTGACCTTTGCGCATTGTCTTTTGCATGGCATTGGGCATTCTTGGAACATCCAAAGTAAAAAGAATGAAAACAAAGGAAGTCATTCTCATTACCATTCCCATTCATCAGACATCATTCAATCATGGTCATCTCACGATCATCCCATACATGTCACTTACTGCATTGTGTCTAGGGTCATGACATATATCCATGATGCTAACTCTATGCTAAATGTACAGTTTGGAGTCCAACTTTGAAGCGACTAGTATGTGTTGAACTGGGGTCCGATCAGTTAGCTCAGTTAGTCCAATCAGAACTAGTAACCATGGAGGAAGTCAAGGTCAGTTCAGATTCGAAATCGAAGTAGGAATCCGGGGGACAGTTGCCTTCTTTGCCAATTAACAACAGTTTGTATTAGAGGGGGTGAATAGAATAGATATGGCTCAAGACGGATCTAGTGGAGGGATGCCTTTCGACATGAATGCATTTGAGAATGCCCTTCTAATTCAAATCATTTTAAAGCTACTCTTAGAGAGCAGATGCAAGCTGTAATGACCACCAATGCGAGTCAGACTAGTCAACCAGTCCAAGCTCTAGTCAAGAATGAGGGGAATGTTGTTCAGGGAGCCCCTAACTTGGGAAGAAACATTCCTAGCAGTAGTAGGGCAGCCATTCCACACCAAGAAATTGATCGTTGGTCTAAAGAAGATGAGGCTTTTATGAGGGCGAGGGAGGCCTCAATTGAGACTGCTGCTGAAAAACGTCTTAAGGAGAAGTTCTCTGATCTTGAAGCTCTACTGTCAAGGCTAAAAGAGATGGTGTATTATAACCCTGTCAAGTGTGCAGACCCAGCTACTTTGTTGGCAGAAGGAGGAGAGCCACTCCCGGTTAGATTTCAGATGCCTTATTTGCCTCCGTCCACTAGAGAAGGTCAACCAGAAGCTCACTTGGACAGTTATGTGAGGATTATGTCCAGTCTGGAGATCGGGAAAGTCCACCTATTGAACCTATTCCCAACAACTCTGAGGGGTGCTGCTGCTAAGTGGTACTTAAAAATGACAATTCATACCTGCTCCACATGGGAAGATTTGGCTGAGACATTTGTGAAGCAGTATGCCTATAACACTCAGGTGGAGACCACTCTAGAAGATCTAGAAAGGATTCGCTAGAAAGGATTTGCCAAGCGTATCGAGAGGTATGAGGAGGAAGACCAAAGAGATAAGCAAAACTTGAATACTTTTCGAGGCAGTCGAGGGTACTCATAAGGGTACAAGAGTGGAAGTTCTGTCGCTACGCCCATTGGGTCCAGTTCAAAACCTGGTCAATCAACACCGTTAGATCAAGCAACAAAAGTGGATGTGGCTATAGTGAATCAAGGCAAGTAGGCGGTGGCTCCTCAGAGGATCACCAACCCGTGGGTAGAATCTTTAGTCCGTATCTTGGCCAAATGTAGGAAGGCAGGACTATTATAGAGTTTGAAGCCCTATTCACCCCCAACTGAAGCTGAAAAGGACAACTTCTGTGCCTATCACGCGACGCCAGGTCACCGCACTAATGATTGCACTCAGCTAATAAAGGCCATTCGTCAGTTGATCACTGAGGGGAAGATTATGGAACCACCCTTAAAGCCCAGCGTTCAAAACAATCCCTTGCCCAACTTTGGCTAGCCTGGAGGCACAAGCTATTGAGAACCATGATGCTGCGACAACAAAAGACCCTCCGCATATAGAGGGCGACAATTATTTTAATATACTTGTTTTTATTATTATTTACAATGTGAACAATTTAGTCCATAAGGCGTCTAGTATAATGCAGTTTGATTTCAATTACTTATGTGATATTTTTTCGGGTGGGACTATGCATACACACAAATATTCGTTTAATATCTTTAACATACATGATCCATCATTGCAAATGAATCTAAGGATAGATGATGACCCAAAAAATGGTATCCATCTTGAAAGACCTAACGCCTGATGAGAGAAGAGAAATTTCAAAAATACTACAAAAAGCACGTGAAACCTTCTGTCTGTACGATGTCATGCGAGGGTTAAGAAAGAAATTACCCAATACCAAGTTCCAAAGGGTCTGAAGACAAAATCAGCCAAGTAGAAGCTTGATAAGGTCGGTTTTTGACCTTATCTTTTAGGCAATTTCGTGGTTTGAACGGCAATTTTTAGAGTCCTTTATGTGAATGTTTGTTTTTTGAGTATTTTGTGATTTTTATGTTTTGGATAGATTTTCATAACTTTTAGTATTTTTCGTGTTTTCTAGGGGTGTTTTTGTAATTTTGGATAATATGTTGTTTTTATGGTCCGTGGCTTTGGTGCGGTTATGTTTCTTTATGTTTGTTTTGGACAAGCATTATGACCCGGACCGAAAGTTGGAGCAGCGGCGGCGAAGAAGAGTTTGAAGTGCTGAAAAGCAAGGTGGTACGGCATGCCACAAAGAGGGCACGGCGTGCCATTTCAGCGTGCCAAGGGATAGGATCCAGCGGATCGGCATGAAATCGTGCCACCCCTACCAGCGCGGCTTGCCAACCCCAATTCTACACAGCACAGTGTGCCACCTCCACTAGCATATTGGTTCACAGTTGTAACCATCCAACTACTTCTCAAAGTGGGTAGAAGTGGAGTCATCTATGAATGTCACAAAAAAAATCCGTATGATACGAAATTTCGCATCATGTCGTGACCGAGAATGGGCTACAGTTTCGAGGGGCAACAACACAGTTGTTCCAGAATAAAGGAATGAAGCATCACACATTATCTCCATATCGCCCACAAGCCAACGGGGCGATAGAAGCAGCCGATAAATCCGTCAAAAGTGGTAGTTACCTATAGAGTTTAGGTCGACATGTTACCATTTGCCTTGTAAGGACACAGAACTGGCATTAAAGCACGTACTAGAGAAATGCTTTAGTTGTTAGCCTACAGGGTGGAAGCAGTCTTACCGGGGGAGATAGAGACCAAGTCGTCAACCCCATCAACCAAGACAGGCTTAGGTGATACTGTGTAAAAAAAAAGTGCGATGGATTGAGAACCGAAAAGGCCATCCATGCAAAAATTAGGATAGTCTGATGGATCGAAAACTGAAAAGGCAGTTCATGCAAAAGTTAGGACAGTGAGGTGAGCACCATCAGCAGGAAAATCTGCAAAGACTGGTTGATGGCAGTCATGGATTCAGTCGAGACGGATACCATTACTAATTTTGTTCTTAACTTCATTTCATCTTTGATGTGTATTGTACTAAAACATTATTAATGAATGAATGAATGCTTTGCTCTGTTCGCTTAAATGTCCCAAGTCTGATTGAAATTAAGTTTGTATTATACGTATGGCTGTGCACATTCTATGTTTGCATGCATCTTACTTCAAAAAAAAAAAAAAACAACATAAATCTTATAGGCTGGAAACCAGAAGGCGGTCTATGCAAAAGTTAGGATACAAATAAAGTCTGCTAAGTCAAAAACCCAAAAGGGTGATTCAAGCAAAAGTTCAGATGGTCCGATAGATTGAAAACCCACAAGGGGCAGTCTATGCAAAAATAAGGAAATAAAACAAAACAAATAAAAATCAATCAATAACAGCTCTATAAAATCCAAAGACCTTACAGATCAAGATACCTTAAAGTCAGTGTCTCACGCTCGTGTCTCGTAGGGCAAGTCATTAAGTCGGCCGACCAAGCTCTATAACGACCATCCATCTCCGCTGGAGCTATGCTGTCATATCTTAAGATCTCAGAGCGAATAGGGTTCATCCACTGCTGCTGCACATGTCTGGGCCATCGCTGTGTGAACTCTCCATACTAGGTTGTGCATAAGGAATGAGGCACTCCCTGTACCTACCCATACTGTCTGCATAACCGTGCAGGAGAGTAGAATGTCACCTTTGTCAACCCGAGCAGTTGTACACCTCCTGCCCATGTCTTGGTAGTCACATATGAAATATCCCACCAGGGCAAACCCAATGGATGGATGCATCTGTCCTCCCTCTCAACCAAGTACACCACTCCTTTGTAGACTGGGTGGCAAAGTCTGTGATCTCAATACATTAGGCCCAATAATGCTTTGGAGTGTGTCTCAGATAAGGTGGAGAGATACTCAGGGGACTCAACATCTTTAGCAACCAGATCTGCATAATAGCCAGCCAATCAGGATGGTGTAGAATCAGTCAGAGTGAGAAAACATAGGGTAGGAACATACCTGAAGTAGGAAGGAACATCCCTGGTCTTGATGGAACAGCCAGAATGAACATAATCTAAATAAATCAGGGTCTCAGCTAAGATAACCCCCACGGGTGAGGCACCGTTGGCCATCTGGGCTACTACCGAGGCTAATTGGAAGCTGCAAGTCCTATCTGTAGACTCGTATAGGTAACTAGACATCAACAGTAGACTCATCAGAGGGGCCCAACCAATGGCAGAAGTGGTTAAGATTGAGCACAGATCCATGATAGCAGACAGGCTAAAACTCCTAGGGGCAGCCCCACCAGAAAGCAAAACGGCCTAAACCTGCCTTGTCCAGCGCGAATAACCTCTGAAGTGTATGTAAGCTATCCGAATCGAACTCAGGGACAGCTAACCTGACTCTGCGGGGGTAAAGGATACCAAGAATGGCACTGAACTCCTCAACCATAGGGCACAGCTCCTACACAGAGAAGCGAAAAACATGATCCATCAGATCCCAAAAATTGGCCGTAGCCACCAGAAAAGTCTAATTCGGAGCCAGAGTCATGTAGGATCACATGGATTGCAGATTGAAAGGAGCTAATAAGGCCCAGTCAGAAGAACAAGAAGTCCTCCAGTAATCTCTAAGGTGATTATGGAGTTGATCCATTGGAAAGGGGTGTAGAAAGAAGGAAAGTTGTTGAAAGTCATCTATAGCCGTGTAGCTGTAATTGTAGTGTTGCGATTGTATACAGAGCCACATGACTGTAATTGTAGTGGTGTGGCTGTATACAAAGCCACGCGGCTGTATACAGAGCCGTGCAGCTGTAATTCAGAAGCAACACTCTCTCTGTACTTATATATAGAATTCCAAACCTATAGCCACGCGGCTCTGCTGCTTAGAAGTGGTTTACGGACAAAATCGGGTCTAAAATCATCGAATAAGGTTTTGAGAGATCTTAAATTGATTCAAATAACAATAAAGGCGAGTAGGGCGAAAGAAAACTCATTCAGGAATGCAAATTCAGCAGAAGAAAGCAATGAATCTCAGAATGAATACCAGAATAACTAATGTTTCAAGTCAAACAAACAAGTACAACAGAGTAAAGCCCACAGACAGGCAAAATGTACTACAATGTAGAAAGCTGAGCCCACAAGCGGGCTGTCATGTCAAGCAAAAGAAGACTAAGATTGTCCCCCATTGTCCTGATCGTCCACCTTGTCCTCATCCTCAGAATCCTCAGAGATGGTGTGTTGAGCCTCCCATGCGTCCACTCGCGTGCGGAGGGTCTGGTTCATAAGCTCCAGATCTGAGCAACGCCTCTATAGCTGGTCCACCTCCGACCTCAGACGAGTCTCCTCGCATCGATGAGCACCAGCTATGGACTACACTAGAATCAACAACATGAACATCATGTCACATAAATGCATACACTTGCAATATACACACACATGTATACATGTATCAACACTAACTCAAATGCAGGTACTTACTGTCATCATCGTGTTGTCTCGGATCGTAAGCGTCTTGAGTGCAGAAATGGCTTGACACAGAGCCATCCCCTGAGATACCGAAATCTATATTGGAAACAGTTGCACAAATCAAATAAATGGCAACAGTAAGGATCAAAAAGTAGATAAAAGCAAAAGCACTCACATGAGTGGTATTAGGAGGGTTACCAGCGGGATAAAGGTGGTCTTGGAGAAACAGGTCAGCCCGATATGAACGCTCGAACTCATCTAGTAGCTGAATGGATGGCTCTATCGGAAACTCCAATCTTCCAGGAATGAAACCGGCATGGGGGACGACTGGAGGAATCACCAGAGGAACAGGTAGAGCGCCCTCTATTCCAGCTTCAGCATCCTACTCAACCGCATATGCAAAGGAGCTCCCATCACCCTGACCACTGGCAGTCTGGGATCCCCGACCACTAGAGCATCTAGTAGACGAAGTACGAGGGCGCTTGCCCCTCCCGGATGGCTACAGGAAGCAAAAAAAAAAGATGTCAGCAAACAGCAATACAGTACAGATAAACGGAAAGTGGAAGAGGAAACATGCCCCTGCCTACATTGTTCCTATAGGAGGGAGGAGGTGTGTGGTGGTAAACTAGAGGTAGTCTCCCTCCACTCCATCTACCACATACCCAGACCCAAAAAGATCTGGATGATCCTCTACCGATAGAAGGTGTGGCCAAAATAGTCCTACAGGCAGAGCGGCCGGGATCTTGCTCCCTGTAGGACCTGAACGCCAATCAGAGACCCACTCTCCGAGGTACCACTCCAGGCTGAAGGGGCATTCCATCACAAATCTCCTAGGCGTCAGCCTCTAGGCATCCACCACCTCCTGGGGCAACGCAGCTCCCCTCCAGGGCTCTTTAGTCAACAGAAATCAGAAGTCCAGAAGTTAGAAGATCAGAGAGATAGTTGTGAAATACTAGAATTCATAATGCGTAAAAAGGCGAGATACATACCTCCTCGAACGTTATCTGGGTTAGAAACAGTCGGCGGTCCTCCACAGTCTTGTCCACCTTACCCCAGCTGAAACCCAACCACCATCACAGTAGGGGAAAATCAGGGAGCTCTGTGGTCTCAGGAATGTGTACCATCGGCTGGGGGATGAACCCATATTCTTACTCCCAAATCTGCAAAGGGTGCATAATAAGAAAGTTAAAAAAAAAGAAGTTGGAGAAACTCAAATGAAGGATGATCCAAGGGCCCTTCACCTCCCTATGCTTCCCCTGGGTGTATATATCGAGGGAATAGTATAGCTGAGCCAAGCCAACTCGTCCCCAACTCAAGTCCCTCACGTCACCTAACTGGATCAGTGAAAAGAGGACACTAAGTTCAGGTCGCTCTGACCTGTAGAGAAAACCAAGGTGCTAAGAGCATAAAGGAGGAAAGCCCTAGCATAGTGCCTCACATCCTCGAGCATGAAAGTAGAGTCCTCGGAAAGCTCAGCCTGCCTCCCTAACCAACAGTCTCAGATGGCACCACCCTGGATCCTCCTGATTTGGTTTTAAGAATTTAAGAATTTGTGTCTTCTCCTTTCTCTCAGTTCCTCTCATTAATCTCTGTCTTTTTTTTCTCATGTTAATTATTAATCCTCTCTCTTGAACTCTCTTCAATCCAAATGAAGCTTGTAATATAGAAAATTAGTGGATACTTTACTGTTTCCCCGTAATCCAAACAATTGTCCTATTTCTATGCATTCTGGTGAAGCATCGACAGCCGTATGGCTGTAGTGATCACAGTCATGCTATTATTGTCTCAATAGCTGTGGGGCTCTTGATTCTTTTTCAATCCTAATTTCTTCAAAACCTCCCAAGTTCAAGTTTCAAGCTTATTTGAATCCAGATCCTTGCTTCTTAAACCAGTTTCAACAATGATTTTAACACAAAGATTAATTGATTTTGTTTTCATCAGAGAGGTCATACAAACTCGGTACTCACAACTCCCATCTTCAACTCATACACAACTTCATCAAGCCATGTACATTTAGCGTTCAACCTTTTTTCCATAGCAGATTCAATCTCCATGTTAAGAACATCTCCCCTAGACTTAGATGACTTAAGAACTTTCCCGCTTCTAACTACACTATTATCGCCATCTTCCTTCACTAGAGCTTTCAGTTCTTCCTTCAGAATATTATAGAAATCCTGAGAGGAAAGGAATTCTTCAAGAACATCAACCACATTAAGTGAAGAACGGCTCTGTTGGGATTTTTCACCGGAAATCACCCGATAAAAGCGGAAGAACGTGGTGATTTCCTCAAATCCAGTCCCAGGAGCAATTGAAATGGAAATTGAAAAACTTTAAAATAAATAGAAAGAGATTAATTTTCTTACCAGAAAATCTCTTTCAAGAGATGGATGAAGACTGCAGAAATCAAAGCAGATTTCCTCCTCGCTTTCGTACACGAACGCCTAACGAATGCAACCCGTGCTAGCGTCAGAAAAACGAAACAATGGAGAGAAGGGAGGCTAGGAATTTCAGCTAGCTTGTGTCTTAGGGTTAGGGGCCGAAATTTTCACCCTAGGTTTTATACCTAGGGTGCCTGAATTCCCCTAAGGGAATTCAGGCCCAGCTTGGCTCCATTTCATTCTGTGCTGGCTTCCTTGTTTTAATTTGGGCCCAGTCTAATTTCAATTATTCTGGTTTAAATTAATTTCAAGCCCAATTTTAATATACCCATATATTTAATATATTACTCCAAGTAATATATTATTTACATTTAAATTAAAATTAGTTTGACAATTAATTTAATCCATCGAATTAAAATTAAATCTTCACAAAATAAAATCATATGTAAACCTATACATATGAATATTTCCACCTAGGAAATAATTTCATAATTAATCCAATTAATTATGAAGGGCCAATTGAACATATATTAACTTTATTATTAGGATCAATCCAATTGATCTTTATAATATAATTAATATATATACACCTCTCTTTCCATAGTGCATATTCCAAGTACACATGTGATTCCTTAAGTCTGCATTCAGTCGTTCTATGTGTACGATCGCGTGGGCCCATCTTTATGTTGGCAGAGGGCATTTGGCCCGCAGACTGCAGTCGGGCTCTAGCAAGCCACTGCAGCCCCCAATTAAGATGGAGATGGCAGTCTAACTGTTATCATAACCCTGTAGTTTAAACTTGTACATCCCATGTCATTGATATCGGTGTCCAACACAGAGGCATGGATTGATCACCCTCTTTTGTGTCCGGACATTAACTTGATCTCGAATGTACTGATGCTCACAAACAAGTTCCAACTTGTTTGGGTGTGGCCACACTCTTATCAGTCACATTCATCAAGAGGTCAGTGATATCTTCTCAGTGGGCTACTGAGTGATAAATCCCTTCTGCATATCCATAGTATCACATGCTCAGTGATATACCCGAAAGTACCCATACTTGGCACCCTATTACAGGCCCTTTAGGCGTACCCTTAAGCATGTGACTTCACATGTAACACCATCATATGGTCAGGTCAAAGGATCCATACAAGTACTACACGAGAATCACTTGTGATACTACACCACGTGGATTACTCGTTTAGTGGATCTTATCCAGTACCACGCTCCCAGGCATGTACCTATTAACTTGGTTGACATTTCATGTCCAATGACTGGTAAGACACCGCCATACAACCAGGTTAATGATAGTCTATCGTTCCATTCATTCCCAAGACTGGAACAGACTACAGATCCATTTATGGTCATATCGTTTACCCTATCCATGGTCTTACTGCCAAGTGCATGACACTTGTCATCATGGATATAGATATGTCCATTGGATACTTCATTTAATATATTGCTCAAGATAAATATAATAAATGAATTGATGCCTTTATTAATAACACAAATGAGTATAATACATAAATCCAATAAATGTATAATACAAATACAAGGACCAATGCCTCGGGACTAGGGCATTTCCAATAATCTCCCACTTGCACTAGTTCCAACTAGGCATGGGCCTAATCCCTATAGACCTAGTATGACCCTCGTGCTTGGGCTGAGCCAGCGCCTTGGTTAATGGATCTGCGACATTATCCTCGGTGTCCACTCTGTGCAATGCAATGTCACCTCTCTTCTCGATCTCTCGTATGAGGTGAAACTTTCTGAGCACGTGCTTTGTGTTCTTGTGTGACCGGGGCTCCTTACCTTATGTGACAGCCCCATTGTTGTCACAGAAGATATCGACTGGGTCCTGGATAGTTGGCACTACTCCCAACTCAGTGATAAACTTCTTCATCCATACAGCTTCCTTAGCTACATCACACGCAGTGATGTACTCAGCTTCTGTTGTAGAGCCCGCTATGGTTGGTTGCTATGAGCTCCTCCAGCTTACAGCACCACCATTCAGCAAAAATACATACCCAGGCTGCGACTGGTACTCATCCTGGTCTGTCTGGAAGCTCGCATCAGTGTACCCAGTAACTGACAGTACTTCCTTACCACCATACACCAAGAAGCTATCCTTAGTCCGGTTAAGGTACTTGAGGATCGCCTTGACAGCTTTCCAGTGATCCTCCCCAGGATCCTGCTGGTATCGGCTCGTCATACTCAGTGCAAAGGCGACATCAGGTCTCGTACATAACATTGAGTACATGATTGATCCAATAGCCGAAGCATATGGAACCAATTTCATGTTCTCCCTGTCCTCCCTTGTTTTAGGACAGTGTTTCTTACTAAGTTTCAGCCTATGGCCCATTGGCAAGAAACCTTTCTTGGCCCGGTCCATGCTGAATCTTTTCAGAACTTTGTCAATGTACGAAGCCTGACTCAGGCCCAGAAGCCGATTTGATCTATCCTTGTAGATCCTGATCCCTAGGATCATCTCAACCTCGCCTAAGTCCTTCATTGCGAAGCACTTACTCAGCCACTGCTTTACCCCTTGCAGTGTAGGTATGTCGCTTCCAATGAGCAGGATTTCGTCTACATAAAGTACCAAGAATGTGACAATGCTCCCACTAGTCCTCTTATACACACAAGGCTCATCTAGATTCTGTATGAAGCCATATTCCTTTATAGCCTCATTGAATCTTAGATTCCAACTACGGGACGCTTGCTTCAGTCCATAAATGGACCTTTGAAGTTTGCATACCCTACCCGGATACTTAGGATCGACAAAACCCTCAGGTTGTGTCAAGTACACATCCTCGAGTAGCTTTCCATTAAGGAAAGCGGTTTTGACATCCATCTGCCATACCTCATAGTCATACCATGCGGCTATGGCCAGTAGTATCCTGATGGATTCGAGCATGGCTACTGGTGAAAAAGTTTCATCATAGTCTATTCCATGGACTTGTCTGAAACCTTTTGCAACCAGACGCCCCTTGAAGGTATTATCAGCTTTTAGCTTGTAGCACCACTTGCAACCTATTACCTTAGCACCCGGAGGTGGATCAACCAAGTTCCAAACTTGGTTATTGTACATAGATTGCATTTCTGCCTCCATGTCTTTACGCCAATTTGCAAACTGTGGGCTAGCCATAGCCTCCTAGTAGGTTTTGGGTTCTTCCTCATCCCAGATGAGAAGAGTTTGATCATCGGTGATGAGGAAACCATGCCTCTCCGGTTCCCGACGACCCCTACCAGACCTTCTAGGTTCTTGTGTGGCCTGGGTCGGTGCTTCCACTTGTGGAAGCTCCACTTGGGCCTCCGAGTTATCCTCTTCAGGAGCTTGTAGACCTTGAACTTCCCTGAGTTCAACATTACTCCCACTATCTTTCTTGGAAAGGAACTCCTTTTCTAGAAAGACCCCCTTCCTTGCCACGAACACCTTGTTCTCGGCGGGGTTGTAGAAGTAATACCCTTTGGTTTCCCTAGGGTAGCCCACAAACAGGCATTTATCGGTTTTGGGCTCCAGCTTGCCACTAGTCAATTTCTTGACATGTGCTTCGCATCGCCAAATCCTTAGGAAAGACACATTGGGCTCCTTGCCCGTCCATATCTGATATGGGGTCTTTTCCACAGCCTTAGTCGGAGTATTGTTTAAGATGAGAGCTGCTGTCTCGAGGGCGTGTCCCCAGAAACTGATTGGGAGAGATGCTTGACTCATCATTAAGCGGACCATGTCCAACAAGGTCCTATTCCTCCGTTCGGACACCCCATTCCATTGTGGTGTTCCGAGAGGAGTGAGCTGTGGAACTATTCCATGCTCTCTCAAGTATGAGTCAAACTCTAGGTTCATATATTCACCACCTCGGTCCGACCGAAGGGTTTTGATATTCCTGCCTAGCTGGTTATGTACCTCATTCCTAAATTCCTTGAACCTATCATGGTCGCTGCGCTCATAGGTCCACATACATCTGAATGTATTAGGTCCAATAAGCCAGTGGCCCTTTCAGCTTTCTTGCTAAAAGGCGCCTTTGTCATCTTGCCTCGTAAACATGATTCGCATGTATCAATTGACTCCAAGTCAAATGACCCTAGGACTCCAGCTTTGTGAAGTCCAGCAATGCGCTTCTCGTTTATATGGCCAAGACGACAATGCCATAGGTAGACAGGATTAAGTTTGTTAGGCTTAACCCTTTTAGTGTTTATGTTATAGATATGATTGGTTTCATTTAAGTCCAGGATATATAGGCCATTATTTAATAGAGCATCTCCATAAAATAATCCCTCTCTAGATATAGAAATTCGACAATTAGAAATAGTGAAAATAAATCCAGAAATATCCAACATTGATACAGAAATAATATTCCTGCACATGGCAGGTACAAAGTAACAATGTTCTAAAATCAAAACCAATCCAGTGGGCATCATAAAGTGATATTCACCGATCTCTATGGCAGCAACCCTTGCTCCATTTCCGACCCGCAAGTCCACCTCTCTCGACCCCAGCAACCTTCTGTTCTTAAGTCCCTGCACATTACAACAAATGTGAGAACCACATCCAGTATCCAATACCCAGGATGTTGAAACAGTAAGGTTAACATCTATAACATAAATACCTGAAGAGGACGCACCTTGGCCCCTTCTTTGCTCTCCCATCAGCCTGGGACACGATCTCTTCCAATGGCCCGCCTGTTTTCACCCGAAACAGACATACTCAGGACCTGCCTTCTGCTGGGCCTTGGGTTGGGCCTTGGCCTTCTTGGCTTTGGCCTTTTTAGCCTTGGCCTTGGCCTTTTCCTTGGCCTTACCCTTGTCAAGAGGAGGGTTCCCCTTGTTAAACAGCAGCACCGGCGGAGTCTTCTTGATCGACTGCTCAGTGAGCTTAAGCATCCCATGCAGCTCACTGACAGTACGGTTCATCCCTTGCATATTGTAGTTTAGGATGAACTGATCATAAGAATCCCGCAAGGACGCGAGGATAGTGTCCACTGCTAACTCTTGAGAGATAGGAGATACGAGACGGGCCAAAGTATCCAAATAGCCCTTCATCTTGAGCACTTGTGCACTCACAGATGTCCCGGCCCCCATCTTACAAGAGTGGAATGCCTTATTGGTCAGGTACCTTTCCTGACGAGCTTGCTCTTGAAACATCTCATTGAGAGTTGTTATCATAGCATAAGCTTGGTGGTCTATAAACTGTTTTTGTAGTTCGGGGACCATGCAGGCCAACATAAGGCACGTCACATCCCGGTTGTCCTTGACATGCGCCTCGTATTCCTCCAGCTGGGCAGCCAGTGGATTACGTCCTTGAGGCGCAACCGGCACAAGCCTTTCCAGTACATACTCTTTTGACTCTTGGCTTAGAACTATCCTTAAGTTCCTAGACCAGTCTAAAAAGTTAGGACCGGAAAGCTTGTCCTTTTCAAGAACGGATCGCAGTGATAAGGTATTTGTGTTTGCCATTTGGGTGTTTCTACACAGAAAAACATTTAGAGTGTTAATAAAGGGCTTTACTTTGTTGTTCCCATATAAAATTAATAATGAATCAAGTTATTAATTTAAACCGAGTTGTTGGGCTCATGGGCCGAGATCCATATTTCATTAAGATATAGCCAAACGAGGGTTTGGTACAACTACACCTTAACTATTTAGGTAGGAACGCCATCCAATCCCAACCTAGGGACTCTCGGTTTGATGGGCTTGTTGGCACTTACCCATTTGTGCTTAGGGCCAGGAGAATCCTACTACCCACACTAAGTCAAAACCTCCATCCAAGTGTTAGAGTATCCCATACTCTAACCCAATACAAAGTGACAATACTCCAGTGTATCCTGCGAGGGCATGGTCTACAACTGGCCTATTCCCACCTCGATTCGGTTCTGAATGAGGGAAGCACTTTTAAGCGACTTAGTAATTCCGTTTGGTTATTTGATTCAATTATAACGGCTTACATACATAAAGCGCGTGAATAAGCTATTGGAACATACATTCATACATGCAAATGAATATAAAACATAATTAAATAAAAGTAAAATGGATTGCTATGGACCTATATTACATCCTAATATCATTCTAGTAAACTTATACTAGAAATAAATATCAGGTGGGCCTCCATCTTTTCCTTCTGGGCTTGCACCTCCAATTGGACTTGCACCTCCATTTAGGCTCACCACTCCATGGGCTTCTTCTTTTACAAATTTTATAATATTTGAATAAAATAAAATTACATTAAAAAAGAAAAACGACATGCAGGCCGTATTTACCCAAAAAGAAAAATACAACCCAACTTGTACAAGGCCCAATAGCATCCAATCATACAAACATTTAATCATACATATGCATCCAATACATATAATTCATAAGCATGTTACAATGCATAATTTAAGCCCATTTTAATTATGTCCAAGCCATTATTAGGAAACCGCCAATTTTGGCCCACCATGGTTCTAACCCTTAACGGGCTTTGGGCCTCCATCCCAGGCAGTCCAACTGCTCCCACTAGAATTGGGAAACCATGGGTCCAATTTAGCCGTCCAAGTAATTGTGCCAAAATTACCCGAACCAATTTCCATTAACCATATTAATTTCCAAAATTAATATCACATGAACGAAAATAAAATTCATCCAAGAAACCATACGCATTTAAATTACATAAATTTAAACACACGAATTTTAAAACCAATTAAAATTTCAAAACTGGGCCCCGGGCCCAAGACCCGCCAAATCCAAAAAAACTGGGCCCGGCCCGCTGCAGCTAGGGCAACGGAGTTGCCCTAGCAGCAGCAGCGGCACTGCCGCTGCGCAGTGGCCGCCCAGCGGCTGCTGCTGCTGGTGCAGCAGCAGGCAGCAGTTGCCGCCAAGTGCGGGGGCCGCCAGCGGCGATTCTGCCGCCGGCAGCCCCGCACCCAAGGAGGCAGATTTTTTTTTTTTAAAAAAAAATAGAATTAAAAAAAAATTCACCATCCATCAACACAAAGCAATTCTCCAAGAATTCCAATAACATACAACAAAATTAAAATAACATAAACCAATATGCAAATTTAATTTTCATTGTATAAAACATATGGGAAAAATCATAAACCCATACCAAGAACCCCAATAAAAAAACTCCAATTTCAAAAATGGGATTCAACCAAAATTATCAATTTCCACGGATCAAAAACCTACTCTGATACCACTGTTGGGATTTTTCACCGGAAATCACCCGATAAAAGCAGAAGAACGCTGTGATTTCCTCAAATCCAGTCCCAGGAACAATTGAAATGGAAATTGAAAAACTTTAAAATAAATAGAAAGAGATTAATTTTCTTACCAGAAAATCTCTTTCAAGAGATGGATGAAGACTGCAGAAATCAAAGCAGATCTCCTCCTCGCTTTCGTACACGAACGCCTAACGAATGCAACCCGTGCTAGCGTCGGAAAAACGAAACAATGGAGAGAAGGGAGGCTAGGAATTTCAGCTAGCTTGTGTCTTAGGGTTAGGGGCCGAAATTTTCACCCCAGGTTTTATACCTAGGGTGGCCGAATTCCCCTAAGGGAATTCAGGCCCAGCTTGGCTCCATTTCATTCTGTGCGGGCTTCCTTGTTTTAATTTGGGCCCAGTCTAATTTTAATTATTCTGGTTTAAATTAATTTCAAGCCCAATTTTAATATACCCATGTATTTAATATATTACTCCAAGTAATATATTATTTACATTTAAATTAAAATTAGTTTGACAATTAATTTAATCCATCGAATTAAAATTAAATCTTCACAAAATAAAATCATATGTAAACCTATACATATGAATATTTCCACCTAGGAAATAATTTCATAATTAATCCAATTAATTATGAAGGGCCAATCGAACATATATTAACTTTATTATTAGGATCAATCCAATTGATCTTGATAATATAATTAATATATATACACCTCTCTTTCCATAGTGCATATTCCAAGTACACATGTGATTCCTTAAGTCTGCATTCAGTCGTTCTATGTGTACGATCGCGTGGGCCCATCTTTATGTTGGCAGAGGGCATTTGGCCCGCAGACTGCAGTCGGGCTCTAGCAAGCCACTGCAGCCCCCAATTAAGATGGAGATGGTAGTCTAACTGTTATCATAACCCTATAGTTTAAACTTGTACATCCCATGTCATTGATATCGGTGTCCAACACAGAGGCATGGATTGATCACCCTCTTTTGTGTCCGGACATTAACTTGATCCCGAATGTACTGATGCTCACAAACAAGTTCCAACTTGTTTGGGTGTGGCCACACTCTTATCAGTCACATTCATCAAGAGGTCGGTGATATCTTCTCAGTGGGCTATTGAGTGACAAATCCCTTCTGTATATCCATAGTATCACCACGCTCAGTGACATACCCGAAAGTACCCATACTTGGCACCCTATTATAGGCCCTTTAGGCGTACCCCTAAGCATGTGACTTCACATGTAACACCATCATATGGTCAGGTCAAAGGATCCATACAAGTACTACACGAGAATCACTTGTGATACTATACCATGTGGATTACTCGTTTAGTGGATCTTATCCAGTACCATGCTCCCAGGCATGTACCCATTAACTTGGTTGACATTCCATGTCCAATGACCGGTAAGACACCGCCATACAACCAGGTTAATGATAGTCTATCGTTCCATTCATTCCCATGACTGGAACAGACTATGGATCTATTTATGGTCATATCGTTTACCCTATCCATGGTCTTACTGCCAAGTGCATGACACTTGTCATCATGGATATAGATATGTCAATTGGATACTTCATTTAATATATTGCACAAGATAAATATAATAAATGAATTGATGCCTTTATTAATAACACAAATGAGTATAATACATAAATCCAATAAATGTATAATAAAAATACAAGGACCAATGCCTCGGGACTAGGGCATTTCCAACAGGCTCACCATCTGGACTTCTTTAATTGATTCTGAACAATTGGCCAATACTCTGTTGGACTAGCCCTTTTTAGGTCTGTTCCAAAAAGAAACTGTTTCAATTCAAAACATGGAATGTTAATTACCTAATTTATGAATGTGAATGAAAATGCATAAAGGGACATCAAATATATGTGTTAAATATGATTTACATGTATGCATGAAATGAAGTGAGATGTTATGAATGTTTATGTACATAAACACGAAATATGCAAATGACATGATAAGTGTAAGATAAAATTTGAAACACCAAAGGAAATGTACATGACTTATCGTGTATGGGTTTTAGGATAAATGTACAGGGCGTAACATGTACGGCGCTTTGATAAATGTACAGGGTGTACCGAGTACGAGGCCTTGATAAATGTACAAAGTGTACCATGTACAGGCCTTTGATAAATGTACACGGTGTACCATGTACGGGGCTTTGATAAATGTACATGCCATACCATGTACGAGGCTTTGGGTTTAGTAAACTTACATATAAGTGTACACAGATAGCATTTTGGCATAAATTATGCCTAAGAGGCTTTGGAAATTTTTGTACAACTGTACACAGACAATATTTTTGGCGTAATTGTACGCCTAAAGGGGTTTTGAATAGGACAAGACAATATTTGACAAAAACATGTATGTATCACATAATGTATATATATGGCTCCAGAGAATGGTTAGTGCAAATGTGACACCAGTGATAGATTGAATGATTATGAAAAATGCATGTATATGCATTTTCGCACAAGAAACAAATAATTAGCATATGAATATAGGATGCACACTCTTCTAACCTTATTAATCCTTGATTGGTTCACAAATCTTTACTAGGTATTAGGTCTCTTTAACATCAACAAGGGATCATAAAGGTGTCTCTCAAAGAACCATGCAATTTTGCGTTGGTTATCCTAAGGAAAGTTATTATGATTGCCTATATGGGTCCAAGTCAACAGTTTTGGGCTCCCATGGCGGTATATACCCCACTCTCCTCACTAAAGGGTCCAAACGAATGGGTTCGTACTACGCTATGAGTGATGTACTATATCCATGCCCCTAAGACATGGAAACTTAGGCGATGACTTCAATAATATATTGGGGTTAAAAAGGCACCTTAAAAGTGTGTGTGAAAGTGTCACTATGTGATATGCAATAAATGGAATTGAGATAAAACTGTTAAAATATTTTGAATAAGAAATTTTTAGTTTTTGTCAAATTTGATTTAAAAATTGAATCCCCAGCAAAGTCACTAATTGAGTAAACTATCGTAGGGGATACATTTGTATAAAAGGGAATTTGGGATACAATCGCCTAAATACATGAATGATCTAAAAATAAAAAGCTAGCATACATCTAACCTAATCTACCTACAAAACAAAGATTAGTATACAATAAATATCCACATATAGGACTCAAATAGATAGCAAAGGAATTTAAGATAGCTCGGGATGTGAAATAGGGATAGTCGGAAGAATCCCATAGATTTACCTGACTAAACATGAAAAAACATCTTAAAACGCTTTTGGCTGGGACTAGAAAATTGTTTTGAAAAGCATTTTATATGATTTAATATTAACAAATGCAAAAATGGGTCAGTTTTTAAGAGAACAGAATCTTTATCGTTGCTCTGGTCTATAACATGCTTCCACAATAAATCTAAAGTTAAAATGCTATGATATGCATGAAAAATAATTTAAACAAAATTTCACTTTTAAGCACTATAGCCATGCAGATATAGGACATCAATCGTACGGTTGACAATGATCCCTGTGCAACTCTGGTTCTGAAAATAAAATAAGAAAAATGTTGAAAAGTCAAAATTAAAAATTTTGACCTTTAATCCTTAGTCGTGTGGCTCTTAGACTATAGCCATACAACACTCGCAATAACCGCACAGCTTTGGATGTCTAGAATTCAAAAAAACAAACTATGGAAGAATTAAATGATATGATGCACAAAATCAACCCAGAAAGCAATAAAAAAGGATTTATGACCTTTCAGAAATACCTTTGGTGTATTTTTCCAGTGTTTGGAGTAAAAAAATGATTCTTGAAGCTTTAATTCCGGATTCAAAGAGCTTGAAAATTAATTCCCAAAAGCTTGATTTCTCCAAATTGAACTTGAATGACTTCAATCAAGCCACAAATTAAGTCTCTAGAAGTTTAGGTGAGGGTTGAAGATTGAATCCTTGAAGAATTCAGCTTGTGTTTGTGGTTCAATTTGGTTTTTTCAATTCTCTCAAGTTTCTTTTCAAGTTTTAAAACTAGAACCTTTTTTCTATTTTTTTTCTTTATTCTTCTCTCCAGCATGTTTGTAGTTGTTAATCCCTCATTACAGGGCTCCCTTCAATCCAAAAACCCCGTATTCCCAGAGAATTAGTGGAAATTAGGTGTCAGTCCCGTAACTCAAACAGCTATCCATTTAATCTCCCTTTCCTGACAGGTGCGTTACATCCGTGCAACTATTGCTGAGAAATTTTATAGTCATGCAGCTGTTGTGCTAAGAGCTGTACGGTTATTGACATGAGAGCCGTACGACTGTCTCCTCAGAAAACAAACTCTAAATCTCAAAACAGCTCCAGGTTCAGTTCTCAAGCTTTTTTGAGTCCAGATATCCACTTCTTGAACTGGTTTCAACGGAGATTTCCTTATAAAGGATAACTAATTCAATTTTCATCATAGAGGTTGGAAAAATTCATGTTCACAAGACCTTTAGCAACTTGACTCAATTCTTTTCCCTTCCATTGGAAAATAATTACTACATTTTCTGTATTTATCAATCTTTCGAAAGAGCTAATTAAGCATCTAATCAAACAATAACCAACCAATGTAAATCCAATTCTTAGTAAACATAAAATAAAATAAAATAAAATAAACCCATTTCCATATTCACCCTTGAGGCATCCGAAATGACATGAAACATTAAGTAGCCAACATGTGGAAGAATCTCTAACACTCAATAACTGGAAATATGTCTAGTTGTTGCGTCTTTATTCCCAGTATAATAAAACACCAGAAATAATTCCAGAGCTTAAGGCATATAGAATACCAAATGGTGAATAACGGCATAGGCCTTTGCCTCCAACCAAAGAAATACGCACATTTTCATTTAGATAAGACCAAGATCCTAAATTTATCAAATATATATACAATAAACAAACAGATCAATATAATTAGCAAAATTCGATCGATGATTTTCTTCACTTTATGTAGCTGACATCCTAAATAAATTATCATGAAGAAAACATGAAGTCCATTGAAGCTTCACTTAGCATCAATGATTTAATTCTGTCTATTTAGCTGCTATCCAAATTAATTAGTATGAATAAAAAATTGAATTCTATCAAGTTTGAATTAACATCAATCTAATAAAGTTCATGCTTGCTATAAGAGTTCTTGGTCATGTACTTACTAATATCACTCAAGGATATCTGCCAATAAAGGATCTGTTGCTAATAAAGCATTTAAATTCCTTGTCCAGCTTCTTAACTCCTCAAATGTAAAAACTCAAGAGTATGCAGCTTCTGTTCTTGCTGCTTTATTCAAAAAAATAAAGGATATTTGTGATAGTCTTGGCACTAATGAGATTATGCATTGGTAAGATTGAGGATCCAACATCAGAAAAAATCTCTAAAATAGGTTCGTACAAGGAATATAGGAGAACACACCAAAACATTGAACAATGTAAATCAATGAACATAAAATGGGTTAACATCTCGTAAAGAAATAAAATCAAAAGTAATTGAATTAATTATGAAATAAACTAGTTACAAATTATGTTGCCTAAATATTATCATTATATTTAAAATAGCCTCTCATGGAAGAGAAGTTGCTTCTCTGTGTTTTGATGTAGTGGAGGCTGTTGTGCTTCAACCCTTAAGTTGTACAATTTTAGAATACTATTTTGGCAATCACCAAAAAAACCTTGTAAATGGATTTTGGAACTACTTATCCCATTTTCTAAATAGATTTCAATTTGAAACATCTAGTCCCTCGTACCACCTCTAGAATACTTCTTTAATCTATATCCCTACTAACCATTAAAGATAATTTGTAAATAAAATATCTTATATAGTAGGATTCAAAATACATGAAATTTGGCGGTATGAATCTCTACTAAATTGCAAGGAATAGAGTGGAGCCAAATAGGATCCTAAGGAGGTATAGAACTAGCCCATGATTGGTCTGAAATGAAAAATTCCTTATCCTACGTTTTGTATGACGTTAAATGATTAAAATTCCCGTCAGTTCATCGTCATTAAGGTGGTAGAAATAAAGGTAGAGGATAGTTGAGAAAGAAGAAACTGAAATTGATGATTTTGATCCAATCTACCTCTCCCTCTCTGCAGGAATCTTGCTTTCCATATGAAATTGTTATAAGTAGTTGCACAATCAATGAAGAACATCCTTCCAAGTGATGTAATTGAAAGATTTGGAGCCCTTGATCCAATCTACCTATTCCTCTATGAAAAAATCTTGAATTCTATATGAAATTGCTACAAGCAGTTACAGAACCAATGACGAACCAATAATATTAAAGATTTGGAGCCCTATTTAATAAGATACATATTATAACAAGTTACATAAAATAATAAAAATAAAATTTAAGCAAGTGAAACGAGGTGGCAATCGTTGGTTGGTAAGAATGATTGAAAACCGTGCAGGGAAGGGTTTTTTTTTTTTTTTTCTTTTTTTCATAACAAAGGCATCGAGGTTGGTACGATAAAAGCTTAAAACATATAATGGGAATGAAGATATCAAATCACTAAACTTAACATCCTCTCTGTACAAACCTTCCACATCCAGCCTGCTTTTACCAGTTGCCATCTCATACTTTTCTGACATCACTTGTCACAATCCTCTACCGACGTCGTTTCATCATCCGACAAACGCGCTGAAGAATCAATCAATCGTATATTTATTCATAAATTAATTATCCCCCGTTTCAAACCCACTTTTCCACATCGTTTTGTCCGTTTCAAAAAGGAATTTCCATTTCAGTTCCCATTTTTGCTTCAAATCCCAAGCTACTGAGAATTTTACTCTTCTCGATCTATTTGCCCCAGGGTGAGTTTCAGTTTCTGCTTCCTTGTTTGTTTCTTTTCTGCAGATCTGTTCTTTATTAGTTATGTATGTTCATGTGATTGGATCTGGCAGGTTAGAGAGATCTGAGGAGAGGTGGTAAACAGGAGCATGGCTCATAGGGTAGATCATGAGTATGATTATTTGTTTAAGATCGTCCTCATCGGTGACTCTGGTGTAGGAAAATCCAACATCCTTTCCAGGTTTACCAGAAACGAATTCTGTTTGGAATCCAAATCCACCATCGGCGTTGAGTTTGCCACTAGAACTCTTCAGGTTTTATTCTAATCTTTCCCCTCTGTTTTCACCATTTCAACGACTTCTTCATTCCATTCGATTCTGATTGTTTGGTTGGTTTTTTTTTTTTTTTTTGGTGATTTTAGTGCCTTGCTTATTTTCGTTTTAATGATAACAAACTCAATCTTTAGGGTTGAAACAGTTGTGGATTGGGAAAAACTTCAAAGTGTGTTTGCTATATTTCGTGTTGTTTCAGATTGATAGATTGGCTATTGATTGATATTGGGATATTGGTGAGAATGGAGTGACCATTAATGCGTTTTTTCCGGTTATTGTATTGTCTGAGCGAGAGATTCTGTCGGTCTGCTTAAGTCTACATGCTTGTATGCCCCTACAGTTAACAGTTGCATTTAGATCGATAAGACAATTTTCTTCTTCTGCATTTTTGTTTTTGTTCATTTGTTATTAATTTTCTTTTACAATTATTTTTCCACTGGTTTAGTTTTGTGACGTGCTACATTTTGATCTTCTTTGAATTGAACTAGTTGTTTGATCAATTGTTCTAGTGTTGTTGACAAGTATTTTCATGAGTACGGCCAAGAGCTTTTTTTAAATATCCGAGCTATATGATATTTTTGTGATATGAAAGACAACTTTACCTGATATTATTAGCAAATTATAAATTCAGTGTTTTAGTCTCATAGTAAATAGTTGTTGTATTGCTTAGCATTCTATCAATTGCAGTGGTGGTTGAATTTATTTAGGTTTTTTAAGCATTTGATGATTACTTGAGCAGTTGAGTTGGTTTCATCTATGTTTGCAAGAAATTTATTAGAAAGCTTGTGTGGTTGTATATAATGATGTTCCTAATGATTTGCACCTGTTTCCTTGATTTTTTTTTTTTTTTTTTGGTAACTAGAATTTGATGTTGGATCATTGTTGATTTTATACTACTCTTGCTCTAGGTGGATGGCAAGACAGTAAAGGCGCAGATTTGGGATACTGCAGGTCAAGAACGGTACCGTGCTATCACTAGTGCATATTATAGAGGAGCTGTTGGTGCTCTTCTTGTCTATGATATAACCAAGAGGCAAACTTTTGACAATGTTCAGAGGTGGCTGCGTGAATTGCGAGACCATGCAGACTCCAACATTGTCATTATGATGGCTGGAAATAAATCTGATTTGAATCATCTGAGAGCAGTTGCAGAGGAAGATGGTCGGTCATTGGCAGAGAGGGAAGGTCTCTCATTTCTTGAGACTTCAGCATTGGAAGCCACAAATGTTGAGAAAGCATTCCAAACCATATTGACGGAGATATACCATATTATAAGCAAGAAGGCATTGGCAGCGCAGGAAGCTGCTGGTAATTCTACTCTTCCTGGTCAAGGAACTACTATTAATGTTGCTGAGACTTCAGGAAATACGAAGAAAGCTTGCTGTTCTAGTTAAGGCCGTATGTGAAAAAGGAAAGCATTGCTAGCCGGCATCCTCTTTTTTTAATTATAATTTCCTTTTCGTTTTAAATATATATTTTTTTTACATTTTTGGCCGGGAGAGAGGGAGAAATGTAGATTATTCGTATTTTTACCTAATTTGAGTATGTGAAATTGGAAAAAAGAAATCAACTTTAGAATTGGAAGATGGCCTGTCATTTATTTGTGGTTCTTTCTTGTATTTTAAATTTAATGGTGGAACCGAGTCTTAGGGCTATGTAGAGAAAATAGAAGCAGAACCATATAAAGAGCAGCTTTAGCTTTTTATCACTTGTTCTGGGTTTTGTTTGTTGAGCTACTTCCTAACTTGTAATAAAACCCTTACGCTATTTTATTTTTTACATATGCCTTTCCAACCACTGTTTACTGCTGTCTTTTTATGCAATCCAAGAAACTCTAGCTTGTTATACATTTCTTTGTAGATTAAAGAGAGTAACCCTATCCGGTTATTTTCCCGTGTGAAGAAAAGGGACTTGGAATTTTTTCCCGTGTCAAGGAGGGAATAATTTTACTATTTACAAGCATAGCCTAATCTCTGTTTCTTCCACTGTAAAAGTTTGATGGATACCCATTTTGGATACATGCTGGGAGTTTGCAGGTTTTTCTTTGCAGTAGTATGATTGAAAAACTTCATCCATGGAAGTGCAATATATCAGCCAATATAACATAAAAACTCTGGTGCCAGAACAAATAAGTAAATTGCTCTTGCATAGTTATCAATCAAATTTCAAATCAATTCCACATCACTCCAAATCCTGAATTCAAATGGGAATCCCATCTTTCTAATTCCTTGTTGAAAGCTGGAATGTCGGATAAAAAGGTATAGCAAAACAATTTTTGGGTATGAAATGGCAAATTCCCTTTTTCTGAACTAGACGATATTCTTTTCATAATTTTAAATGAAATGACTTTCAGACAGACATTGTTAGGCCTTTGCAGAACCACTTTCTAATTAAAAATTCCTTGACGGATAGACTTGGAGGGAATAAATAAAACAATGTCTTCATGATTGAGCTCGTAGAGGTCAGACCTTTCCGAGTTAACAACCTTATGCGGAGAATCTAATTCGTAGTGTGAAATTAACCCTTTACTTTCTTTTTTTTATTCCAATGCAACTCCAATAATCTGGCGGAAAACTGACATCCATGAGGAATCAAAGAGCTCATCTGAATCTGATACAAATACAAGAGCCTCTGAATCTGTGACTACTAATATCCTTCATATCAATAAAAATACACCAAAAGGAAAATGAGAAAACAAGCAAAAAAAAGCTTCATCCTTTGAAATCTGTAAGTTAATTTTATTGCTCGATTTGTATAGTCACATGATGAACCCTATATTCTCTTTCACAGTATTCCCTAATTCTGCTTAGTATTTCAGTAGAGCTGGCTCCAGCATCAGCCACAACATGGCAAGATAACACTAATTTCCCTAATGTGATAGCCCAAATATGCAAGTCATGAATATCATTAACTCCTTTTATACATCTCAGGCCACTCTTCAGCCTGCTGATATCGATTTCTCTAGGCGTACCCTCCATTAGTATGTTAAATATGTTTCTAAGCATAGGTCTAGTGGTTAACAAAACTAGAGTAGAGAACACAAGTGTGCAAATAAGATCAACCACCAACCAATTAGGCTTCATCCATATAATACCTCCAGCAATCATCACCCCAACAGATTGAATCAGATCAGCTACCACGTGTAGGTAAGCCCCTTCGATGTTTATATTCGAAATTTTTCTTTTCTGTGGAGCACCAGACACCAGCCTATCATCCTCCTCTTCGTTTGCTGCAGCACAAGGATCTGCAGTCTCAAGATTGTGATTGTGGTCGTGCCGATGATGATGATGATGATGATGATGGCCGTGATGGTGATGATCATGACCAAGCCATAGTACCATGATTAAGTTGACGGTGAATCCAAAGGCTGCAATTGCGAGCATGAGTCCACCCTGTACCCCTGTATTTTTGTGAAGAATTCTGTTGATTGCCTCGTATATCAAAATACCAGAGATCAGCCATATAAGCTGGACAGATAAAAGGGCACCTAAAACTTCAAGGCGATTAAATCCGAAAGAGTGATGAGATGTTGCCTTCCAGCCTGAAACCCAGACTGTGACAAGGGAGACAGAGAATCCGACAACATCAGTCATCAAATGTGCTGCATCTGTCATAACAGCAAGACTATTGGCTTTGAAGCCACCAACAATTTCTACTATCATGACTGCTGTGTAGAAAATTATAAGTCCGGACAGTTTTTTTGCTGAATTAGAAAGTTCTTCTGATTCCCTGGTATCATATTCTTGTTTTGCGAAGGCACAAGTGGAATTACAAGATAGATGTACTGCAACATGTTGTTCAGATTCAATGGTCAACTCAATATCCTTCTGGTGTTCCGCTTGCAGAATGGAGACTTCCTCGTAATCCATCTGCCTGGAAACTTCATAATTATAGAGCATTGATAAAATAATAATAATAATAATAATAATAATAATAATAATAATAATAATAAAAAATTAATTCAATGTACAATAGAATATGACTAGAAAAGCGTGATCAACTGATTGGACTCAGAAACAAACAGAGTTAAAGTAGAGCTTCAAGAATTCATAGATAAATATAACATGGAATGAAATATAATTCAATGGAAGTAACATCATTTGGAGGAGCTAAATGTTTCTTTGGAAGAGATTCACAATTTCTGCAAACTTGAACCATCAGCGATGTTGTGATGTTGACCTCACAGAACCATAGGTTTATGCAAAGTAAAATCAAGAACATACTTAAAATCTCCATCAATAAGGTGAAATAAAGAACTTTTTTTTTTTTTTTTTTGCTGGCAATACATGTATAAGTTAAGCATCCAGCACTGATAAAGCCCTTACACATAATTAATAACCCATTTTTCTCAAAATCTGCCTCACAATTTCATATACATATCTCTTCAGTCAACCAAATCAATTAAAATGGTATGAATTCCAAACCAATCACACAAAAACTAATAAATCTGCTCCTTTTTAAAACTAGTCTGTAGATTACACAAGTATGATCATCCTAAAACATTTTTAAATCCATAAAACATGCCACAAGAGTATAACCCATTTCCAAAGCATTAATTTTGTGAGACCAATAAATAAACCCAATTCCAAATGGGTCAAAATAAATGTAAAAGAACGAGAAAGGATAGGAAATAGAGAAGGTAGAAGCTGATATATACCTGGAACCCAGAAGGCAAGGGGTTGGAATTAGAAAATCATGAAATCAGAAGGCCATACAAATCGAAAAATACGCAGGAAAAATCTTCCAATCAAGGAATCACAAAAATGATGGTCATATTTAAGTTGATGAAAACAGAAATCAAAGGGCCGGCAGAAGACGCTTAGCTTATGTTTGGCGTTAACAACTACCGAATTGGACTTTTTGTTTTTTTTTTTTTTTAAGTAAACGAGGCAATCTTTTTATGGCACTTTTTTTCTTATTTTAAATTTTTTTTTGCAATTGTTTCTCAAATTAAATGCGGAATTTGGGTCAAATTACAATTATCACCCGTCAAACAAATTATCTCAATTTAATTTTCTTAATTAGCCCCGCATCTAATGATAGTATGATTACCTAACTACAAAACAAAAAAGAGTACCGTGTTAGGGGTGAGCAAAACCAAACCAATGTCCAAAAACCGACAATCCAAACCGAACCGAACCGAATCAAATCGATCCATTTCATAGTTTGGTTCGGTTTGGTTTTAAGTTATGAAGAAGTTTGGACTTCTGTTCGGTTCGGTTTGGTTCGGTTCAAAACCGAAAAAACCGAAAAACCGAATAATTTGTAAAATATTAAAATTAATTATAAAATTAATATATACTAATTGTAGAGAATTTTAGACATTATATTCTTTTATAGTTTTATATTGTGATTTTTTTTATACTAATTTATAGTTGTTAAAACTTGAGAGTTGAAAAAAAAAAAAGAGAATTTAGTATTTTATTGTGATTTAATAGTATTATTTAGTATTACTATTTTTTTAAGTTAATTTTTTTGTATTTCTTTTTTTTTTTAAACAAACTACTATTTTTAATAGTTATTTAGTATTACTATTTTTTTAAGTTAATTTTTTTGTATTTCTTTTTTTTTTAAACAAACTACTTATATAAAATTTTTATTTTGATTTTTTTTTTTTAAAAAAAGTTGATGTTTTTGGTTCGAGCTAGTCCAAACCGAACCGAACCGAACTAGTTCGGTTTGGACTGAACCAAACCAAAATTTAGTTTGGATCGGATTGGTTTATAAAATACAGTGTTTTTTGGATCGGTTTTTTTCGGTTCGGATCGGTTTTTGAACCGAACCGGTCCATGCTCACCCCTATACTGTGTAACACATGCTCCACCTCTATTACACAATCGCCCAACTTTTAAAATGATTTTACACATATCATACAATTTTTTTATTTGTCTCGTTAAACTTTACAGGAATATTTTGAATCAGAAAATCGAGTTGATACTATCATCAATGTTTTCCTTTTCTACCAAGTTATAGTATGAGGGTAAAGTATCTCCAATTAATTAGGAGGTTATAGTTTCAAATTTTGTAAAGACTAGAAATTACACATGTAAGATGAATGAAAATTAACAAAAAAGAAAGTGTTTATAAGTTTTAAGCGAGAAAGATAAATTATCTTTTTTAATATTACATACAAAAAAAAGATACTAGAATTCATCTTCATAGGACCTCATTGGAACGACTTATTTATTTTGTGAATCTACACAATTTTGATGTAATAAAGTAATATGGATTCGATTGAAAATCCTTCAATGGATCCGGATCTCTATCAAGGAAGAGTCTGCTTTCCGCCAAATCCCTGCATCACAAAGTGATTGAGACACTAGTAACCTTTGGGTTATGCTCCAATGCCTAAGTTAGCTTTTTGAGTATGAATTTAATCCTTGGCTATATTAGCTTTAGTGTGAATCGATCCCTTACCTCTCTGTCTACCCCTTTTTATAAGGTTAGTAGTTGAGATCCATATGGTTTAGGAATGCCCACAGTCCTTGTCAGAGTTGTATTAGGAGAGAATAACCTTAAATCCCACGTGGGTTTTGAGAATCCATCTTAAACACACCTCTTGAGTAGAGGTGGACTTGAAGGAGGACACTCCTCCTGCCTTCTGGAAGACTCCATAGGCGTTAGATCCGGATGACCGGACCTAATCACCGAATCCCATTTTGTAGATCCACAACTATTGCCCATCCTCACTGAAGATCTAGTACTGATGTGCCTGGGTGTCATCAGAAGTCCCCCACCAGTTTGGGGAAACCCTTAAGGGTTTTGAATTTCAAAATGTTAGACCTCGAGCCTTACGCCATATCACCTGCCACACATCCTTTCAATGAAGACGCGACCTTTGCCCATCACATCAAAATGGGTTTTCACTTCATCTTCTCCCCATTGTCAGTGCTACTCAGGATCACAAATTCTCTCAACTTCCTCCTTCAGAGCTCCTACATCCTTCATTTTAACTAGTAAGTTGTAAGGAATTTTCACCAGGAAAAACGATGCGTACAGGAAAATAGAGATTAAAATTTTTCCCTCAAATTCCATGATTCCAAGAACCCATTATTTTGATAGAACCCAAGAACAGAAAGAAAATTAAATTTCTCACCTTATTCGTCTCTTTTAGAGACTATTGAAGATTGGAGAACCGAAGAACGACAACTCTCCACAGTCAAGTACACGAACAGCTCACGAACTGGACTCGTGCTAGCGAACGGAACTCAGGATTGCACACAAAGAATTTCGGCTCTTATGCCTATAGTGTTGGCCGAAATATGCAATAGTGGCTAGGGTTAGAGAAATTCCTTCTTAAAGTGCTTTTTATACCCAGTATAAAATTAGATTTTCAAATTAACTTTAGGTTAAATTTTAATTCAATTAATTGATTTAGTTTATGTAGTTGGACTTAAATTAAACCATTTAATAAAATTCTAATTGACTTAATTAAATCCAATTAATTAAATTTATTCAATCCAAATTTAATTTAATCCGACCTTAATAAATACAACCCATGTATTTAATCTTCTACCAAGGAAAATATATTTAATTAATTATTTACATACTGTAATTAATTAATTAATTATTTACATACTGTAATTAATTAATTAATTAAACATGATCAATTTCTCTTTTATATTAATTGAATTAATTTTGACAAAACCTATTGTCATTAATTCAATTTTAATCGAGTTTCCATTCTAAATACACCTAATGTGCATATTTCCTATATGTTACAAGTTCAGCTATTCTATGTGTATGATCATGTGGATATGTCTTTATGTTAGCAGTGGGCCAAAGGCCCACAAACTGTAAGTGGGTTCTAGCAAACCATTATAGCCCCCAATTAAGACAGAGGCTAGCAGTCTTATGTGAAACATAACCCGGTAGTATTCTTGTATATCCCTTGCCAACTGACATCGATGTATAAGTAAGAGGCATGGTTCCAATCAACCTCTTCTATGCTTATTCATTCCTTGATTCCAAATTGACTGATGATCACGAATAAATATCCCAACTTATTCAGGTATGGCTAGACACTTATCAGTCCCAGTCATCAAGTGGCCAGTGATGTCATCTTAAGGGACGCCGAGTGGCAATTCCGTCAACTCACTATTAACATCAACATGTTCACTAGCCTACCCAACATACCCATACTTGGCACCCTATTATGGGCCTGTTATTCGTATATCAAAGTGTATGAGATCCTATGTCATGTTATAGTGAAATCAGGACCATGAGGTGTTCTTGAGGTGGATCAGTTCGGTACCATGTAACCTAACATGTACCTATATACTTGATTGACATCCCATGTCCAATGGTCAGTGAGACACTGCCATCCATTCAAATACATGCTGGTCTTTAGTTCTATTCATTCCTATTATTAGAACAGACTCGGGACAACTTTATGATTATAGCTTAAATAGTACTCATGGTCTCAATAGCTAATGACCTACATTAGTTAACATGGTATGGCTATGATCAATAGATACTCTATCTATTAAATTGCACAAGAAACAAATAAATAGATTAAATGCCTTTATATATAATACAATTTATTATACAAAATATTTGCATATAATGTACAGTACAATCAAGAACCAATGCCTTTAGACTAGGGCACACCAACATAAGTGCCTCTTTCCTCTATAATTTTGTTCTATTTATATAGTTTATTTCCTACGTCGCCTTCTGCTGCATACTTCCTCATAGGCATTCATACCCTTTTTCTTCGATATTTATTGCAATCGCTCAATGACCCAATACATGTATTGGAGGCTATAACGGTTTGCTAGAATCCACTTGCAGTCTATGGGTCTTGGGCCTACTGCCAACATAAAGACAGACTATAGGATCGTGCCCATAGATCAACTGAACCAGAACTTATAGAAATTGTACTTGTAATGTACATAGAAAGGAATGCATTGATTAATTAGTTGACATTTCATGTAAAGGTAATTAATTAATATTGGATTGATTTTATTTAATTAATAAGTTTACATAATGTAATTAATTAATTAATCAATTAATTGAATTACGTAAAGTAAATAATTAATCAAATTATTTTCCTAAGAAGAAAAATTTAATACATGTATTGTATTTTTTTTAAGTATGATTTAATTTTATTTAAGGATAATTAAATTAGTCAAATGGGAGTAAATTACATAGTATGAACTTTTAAGTATAAGGTTTAATTATGTAATCTAAATCCTAATAGGCTTGGGTTTAATTAACCTAAATATAAACCTAATTATAGAAGGACTACATAAGGCACACTTAAGTTGAAAAAATCAGCCCTAACCCTATTATTGGAGCTGAAAATTTCGGCCCCATAGCAGCCCCCTTAGCCGAATTTTTGTGCTCAAATCTTTCGTTCCTTTGTTTCTTTGGCTAGCATCGGTTCTCGTTTGATAGTTGGTCGTGCAGCGGACTTTGGAGATCACTTAAAGAATTGATTCTGCAGCAGTCTCTAGAAGAGATGAATCCGGTGATTTTAATCTCTCTTTATTCAAATTTGTTTTGATTCTAAGCAATGGTAACCGAACACGATAGGTGGATTCTAGGAAATTTTAATCGGCTAATTTCCACTGCGCCCTGTTATTTTTCCCATGTATGAATCCCAACATATTCTTGGTCTTCTAGTTGAGATAAATGCAACCCCCTTCCAACTATTGCGGTCGAAGTTGACTCCGACATGGCAAAAATTTCTTCAACTGAATCAAGCGAGAGAACACCAACTGCCAGCACATCCGAAAATCCATCATGATAGCGGCCTCATTATATCTGGAAGCATCAAAAAGGAAGAAGAAAGAGAAGAAAGAAAAGGTCTTGACTCCTCGAATCTCAAATATTGTTTGCATTATAACCGAAGGAGAAATAAGACGGCTGTAGGCTGCTTACGGGTGGATTCAGTCATATGAGTGTCTAAAAACATTTCCCCATCAAAGAGTTTATACACCTACTGAAGGTTATTTCGCCATCTACAAGCACCACATTGAATGTGGTTTCTCCTACCCACTTTTGGAGGAGATTCGTAATAGAACGATACCACATTTGTCCCGCATATATTCACCCAAACACCATGGAAGAAATATGTTCAATCTACTGGCTATGCTGCAACCTCGGCATCAAGCTAACTAGAGCCTTATTCTAGCACATTACAACCCCGTATCGCCGTGACTCGAACAGGGATGACCTGATGTTCGCTAAAGGAGTGAATTTTTGATTCTTCACTAGACGAATCTCCTCTGTCAAGAATTTCAAGGAGTTCTTCTTCTTCATCAAAAGAAAGGAGGATATCCTACTTTTCCCTGGATCTAGTCTTTCTAGACTCTAAAGAGATAAAGGGCAATAAGGACCAACTATCGAGTGCGGAAAAAGCCAGACTAGAGTTGCTAAGCTCCATTCCAGTCAAATAATGAAAAATGTCTTATGTCATGAAGGTATATTGCCTGGGACTGCCTCCAGCAGCTCTGGATCACCGGACAGGATTTTTGATTTTTTTTTCTGATCCCATTGAGGATCATCAAGGTATTACTTCCTTTTTTATCGTACTTATTTTGTGCTTGTATTTTTTGCAAGAATGTTAGTAGTTGATTCTATTGCAACTATAAAAAAGAATAAGAGAGAGGCTGTGAGCAGACGACGTGTTCGACGGAACGCGGACTCCTTTTCGGAAGGGGCGCCTCGATTTCGGGCGGACCCCTCTCTCGCGTGGGGTTTTTATAATGGAAATTCATTTTGAAAAAAATAGAATTATTTCTTAAAAGAACCGAGACCTAAGTCTCAATGAATATTGTAGGAGTTGCCACCCGGCTCAGCTCAACCGGGAAATTTATAATGTAGCTGAACCGAACGAACGGCCGCTACACTATCCAGAGATCTAGGTCCGAACAAGTCCCCTATTTCGTGTCTAATTAAAATAAATGTTGGCCAATGTTCATAGACGGTATTTCAAACTCTAAAGTTAATTTTATTGCATTAAATTAAACATACAGCGCGCATACAAATAAAGTAAAATAGTAAATGATTAAATTATTACAACCCGATCGAATAAAAGATAAAAACTCTCAGCCTAACTTTTACAACCGCCTAATATACACGATTTATCTAAAAATTACAATAGCCTAGGATACACGTATTAATCTATTAAATACATCAAAAATAAAAAGCTGCAAAACAGAGGGTTAGCACAATATACGGCACACCACAAATAGGACTCAAACATGACAGAATCTGGAATTTAGAATTCGGGGGCATGCATTTAGGGGGATAACTGGGTCGGCTCGGCTAGCCGGCCCGATTAGACCTGGAAAACATTTTAAAATGTCCCTGTATTTTGGTTTTGTGAGAAAATCATTTTGAAAACAATTTTTCCGGTTTACATGCATTTTTTACATGTGAGGTGAGTTGTTTTCGGGAGAGTCGGGTCTCCGTCGTTGTATTGTTCTAAATGCAATTTTACTGAAAATTAAATCTGGGGTCGTGAATGCACATAACAAAATTCATTTTTGGTGATTTTCTGATTTTCTAAATTTTTAAGGATTTTTATAAATTTTTTGGAATTAATCTGGAAATTCTACTCTTGGACGAGCACTACAGTCGTGCGACTGTAACTACAGTCGTGCGACTGTAAATCATTCTAACTTCAGAATTTCGCTAAAATTTATTTGAAATAAAACTAAAAAAACCATCTGTAAATCAAGAACACTCGTACGACTGTAAATACAATCGTACGATTGTTCATCAAACTCAAGAACAGTCGCACCACTGTTCTTGATTTCTAGAAACAGAAACATGAAAAGTTGAACAAAAATGCACAAAATCACACCAATCACCCAGAAAGCTTCAAAAACAAAAGGGATAAAGAGTGGTAACCTTTTTGGCACACGTCCACCGTAGGATTGACCCCTGGCATCGCTCTAATCCATTAAAATTCACACTTTTCTCCTTGAATTGAAGTTAGAACTTTGGGTCCAAAAATCTCCAAATGCTTAGGAATCCTAGGGTTTTTAGTCCGGAATTTAGTTTGTCTGAAGTGTCAGATTGTTAACTTAGGAGTTCTAACAAGTTTTTATGCCTTAAACTTGAGAATCAAGAGAAATAGAAGAGGAAAAGAAATTTTCAAGTTGTGTTTGCTTTCTCTTTTCCTTGTCTTTTTCTCTTTCTCTCTCTCTCTCTAAATTTCTGAAAATCTAAAGCCAATCCCTCTTTTTCTCTCTTTTTCCTATTTTATGTCATCTGCTCCTTGATTTTCTTCACCAAATCCGGGCCAATTAATGCCCAAATCTCCTCCTCCTTCTTTCTTATGTCATGGGCATGGTGTTCTGCACCTGCTCCGATCGTACAGTCGTATGACTGTAATTTTTAAATTACAGTCACACGACTGTACATTACAGTCATGTGACACCTGCTCTCTTTTTTTTTTACAGAGTAAAATTCCGGTGCTTACAGGGGCCAACCGCGTTGCTGCTACCCCCACGCCTACAACTGCTGCGCTAACTTCCCCGATGCCTGAAGTTGAACCACTAAATACACGATCCAGGGGACCATCCGAACCCACAACCCAGGCCAAGAGGAAGGCTGTAGTAACTATTGCTCCAGAGAAAGGCAAGAAAACCTATCTGGTAAGACTTGTTCTTGGACTCTTTCTATTTGCTTAATTCTTTCTACTTATCTAGGCTACCTTTACAGGATGTATTCTAGACCTTAGTGGGAAAAAACAACCCTGACAGTAGTGGCCTTACTATGAAAGAGATTTTGGTATCCAAATTCGTGACAAAGGCGAGCCTATCAAATCCGGTCATATAGCTGGAACTCAGTGAAGGAATGTACTTCCCTGCAAATACGATAAGGATGAGCAATCTTGCTAACTAGATGATAGGGACCAAGGTCCTTAACAAGCTCTATACCGTAAGTACCTCATTTTCTTCATGCCTATCAAAATTGGGTTGCGAAACTCGCTAAAGGTTTTCTTTTGTTTACAGGCTATTATGTTCCTGTATGAAGAACTCAAGTGTGTCAAAAAAGTAGACCGCATATACTATAAACACCTTGAGGGTATTTGGGAAAGGAAGAGGATGGAGAAAGATCTGGTGGAGGCCACAAAGAAAAACGAGGAACTGTAAAAGAACCTGGACAGCGCTTTTTTAGAAAATACAAAACTAAAGAAGTCCCTGACTAAGTCTCAAGAGGCCCTAAGGCAAGAAAAGGAGGCTCATACCGTAGATCTCTCAGCCGAAGAGAAGCGCCTCAAGGACAAGAGGAACTTATATGCTCGTTAGCCCTGCGATATGGCTACTGATTGCTCAAGAAATATGCGGAGGTACACCCAGACATTTCATTTAATGACATTGACGTTGATTTTCTTACAGAGGTAGAATTGTTGGTGTGCCGTAGTGCAAAGGCATTAGTTCTTGATTGTATTATACATTGTATGTAGATATTTTATATTATACATTATATTATATATAAAGGTATTTAATCTATTTATTTATTTCTTGTGCAATTTAATAAATAGAGCATTCATTGATTATCGATTATAGCCATACTCATGTTAAATATATAGGTCATTAGCTAATGAGACCTTGAGTAGTGTTAAAACTGTAATAATAAAGTTGTCCTGGGTCTGTTCTAATCATGGAAATGAATAGAGCTAAAGACCAGCATATCCTTGACTGGATGGTAGTGTCTCACTGACTATTGAACATGAAATGTCAGTCAAGTATATGGGTACATGTTAGGTTACATGGTATTGGACTGATCCGCCTAGAGCACCACATGGTCCTATAGTCATAGGTGTTTCTCAAGTAGTTCTTAATATTGTCCTCTCGACTGTTGGTGTGCCCTAGTTCTTAGGGCATTGGATTCTTATATTATGTATGATACATTAAGACTCTTTTTATGTATACATCATTTGTGTCAAATTAATAAAGGCAAAAATCTATTTCATTTATATCTTGTGCTATAACATGAATAGAGTATCCATTGATTGATAATCATAAAGTATATCCCAAGTCTATTCTAATCGTGGGAACAAATAGAATCACAGACTTGTATATTCGATGACTGTATGGTAGTTCTTAAGTAGCCATAGTACTTGTATAGTCAGTCATGAATATAGGTAAATGTCGTTGGCATAGGACTGAATCGAGCTACATAAGAAATCCATATGGTTGTCGCATCATAGGTCTTTCTTGAGTAGGTCTCTTTTGTCCTCAGACCAGATTTCATTATAGTATCTATATGGAATCCGGTTCACTTTGACATTCACCTAACAGGTCTATAAAAGGATGCTAAATATGGGTATGATTGGGTGGACCGTTGAACATATTGATATTGATGATGAAGTGATGAATTACCACTCGGGTAACACCTAGATGATATCACTAGCCACTTGATAAGTGGGACTGATAAGTGTATGGTCATACCCAAATAAGTTGGTTGCTGATTTGATTAATTAGTTAACTTAAGATCAATAAATATAATAAATAGTAGAAGAGGATGACAAACACCATGTCTCTTGTTTATTCATGTCGATATCTTTTGGCAAAGGATATTGTGAGATTATTACCGGGTGAGTGTCTTCTAAAAACTGCTGCATCTCTGTCTTAATTTGGGGCTATAATGGTTTGCTAGAACCTACTTACAATCTGTGGGCTTTGTGCCTACTACCAATATAAAGACAGACCCATAGGATCGTACAAATAGATCAACTAAGCCGGAACTTATAGAAATTATACATGAAATGTACATTAGAAAGAATGCATTAATTAATTAGTTAACATTTGGTGTCAAGGTAATTAATTAATATTGGATTGATTTTATTTAATTAATAAGTTTATATAATGTAATTAATTAATTTATCAATTAATTAAATTACATAAAGTAAACAATTATTTAAATTATTTTCCTAAGTTGGAAAATTAAAATACATGTATTGTATTTTCTTAAGTGTGGTTTAATTTTAATTTAGGGGTAATTAATTTCAGCCTAACGGAATTAAATTATATAGTATAAACTTTTAATATAAAGTTTATTTATGTAATTATAATCCTAGTGGGCTTAGGTTTAATTAACTTAGTCAAAACCCAATTAGACAAGGAGTCTATATAAGGGCACACTTAAGAATAAAAATCAATCATAACCCTAATTTTAAAGCTATAAATTTCAGCCCCCTTAGAGAATTTTACAGCTGAAATTTTTCATTTCTCAGCTTCTTCGGCTAGCACCGATACCCGCTTGATAGTTGGTTGTGCACCGGACTTTGGAGATTGCAGTTTTAGGATTCAATTCTGCAGCAATCTCTAGAAGAGATGAAATTAGTCTCTCTTGATTCAAAATTGATTTTATTCCAATCAATGGTAATTGGACACGATAAGTGGATTTTAGAAAATTTTAACGGTATACATTCTGCTGCGCCTCATTATTTTTTCGATGATGAATCTCAACAGTGGTATCAGAGCCTAGGTTTTGTCCAGTAGATTGATTGGAATTCATTTTTGATTGTGTTCTTGAAAAAAAAATAGGTTTCTGGAATAGTTTTTTGGGTTTTGATAATTTTTTTCCCCGATTAGTTTTATCCTTTTTTTTCCCGCTGCGATTTATTTATTGTTGCTGTATTTTTTTTTCTGCGTTATAATTTTATTACTGCTTTTTTTATATTAAAAAAAATATATTGGTGAGAATGGGAATTGCAAATGCAATTCCCATTCCCCTTGCAACAAGCTACCGCGCGGCAGCATTGTTGTCCACGGGGTTCGAGTTTGATTTTGGATTTTACGGGTATTTTTTTAATCCCTGGCCCGTAATGCAAATTAAATTAAAATATTTTATTTTGATTAATTTGTATTTAAATTGGTTATTATGTTAGCATACATATTTAATTAATTGTTTTGCATATTAAATTTAATATGGACTTTGTGAAATTGGCCCAATAAACCATGGCACTAGTTAAAATTGGGAGAGCTAAATTTTAAATTTGTGACAACCCAAATTCAAGTGGGAGCAAAATTGTTAATTTTGCATTAATGGATGTAATCCATTGGGCCTTTATGGGCCTTAGTCACATTTGTTGAAATTGGCGATTTCATCCTAAGTAACTCGGCTTAACATTTATATTTATATTTTTGTATGCCATGATCATGCATCATATTGATATGTATGTGAAGTATTTTGGTTGAAATGTTGTGTTGAGTTCTATTGGCCCTAAATTATTATCGATTGTAATTAATTTTTGGGAAATATGGCTTGTGCACCATTTCTTTTATTTTGATATAATTTTAGAATATATTTTATTTTAAATAAATTTATTGTAATTGTATTAAGTTTGGAGGAAGGTCCTGATTGAGCAAGCCATGGTGGGGCCCAAGAAGGATAATAGTCCGGCCCATGAAAAATTTAATAGGATATCTAGTTTTTCATTAGGTTGTAATTAAGGCCCACAGGATCTTATTATTTTAAATTAAGTATGCTATTGCATTTGTCATATGATATGGATATATGGATCACCAAATTATAACCCGTATTTATGCATGCTAAGCCGTATCACTTAATTTAATCAGGAAATTAAAATATTAAGTCGTTTAAAAGTGCTTCCCACATTCACACCTCTTCCTCCCATTGATGCTGCGATGTGCGCCATGCCCTAGCTGGGTGCATTATAGTATTCGGTGGGCCGTCGAAGGTTAGGATATTTGGTATGGTTAATATATGAATGGTGGTTTGACTCAACATGGATAGCATTAGTTCAGAGCGGGCCCTCAGCACAGATGGGTAAAGTGTCAATAAGCCCATCAAACCAAGAGTTCTTCATGGAGGGATTGGATAGGTTATCCTACCAAACGAATCAATAATCGGTTAGCGAGCCCTAGTTCAGCTAATCATTAAGAAGTTGTAGATCTTGGTCAAGTCAGCCAATTAACATCACCAATGAACAAATTAAAATCGGATTATTAATTCGAATTGACAAAAGTCCTTTATTTCTAACTCAAGCAATGATGTCTTCTATGTAGATAATCCCATTTCATAAAGCAATTTAAATGGCTACAACAAAAAACAACTCACTCTCACTTAGGTCACTCCTAGAGAAGGAAAAGCTTTTAGGGACTAACTTCCTCGATTGGGCTAAGAACTTGCAAATAGTTCTTAGACAAGAATCCAAGGAGTATGTATTGAATGCTCCTTTACCAGCTGGCCCTCTCGGAGGTCGAGGCGTCACCACAGCAATGGTGGAACAGTACGACCGGCACGTGAGGGACGACCGTGATGCCTCATGCCTTATACTGGGTACCATGGCTTCTAATCTTCAAAAGTAATTAATGAATCAACATGCTTATGAGATGATGGATCAGCTTAAAAAGATGTTCCAAGATCAGGCTCATCAGGAATGATACCTGACAACCAAGGCACTTTGCATGACTGCAATGGCAGCTGGGACTTCTGTTAGCACTCATGTGCTAAAGTTGAAGGGGTACATTGATAAACTTGCCTGCCTTGGCTCGCCAGTTCTGCAGGACTTGACAGAAGACATTATTCTTGGGTCACTTCCTGAGTCTTACAACCAGTTTATCATGAAATTACCATATGCAATGGTTGGATAAATTAGTTGTTGAGCTGCATGGCATGCTAAAGCTTGCTGAGCAGTCTCTTAAGAAGACTCCTGAAGTTCTACTGGTGAACAAGGGCAACATGCCCAGTGCTAAGGGAAAGGCCAAATCTAAGGCCAAGGCTAAGGGCAAGAAGGTGGTGGACCACCCTCAAGCAAGGATTGCTTCTCCTAAAGATTTCTGCCATGAGTGTCATGAGAAGGGGCACTGGGAGAGCTCATGTCGAAAGCTAAGGGAGCAAATGAAGAGCAAGTTTGCCGCTTCAGGTATTTATGTTGTTGAGATTAATCTGGCTATTTCTACATCTTAGGTTTTAGACACTGGATGTGGTTCTCACATTTGTTCAAATGTGCAGGAACTTAAGAAATAAGAGATTACTAGGATCTAGAGAAGTATATCTCTGAGTCGGAAATGGCACTCGGGTTCAGGCCATGGAGATCAGAGATTATTTTTTAGAGATGCCTAGTGGACTAGTTTTAGAATTAAGAAACTGTTATTTTATACCTGCAATGTGCATTATTATTATTTTCATTTCTTTGTTGGATACTTTTCGTTTTTTATTTAATATTGGACATGGTAGAATGCAATGTTTCAATATTATTTATGGAACAACATTTTTTGAAAATTGCTTATATATCATTGATTTAAAACATGAGAGTTCAATCTTATGGAACAACATTTTTTTAAAATGGCTTATATATCATTGATCTCAAACATGAGAGTTCAATCTATAACATAAAATGAAATTAATCCTACATACATTTGGCACTATCGTCTTGGGCACATAAACGAGAAGTGCATTGCTAGGCTTCACTCTAGTGGAGTGCTGGAGTTATTTGACATGCAGTCTTATGACACATGCGAATCTTGTTTAAGAGGCAAGATGACAAAGATGCCTTTTAGCAAGACTGTTGAAAGGGCCTCAGAGCTATTAGAACTGATACATTCCGATGTATGCGGCCCAATAAGCACTAGTGCTAGATCTGGTTTTCTGTAATTCGTCACCTTCACAGATGATGTCAGCAAATATGGTTACGTGTATCTGATGAAGCATAAGTCCGAGACTCTTCAAAGGTTCAAGGACTTTAAAAACGAAGTAGAAAACTAGCTTGGCAAGAAAATAAAAGCACTTCTGTCTGACCGAGGGGGTGAATATTTGAGCCATGATTTTGACTTATTCTTGAGAGAGTATGGGATTACATACTTAATAATACACCAAGCAAGGCAGTTGAGGGAACACCAACTATGGAAGGGTCGAAAGCCCAATGTTTCCTTCTTGAAGATTTGGGGCTGTGATGCACATGTGAAGAATTGACAAGTGGCAAGCTAGAGCCCAAATCTGTTAAGTGCCAGTTTATGGGTTACCCTAAGGAAACTAAGGGTTGTTACTTCTATAATCTAGCAGAAAACAAAGTGTTCATAGCCAGCAATGCAGTCTTCTTGGAGAAGGAATTCCTTTTTAAGAGAGACGGTGGGAGTAATGTTGAACTTTTCAAAGTTCAAGACTCACAAACTACCGCAGCTGATTCTGAGGATGCTTTGGGAACCAAGCCAACGACTCAATAAATTGAGGAAGCTGAGCCGGTTACACAGGACCTTAGAAGGTCTGGTAGGACACGTCATCAGCAAAGAGGTATGGCTTTCTCATGATTGATGATGGGGACCTTTTGGTTATTGACCATAAGGTGCCCAAGACCTATTAGGAGGCTATTGAAAGCACACACTCATATTAATGGCGCAAAGCCATGGAGGCTGAGATGTAATCTATGCAAGATAACCAAGTATGGAACTTGGTGGATCCACCTCTGGGTGCTAAGGTGATAGGTTGCAAGTGGTGTTTCAAGTTAAAAGCTGATAACACCTTGAAGGGGCAATTGGTGGCAAAAGGATTAAGCAAGTTCAAGGAATTGATTATGATGAAACCTTTTCACCAGTTGCCATGCTCAAATCCATTAGGACACTACTAGCCACAGCCATATGGTATAATTATAAGATATGGCAAATGGACGTTAAGATCGCTTTCCTTAACGGAAAGCTACTCGAGGATGTGTACATGGCATAACCTGAGGGTTTTATCGATCCGAAGTATCCTAACCAGGTATGCAAGCTTTAAAGATCCATTTATGGATTGAAGCAAGCATCCAGGTTGTGGAATCGGAGATTCAAGGAGGCTATTACAGAATATGGCTTCACAGAGAATTCTGATGAGCCATGTGTGTATAAAATGGTTAGTGAGAGCGTTTGCACCCTCCTAGTGCTGTATGTTGATGACATCCTTATCATTGGAGGTGACATACCAACACTGCAAGGGGTTAAGCAGTGGTTGAGAAAGTGCTTCGTAATGAACGACATAGGCGAAGCTAAGACAATCTTAGGGATCAGGATCTACAGAGATAGATCCAATTGCCTTCTAGGCCTAAGTCGGGCCACATACATTGACAAGGTTCTGAAAAGATTCATCATGCATAAGGCAAAGAAAGGATTCTTACCTATTCACCATGGGTTCAAGCTGAGTAAGAAAAATGGTCCTAAAATAAAGAAGGAGCGGGAGAACATGGAAAAGATCCCTTGTACATCTGCTATAGGGTCTATCATGTACTTCATGTTATGTACGAGACCTGATGTCGCGTTTACACTAAGTATGACAAGTCGGTACTAGTCAGATCCCGAGGAGGAACACTAAAAGGCACTTAGGGCAATCATGAATTACCTTAACCAGACTAAGGATGCTTTCTTAGTGTATGGAGGTCAAGATAAGCTGGTAGTGTCAGGTTACACTGATGCAAGCTTTGAGACCAATGAGGACGAAAACCAGTCATATTCTAGTTATGTTTTTCTCCTGAATGGCAGAGCCATTAGTTGGAGGTCCTCAAAGCAGGCCACCATTGCTGACTCTACAATGGAAGAGAACATCACTACATGGGAAGCTGCAAAGGAAGCCGTTTGGATCAAGAAGTTCATAACTGAGTTAGGAGCAGTACCCACTATTCTGGACCCAGCTGATGTTTTCTATGACAACAACGGGGCCATCACACAAGCTAAGGAGCCTCGGTCACATAAAAGATCCAAACACATCCCAGAAAGTTTCACCTCATTCGGGAGATCGTGAACAGATGCGACATAACATTGCAAAGGGTTGACACCAAGAATAATGTCACTGATCCATTGACTAAGGCACTACCACAGACACAGCATGACGGTCATACCAGATCTATAAGAATTAGGATAATGCCTGCTTGGAACTAGTGCAAGGGAGAGATTGTTAGTATGCCCTAGTTCTTAGGGCATTGGATTCTTGTATTTTGTATCATACATTAAGACTCTTTATATGTATACATCATTTGTGTCACATTATTAAAGGCAAAATCCTATTTCATTTATATCTTGTGTTATAACTGTTGGGATTCGTCATTGGAAAAATAACGTGGCACAGCGGAGAATACACCGTTTAAAATTTCCTAGAATCCACCTATCGTGTCTAATTACCATTGATTAGAATAAAATCAAATAAGAATCAAGAGAGATTAGGAGACTGCTGCAGAATCGTTTCTTGAAACTGCGATCTCCAAAGTCTGGTGCACGACCAACTATTGAGCGGGAACCGGTGCTAGCCGAAGACGCGAAGGAATGGAGGTTTAATGCTGGGATTTTCAGCTGTTTTGGGGCTGCTATTGGTGGCTGAAATTTCCAGCAATTAATTAGAGTTGAATTAGGTTATTCCTCCTTAAGTGTGCCCTTATATAGACACCTTGTCTAATTGGGTTTTAATTAGGTTAACTAAACCCAAGCCTACTAGGATTATAATTATATAAATAAACTTTAATTAAAAAGTATATACTATGTAATTTAATTCCATTTGGCTAAATTTAATTACCCGTAAATAAAATTAAATCACACTTAAGTTAATACAATACATGTATTTAATTTTCCTACTCAGGAAAATTATTTAATTAATTGTTTACTTTATGTAATTCAATTAATTGATAAATTAATTTATTACATTATGTAAACTTATTAATTAAATTAAATTCAACCCAATGTCAATTAATTACCTTGACACCGAATGTCAACTAATTAATTAACGCATTCCTTCCAATGTACATTACATGTACAATTTCTATAAGTTCCAGCTCAGTTGATCTATGTGTATGATCCTATGGGTCTGTCTTTATGTTGGCAGTAGGCCCAAGGTCCACAGACTGTAAGTGGGTTCTAGCAAACCATTACAGCCCCCAATTAAGACAGAGATGCAGCAGTCTTTAAAAGACACTCACCCTATAGTAATCTCATAGTATCCTTTGCCTAACGATATCGATATAAATAAACAAGAGGCATGGTGTCCGTCATCCTCTTCTGTTGTTTATTATATTTCTTGATCTTGAGTTGACTGATTAATCAAATAAGCAACCAACTTATTTGGGTATGGCCATACATTTATCAGTCCCACTCATCAAGTGGCCAATGATATCATCTAGGTGTTACCCGAGTGGCAATTCCATCACTTCATCATCACTATCAACATGTTCACCGGTCCACCCAATCATACCCGTATTTAGCATCCTTTTACAGACCTGTTAGGCGTATGTCAAAGTGAACCAGATTTCATATTGATATTATAATGAAATCTGATCTGAGGACAAAAGAGACCTACTCAAGAAAGACCTATGACGCGACAACCATGTGACTTTCTTGTGCGGATCGTTCTAGTCCCATGTTAACGACATGTACCTATATTCATGACTAACTATACAAGTACTATGGCTAGTTAAGAACTGCCATACAGTCATCGAATATACAAGTCTGTGGTTCTATTCATTCCCACGATTAGAACAAACCTGGGATGGGTTTTATGATTATCAATCAATGGATACTCTACTCATATTATAGCACAAGATATAAATGAAATAGATTAATTGCCTTTATTAACAAATAATGTATTTGTACAATGAGTCTTAATGTATAATACAAAATACAAGAATCCAATGCCCTAAGAACTAGGGCACACCAACAATAACATGAATAGAGTATCCATTGATTGATAATCATAAAACATATCCCAAGTCTATTCTAGTCATAGGAACGAATAGAATCATAAACTTGTATATTTGATGATTGTATGGTAGTTCTTAACTAGCTATAGTACTTGTATAGTCAGTCATGAATATAGGATATATCGTTGACATAGGACTAGATCAATCTGCACAAGAAAGCCACATGGTTGTCGCGTTATAGGTCTTTCTTGAGTAGGTCTCTTTTATCCTCAGACCAGATTTCATTATAGTATCAATATGGAATCCGGTTCACTTTAACATACACCTAACATGTCTATAAAAGGATGTTAAATATGGGTATGATCGGGTGGACCGGTGAACATATTGATATTGATGATGAAGTGATGGAATTACCACTCGGGTAACATCGAGATGATATCAATGCCCACTTGATGAGTGAGACTGATGAGTCTATGGCCATAACCAAATAAATTGATTGCTTATTTGGTTAATCATGTTGGAAATGCCCTAGTCCCGAGGCATTAGTCCTTGTCTTTGTATCATACATTTGTACATTAATATGAACTTCATGTATTATACAAGTTGTGTTAAGAAATAAAGGCATCAATCTATTTATTATATGTCTTGTGCAATATTGTAAATAGAGTATCCAATGGACATATCCATATCCATGTTGTCAAGTGTGAGGCACTTGGCAGTAAGACTGTGGATAGGGAAAACGATATGGCCATCAAGTCATCCGTAGTCTGTTCCAATCATGGGAATGAATGGAACCAAAGACTATCATTAGCCTGGTTGTATGGCGGTGTCTTACCGGTCATAGAACATGGAATGTCAACCAGGTTAATGGGTACATGCAAAAGGGGCATGGTACTGGATTGATCCACTTAACGGGAATCTACATGGTATAGTATCACAAATGATTCTCGCGTAGTACTTGCATAAGTCCTTTGACCAGACCATATGATGGTTCTGCATGTAAAGTGGCACACTTTGGTGTACGCCTAACGGGCCTATAAAAGGGTGCCAAGTATGGGTACGTTCGGGTGTGTCAGTGAGCATGGCAGTACTATGGATATGCAGAAGGGAATGTCACTCAGTACTTTACTGAGACGATATCACCGGCCTCTTGATGAATGTTACTGATAAGAGTGTGGCCACACCCAAACAAGATGAGATCTTGTTTGTGAGCATCAGTTCATTTGGGATCAAGTAATGTCCGGACACATTAAGAGGGTGATCAACCATGCCTCTGTGTTGGACACCGATATCAGCGACATGGGACATACAAGTTCAACTACAGGGTTACGGTGACAGTTTGACTGCTATCTCCGTCTTAATTGGGGGCTACAGTGGCTTGCTAGAGCCCGCCTGTAGTCTGTGGGCCTTGGCCCACTGCCAACATAAAGACGGGCCCATTGGATCGTACACATTGAACGTCTGGACTTTAACTAGTCGGATTAAGTGTGTACTTGGAGTATACACGTTTGAAGAGAGAGAGATTTATTAATTATATTCTAGGTCAATTAGATTGATCAAAAGAATATCATTAATATTTATTTTTGGCATTCTCTTAATTAATTCAATGAATTAATTTATGAGATTATTTCCTAGGTGGAAATATTTATACATGTATAGGTTTACATGTATCTCATCTTATATGTGTCTAATTTAATTCCTTGATGCATTTGATGTGTCAAATTAATTGTAATTTAGAGGTATGTAAGATGTTATATGGTACAATATGCTTACATACATGTTGAATTACAATGATATTTGAAATCAAATAGAAACCAAAGAATTAAAGTGGACTTGGGCTTGAAATGGTAAGCCCACTTCTTCATCATATGTTGGACGAAATTCATGGTGGGTTTAAGGCAAGAATGATGAATTTTTAAGATGAGAAGAATGAGTCATGGTGGGACAAAAGGTGATGATTAAATGGGTGAGTCATGGTGGACTTTGGTTAGTAAAGTTGGACTTTACCAACTTGGATATTTGTTGGTCATTATGAGTTGGTCATTATGACTAAAGACAAGTGTCTTCCCCATCTCCTTTCCACCTCTTGGCCGAATCCTTATGTCTTTGGACAAGGGAGATGACTCATTCTTTAGCCAAAATGTAATGAGTGAAAGTGGTGAGTCATTGTTGACTTTGTGGTGAGTCATTGTTGACTTTGCTTTATTGGATATTTTTTGCCTCTTGGTGAGAGATATAAGACTAATATGATTCAACCATTTCACTCTAACCAAGTTCTCTTGGCTGCCCTCTCTTCCTCTCTTCTTGAATTTTCCGAGTCGCTAGCACGGGTTTCAGTCCGAGAGCCGTTCGTGTACGCATCGGTGGAGGAAATCTATACTTGATTTCTGCAGTCTTCTTCTCTATCTTTAGAGATATCTTGGTAAGACTTTTATACTCCTCCTTTGTGTTTTGTTTTTTATTTTCACTACTTAAGCTCCCGGGACCCGGATTCGAGGAAATCGACGCGTGTTTCCGCACTTTGTCGGTCGGTTTCCCGTGATGAATCCCAGCAAATCAGTCAACTCAAGATTAAGAAATGTAATAAGCAGTAGAAAAGGATGTCAAACACCATGCCTCTTATTTATTCATATCGATATCTTTTGGCAAAGGACACTATGAGATTACTACCAGGTGAGTGTCTTCTAAAGACTGCTATATCTCTGTCTTAATTAGGGACTGTAACCGTTTGCTAGAACCCACTTACAGTCTGTGGGTCTTATGCCTACTACCAACATAAAGACAAACCGTTAGGATTGTGCACATAGATCAACTGAGGTGGAACTTATAGAAATTGTACATGTAATGTACATTGGAAGGAATGTGTTAATTAATTAGTTGACATTTGGTGTCAAGGTAATTAATTAATATTGGATTGATTTTATTTAATTAATGAGTTTTTATAATGTAATTAATTAATTTATCAATTAGTTGAATTACATAAAGTAAACAATTAATTAAATTATTTTCCTAAATAGGAAAAATAAAATACATGTATTGTATTTTCTTAAGTGTGGTTTAATTTCAATTTAGGGAAATTAAATTCAGCCTAATGGTATTAAATTATATAGTATAATCCCAGTGGGCTTAGGTTTAATTAACCTAGTTAAAACCTAATTAGACTATGAGTCTATATAAGGGCACACTTAAGAATATAAAATCAGGCCTAACCCTAATTTAAAGCTGTAAGTTTCAGCCCTCTTAGAGAATTTTACAGCTGAAATTTTCCATTCCTCCTCTTCTTCGGCTGGCACCGGTTCCCGCTCGATAGTTGGTCGTGCATCAAACTTTGGAGATCGCAGTTTCAGGATTCGATTCTGCAGTAGTCTCTAGAAGAGATGAATTCAGTGAGTTACTCGGTGTTGATTCAAAATTGATTTTATTCCAATCAATGGTAATTAGACGTGATATGTGGATTCTAGGAAATTTTAACGGTGTAAATTTCGCTGCGCTACGTTATTTTTGCAATGATGAATCTCAACATCGATGTCACTGAGATGACATCATTAGCCACTTGATGAGTGGGACTGGTAAATGTATGGCCATACCCGAATAAGTTGGGATACTTATTCGCCATCATCAGTCTACTTAGAATCAAGGAATGAATAAGCATAGAAAAGGTTGACTGGAACCATGCCTCTTACATATACATTGATGTCAGTTAACAAGGAATATGCAAGAATACTACCGGGTTATGCTTCATATAAGACTGCTTGTCTCCGTCTTAATTGGGAGCTGCAATTGTTTACTAGAACCCACTTACAATCTGTGGGCCCCAGGCCCACTACCAATATAAAGACAGATCCACAGGATCATACACATAGAACAACTGAACTTGTGACAAATCGGAAATGTACACATTAGGTGTACTTAGAATGAAAACTCGGTTAATTGAATTATTGACAATAGACTTTGTCAAAATTAATTCAAATTTTAAAAGAGAAATTAATTGTATTTGTTTAATTAATTACAGTATATAAACAATTAATTTAAATATGTTTTCCTTGGTGGAAAATTAAGTACACGGTTTGTTTTTATTTGAGGTCGGGTTAAATTAAATTTGGGTTGAATAAATTTAATTACTTGAAATTTTATTATATGGTTTAATTTAATTTCAATTACATAAATTGAATCAGTTAATTTTAAAACCTAATTTTGTATTGGGTGTAAAAGAGACCTTAAAAACCAATTTCTCTAACCCTAGCACTAAGCAAAATTTTGGCCAACACAGCCTTGTGTGCCGCCCCCATCTGCTTCAATGTATCCGAGTTCCGTTCATCTCTGTTCGCTAGCATGATTCCAATTTGCTAGCTGTTCGTGTGCCTGACTATGTTGAGTTGTCGTTCGACAGTTCTGCAATCTTCAGCAATCTCTAGAAGAGACGTATAAGGGGAGAAAATATTTATTTTCTTTTTGTTCTTAGATTCTATCAGAATTATGGTTCCTGGAATCATGGAATTCAATGGAGAATTTTAATCCATATTTTCTATTGTGCTTCGATTTCCCCATGAGAATTCCCCACAATGGTATCAGAGTAATCATGATTTATGATAAAATTGGGTTTTAGGCTTCATGCTTTAATTGGTTTTGATTTTTGGTTTGAACCCTAATTTTGTTGGATTGGGGTTTTAATTAATTTTCTCCAATTTGTTTTTCAATCTCAAATGGTTTTTGGGTTAATTTTTTTTTAAAATGTGTGTAGCTGCTGGAACAGCACTGCCAACTGTATTGCTATAGCCTGGGCGGCGCTGCTGCTGGAGGCAGTAGCGCAGGCCGGGCCCAGTTTGGATTTCGCGGATATATGAGCTTGGGCTGGGTTCGAAACGCATAGGTTTAAAAATTATTTTAAAGTCTGTGTGTTTAAATTTTATGAATTGTATTCGTGTGGTTCCTTGAATGATTAATTAAAATTGTCACACATTTAATTTTATTTAGTATGAAATTAAAATTGGTAATTGAAATTGGTCCAATTGGCCCTTGGCATGGGTTGGGAATTGGACTGCTAATTCAGGTTTATGGCATCCCAAATTCAAGTGGGAGCAAAATTTTAATTTTGCATTATTGCCCTGGAAGCCTGATGGGCCCGTAAATGTGATTAAGTCATAAAAAGCCAGAATCGGCGATTTCATAGAACGACTGACATAATTAAAATGGAATAATAAATTCATGCATTTTAATATATATAAGGTTTGGCATGGATAAGGTTGGGCCTATGGACCGTCTCATGACATTATTAAACACGGCTAACTAAGTGACGTGTTGTTAGATATGTGTGAGCGGACGACGTTTTCGACGGAACGTGGACTCCCGTTCGGAAGGGGCACCACGATTTCAGGCAGACCCCTCCCTCGCGTGGAGTTTTTATTATGGAAATTCGTTTTGGAAAAATGGAATTAATTCTTAAAAGAACCGAGACCTAAGTCTCAATGAATATTGTAGGAGTCGCCACCCGGCTCAGCTCAACCGGAAATTTATATCATAGCTGAACCGGACGAACGGCCGCTACACTATCTAGAGATCTAGGTCCGGACAAGTCTCTTATTTTGTGTCTAATTAAAATAAATATTGGCCAATGTTCATAGACGGTATTTCAAATTCTAAAGTCAATTTTATTAAAATAATTCATACAGCGTGCAAACACAGAAAATAAGAATAAAAGTAAAGTAGTAAATATTTAAGTGGCTTACAACCCAATCGAATCAAAATAAAAACTCTCACCTCACTCTTACAATCGCCTAATTATACTCGATTTATCTAAAAATACAATCGCCTAAAATACACAAATAATTCTATTAAATACATATAAAATAAAAATAAAAAGCTGCAAAACAGGGGGTTAGCACAATTTACGGCACACCACAAATAGGAGTTAAACATGACAGAATTGGAAAATTGAGAAGCGAGGGCATACATTTAGGGGGATAACCGGGTCGGCTCGGCTAGTCGGCCCGATTAGACCTGAAAAACATTTTTGAAACGTCCCTGTATCTTTAGTTTTGTGAGAAAATCATTTTCAAAACAATTTTACCGGTTTACATGTATTTTTTACATATGAGGCGGGTTGGTTTTTGGGAGAATCGGGTCTCCGTCATTATATTGTTATGAATGCAATTTTACAGAAAATTGAATCTATGGTCGTGGATGCACACAACAAAATTCATTTTTGGTGATTTTCTAATTATCTGAATTTTTAGGGATTTTTGGAAATTTTTAGGGATTATAATGGAAATTCTAATTCTGAACGAGTATTACAGTCGTGTGACTGTAACTACAGTCATACGACCGTAAAAGATTCAAACTCAGAATTTCGCCAAAATTTTATTTGAAATAAAACTGAAAGAAATCAATCTGGAAACCAAGAACAATAGTACGAGGCTGTTCATCAAACTCAAGAACAGTCACACGACTGTTCTTGATTCCCAGAAACAGCAAGCGCAAAAGTTGAACAAAAATACATAAAATCACACCAATCACCCAGAAAACATGAAAAATAGAGGGGATAAAAAGTGGTAACCTTTTAGGCGCTTGTCCACCGTAGGATTGACCCCTGGCGTCACTCCAATCCACTAAAATTTTCTTCTTTCTCCTTGAATTGAAGTTAGAAACTTTAGGTCCAAAAATCTCCAAATGCTTGGGGATTCTAGGGTTTCTAGTCCGAAATTTAGTTTGTTTAGGGAGTTAGATTGTTAACCTATGGGTTTCTATCAGATTTTTAAACTTAATTTTGAGAATTAAAAGAAATAGAATAGGAAAAGAAACTTGAGGTTTTTTTTTGTGTCTTTTTTCCTTGTCTCTTTCTCCCTTTTCTCTTTAATATTTCAAAATCCCAAAAGCCAGCTCCTTTCCTTCTCTCTTTCCTTCCTTTTATGTCTGATTGTTGATTTTTTCTTCAACAAAATCCGGGCCAATTAATTGCCCAATCTTTCCCCTCTTCTTTCTTATATCATGGGTATGGTGTTCTGCACCTGCTCCGATAATACAATCGTACGACTATAATTTTTCAATTATAGCCGCACGACTATACCGACAGTCGCACAACTGTAAATTACAGTCGTGTGACACCTGTGGTTTTTTTTTAGGGAGTAAAATTCCGGCGCTTACAGCTGCCCCTCGCGTGATCAAATTTACCACCTGATCTTGGTCTGGAATAGTTACGGTGATGAATTTAAGAGCGCGAATCAAAGCGTCGCAGACACAGGAAATAAAACATGCAACTAAGTTGCTGAAGCCTCACTGCCGTGATGACGCATTGAGTTGATTGGATGGAATAAGTCGATACCGGGTCTAGGTTCCCCATGGTAGAATTGATGATGAAATGAGCCAATATCGGGTCTAGGTTACTCGAGGCAAGGAAAATAGAGTGCGGGATTTGAATTAGCTTCAAAGATCTAGGATCTTGCTTGAATCGATCTTCAAGAATCCGAAATCTGACTTGGGTGATTTTCAAGGATTAAGAATTAGACTTGAAGAGGTTTGTCAAGGATTATGAACCAGGCTTGAAGAAATTAAAGGATTCAAAATCAACCTTGAGAGGTTTATCAAGGATTATGAATCAGGCTTGAAAGAGTTTCAAGGATTCAAAATCAAGATCAAGGATCATGATCAAGCTTGAAGGAATTCAAGGATTCAAAATCAAGCTTGAAAAGATTTGCAAGGATTAAGAATCTAGGTTGAAGGTGTTCAAGGATTCGAAATCTGGCTTAGATGAAATAAGGGGTTTGATGTAGAACTAAGCCGATAACGGGTCTAGGTTACCCGAGGCAAATCTGCTGAAATTTTAAGGATTTGAAATCTTGCTGGAATTGGATGGACTCAAAATAATGAAATAAGAGGTTTAAGGATTTGAAACCATGCTTGAACGTAATGGATTTCAAGGGCTCAAAATCTGGCTTGAATGAAGAAAGGGGTTCAAGGATTTACAGCCATGCTTAAACGTAATGGAGTTCAAGGGCTCAAAATCTGGCTTGAATGAAGAAAAGGGTTCAAGGATTTATAACTATGCTTGAACATAATGGAGTTCAAGGGTTCGAAATCTGGCTTGAATGAAGAAAAGGGTTCAAGGATTTGGAACCATGCGTGAAAGTAATGGAGTTCAAGGGTTCAAAATCTGGCTTGAATGAAATAAGGGGTTCAAGGATTTGAAACCATACTTGAACGTAATGGAGTTCAAGGGTTCAAAATCTGGCTTAAATGAAATAAGGGGTTCAAGGATTTGAAACCATGCTTAAACGTAATGGAGTTCAAGGGTTCAAAATCTGGCTTGAATGAAATAAAGGGATAGCTTTAGGAATGATAATTTTGATGTTGGCTTGAGGATGAGTATTTATCCCTTGATCGACAATTTTGGAAACAAAAATTTTTGCCCCTTCGATCAAGGATAAATACGGCTTGATTGTTCTACCCCTTGGAGACTTGATATGTTGAGATTTGGGTTTGCAAGGATCCTTCTCATATTTTAAGGTCCAATAGATGCTCCGGCATTGTGCCATCTCTGCTTTGAGAGCGATCCTGGTTCGGCATAGCTCGATGATAATGATGGATACATGTGCTTGGGTTGCTTGTGATATGTATATGCATGTATGCATGTATATGTTTCAATGTATGCATGTGCAAATGAACTTTAGAAAATGCATTTCTTGCCATTTGTTCAATTTTGACATTCCAGGTTCTAACTGGGGAAGATATGTTGTGCGAATTGATCGTCCATAGTTGGAGAAACAAAATTTTGGGTGCAATGTAATTCTTGCGTTCCTGCCAGGGATATATGATGGTCAATGAGGAAATACGATGACTTTTGGAGAGAAAGTGATGATGTTCTTGGTAACGATGTTGTTAAGAAATAATGCAAAGGATCTTATTGGGGATTAATGAAATGTTCCTGCTGGGGTAACGACGGAGAGGTTTTGTCTTCTCTGCCCCTAGGCTTCATGAATTTGGAAGTGCTCTAAATTTTGCCTGAGCCGCCCAAAGGGGGTTTTCAACTCAGCGAGCAGCTCTAACTTTTGCCTAAGGCTCCTTTTCGGTTTTCACCTTAGCGAGCTTTTCATATGCCCTAACTTTTGCCTAAACTGCACAATATAGGTTTTCAGCTTAGCGAGCTGCTCTAATTTTTGCCTGAGGTGCCTTTTCGGTTTTCACCTCAGCGAGTTTTTTTTTTATGTCGTGGAATTAGAAGAAGACTTCCAATTCAATACAGGTCGATGATAACCGGGAATTAATTGAAGCGATGCCACGTCCATTTGCTTCGTTGTCCCTCTGATGATGAGGTGATTGTGGGAAGTCTTATAGGACTTAGTTGCTCATCGCTGTTGCTGAAGCTCACAAGCATATAGCCGTATATGATGCACGATGTGAATTCAATTTCAAGCAAACTTGGGATATTTAAATGAACAGAACAAGGCATTCATTCATTCATTGATAATGTTTTAGCATAATGCACATTATATAGGAAATGAAATTAAGGACAAGATGAGTATGGTATCTGTCTCGACCGAATCCACGACTGCCACCAACTGGTCCCTGCGGATTTTCCTGCCGGTGCTGCTCACCTCACCGTCCTAACTTTTGCATGGATTGCTTTCGTGATTTTCAGTCCATCAGACTCTTTTTTTTTCATGGAAACCTGAGCCTGTCCCGATTGAAGGGGTTGACGACTTGGTCTCTGTCTTTCTTGGTATGACCGCTTCGATCCTGTAGGTTAATGGCTACGCTGTTTCCCTAATGTTACTCTTGCATTAGTTCAGTGTATTTGCGAGACAAACGGTAACATGCTAACTTAGTCTTTGTAGATAGACGTTGTATTTGACAACACCTTTTTGATGTGCTTATTAGCTGCTTGTACTATCCCGCTGGCTTATGGGTGGTACGGAGGTGATGCATGATGCCTCTCTCCTTTATTCTGGAATGATTGCACTGTTGCCCCAGAACTCGCGTTCTATTATCGGGGATGATATGGTGCGAAACATCATATGATACAGATGAATTCTTATTTCGAAACTTGAAACCATGCGTTTTTTTTTATGCCTACAGAACTTCCGCTTGGCTGGACTTGTCTTTCGGATTCTTTGTAATTCTGTATCCTGCAATCCCTTGTCAATCTCTAAGTGTGCCTCATCGGACTAGGCAAAGGTCTTCACATGCTTTTAGGTATTTTGCAATTTTTCTTTTCTTTCTCTTATCAGTCGTGAGGTCTTTTAGGACGGATATCATTTTGGATGCTCATCTGTCCTTAGGTTCATTTCACGTAATGATGTGTCGTGTATGCTAAAGACATTAGATGAATGTTTGTATGTATGCACAATGTTTCGTTCAGGAAAATATCAGACAGATAATTGAAATCAAATTACATAACATTAAACACCTTGTGGGCTGCATTGTTCACAAAAAAGGTAGAAAAGAAAAAACAGATACATCAAAATAATTAACATCCTCCACATACAGAACGTCTTCTTTTGCTGCTGCATCATCAACTTCGATAGCTTCACACACATAGACTAGTCAAAGCTGGGCAAAAGATTGTTCTGAACACTGGGCTTCAAAGGTGGCTCCACGATTTTCCTGCCAGCGATCAGTTGTCGAATAGCCCTCAGTAGTTGCTTGCAGTCATTCGTGTGGTGCCCCACTGTCATGTGATAGGAACAGAATTTGCCGTTGTCTGTCTCAACCGGCTTCTTGAATGGCTTCAGAGAACTCAAGAGACCGCCGTTCCTACATTTAACAAAAATCTTGGTCAAAGAAAGGGTCCAAGGGGATAGGCCTCGATTCTGTGAATTTCCTTCTTGATCACCTTGTTGTCGAGACACTACAGTAACTTCAGCTGGTTTATCCTCTCGAGATTGGTCACTTTTGTTTGTAAAGCCGAAACCAGATCCACTGCTTAATCCGGTGGCAGTTGTCGATTGATACCCTAGACCGTGCTTAAAGCTTCTGCCACCCTTTTGACTGGTTGCTTTTTCTTCCTCATCCCTCTCAACTTTCATGGCCATACTGTAGACCTCGCTAAGTTCATTGAAAGCATGGAACTTCATGTTGTCTCTGTAGACATCCCTACTACCCTTAATTAGTTTCTGAATCAGTTCGTCTTCATCGGGGCGATTCTTTAATAGGATCATCTTGTTCATCCACCTTTGATAATACTCATCAAATGGTTCATTGAGCTTCTGCTTGATCCTCTCCAAGTCGTATAGCTTCACCTGGATCTTTGTGTTGAAGCTATAATACTTAATGAAGGCCGCTGACAATGTTCCCCAATCTGATTGTACTTCCTCTATTAGGGAGTTGTACCAGTTCAAAGCTCCTTCTTCTAGTGTTGTTGGGAAGAAGTTGACCAACTGTTATTTGGTAGCGCCCGCAGTCAACATTATACGGGCATAGAGGTTCATGTGAGCTTCTGGTGATCCGAGCCCTTTGTAAGAAGGAATTTTGGGGACTAGGAACCCCACAGGGAATGTCTCGATCCCTTTGTTTATCATGGCATCCACATTGATGCCCCGCTTGGAACCCAAACTGATGTTGGCTCCCCTTTTCATCTCAGCTAGCATCTCATCTAACTCAGAGTATTTGGCCTTCATCTTCTGTTCCATAGCTGCCTCGATTTGCTGCAGCTTTTCTATACTGGCCGAAGCATTAGCTCCATGTTGAGAGGTCTCCCCTTCTTTTTCTTTCCCGGTTCCACCATTACCATCTTCACCATTACCAGCTTCACCACTTTCCCTAACAACAGCCCTCAGTTCTTCCTTCAGCATATCCTGGAAGTCTTGGGATCGAAAGAAATCCTTCAGAACACTAGCAATGTTTGGCGTTTGATCAGCCATTGCTACTTCTTCCCCGGACTCTGATGCGCTGCTTGATTCGACTGATCTTTCGCTCTCACGTGCTCTTGCAGTCTGGGATCTTGTTCTAGGATGCTCCAGCTTATTCTGCTTTAAAGTACATAAAGAATGTTAGGGTTAAAAAGTGCATGGGTGGATGGTATGGATGATAATGCTTGGATGATGCTTCATGAATGTGGATGATAATGAATATGAACTTTTTCATTCATTTTTCATTTTTTTTAATTTTGGACATTCCAAGTGCACCCAATGCTATGCAAAAATGCCACGTATGGACCATCACACGGATAGAGGTTCGGCGCCTTTGGGGCACCTAATGAATTTTGTGAAATGGTTGCGTGTATACCGACACACGGACGGAGTTTGACGCTTTGTAGGTCTATGAGATGATATGAAATGGCTGTATAGGACTGGTCCATGGACAGAGTTTTGATGCTTTTGAGGCATATGATATGAAATGATGTTGTAAGAAAAGTCATGTGCCACAAGAGGCACAGACAGAAGTTCGGCGTTCGGGGAACACCTTTCATGATTTGGGATGTTACGAAATGCCCCTACATGCGTACTGATCCGGAACTCGAGGAGCGCCTTGAATAATGTGGTAATGTCATGAAGTAACCCGATGTGGATCACAGTGTTATATGATATTTATGATGAATGGGTATGATGTCATGAAATGCATCTTGTGGATTGTCACACGGAAATATACCTAGGACCATTGTGGTCTTTTTTAAATGAGATAATTTGGTGGAATGGTCGAATGCAATCCAGTGCATTGGCAGAATACGAGCATTTTGGGATACCTGATATGTTATGAAATGAGATGATCGTGGTGGGCGTCCTTAAAATGCCCCTAATTTAATTTAGGTGATATGTCATGAATGCTTATGACACACAAAATGCAAATGGCTGCATAAAAACGTGGTTAGGATGCATGACATACACAATAATGTTATGTATGCTATGTGAAAAAATTCTAATCACATAAATTTAATGTTATGACTGAAAAAGAAATGGTTAGTATGAATGGCAAATGGACGATTTAATGTTTTCACACGAAAATAAAATACAAATGGCTGCATAAAAATATGGGTTAGTATCACATAAAAAAATATTTTATGAATGGTATGTCATGTGTATGGAAAATGGTGATTATGGTATGTTATGCACGCGTAGATGGCGATGGTGATGTGTCACGGGATGGCAAGAAACACATAACACACAAAATGAATTCTTCCAACCTTATTTCTCCAAGCGTGGTCGGTCTTAAAAATTCTAACCGAGTCCTAGGTGGGGTTCTCTTCGATTATCAACCGGGGATGATGAAGGCGTGATTTTATTTTATTCACACAATTATTTCAGTATCCTAAGGGAATCCAACTAAGGCTACCTATATGAGTTCGGTCCAAGTCGTGTTAAAATCAAGGTTCCCATAGCAAAATATACTCCTTTCTTCTCTCCACTCAAGGGTCCGAACGAAGGGGTTCGTACAAAGCTATGGGTGGTGTTTCGTATCCGTGCTCCTAGGACCAGGAGGAACAAAGGCGACACTTCAACATTCCACTGGGCTAAAATGGGCATGTTTAACTAAAAATGCAAAATGAAATACCAATAAAGAATCATCCACCTTATTTTAATTAGACACTTTTTAGGGCTTGTCAAATTCTTTTAAGTTTTTCAAGAAACTTTTTTAAGAAATCCTCAGCGGAGTCGCCACTATAAGCGGACGACATTTTCGACGGAACGCGGACTCCCTTTCGGAAGGGGCGCCACGATTTCGGGCGGACCCTTCCCTCGCGTGAGGTTTTTATTATGGAAATTCGTTTTGGAAAAATGGAATTAATTCTTAAAAGAACCGAGACCTAAGTCTCGATGAATATTGTAGGAGTCGCCACACGGCTCAGCTCAACCGGAAAATTTATATCGTAGCTGAACCGGACGAACGGCCGCTACACTATCCAGAGATCTAGGTCCAGATAAGTCCCTTATTTCGTGTCTAATTAAAATAAATATTGGCCAATGTTCATAGACGGTATTTCAAATTCTAAAGTCAATTTTATTAAAATAATTCATACAGTGCACATACACAGAAAATAAGAATAAAATTAAAGTAGTAAATATTTAAGTAGCTTACAACCCAATTGAATCAAAATAAAAACTCTCGCCTCACTTTTACAATCGCCTAATTATACACGATTTATCTAAAAATACAATTGCCTAAAATACACGAATAATTCTATTAAATACATATAAAATAAAAATAAAAAGCTGTAAAATAGAGGGTTAGCGCAATTTATGGCATGCCACAAATAGGACTTAAACATGACAGAATTGGGAAATTGAGAATCAGGGGCATACATTTAGGGGGATAACCGGGTCGGCTCGGCTAGCCGGCCCGATTAGACCTGGAAAACATTTTTGAAACATCCTTGTATCTTTAAGATTTCAGAATCCCAAAAGCCAGCCCCTTTCCGTCTCTCTTTCCTTCCTTTTATGTCTGATTGTTGATTTTTTCTTCAACAAAATCCGGGCCAATTAATTGCCCAATCTTTCCCCTCTTCTTTCTTATGTCATGGTATGGTGTTCTGCACCTGCTCCGATAATACAGTCGTACGACTGTAATTTTTCATTACAGTCGTGTGACACCTGCGGTTTTTTTTTTGAGGGAGTAAAACTCCGACGCTTATAATATGCCCTAGTCCCGAGGCATTGATTTGTGTATTATACATATTTTATGTCACTAAATAAAGACATTAATCTGTTTATTATATATCTTGTGCTGTATTTTAAATAGAGTATCCAATGGACATATCCATATCTATGTTGACAAGTGTCATGCACTTGACAGTAAGACCATGGATAGGGAAAATGATATGACCATAAAGAGATCCGTAGTCTGTTCGAGTCATGGGAATGAATGGAACTAGAGACTATCATTGACCTGGTTGTATGGCGGTGTCTTACCGGCCATTGGACATGGGATGTCAACCAAGTTAATGGTACATGCAAAAAGGGCATAGTACTGGATAGCTTCACTAACCGAGAAATCCACATGGTATAGTATCACAAGTAATTCTCGTGTAGTACTTGTATGGATCCTTTAACCTGACCATATCATGGTGCTGCATGTGAACTCACATACTTTGGTGTACGCCTAAAGGGCCTGTAAAAGGGTGCCAAGTATGGGTACGTTCGGGTAAGTCATTAAGCATGGCAGTACTATGGATATGCAGAAGGGAAATGTCACTCAGTAGTCCACTGAAAAGATATCACCGGCCTCTTGATGAATGCAACTAATGTGGCCACACCCAAACGAGTTAGAACTTATTTGTGAGTATCAGTTCATTCAGGATCAAGTAAATGTCCGGACACAAAAGAGGGTGATCAATCCATACCTCTGTGTTGGACATCGATATCGATGACATGGGATATACAAGTTTAAACTACAGGATTATGATTACAGTTGGACTGCTATTTCCATCTTAATTGGGGCTGCAGTGGTTTGCTAGAGCCCAACTGCAGTATGTAGATCAAAGGCCCACTGCCAACATAAAGGTGAGCCCACAGGATCATACACATTGAATGTCTGAACTCGAAATTAAGGGATCAATTGTATACTTGAAGTATACGCACCGGAGAGAGAGAGGTTTGTATTAATTATATTATATAGATCAATTGGATTGATCAGAATAATAAAATTAGTATTTGTATTGGCCTTCTCATAATTAATTCAATGAATTAATTTATGAGATTATTTCCTAGGTGGAAATATTTACATGTATAGGTTTACATGTATTTGATTTCAGGAAAGTCTAGTTTAATTCCTCGGTTGAATTAATTGGTCAAATTAATTTTAATTTAAATGTATAAAATATATTATATGGTATAATATAATAGCATACATGTTAAATTGAAATTAAATTTGAAATTAAATCGGACCAGAAGAATTAAATTGGACGCGGGCTTAAAAAGGAGAAAAGCCCACATGAGAATAAAGGAATTTGGGCCTAAAATTTCCCATGGGAATTTCGGCCAACTAGGTCATAAAACCTAGCTAGAGAATTCGGCCATAGCACATGTAATTGCTGAAAAATACAGTAGCCCCCTCCTCTCTTTCGTTCGATCTCATCGCTAGCACGGGTTGAGTTCTAAAGCCGTTCGTGTACGGGAACATGGAGGAAGTTTCCTTTGATTTCTGCATCCATCTCTAGAAGAGATATTATTGGTGAGAATATAATCTCTTCTATTTCAATTTAAAGATTTTTAATTTCTACTTCAATTGCTCTTAAGCACGGATTTGAGGAAATCACCGCATTCTTCCGTATTTAATCGGGTGATTTTCGGTGAAAAATCACAACAGTGGTATCAGAGCGGGCTTTTGATCCATGGAAATTATTAAATTGGCTTGAATCCCATGGTTTTGAAAATTAGTGATTTTGATTTAGGATTCTAGGTTTCGGGTTTTGTGATTTTTCCCTTAGATTTTTCAATTGAAAATTAATTTGCATATAGGTTTATGTTGATTTAATTTTCTGTTGATTGGATTATATTTCTTGGTGATTTATTTTCTTGGCTGCATTTTAATTTTTCCGGTGAAAATCACGGGCTGTTTCCGCGTATACGAGACTACCGAGACAATTTGAATCGGCTTCCGCTGCCAACGATTGATTTTCGATGAAAAACCCTACACATACTGATCTGGTTCTTCTGGTCCACGATTTTTAGTCTGTTATCCCGCGCATCAAAATCGTTTATGGGTGTTTATTTCTTTTGGACCTAGATTAAATTCCATGCAGTATAACCCTTACGAACGGGGATTCAAGATTAATCCCGGGATGAACCGACTCACTTGACATGTTAAATAATTAATCGATAAAACCATTTCAAAACCATTTTCTCAAATGTTAATACAAGAACATGTTAAAATGTTTTCTAGGTTTAGCCAGTGAAACTAGCTGAGTCTGACCGACTACCCCCTCTCTAGATGCATGATCATGATACTTTCGTGATCCCGTTCTTTGGTGTTTGAGTCCTAGATGTGATTACTCGTTTACTAATACTTGTTTTTGTAGGATTAGATGTATGTTTAGCTTTATTTATTCTTTTAGAAAAATTCATGTATTTTAGGCGATTATATTTCGATTCCCAATTTGATTCACATATATCCCCTAAGATAATTTACTTGATTCGGTCTTTATAATTAATTCATTTATGCTCTTTGTACCTTGCATGAACGCCGTGTGCTCCAAATAAAATCCAATTAGTTTTATAAAATGCTGTGATGTGATTGTTGAAACATTTATTTTAATTAGATAATAAGTAAATGACTCGTCTAGATCTAGATCTCTGGAAGGTATAGCAGTCCTTACTTAGTTTTGGTTGTACCTGAATTTCCCGGTTAAGCTTAGCCGATTGGCGAGTCTTATACCTTTTTCGAGATTTCGGTCTTGAATCTTTTATGAACTTTATTTTCCAAAATGAATTTGTTGTTATAATTATATAACAAAACATATGAAAAGCAGTGGTTCACTTCGCCGCGTAAAACGTTGTTCGTTCATAATAACACTAAACGGTTTTGCAGATCTAAAGAGATCTTGTTTAAAAGAGATAGATCTGTATATTTACGATGTAAAGATCGACATGTATCTTTGACTAGGAGCAGATGACGACCAACCCAGTAAGAAAAAACTATCGAAATCGTGTTATGTAGTAGCAAATATACAATTAGAGATAATAATTTTGTACTTGAAGTTGAAAAAAATTTTGGACGTAGATTATTTAAAAAAAAAAAAAAAGCACCAAAAATACCACGAAAAAAGATGAAGAGGTGGGAGGACGAGGGAATAGCAAGGGCAGCGGCTAGGGTTTTTCTCTGAGGCTGGATCTTTTATTCTAATGAGAGTAGGACTGATTTATATTTAATTAAGGCAATAGTGAATTTATATTTAATTATCCACATATGAATTAACGTTTGACATTGACTTTTAATTCGCAATTAAAGTATTCGCAAAAGAATAAACTTAAAAACCTGTCCTATTTCATTTGTCCCTATTTCTCTTAAACTAAATTAATCCACCCAATCCCAATTCAAAATTGAAGGAAAAGTAGGATAGAGAGAGCACACGAACAAAGCTATAAAGAAGGAAGCAATAGCCTTGCTTCTCTCTTTTCTTAATTCAGATCAAATCAAATCTTGGTTTCTCTTTCTTTTTCTGTTTAACCTAGATTTGGAGCTGCATCTGTTGTTGAGAATTCATGGCTCAACAAGGGCAGGTATCAATTGAACCTGCCGTTTTAGATGATATAATTAATCGTTTGTTAGATTTTAGGCAAACAAGGGCAGCCAAACAGCAGCAGGTTCAGCTAACTGAGAACGAGATCCGTCAACTATGTACTGTTTCTAGAGAAATCTTCCTTCAGCAGCCTAATCTTCTCGAACTTGAAGCCCCCATCAAGATCTGCGGTACATATTTACTCTTAAGATTATCAGCTTCAATCTTTATTGGTTCTTTCTCGGCTTGGAATTTATTGTCTGGGATTTTTGTCGTCGTATTGTAATGGCTTTCTCATTGCCGCTGCCTCAGGCTGAAATTATTGTGTAACTTTTGATTAAAACTTGTGGTGCCTAGATTGGAAAATCGTTTGTGTTCTAATGGGACGTTTGGGATTGTGAAAAATTCCTTTCTTTTAGAAAGTTAGGGATTCGGTATCAGGGCTTTGGTTTAGTCTTTTGTATGAGAATTTTAAGTTAGTATACCTTTGAATCAATTGACCTAAGGAACGTTTTTAGATGGATAACGGATTAGTTCTTGGATCCTAGGTTTTTCTGACTTAAACTGTAATTTGATACGCTGCTAATGTTTAGACTGAGGGTAGCTTCTAGATTTTAAAACGTGAAGGGCTTTAACTGCTATTGGAGTTCCTATTGTAAGCCCCTCTTTTGGCGGGAGATGAATGAGCAATGGCATTTTCTATGCTTCAACATTTGATTGTACTTGTGACTTTTTATGCATTGAAAAAGATTTTGGAGAAAATCTAGTTGGAAGGGGATGGGGGACGGGAGAATAGCAGGGTTGATGAATTTTCACTGGAGCCTTTTTAGGAATTGGCTCAAGAAAGTGATTGTTATGCGCTTTGTCTTGCACTCATGCCTCTGTATTGTGTTGTAAATCTTACTTTATTAAATCTATACAAAAACGATTGCATAATGAATTTGAAATACCAGTACTTCATCTGTATACTGTTATTGTTATTTGGAATGTTTGATTGAGTTTTGTTCTTGCAATCCATTGTAATCTGATCCTGTGATGGTGACTTGCACATGTACATTCCAGTCTTAATCTTTCTGTGGATGAGATCATATGATCTTATTAGGAATGTTTAGTTCAATGTTTGACATCTTGCTGGTTGGACGAGGAAATATGTGACTGTTGAAACTAAAATTGAGTGACTCGGAATATGTAAAATGAGCTAGGCCTCCCGTGGACAAAAATTATGTGCTGAGTAGCTTGTGCTACAAGAACCACCTAGAGGTTTTCCTTTGTCTTCTTGGTAGTGTAACTAACTGTGGTTCTTAGTGATCTCTATCATATGAACGTTTCAGAACAACCTTGTCACCAAAGTTTATCATGCTTAAATTAGTCTTTATTAGGCGATAGATATATCTATAGAAGCCTAACTGGATCTTAGTATTTACTTGCTGTTATTAGTTAGCTTTCAAACTACTTTAACACAATAAATGTGGTAGTATACACATTGTACTGCTGAAGATTTCACTTGACCAAATGAACCTCGTTCTAGAAATATGCTGCCTCTAAAATTGTACAACATTCTCCCATAGGCTTTGGAAGGGAGGATCACTGGCGATGGAGATCACTATGAGAAAGAAATTTTCTGGTAATCATTGGTGGTGAGTCATGTCTCATTTTCTTTTAGTTTCCTGATCAAATATTGTGAAGAGCTCCAATGCTGTGACTGTAGTTGCAAACAAGTTCAACTTTGAAAATTGATTGCTTTATTAGAATGCCTCTGGTTCAAGTTTTTGGAATATGTGTGACTTTGTATCGCAAAATGAAGGAATTGCTTCTTTTTTGTCTTGTTGAAACTTGAAAATAATCTTAATAATTGCCTGAGGCTTCTCTTTAACAATAATGAACTTTAGTTCTCAACTTATGCATATATTAAAAGTCAGTGGATTTTAATCAATTTTTTTACTGTGGTTGTCCTTAACAGTTATTTTTCCTTGGATTTCCAGGTGACATTCATGGGCAATATTCTGATCTTTTGAGGCTTTTTGAATATGGGGGTTTCCCTCCTAGTGCTAATTATTTATTCCTCGGTGATTATGTAGACCGCGGCAAGCAGAGTTTGGAAACAATTTGCCTTCTGCTTGCCTACAAAATTAAGTATCCTGAGAACTTCTTTCTTTTAAGAGGAAACCATGAATCTGCATCTATTAATCGCATTTATGGATTTTATGATGAATGCAAACGGCGGTTCAATGTGAAGATTTGGAGAATTTTTACTGATTGTTTTAATTGTCTTCCTGTTGCTGCTCTTATAGATGATAAAATATTGTGCATGCATGGAGGGCTTTCCCCTGATTTAACAAGTTTGGATCAAATAAGAAACTTATCCCGTCCATCTGATGTTCCAGATTCTGGTTTGCTTTGTGATTTACTTTGGTCTGATCCTAGTAGGGAGGTTAAGGGATGGGGAATGAATGATCGAGGGGTCTCTTACACTTTTGGGCCAGATAAAGTGTCAGAATTCTTAACAAATAATGATATGGACCTTGTTTGCCGTGCCCATCAGGTTGGTAAAGCTCACTTCTTTTGTGAATCTTGCTGTTAAACCAGTTAATAGACATGGTTGTTATTTTTTTTGTCTTTAACTATTTTTTCAATTTTCAGGTTGTTGAGGATGGCTACGAATTCTTTGCAGACAGGCAGCTTGTAACAATATTCTCAGCTCCCAACTATTGTGGTGAATTTGATAATTCTGGTGCAATGATGAGTGTTGATGAAACCTTAATGTGCTCTTTCCAAATACTTAAGCCTGCAGATAAGAAATCCAAATTCACATGAAAAGGACATGTATGGTATCTTTATTCCGGCTTATATACTAACGTAAGTTTCATGATATTAACTTTTCCTTTTTCACTTGGCACTTATCTATTATTGATGTTAAGAAGATGGTATTCCTACTGCCTTGCAATTTGTCTTATAAAGTGACCATTCTACCATCAGTAGTTTCCATTCTTTTATATAGCTATGCCATTGAGAAACAGAAACCCAATTATCCTACATTGTTGAAGTTGAATTTTCTTTTAATTTTTGGTCACATATCAATTTCAAATATGAAATTAGATAGGAAATGAAAAGCTTAATTGATTTCATTCAAATCTGAGTGTAGAACCTTACATTTAATTCAAGATTCCATTGCTCAATTGGAGGCTGCACAAAGGAACGGTATTCTTGTTCGGTACTTGGGAGAAAAATACAAACAGGATACTTTTTTGCCAACTCTGCAAGTCTAGTCGATTTGCTCTCTTAGAAGTTTTCTCCTCCTAATTTTTGCAAAAATAATTTGCATCCTGGAGTGCAATTAGCATTACCCTTAATGATATTTGGTCATCGTAATATGTTTTTTTGTTACCAATTTTTGAACTACCGTAACCCATGTGCCACAATTTGGCATAGTCAGCGTTGCTATGGTACTAGAATCACAATCTCTAATCTTTTGCCAGATATCCATTATTCATTAGTCTTTTTTTTCCTATTACTTGATGTCATTACTGCCTACTTGAAGGTTCTCTCTTTACTCCTAGGTATACATTTTCGTTTATTTATTTTTTCCACCCAACAGTATGGTATATTATGGTCCAGCCCATACATAAAAAGTATTTCCTTATAAGGTGTGCACAGCATATTATTATTGCAGGTTGTTTCCAGTCTAATCCTTTGTTGGTGTTGTTGCTTTCAACATTTATTTGTCATCTATGTGATATGTGTCATATATGTTATGTATTTGTTATTGATGTTTATGTGGTTTGTTATGGGTGTTAATTTGTTGTCATAGAATATGTTTGTGTATTATGTATTAGTTTCCTGCTTCTCTTAAGGGAGATGACTGTTTTTGTCAGTTAAGCTTATGCCTACCTAGAGAAGTTTGTATAGGAAGGCAATTATTATTGTAGGAAGGCAGTATTTGCTGTAGATAGTAATTGTTGTGTAATCCTGTTTATTTTCAATTAAATGAAGAAGAAAGCGAGCAAGTGTTTCCAGAAAATCAGTCTAAAGAGATAAGAGGGTTCTCTCTTCAACGAGCCCTTAACTTCAAGATATTGAAGGGTTCTCTCTCAATGAGCCCTTAACCAATTAATCAGAAAATAACTCTTCCCATAACTAGATCCTAGGACCATAACACTATGAAAAACAAAAAGCTTTCAATATTAATATTTTCCAAGTTTTGTAATGCTTGTGTTATTGAAATACCTGAAAACTAGTATGTTAAGATACGGGCCACGTGTTAAGAAAATTTTAAACATGTTTCTGAAAATAAAACACAGTATTAGAGGTTGGCCAATGCTAATTAGTCTTTTGGCTCGTTCATCATGCGCCGCTCTTCTTGCCATAAAATCCCTAATTTATTTATGCTTTCTTCTTTCCCTCTGCAGCTTTCTTCAAATTATAACCAAAACCAATATATTTCCTTGCAATTCACCCAATGATTCACCCAATTTTTAACCCTTTTATTAGCGTGGAAAGAAAGATTTAAATTGTCGTCATTGCTTCTCTCAACATATGTTAGGGGACATGCTTTGGTTCATATGCATCTTTACTTGAGAAGTTGGCTACGAACGTGCTTGGACTACTTTCTCCTTTTGTTGTGAAAGGGCTTGGACTACTTATTCTTTTATTCATTTATTTAGAAGGGAAAAAACTAAATAGAAAACTCAAAACACGGGTGGAGGACTTGGTTAATATTCGCTACAAGCTTCAGTTTTTTATTATTATTATTATTATTATTATTATTATTTATCTATTTTTTTTTTATTAAAGAAAGTATCTACTAAAATTAGCAGCAAAAATGTGAGATGTTGGTGGAGATGATATTTGAAGTATCAATCTAGTAGGTGTCTTGAGTTTGCTGACCGCAATTTAAATAAATTGGATTTGAAGAGTTTGTAATTTATTTGTTGAGGATGGAGATGATTATTGTTACAGATTGTATAGATATATAGTGTGCTTAGCACATGTATAGGGGTTCACATCACAAGTATAGGCAAGTGTATAGGTGTTCACATTATAGTTCACACTATTAGACTCATGTATAAATATATGTCTTCTAATCCACTATAACAACAATTTCATGTAATCTACCATCTGATAACATGGTATTAGCGCCTTTGTGCTCTCCGCCAACTTGCTTGGCTTTGATGGGCCTCCTGTTAGTCTATTTCTGTTCTGGTTTGCAACGGAAGTTGAGTTTCTGAAATTTGGGAGCTTTGTTTACTGTTCTAAGAATGCAGTGTTATGGGGAATCTTTGTTTACTGCTATGGATATTCCGCCTCTGCCCAGGCGTGCAGTGTTATTAGGAATATTGGCATAATGCCCTTTTGTGCAGTGTCATTTGTGGCATTCACTTTACTGCCCTGGTGTGCAGTAGTTTCAAGCCTGCTGTTTGCTGCCATAGTGCCATAGTCAGTGGTTTCTTCCTCCTTTCAAGTCTGCCTTCTGAGCAGTGGTTTCTTTCTCATGTTTTGTCTTTTATGTTACTAGTTCTCGTCAATGTGTTTTAGTTTGTGTTAATTGTATGGATTTCTTGTATTATGTTATCAAATCTATGCTCCAGCTTGAGGGGGAGTGTTACAGATTGTATAGATATTTAGTGTGCTTAGCACAAGTATAAGCACATGTATAGGGGTTCACATAACAAGTATAGGCACATGCATAGGTGTTCATATTATAGTTCACACTATTAGACTCATGTATAAATATATGTCCTCTAATCCACTATAACAACAATTTCATGTAATCTACTCTCTGATAACAGTTATATTGAAGAAAGAGATGCTAATGTTGTGGAAGTGCCATGAGATGTAGTTTCTTATTTGTATTTTCTTTTGTGAGCTCTGATTATAACTCTGAAACTTGTAGACTTTTCATGTTAAGTATGTCTATTGAACATGTAGTCTTTTGATGTTAATTATGATTGTGGAAATCTTATAAATTCAATGTTAATTATATATTTGGAACTTGTAAACTCTTGAGTTATATTAATATGGTTATTTTGTTGTTCTTCTATTATGCTTGATGGTTATATATTATGCTTATGTGTTTGCTTTTTATGCTTGATGATTTGCATGAATAGATGTATGATTAATGATTTTAACGGTTATGTTTATAGCAAAAGGTCTTCAATAGGTACTTGTGGTAATTGAATAACTACTGATGATACACTTTGATTGTGTGCCATTTTTCTATTTTCTTTAAGTAAAACTAAAAATTGCAAATACATACTTATTGTTTTAATGTTTATAAATACACTGGTATATTTTCATTATCTACATGTTTAACTCCACTCTTTGTTTCCTATATTTTTTCAGAAATATCAATTCCTAATATCTATTTTTTCTGTGCTAAGTAGTTTGTCATGTATTTTGATTTTATTTGCACTATTTATTTACGAGAATATAACTTTCTTTTTCTTGCTTTTGGGATTCATTACAATTCCTGAATTTGTTAGTTGAAGCAAGTAAATCATAAACAAGTCATTTGGCCATCACGTTGTAATTGTGCCTTTACATCTTTCCTCTAATATGGAATGAGAGAAAAAACATATTGAGAAAGCACTGTGACATGCGCTTTATGATTTTTGATGTCAAAGGACTTCTAAAATGGTTTATATTCCAAGATGATACATCAAAATTTGATCATTCATTTAAATTTTCTCTAGTAGAATGACCGATCATACTTTTGGCCTTTTCATTTTATCAAGGTCTCATCAAGATTTGTGTCGAACAATATGTTTGGTCTTGTCGTGGTAAGTCCTCAGCACCGAAAGAAGCCATTGAATGGTTTGTCGAATTCTCAAGCTTAGTATGAGTGTTGACGTCATAAATTTATGTAGTACTCTCTCATGATTTGTGATTATGTATTCTTTACTCATTTTTAAGATGATTGTTATTTTTGTGATGCACTGTTGTTTTTTTTGTATAGCAAAGCCAAATGTTTCAGTGGCATTTTCAGTAGAACTGTTATTATTCTTAGACTTTTTTTACTGATGTTGGTTTTCTGATAAATGCTTTTACTTGTCATCACGCTAAGCTGTGGCATTATTCTTGCAGAACTTAATTCAATTATTAAGGAGAGACATTTGAAGATTGAAATCGTGGCATTAAAACTCCCACTTTTGAGGTGTTAATTTTTCCAATTACATCTGCCATCTATCTTGTTGAACATTGGCGTCATTTGTGGAAACTATTGTGTTTTGAAGGAACACTCTCCTAACTCCTAGCTCGGTGCTAACTGCTCTTGGTGCAGTGACAAAGGTCATCAATTTTTTTTATTATTTTCTTGTTTGCAGGATTTTCTAAGAAAATTTATGTTCCCTGGTGTAAATAAAGTTTGGATGTAAAGGACTGAATTGATACACCACTTGCAAGATTTCTGTTTTATTTTACAATTCTGAAAATTTGCATCATTCAGCACTTCACCTATTCTGATGAATATTCAGCTGGACTTTTTCACAAGGCCAACAAGATTTTACAGCCAGTGCCAGTGCCAGGACAAGACTCTTTAAACAAACGTGTTCAACAAAGAAACACATGATTGCATGCAGAAGTTGGGGCTTATGCTTTAACAAATTTCGTTCTCATTAATTATTGACCCAAAGGAAAAGGTCACTTTCGCTGACGTTTTTGTTCTTTCAAGATGTCAAACTTCTCATGTGATCTAAAATTCCGTTTTTTATGATTTTATGACCGTTACTAAACGTCGTAGCAAGGATCATATCCAGCATTACTTGTTTGGAGACAAAGTCGTGTGTCTGAACCCAAGTTTAATTTAAATTAACAAAAAGGTGGTCAGGTTCTATTTAAAGCTTAGTTTGAACTCTCTACTTGTGTTGTGTGATCTTCACTTGGCTGAACTGAAGATGAAAATGCTTCAGTTTTTTTGTTTATGTGGTACTAGTGTTGATTTCAGTTAGTGGCAATGTTCTTTCATTAGCCACCATTACCAGAGGTTTTCCTAGTGAACAGAAGCAACATGAATTGGTTGATCCTCTAGAGTATGGCTGCCAAACACCTACCTGTATGTCTCCTGTCTAAACACCATCGTCTCCAACTTATTCACTCCCTTGTTGACATCTGCCACCTATACGTATGCCTCCGCCTCCTCGTGGGTATATGCCACCATCAATTCGACATTCTCCACGCGCTCATGCACCTCGTCGTGGGTATATGCCATTGTGTTCGAGGCATCCACCAATCCAAATGCCTCCTCGTGGATATACACCACCATCTTCTCAACGACCACCACCAACACGTGCCTCCTTCGCATGGATACATGCCACCACCAGCTAGAACCTCACCACCCACCCAAAGGCCTCCTCATGGGTATTCGCCAACTCCTCGACATCCACCACCCATCCATACACATTGTTCTCATGGATAGACATCACCACATTCTAGATATACACCACCCACTCAAATGCCTCCTTTTCATAGATATATACAACCACCTAGACACTCACCACCCACCCAAATGCCTCCTCATGGATATTTGCCACCGTCTTCTCGAGATTCACCACCAACTCGAACTTCCCCACCCTCTAAACATCCGCCACTCACTCATGTACTCCCGTCATATAGTGTGCCACCACCTCAAGACTCACTACCCACCCTAATGCCTCTTCATGGGTATTTTCCACTGCCTTCTTGACATTCACCACCAACTCAAACTCCCCATTGTCATGGTTATATGCCACCTCGTCAACATTCACCACCTTATTGACACCCACCACCTACCCAAACACCTTATCGTGTGTATTTGCTACCACCTTCTCAACGTGCACTGCCGTCTTCTCAACATACACCACTAGTACTGTCACCTCCTTTCGTGGTTATATGCCACCTCATTGATATTCACCACCTTCTAGACACCTACCACCTACCCAAATGCCTCCTTCTCATGGATATCCATTACCATCTTCACAATATCCACCACCCATTAAAATCCCTCCTTGTGGGTATCCATTACTCCCTTCTCAACATCCACCATTGACCCAAACACCTTGTCGTGGGTATTGACCACCTCTTACTCGACATCCACCACCCACTCCTACCCCTTCTCATGGATATTCACCACCTATTTCTCGACATCCACCACCAACCCAAACACCCGATTCTCATGGTTATACTCCCCATCCTCGACATTCACCACCTTCTCATGGTTATACACCTCCTTCTCAACATTCACCACCCACTAAAACACCTCCTTATAGACATACACCACCAAGTTCTTAACATCCACCAACAATCCAAACAGCAACTTCTCATGGGCTATATCCGCCAACAATGCTTCAACCTATGCCATGAATGTCCACGTATTAGTAAATAAATTAAAGCGTTCTTTCTTAGTGTTTTAACCACAACTATTTATAGAGAAGTGTAATGCTCTATATGTGTTTGAGTTGTAGTCACCTTTTATATTACTTAGTACTATCACAAATTAAGAAAATATTTGTATTAAGAAAGTTTCTGACAATATCTATCGAAATATCCGAGTATCTGAATTGAACTGATTCTTTTGTTTGTTTGTTGAGTTTCCTGGCTTACCAAAAACAATGAAATGAAGTTTAAAATAACATGTTGCTGCCCAGGATCGAACTGGGGACCTCCTTCTCATGGATATCCATTACCATCTTCACAATATCCACCACCCATTAAAATCCCTCCTTGTGGGTATCCATTACTCCCTTCTCAACATCCACCATTGACCCAAACACCTTGTCGTGGGTATTGACCACCTCTTACTCGACATCCACCACCCACTCCTACCCCTTCTCATGGATATTCACCACCTATTTCTCGACATCCACCACCAACCCAAACACCCGATTCTCATGGTTATACTCCCCATCCTCGACATTCACCACCTTCTCATGGTTATACACCTCCTTCTCAACATTCACCACCCACTAAAACACCTCCTTATAGACATACACCACCAAGTTCTTAACATCCACCAACAATCCAAACAGCAACTTCTCATGGGCTATATCCGCCAACAATGCTTCAACCTATGCCATGAATGTCCACGTATTAGTAAATAAATTAAAGCGTTCTTTCTTAGTGTTTTAACCACAACTATTTATAGAGAAGTGTAATGCTCTATATGTGTTTGAGTTGTAGTCACCTTTTATATTACTTAGTACTATCACAAATTAAGAAAATATTTGTATTAAGAAAGTTTCTGACAATATCTATCGAAATATCCGAGTATCTGAATTGAACTGATTCTTTTGTTTGTTTGTTGAGTTTCCTGGCTTACCAAAAACAATGAAATGAAGTTTAAAATAACATGTTGCTGCCCAGGATCGAACTGGGGACCTTCAGTGTGTAAGACTGACGTGATAACCACTACACCACAGCAACTTATTTTATCTTGGAGAATCCATTTTTATACCATTGATTTACAAATAATGCTTGCTCAATGTTCATTATATCATAGAAGAAGAAGAAAATTTATTTTATACGTAACAGAATTGTATCACTTCATTGTTAGTAGAGGCAATTTGCATTAGGTGCTGTATAATTCAATGTAATAATAATTTAAGGTAATTCAAATTCATTTATTGAATTTCTATAGAAAATCTGAAATTTAGCGATTGATTTGCTCGATATATTTTTTTTAAGGGATTCACTCTAATATATTAGTAATTCATTAGTTATGATTCTGAGTTTAGGCGTGCAAATTTCATTTTAACATCAATTAACTATTGTTTATGTATTTTCTATTAAATAGAGCGTGCTAGTAATTTTATAGAAAAATTACAAAATAAATGTATGTGAATCTAATTGTCAAACGATTGTGCAAGCAAAAAACAAGAAATAGTTAAACTTTCGTAATTAATATCGTAACTGAGAATGGTTTAATTAAATCAGAACAATGCCGAATTGAAATAAAAGCTTGAACTTGAATTAAAATTAAAACCACTGTGTTTTCCAACCAGTGAACTAGGGATAGAGAGAGAGAGTGGGCGAAGTGAGATGGATTGAGTTATACAGTGAAGTTCTTTTTTTCTAATTCAAAAGAGTTCTCTTTGCATCACGATTCTATCTTTCTTTCAAAAAATCTAGATATTTTACACAAAATATCTAGATATTCTATCTTTCACACAAAATATCTGAGATATTTACTAGTCATTTCACCTTATGAAATTACCATATAGTAATTTTATAAAATCTGAAATAACCACTTATAATATGAGTTTAGTTTATTTTACTGGACCTTAACTAATTAAAGTCCATAAAATAAAATAGCCTATATGATACGACTCAAGATGACATAATCTTTATTTTAAGATGTCCAATCAATTTGGTGGATCGAAAGAACAATGTCAGCCTTTCAAATGGTGATATATGGAGGATCCGGTGCAAAATGAAACTTTCTATTTTATTGATGAGAATTGTACAACTCGTTTGAGTAATTTTTGTAATAGACAATTTATAATTAAACTTACTAAGATGAGCTTTGGACTTTCATATGTGTGGCATGTGAAAAACCCATTGGGAATCTATTGGGTTTAATTAGATTGTGTAAATTTTTATTATGTACTGGGCTTATTTTTAAGCCTTTTTTTCAGTTTCTTAGATATAATAGGATTTTATCTGGACTGATTTCCTATTTAGCTAGTATTTGCTTTCTAGTTAGTTTGGGATTTATTTCCCACAATACTTCAAATTATACACCAAACTTATTTCCCATTAGGCGCACATCAAAGATGTGAGGTCTCACCTAGGAGTATAGAAACATCATAGGTCTAAGGATTTGATATAAACATTACATGAGAACCACTTATGACATTGGATCATATAGAGTTCTCATTAGCGGGTTGATCTAGTACACTGTTCTCTAACATGTATGCATGTCCTTGATTGACATCTTATGTACTATGTTTGGTAAGACACCACCCATCTCACAAGGCACGTATTGGTCTTTGGTTGTTATCATTCCCATGATTCTAACATGTTAGTCCCAAATAGGCTTTGAAGTACACTAGGGGGGTGAATAGTATAATTACCCGAATAAAAATTCTTTTATGGAAAAAGTTTAAAATAAAAAACAATTTTGCCCAAGAAACAAGTTTTACTAAAAAAATGCGGAATAAAAGATTTGTAAAACTTGTAAATATAAATGCTTTTGAATAAATAATACAAAATTTCTAAAAAGCTATTATTGCCGAAAATAAATGCAGAAATGTAAATAGTAATAATTAAAGAAAGTAGGGATAGAGAAATTGTAGACACGGAGATTTATACGGGTTCGGACCGACTATCCTACTCCTTTCCCCAAGTGAACCACTTTAGATTTTCCATTGCAATTCCTTTAACGGCAGGAATCAAACCAAATGATCTTTCTTCTGTCCAAGATCGAGACAATCAATCCTACTTCAGTCTAGGATTAAGATTGTGATCCTTCTTCTGTTTAGGATCAAAACTGTTGGTACTTTTTGCAAGCTCAAACACCAAACTTTTACAACTTTTTGTTTTTCAAAGATCAACAACAAAACTTTTACAAAGCTTTATTGATAAAATTCTAACAACAAAGCTCCCCCTCACACTAATATCCCTTATTGTAAATTTTCAATTCACTCAAAGTATTGTATTTGAAAGAATATGAATTGCTTTGATGAAGAAAATAATTCATTCAATTGCTCTCTTTGAAGATTGTTGGAAAGACTACATAAGAATGCTTTGAATGCTTTGATTGCTTTGAATGTATTGTAAACTTTGTAAATTGTCTTTCCTAGTTGAAATGCTTGCAATTGTCTTCTATTTATAGGCATTGGAGAGGTGGTTTGGAGAAGGCAATCCAATTCTGTTCAGGTCTCTGAAACTAGCTCTTGTAGTGTTTTCAGCCTTCTGAAGCTTTAATTTTGATTTTCTTCAGGTCTCTAAAACTAGCCGTTGCATTGTATTCGGCTCTCTGAAGCCTTGATTCTGATTTCCTTCAGGTCTCTGAAACTGGCCGTTGCACAGTATTCAACTCTGAGGCCTTGATTTTGATTTTCTTCAGGTTTCTGAAACTAGCTATTATATAGTGTTCAGATCCCTGAAGATTTTGAATAAATTTCTTTAGATCTCTGAATGTAGCCGTTATACAGTGTTTAGGCCTTTGAAGACTTTGAGTAAATTCTTAAGTTCTCTGAATGTGGCTGCTTAAATAGGTTCAGGCCTCTGAAGATGTAAACTATATTTTCTTAAGTCTTTAGCCTTCTTAAGTAGAACTTATCTAATTACTCCAAACATTTATATTTTTTGTAATATTCTTCTAATGTATATTTTAATAGTCTTTACCTATTTACTTTGTTTATTTAATTAAAAATAAAAACTTATTTAATTTTAATTAATTTCCAAATTATTTATTAATTTTTATCTTCTTCATCATAAAATTGTTTTCATCAAAACATAGTTCAACAATCTCCCCTTTTTTGATGATGACAATCTTATCATATCTTGTTTTATTGAAGAGCTAGAAATTAATTGTTGACCCCAAAATAGGCTAGAAACACACTAAAGAGGGGGGGGGGGGGGGGGGGTGTGAATAGTGTGTAATAAAGAATTAAAAATTCTCTTCCAATAAAAATAGTTTTGCTCAATAAAACAAGTTATACCAATAATGCGGAATCAAATAATTTGTAAAACTTGTGAATATAATTGCATGTTGAAAATAAATAATATCTCCAAATACTTATAATGCTATTAACTTAAATGCTCAATTAATAATAAGGAGTAAGGATAGAGATATTGAAGACACAACGATTTATACAAGTTCGGCCCAACCGGCTTACTCCTGTCCTCAAGCCCACCGCTTTTGAGATTTTCCACTAAGGATTTCTTTACGGGCAGGAACCAAGCCTTATGTTACTTTTTACGAGTTCAAATAACCAACTCAATACTTTTCCAGGCAAAGTTTCAAAACCTCTATCAACACTTTTTGTAAGCTTAAGTGCCAAACTTCGAGATTTTGTTTTATAGCTCAACAATAACTATTCCAGTGTTTTTCATAAGCTCAAACACCAAACTTTACAACTTTTGTTTTCAAGATAAACAACCAAACTTTTAGTACACTTTTAAGATCAAGTGTGAAACTTTACGATGCCTTGTTGAAATCACTACAACAAAGCTCTCCCTCATACAAACCCTATTGTGTGAATTACAATTCCCTATTGTAGTTCTTTGATATCTCTATGAAGACTTATGTTGGAAAAGACTCTTAATTGTAAGCTTGTAATGTGATTTTGCAAATGTCTTCTCCACTTGTGAAAGTTGAAATGGCTCTCTTTTTATAGGAGAAAAACTAGCCGTTTATGGCCGTTTTATGACCGTTTTATAGCCGTTACTCACAAGTGTAAATTGATGGAGTTTGTGTTCTTTTAGGTCTCTGAAGCTACTTTAAGAATTTGTTCAAGTAGTGCATAGCCTCCTGAAGCTTATAAAGTAGACTTTCTTCAGCCTTTTGTAGGTGACCATTATTCAATGCATAGCCTCCTGTAGATGCATAGCCTTCTGAAGAATGTTCCTCCTTGTAACTCCATGCAAGTGTAGTCTTTTTCCTTTGTCTTCAATTCTTCTTGTATATCTTCATCTTTTTATAATACTATACTCTTTATAATTTTGTCTAACTTTTTAAGTATCATTAGAGTATGTATTATCTTCTTTCTTCTTTTTTTGAATAATAATACATCTTTGGTAATTATTAAGACCATTATTAAATTTAATCTTAATTTAATTACACAAGATTCTATTAATATCTTAATCTTCTTGATGTAATATTGTTAGTATCAAAACTTGGTTTAACATTAATCTTAAGCGAAAATGGTTCCATAGCGTGAGATAAGCTCCCCTTGAAGATGTGATTCTTCTGATATATTTTTCTTACAAGAATTTTCTAAAAAATTCTATTTTAAGAAAGTTTATCTCAAAAATTGAGATTTGAGAGGATCAGAAAGTATATCTCAATTGGAGATTAGTTATTCAGAATTTTTCAAAACCTTCCCAAGTTTAAACAATTATTGTAATAACAAAGTTTACAGAGAGTGGACTTTTGTAGAGAGAATAACCCTTACTTTGAAAATTGGCCCATTTATTTTCATATAAGCCCAAGAATTTGATATAGATTCCATATTTAAAGATTTAATCATGAAACCTTTAGCGAAGCCCGATTGGCTAAGAAACATAATTTGTAAAAAGAATCTCATGGCACTGGATATGTACATGAGGAATCTCTTTTTGAACTTTGCACATCCTGCTTATTTGGATACATAATCTTTTGCCATTTTAAGCCAAAGTCATGTATTAGCAAGAGTAAGACATATATGCCATCTTATTAACAAGAATATAGTGTATGATATTTGTAGATAGAGCTTCAACAAACATTGTTAACAACAATATACTTATGCAAAAGAGCATCATGACAGATTATCAGCTCATCATAAAGATCATTCTAAAGACTATGTCATAACAACTATATCAGCAAAAAGGCTCACCACGTAATCTATCATGCTACAAAAGATATGATATCAGCATATTATACTAATAACTAATATGCACTCATAGTCTATCATATCAGTATATAGAGGTAGTTTATATTAGTTACCGAGAGTCAAACTAGAAAACATTTCTTATCGCTTATCTGCATGCATTTTAGTTTACTTAACTGATTTTATATTGAGCAGTGCATGAAATCTGTATATCTATATTAGTAATACTCTACAGCATATAATAATAGCCTGCAGCTAATATCAGCACATATCAGGTCATATTGACAATATAGAGATTGATCTGGCTCAAATGTGGAACCATAATATGACCGTTATCTTCAGATAAGCATAGTGGACGTCTAACAATTGTTATACAAATTTCATGCTCTGCTCAGTATAAAATCAGTTGAGTAAACTAAAATGCATATAGATAAGGGATAAGAAATGTTTGCTGGTTTGACTCTTGGTAACTAATGTAAACTACTGTGAACACGAAATTTTTACACAAATAAAAAAATAAAAAATAAAAAATCCATCATTGACCGTTGACCCACGACTGTAATTACAGTCGTGGTAATTTTGTTACAGTCGTACCACTGTAATGTAAGTACAGTCGTACGACTGTACTTTCGGGGGCAGGTTGCAGAACCCATACCCCATTGACTTGGAAAAGTGGGGAAATCTTGAGCATTAAATGCTCAAGATTTCCGGGTTAGAGGGGAGATATAAAAGGTTAAAAAAATCAGAATGAGAGGACTTTTGGCAAGAAATATGGGTTTTAGAGAGATTTAGTGAGAGAAAAAGAGAGAAAGAAAGAAGAGAGAAAAGAAAATACCTTGCTTTCTTCTCACATTTTATCTTTAATTTCTTGTTGTTAATCACTAAAACGAATTAGAAATCCTAGGTTAACATCCACATTAAAAATATAAATCATTTTGGGACAAAAACAAACACAAATCCGTGACATTTCTGGGATTATTTGGACACTTTTGTAACCTTGACTTTCTAAGAAAAAGAGCAAATTCACGTGGATTGGTGCGTAGCCAGGGGTCATTCCAGCTGTGGATCGTCGCCAAGGAGGTAAACAACCTTTAACTCAACCTTTTTTCCAGCTTTCTGGGTGATTTGCTTGTGTTTGGTGTGTTTTTATTCAAGTTTTTTAAGTTTTCATTTCTAGAAAAATAAGAATAGTCGTACGACTGTTCTTTGAACAAGAACAGTGGCACGACTGTAATTACAGTCGTACCAAACCTGTTACAGTCGTACCACTGTATTTATTTTTTCAGCTTTAAAGTGTTTTTTTAGGGTTTTTTAGCGATTTCTGCCTCTGATAAGATTACAGTATTACGACTGTAGTATACAATCGTACGACCGTAACTACAGTCGCATGACTGTAGTCTCCGTTCAGGAGCAGAAATCCCTAAAAATCCAAAAAAAAAAAAAAAAATTCATAAAATCCCCAAAAAATTTCATAAAAAATCAGAAAATTTCAGAAAATCAGAAAAATTAGAAAACCCCAAAAATCATCAAAATGAATTTTGTTGTGTGCATCACGACCTTAGATTTATTTTTCGATAAAATTGCATTTAGAACAATTCCACGACGGAGACCCGGTTCTCCCGAAAACCGACCCACTTTTGCATGCTAAGTTAAAATAAACCGGAAGAATGTTTTCAAAAAAAAAAAAAGATTTTTCTCACAAAACCAAAAATACAGGGACGTTTCAAAATGGTTTTCCAGGTCTAACCGGACCGGCCGGCCCGGCCAACCCGGTTACCCCCAATTGTATGACCCCAAATCCTAATTTCCCAATTCTGTCTACTTGAGTCCTATTTATGGCGTGCCGTATAAATTGTGCTAACTTCTGTTTTACAGCTTTTATTTTATTTTAATTTTCTTTTTATTTGTATTTAATAGAATTAATCGTGTATTTAGGCGGTTGTAATTTTTAGATTCTCGTGTATTCTAGGCGGTTGTATCAGTGAGGCGAGAGTTTTATTTTTCTTTCGATTGGGTTGTAAGCTCTTAGATATTTATTCTTTTACTCTTTTATGTTGTATTATTATTACGCATGCGCGCTGTGTGTATTATTTAAATAAAAATCAATCTTTAGCAATTTAAAGTGTTGTAATTAGAACATTGGCATTAGCATTTAAATTAGACACGAAATAAGGGACTTGTCCGAACCTAGATCTCTGAAAAGTGTGGCAGTTCCCGCTTTGGTTCAGCTACACTGTAATTTCCCGGTTGAGCTGAGCCGGGTGGCGACTCCTATACTTTTTATCGAGATTTAGGTCTCGATTCTTTTTCGAAACGATCCGCTTTTCCAAAAAACGAATTTCCAAACCAAAACCCCACGCGAGGGAGGGCCCCGCCCGAAATCGAGGCGGCCCTTCCGAAAGGGAGTCCCGCGTCCCGTCGAAAAAGCGTCGTCCGCTCACAGTGGCGACTCCGTTGGGGATTTCTCAAAAGTTTTTCAAAAACTTAAAAGAATTTGACAAGCCCTGAAAAGTGTCTAATTTAAATTAAGCGGATGATTCTTATATGGCACTTTATGCATTTTTGTAGTTAGACATTTTTGCATTAGGTTAAGTATCTGTTACTTAGCCCGGTGAATCGTTGAAGTGTTGCCTAAGTTCCTCTTGGTCTTAGGGGCACGAATACGAAACACCACCCATAGCCTCGTACGAACCCCTTCGTTCAGACCCTTGAGTGGGGAGAAGTGAGGAGTATATTTTGCCATGGGAGCCTTGATGTTATCCCGACTTTAGACCGAACTCATTTAGGCAACCTTAGTTGGATCCCCTTAGGATACCAAAATAAATTGTGTGAATAAAATAAAATCTGCCTTCATCATCCCCGGTTGATGATTGAAGAGAACCCCTCCTAGAACTAGGTTAGAATTTTATCGACTTGACCACGTTTAGAGGAATAAGGTTGGAGGAATACGATCCGTGTGCTAATTGCTACGTGTCTTTTTGTCCCTCCATAACATGTCATCATCCACATTTTTCATGAACATAACATACCGCATCTAAAGCATTTGTGTGATTCTAACTCACATCTTTTGTACAGCCATTCTCATCTTTTCGCGTGTCAATACATTAATCACCCGCGTGACATTAAACTAACCACATTTTTTTTGTAGCCATGCATCTTTCCATTGTGTGAAAAAATTAATTAATTAATTTACATACATCACTTGAATGTCATAAGCATTAACCATTTTATTGTGTAGCCATGGGAAATGCGTGTCATGCATAAAGCATTCACGCGAATCTTGAATAACTCCGTAAAGGTCACACACATCACACCACCTACCAAGTAGGAAATCATTTTAGGTGTTCCATGAGCGCCGACAAAATTCATCTCATTTCATTAAATCACTTTTGGTGCTCCACGAGTGCCGGCAAAATTCATCACATTTCATTAAATTATTTTAGGCACTCCACGAGTGCCGACAAAATTCATCACATTTCATCAAGTCATTTTAGGCGTTCCATGAGTGCCGAAAAATTCATTTTACACATCAAACCATTTAGGTGCTTCCCGAGCGCCGGAACTCTGCACGTTCACCAAGAATGCATTCATTTCACTTTGCAGCGCGGAAACCGAGATACTCCCTGAGTATTGAAATTCCGCTCGTACACCAAGCATGAGTTCACTTCATATCATCAAAAATTCGAGGTGTCCCACGGACACCGAAACCCCGACCATGTGCCATGCACATGTCGATCTCACATCATAAAAAATCCGAGGCACTCCACGAGTGCCGAAACTCTGTCCGTTCACTAAGAACATTCATCTCATTTCACAAAACCCGAGGTACTCCCCGAGCGCCAAAGGTCTCATCCATGCGTCCAAAAAAAAAAAAAACTTAAATTGCAATATATGCATACATAAATAGGAGTTCATGCATACTTCACCACCCAAAGGAGTAGTTATTCAAGGTTCGTGTTGCAAATCCATTTCATACAACATCCACATATCATTCATGCAACACACCATGCATACATGCACATCCCCTAGAGTTCATAACTCTTTGGGTGATCATCTTTCACTAACTTTTGTTCGAAATGTTTTGTAGTTTGGCTCCGGTCGGGACGAAGACTCGTGAGACTAGAGCACAGCGATTCATCGTCTAGTGAGTCTGAGGAGTCTGCTCAGTTCGGGGAGGTTGAAGCGTCATCTGAATTAAGTGCTGAGTTTTCGGTGGAATTTGAACAGTTGCAACAAAGATTTCAAGATATGGCACTCACACCTGAAGCTGCCGCTGCCATGATGGCCACCTCTGCTATTCGAGAATTCATGAATTCTGATGAGTTTAAGAACCTTATCAAGAACCAACTGCAGAGTGCATTGACTGAGTCGTCTAATCAGCGACTAGAAAGGGCTGCCCGAGAAGAGAGTAGCGGCGGGAGATTGAATGATGGGCAGTCGGATGCTGAAGAAGGCCGAAGGGATAATGCTGAGCGTCCTATGGAGTCTGCTTTAGAGAGAAAGATGAAGGAGATGGAAGAAACTATAGCGGAGTTGCGTGCTAGTTCTAAGATCCAATCTGCCAAGCACATTGACCCGTCTACACTCATAGCCGGAGGGGTTGAAATGTTACCTGTGGGCTTTCAGATGCCTAGGATTGCGCCGTATGTCGGGAAAAGTCCTCCCACAGCTCACTTGAATCAGTATGTGCGGATCATGACTATGGCGGGGCTTACAATGAATCAATTAGTGGGACTGTTCCCTACTACTTTGGAAGGAGGGGCCATCACATGGTATAACAAACAGCCCGAGAATGTGCAAGGCGACTGGGATGCGTTGTCTGATGCTTTCATAAAGTACTTCAGTTTCAATACGCAACTAGAGGTCAAGCTACAAGACCTAGAGGCAGTGAGGCAGAAACCGAATGAGACCTTCTCGGAGTACTATCAAAGGTGGATGGACAAGATGATCCTTCTTCATCAGAAGCCGTTGGAAGATGAACTGATTGTGAAGTTGATTGATGGGAGCTTGGAAGTTTATCGGAATGTGATGAAATATCACAAGTTTCATTCCTTGGTGGAAGTACATGAGTTGGCCCGGAAAGTGGAGAAATACGAGATTGATCCATCTCATAATAGTTTTGGGGGAGGGTATCAAAGCCGGACATATTCTTCAGGGTACAAGAGTAATAACAATCCAGCAGCTTCCTCTTCGACCAGTGCTAAGCCGAGTCAGCCACCTGCTCCTGTCAAGCAAGTAGAAGTAGCCGCAGTGGCACAAGGGGCAAGTCAACAAACAGCTGGAAAAGGGATTTCTCCTTGGGAGGATTCTCTCGGGTGGATTTTTTTGAAGTGCAGAAATTTAGGCTTTCTTCAAAGCCTGAAACCGTACACGACTCCGGCCGAGGCGAATAAGAACAACTTTTGCTCTTATCATGTGACCAAGGGGCATCGAACCAATGAGTGCCATGCCTTGAAAAAGGCAATTCAGTAGTTGATTGATGAAAAGAAGATAGAAGTGCCTCGCCCAAAGCCCAATGTTCAGAGTAATCCACTGCCTCAGTTTGAAAGGAGGGTGAATATGGTGCAGTCGGGATTGTCTCCTAACTTTGTCCTAGCTCAGATTGCAAAGGCAAATCCTGCAATTCAAGTGGTAGTAAGTGAGGATGCTGATCCACCTGTGAAAGAGAGTAAGCCTGTGAATTTAGATGATGTAGAGTTGGATGACGATGCGGATGAGTTCGAACTGATGAGTAGACCCAAGCTTGTGGGCCGGACAACACCTGTTTATCCTGTTTGCACCAAAGATGGGATGTACATAAGAAAGGAGGACGCCCCTGTGAACAATGTCACGAGGAGTGGAAGGGTATATCAACCTGAGCCACAGCGGTTAGGGGAACCGAGTAAAAGAGCAGAGGCCCTGGTCCAGGATTATTTGCCTATCAAGGTGGATGAAAAAGAAGATCTAGTGGTGGAACAACTTAAAAAGATGACTGCACATGTATCTGTGTGGCATCTGCTTATGGAGTCCCAAAGGCACCGAGCTGCAGTGGTGAAGAAGCTTATGGAAATGGATGCTAATCTATTAATGTCTCCTGAGAAGGTGTGCATGGCGATTGGGAGTACAAGGAGTCTACAACCTGATAGTCCCAAAGGGATCACTTTCACTGATGATGACTTGCCACCGGAAGGAATTAATCACAACCGTGCATTGTACTTGAAAGTGGAAATGATGGATAGAACTTTACCTTGTGTGATGGTTGATGATGGTTCAGCACTGAACATCTGTCCTCTGAAAGTATTACCTAGTTTCCACCTGTCTGGAGAAGCATTATCACGGTCTAACACAGTGATTCGGGCCTATGACGATTCGAAGCATACTGTGATTGGTACTTTTGAGGCAGAGGTGTCGGTTGGAGAAGTTAAATCGACTGTGCTATTCACTGTCATTGACATTCCGGTGACTTTTTCCTTGCTTTTGGGAAGGCCTTGCTTCCATGCATTGGGAGGCGTGCCATCAACCCTACATCAAAAAGTGAAGATTCCGATGGGAGGAAAAATCGTGACTCTTGAGGTGGATGAATCTTCTGTGGTAGCTGCATTGAACTCATTTGAACAACCTCTGACCGGCTTCCAGGTGACGGTCATCTCAGAACATAAGGAGAAAGACTTGATGTTTTCCCCGTGGATCCATAAGTACTTTCAGAAGCAGAATTTCATCTCGGGAAAGGGGCTGGGAGTCCATCAGCAAGGGGTTGCAAAGTTTGATATCACTATGGGCCAGTCACACTGAGGGGGTCTTGGTTACAAAGGTGATGAAAAGAAGGAGATCCCGGAGACAAAGAAAGTCCATCTCTTGGACACTTTTGTTCGAGCAAGTGGTGGGCCATATGGTGGTAAGCCGGAGCCCATGATTATCGACGGGGAAACAGTCCCCGGGTTTGAGATCTTTGCTGATGTTGTCGACTTCTCGAAATATGGGGTTGGTTCGGTGGAAGAAATGCTTAGGCTTGAAGCTGTGAAAGAGATCAGTCCTCCTCCAATAATCCAAGCTGAAGTAGTGGCTCCTATCATTCCGGAAAAGCAACCAAAAGAAGATGCAGACCCCCTGGTGGACGCCATTACCAAGGCATTTGCTGAATTGCTGAAGAAGGGGCTAAAAGAGAACCTTGTGAAGAAGGAAGCTATTTCAGGACAGGCAGAGTTAGTAGAAAAGGCTGTTGCTGAGCTCACCAAGATGATGGCTAAAGGGAAAGCGAAGAAAGAAGAAGATGTCCTGTCGGAAGCACAGAAAAAGACCCTCGAGGCTGACCTGAATGACTTGTTCGGGGAAGGACCTGCTGATCCAGAAGACCAAGCTACCGAAGACCCTCCGCATATGGAGGAAGAGAATGATTTCTTTGTAAACTTATCCTATGTATTTGATATGAACAATTCCGCTTTTAAGGCGATGAATGAAATGAAATCTAACTTTGCTTATTTGTGTGATGTTTTTCCTAATGGCTCTGTGCATACATGCAATCATTCATTCAATGTGTTCATCATTCATGACACTGCATTACATGAAATTAATTTGGGCACAATTGAAAATCCTAAAATGGTATCTATCTCTAATGAACTCAATCCTGAAGAAGAGAGAGAATTGACAAAAATACTTAAAAAACATGTGGGAGCGTTTGCTTGGTCTTACGACAATATACCGGGGGTTGACAGAGAGATAGCAGAGCATAGAATTCCGATTGATCCTAAGTTCAATGTAGTAAAGAAGAAGCTCAGGCGTCTACGTCCGGAATGGGCCAAGAAAGTCAAGGAGGAGGTAGCAAAGCAGATTAAGGCCAACTTCCTGGAAGTAGTGGACTACCCCGAATGGTTAGGCAATATAGTACCAGTTGCCAAGAAAGATGGAAGAGTCAGAGTTTGTGTGGATTATCGGGATTTGAATAAGGCCTCCCCAAAGGATGACTTCCCACTTCCCCATATTGATGTCCTGATCGACCGTGCAGCAAGGGCGGTTATGTACTCATTCATGGATGGTTTCTCGGGGTATAATAAGATCTTAATGAATGTCATTGATAAAGTCAAGACGGCCTTCATCACTGAGTGGGCGGTATATTGCTACAGAGTAATGCCTTTTGGTGAAGAATGCTGGGGCAACCTATCAGCGGGCGGTTATGACGTTGCTACATGACATGATCCACAAAGAGGTCGAGGTGTATGTTGATGAGATGCTGGTGAAGTCCATGACCCGGGAGGAGCACCCTGCTATCCTGGATAGGTTTATGACTAGGATTGAGAAGTATAACTTGCGGCTCAACCCAAAGAAGTGTCTATTCGGAGTTGCATCAGGCAAGCTATTGGGGCACATTGTCAGTCAGAAAGGCATTGAGATGGACCCAGACAAGATTAAAGCTATTCGAGATATGCCAGCACAAAAAACAGAGAAAGAACTCAGATCTTTTCTAGGATCGCTTCAGTATGTCAGCAGATTCATTGCCAGATTAACCACTATCTGTGAGCCCGTTTTCAAGCTTCTTCGGAAAGAACTACCTATTGTGTGGAATGACCAGTGTCAGGTTGCGTTTGAAAGGATCAAAGAATACTTGATCAATCCACCAGTGTTGAAGCCTCCAACATTGGGAAGGCCTTTGACTCTGTACTTAGCCATCGAGGAAACCTCTATAGGGGTGATGTTGGTTCAAGAACAAGATGATAAAAGGGAGCACGCCATTTAATACCTCAGTAAGAAGCTGCTAGATTATGAAACTCGATACACCGTGGTGGAAAAGACTTGCACTGCCATGGTTTGGCTGACGAAGAAGTTGAGGCACTATTTCCAATCCTACAAGATACAAGCTGTGGTGAAAGTTGATCCAATGAAATACCTCTGCTCTGCCCCATCCTTAACGGGGAAATTGTCCCGGTGGTTACTTTTGCTATCGGAGTTCGACATTGAATACGTGACGAAGAAGGTGATCAAAGGAAGAGCGGTGGCTGAATTCCTCGCCAACCAACCGCTTGAATCTGATTATGTGGAAAACCTAGAATTTCCGGATGGGCAGTTGGCCTTGGTGGAAGTGGATGTCAGAAAATGGATTATGCACTTTGATGGAGCCGTAAACAAGAGAGGAGTAGGCCTTGGAGTGATTATTGTAACTCCTGAGGGGGAGATAATTCCTTTGTCAAAACGGCTAGAATTCCCGGTAACTAACAACGGTGCAGAATATGAAGCTTGTTTGTTTGGCATTGATGCTCTCACCACACTAGGGGCAAATGATGTGACCATTGTTGGAGATTCGCTGTTGGTAATCCGCCAAGCCACCGGGGAATGGGAAATCAAAGAAGAATCACTTCGCCCATACTTGGAGACTTTGTGGGCAATGGTGAAAGTATTCGGGCATATTGAATTCAAGCATGTGGCTAGAGATGATAATCAGATGGCAGATTCGTTAGCTACCTTGTCATCCAAGTGGGAAGGACCTCAGAAAGCACCGATGCAGCCTTTGATCTTGGAGACCACTAGAACACCATTCCATTGTTCTAGTGAGGTCCTGACATTAGCCACAGACGATAAGCTCTGGTACCAAGATATAGCTGACTTTCTACAGAATGGCCAATATCCTGAAGAAGCAGATGCATCAGATAAGACCACTTTAAGAAAATTGGCAGCTCAATTCAGGTGGTTTGATGGACAACTTTTCAAAAGGACCGCTGATGGATTGTTATTAAAGTGTCTGACGGAAGCTGAAGCCAAGAAGGTTATGCAAGAAATGCATTCAGGGATATGTGGCCCTCACATGAACGGCTTAGCTCTGGCAAAGAAGATCATGAGACAAGGGTACTTCTGGCTTATTATACAGACTGACTGTGCAGAAGAAGTGAAAAAGTGCCTCGAATGCCAGATTTACGGGGACATCAACCATCTTCCACCTATGGAGTTACAAAACCTCATGACTCCTTGGCCGTTTGCAGTATAGGGTACAAACATAATTGGTGAAATTCGGCCTCCAGCATCGAGCGGTCACAAATTCATTATAGTGGCAGTCGATTATTTCTCCAAGTGGGTTGAGGCCGAGTCTTATGTCACGGTCACAGCTAAGAACATGGCTAAGTTCATGAAGAAGCACATTTTTGCAAGATATGGAATACCACATCACGTGGTGACTGATAACGGAGTGCAATTTCAAGGGGCCACAGCTGAATTATTCAAAGAGTACAATGTGGAACATCGTAAGTCTTCCCCTTATAAGCCACAAGCCAATGTAGCAGTAGAGGCGGCAAACAAGTCTATTAAGAAGATCTTGTCCAAGACCACTTCAACCTACCAGGATTGGGCAGATAGATTACCTTATGCTTTATGGGGGTACAGAACCAGTGTTAGGACGCCAACTGGAGAAACACCTTATTCCCTGGTTTATGGGATGGAAGCAGTCCTTCCTATTGAAGTGGAATTGAAGTCACTAAGGACGGTCTTAGAAGCCTAGTTGCCTGAAACAGAATAGGTAAAGGTGAGATTTGAGCAGTTGGCTATGGTCAATGAAAGACGTCTTAAGGCTCTAGATCATCTACAGATGTATCACCAAAGGATGGCTAGGGCCTATAATCGACGGGTTCATCATCAGAAACAGCCTCTGAAAGCGGGAGATCTAGTGTTGAAGCAGATGAGACCGACTAACACAAATGCGAGGGGAAAATTCAAACCCAATTGGGAAGGGCCGTATGTGATTAAGAAAATACTCTCCAAAGGTACAGTGAAGATTATGGATATGGATGGCAACGAGTTCACCAACCCGGTTAATCAAGATCACCTCAAGCGCTACCATGTGTAAAAAAAAAAAAGCCTGTTAAGTCAAAAACCCACAAGGGCGATTTAAGCAAAAATTAAGGCAACGAGGGTTAGCTTATCGACCAGAAAACCTGAATAGGATGGTTGATAACAGGAAGGAGTTCGTTCGAGATATGTGCTAATTTTAAAATTTTCAATTGATGCGATAATTAAATTTCATTAATGAAGTGCATCTTGCTCAACATATTGCATGAGTGTTTGGAGTATGTTACATGATACATTTGTCGAAACATCCAGATAAACAAAGACATTTAGACGCCTAAGTGTGCAATTGTGAATATCATCCATTTATAAAAAAAAAAGGAGGAAGCCTGTTAAGTCGAAAACCCGCGAGGGCGATTTAAGCAAAAATTAAGGCAAAAAAAAAAAAAAAAATATCGCATCAATAATAAAGGAGATGTATATAAATAATAATAATGGTAGTCAATACATGCATGATGATGAAAATCACTTTTTCTTTTATATTCTCCTTTTCTTGACAGGAAGTGATCTCGCGGCCTTGAAGGAGCCAACCAGTGGAAAGTCGCACGCTCACTCGCCTCACGGGTCGGTAAGTCCTGGATCTCAGCCAGCCACTGCTTGTAATGATCATCTGTCTCTGTGGGAGCAGGCAAAGCATAGCTCAATGCCACACGATGGGTATCTCCAGCCCAGCGATGTCTGATGTGATCCAGCCAAGAAGCAGTCTACTCCTCACAACTGGTGACGCAAGAACGCTAGGGGATATCCTGCAGGTGACCGTACTGCCGGCAAAGGCGACTAGGAGAATAGAATGTCACCCTGGTCAGTCCTAACAACTGCACACCATGTGCCCACATGTCCACAATCACATGGGTAATCTTCCACCAGGGGCACACCCACCTAATCTGGTCAACAGTCAGGCGAGATAGCCAGACGCCCCACTCATCAGCAGACATATCAGTATAGGAGTCAATGGAGAAGCCTCTTCCCCTGAGATTGGCTGGGTGGTATTTCTTAAAATTCCCTCTCGGAATCTTAAGAATCGATAGCTTCTCCAACAACCAGATCCGCAGTTGATGGTAAGCAAGGGTTAGAAGTTCATTCGACCCAGAAATACACCAGACAATAAGGAGTTTTACCTAGAGCAGTGTGAGGTGAGGGCCAATGTGGAGAACGCCGTTTGTCTTAGATACATGCAAGTTGATCAGTGTCTCAGCAAGTGCGAAAGGAGTAGGAGATGCCCCCGCAGCCATCTGAGAGATAAGGGAGATAGCCCTGAAGGAGACAACCCCATCACTAGGACCACAGAAATACCGGCTCACAAGTAACAGGCTAACCACAGAGGCCCAGCTCATGTGGTCCCTAGGGGCATTGACACACCACTCCAGTACAGAGTCCGAGCTCAACCCGGGAGAAGGGGAACCAGTAGCAAGTAAAGCTTCCACCTCGGGATTGGGAAGCCCGAACAAGCTCAGCAAGGAAGAAATGCTACCAAAAGTGAACTCAGGGACGGCAATGTCCACTCCTTTATGACAGGGGATGTTCAAGATGGCGCTGAATTCTTCATATAAGGGGCAGAGCTCTTGGCACGAGAAGTGGAAAACGTTATCCACTGGATCCCAAAAACGATGACAGGCGTTCAACAGTTCGATGTTCCATGGGTGTTTGTAATAGGCCTTGAGATTCCACAACCCGAAAGGCTTCAATTTAAGCCAATCAGAGTCTTGTAATAATTCTAGAAAATTGTAAAAGCCTGGATAAAAAGAAGCAAAAAATTGAAAAAGAAAAAGAAGAAGAGTGAATTTCCAAAGATTAATAAAACAAAAGCAAATCCCATAATATAAAAAGTGCAGTTCATAATGTACCTAAAAATCCAATACAAAAGAAAAGAAACTATAAAGACAACAAATAAGAAAAACAGGGCGCTCCGTCTAGCTCTCATCCTGCCCCTCGGACTCACTCTGATGTGTGGCCTTGTAGGAATCAAAGTCTGCTTATAAACGAGCCATCCCAGCCTGCAACCTGGCTATCTCGGCTCTCGCCCGATCCACCTCTTGGTTTGTAGCCCAGACCTGAGCCTCAGAAGAAGCAGCCTCCCTGACCTGATCTTGAAGCATCTGGACTCGGGACTGCAATCAACAACATAAATTAACATTCATACATACATACATGCACATTCATGCATTACATAAATCATGAGATGATGCAGGAAACACGGATGCTTACCGCCCAGACGCCATTCTCATGGACCAAGAGGTCCCCTAGGCCCTTATACCGATAGGCTATCTCCTCCACGTCAGCTCGCCGAACCTAGAGAATATCAGAAAAAAAAAATCGTAGACTTACATGGGTGGTGTCCTCCGGGAAGAACATAGCTGGCTCCTCACGGGGAATATTCCACGTCCTATAAGCGAGGGAGCCATCTAACCCCATCAAATTGAAGCCGGCTCTAAGCTCGGACACTAGACGGCCCTCCACCACACCAACAGCGCCGACAGCTTGAGAAGCCGAAGCTGCAGCGCTACCCGCCTGGACGGGGTGGCTCCTGTCCTGAAGAGGAACATCCTCACCGGCTGTAGCCGTGCCAACACTCTCGCCGGCCGGGCCACTAGGCTGAGAAGACCCGGTTCTCCTACGTCTCTTAATCTGCGAGAGAATAAAGAGTAAAAAAAAAAGAAAAGAAAAAAAAAAGAAAGGAGAAAGTGAATACCTGGCGAGGAGGAGGAGGAGGAGCCGCTGGTGCGCCACCGGCAACAGGCAGTAGGCACTGCTGGATGTAGGCCGGATAATCCCCGTCCACAGGGTCAACACTATATCCCTCTCCGAATATATCAGGATACACTGCGGGGTCAGCTAGATAGGGCCAGAAAAGCGCCTGTGGAAGCGATGGAGGCACAAGCCGGCTAGCTGGACCATCAACGTGGTCGGAGAGGAAGAGGCTCTCGCCCAAGTACCACTCTTGGGACATAGGGCACTTTATGATGAACCGGAGATAGTGAAAGTCTGCGGAGGTCTGCACAAGTAGGGTGATGGCACCTAGACCCTGCCAGGGATGGTGCCGGATCTGTAGAAGTACAATAAAGGGAGTTCAGTACAGGTAAATAAAAGTTGATTAAATTTTCTCACTAATGAGTTTTGTCTACTTACCCTTTGCTAGGTGGTGTCAAGCAAACTCTGCCTCACCTCCTCTAGATCGCGGCCTATACCCTGCCATCCCTGCGTCCAGCAACGCAGGACAGTCGGCTGGACATCGCCCTGGACATCTCTCAACTCGGGCGGCTCCAACACATGGTGCTCAAATGCCCAGATCTGTAGTTACAAAAAAAAAAAAAATAAAAAAAAATATATATTAGTATAAAAAAAAAGCGGGAAGAAAAGAGATAATACCAGAAGGCCAAACCAAAAGCCCAGAATCTCCTGCTGTGCTCCCCGGGAGCATAAATCCAACCCGTAATACAGCTGCCCTAATGCAGCTCGCGCTCAATCCAGGGATGGGAAGGCAGCCAAGTCCGCCAATGTGGGAAGCAGAGTCAGACTACAGGTACTCTGCCCAGTGGGGAATAGCGTGCACGATAGAAGTACGAGCATATAAGCCCGGGCGTACGGCTCCACATCCTCCCCAGACAAGTCCGTGAGGGTGTCCCAATAAGCCTCCACCGGCGAACATAGGATCTTCCCCTTCTCAGGGGTGTAGCCAATCAACCTCTCGATGTAAGTATCTACCTGCTGATGTCGGGTCAAGCTACAATTAAAGATGATGGGAGTCCCGCCGAACCCGAACCTTGTGATCATAGTAAAATCTGAGGGAGTGACGGTGAACTCCCCGATGGGCAGATGAAATGTGTGGGTGGTGCAAACCCATCTCTCACATAAGGCCGTCAACACGGCATGCGTAGTATGTGGAGTGCTCGTGGGCAAAGACAATATGAAAGACTCGAGCCCCAAGATCCTGACCCGGGCCTGCACAGGCTCGGGAAGCCGATCCCACCAAACACGTGGCAGGGAAAGATTCCCGCTGCCGGAAATCCTATGAACCTGCATTATGGGGAAGCACAACACACATGCATTCAATTTTTGTATAATAGTAACATAGTAAAAAAAATTAATTAATCGAAAAAAATAAAATTTAAGGCCTGATTTTCTTGCTACAGTCGTACGACTGTAGTACGTTTTGCATGAGCGTAACTACAGTCGCACGACTGTAGTGCCTACAGTCGTACGATTGTTCTTCTTTGGCATGAACAGTCGCACGACCTTTCATATTCCAGTAGGCAGATTTCAAAATTCATCCAATTTTCGCAATTTCTAACTCGTTTTTCCTAGTTTCTTGTTCCTATTAACTATAGGGGACTCCTAGCATGCATTCTACTCAACCAATTAACCCAGAAAGCGATAAATCATGCAAAGCAATTCCAAAAATTCAAAGGGGAAAATATTAGAAAACTCAAAATCAAGGCTTAAAAATTGGGTACCAACCTGAGTAACGGACAAGTGGGAGTCCATCGCTAGTAGAATTGGGATCTCCGTCCCGACGTGAATCCCGAAATGGCCTATGTAAAGCGGGTGCCCGTATCCTTGTGCAATCCCCACAAAAGGGATCTCGTTGGGGTTATTGGTTTCTGCAATCAAGTTACTCTGGATCTTTTTCAACTTCTTTCCCATTTTCTTCAACATTTTGGTGAGTTTTTGAGGATTGGGGTCCGTTTCAGAGAGAAGGAGAAGAGAGGTTTTCGAAAAAATGAAAGTGGAAGAGGAAGGGGGTGGAAACCCCCCCTTAAATTCTTTCTGCCAGTGAAGTACAGTCGTACGACTGCACTTCGTCTACAGTCGTACGACTTTATTCAAAATTCGAATACAGTCGCACGACTGTAGTGGAAAAAAAGGGGGGGATTTTTAATTTTTTTTTATTTATTCTCTAAACCCTATTTTCATTACCCGATGCTTAATTATTCCTCACGGGAAGGTATTTCAGTAATTTTGCAGGGCTAACCCAGTGGCGACCAATTTCTTTCAACGACGGTCCGCCTCGCCCAAGGGGCACGAAACCCGAGAAAACCGTGAAAAATTCACTGTAAGTACAATCTCACCAAACTGCATTTTCAACGCGTCCAGTGTGCAAAGCCACACCGGGCCATCACATTCCCATAAAAATCATAGTCCCCCATGACTTTAAAAGGGAACCCAAATCCAGCTTCAGTCCATCGGGTGCGCCCAGCCACACGCGATTGTCACACATACACACAAAAATCATAGTCCACCACGACTTTAAAAGGGAACCCAAATCCTGTGTCAGTCTGTCGAGTGTGCCAGTCGCACACAACTATCACATCTTGTATTTGCAAATCCAGTCCTGTACGACTATAAAAGGCAACCAGGACACGTATTCCCGTATTTATTCTTGATCGAAGGGGAAAAATTTTTGTTTCAAAATTATCGATCAAGGAATAAATACGTTCATCAAACACACATTACATGCATTTTTGGCTCGGTATGACAAACCATACACAACCTTTAGACTCCAAAAGTCATTCTATCTCGGCGCCATCCTTGCGCGAAAACCATTGTAAGGAACCGGCCGACTCCAAAAGTCGTCCATTTTCTTGATGTCATCTTCATGCAAAAGGCATATAGACCACCTGACTACCAAAGTCACCTGCAGTTCACCTGCGAAAACCGCGTTTGCATATCATCGTGATTTCGTGTTCTTTGTCGTGTACCTAAATCCGCTTCGAAAATCGGACTTCAGCTACACGAGGGGCAGCCTGTGAACATGAAATTTTTACACAAAAAAAAAAATAAAAATCAAAAATCCGTCGTTGACCGTTGACCCACGACTGTAATTACAGTCGTGGTAATTTTGTTACAGTCGTACGACTGTAATGTAAGTACAGTTGTACGACTGTACTTTCGGGGGCCGGTTGCAGAACCCATACCCCCTTGACTTGGAAAAGTGGGGAAATCTTGAGCATTAAATGCTCAAGATTTCCGGGTTAGAGGGGAGATATAAAAGGTTAAAAAAATCAGAATGAGAGGACTTTTGGCAAGAAATCTGGGGTTTAGAAAGATTTAGTGAGAGAAAAAGAAAGAAGAGAGAAAAGAAAATACCTTGCTTTCTTCTCACATTTTCTCTTTAATTTCTTGTTGTTAATCACAAAAACGAATTAGAAATCCTAGGTTAACATCCACACTAAAAATCTAAATCATTTTGGGACAAAAACAAACACAAATCCGTGACATTTTTGGGATTATTTGGACACTTTTGCAACCTTGACTTTCTAAGGAAAAGAGCGAATTCACGTGGATTGGTGCGTAGCCAGGGGTCATTCTAGCTGTGGATCGTCGCCAAGGAGGTAAACAACCTTTAACTCAACATTTTTTCCAGCTTTCTGGGTGATTTGCTTGTGTTTGGTGTGTTTTTATTCAAGTTTTTTAAGTTTTCATTTCTGGAAAAATAAGAACAGTCATACGACTGTTCTTTGAACAAGAACAGTGGCATGACTATAATTACAGTCGTGCCAAACCTGTTACAGTCGTACCACTGTATTTATTTTTTCAGCTTTAAAGTGTTTTTTTTAGGGTTTTTTAGCGATTTCTGCCTCTGATAAGATTACAGTCGTACGACCGTAACTACAGTCGCACGACTGTAGTCTCCGTTCAGGAGCAGAAATCCCTAAAAATCCCTAAAATCCAAAAAAAAAAATTCATAAAATCCCCAAAAAATTTCATAAAAAATCAGAAAATTTCAGAAAATCAGAAAAATTAGAAAACCCCAAAAATCATCAAAATGAATTTTGTTGTGTGCATCACGACCTTAAATTTATTTTTCGATAAAATTGCATTTAGAACAATTCCACGACGGAGACCCGGTTCTCCCGAAAACTGACCCACTGTTGCATGCTAAGTTAAAATAAACTGGAAGAATGTTTTCAAAAAAAAAATGATTTTTCTCACAAAACCAAAAATACAGGGACGTTTCAAAATGGTTTTCCAGGTCTAACCGGGCTGGTGGGCCGGGCCAACCCGGTTACCCCCAATTGTATGACCCCAAATCCTAATTTCCCAATTCTGTCTACTTGAGTCCTATTTATGGCGTGCCGTATAAATTGTGCTAACTTCTGTTTTGCAGCTTTTATTTTATTTTAATTTTATTTTAATTTGTATTTAATAGAATTAATCGTGTATTTAGGCGGTTGTAATTTTTAGATTCTCGTGTATTCTAGGCGGTTGTATCAGTGAGGCGAGAGTTTTATTTTTCTTTCGATTGGGTTGTAAGCTCTTAAATATTTATTCTTTTACTCTTTTATGTTGTATTATTATTACGCATGCGCGCTGTGTGTATTATTTAAATAAAAATCAATTTTTAGCAATTTAAAGTGTTGTAATTAGAACATTGGCATTAGCATTTAAATTAGACACGAAATAAGGGACTTGTCCGAACCTAGATCTCTGAAAAGTGTGGCAGTTCCCGCTTTGGTTCGGCTACACTGTAATTTTCAGGTTGAGCTGAGCCGGGTGGCGACTCCTATACTTTTTATCGAGATTTAGGTCTCGATTCTTTTTTGAAACGATCCGCTTTTCCAAAAAACGAATTTCCAAACCAAAAACCCCACGCGAGGGAGGGCCCCGCCCGAAATCGAGGCACCTCTTCCGAAAGGGAGTCCCGCGTCCCGTCGAAAATGCGTCGTCCGCTCACAACTACCTCTATATGCTGATATTTTGTATTATACATTATGTTATATGACAGTCCCAGATGGCTAGCTATAGTATTATAGGGGGGTGAATAGTACTATAGGACGAATAAAAATTTTCGCAAACTCTTTTTAAAAATTCTTTTTGAAGAAACATAAGTTTCTTTCTATAAACACAAGTTTTATAAAAATGTGGAATTAATTAAAATAATAAAACTTGTGAATATAAATTTGCTTTTCTAAAAATGACTTTTAAATAATAAAACTACTAATTTAAATTGCAAGAATTTAAATAGCAAAAAATATAAAGAGAGTAGGGATAGAGAAATGAAGACGCTGAATTTTATCCTGATTCGACCCAACCGGTCTACGTCCAGTCCCCAAGCTAACAGCTTGAGATTTCCACTAATGTTTCCTTTACGGGCAGGAAACGAGCTTATGTTACTTTTTGCAAGTTCAAGTAACAAATTCAATACTTTTGCAGTATCAAACCTCTACTGTTACTTTTTCAGAGTTTAAGTAACAAAACTACACCGATGCTTTTTCTAAGCTCAAGCACCAAATTTTACAGACTTTGTTGATCACACCACTATAAGTGCCGGAATTTTCCAACCTCAATAATGAAAACCAAAAGGTCATTTTTACAGATGTAAATATAGAATTTTCCAGGCTATAAAAATAAATAAATAAATAAATAAAAAATAAAAAAATACAGCCGCTCGACTGTAATTACAGTTGCACGACTGAAATTACAGTCGCACTACTGTAGTCAAACTATAGTCGCACGACTGTAGATCTATAACAGCTAGTTACAGCTCATCCTGCATGGGAGAAGAATGGGGTATGATTTATGGGTATGATTGTCTCTTTTTGTCTGCTATTTAAGCAAAATAATGACAGAAAATAATGGGGGATGACCAGAACAAAAAAAAAAGTTTGGATTAAAGAGAGCTCTAGAGATTAGGAGAAGAGAAGGAAAAAGAAAAGAAGAAACACATCAAAAATATCATCTTCTTCTACTTTTTTTCTTTTGATTCTTATGTTTGTGAGGTTAAAACATGTAGAAATCATAGGTTAAAACTTGGCAAACACACACAAATCGTTCTAGAGTCTTAAATACACGCAAATCCATAACTAGTAGAGATTTTTGGACATATATTTTGTACCTTGACATACAAAGGAAATGAGGCAATCCGGAGCTAATTCAAGGTGTTTTTCCGGTCAAATCGACGGTGGATTTGCGCTACAAGGGTAAATGCATCTAAAACTAGTGTTTTGCTTCATATTCTGTGTGTTTTGGTTCATTTCTGTGCATAAAAATCACCTAAAACAAAAAATACAAGTCTGCTATTTCTGGGCAGGATGAACAGCCGTACGGATATAATTATAGTCGTACGACTATAATTACAATTGTACTACTATAGTTGGTCACATGGTTGTAAATTCTTCCACCTAAATCATTTCGGCAATTTTATGACTGGAAGCAAATTACAGCCGCACGAATATAATTACAGTCGTATGACTGTAATTAAAGTCGCATGACTGTAATTACAGTTGCAAGGCTGTAGTTTCCAGCCAGCAACAGAAAATACAAAAAATCCAAAAAACTTCAGAAAAAAAAATATAAAAATGCATAAAAATCAGAGAATCATTAAAATCATCAAAATAAAGTTTATCTCATGCATTTACGACCTTAGATTTTCTGAGATGTTACAATTAGAACAGTACAACGATGGAGATCCAAATCTCCCGAAAACCGACCCATGTTTACATGCTAAACGGAAGTAAACCGGAAAAAGAAAATGTTTTCAAAAATATATTTTCTCATGAAACAAAAATACAGGAACTTTTCAAAACCGTTTTCCAGGTCTAGTCGGGCGAACTAGTCGGGTTTAACCAATTACCCCCTAAATGCATGTTCCCAATCTCTAATCTTCCCGTTCTATCTATTTGAGTCCGACTTGTTGCATACATTTGCACTAAACTTTGTTTTGCAGGGTCTGAATTTAGTTTAATTTTGATTTTAATTTTGATTTCATTAGATATGTGTATTATAGACGATTGTGCCCGATCCCCAAATTATGCAAATGTATCCCCTAGGATAGTTTTATTGTGATTTGATTGGGCTGTAAATAATTAATTTATTTATCGCTTTATCTGCATGTACGCCACATGATTAAATCAATGAAAATCAACCTTAGAAAAATAAAATGCTATCAATGAACATTGGCCAAATTTATTTTGATTAGACATGAAATAAGGGACTTGTTCGGACCTAGGTCTCTGGAAAGTGTAGCGGCCCCCATCCGGTTTAGCTACGCTGTAATTTCCCGGTTGAGCTGAGCCGGGTGGAGATTCTTACATTTTCTATCGAGACTTAGATCTCAATTCTTTTACGAAATAAATGATGAATTTTCCAATATCAAATTTCAGCGATAAAAAAAATCCTCATGAGGGAGGGTTGCCTGATATCGAGGCTCCCTTCCAAGAGAAAACGTCGTCCGCTCATAGTGGCGACTCTGTTGGGGATTTCTTACAAAAGTTTTCTCAAAACTTAAATGAATTTGACAAGCCCTGAAAAATGTCTAATCAAAATAAGGTGGATGATTCATTCATGGAATTTTATCTTGCATTTTAGTTAGACATACTTGCATTAGGTTGAGTATTCAATTTTTAGCCCGGTGAATTGTTGAGGTGTCACCTTTGTTCCTCATGGTCTTAGGGGCATGGATACGAAACACCACTCATAGCCTCATACGTACCCCTTTATTTGGACCTTTGAGTGTGGAGAAGTGAGGAGTATATTTTGTTATGGGGACCTTGATTTTATCCCGGCTTGGAATGAACTCATGTAGGCAACCTTAGTTGGATTCCCTTAGGATACCAAAACAAATTGCATGAATATTACAATTATGCCTTCATTATCCCCGCTTGGTGATCGAAGTGAACCCTTCGTAGGACTCGGTTAGAATTTTGTCAAAAATTGACCACGTTTAGAGGAATAAGGTTGGAGGAATGCGTTTCGTATTCTATGTGCTATGTGTTTTTCATTTCTTCATATCACACCATCATCAACATCTTCCACGAATACGACATGCAACACATTAATCATTTGTGTGATACTAAATCACATCTTTTGTACAGCCACTTGCATTTTTCATGTGTGAAAACATTAATCATCCATGTGACATTCACACTAACCATTTCTTTTGCAGCCATGCATCCCCTTATTGTGTGAAAAACATCAATTCATGCACATCACTTGAATATCATAAGCACTAACCAATTTGTTTTGTAGCCATATGGAATGCATGTCATGCATAAAACATTAACGTGTAACTTGAACAATCCCATAAGGATCACACACATCATATCATCCACCAAGTAGGAAACCGTTTAGGTGCTCCATGAGGACCAAAAACTTCATTTCATACATCCAGCCGTTTACGTGCTCCACGAGCGCCAAAAACCACATTTACATCCAATCATTTAGGTACTCATATTTCATACATCAAACCGTTTAGGAGCTCCACAAGCACAAGAAACCTCATTTCATATAGCAAGCTGTTGAGGTGTTCCACGAGCGTTGAAAACCACATCTAATACATCGAACAATTAAGGTGATCCACGAGTGTCGAAAACCACATTTCATACATCAAACAGTTTAGGTGCTCCACGAGCACCGAAAACCGCATTTCGTACATAAAAACATTTAGGTGCTCCCCGAGCGCCGAAAATTTGTCTATGTGCTGAGCACACCATTTCATCTCGTTTCATACATGAAAACCAAAGGTGCTCCCTGAGCGCCGAAACTTTGTCCGTGTGCCAAGCACACCATTTCATCTCATTTCATACGTAAAAACCCAAGGTGCTCCCTGTGTGCTGAAACTTTGCCCGTGTGCCAAACATGCATTCATCTCATCTCATCTCATATCATAGAATGAAAACCAAAGGTGCTCCTTAAGAACCGAAACTCTATCCATGTGCTAAAGCACACGTTCATTTCATCTCATCACATAAAAACCCTAGGTGCTCCATAAGCACCGAAACTCTGCACATGCACCAAGCACGCATTCATCTTATTTCACGATGTAAAACCCAAGCTGCTCATTGAGTGCCGAAATTCCATCCGTGTGCCAAGTACGCATTCATTTCATCACATGAAAACCAAAGGTGCTCCCCGAGCATTGAAACTCTATCCATGCGCCAAGCACACGTTCATTTCACCTCATAAAATGGTGCTCCCCCAAGCACCAAAATTCCGTTTGTGTGCCAATCACGAGCTCATTTCATCTCACATCATGACACAAAAGCCCTAGGTGCTCCCCGAGTGCCAAAAATCTATCTATGTGCCGAACGCACATTTATTTCATCTCATAAGATAAAACCCTGAGGTGCTCCCCGAGCATCAAAACTCTATCCGCGTGCCGAGCACACGTTCATTTCATATCATATCATGAAAGCCGAGGTGCTCCCCAAGTGTCGAAACTCCATGTTGTGCCACATCCATATACATTCAATAGCATAGTCCCTGCGACATACACATGCTTCCATGCAAGTAACATCTTATTCCAATGTCACTTGCAAGTATCACCTTGCTTCGATCTGTGGACACCCCGCGTATCATTACATTCCCTGGGTGTATAATTATGCATCTTATTTCAAACTTCTTCGCAAGTATCATCTTGCTTCGATTCGTGGACACTCCACGTGTCATCCAATTCCCTGGGTGTAAAAATTATGCACCTTATTTCAAACTTCTTCGCAAGTATCATCTTGCTTCGATCCGTGGACACTCCGTGTGTCATTCAATTATATAGGTGTAAAAACTATGCACCTTATTTCAAACTTCTTCGCAAGTATCATCTTGCTTCGATTCGTGGATGCTCCATGTGTCATTCCATTCTTTGGGTGTAAAAATTATGCACCTTATTTCAAACTTCTTCGCAAGTATCATCTTGCTTTGATCCATGGACACTCTGTGTGTCATTCAATTTCATGGGTGTAAAAACTATGCACCTTATTTCAAACTTCTTCGCAAGTATCATTTTGCTTTGATCCGTGGACACTCCGTGTGTCATTCAATTCCTTGGGCGTAAAAATTATACACCTTATTTCAAAGTTCTTCATAAGTATCATCTTGCTTTGATTGGTGGACACCCCATGTGTCATTTCATTCCTTGGGTGTAAAATTATACGCCTCACACCAATCCAAATCACATATCGAAAGCCCCGTATAAGACCAGCTCTATACACATATACAAAATCCCGTATAAGACTAGCTTTATACATCCATTGCAAAACCCGTATAAGATTAGCTCTATACACATTCATGACATTTCATCTTGGATATATATATACATACCCACACTCATTCATTCCTTCTTTCATTTCCTCATGTCGTCATTACATTCATGAATCACCTTAATGTTTCGTGCATGGTGTGAAACAATATGCACGTGGAGAAGAAAACCAAGCAAGAGAATAAACAGAAAGGAATTTCGCAAGCCATAGAATGAGATCTCAGTCGGCAAAGGTGGTTAAGAAAGAGGGAGTAATTGAAAGTGAAATCGAGTATGTTGAGGAAATTGTGATGGCTAGCCCAACACCGAATGTTGTTGATATACTTAAAGACTTCTGGAGGTCACAGGATTTCTGTGATATCTTGAAAGAAGAAACATGGGTTGTTGCAAGGGAAGATAATGAGGAGAGTAGTTCAAGAAATCAAGGAATTTCTCCTTAGGCGATATCTTTGTCCAGGATTTTTGCAAAGTGCAGACAAAAAGGTTTGCTGGATTCTTTGAAGCCTTTTGAGAAGCCAGCAGATGCAGATAGAAATAATTTCTGCACATACCATGTTGCTGTTGGTCATAAAACCAATAATTGTTATAAGCTGAGAGATGCCATCCAAAGGCTGATAGATGAAAAGAAATTAGAGGAGCCAGCAAATCCCAATACCAAAAACCAATCCATTGTCAAACTTTAAGAGACAAGCCAATATGGTACAATCAGGGTTGCCAGCTAACTTTGTTTTTGCTCAAATCTTACAAGCAAATCCCAGCGCAGGTCAAAAAAGGTGAAAAAGTTGAAGGCCATCCGCCCGTGGGGAATGAAACCCCTAGTGGTTTTGTTGTATCTGTTTCATCTATTTTTAATATGAACGATGTACTTTATAATAATTTTAATGCAATGAAGTCTTAATTTGCTTACTTGTGTGATGTTTATCCTGATAACTCTATGCACGCATTTGAATCACCATCAAGCATATTTAGCATTCATGACACTATATTGCATGAAATCAATATAAGTATAGATGAAAATCCCAGAATAGTATCTATTTCACGCGAACTAAAACCCGAAGAAGAGAGAGAATTGACAAAAATGTTACAAAAACATGTTAAAGCTTTCACTTGGTCATACGAAGACATGCCAGGGTTGACATAGAAATAGTACATAAGATTCCAACGGATCCTAGAATCAAGCCAGTAAAACAGAAGCTGAGAAGGATGAGACCAGAATGGGCTACATTGGTAAAGGAAGAAGTGGCTAAGCATATTAAAGCTAAGTTTCTTGAGGTAGTGGAGTACACAGAATGGTTAGCCGACATTGTTCCAGTGCCTAAGGAGGACGGAAGGGTTAGAGTATGCGTTGACTACAGGGATTTGACTAAAGCATGTCCGAATGATAATTTTCCATTAACTCATATCGATTTTCTGATTGATAGCATAGCTAAATTAGCAATGTACTCTTTTATGGATGGGTTTTCAGGATATAACCAGATCCTGATGAATGTAATTGATAAAGTGAAGACATCATTCATTACAGAGTGGGGCACTTTCTACTACAGAGTAATGCCTTTCAGATTGAAAAATGCTGGGGCCACTTATCAAAGGGTTGTTATGACGTTATTTCATGATATGATTCATAAGAAAGTCGAGGTGTACGTCAATGATAAGGTCTCGTTAAGAAGGTTAGCCAGCCAGTTCAGAATCTTTGAATTATACAAGAGAACTGCAAATGGAGTTCTTCTAAGGTGTTTGACGAAAGCAGAAGCAGTGATGTAGAAGCAGAAGTAGTGATGCAGCAAGTACATACAGGATCCTGTGGATCGTATATGAATGGAGTTGCTATGGCTAGAAAGATAATGAGGTCGGGAGTACTTCTGGATGACTATGCAGTCTGATTATGCGAAGGAGGTGAGAAGATGCCACGAGTACCAAATCCTTACTGATATTAGTCATCTACCCCCACTTGAACTACAGAATCTAGCATCCCCTTGGCCATTTTCAGCATGGGGAATAGATATGATAGGAGAAATTCATCCTGCGGCATCTAATGGGCATAGATTCATAGTAGTTACAGTCTACTATTTTTCGAAGTGGGTAGAGGCAGAATCTTTTGCTAGCATAACTGCTAAGAAGATGGTTAAGTTCATCCAAAAAAACATCTTTGCTCGGTATGGAATTCCCTATCATGTAGTGACTGATAATAGAGTACAGTTTTGAGGGGCAATAACTGAACTATTTACAGAACATGGCATCGAACATCATATATCTTCCCCGTATAGACCACAGGCTAATGGTGTAGTGGAGTCAGCTACCAAATTGATAAAGAAGATTTTATTAAAGACGGTAACCACCTACAGAGATTGGGCTGACAAGTTGCTATAAGCTCTTTGGGGTTATAGAACTAGTCTCAGAATACCAACCAGTGAAACCCCCTATGCCTTGGTGTATGGTATGGAAGTGGTGTTACCAGTAGAGATAGAGCTCAAATCACTCAAAATGGCCTTGGAAGCTCAATTACCAGAAACTGGATGGATGCAAGCTAGATATGAGCAGTTAGCAGCGGCATATGAGAAATGATTGAAAACACCATATCATTTACAGATGTATCAACGCAGAATGGCTAAGGCCTGTAATAAAAAAGTGAAGTATCCCAAACAACAGTTGAAAGCTGGAGATTTGGTTCTGAAACAATAAAGGCATACAAATGTCAATGTTCGAGGGAAGTTTAGGCTAAATTGGGAAGGTCCATACGTTGTGAAGAAAGTGCTATCAAAAGGTGGTGTCAGCATCATGGACATGGATGGAAATGAATTCATGACTCCAGTCAACCGAGATTACCTGAAGCTTTATCATGTGTAAGAAAAGGGGTCTACTATGTTGAAAACTCAAAAAGGGTGGCCTAGGAAAAAATTAAGACATGAGAGAAAATGATCAGTTAGAAAATCCGAAAGGGACAACTGGTAACAGATTCTAGTTCTGTGTAGCATGTATACCATTTTGGGAACCAATCCTTTCAAATGTACTCATGTTGATTTTATCAATAAATTGTGATTTTTTTTAAATATATTCATATGGTCATGTCAAAATGTATAAACAAAGTTGTCTTGTCTGAACATCCATTTAAAGAAAGCACTTTGCATTTAGCTGGTTGTAAGGCTTACATTGTTTAACAATGGAAATATACCAAATACATGCAATTTGAAATCTTTTTCATACTCTGAATCTAATTCATCTTTTCTTGGAGTGGCTGCAAATTTTAAGACAGATCCGAGTTTGAATGTCATAAGGCCTTGTGTAATTGTGATCATTATATATGAAGCACATATTGCAAAAAAAGCTCGCTAAGGTGAAAACTAAAAAGGCACCACAGGCAAAAGTTAGAGCAACTCACTAAGCTGAAAACCCGCGTTGGGCAGTTTAGGCAAAAGTTAAATCATTTCCAAACTCACTCTTCCTAGGGGCAAGGTTGTAAAGCTTTTCATTATTCCCCAGCGAAACCATTACAAAGAATATCACAACTTTTTCCTCAATAGTCATCATATATCCTTAACAAAAATACAAGGATTGCATTGCATAAAGAATATACTCCTAGCTAAAGTCAATCGGAGGCATGACACATTTTTCCCCAGCAGATCGTGAAATACCAAGCTTGGACAAATAGTGGGAAATATATTCTTTAGGGTTCACATGCATATGCATCATTATGCATACATGCATAACATACATGGAACATTCATCCCTAGCTAGTCTTTATTCATGATCGAAGGGGCAAAAATTTTTGTTCAAAATCTCTCGATCAAGGAATGAAAACTTATTGTTTCAAATGTAGAAATTCAAAAGTTTCATCGTGGGTAAATGTAGACCCGGTATCGGCTCTAATCAAATCTGCCGTGGGTAAATGTAAACTTGCCATTGGCTCCAATCAAATCTGCCGTGGGTAAATGTAAACCCGCCATTGGCTCCAATCAAATCCGCCGTGGGTAAATGTAAACCCGCCATTAGCTTCAATCAAATCTGCTGTGGGTAAATGTAAACCCGCCATGTAAACCCGCTGTTAGCTCCAATCAAATCTGCTGTGGGTAAATGTAAACCCGCTGTTGGCTCCAATCAAATCCGCCATGGGTAAATGTAAACCCACTGTTGGCTCCAATCAAATTATGTAAACCCTCTATTGGCTCCAATCAAATCTGCCGTGGGTGAATGTAAACCCACTGTTGGCTCCAATCAAATCCGTCGTGGGTAAATGTAAACCCGCCATTGGCTCCAATCAAATCCGTCATGGGTAAATGTAAACCCGCCATTGGCTCCAATCAAATCCGCCTGGGTAAATGTAAACCCACTGTTCGCTCCAATCAAATCCGCCTTGGATAAATGTAAACCTGCTATTCGCTTCAATCAAATCCGCCTTGGGTAAATGTAAACCCGCTTTTGGCTCTAATCAAATCCACCGTGGGTAAATATAAACCCGCTATTGGCGCCAATCAAATCTGTCGTGGGTAAATGTAAACCCGCTATTGGCTCCAATCAAATCCGTCGTGGGTAAATGTAAACCCGCTATTGGCTCCAATCAAATCCGCTATGGGTAAATGTACACCTGCTATTGGCTCCAATCAAACCCGCTGTGGGTAAATGTAGCCTCGGTATCAGCCCCAATCAACTTTGTCGTGGGTAAATGTGGACCTGGTATCGTCTCCAATCAACTTCATCATGGGTAAATGTAGACCCGGTATCGGCCCTAATCAACTTCGCTGTGGGTAAATATAGACCCGGTATCAGCTCCAATCAACTTCGTCGTGGGTAAATGTAGGCCCGGTATCGGCGCAAATTAGATCATCACTATGTTAATACGACTTTGCCAAGTCAAGTACGGCTTTCTTTCCTTACATTTATGTCGCTTTACTTTGTGTTCTCAAATTCACCTCAGGTGGGTTAGACCTGATATCAGGTACTGAATTTGATCACGCGAGGGGCAGCTATAAGCGCCGGAATTTTCCAACCACAATAATGAAAACCCAAAGTTCATTTTTATAGGTGTAAACATGGAATTTTTTGGGATATAAAAAAAAATAAAAAAAATAAAAATACAGTCGCACGACTGTAATTACAGCTGTACCACTGAAATTACAGTCGTATGAGTGTAGTCAAATTATAGTCGATGACTATAGTGTTGGAATTTTTCACCGGAAATCACCTGATAAAAGCGGAAGAACGCGATGATTTCCTCAAATCTGTGCCCAGGAGCAATCGAAATGGAAATCGGAAAAACAAAAATTTAATAGAAAGAGATAATTCTCTTACCCGGAATATCTCTTTCAGAGATGGATGCAGATTGTAGGAATCAATATAGAATCCCTCCTCGTTCACGTACCCGAACGCCTAACGAACACCACTCGTGCTAGCATCGGAAAACACGAACTATGGAGAAGAGGCTTGGTGAATTTCGGCTATGGTGTGTTCCACTCATGTTGGCCGAAATTCTCCTAGGGTTAAAACCCTTGGTTAGCCGAATTCCTTAAGGGAATTAAGGCCCAGCTTGGCTCATTCATTTTGTATGGGCTTCCTTCTTTTAATTCAGGCCCAATCTTATTTTAATTAGTCTAGTTTAAATTAATTTCAAGCCCAACTTTAATATATCCATGTATCTAATATATTACACCAAGTAATATATTATTTACATTTAAATTAAAATTAGTTTGACCAATTAATTTAATCCATCAAATTAAAATTAGATCTTCACAAAGTAAAATCATATGTAAATCTATACATATGAATATTTCCACCTAGGAAATAATCTCATAATTAATCCAATTAATTATGAAGAGCCAATTAAATATATATTAATTTTATTATTAGGATCAATCCAATTGATCTTTATAATATAATTAATATATATACCTCTCTCTCCAGAGTGTATACTCCAAGCATACATGTGATTCATTAAGTCGGTGTTCAGTCGCCCAATGTATACGTGTGAGCAGACGACGCGTTTTCGACCGGACGCGGGACTCCCTTTCGGAATGGGGTGCCACGATCTCGGGCGGGCCCCTCCCTCGCGTGGGGTTTTTATGAATGGAAATCCACGTTTTGGAAAATGAATGCAATTAATAAATAAAAGAACAGAGACCTAAGTCTCGATGAATATTGTAGAGTCGCCACCCGGTTCAGCTCAACCGGGAAATTCTTATGTAGCTGAACCGGACGAACGGCCGCTACACTATCCAGAGATTCGGGTCCGGACAAGTCCCTTATTTCGTGTCTAATTAAAATAAATATTGCCAATGTTCTCAAATGGTATTTCAAAATCTAAAGTCTGTTTTATTGAATATAAAAGGCATACAGCGCACATACAAAATATTTAATACAAAAATAAGGAAAAGAAATAAATATTATTTGGCTTACAACCAAATCGAATGGAAAAATAAAAACTCTCACCTCACTTATACAATCGCCTAGAATACACGAAAATCTAAAAATAATTACAACCGCCTAAATACACGATTTAATCTATTAAAATACATTAAAAATAAAAATAAAGAGAAATTAAAACCTACAAAACAGAGGCTTAGCACAATATATACAGCACGCCACAATTAGGACTCAAATAGACAGAATTGGGAAATCAAGAATTGGGGGCATGCGTTTAGGGGGTAACCGGGTTGGCTCGGCTAGCCGGCCCGATTAGACCTGGAAAACATTTTGAAACGTCCCTGTATTTTTGGTTTTGTGGCAAAATCATTTTTGAAAACAATTTTTCCGGTTTACATGCATTTTTATATATTAAGTGGGTCGGTTCTCGGGAGAACTGGGTCTCCGTCGTTGAATTGTTCTAAATGCAATTTTACTAAAAATTGAATCTATGGTCGTGATGCACACAACAAAATTCATTTTGATGATTTTTGGGGTTTTCTAACTTTTTGGGATTTTTTTGGGAATTTTTGGGGATTTTTATGGATTTTTTATGAAATTTTTTTTTGGGTTTTAAAGGTAAAATTCTGATTCTGAAAACTACAGTGGTACAACTGTAAATTACAGTCGTGGAAAATCAACTACAGTCGTACGACTGTAATTACAGTCGTACGACTGTAAATGCTGAAAATTTAGGATTTTACCAAAATCTTATTTAAAACAAGCTGGAAATAAAATTACCTGAAAATCGACTACAGTCGTACGACTGTTCATCGACTCAAGAACAGTCATACGACTGTTCTTGATTTCCAGAACAGAAACGCAGAAAAATGGACAGAAATGCAGAAAAAGCACACCAAACACCCAGAAAGCTTGTAAAAGAGAGGGGAAAAGGGGTATTTACTTCCGTGGCGTGCGTCCACCGTAGGATTGACCCCTGGCGTCGCTCCAATCCACTAAAATCCGGACTTTTCTCCTTGAGTTAGGGTTTGAGATCTGGGCCCAGAGATTTCCAAATGCTGAGAAATTTTGATGAGGAGTTCCTCCTTCTCTTTTTGATTTTCTTCTTCTCTTGTTTTTTTTTTCTCTTGTTTTTTTCTCTATCTGCTTTCTCTCTCTGTCTGTCTGTTCTTCTTTTTTTCCTTTTTTTTTCGTCCCCTCCCTTTCTGTCTTTCTTTTTTTGCTTTTATGGGTAGATCTACAGTCGTACGACTGTAGTTTGACTATAGTCGTACGACTGTAGCAATAGTCGTACGACTATAATTTTTTTTTTTTTGAAAGTGAAATTCCGACGTTTACAGCTGCCCCTCGCGTGATCAAATTCACCACCTGAACTTAGTCTGGGGTAGATGATGTGAATTTGAGAAACGCGATTCAAAGCACCGCAGATTTAGGAAAGAATCCTCTATTGAAATAAGCCGATATCAGGTCTAGGTCACCCGAGGCGATACTGGGGAGGAATAAGCCGATATCAGGTTTAGGCTACCCGAGGCAAAGCTGAGGAAAAAGTAAGCAGATATCGGGTCTAGGTTACCCGAGGCAAAGCTGATGAGGAAATAAGCCGATATCAGGTTTAGGCTACCTGAGGCAAAGCTGATGAGGAAATAAGCCGATATCAGGTTTAGGTCACCCGAGGCAAAGTTGAGGAAGAAATAAGCCGATATCGGGTCTGTCACCCGAGGCAAAGATGAGTTTGAAGTGTGGGATTCGAATTGGTTTCAAAGATCTAGGATCTTGCTTGAATCGATCTCCAAGAATCTGAAATGTGGCTTGGTCGGTTTTTCAAGGATTGGGAATCATGCTTGAAGAAGTTCAAGGATTCGAAATCTAGCTTGAATGAAATAAAGGGTTTGATATAGAACTAAGCCGATACCGGGTCTAGGTTACCCGAGACAAGAAAAGATGGAATGCGGTTACGCCGATATCGGGTCTACGTTACCCGAGGCAAAAGGAAGGTAGAACCATGGTTAAGCCGATATCGGGTTTATGTTACCCAAGGCAAAGGAAGGTGGATTGTGGATTAGTCGATATCAGGTTTATGTTACCCGAGGCAAAGGAAGGTGGATTGTGGATTAGCCGATATCGGGTTTATATTACCCGAGGCAAAGGAAAATGGATTATGGGTTGGCCAATATCGGGTTTATGTTACCTCGAGGCAAAGGAAGGTGGATTGTGGATTAGCCGATATCGGGTTTATGTTACCCGAGGCAAAGGAAGATGGAATTTTGACGATTTGAAATCCTACTGGAATTGGATGAGCTTGAAATAATAAGAGGTTCAAGGATCTGAAACCATGCTTGAACATAATGGAGTTCAAGGGTTTAAGATCTGACTTGAATGAAGGAAGTGGTTCGAGGATTTGTAACCATGCTTGAACGTAATGAAGTTCAAGGGTTAGAAATCTTGCTTGGATGAAGGGAATAGGTTTAGGGAGGATAATTTTGGTGTTGGCTGGGGAATGAGTATTTATCCCTTGATCGATGATTTTGGAAACAAAAATTTTTGCCCCTTCGATCAAGGATAAATACGGCTTGATTGTTCTGCCCCTTGGAAACTTGACTGTTTTGCCCCGAAATTATGCCATCCCTGCTTTGAGAGCGATCCTGGTTAGGGGAGACCTAGTGATGGCAGTGGATACCTGCACTTGGATTGGTCATGATGCATATGCATATGAATTGTGCGTGTTTACTTTAAACGTATGCACGGATGCATGTATGGTTCTAAATGTATGTATGCATGCAACATGTGGCTTATGCTTTGTTATTGGTATCCGTGCGAGCCCGGAGACGGAATTCATGGCTTGAGACTGGCCCCGATGGTAACCTAGGTGACCTAGTCTGATTGTTCCGGCGTGTCTTCTGACCGACTGAATACTACGCTGACCTAGGTATTAGGGGAGTTGGCCATCTTGAGTGACCTTCCACTTTACCCTCTGCATATTCTGAAGCGTTGTCAGTGCTGAGCGGATCAGAATAGTATGCTGTGCCGACGAACAGTCCGTTTGATTGAGCAAGAAAATGAGAGTGAGACTTTGCATTTCTGTACCGCATGACAAGAGCTTCTGGGATATTATCACGGGCTTCGATGCAATGTCCTACTGATGGATGTTTATATGTAATGGCACGGTGCATGCAAGATGAACATCTGATCGGAAATCTAAACATGCACAATATTGCAATGGTGACAGCAGAATGAGTATAACAGGGAGTATGACAGTGACTCTAACTTCGCATGTCACCCCTCTCCTGTTGCCGACACGTCCTTTCGGTTTTTCGTGTCAACAAGTTTTTTTTTTTTTTTTTTTTTTTTTGAGAAAGATTTTGTGATGGGCATTTTGTCTGCGTTGATCCCTTTCCCGATGGTTTGTCTTAGGATGGGAAAGATATATCTTGATATGTTCGTTGCAACCCGCGAAGATAATGCTGTCGATGATGCCCAGTGACTTGGTTTTTTACTTGCCCCTAATATTATAGGTTTGTGTTTGGGGAGTGTTATAGGTTTGTGTTTGGGAAATAAAGCACTTCTACAGACAAGGTTCGTTGTACGATGTCACCCGTAAGTGAACATTGACATGCAACAACATAACAAATGCATATTGAACACCAAAATTGAATACAAAACATTCATGACACAATGAATGCGGATGCATTAGGAAAACTTAAAATGTGGCTCTGGTTTTAATTGGTGCCCCTTCAAATTACCAATATGCCCTTTCGGTTTTACACATTGGAGAGTTTTTTTTTTTTTTTAAGCCCGATCACCGGATAGAGTTGCTATTATGGATGGACAACCTGAGATGAATTTAAGTAACCACTGGATTGTCCTGCGGTCTGATACTGTATTCATGTTTCCAATTCACCCCAGATTTCAGTTCAGACACGGCTCCCGAAGACTGCATGCTTGAAATGGTTGGCAAATGTAACTTTCCTTTTGAATATGAGTACAACAGACTTTGTAAGCTTTCCTGTTGATGGTGTCGTACCCTTCATGATTGTTGAAAGCTTTGCAAAGTCAAGTTGCCCCAACACAGTTGGTGAAGTTCACAAACGCATAACCAAAATTTCCTCCAGTCTTGAAATCCATAGGCAAATAGAGGAAATCATAAGCAGGCTTCCTTTTGGACTTATTCTTGTTTTCCTCCAGACTATGCTTGTCCAGAATTTGCAGCAGCTTATGTCTTTGAAACTGATTTGGTAGGTTTCTGATCATCAGGCTTGTTTTTCCCACCAAGATTAGCTTCAATCTTTTTTTTTATTCAACTTGGTCTCTTCAATAGTCAATTTCTTGGGCGAGCACTGTCGTTTTCTTCATTTTCCCCCTTTTTCAGCACTGTTGAACTCATTTGAAGCAGATTCATATCCAAATCCTCTATCCATCATCAAATAAAATCCCTTCGCATTATAATTAGTCTGGGAGTTTAGATTGAAGAGAAATGGCGTAGGATTAAAAGGGTTTCCCCAATTTGGTACAGGTTGATGATAAACGAAGACGGATTGAAGCTGCGCCATAACCACCTGCTCCGATGCTCTTTCGCTGATGAGATGATGTGGAAAAATACAATATGGAGTAGCATTGGGGTTCAACTTCTTGTTAGGAGCCATTGAAGGTAGGCAATATGGAATCACAGGATCGGTTCAAGTTCCAGAGAGAAGCTGAAAGTTAGAAGATGAAAGTGAAGGAAAGACAATAAAGGGAGGACAAAGGTGTTGAAGGCAAATGGAGAAGACAGAGAGGAGGGTGAAAAGGGAACTGCTTTGGGTAAAGACACCGATCTTCTCTGTCACCGCACGAAGTTAACTTTTCAAAACAGGAAATAACGTACTTATCTCCATTGTCTCAACTCATTGCCCTCAACATTTCCTGCAATAGATGGGCTGCCCCCAGATTCATTAAGGACTCAACAGAGTTTGACTCTATGATTGAAGAAAGCATAACTTTAGGCCAGGAGCAGAAATTTGACTGTAAGAGAGAGCTAAGATCTTCCACCGGTGCTTGCCCTCCTTTTTTTTTTTTTTTTTGAAGAAGCTAAATCCAAACCACAGCCACCTATTGATTTTCCTGCTGCATTCAGATTCATGTATGTCATGCGTATTTGATACATCTTTTTGGATGGACAATGCATGCGTAATGTCATATGCACATGAATGCCACACAAACAAGACTATACATGCACTAAAACTAATGTCTGCTTCAGAGTTTTACAGCATGGTCGTACGACTATACTTTTTTTTTTTTTGAAAGTGAAATTGCGGCGCTTACAGTACGATCCCGTGGGTCCATCTTTATGTTGGATGTGGGCATTTGGCCCACAGACTGCAGTTGGGCTCTATCAAGCCACTGCAGCCCCCAATTAAGATGGAGATGGCAGTCTAACTGTTATCATAACCCTGTAGTTTAAACTTGTACATCCCATGTCATTGATATCGGTGTCCAACATAGAGGCATGGATTGATCACCCTCTTTTATGTCCGAACATTAACTTGGTCCCGAATGCACTGAAACTCACAAACAAGTTCCCACTTGCTTGGGTGTGGCCACACTCTCATCAATCGCATTCATCAAGAGGCCGGTGATATCTTTCCAGTGGACTACTGAGTGACAAATCCCTTCTGCATATCCATAGCATTACCATGCTAAGTGACATACTCGAAAGTACCCATACTTGGCACCCTATTACAGGCCCTTTAGGCATCCCTCTAAGTATGTGACCTCACATGCAACACCATCATATGGTCAGGTCAAAGGATCCATACAAGTACTGCACGAGAATCACTTGTGATACTATACCATGTGGATTTCACGTTTAGTGGATCTATCCAGTACCATGCCCCTTATGCATGTACCCATTAACTTGGTTGACATTCCATGTCTAATGACCGGTAAGACACTGCCATACAACCAGGTTAATGATAGTCTCTTGTTCCATTCATTCCTATGACTGGAACAGACAATGGATCTATTTATGGTTATATCGTTTACCCTATCCATGGTCTTACTGCCAAGTGCATGACACTGGTCATCATGGATATGGATATGTCCATTGGATACTTCATTTAATATATTGCACAAGATTAATATAATAAATGAATTAATGCCTTTATTAATAACACAAATAAGTATAATACATGAATCCAATTAATGTATGATACAAATACAAGGACCAATGCCTCGAGACTAGGGCATATCCAACAATCTCCCACTTGCACTAGTTCCAACTAGGCATGGGCCTAATCCCTATAGATCTAGTGTGACCCTTATACTTGGCCTGGGCCATTGCCTTGGTCAAAGGATCTGCGGCATTATCCTCGGTGTCCACTCTGTGCAATGCAATGTCACCTCTCTCCGCGATCTCTCGTATGAGGTGAAACTTTCTGAGCACGTCCTTTGTGTTCTTGTGTGACCGAGGCTCCTTAACTTGTGCAACGGCCCCATTGTTGTCACAGAAGATATCAACTGGGTCCTAGATAGTTGGCACTACTCTCAACTCAGTGATAAACTTCTTCATCCACACAGCTTCCTTAGCCACATCACACGCAGTGATGTACTCAGCTTTTGTTGTAGAGTCCACGATGGTTGGCTGCTTTGAGCTCCTCCAGCTTACAACACCACCATTTAGCAAAAATACATACCCAGACTGCGAGTGGTACTCATCTTAGTCAGTCTGGAAGCTTGTATCAGTGTACCCAGTAACTGATAGCACTTCCTGACCACCATACACTAAGAAGCTATCCTTAGTCTGGTTAAGGTACTGAAGGATTGCCTTGACAGCTTTCCAGTGATCCTCCCTGGGATCTTGCTGGTACCGACTCATCATACTCAGTGCAAAGGCGACATCAGGTCTCATACATAACATGGAGTACATAATTGATCCTATAGCCGAAGCATATGGAACCAATTTCATATTCTCCCTGTCCTCCCTTGTCTTAGGATAATGCTTCTTACTAAGTTTCAGCCCATGGCCCATTGGCAAGAAACCTTTCTTAGCCTGGTCCATGCTGAACCTTTTCAGAACTTTGTCTATGTACGAGGCCTGACTTAGGCCCAAAAGCCGATTTGATCTATCCCTATAGATCCTGATCCCTAAGATCATCTCAGCTTCGCCTAAGTCCTTCATTGCGAAGCACTTACTCAGCCACTGCTTTACCCCTTGCAGCGTAGGTATGTCGCTTCTAATGAGTAGGATGTCATCCACATAAAGTACCAAAAATGTGACAATGCTCCCACTTGTCCTCTTATACACACAAGGCTCATCTTGATTCTGTATGAAGCCATATTCCTTTATAGCCTCATTGAATCTAAGATTCCAACTTCGGGATGCTTGCTTCAATCCATAAATGGACCTTTGAAGCTTGCATACCCTTCCCGGATACTCTAGATCGACAAAACCCTCAGGTTGTGTCATGTACACATCCTCGAGTAGCTTTCCATTAAGGAAAGCGGTTTTGACATCCATGTGCCAGACTTCATAGTCATACCATGCGGTTATGGCTAGCAAGATCCTAATGGATTTGAGCATGGCTACTGGTGAGAAAGTTTCATCATAGTCTATTCCATGGACTTGTCTGAAACCTTTCGCAACCATACGCCCCTTGAAGGTATTGTCGGCCTTTAGCTTATAGCACCACTTGCAACCTATTACCTTAGCACCCGGAGGTGGATCAACCAAGTTCCAAACTTGGTTATTGTACATAGATTGCATCTCTATCTCCATGGCTTTGCGCCAATTCGCAGACTGTGGGCTTGCTATAGCCTCCTGGTAGGTTTTGGGTTCTTCCTCATCCCAGATGAGAAGAGTTTGATCAGCGGTAACGAGGAAACCATACCTCTCCGGTTCCCGACGATCCCTACCAGATAATCTAGGTCCTTGTGCGGCCTGGGTCGGTGCTTCCTCCTGTGGAAGCTCCACCTGGGCCTCCGAGTTATCCTCTTTAGGAGATTGTGGACCTTGAACTTCCCTGAGTTCAACATTGCTCCCACTATCTTTCTTGGAAAGGAACTCCTTTTCTAGGAAGACCCCCTTCCTAGCCATGAACAGCTTGTTCTCGGCGGGGTTGTAGAAGTAATACCCTTTGGTTTCCCTAGGGTAGCCCACAAACAAGCATTTATTGGTTTTGGGCTCCAGCTTGCCACTATTCAATTTCTTGACATATGCCTCGCATCCCCAAATCCTTAGGAAAGACACATTGGGTTCCTTACCCGTCCATATCTGATGTGGGGTCTTTTCCACTGCCTTAGTCAGAGTATTATTTAAGATAAGAGCTGCTGTCTCGAGGGCGTGTCCCCAGAAACTAATTGGGAGAGAGGCTTGACTCATCATTGAGCGGACCATGTCCAACAGGGTCCTGTTCCTCCATTTGGACACCATTCCATTGTGGTGTTCTGGGAGGAGTGAGCTGTGGAACTATTCCATGCTCTCTCAAATATGAGTCAAACTCTAGGCTCATATACTCACCACCTCAGTCCGACCAAAGGGTTTTGATATTTTTGCCTCGCTGGTTCTGTACCTCGTTCCTAAATTCCTTGAACCTATCAAGGGTCTCAAACTTGTGTTTCATCAGATAGACATAGCCATATCTGCTGAAATCATCCGTGAACGTGACGAAGTACAGGTGCCCACCTATAGTCGCAGCACTCATGGGTCCACATACGTCTGAATGTATTAGGTCCAATAAGCCAGTGGCCCTTTCAGCCTTCTTGCTAAAAGGCGCCTTAGTCATCTTGCCTCGTAAACATGATTCACATGTGTCAATTGGCTCCAAGTCAAATGACCCTAAGACTCCAGCTTTGTGAATCCTAGCTTTGCGCTTCTCGTTTATGTAGCCAAGAAGACAATGCCATAGGTAGACAGGATTAAGTTTGTTGGGCTTAACCCTTTTTGTGTTTAAGTTATAGACATGATTGGTTTCATTTAAGTCCAGGAAATACAGGCCATTATTTAATAGAGCATCTCCATAAAATAATCCCTCTCTAGATATGGAAATTTTACCATTAGAAATTGCAAAATAAAATCCAGAAATATCCAACATAGAAACCGAAATAATATTCCTGCACATAGCAGGTACAAAATAACATTGTTCTAAAATTAAAACCAATCCACTAGGCATCAGAAGGCGGTATTCACCGATCTCTATGGCAACAACCCTTGCTCCATTTCTGACCCGCAAGTCCACCTCTCCCAACCCCAGTGACCTTCTGTTCTTAAGTCCCTGCACACTCCAACAAATGTGAGAACCATATCCAGTATCCAATACCCAGGATGTTGAAACAGTAAGGTTAATGTTTATAACATAAATACCTGAAGTGGATGCACCTTGGCCCCTTCTTTGCTCTCCCATCAGCTTAGGACACGATCTCTTCCAATGGCCCGCCTGTCTACACCCGAAATAGACATCTTCAGGACCTGCCTTCTACTAGGCCTTGGGTTGGGCTTTGGCCTTCTTAGCCTTTAGCCTTCTTGGCCTTGGCCTTACCCTTGGCAACAAGAGGGTTCCCCTTGTTGACCAGCAGCACCGGTGGAGTTTTTTTGATTGACTGCTCAGTAAGCTTAAGCATCCCATGCAGCTCACTAACAATGTGATTCATCCCTTGCATGTTGTAGTTCAGGATGAACTAATCATAAGAATCCGGCAAGGATGCTAGGATTGTGTCCACCGCAAACTCCTGAGAGATGGGCGATCTGAGACGGGCTAAAGTGTCCAAATAGCCCTTCATCTTGAGCACGTGTGTGCTCACAGATGTCCCAGCCCCCATCTTACAGGAGTGGAATGCCTTGTTGGTTAGGTACCTTTCCTGACGAGCTTGCTCCTGAAACATCTCATTTAGAGTTGTTATCATAGCAAAGGCTTGATGGTCCATAAACTATTTTTGCAGTTCGGGAACCATACAGGCCAACATTAGGCATGTCACATCCCTATTATCTTTGACATGCACCTCGTATTCCTCCAGCTGGGCAGCCGGTGGATTACGTCCTTGAGGCACAGCCGGTATAGGCCTCTCCATCACATACTCTTTGGACTCCTGTCTTAGAACTATTCTCAAGTTCCTAGACCAGTCCAAAAAGTTAGGACCGGAAAGCTTGTCCCTTTCAAGAATCGACCGCAGTGATAAAGTATTATTGTTTGCCATTTAGAGTTTCTACACAGAAAAACATTTAGAGTGTTAATAAAGGACTTTACTTTGTTATTCCCATATGAAATTAATAATGAATCAAGTTATTAATTAAACCGAGTTGTTGGGCTCATGGGCCAAGATCCATATTTCATTAAGATATAGCCAGACGAGGGCCTGGTACAACTATACCCTAACTATTTAGGTAGGAACGCTGTCCAATCCCAACCTAGGGACTCTTAGTTTGATGGGCTTCTTGGCACTTACCCATTTGTGCTTAGGGCTAGGAGAATCCTACTACCCATGCTAAGTCAAAACCTCCATTCAAGTGTTAGAGTATCCCATACCCTAACCCTATACAAAGTGACAATACTCCAGTGTATCCTGCGAGGGCATGGTCTATAACTGGCCTATTCCCACTTCGAGCCGGTTTTGAATTAGGGAAGCACTTTTAAGTGACTTAGTAATTTCATTTAGTTTTTAGATTCAATTAACAATGGCTTGCATACATAAGGCAGGTGAAATGCGGTTGGATCATACGTTCATACATACATATAAATATAAAACATAATTAAATAAATAAGTAAAATGGATTGATATGGGCCTTTATTACATCCTAATATTATTCTAGTAAACCTATACTAGAAAACAATATCAGGTGGGCCTCCATCTTCTTCCTTCTGGGCTTGCACCTCCACTTAGGCTGACCACTCCATGGGCTTCTTCTTTTACAAATTTAATAATAATTGAATAAAATAAAATTACATTAAAAGAAAAACGAGCCAAAAAGAAAATACAATCCATCTTGAATAAGGCCCAATAGCATCCAATCATACAAAATATTTAATCACCCATATGCATCCAATACATATAATTCATAAGCATGTTATAATGCATGATTTAAGCCCATTTCAATTATGTCCAAGCCATTATATAGAAATCGCCAATTTCGGCCCACCATGGTTCTAATCCTTAACGGGCTTTGGGCCTCCAGCCCAGGCAGTCCAACTGCTCCCACTGGAATTGGGAAACCATGGGTCCAATTCAGTCGTCCAAGTAATTGTGCCAAAATTACCCGAACCAATTTCAATTAACCATATTAATTTCCAAAATTAATATCACATGAATAAAATAAAATTTCATTCAAGAAACCACACGCATTTAAATTACATAAATTTAAACACACGAATTTTAAAACCAATTAAAATTTCAAAACTAGGCCCCGGGCCCAAAACCCGCCAAATCCAAAAACACTGGACCCGGCCCGTTGCGGCTAGGGCAACCAAGTTGCCCTAGTAGCAGCAGCCGCTGCTAGGGACAGCAAAGGTGCAGCCGCCTTAGCTGCTGCCTGCTACTGCCTAGCAGTGGCACTGCCGCTGTGCAGTGGCCACCCAGCGGCCACTGCCCAGCAGCAGCAGGCACAGGCCGCTGCTCCAGCCGCGTGTGGTGATTCCGCTGCTAGCAGCCTCGCACCCTGGGAACAACCAGATTTTTTTTTTAAACGGAAAAAAAATATATAAAAATATATCATGGCATCCAACAACAAGAAATTCACCATTCCAAAACATACAATTAAATTAAACAAACACAAACCAATATGCATATTCAATTCCAATTGTATGAAAAACAAATGGGAAAAATCTTAAACCCAAACCAAGAACGCCAATAGAAAATCTCCAATTTAAAACATGGGATTCAACCAATTTTAACAATTTCCACGGATCAAAAGCCCTCTTTGATACCACTGTTGGGATTTTTCACCGGAAATCACCCGATGAAAGTAGAAGAACACGATGATTTCCTCAAATCCGTGCCCAGGAGCAATTGAAAAGGAAATTGGAAAAACAAAAATTTAATAGAAAGAGATAATTCTCTTACCCGGAATATCTCTTTAAGAGATGGATGCAGACGGCAGGAATCAATATAGAATCCCTCCTCGTTCACGTACACGAACGCCTAACGAACACCACCCGTACTAGCATCGGAAAACATGAACTATGGAGAAGAGGCTTGGTGAATTTCGGCTATGGTGTGTTCCACTCATGTTGGCCGAAATTCTCCTAGGGTTAAAACCCTTGGTTAGCCGAATTCCTTAAGGGAATTAAGGCCCAGCTTGGCTTATTCATTTTGTATGGGCTTCCTTCTTTTAATTCAAGCCCAATCTTATTTTAATTAGTCTGGTTTAAATTAATTTCAAGCCCAACTTTAATATATCTATGTATTTAATATATTACACCAAGTAATATATTATTTACATTTAAATTAAAATTAGTTTGACCAATTAATTTAATCCATCAAATTAAAATTAGATCTTCACAAAGTAAAATCATATGTAAACCTATACATATGAATATTTCCACCTAGGAAATAATCTCATAATTAATCCAATTAATTATGAAGAGCCAATTAAATATATATTAATTTTATTATTAGGATCAATCCAATTGATCTTTATAATATAATTAATATATATACCTCTCTCTCCAGAAGTGTATACTCCAAGCATACATGTGATTCATTAAGTCGGTGTTCAGTCGCTCAATGTGTATGACCCCGTGGGTCCATCTTTATGTTGGCAGTGGGCCTTTGGTCCATAGACTGCAGTTGGGCTCTAGCAAGCCACTGCATCCCCCAATTAAGATGGAGATGGCAGTCTAACTGTTATCACAACCCTGTAGTTTAAACTTGTACATCCCATGTCATTGATATCGGTGTCCAACACAGAGGCATGGATTGATCACCCTTGTTTGTGTCCGGACATTAACTTGATCCCGAATGCACTGAAACTCAAAACAAGTTCCCACTTGTTTGGGTGTGGCCACACTCTTATCAGTCATATTCATCAAGAGTCCGGTGATATCTTCCCAGTGGACTACTGAGTGACAAATCCCTTCTGCATATCCATAGCATTACCATGCTAAGTGACATACCCAAAAGTACCCATACTTGGCACCCTATTACAGGCCCTTTAGGCATACCCCTTAGTATGTGACCTTACATGCAACACCATCATATGGTCAGGTCAAAGGATCCATACAAGTACTACACGAGAATCACTTGTGATACTATACCATGTGGATTTCTCGTTTAGTGGATCTATCCAGTACCATGCCCCTTGTGCATGTACCCATTAACTTGGTTGACATTCCATGTCTAATGATCGGTAAGACACCGCCATATAACCAGGTTAATGATAGTCTCTTGTTCCATTCATTCCCATGACTGGAACAGACTACGGATCTATTTATTGTCATATCGTTTACCCTATCCATGGTCTTACTGCCAAGTGCATGACACTGGTCATCATGGATATGGATATATCCATTGGATACTTCATTTAATATATTGCACAAGATAAATATAATAAATGAATTAATGCCTTTATTAAAAACACAAATAAGTATAATACATGAATCCAATTAATGTATGATACAAATACAAGGACCAATGCCTCAGGACTAGGGCATATCCAACATGTAGATCTATAACAGCTAGTTACAGCTCATCCTGCATGGGAGAAGAATGGGGCGTGATTTATAGGTATGATTGTGGAGAAATTATACAATGGACCCGGTCCATGTGGACCTTTCTAATGAAAAACTGACACATACATGTTTTTTTATTTCCCCAATACTCATAATACTTATATGTCAGTTTTTTATTGGAATGGTTCACGTGGACCCGGTGCACTATAGAATTTCTCATGATTGTGTCTTTTTGTCTGCTATTTAAGCAAAATAATGGAAGAAAATAAGGGGGTCGACCAGAACAAAAAAAAAGTTTGGATTAAAAAGAGCTCTAGAGATTAGGAGAAGAGAATCATATCTGTGTGTTTTGGTTCATTTCCGTGCATAAAAATCACCTAAAACCAAAAATACAAGTTTGCTGTTTCTGGGCAGGATGAACAGCCGGACGGATATAATTACAGTCATGCAATTGTAAATACAATAGTATGACTGTAGTTGGTCACACGGTTGTAAATTCTTCCACCTAAATCATTTTGGCAATTTTCTGAACGGAAGAAAATTATAGTCGCACGACTGTAATTAAAGCCGCATGACTGTAATTACAGCCGTGAGGCTGTAGTTTCCGGCTAGCAACAGAAAATACAAAAAATCCAAAAAAATTCAGAAAAATCCAAAAAAAAAGAAAAATTATAAAAATTTATAAAAATCAGAGAATCATCAAAATCATCAAAAATAAGTTCATCTCATACATTTACGACCTTAGATTTATTTTCTGGTTTGTTACAATAAGTTCATCTTCATCTCTCTTTTGATTCTATCGTAGTCATGGTTCTTGGGACCATGGAATTTAAGGAAAAATTTTAAACCATATTTTCCTCTGCGCTATGATTTTCCTCGTGAGAATTCCCTTCAACAGTATATCAGATGACCTATCTTAGCCAACATTCTCTTTCCAAGAGTATTTATGAGCTAGTACACCAAGTCATGCCTAAGTATCATACCAAATCAGTATTCATAAACTTTAAACACAAGATCACAACACTCATATGTTCATCAAATCATCTGGACTTAATTAGTATATATGCATCATAAACCATAAACAAGATCATAGCACATCATAAGCCATAAGTTAATATCACTATGTAAGTTGGTATAAAATGATCAACTTAGTATACATGATCATGTCAGTATAAACTCAAGATATTCGTACAATACCTACAATATCATGTTAGTACATACATAAGATATGACCAAGTTCTCCCCCTTTGTCATCAACAAAAAGAATGAAATGGATAAGCCATAAAAGCATAATATTGGAGATAATACCATAAAGATAAGTGTACAAGCATTAATACTATATTTTGGTTTGGAGAGACCAAAATACAGAAAAATACCTATAAAGAGAGTACTAGGCAAGATAGAAGTTCATACTAATTAGAGAGTACTTATAAAGCTAGGAAAAATGGAATAGAGAGTAGTTAGTGAGAATAATGGAAGCCTTGAGTATGCTTCTATTAAAGAGATCTCTCTGTGCCTTTACAAACCGATACTTTTACTACTGACCTGAGGTGGAGGGTGCTGGATCTTTTGGTGAACCACTATAGAAATGAGAAACCATTAGATGCATAAAGTCAACCTTACTAGACAACTCTCTTTTACTAGACAACTCTCTTACTTCTCTGGTCACTCTAGAAAGAGTCTCTTCTTGGTATTGTACAATGTTGGGCATCCTGGACTGCATTTCCATAATCTACATCTGGATACGCTTAAGTGCACCTAGAATCTGTTGAAATGTTATAGAGTTCATCATGGTCTGGGCAGTTTTAAGGATTTCAGCTGTCACTTTCAAGGAGGATTCTAAAGTAAAGGCTGTTGTTCAAATGTGATCTTGGGTAGAGGTGAAATGAAAATGGGGAAAATCTGGTGGGATGGTAGAATGGTTAGGAGTTATAGGGATATTGATAACTGGAGGAGAGGGAGCTGAAGGCTCAATGGTCAAGGGCTTGGAAGGAAAACCAGTGGGATAGTACTATTGAGCCATTTTGATTGAAACAAGGTGAAGGCATTGGAAGGAACAACTGTCTTTCACTGCTGATGTTTCTGTGAAGTGAAGCAGGCCTTATGAAACTTCTTTGACCACTCTTATTGACTTGGACTTCGGTAAATGTATCTTGATTGTGTTTTACATTCTTGTTCTGACAAATCTCTCTCAAGTGGGATAGTAGGAATTTAAATCTTGTGTTTGTTTTTTCTAATAGTGCTCTCAATATTCACTCTATTGAGAATGGATTTTGGACTGATGACAGAAGGAATATGATTCTCGGTGGATATATCAAAGTAATGAAAGAATTTGGTCAAGAGCATACTGTAAAGGAATGAAGATGCATCCATTATTATGGTTAGATAGTTGATCATTATCCAGGGTAGATTGATGGGATTTTTATGAATCAAGTGCCATGTAAAGCACACATCAAAGGCCATTATGGCTAGGCTATATGTTTATGGTGTAAAGAAAGTTGAGTTAAGAGCTGTAGAGTTTTGAAGGTTCCATTCAAATATCTAGAATCAAGTCTAGAAGTTGGAATCTTGTGATCATGAGGTATATTAAACAACTCTCTAACAAAGGTCTCATAGTCATAGTAGTCAAACATAGGCTACTTTGTAATTTTGGCTCCTACTCTGGGAAGATTGAAAATTTTGGCAAATACCTTTTCATTGACAGGCCAAGTCTTCCTTCTTAGGACTACTTCAAAGTGCTTGTCACCTAAGTCAATAGGAGTTTTATAGAATTTTGTGACTAATGAAGGAACTATGGGTTCCTTAATTTTGCAAATCTCCTCCCGTTTTTGGAATCTAATCTATTCAACAAATGGGAATTCTCCTTTTCCCAAGTATTCCCAATCTATTCTTCTACAGGGCACTTTTGACCTAGAGAATCCATTAGAGTAAGCTAAATTACCTCTTTCAAGAATGAAAATCATGGATGGAGCTGAAGGAGACTTGTTAGGCTTTTAAGTTTTGCGTTGGCTCATTGTGAGCAGACGACCTTTTAAGCGAGACGCAGCGAAGCGAATCGAGGAAATAGAGAAGTTAGAAATGTTTAGATTTTGAAAATGGGGTTTGATGATCTTATTTAAGAAAACCATTTATTCTTTTTGGAAATCCTTTTGTAGAAAACCTTTTCCCATTTTATTACTTAATGACCTCGAAGCTTAAATTTCAAGATCAGTGACAGGGTCGCCACCCGGACCAGCTCATCTGGGAAATTCTGGTACAACTCCCTACCGAGCGTAGACTACTGTACCTAATCCAGAGATTTAGGGTTCAGGCAACTTACCTATTCAACCTCAAGCTTGTTCATTTAAAAGTGCATATGACGATAATTTACTCACTTATTATCTTTCTCTACCCAATTTAATCCTTTACTACTAGCCCATGTTCCTTCAGATGACAGGAATAAAGTGCATAAAATTAAAGTACGGAAATATAAACCATACATCCAAAAATAAACCAAAAAGAAATAGAGGCCTTATTACAACCCAAAGAAAGAAAAAAAGGCTTTCATCCTCACCCTTACAATCGCCTAGATACACGAGGATCTAAAAAGTACAATCGCCTAGAATACACAATTAAACTATGAAATACATCCAAATAAAAATAAAGAAAATTAAAAGCTACAAAACAAATGGTTAGCACAGATATATCCCAAACAAATAAAGGACTCATACAAGACAGAATGGAGATTTTAGGAAGTGGGAACATGCATTTAGGGGATAACCAAGAAGTCCGGGCGACTTGCTTGGTTAGACTTAGAAAACGGTTTTAGAAACAACCTGTATGTTTTTTATGCTTGAAAACGGTTTTGGAAAACGGTTTGGCTCAATTACATGCAAATTCCTTCGGTTTAGTGGGTCGGTTATCCCAGAATCGGGGTTCCATTCGTAGGGGTTCCTAATTCCAAACATTCATCTATGGTCTGAAAACAGTAAACATACCAAAAACAGGTTTCACGCGACGATGTCCGTGCAGGTCATCTCGTGATTCTGCCTTTTGCTCGTCACTATAGTCGTGCGACTGTGTTACATTTGTACGGCTATAATTTACAATCGTATGATTGTAATGGTTACAGCCGTGCAACTGTAATGAACAGTGCCCAACAGTGCTTGTGAGCGGACGACCTTTTCGGGGGCTTCAGATCACGGATAGCCTAGTTTCCAGGATGTTTGAGATTCTCCGAGCAACATTCTAGTCGCTTTCAAGTCCCGTTCGAGCCCGTCCGGTCCACAGGTAACTAAGTAGTTCTCATCACCGAGGTCGGGAAAAACCCATGCTCACAGGCGGCTGCCCCTCACTGGACCAAAGTCGGCTCATCGTGGGCTGTAAAGCCTAGATCTAGTTTGGTCTTGCCACTAGGAGCACGGTGGGGAAGAAAAAGGAAACATACCTGGCGTTCCTTGTTGGGGTAGCCGACTGTGGTTCCAAGTCGACTCGCTACAGTGGAGTGTACCCATAATGTCGGCTCACTGCGGTGGAGCATGCCCATAATGTCAGTTCATTGTGGTGGAGCATGCCGGTAATGTCGGCTCACTACGGTGGAGCATGCCTGATAAGAGATTCAATTCTTCCCCGTGTTGTGGATCACCGAATAGACATCTCTTCTGTTCTTTTTTCAACAAACACTTCTTCCTCTCCCATTTGGCGAAGAGGTTGAAATGGCAGTTCTTCCCTTCCTATGTGGTGAAAAGGTTGAACAAAACATATTGTCCCTCCTATGTGGTGAAGAGGCAGCACGAGCTTGCAGTTCTTCTCCGTGTGGTGGAGTTCCTGTGAAATTGATATCAGGTTGTGTATTTAGTTCTTGATCAACAATTTTGGAAACAAAAATTTTTGCCCCCTCGATCAAGAATAAATACGGTTGAATTGTTTTACCCCCAGATTCCTGTTAAAGGCAAGAAGTTCTTCAAAAGACATTTCTTCCCTGCCCATGTGACGACAAGGTTGAAATGGATGTTCTTCCTTTCCCATGTGACGATAAGGTTGAACAAGCTTGGTTGAGTTGCCTTGCCCCTAGATTCCTGTCAAAGGCAAGAAACTTCTTCAAAAGACATTTCTTCCCTGCCTATGTGACGATAAGGTTGAAATGGATGTTCTTCCCTTCCCACATGACGAAAAGGTTAAACGAGCTTGGTTGAGTTGTCATACCCCCAGATTCCTGTTAAAGGCAAGAAACCTCTTCAGAAGACATTTCTTCCCTACCCATGTGATGATAAGGTTGAAATGGATGTTCTTCCTTTCCCATGTGATGAAAAGGTTGAACGAGCTTGGTTGAGTTGTCTTACCCCCAGATTCCTGTTAAAGGCAAGAAACTTCTTCAGAAGACATTTCTTCCCTGCCCATGTGACGATAAGGTTGAAATGGATGTTCTTCCTTTCCCATGTGATGAAAAGGTTGAACGAGCTTGGTTGAGTTGTCTTGCCCCCAGATTCCTATTAAAGGCAAGAAACTTCTTCAAAAGACATTTCTTCCCTGCCCATGTGACGACAAGGTTGAAATAAGATGCACTGTCCCTTCCATGTGGCAAAGAGGCAGCATGAGCTTGGCGGAGTTGTCTTGCTCCCAAATTCCTGTTAAAGGCAAGAAACTTCTTCAAAAGACATTTCTTCCCTGCCCATGTGACGACAAGGTTGAAATGGATGTTCTTCCTTTCCCATGTGATGAAAAAGTTGAACGAGCTTGGTTGAGTTGCCTTGCCCCTAAATTCCTGTTAAAGGCAAGAAACTTCTTTAAAAGACATTTCTTCCCTGCCCATGTGACGACAAGGTTGAAATAAGATGCACTGTCCCTTCCATGTGGCAAAGAGGCAGCACGAGCTTAGTTCTTCTCCGTGTGGTGGAGTTCCCGTGAAGATTGATATAAGATGGTTTTGCCCCCAGAATCTGTTAAAGGCAAGAAATATCATTCTCAGGATTATATTGGCATGAACAAATATTGTGATAATTGGAGAATTTTCCATACCTGAGAATTGGAGTTGCAGGGCTCTGATTTGCATGCGATGATTCTGAGGATGCTCCTGGATTAAACCTTTTCTATCTCAAGAGGATTCTTGACTCGAGACGACCCAATGGTGGCGATGAGTGTCTCAACAAAATTGGATGCAAGAGCGCGTATTTATTCCTTGATCGATAATTTTGGAAACAAAAATTTTGCCCCCTCGATCAAGAATAAATATGGCTGAGTGGTTTATGATGCATGTATGCATGAATGTGTGCATGATTCAAGTATATGCATGTATGCGACATGATGTCCCGGATACTACACTTGGTATCTGCACTATGCTGGGGAATGAACTTGTGACTTCCAATGGTTACTCCTATTGTCCGAATTCGACATTGAATACGTGACTAAGAAGACAATGAAAGGAAGGGCTGTGGCAGAATTTTTGGCTAACCAGCCTTTGGAGTCAGATTATGTTGAGAATCTGGAGTTCCCTGATGAACAGCTAGCTGTAATAAAAGCAAAACTGGGTAGATGGGTAATATACTTTGATGGAGCTATGAACAAGCATAGGCACGCCTGATGGAGAAATCATTCCCCTAGCTAAACGCCTAGAATTCTAGGTGACCAACAACGGGGTAGAGTACGAGCTTGCCTATTTGGGATTGATTCTCTGATTACACTAGGGGCACTGGAAGCACTGATAATTAGAGATTCGGCACTGGTAATTCATTAGATCACCAGTGAATGGGAAATAAAAGAAGAGTCACTCCGGCCATATCTCCAGTTGGTTTGGGACAAGGTAGAAGCTTTCAGGCTATACGAATTCAGGCACTTGCCGAGAGAAGATAATCAGATGGCGGATTCTTTAGCCATACTCTCATCAATGTGGGAAGAACCCCGGAAAGATCCCATGCAGCCACTGTAGTGGGGGTCGCACAAAATCCATGTTACTTGCCAGTCGGCGTTATGGAAATGGCCGAAGAGCACCCCTGGTGTCATGATATTCTACAGCTTATTCAGAACGGATAGTATCCTGATGATGCCAGTGAATCAGATAAGATCTCCCTCAGGAGGTTAGCAGCACAGTTTAGATTATCGAGGGTCAGATCTTCAAGAGAACTGCCGATGCTTGCTACTGAAGTGCCTAACAGAAAAAGAGGCTAAAGAAGTCATGAGGCAAATTCACATAGGGACCTACAGGCCACACATGAATGGGTTAGCTTTGGCCAAGAAAGTACTGCAGCAAGGCTATTTCTGGCTTATGCTGTAAGGAGATTATGTTGAAGAGGTGAAAAGATGCCATAAATGTCAGGTGTATAGAGACCTCAGTCATCTCCCATCACTCGAACTTCAAATATCAGCAACTCCGTGGCCATTTGCTACTTAGGGAATAGATCTTATTAGGGAAATAAGACCACCTGCATCTAACGGACACCAATTTATTATCATGGCTGTTGACTATTTCTCAAAGTGGGTAGAAGCGGAGTCCTTTACGCATGTCACGACCAAGAAAATGGCCAAGTTCATTGAGAAAAGTATCTTCACGAGGTACAGGATCCCGCATCATGTCATTACGGACAATGGGGTACAGTTTCAAGGGGTTACCGCCCAGCTGTTTCAAGATAAGGGGTTGAGCATCATAAGTCCTCTCCGTACCGCCCACAAGCTAATGGAGCAGTGGAAGATGCTAATAAATCCATCAAGAAGATTCTTTCAAAAATGGTAGTCACCTATAGGGATTGGGCCAATATGTTACCATTTGCTTTGTAGGGTTATAGAACCAGTGTCAGAACTCCCACCGGAGAAATGCCATACTCCCTAGTTTATGGGATGGCAGCTGTACTGCTAGTGGAAACCGAGATTAAGTCATTAAGGGTGGTTATGGAAGCACGGTTGCCAGAATCAGAATGGATTTGATCAAGATATGAACAGTTGGCACTGACCAACGACAAACGTCTCCAGGCATTAGATCATTTATAGATGTATCAACAGAGAATGGCTAGGGCCTATAATAGCAGAGTCCGTCACCAGAAGCACCCACTTAAGGCCGGAGACTTGGTTCTAAAACAGACGAAGCAGGTTAACACGGATGTAAGGGGGAAGTTAGGCCCAACTGGGAAGGTCCGTATTTGGTGAAGAAAGTACTCTCCAAGGGAGCTATAAGGATAATGGATATGGATGGAAACAAGTTCATGAACCCCGTCAACCAGGACAAGCTCAGGCAGTACTATGTTTAAAAAAAAGTGTAATGAAGGGACATTGATCCAAACTGGAGCGACGGGATGAAGTTTCCTAATGCATTTACATTCATCATGTCATAGATGTTTTATATGCTGTTTAGATGTTCAATATGCATGTGTCATGCCATTGCATGTAAATGTCCATGTTCAGGTTGCCGTACACTGCGAACCAGATTTGATGAAGCATTTCACATCCAAACACAAACCTCCAATACTAGGGGCAGGTAAAAGTTAAACCATGAAACAATATCAAGGATAATCCTCTCATGACCCTCGGTGGACTTGTCAAAGCGCATTTTTCATTTCTAAAATAATCCACTGCTAAAAAATCCACTCGGCTGGAGTGCTCTTGTAGACTTGGAAATCATCCAAAAAAAAAAAACAACGACAACAATCCCCAGCGAGAGCTTCTGACACGGAAAACAGAAAGGACGTGTTGGTAACAAGAAGCGAGTGACGGTCAAAGTCAGAGTCACTTTTGATTTTCCTAACGCATTCATTCTGATGTCATCATAATGATATTCATCAGAACTCTGTCTGTGTGTTGACCACATGTGACCATTTCATGACATCCACTAGGTGCTCCAAAGGCACCGAACCTATGCCCACATGCCAGATCACACGCGGTTTGTTTGCATTGCCTTTTTGCATAGCATTTGGGCATCTGCGGAATGTCCAAAATAATAATAATAATAATAATGAAACAAAGAAAATCATCCTCATTCTTGTTTCCATCCATCTGCCATCATTCAATCGCATCAATCCACGATCGTGCATCTCATTCACACATCAAGCCGTTTAGGTGCTCCCTGAGTGCCCAAACTCTTCTTATGCACCAAGCGCAAGCTTGTATCACTTGATCTAATTTCATTTTGTAAGAACCCAAGGTGCTCCCCGAGTGTCGAAACTCTTTTCCTGTGCCAAGCGCAAACTCATCTCATTTCATTGCATAGAGGCTTGAGGTGCTCCCTAAGTGCCGAAATGCTGTCGGTGTACCAATCGCACCTTTTCATCTTATTCCATCCATGAATGCCTAAGGCACTCCCTGAGCGCCGAAAATTTGCCCATGTGCCAAACGGGAGCTCATCTCACTACGTGCATAATAATCTCAATTCCTTTACAAGTAATATCTTGCTTCGATCCGTTGACACCCTAGTGTGTCATTCTTCCTATGGGTATAACTATGTACCCTATCTTAACTTCCTTTACAAGTAATATCTTGCTTCGATCCGTGGACACCCCAACATGTCATTTTCCCCCATGGTGTATAACTATGCACCCTATCTCAATTCCTTTGCAAGTAATATCTTGCTTCGACCCGTGGACACCCCAGTGTGTCATTCTTCCCAGGGGCATAACTATGTACCCTATCTTAACTTCCCTCACAAGCAATGTCTTGCTTCGACCCGTGGACACCCCAGTGTGTCATTCTTCCCAGGGGCATAACTATGTACCCTATCTTAACTTCCTTTACAAGTAATATCTTGCTTCGATCCGTGGACACCCCAGCGTGTCATTTTCCCCTGGGGTGCATAATTATGCACCCTATCTCAATTCCTCTGTAAGTAATATCTTGCTTCGACCCATGGACACCTTAATTGTGTCATCTTCCCCAGGAGCATAACTATGCACCCTATCTTAACTTCCCTTCCAAGCAATGTCTTGCTTCGACCCGTGGACACCCCAGTATGTCATTTTCCCTCGAGGTGCATAATTATGCACCCTATCTCAATTCCTCCTCAAGTAATATCTTGCTTCGACCCGTGGACACCCTAATTGTGTCATCTTCCCCAGGGGCATAACTATGCACCCTATTGCAAATACCATTTGCTTCAATCTGTGGACACCCCTGTGTGTCATTTTATCCCTGTGGTGTATTCTTATACACCATGTTTTGCTTTAGTATGCATCACCCCCACCAACATCCATTGCATCTGTAGGGTTGGTTTCGCATCATATAGCATGACATGACATTACATGACATCACATGTGCAACTCACCATCCATGCATGTGCACATCACGTCACGTATATTCATGTATACATTGTTCCCTGTTTGGTATTTGCCACGCATACACCTGTCGCCACTAATAAATGCTCTCATCAGGGGGGAAGGATCTTAAGAATGGCCAACCCAAGGAACTTCAGTGTCATAACAGATGTGGTGGAAGACTACGTCGCTTCATCATGATTTCATAAGGCAGTCAGGAAGGAAGTGGCAGCGATGTTGAGGGAAATGTTAGGGGATGATCTTGACAGAGTAGAGAGACTGACGGCCAGGTACGCTGAGTTGGAAACTTGGGTGGCAAAGCTCGAAGGAAAAATAAGGGGCATGGCAAGTACAGACTCCAATGTTGGTATTGCTAAGAAGCAGGATGCCCAAATTGCTGATACTTCCTCTCGATGCCTCAAAAGGCCCTCTCACCAGAACATGGGCTTACTGGGGTCAACCAGTAAAGGGAAATTGCAAGGGCCTCCTGACACCAGTGCCAACATTGACCCTGTTTTGCTACATATCCAGAACTCACTTCTCGAAGATAGCGGGGTAATTACTTCCTCTGGGCCTTGCTCGGTGAACAAATTATTCACCATATGCGGAAAGATGGGCCTGCTACAGAGTGTCCGACCATATGTGGCACCAACACCAGAACAAAAGGATAACTACTGCAGCTATCATGTGATGGCAGGCCATCGGACTAATGAATGTGTCGGTCTGTGAAGGAGGATCTAGAAGCTGATCGGAGAAGGAAAGTTGAGGATCCCACCTGCCTCCCATAAGCGACCAGGGGCAATCAAGGAGACCACTAAAGAAATTCCTCAAACTTCTCAGGGAGAGGAATGTGATGAAGAACTACAAGGTCTGGTTTGATGAAAGCGGGGCAATGGCATTGAAACCGGGCCAGTGATTGGTCGGGGAATAATAAGATGCTATGGGATCAATACCCTTAGAGCATCCCTTTTCATAGGGGACTCATTTTTGTTTCTACGGTGTATTGATATCATTTTGAATGTAATGCATTTTGTTATCCTCTTACTTACGTGATGATTGCATGTACATGGCACCAAGCATGCATTTGATCATCTAAAATGACATATCCAATGTGCATAATATCAAAATGCATGGCATCTGTGAGCGGACGACGTTTTCGATGGAACGCAGACTCCCTTTTAGAAGGGGCACCTTGGTTTCGGGCTGACCCCTCCCTCGCCTGGGGTTTTTAGAATGGAAATTCATTTTAAAAAAAAAATTAGATTATTTCATAAAAGAACCGAGACCTATGTATCGATGAATATTGTAGGAGTCGCCACCCGGTTTAGCTCAACTGGGAAATTTATAATGTAGCTGAACCGGACGAACGGTCGCTACACTATCCAGTGATCTAGGTCCGGACAAATCCCTTATTTTGTGTCTAATTAAAATAAAAATGGCCAATGTTCATAGACAGTATTTCATAATTCTAAAGTCAATTTCATTGAAATAATTCATACAGCACACATACACAGAATATAAGAACAAAAGTAAAGCAGTAAATATTTCAGTGGCTTACAACCCAATCGAATCAAAAATAAAAACTCTCGACCTCACTTTTACAACCGCCTAAAATACACGATTTAACTAAAAATACAATCGCCTAGGATACACGGATAAATCTATTAAATACACCAAAATAAAAATAAAAGAAACTAAAAGCTGCAAAACAAAAGGTTAGCACAATATACGGCACACCACAAATAGGACTCCAACATGACAGAATTGGGAATTTAGAATTCGGGAACAGGGGATAACCGGGTCGGCTCGGCTAGTTGGCCCGATTAGACCTAGAAAACATTTTGAAACGTTCCTGTATTTTTGGTTTTGTGAGAAAACCATTTTGAAAACAATTTATTTTTCGGTTTAATTTAATTTTAGCATGTGAGGTGGGTCAGTTTTCAGGAGAATCGGGTCTTTGTCGTGGTATTGTTCTAAATGCAAATGCACTGAAAATTAAATCTAAGGTAGTGAATGCACACAACAAAATTCATTTTTGGTGATTTTCTGATTTTTCTGAATTTTTATGGATTTTTAGAAATTTTTCTAGATTATTCTGGAAATTTTGCTCTTGGATGAGCTTTACAGTCGTGCAACTGTAATTACGGTCGTAGGATTGTAATTACAGTCGTGCGACTGTAAATCATTCCAACTTCAGAATTTTGCCAAAATTTATTCAAAATAAAACTGAAAGAAAACAGCTGGAAACCAAGAACACTCGTACGACTGTTCATCAACTCAAGAACAGTCGTACGGCTGTTCTTGATTTCCAGAAATAGAAAAGGTAAAGTGGAATAAAATGCACAAAAGCACGCCAATTCACCCAGAAAGCATGAAAAGTAAAGGGAATAAAGAGTGTTCACTTCTTTGTCGCTTATCCACCGTAGGATTGACCCCTGGCGTCGCACCAATCCACTTAAATTTGCTCTTTTCTTCTTGAATTGAAGTTGAGAAGTTTGGGTCCAAAATCTCCAAAATGCTTGGGATTCTTAGGGTTTCTAGTCTGAAATTTAATTTGTTTAGAGAGTCAGATTATCAACCTATTGATTTCTAATAGATTTTAATCCTGATATTTGAGAATTAAAAGAAAAAGAAGAGGAAAAAAGCTTAAGTCTTGTGTGGTTCTTTTCCTTCTCTTTTTCTCTCTTTCTCTCTCTAAAATCTCTCACTCTAAGACCAGAAATCAAAATGTCCAATCCCCTATATTCTCTCCTCCTCTCCTTATTTTCTGCCTTTTCTTCATAAAAAACCTGAGTAATTAATGCCCATCTTTTCCACCTTCTTTTCCTTATGTCATGGTTATGGTGTTCTGCACCTGCTCCGATCGTACAGTCGTATAACTGTAAATTTTTTAATTACAGTCGCATGACTGTATATTACATTCATGTGACACCAGCGATTTTTTGAACGGAGTAAAATTCCGGTGCTTACAGCTACCCCTCACGTGATCAAATTCGACACCCGGTTCCAGGTCAAAAATACTTGATATGATGAATTTGAGAGCGCGAATCAAAGCGCCGCAAACATAAGAAAGAACCCACTGTTGAATTAAGCCGATACCGGGTTTAGGTTACCTGAGGCGAAGCTGGGGAGGAAATAAGCCGATTCCAGGTCTAGGTTACCCGAGGCGATGCTGGAGATGAAATAAGCTGATACTGGGTCTAGGTTACCCAAGGCGAAGGAAGGTGAATTACAGATTGGCTGATACCAGGTCTAGGTTACCCAAGGCAAAGGAGAATGGATTGTGGATTGGCCGATACCGGGTCTAGGTTACCCGAGGCAAAGGAAAGGTGGAAGGCTGATTGGCCGATACCGGGTCTAGGTTACCCGAGGTGATGTTGGAGATGAAATAATCCGATACCGGGTCTAGGTTACCCGAGGCGATGCTGGAGATGAAATAAGCTGATACCGGGTCTAGGTTACCCGAGGCAAAGTTGATGATGAAATTAGCCAATACCGGGTCTAGGTTACCCGAGGCGAAGCTTACTGGGGATTTAGAGATGAAGCAGATCTGGGCTGATACCGGGTTTACATTACCCGAGGCGGATCTACTGAGGAGCTTGAAATGGAGCCGATCTGGGCCGATACCGGGTTTACATTACCTGAGGCGGCTCTGCTGGAGATGTGAAGCTGAGGATGATGAATTCCTGCACTTGAAATAGCAAGTCTTCATTCCTTGATCAAGAGCTTTTGGAACAAAAATTTTTTCCCCTTCGATCAAGAATGAAGACTAGCTGGGGATGAATGGTTCATGCGTGCTATATATGCATGCTATATATGCATGCATGATGATGTATATGCATATGTATGCACTTTCTGCTAGTTGATGTTTCCTCTTTCTGCTGGGGAGAAATATGTTATGCCACCGGTTAACTTTGGTTGGTGTAGGGCATTACTTGATGATTGTTGAAGAAATGAGGTGACTGCTGGGGATGCATGACACTGCTGGGGAAATGATTGTAATATTCTTTATGGAGATTCCACTGGGGAATAGTATGGAAAATCCTGCTGGAGGATAATGTAAGGGTTCCTGCGGGGAATTGCTGGGGAGATCCTGAATTATTGCCCCTAGGGGTTAATGAATCTGTAGGTGCTCTAAATTTTGCCTGGGTTGCCTAATGTGGGTTTTTAGCCTAGCGAGCCGCTCTAATTTTTGCCTGAGACGCTTTTTCGGTTTTCACCTCAGCGAGCTTTTTTTTTTTTTAAAGGTGAGGAAGGACTGATTAAAATGGCGTCGTGACCACTTGGCCCTCCGTACTTCTGGTGTTGAGAGATGCTACATGGAGCATCATCGAGGCGTAATTCCTTGTTAGAAGCCATTGATGGTGGAAGATATGGTTTCGCAGAACTAGTTTCTTCGACAGTGAAGTTCTTGGATAACCCTTATTGCTTTTTAGGAAGATGAAATGGATTTGGAGGATGATAAAGGATTTCGAATTGTATGTATTTAGTGCATTTTCATTATTAAATAACACGATGAATTTAACCAGTTGAATGCAAAGTGCTTTCTTTAAATGGATGTTTAAGCAAGATAACTTTGTTTATGCATTTGTCATAACCATGCAAACATATTTAAACAAACATTTCAGTTTTATTGATAAAAATCAAAATGAGTACATTTGAAAGAGTTGATTCCCAAATGGTATGCATTCCACACAGAGTCAGAATCCATCATCAGCCGTCCTTTTCAGATTTTCTGGCTGATCATTTTCTCTTATGTCTTAATTTTTGCCTAGACCGCTCTTTTCGAGTTTTCATATCGGTCTTGGTTGATGGGGTTGGTGAACTCATTCCCATCCATGTCCATAATGCTGACCCCACCTTTCAATAGCACTTTTTTCACAACATAAGGCCCTTTCCAATTAGGCCTGAACTTGCCCCTAACGTCGACATTCGAGGGCCTTAACTGTTTTAGAACCAAGTCTCCTGCTTTCAACTGCCATTTGGAGAACTTCATGTTTTGGTTATAGGCTCTGGCCATTCTGTGTTGGTACATCTGTAAATGATCTAGGGCTTTCAATCACCTTTCATCTAGCACCGCCAACTACTCGTATCTAGCTTGAACGCACTCAGTCTCTAGTAACTGATCTGATAGGGCAACTCAGTGACTTGAGTTCTAATTCTACTTGCAACACTGCTTCCATACCATATACCAAGCATAGGGAGTTTCTCCTATTGGCGTTCGGACACTGGTTCAGTAACCCCAAAGAGCATATGGCAGCTTATCAGCCTAATCTCTGTAGATGGTTACCATCTTTGACAAGATCTTCTTTATCGCCTTATTAGTACTTCAACCGCACCATTAGCTTGTAGTCTGTATGGAGAAGACTTATGATGCTCAATGCCATGTTCTGCAAGCAGCTTAGCTATTGCCCCTTGAAATTGCACTCCATTGTCAGTCACTATGTGATGGGGAATCCTATACCGGGTAAAGATGTTCTTTTGGATGAACTTGACCATCTTCTTGGCTGTTACATTAGCAAAGGATTCTGCTTCCACCCATTTGGAAAGGTAATCAATTGCCACGACTATACATTTTTGCCCATTAGATGCTGCTGGGTGAATTTCACCAATCATGTCTATCCCCCATGCTAAAAACGGCCAAGGAGACGCCAAATTCTGTAGCTCGAGTGGTGGAAGATGACTGATGTCTGCATATATCTGACACTCATGACACCTCTTCACTTTTCTTATGCAATCTGTTTGCATCATCATCCAGAAGTACCCTTGTCTTATTATCTTCCTGGGCATGGCAGGTCCATTCATATGTGGCCCACAGGAGCCTGCATGTACTTGTTGCTGCTGGGATTCATCACGGGAAACCGACCGACAAAGTGCGGAAACATGCGTCGATTTCCTCAAATCCGGGTCCCGGGAGCTTAAGTAGTGAAAATCAAAAACAAAACACAAAGGAGGAGATTAAAGGTCTTACCCAAGAAATCTCTAAAGAGATAGAAGAAGACTGCAGAAATCAAGTATAGATTTCCTCCACCGATGCGTACACGAACGGCTCTCGGACTGAAACCCGTGCTAGCGACTCGGAAAATTCACGAAGAGAGGAAGAGAGGGCAGCCAAGAGAACTTGGTTAGAGTGAATTGGTTGCACCATATTTTTGTTTTTATATCTCTCACCAAGAGGCAAAAAATATCTAAGGAAGCAAAGTCCAACTTTGCTTACCAAGTCAACAATGACTCACCACTTTCACTCATTACATTTTGGCTAAAGAATGAGTCATCTCCCTTGTCCAAAGACATGAAGATTCGGCCAAGAGGTGGAAAGGAGATGGGAGACACTTGTCTTTAGTCATAATGACCAACAAATATCCAAGTTGGTAAAGTCCAACTTTACTAACTCAAAGTCCACCATGACTCACCCATTTGATCATTACCTTATGTCCCACAATGACTCATTCTTCTCATCTTAAATATTCATCATTCTTGCCTTAAATCCACTAAGAATTTCGGCCAACACATGATGAAGAAGTGGGCTTACCATTTCAAGCCCTAGGCCACTTTAATTCTTTGGTTCCTATTTGATTTCAAATACCATTGTAATTCAACATGTATGTAAGTATATTGTACCATATAATATGTTACATACATCTAAATTACAATTAATTTGACACATCAAATTCATCAAGGAATTAAATTAGACACATATAAGATGAGATACATGTAAACCTATACATGTATAAATATTTCCACCTAGGAAATAATCTCATAAATTAATTCATTGAATTAATTAAGAGAATGCCAAAAATAAATATTAATTATATTCTTTTGATCAATCTAATTGACCTAGAATATAATTAATAAATCTCTCTCTCTTCAAACGTGTATACTCCAAGTACACACTTAATCCGACTAGTTAAAGTCCAGACGTTCAATGTGTACGATCCAATGGGCCCGTCTTTATGTTGGCAGTGGGCCAAGGCCCACAGACCACAGGCAGGCTCTAGCAAGCCACTGTAGCCCCCAATTAAGACAGAGATAGCAGTCAAACTGTCACCGTAACCCTGTAGTTGAACTTGTATGTCCCATGTCACTGATATCGGTGTCAAACACAGAGGCATGGTTGATCACCCTCTATATGTGTTCGGACATTACTTGATCCCAAATGAACTGATACTCACAAACAAGATCTCATCTTGTTTGGGTGTGGCCACACTCTTATCAGTAACATTCATCAAGAGGCCGGTGATATCGTCTCAGTAAAGTACTGAGTGACATTCCCTTCTGCATATCCATCGTACTGCCATGCTCACTGACACACCCGAACGTACCCATACTTGGCACCCTTTTACAGGCCCGTTAGGCGTACACCAAAGTGTGCCACTTCACATGCAGCACCATCATATGGTCCGGTCAAAGGACTTATGCAAGTACTACGTGCGAATCATTTGTGATACTATACCATGTAGATTCCCGTTAAGTGGATCAATCCAGTACCATGCCCCTTTTTGCATGTACCCATTCACCTGGTTGACATTCCATGTTCTATGACCGGTAAGACACCGCCATACAACCAGGCTAATGATAGTCTTTAGTTCCATTCATTCCCATGATTGGAACAGACTACGGATGACTTTATGGCCATATCGTTTTCCCTATCCATAGTCTTACTGCCAAGTGCCTCACACTTGACAACATGGATATGGATATGTCCATGGGATACTCTATTTAAAATATTGCACAAGACATATAGTAAATAGATTGATGCCTTTATTTCTTAACACAAATTGTATAATACATGAAGTTCACATTAATGTACAAATGTATGATACAAAGACAAGGACTAATGCCTCAGGACTAGGGCATATCCAACAATCTCCCACTTGCACTAGTACCAACCAGGCATGGGCCTAATCCCTATAGATCTGATATGACCCTCGTGCTTAGAATGAGCCAGCACCTTGGTCAAAGGATCTGCGACATTCTCCTCGGTGTCCACTCTGCGTAATGATATGTCACCCCTCTCAACAATTTCTCGGATGAGGTGAAACTTCCTGAGTACGTGCTTTGAGTTCCTGTGTGACCGGGGCTCTTTAGCTTGTGCAACAGCCCCATTGTTGTCACAGAAGATATCAACCGGTTCCTGGATAGATGATACTACCCCCAGTTCCATGATAAACTTCTTTATCCACACAGCTTCCTTAGCTGTATCACACGCTGCAATGTACTCAGCTTCCGTGATAGAATCTGCAATGGTCGGTTGCTTGGAGCTTCTCCAACTAATAGCACCACCATTAAGCATGAATATGTACCCTGACTGCGACTTATATTCATCCTGGTCGGTCTGGAAGCTTGCATCAGTGTACCCAGTAACTGACAGCTCTTCCTGACCTCCATACACTAAAAAGCTATCCTTTGTCCGGTTAAGGTACTTTAGGATTGCTTTGACAGCTTTCTAGTGATCCTCCCCAGGATCCTACTGGTACCGGCTTGTCATACTTAGTGCAAAGGCGACATTAGGTCTTGTACATAGCATAGAGTACATGATTGATCCAATAGCTGAAGCATATGGGATCGCACTCATGTTCTCCCTGTCCTGTTTTGTCTGAGGACAGTTCTTCTTACTAAGTTTCAGCCCGTGACCCATTGGTAAGAATCCTTTCTTAGCCTGGTCCATGCTGAATCTTTTCAGAACCTTGTCTATGTACTTGGCCTGACTAAGGCCCAGGAGCCGATTGGGTCTATCCCTGTAGATCCTGATCCCTAGGATCGTCTCAGCTTCGCCTAAGTCCTTCATTGCGAAGCACTTACACAACCACTGCTTTACCCCTTGCAGTGTTGGTATGTCGCTTCCAATAAGAAGGATGTCATCCATATATAAGACCAGGAATGTGATAATGCTCCCACTAATCCTTTTGTACACACAAGGCTCATCTTGATTCTGTATGAAGCCATATTCCTTTATAGCCTCATTGAATCGAAGATTCCAACTTCGGGATGCTTGCTTCAATCCATAAATAGACCTTTGAAGCTTGCATACCATTTCAGGATACTGTCTGCTGGCGTGCTGCTGGGCAGCACGCCAGGCAGCAGCCTGCTGCTGGCCGCAGGGGCTGCTGCTGGGCAGCAGCCTCCCCGCGCGGTTGGCAGGGCCCATTTTTGGATTTGGCGGGATTTTTGGGCCGGGACGGATTTTAAAATTTTATTGGGTTTTAAAATTTTGCGTGTTTAAATTTTGTTAATTTTTATGCGCGTGGTTTATGAATGGAATTTATTTTTCGTTCGTGCGATATTAATTTTGGAAATTAATACGGTTAATTGAAATTGGTTCGGGTTTTCTTGGCACGATTACCCGGACGGCTAATTTTGGAATTCATGGTTTCCCAATTAGATTGGGAGCAATTTTGCCTGGGTTGGAGGCCCAAAGCCCGCACGGGTTTAGAACCATGATCGGCCGAAATTTGGCGATTTCAAAATAATGGCTATGGACAAATGAAATCGGATTAAATCATGCATTTAACATGCTTATAAAATACATGATGTATTGGTTTACATGTATGATTGAATATGTGGATGGATGTAAATGGGCCTAATTTATGTTGGGTTGTAATATTCTTTTTACGGCCTGCGCGTCGTTTTCCTTTTATGTAATTTTATTATATAAGTATATTCTGAAATTATGTAAGCAAGGAGCCGATTGGATTGGCGAGCCCAGAAGGAATAGGAGGCGGCCCACCTGATGCTGTTCTAGTATAGGTTTACTAGAATCATATTAGGATGTAAATTTTGGCCCGTTGCATTCCATTCTTTAATTTATTTATGCGGTATTTATTTGCATGTGCGAATGTATGTACAAACCCTTTTTCACCCGCTTTTGCATCTAAGCCGTTATTAATTGATTGAATCGAATAACCAAATGGTAATTACTAAGTCTCTTAAAAGTACTTCCCTCATTCATAACCTACTCGAAGTGGGGATAGGCCAGTTGTAGACCAACCCTCGTTGGATGCACTGGAGTATCGTCATTTTGTATTGGGTTGGAGTATTGGTTACTCTAACACGTGGATGGAGGTTTTGACTTAGCATGGGTAGTAGGATGTTCTTGGCCCTAAGCACAGATGGGTAAGTGCCAACAGACCCATCAAACCGAGAGTCCCTAGGTTGGGATTGGACGGCGTTCCTACCTAAAAATTAGGGTATTGTTGTTCCAGGCCCTCGTCTGGCTATATCTTGATATAATATGGATCTCGGCCCATGAGCCCAACAACTCGGATTAATTAATAACATGATTCATTATTAATTATTTTATGGGAAAAATTTGTTAAGTCCTTTATTAACACTCAATTATTTTTCTGTGTAGTAATCAATGGCATAGAATAACACTTTATCACTGCGCACTATCCTTGAGAAGGACAAGCTTTCTGGTCCTAATTTCCTGGACTGGTCTAGGAACTTACGGATAGTTCTAAGACAGGAGTCTAAGGAATATGTACTGGAAAGGCCTGTACCGGCCGCACCTACTGGGCGTAATCCACCAGCTGCTCAGCTGGAGGAATACGGGGTGCATGTGAAGGATAACCGGGATGTTACTTGCCTTATGTTGGCGTGCATGGTCCCCGAATTGCAAAAACAGTTTATGGACCATGAGGCCTTTGCTATGATGACAACTCTAAACGAGATGTTTCAGGAGCAGGCACGTCAAGAAAGGTACCTGACGAATAAGGCATTCCATTCCTGCAAAATGGGGACTGGGACATCTGTGAGCGCTCACGTGCTCAAGATGAAGGGCTATTTGGATTCTTTAGCCGGTCTCGGGTCGCCCATTTCACAGGAATTGGCGGTTGATACCATCCTGGCTTCCTTGCCGGGGTCTTATGATCAGTTCATCTTGAATTACAACATGCAAGGGATGAACAAAGCTGTTAGTGAGCTGCATGGGATGCTTAAGCTGCTGCAGCCAGCAACAGCTGGCCGGCAGCAAGCTGCTGCCCCCCCCACAACACCTATTTTTTTTTTCCATCATGCATAAAAAGGAAATAAAATAACTACACCAAGAATCAAATCAAATTACATAAAATAAAATTCAAGGTGCAAAAAAAAAAATAAATCCAACATGCATAACAAAATAAACAAATTGAAACATACACATATAACCTAATATGCATAAACCATTTCAATTTGAAAAATCAAATGGGGAAAAATATAAAACCCCAAAACCGAAAGAATCTCGATCCATAAAACACCAATTTTAAAACACGGGATCCGCCAAGTTAAAGATTTTCACGGATCAAAAGCCCGCTCTGATACCACTGCTGGGATTCATCACGGGAAACCGACCGACAAAGTGCGGAAACACGCGTCGATTTCCTCGAATCCGGGTCCCGGGAGCTTAAGTAGTGAAAATCAAAAACAAAACACAAAGGAGGAGATTAAAGGTCTTACCCAAGAAATCTCTAAAGAGATAGAAGAAGACTGCAGAAATCAAGTATAGATTTCCTCCACCGATGAGTACACGAACGGCTCTCGGACTGAAACCCGTGCTAGCGACTCGGAAAATTCACAAAGAGAGGAAGAGAGGGCAGCCAAGAGAACTTGGTTAGAGTGAATTGGTTGCACCATATTTTTGTTTTTATCTCTCTCACCAAGAGGCAAAAAATATCTAAGGAAGCAAAGTCCAACTTTGCTTACCAAGTCAACAATGACTCACCACTTTCACTCATTACATTTTGGCTAAAGAATGAGTCATCTCCCTTGTCCAAAGACATGAAGATTCGGCCAAGAGGTGGAAAGGAGATGGGAGACACTTGTCTTTAGTCATAATGACCAACAAATATCCAAGTTGGTAAAGTCCAACTTTACTAACTCAAAGTCCACCATGACTCACCCATTTGATCATTACCTTATGTCCCACAATGACTCATTCTTCTCATCTTAAATATTCATCATTCTTGCCTTAAATCCACTAAGAATTTCGGCCAACACATGATGAAGAAGTGGGCTTACCATTTCAAGCCCTAGGCCACTTTAATTCTTTGGTTCCTATTTGATTTCAAATACCATTGTAATTCAACATGTATGTAAGTATATTGTACCATATAATATGTTACATACATCTAAATTACAATTAATTTGACACATCAAATTCATCAAGGAATTAAATTAGAAACATATAAGATGAGATACATGTAAACCTATACATGTATAAATATTTCCACCTAGGAAATAATCTCATAAATTAATTCATTGAATTAATTAAGAGAATGCCAAAAATAAATATTAATTATATTCTTTTGATCAATCTAATTGACCTAGAATATAATTAATAAATCTCTCTCTCTTCAAACGTGTATACTCCAAGTACACACTTAATCCGACTAGTTAAAGTCCAGACGTTCAATGTGTACGATCCAATGGGCCCGTCTTTATGTTGGCAGTGGGCCAAGGCCCACAGACCACAGGCGGGCTCTAGCAAGCCACTGTAGCCCCCAATTAAGACGGAGATAGCAGTCAAACTGTCACCGTAACCCTGTAGTTGAACTTGTATGTCCCATGTCACTGATATCGATGTCAAACACAGAGGCATGGTTGATCACCCTTTATATGTGTTCGGACATTACTTGATCCCAAATGAACTGATACTCACAAACAAGATCTCATCTTGTTTGGGTGTGGCCACACTCTTATCAGTAACATTCATCAAGAGGCCGGTGATATCGTCTCAGTAAAGTACTGAGTGACATTCCCTTCTGCATATCCATAGTACTGCCATGCTCACTGACACACCCGAACGTACCCATACTTGGCACCCTTTTACAGGCCCGTTAGGCGTACACCAAAGTGTGCCACTTCACATGCAGCACCATCATATGGTCCGGTCAAAGGACTTATGCAAGTACTACGCGAGAATCATTTGTGATACTATACCATGTAGATTCCCGTTAAGTGGATCAATCCAGTACCATGCCCCTTTTTGCATGTACCCATTCACCTGGTTGACATTCCATGTTCTATGACCGGTAAGACACCGCCATACAACCAGGCTAATGATAGTCTTTAGTTCCATTCATTCCCATGATTGGAACAGACTACGGATGACTTTATGGCCATATCATTTTCCCTATCCATAGTCTTACTGCCAAGTGCCTCACACTTGACAACATGGATATGGATATGTCCATGGGATACTCTATTTAAAATATTGCACAAGACATATATATAGTAAATAGATTGATGCCTTTATTTCTTAACACAAATTGTATAATACATGAAGTTCACATTAATGTACAAATGTATGATACAAAGACAAGGACTAATGCCTCGGGACTAGGGCATATCCAACAGTTGCATCACTTCTTCTGCTTCTTGCTCTGTCAGGCACCTTAAAAGAATACCATGTGCTGTTCTTTTGTATAGCTTGTCCTCGAAGTTTCTGAACTGGCTGGCCAATCTTTTTAGTGATAGCTTATCAGCAGTAGTGGCCTCCTCCGGATACTTTCGTTCCTTAACATACTGGTAGATGTCAAAGAACCATGGCTTCTCTTCCGCCTTTAATTCCATTACTTCATGTACTTCGAAGCAAGGATATCTGGAAGTGGCCATAACCAATGGTTTTCGCACATGGAAGATAGTGTTGCTAGAGCATCATCCATCTTGTTCTCATCCCTGGGGATGTGTCTAAATTCACACTGGCCAAACAACTCTTTTCTGAAATGTAGCAGCTCCAAGTAAGGCCGTAAGGCTTCCTCTTTCATTCCCATTCGCCTTGAGCTTGTCTGATCACTAGAAGTGAGTCTCTAATAATCAACACATCATTTGCCCCTAGCGTTAATAGAGCTTCCATCCCAAATAGGCATGCTTCATACTCTGCCCCGTTATTAGTTATGGGAAAATTCAGCCTCTTTGATAAAGGAATGATTTCACCGTCCGGCGTTGCTATAAGCACCCCGGTTCCAGCACCCTTTTCTGTTCACGGTGTCATCGAAGCACATAACCAATATTTTTACTTCAACCATGGCTAATTGTTCATCTAGGAACTCCAAATTCTCCATGTAATCTGATTCCAGAGGTTGATTTGCTAGAAATTCTGCCACGGCTCGCCCTTTGATGGTTTTCTTAGTGATGTACTCGATGTCAAACTCCGATCAGAGTAATAGCCACCTGAATAACTTTCCAACCAACACTGGTTGCTTCATAAAGATACTTCATTGGGTCCACCTTAGGCACGGCTTGTATTTTGTAGGACTGGAAGTAATGGCGCAGCTTCTTGGTCAGCCAAACCATTGCTACATATGTCTTCTCCACCAGTGTGTATTTGGTTTCATACTCCAATAGCTTATTGCTGAGGTAGTAGATAGGGTACTCTTTCCTCCCATCTTGTTCTTGTGCCATCATCGCCCCTATAGAGGATTCTTCAACTGCCAAGTACAAAATCAGAGGCTTCCCTGGAATTAGAGGACTCAGGACTGGTGGATTTACTAGATAAGCTTTGATTTTCTGGAATGCTAGCTGACATCTGTCATCCCATATGATCAGCTAGTAGCTTGAAGATTAGCTCACAGGTGGAAGTCAACCATGCTATAAAGCGACTGACATATTGTAAGGAACCCAGAAATGATCGAAATTCCTTTTCTGTTTTTGGATCTGGCATATCACGTATGGCTTTGATTTTATCTGGGTCTATTTCTATTCCCCTCTGGCTGACTACATGGCCCAACAGCTTCCCTGATGCGACTCCAAATATGTATTTCTTGGGGCTAAGCTGCAAGTTGTACTCTCCAATACGTGTAAGAAATCTGTCCAGGACAACAGGATGTTCCTCCCAGGTTTTTGATTTGACAAGCATATCATTGACATACACTTCGACTTCTTTATGGATCATATCATGCAACAGAGTCGTAACATCCTTTGATAAGTGGCTCCAGCATTCTTCAACCTGAAGGGCATTACTCTGTAGCAGAAAGTACCCCACTCTGTGATGAACAATGTCTTCACCTTGTTAATCACATCCATCAGGATCTGGTTGTACATCGAAAAGCCATCCATGAAGGAATACATTGCCGCTTTTGCTGCGCTATCAACGAGGACATCAATATGAGGCAGTGGGAAGTAGTCTTTTGGGCACGCCTTATTCAGGTCCCTATAGTCAACACATGCTCTAACCTTTCCATCCTTTTTAGGCACTGGGATGATGTTAGCTAACCATTCTGTATATTCTACCACTTCAAGAAACTTGGCGTCTATCTGCTTAGCCACTTCCTCTTTTACCAGTGTATCCTATTCTGGCCTCAGTCTTTTCAGTTTCTGCTTTACCGGCCTGAACTTGGGGTTCGTTGGGATCTTGTGCATTGCTATCTTTGTGTCTACACCCGGCATGTCTTCATATGACCAAGCGAAATCTTTAGCATGTTTTTATAGTATTCTTATTAATTCTCTCTCTTCTTCGGGTTTTAGGTCGCGTGAAATGAATACCATTTTTGGATTTTCATCTGTACTTATGTTGATTTCATGCAATGCAGTGTCATGTATGCTAAATATGCTTGATGGTGATTCAAATGCATGCACAGAATTATCAAGATAAACATCACACAAGTAAGCAAACTGAGATTTCATTGCATTAAACTTGTCATATAATACATCATTCATATTGAAAATGGAAGAAACAGATACAACAAAATCATTTTCATCCTCCACAGGTGGAGGGCCTTGGACTTCTTCAACTTCCACTTTCATCTTCAAAGCATCATCCAAGTCTGCAGCTGCTTCAGCTTCTTTTTCAGCCACTTGCGCCTTAGCCTTTTCCATGATCCTAGCTATTTTGGCGACCACAGAGTCCAGATTCACCTTGGCCATTAGCTCCTCGCCAAAACCTTCCTTGGACTTCCCAAATGCCTTGCTCAAGGCAGCAGTCAATGCACTTGAAATTATTTCTACAGTTTGATCACAGGCTTTCTCTTCATTTTTCTCTTCGACCACCTCTACTGCTTCTGCTATTGCTTCAGGCGGCTCAACCTGCAGAACATCAGACTTAGCAGCTATTTCTTTTACCACCACGGGGGCCATTGGTTCCTCCTGGCTCTTCTCAAAGTCAACAACATCAGGAAAGATTTCAAAGCCAGGATATTCAACATTCCCAACCCTTACCGGTTCAGCCTGGCCCTTGTATAGACCTTCTCCTGCTTTCAGGAATGGTTTCATCATAACTTTGCCATTCTTGCCCCTTCTCGGGTTTTTCTGATTAGATGTCTCCTCTGTATACCCAAGGCCAAACTGCTTTGGCTTCCTCGAGTCAATGTCGAACTCAGGCACTCCTTGCAGATTGATTCCAAGTCCCATGCCCGGGACAAAATTCTGTTTGTATAAGTAGCGGGACAGCCACTCCGGCATATAATTTTCATAGATCACCATGGGAGCATCTGTAGCTTCCTCTTCACCGATCACCGTAACTTGGGACCCGCCAAAAGGGATAACTCCTTCACTCACAGCAGCAATCATTGACTGGGCGTCAGCCTCAACAGTCACTATCTCGCCATTCATTGAGAACTTAATTTTCTGATGCAATGTAGAAGGGACACCTCCTAGAGGATGGAACCATGGCCTTCCTAGCAGTAAGGAAAAAGTGATCGGGATATCTATCACCGTGAAAAAGACCATGGAATTGACTGGTCTAACCTCTACTTCAGTTTCAAAAGTCCCTATCACTGTTCTCTTGGAGTCGTCATATGCTCGGATTACTGTTAAGGACTTTTTCAGAAAATCTTCATTCAGACCCAGAAATGGTAGCATTTTCAGTGGGCAAATATTCATCGCTGAGCGATCATCCACCATAACACATGGCATCACTTTATCCATCACTAGACCTGTACAAACGACCCGCGGCCCGCAAAGCCCGCCCAAACCCGCCCGTTCTGGGTTGGGCTTGGACATACATATTTTACTTTGAGCCCGACCCAGCCCAAACCTGTAGAAGCCCGAGTTAATGATGTGTTGGGCTTGGGAATAACTATAAGACCCATGACTGGCCCGGCCCGGCCCGGATAATTTTATAATATATACTTTTATATTTTTATTTATATAATTATATACTAAATATTTAATCTGAACCATTAAAAAACTTATAGAAGATCTTGACCATTATAATTTCTCTATGAATACTATCTGTAAATTAAATTTGTCTATGAATACTATTTGTAAATTAAATTTGTTTAAAATAAGTTATATTAGAAAAATATAAACATTTATTTGATAGGTCGGTTGGGCTGGGCTTGGGAATGAGGTTCAATTGTCCGGCCCAGCCCGGCCCAAACCCGATGTAAAATTAGTGCGGGCTGGGCTGGGCTTGGATAAGAGATTTTTATATCAAACCCGATGTAGCCCGGCCCGAACCCGGCCTAGCCCGATCCATGAACAGGTCTATCCATCACATAGGCTCTAATGTAAAGGGCCTTGTTGTGTGCCTTCCCTTCATCAGGGAAGTCTTTCTCAGAAAAAACTATGTCAGGAGCCCCAGAATGGGCCTTATTCAGCAGACAGCACATAGCTTCTGGAGACTCAATAGGGGAGACCTCGATCTTTGACAACTTCTTCACTATAGTAGCCCTATGCTCCTCAGAGGTCAGAAGCAAATGCCATAAGCTGGCTTGTGCAGGAGTCTTCTTTAGCTGGGAAATAACCAAGTCTTCTTTCTCAACCCCCTTCGTTGCTGATGAACTACCCGACCCAGTCATGGGGGCTTTGTCCTTCACTTGATCTGCCAGCTGGTACACCCTGCCACTTCGGGTCACATGCTGGACCTCCTGAACTTTCAGCTTTTCAGTGGCTGGATGCGTACTTATCTCCTCTCCACCAAAATCTTCATACTCATCTTCAGAATCAAGATCATTCAAGCTTATCGGCTTGATCTCCTTCTGCTCCGCTTTCCTCTCGCATTCTGATTCTACTTCAGCTTCTTCTGCCGCTACAGCTTGAATTGCGGGATTTGCTTGAAGGATCTGGGCAAAGATGAAATTAGCCGGTAGTCCTGAATGCACCATGTTGACTCGCTTCTCAAATGCTGGTAGTGGGTTGGTCGTCGTGTTGGGCTTAGCTGGCTCTTGCTACTTCTCTTTGTCAATGAGCTTTTGAATGGCATCCCTTAGTTTGTAGCAATTATTAGTTCTATGGCCAGCAACAACATGATATGTGCAGAAATTGTCTTTATCTGCCTCAAAAGGTTTTTCAAAGGGCCTTAAGGACTGTAGCAACCCACCATTTCTGCACTTAGCAAATATCTTTACCAATGGAAGAGTCCAAGGTGATATGCTCTGACCTCCTGGATTCCTACTCTGATTGCCTTGTTGCTGGGTCACTGTAGCAACTTCAACCTGCTTTACTTCTGAAGTCTACCCTCTTTTTCCACAAGAACTTGAGCTAGAACTGCCACCAGACCCGGCTGCAGTCGTTGATCTATACCCAGAACTGTAACATGAACTTCTTCCACCCTTATGGCTTGGTGCCTTCTCTTCTTCGTCCCGCTCGATTTTCATTTCCATGCTGTAAACTTCACTAAGTTCACTGAATGGATGAAACTTCATATTGTTCTTAAAGACATCCTTATTGCCATCGATCAACTTCTGTATTAGTTCATCTTCATCTGGGTAGTTCTTCAGAAGGATCATCTTAGTCATCCACCGCTGGTAATACTCATCAAAAGGCTTATTGCTCTTCTGCTTGATCCGCTCCAAATCATACAGCTTCACCTGAATCTTGGTGTTGAAGCTGTAATACCTAATAAAGGCTGCTGACAGAACCTCCCAATCTGACTGCTCTTCCTTTGATAACGAGTTATACCAACCCAAAGCTCCTCCCTCCAAGGTAGTCGGGAAGAGATTAATCACCTGTTGCTTAGTGGCACCTACCATCAGCATGACCCGAGCGTAGAGATTTACATGAGTCTCTGGTGAACCCATTCCCTTATAAGAATGTACCCTTGGCATTTGAAATCCGATGGGAAACCCCTACTGATCATGGCATCAATGTTAACACCCTTCTTAGATTCTGCACTGACACTGGCCCCTTTCTTCAACTGAGCCACCGCCTCCTCCAATTCTGAGCATTTTGCCTTCATCTTTCTTTCCATGGCTGCCTCTATTTCCTGTAGCTTCTCCAGACTAGCCGAGGTATCACCACCTTGCTGGGATGATTCAGCCTCCTTCTCTTTTCTGGCTCCACTACCACCAGTTTCTCCAGCCTTTCTCACTATTGCCCGCACTTCCTCCCTCAGCATATCATGAAAGTCTTGTGATCGTAGAAAATCCTTCAAAGCATCAACAAGGCTCGATATTGGATTAGCCATCTCTACTTCTTCCCCAGAATCAGAATCACTTTTTGTCTCAACTGCTCTCCGTCCCCCAACAGCTCTCAAAGCCTGAGATCTTGTCCAAGGTCGCTCCAGCTTATTCTGTTTGGTATCATACGGGAAGTATTAGGGACATCAATGAATGGCATGGTGACATGAAGAATGAGGCATTGAAAGTGCTTATAATGAATGAATGGAGTGAAGTTATAGGTGAAATGATGGCATGAATGGTCTCTTTTTTATTCTTTTTCTTCTTTTTAGGACATCCCAAGAACACCCAACACTATGCAAAAATGTCACGTGTGGACCACCACACGGACAGAGGTTCGGCGCCTTTGGGGTACTAAGTGAATTCGTGGAATGGTCGCATGTGTGCCAATACACGGACAGAGTTTCGACGCTTTGTAGGTCTATGAGATGATATGAAATGGTCACATGGGACCACCCGTTGGACAGAGTTCTAATGCTTTTGAGCATATGTTATGAAATGATGTTATAAGAAAGTCACTTGTAACAGGGACACGGACAGAAATTCGGCGTTCGGGAAACACCTTTTATGATTTGGTAATGAAATGCCTCTACATACGTACTAACCTGGCACTCGGGGAGTGCCTTGAATAATGTAATAATGTCATGAAATGATCCGATGTGAACCATGATGTTATATGATGTTTATGGTGAATGAGCATGGTGTTGTGAAACGTATCGTCTAGCTTGTTACACGAAAATAGGCCTAAGACCATTGGGGTCTCTATTAAAAAAAAAAAAAAAAAGAAGAAGAAGAAGGAAAAGACATTAAAAAAAGAGAAAGATATAATTTTAAATTTCAAAGTTTCAGAAAAGGTATAATTAGTGTAATAATATCTATTTACTTTTAATATTCAATTGACCAGAGAGCTTCTCTCCAGTTGATTAGTTATATTCGAGCCAAATATATTTATCCTATTTGGAAAATTTGGCAAGTGTTAGGTGTTTTGGGAAAGTTGGGGTCTTTTTGCTTCATTTTCATTTTTGAGTAATTTCGTTAGTCTAAAATAGGCCCAGCTGCACAGGTACACCAACATGCGTTGCGTAGGACTGCAAACTAAACACGTGTTAAACACAGCCCGAGAATAATCGGCGCCAACAAATCCAAAGAAACACCATCAAAATTTCCCAAATTTGTTAGATTTCGATTTCGATTTTCTCAATTTCCAAAACAAGAAAGAAAAGATGCGAAAGGAAGATACTGTGAAGCTGATTAGCGCCGAGGGTTTCGAGTTCGTGATCGACAAGGAAGCCGCTATGGTTTCACAGACCATTCGCAATATGCTTACTTCTCCTGGTCTCTTTCTCTCCCTAATCCATCTGTTCAGACGTTTCTGTTTCCATCAGTAGTTTGAGTTTTGTTTCATTTTGCTTGGTTTGACCAATTTTACTGTGTGATTTAGCTATTTGTGTATAGTTGATCTGATTCTGAGGCAAGTTTGGGTATTTTGACTGTTCTTGTTGGGGTTTCATTTTATGGTTGAGAATTACTGAAATGCAGGTGTAGATTTGTGCTTTTACGATGTGGAAAAGGTATTGTGATTTTGTCTTCTTAATTGGGGTTTTTCTTTTTCCAATTATGTTGCAGGGAGTAGATTTGACAATTCTTGTTGGGGTTTCAGTTTATGGTTGAGAATTACTGAAATGTAGGAGTAGATATGTGCTTTTACCAAGAGAAAACGTATTGTGATTTTGTCTTTATAACTTAGGGTTTTTCTTTGCAATTATGTCACAGGGAGTTTTGCTGAGACACAGCATGGAGAAGTTACATTTCCAGAAATAAGCACCACTATTTTAGAGAAAATTTGCCAGTATTTTTACTGGTCTCTTCAGTATGCCAAGTTCTGTTCTGATCCTTCCCTTGTTCATATATATATATATATATACACACGCACACACATATATTATTGTTTGCTTGTGTTATGTTAATCTTTGTTCCAATTATGTGTCTTTTGTTAATTTGGATTTTTTTTATTTTTTTTTTATTTTTTTTTTATTGGGAATTCAGTTCAAGGTTATTTGTGTACGAAATTTGGGTTCGATAAATATTGCATCTGAGATTTGGGTTTTGATTCCGAACATTCACAAAAATGAACTACTTTGGGGTTGGTGTGAATTTTTGTGGTTGTTCTTAGAAGGCCTAAAAAAATCAATTTCATTTGATATTTAAGTTTGTATTGCTGTGGTTTTTGTTGAATTTGGGTGTTTGCACTTGTGGTCATGCTTTATTAATCTATAATGTGAAAGCAAAACAATTGAGATTTATAATTAGGTGTTCACAAAATTGCTCATCTCTCTCTAGGTATCTATTTCCTTAGGTTTTTCTTAGCTATTGCTTGTAATATAGAAGAAAACAGAAATTTAAATTCCATTCTTCATACATTTCAGATTTCATTCGTTTTGTAATTATGCAATATATATACAGTACTTTTTATATTTTTCGGAAATTTGATAATAAGGCAAAAATTTGCCTGAGAATTGTTGCCTAATTGTATTTGGTTACAAACTTTTCATCAATTACAAACTTTTCGCTTAAATTTATTTACAGAACTCAAGTGCTACTTTTTGTAACTTATACATTGTTATTTAAGAATATGTATCTATAATCACCATATATAGAATTCCTAGAACTGAATCCTTGTTCTTTTTGGTTTCTATGTGAGAATGGGCATTTGATTTTTTGGGAACTATGTCACACATAAAATGGTTTGTAGCTATGCTGATAAAATACGGTTTCTATTGAGGGTCCCAAGAATGAGAAAGTCTGAGGACCTTTTCATGTCTATTTAGAGCTCTCAATCTTCTCAGGAAATTCTTTTCAGTTCTTTTGTTTTCATTTTCAAATCTGCTCTGCATACTGAATTTCGTGAGCTTAATTTGCTTCTTTTGATCCTCAAGTCTGTTCGCAGTCTTCATAATTTTCATTATCCATTCTCAACTCCTATGCAACTTTGTTGACGAAGAATTCATCAAATATTCAAATCTAATTAGTGCTTTTAGTTGAGCAAGGTCTTAGTTAACGTTCACTTGGGCCTTGAATATATTTTTTCATGTTATCCCTATGTTGACTAGGCATTTCTGCTCTTCTTTCAGGGGAAAGGAGACTGAATTTCCGATTGAACCTGAGCTGACGCTAGAGCTGATGATGGCTGCTAATTATCTCCATACTTGATTCAATAACATTGCTCGAGTCTTGGGTAACAAGTCTTGCTTATAACATGTAAGCCTGATAGTCAAGTCCCCAGAACCTCCATTAACTGTTGTCTCATGTTTAATTATTATTAGAAAATGAGCATTCTGCTTTTGTTTGGGTTTAGGCTGACAGGGATGACAAATGATGACATTGTTGCCCAGGGAGACCCATATAGCATAGAGCATAAGATTTCTACACTTGAGAAATGGAATGGAATTCTGGTGGCATTGCAATGGTTTTTATTTTGTCAAATTGTAATGTCAATTTCGTTGAAGTTGGAAAAATTGACTTCATAGCATATGGAACATGATTGTTAAATTATGTAACTTTGTTATTACTTTCAAGTGCTAATATTAACGTAATGTCCTTGTTATGTTAGTTGTCCTCGAGTTGTCTCAGCAATCGCCACACTGACTGGCATAATAAATTGATTATATGCCAAGTGTTTGAGATTATGCCGCAAAGAATGAGGTTCCCCCTTAATCTTGACATGCCTTGAAGAAATTTGTTTTGGTTTGTTTTGTTTTGTTTTTTTTCATTTTTGCTGGGAGACATCCAATAGTCTTTATTGGCAACTAAAACTTTTAACGAGGATATTGATGATGTCTTCTTTCATCCTCTTTTTCTATTTACAAGTATGTGTTTTTGACCTTTGTCAATTTTAGGACAAATGAAATTGTTGCTCACAAATATCATACAACTCTATGTTAACTTAAGTTGAGGACAAACAAAATATAACATCACAACCATCATTATACTTTCATATTTTAATTTTTAAAAATGATTTATAAGAATATTCATTATACCATTTGAAAAATGTAAAAACAAGAAATTTAGTAAAATAATAAAATGATATCATCGAGTTCGAAAAGGTCAAAAATAAATTGTTAAAAACGCTTTCGAAATTTAGTTTTTGATATCGAAACTTAAATTAATTTTAAAGTATTATAGTGTTTATGATAAAAAAATATATTATTTACTTGAAAATTGAAGTGAACATGGAAGTATCCATAAATTTTGTTCCATGTTTACCTTTCCAAGAACATGGCTTCAAACTGCAAAAGTTTTACTTGAAACAATATTGTTTTCTGCAAAAGTATATATGTTGAAGCGAGTTTGATCCTTCAACCTTACATAGTGAGTTGCTTTGTGGAGGATGTAAGATCAGTTATTCACAGTCCCCGCAGCTCATTTCAAGTTGTTGTGTACTTCTGTGAGTTTTGAAGTTGATGGGTTCTGGTCTAAATCGGCTGCTAATCTTTGTATGGTGGTTTCAGGCTCTACTTACTCATAAGAGGGTAACAAAATTAGTGTTCTTAATGCTCTTCTCATACTTAATGATGTTAACTTGTTAAGAATGTAAATGCCGTCACTAGTTTAATTGGATGAACACTGGAGAGCTTGGAGTCTTCTGACGATTCTAGCTATTTTCATCACTTTAGTTTCAATCTAGATGTTTCCTCGAATGAATTTTAAATACCTTGAGGTTACAAAAGAACTCGACTCTGAGATTGATGCAGCAGAAAGTTCACTAAGGTTACCATTTAGTAAATCTATTTTCGTTGTTCTTTAATGGTGGATGTTAGAGTTAAGAATTAAGAGAAGGGTAGTTTAGGAATTTAAACAAAGAGACACATGTATAGGTCTCCTAGCTGGTTATATAAGGAGAGGAGGGTAGAGTAGTAGGTAGCTTTTTGGAGTATTTGATATTTTGGGGTCTCAACCTTGGGTTAGGAAGGGGCACTGCCTTGTGCGAGCAAAGAGTGTGTTCTTTGTTCATCTTAGTTATCTTTTCCTTTAGGTTGTTTATGCTGTAATTTCTGCTATACTACTAGAAGTTTATCAATACAAGGTTATTGTCTCTATTTGTGTGTTTCATTTTCTATCAGTGGAGAAATTTGGTAAGGCTGATTTATTTGAAACATTGTGATTCTGCAAAGAATTGCAATCATTTGGTTGATGGTGTTGGAGATTTGGCTCAAATCATATCCATTACTCTACTTCAAAGTGGGAAGGACAAGACCAAATCTGAGATTTCTCTTACAATTTCATAACTATAGAAATTCTCACTTACCCTTTTTCCCAAATGTAACATTTGTTGCACAATGATCATGGAATAACAAGAAAAATCAACTTTGTGTTGTTGTCTTCAATTCAGCCAATTCTTTAAAAGGGTTTGGTCTGCCTCAAATCCTAGAGGAAACTGTTCTGTCTTGTTTCTTCTACATTGGAACTACGTTTGCGTGCTTGTTACCAGAAGCATATGATACCATGATGATCTGGATTGGTCATACATGTATGCTGATCCTGCTGCAGACTATTACTCCACTGCTTGGAATGTGGTCATTCTTCTAAGTGGTCTGCTATTTGCTCCATCTTATTCTTGCATGTTAATAGATAGATAGCTGTAAATATCTTTGTAATTAAAGTGTAAATAATTTACCATAATTAGAGCTACTTTATAGGTAGAAAACAGCAGATTTTTCAGGGATGTAAATCAAATTTATTTCTATGTAATGAAAGCTCTCTCAAAGGGAGAAATCATTCAGCAAAATTGACATGGTATCAGAGCCTTCTCTTGACTATTTTGGCTTTGCAATCTTGAGATTTCTTTGAGCTTGGCTTCGTTTGCTTGTCTTTTGGTTATTTTCATCTTGAATCTTGGTTACTCTCTGTATCTTGGTTAATCTTGGCTGTTTTTTTTCTGGTTTTCTTGGCAGTTTACGAGAATGACTTCCAGTCAGTTTGAGTTTTTTAATGTTCGATTTACTGGAATGAATTATTCTGCTTGGGAGTTTCAGTTTCAACTATTTGTCACTGGGAAGGAATTATAGGGTCATATCAATGGAAGTGATCCAGCTCCTAGTGATGCTACACAATTGTCTCAATGGAAGATCAAAGATGCTCGGGTGATGACATGGATTTTAGGGTCCATTGATCCCTTTATTGTCCTAAATCTCAGGCCATATAAGACTGCAAAGGGCATGTGGGACTACTTAAAAAAGGTCTACAATCAGGACAACAGTGCACATCGTTTCCAGTTGGAACATGAGATTGCTAATTACTCTCAAGGCAGTCTTTCTATTCGAGATTACTTTTCTGGATTTCAAAATCTATGGGCTGAATTCACTGATATTGTTTATGCTAAAGTACCTGCTGAATCTCTTTCCATAGTTCAAGAAGTTCACGAGCAAAGCAAGCGAGATCAATTTTTGATGAAATTACAATCTGACTTTGATATTGTTCGGTCAAGCTTGATGAACCGTGATCCACCTCCTTCTTTGGATGTTTGTTTCAGGGAATTACTACGTGAAGAGCAGCATCTTTTCACACAAAACTCTTTCAAGCAAGAGAATACTGTTACTGTTGCATTTGCTGCCCATGGAAAAGGAAAGGGCAAGGGATATGACTAAAATACAATGTTATAGTTGTAAGGAATATGGTCATATTGCTAGTCATTATGGTAAGAAGTTTTACAATTATTGCAAACAACAAGGGCACATTATCAAGGAGTGTCCCACACGTCCTCAAAATCGCCGGAATAACTCCTCTTCCACAAGCAATATTAACACTGAGTTTGCTGCCCTAGGAATGTCTACATGCCCTACTACAGCAGTTGCATCAGTTCTTACTCCTGAAATGGTACAGCAAATGATTGTTTCGGCCTTTTCAGCCTTGGGCTTGCAAGGTAATAATATTCCATCTCATCTTTGGCTTGTTGACTCCGGTGCTTCAATTCATATGACCAAATCTACTAGTATGCTTAAAAATGTCTGAGAATATATTGGTTCATCAGAAATTCAGGTAACCAATGGATGTAATTTATCTATCACTGAGATTGGGGATATTAATCCAACTTTTAAGAATATTCTTGTATCACCAAAACTTTCTACTAGTCTTGTTTCTGTTGGTCAATTAGTGGATGACAATTGTGATGTGCATTTCTCTCGTAATGGTTGTCTTGTGCAGGATCAGGTGTTGGGGACGATAATCGTGAAGGGGCCTAAAGTTGGACGACTGTTTCCTATACACTTTTCGATTCCTCGTTTCCTGTCTTTTGCTTGTACCACTATAGCTAGTAAGAGTGAGATTTGGCATAAATGTTTAGGACATCCAAATTACTCTATTTTGTCTTATTTATCAAACTCTGGTTTGTTAGGAAATAAAAGTCCTTTTTCAAATGTTGCGTTTGATTGTTCTACATGTAAATTGGGCAAAAGTAAAATGCTTCCTTTTCTTAAGTTTGGTAGTCATGCATCCAAGTGCTTTGATGTCATTCATAGTGATGTCTGGGGTATATCACCAATTGTCTCTCATGCTAATTATAAATACTTTGTGACATTCATAGATGATTTTAGTCGATTCACTTGGGTATATTTTCTTCGTTCCAAATCCGAGGTATTTTCTGTGTTCAAGACATTTTTAGCTTATATTGAAACTCAATTTTCTACAAGTATTAAAGTGTTGCGACATGATTCTGGTGAGGAATATATGTCTCATGAATTTCATGATTTCTTGTCTGAGAAAGGAATTATTTCACAACGCTCTTGTCCTTATACCCCACAGCAAAATGGGGTTGCTAAACGTAAAAATCGTCACCTTTTGGATGTCACTCGTACTTTATTGATTGAGTCATCTGTTCCATCTAAATATTAGGTTGAAGCTTTGTCTATTGCTGTATATTTAATTAACAGATTGCCATCTCACGTGTTAAATCTTGACTTACCTTATTATCGTCTTTATCATCAATCTCCTAGCTATCATGATTTACATACTTTTGGTTGTGTTTGTTTTGTACATTTACCACCTCCCGAACGTAACAAATTATCTATTCAGTCAGCTAAATGTGCTTTTATGGGTTATAGTCCATCTGAAGAGGGCTTTATTTGCTATAATCCTAGTTCTAAAAAATTTTGTGTATCAAGACATGTTGTTTTCTTTGAGAATTAGTATTTCTTTCCCATTCATGTTGAGCCTTCTTTTGTTGCTTCTTTTCTTCCTACATTTATAGATTTGTCATCTTCTTCTGAGCGGTTCACACCTGGAATTGTGTATCAGCGACGTCGACCACCTTTACTCCCTTCCAAGATTGATCCGCCACTTGAGATTGCTTCTCAACCAGAATCTGAGTTACCTTCCACTTCTGCTCCGCTACGCTGATCTACCAGAGTCTCTAAACCTCCTAATTGGTATGGTTTTTCTTCTACTTTAACTCATGTTTCTATTCCAACATGTTACTCACAAGCTTCTAAGCATGAATGTTGGCAGAAAGCAATGAAGGAAGAACTTCAAGCTCTTCAAGAGAATCACACATGGGACGTTGTTCCTTGTCCTTCAAATATTCACCCAATTGGTTGTAAATGGGTTTATTCCATCAAACTCCATTCTGATGGCACTCTAGATCGGTACAAAGCTCGCTTGGTTGTCCTTGGAAACAAACAAGAGTATGGTGTGGACTATGAGTAGACCTTTGCTTTTGTTGCAAAAATGACTACGGTGAGAACTATTATTGCCATAGCTGCTGCACAAGGCTAGCCTCTTCACCAAATGGACGTAAAAAATGCTTTTCTCCATGGTGATCTTAAAGAGGATATTTATATGAAGCCTCCACCTGGTTTGTTCTCTTCACCTACTTCAGATGTATATAAGTTGAAGCGGTCATTGTATGGATTAAAGCAAGCTCCTAGAGCTTGGTTTGAAAAGTTTCGATCCACTTTGCAAAATTTCTCTTTTGTGCAAAGTAAATATGACTTATCTTTGTTTCTTCATAAGACATCTGCTGGTTGTGTTCTTCTCTTGGTGTATGTCGACGACATTGTCATCACAGGAACTGATTCTTTATTAATCACTCACCTCTAGCAACATCTCAAGGATTTTTCATATGAAAGATCTTGGTTCTCTTACGTACTTCTTGGGATTGTAGATTGATTATGAAGCTTTAGGTGTGTTTTTACATCAACACAAATACACTCAAGATTTGATTGCTTAAGCAGGTCTTCAACAGTCCAAATCTGTAGACACTCCGTTGGAATTTAATGTTAAATATCGCCGTGTGGAAGGCGATCTTCTTCCTGATCCCACTCTGTTTCGGCAATTAGTGGGGAGCTTAAATTATCTAACTATTACACGGCCTGATATATCTTTTACAGTCCAACAAGTTAGTCAATTCATGCAAGCTCCTTGTCATCGACACTTGGTTGCTGTTCGTTGCATCATTCGGTATCTTCTTGGGACATATACAAGTGGCTTGTTCTTTCCAGCTGGTTCTTTGATTCAACTCTGGATGCCCAGACACTCGTCGGTCTGTCACAGGCTCGTGTATGTTTCTTGGTGACTCCTTGATATCTTGGAAAGTTAAGAAACAAGACCGTGTTTCCAAATCTTCAACTGAGTTTGAATATCGAGCTATGTCTGCAGCTTGCTCTGAGATTGTATGGCTTCGTGGGTTACTTGGTGAGATTAGATTTCCTCAAACTAGTCCAACTCCTCTCCACGCTGACAACACCAGTGCCATTCAGATTGCTACCAACCCAGTTTACCATGAGAGGACTAAACACATCGAGCTGGATTGTCATTCTATAAAGGAAACTGTAGATACAGGAGTCGTCACTCTTTCACATGTAGCTAGTGACCTACAAATAGCTGATGTGTTTACCAAATCCATGCCACGACATCGTCATCAGTTTCTTGTTGGCAAATTGATGCTTCTTGATCCACCAGCATCAATTTGAGGGGGGATGTTAATAGATAGACAGCTGTAAATATCTTTGTAATTATAGTTTAAATAATTTACCATAATTAGAGCTACTTTATAGGTAGAAAATAGCAGATTTTCAGGGATGTAATAGCAGATTTTCAGGGATGTAAATCAAATTTATTTCTATTTAATGAAAGCTCTCTCAAAGGGAGAAATCATTTAGCAAAATTGACATTGCAGCAATGTGATGGCGGGCATTTTTTCTTGCTTAAGAGTTTTTGGAGCCATGAGAACGTCCCCGTGGCTGATGACCCATAAATAAATTCTGAAATCAAATCTCACTTTTGAAAAATCAGCTTCTATTACATTCAGCTTTATGGTTTCTTGTAATTCTCTTATAGGTCTGGTCGTGTGGCTGAAACAATATCCTCTCAGTTTGCGACATTTCAGTCAAGCGTTAATAAAGTAAGGTGATTGTAATACTATTTAGCTTGATCTCTATCTTTGAAACCGAACAATATTTTTTATTGGATAAGCATGATATCAATATACTTATTGTCCTTTCATACCAATGCTATTCTCAATAGAGTGACAATAGTTTTTTGAATCAACTTGATTCCTGTTCAATAAGCTGATGATGACGTCGTTATAATACTCAAAGAAAGTAAATAATAATAATAATAATAATAATAATAATAATAATAATATTAAACATCAAACCATAACTATGAAATTCATCATGTGTAAATGACAATTGGACTTCTCACAGTGTGAGTTCCATCAGATCAAACCAGCGAAGCAGAAAGAATCTAAAGCTCCTAAGCCGTTACATTTTACTATGACAGTGAAGGTTTTTGCCTCATTTAGGGATTCAAAGGAGAGGACATGAGGTTCCACTGTGACCTGAAGTTTTGGAGTTGTAAAGACCTGTGCTTTGTAGGTAGACTTAGCAATGTCAACATTAGTGACTGTTCTCGGAAACACGGTGGGAATTACCTGGTCTTTCTCGACTGCAGAACTCAGAGAAGGGTAATTCAACTCATATGGTGACTCCTTGCAAATCGACAAGTGACATTATTATCTTCAGAAATGAGTCTGACAGGTTTGTCTGAGTACTCTGGAAGACTGCAAAGAAATCTTATGTAGTCATCTTTCTGCGTATCGTACATGAGTCCTGGGTTTATTGCTTGTAGAGGGTTTATATGTCCTGCTCCGTAAGCGAATTCTGAATTACGAATTGCATTCATTGGATGAGCTACATGGATACAGACTAATAATTCAGTAAGAGGCAGATGTTTCTGGCTTATTAATTTAGAGTACGAAAACTTAAATTACCAGTAGTCATGATAGCAGATTTGATTGCTGCAGGGGACCAATCAGGGTGGATTGTTTTAACATAAGCTGCTATGCCAGCGGCATGGGGGCAAGCCATGTTCCAGATAGTAAGCTGAATGAAGCTTGGTGCTTGTCTTCAGGGTTATCTGAGGGTGGAATATTAGGAGCGTATTGTCACGCCTTGCCAATATTTCTACGCAAGTCATTGTTGCATATGCGCAATGACACTCGCGCATAAGGGATTTACGTGGCCAAAATGGGGGAAAAATGGCCACAAGGGACCAAATGCACCAAACCCAAAGCCCTTAGGCCAAATAAATAATTTTTGGCCAATAAAGGGGTGGTTATGCGGCAAAAGTTGAAGAAAAATGGAAGTTTGGCGTGGAAAATGCGGGCTGTCGCAAAACAGGCCCAGCCAGTGCGCAAGCAGCCCAGCCCAGCCCAGCCCAGCGCGCAGCACGTTAGCGATAGAAATTCCATAGCTGTTCGGTTCCAGAATCCGCCAGAAGCTTCCAGAAACGGCCAGACCGTCCCAGATCCGTTGGTAACTTTCTGGATTGCCTCTAGAAGCTTGTAAACCGCCTTTAATGGTGCTGGAAACGTCCCTACCTATTATTTAATGTATTTTAAGTGTACAAATCATGGAATATGCCAAGAATATTCCAAATAAATATTAACCACATGTTAAGGAAGTGGAATGCCTATAAATTGGCCTCACCCCCTTATTTGTAAACCAACCAAAAGAATCTCAAGAATCTTAGGAATCTCATCAATCTCATAAGTCTAAGGAATTCAAGGAATTCCAAAAGTGTTGTAAGATACTTTGGTGTATTGGTTGTGTGTTTAATTGAGTAATAAAATTACTCTCACATTCCCAAACCATTGTGTCTTCTCAAATATATTTCTAAGTCCTACAAAACATTCAAGTGCCTACCTTATTCCTTCGTTCACACATTAAAAGGCTTGCTTAGCATAATAAACGTCACAAGTTTCTAAGCGACGTGCGGGTCAAGAGGACGACTCCGTGACAATATGCTAACAATATATCTACGCCAGGTGTGCTTATATCTGGCTGCATTCTATTTCAATATATAAGCAAAATGCGGCTAAGATTGTACTTAATGTGAAATAGTTTTAGATATAAACATCTTCAAGATATCTGGAACAATCAAATTAAGCCCCCGAGATGAGAAGGAAGCAACTACAGGAGCAATAGTGTCTGTATTTGCTTCACTTTTTAATATGTTTGCTACTGGCTTCCTATGAAAAATGTAAAAATTAGATTTTCTTATTTGCGAGGAATGAATCAAATCAGTTAGTGGTCAGTCATACTAGGAGGAATTGACGTAGGATTCAACTGCAGTATAACTGTTAGCTTTTAAAAGTACTGCAGGCAATGCAGCTATGAAAGAAACATCATTTACGCCTCCAATTGTTGCGATAGACCCAGCAGCACCTGCTCTCTTAGGCTCGTTGATTCCTTGATAATCGTCACAAACCACAATCTTCCCCTTCACTAGACTACTTTCCAGGCATCCATCAAAACAAGAACTGAAAGTAACATATTTTGAAGTTACATCACTTTATGTTTTCTATACATTTTGAAGTAAGATTGATTTCGGGGGTTGAATCTACCCAGCGGATGAATCTGTGCAGCCTGCCGCTTTTGCATCCATCCCTTTTATTGGAGGAAAATTTATGCTTCTAGAAAACGAATTGATAGAAGTTCCCTTTTCCAAATAAACTAGTTATTGTAATGAGGCATGAAAAAGTTGGGTAACATAGAGAAGCCGGATGTGTACTATTAGTATCTATTGATTTCCGAGAACAACTTTGTCAATGATGTGACGATCTGTGGTGCTTGCTGCTACAGAGAGTTACACTTGACACAGATCTTGAGGTAGGACCTTTATTCCCTGCAGAATTAGAGGTGAGTATTCCTTTCTCCATAGCATGAAAAGTGCCGATTACAATTACATCATTAAAATACTCAATTCCAGAACTAGATCCAACTGAAATGGTTATAATGTCAACTCCGTCGGCAATAGCATCATCAAATGCTGCCAACATGTCTGCTCTGCCATACCCACCAGAATTGCAACCTTTATAAGTAGGAATCTTGGCAGAGGGAACTCCTCCTCTAGCAGTACCATTTGCCAGTCCGAAAATCTAGCATCCTTCACTTTATTTCCAGCTGCTGTCAATGCAGTATACATCCTGTGACCAACATCATCTCTTATAGAGCCAACTTCTGATGCTCTTGAGATATAATCTCGCACTCCAATTATCTTGCTGTAGTGTAAAACATTTCAAAGACATTATACATTTATGTATTTATTTATGAGGTTAATGCAGGAAATGTTATGCAGCATAAACATGTTAGTACTTGTTGCAGGTGAAATTGTTGCCTCCTTTGCAGATTCCCTTCCACTTCTTGGGAGGAGGACCAAAACCTTCGTCTCTAAAACTTATGGATTCAGGCCAGATTCCACTATCAATATCACTGACTATAATGTCCGTTTCAACTTCAAGAATTTTATCTGTAGTGTCATTGAAACCCAGGAAGCTCCAGGATCTTGGGAAAAGCGAAACTGCTCCCTTTTTACCTGCAAAGATTCATAGATTCATAAGAATATGGTACAATATTATTGGGATTCGTCACGGGAAACGGACCGATAAAAGCAGAAATACGTATTGATTTCCGGGAATCCGGTCCCAGGAGCTTAAGATGTGGAAATAAAAAACAAAAGCATAAAGAGAAAGTTCGAAAACTTACCACAAAGTCTCTCTAAGAGGCGGATGCGGAATGCAGAAATCAAGTGTAAATTTCCTCCACCGATGCGTACACAAATAGGACTGAAACCCGTGCTAGCAACTCGGACGATTTCAAAGAGAGGGAGAGAGGGGTGGCACACAAGAAGGAATATGGCTGTCCAATTTTTCTTTCCAAAAGAAAAATAAAACCATATCTCTCAAGTGGGCGCTCAAGTTTCTTTCCAAAAGAAACAACATGGGCAAATTATTTTCACTTAAAAAACAAAAACAATTTCCCCAATTTCATGCATAAAGTGGGCGGCCAAAGATGGGAGCTCATGAAGAAAATGCAAAGTCCAACTTTGCATTTTCACTTGTCAAACTAATGACTCATTACCCCTTAATCAGTTCATCCAAAATGACTCACCAAAAAATCTTATCATTATGCATAAGAAGCAAAGTCTCACTTTGCTACCTCAAAGTCAAACAATGACTCACTCTTTATGCACATAATTCGGCCAAGGAAGGATGAAATGCATGGGATACTTTCTCTCATCATTCTTACCATCATGATGACAAAAAAAAAAAAAAAAAACCTAAAGATTCAAAGTCCAACTTTGCAACCAAAAGTTATCCATGACTCACCATCTTCATCATCACATTTTGTCCAACAAAACGACTCATCCTTCTTACCCATTCCATGCTAAATTTCGGCCAAAACAATCCACTTCATGTGGAAATTTTCATTTTAAGTCTGAAGCCCAATTTTAATTTCCTTAATTTAATTAATATCAAATGCAACTATATATATATATATATATATATATATATATATATATAATATTACATACATTTAAATTAAAATTAATTTGCTCTATTAATTTAATCAAGGGATTAAATTAATACACATAAAATGAAATGCATGTAAACCTATACATGTAATAATATTTCCCCTTAGGACATAACTCTCATAAATTAATTCATTGAATTAATTAAGAGAAGGCCAAAATAAATGTTAATCATATTAGTTTGATTAATCCAATTAATCTATATAATATAATTAATGGATCTCTCTCTCTTCAAATGTGTATACTCCAAGTACACACTTAATCAGACTAGTTAAAGTCCAGACGTTCAATGTGTACGACCCAATGGGCCCGTCTTTATGTTGGCAGTGGGCTAAGGCCCACAGACTACAAGCGGGCTCTAGCAAGCCACTGCAGCCCCCAAGTGAGATGGAGATAGCAGTCAAACTGTTACCATAACCCTGTAGTTTGAACTTGTAAATCCCATGTCGCTGATATCGGTGTCCAACACAGAGGCATGGAAGTATCACCCTCTTTGTGTCTGGACCTTTACTTGATACCGAATGAACTGATGCTCACAAAGAAGATCCAATCTTGTTTGGGTGCAGCCGCACGCTTATCAGTAACATTCTTCAAGAGGCCAGTGATATCGTCTCAGTGAATCATTGTGACATTCCCTTCTGCATATCACTAGCACTGCCATGTTCACTAACACACCCGAACGTACCCATACTTGGCACCATTTTACAGGCCCGTTAGTCGTACACCAAAGTGTGCCACTTCACATGCAGCACCATCATATGGTCCGGTCAAAGGACTTATACAAGTACTACATGAGACTCATTTGTGATACTATACCATGTAGATTCCCGTTAAGTGGATCGATCCAGTACCATGCCCTTTTTGCATGTACCCATTAACCTGGTTGACATCCCATGTTCTATGACTGGTAAGACACCGCCATACAACCAGGCTAATGATACTCTTTAGTTCCATTCATTCCCATGATTGGAATAGACTACGGATTACTTTATGACCATATCGTTTTCCCTATCCACAGTCTTACTGCCAAGTGCATGACACTTGACAACATGGATATGGATATTGGATACTCTATTTTAAAATATAGCACAAGACATATAATAAATAGATTAATGCCTTTATCTCTTCACACAAATTGTATAATACATAAAGTTCACATTAATGTACAAATGTATTATATAAACACAAGGACCAATGCCTCGGAACTAGGGCATTTCCAACAATCTCCCACTTGCACTAGTACCTACTAGGCATAGGTCTAATCCCTATAGATCTAGTGTAACCTTCGTGCATAGGCATAGCCAAGCATGTTGGTCAAAAGATCTGCGACATTGACTTTGGTGTCCACTCTTTGTAATGAGATGTCACCCCCTTAGCGATTTCTCGCAATAGGTGAAAATCCCTAAGTACATGCTTCGTGTTTAAGTGTGACTGGGGCACTTAGCTTGTGCAATAGGCCCATCGTTGTCATTGAAGATATTAACCGGTTCCTGGATAGTAGATACTACCCCCAGTTCCATGATAAACTTCATTATCCACATAGCTTCCCTAGCTGCTTCACACGTTGCAATGTAATCAGTTCCTGTGATAGAAACCGTGATGGTTGATTACTTAGAGCCTCTCAAACAATAGCACCACCATTTAGCATGAGTACATACCTTGACTGCGACTGGTATTAATCTTGGTCGGTCTGGAAGCTTGCATCAATGTACCTTGCAACTGACAGCTCTTCCTGACCTGCATACATTAAGAAGCTATCCTAAGTCCGGTTAAGGTACTTCAGGATTGCTTTGACAGCCTTCCAGTGATCCATCCGGGATCCGGCTCGTCATACTTAGTGCAAAGGCGATATAAGGCCTTGTCCATAGCATGGAGTACATGATTGATCCAATAGCCGAAGCATATAGAACCAATCTCATGTTCTCCCTGTCCTGCCATGCCTTAGGACAGTTCTTACTAAGTTTCAGCCCATGACCCATTGGCAAGAAACCTTTCTTAGCCTGGTCCATGCTGAATCTTCTCAGAACTATGTCTATGTACTTGGCCTGACTTAAGTCTAGAAGTCGATTGGATCTAACCCTATAGATCCTGATCCCTAGGATCGTCTCAGCTTCACCTAAGTCTTTCATTGTGAAGTACCTACTCAACCACGGCTTTACCCTTGCAGTGTTGGTATGTCGCTTCCAATCAGAAGGATGCACCCATAAATAATACCAAGAAAGTTACTATGATCCCACTAAACCTCTTATACACAGCCTTAAAGGTATTATCGGCCTATAGCTTATAGCACCACTTGCAACCTATTACCTTAGCACCCGGAGGTGAATCAATCAGGTTCTAAACCTGATTATCGAACATAGATTGCATATCCGCCACCATGGCAGACAGTGGGCTAGCTATGGCCTACTGGTAGGTTTTGAGCTTCTCTTCGTCCAAGACAAAAAGAGTGTAATCATCAGAAATGAGAAACCCATGTTTCTCATGTTCCTGACAATCCCTACTAGACCTTTTAGGTCCTTGTGTGACCTGGGCTGGTGCTTCCACTTTTGGAAGCATCACCTTGGTCTCCGAGTTATCCTTTTCAGGAGTTTCTGAGCTTTAAACTTCCCTAAGTTCAACATTGCTCCCATTGTCTTTCTTGGAAAGAAACACCTTTTTAAGAAGGACCCTCTGTCGTGCCATAAACACCTTGTTCTCAGTGGGGTTGTAGATGTAATACCCTTTGGTTTCCCTAGGGTAGCTCACAAATAGGCATTAGTCGGTTTTGGGTTCTAGTTTTGCTCACAGTCAATTTCTTGACTTGCGCATAACAACCCCAAATCTGTTGGAAAGACACATTGGGCACCCTGCCCCGTCCATATTCCAAATGGGGTCTTTTCCAAAGCCTTAGTCAGAGTATAATTGAAAATGAGAGCCATTGTCTCAAGAGCGTATCCATTAAAAACTTATTGGGAGAGAGGCATGACTCATCATTTGAGTGGACCATGTCTAACAGGGCCCTGTTCCTCCATTCAGACACCCTATTCCATTGTGGTGTTCTTAGAGGAGTAAGCTATGGAACTATTCCATGCCCTCTCAAATATGAGTTAAACTCTAGGCTTATATGCTCACCACTTCGGTCCGACCAAAAGGCTTTGATATTTCTGCCTAGTTGGTTCTGTACTTCATTCCCAAGTCCCTCGAACCTATCAAGGGTCTCAAACTAATATTTCATTAAATAGGCATAGCCATATCTGATGAAATTGTCTGTGAAGGAGATGAAGTATAGATGTTCACCCCTGGTAGCTGCGCTTATAGGTCCACATACATCTGAGTGTATTAGGTCTAATAAGCCAGCGGCCCTTCCAGCCTTTTGCTAAAAGGAGCTTTAGTCATTTTACCTCCGAAACGAGACTCGCATATATCAAGTGACTCCATGTCAAAGGATCCTAGGATTCAAACTTTGCGAAGCCTAGCTATGCACTCTCGTTTTTGTGGCCTAAACGACAATACCAAAGGTAAACATGATTAAGTTTGTTAGGCTTAACCTATTAAGTATGTATATTATAAACATGATTAGTTTCAATAGATTCAGGATACAAAAGACATTATTTAACGGAGCTACTCCATAAAATAATTCTTTTCTAGATAAACCCTTTTTACTATTACCAATAGTAAATGTACATCTAGAAATATCCAAAACTGAAACAGAAATAATATTCCTGTACATAAAAGGTACAAAATAACATAGTTTCAGTAACAAAACTAATCTACTAGGCATCATAAGCTTGTCCTGCTGATCTTTATGGCAGCAACCCTTGCTCCATTTCGGACCTGCAAGTTCACTTGCCCCGATCCCAGTGATCTCCTGTTCTTAAGTCCCTGCACATTATAACAAATGTGAGAACCACATCTAGTATCCAATACATAAGATGTTGAAACAGAGGTTAATGTCTATGACATATATACCTAATGTAGACACTCCCTGTGTCTACCTTTTCTCTCCCATAAGCTTGGGACACGATCTTTTCCAATGTCCAGTCTGCTTACAACTGAAGCAGACATCCTTGGAATGGGCCTTGGGCTGGGCTTTAGCCTTTTTAGCCTTGGCCTTGGCCTTTACCTTGCCTTTAGTAAGAGGAGGTTTCCCCTTCTTAACCTTAAGTATCGGTGGAGTCTTCTGGATTGATAGTTCAGCAAGCTGAAGCATCCAATGCAGCTCACTAACAATACGGTCCATCCCTTGCTTGTAAAAGTTCAGGATGAATTGATCATAAGAATCCAGCAAGGAAGCCAGGATCATGTCAACCGCCAGCACCCGTGAGATAGGCATTCCGAGATGAGCTAAATTATCCAGACAGCCGTTCATCTTGAGCACATGTGTACTCACAGATGTCCCAGCCCCCATCTTACAGCTGCGAAATGCCTTGTGGATCAGGTACCTTTCCTGATAAGCTTGCTCATAAAACATCTCGTTAAGAGTTGTCATCATAGCAAAAGCCTGATGATCCATGAACTGCTTTTGCAATTCAGGAACCATACTAGCCAAAATCAGGCATGTCACGTCCCAGTTATCCTTTACATGTGCCAAGTATTCCTCCAACTAGGCAGCTGGTGGATTACTTCCCGTTGGCACAGCCGGTACAGGCTTTTCTAGCACATACTCTTTAGACTCTTGTCTTAGAACTTTCCTTAACTTCATAGACCAGTCCAAAAGTTAGGGCCAGAAAGCTGGTCCCATTCCAAGAAAGATCGCAGTGATAAAGTATCATTCGTAGCCATTGGTTACTACACAGAAAAATTTACGAGTACTAATAAAGGACTTAACTTGTTCTTCATATATTATAATTAATAATGAATCATGTTATTAATTAAACTGAGTTTTTGGGCTCATGGGTCGAGATCCATATTATATCAAGATATAGCCAGACGAGGGCCTAGAACAACTATACCCTAATTTTTAGGTAGGAACACCGTCCAATCCCAACCTAGGGACTCTCGGTTTGATGGGTCTGTTGGCACTTACCCATCTGTGCTTATGGCCAGGAACATCCTACTGCCCACGCTAAGTCCAAACCTCCATCTAAGTGTCAGAGTAACCAATACTCCAACCCAATACAAAATGACGATGCTCCAGCGCATCCAGCGAGGGCTGGTTTGTTGGTGTGCCCTAGTTCTTAAGGCATTGGATTCTTGTATTTTTTATTATACATTAAGAGTCATGTATGAATACATTATTTGTGTCACATTAATAAAGGCAATTAATCTATTTCATTTATATCTTATGCTACAATGTGAGTAGAGTATCCATTGATTGATAATCATAAAACCCATCCCAGGTCTGTTCTAATCGTGGAAACGAATAAAACCACAGACTTGTATATTCGATGACTATATGGTAGTTCTTAACTAGCCATAGTACTTGTATAGTCAGTCATGAATATAGGTACATGTCGTTGACATGGGACTGGATCGATCCGCACAAGAAAGCCACATGGTTGTCGTGTCATAGGACTTTCTTGAGTAGGTCTCTTTTATCCTCAAACCAGATTTCATTATAATATCAATATGGAATCCGGTTCACTTTGACATATGCCTAACAGGTATGTAAAAGGATGCTAAATATGGGTATGATTGGGTGGATCAGGGAACATGTTGATATTGATGATGAAGTGATGGAATTGCCACTCGGGTAACACCGAGATGATATCATTGGCCACTTGATGAGTGGGACTGATGAGTGTATGGCCATACCTAAGTAAGTCGGTGCTAATTTGATTAATCAGTCAACTCAAGATCAAGAAATATAATAAACAACAGAAGAGGATGACGGACACCATGCCTCTTGTTTATTCATATCGATATCGTTAGGCAAATGACACTATGGGATTACTACCGGGTGAGTGTCTTCTAAAGACTGCTGCATCTCTATCTTAATTGGGGGCTATAATGGTTTGCTAGAACCCACTTACAGTCTATGGGCCTTGGGCCTACTGCCAACATAGAGACAGACCCATAGGATCGTGCACATAGATCAACTGAGCCGGAACGTATAGATATTGTGCATGTGTTGTACATTGGAAGGAATGAGTTAGTTAATTAGTTGACATTCAGTGTTGAGGTAATTAATTAACATTGGGTTGGTTTAATTTAATTAATAAGTTTACATAATGTAATTAATTAATTTATCAATTAATTGAATTACATAAAGTAAACAATTAATTAAATTATTTTCTTAAGTGTGATTTTATTTTAATTAGGGGTAATTAAATCAAGCCATATGGAATTAAATTATATATTATAAATCTTATGGAATAAGGATTTAAATATGTAATTAAAATCCTAATGGGCTTGGGTTTACTTAACCTAATTGGAGTCCATATTGCATAAGGACTATAAAAGGCACATTTATGGGAAAAATCACTCTCTTAACCCTAGGCACAAAGGAGATTCGGCCAACAATAATATCAGCCCCAATAGCCAAATTCTTTGGTGTAATTTCTTCCATTCTTTGACAAGCATTGGTTCCCATTCAATAGTTGATCATGCACGGACTGTGGAGATCAATTTTAAGAAACGATTCTGCAGCAGTCTCTAGAAGAGACATAATCTGGTGAGTTCAATCTCTTGATTCAAATTGTTTTTATTTCAATCAATGGTAATTGGATACGATAGGTGGATTCTAGGAAATTTTAAATGGTGTATTTTCCGCTGCGCCACGTTATTTTTGTTGGGATTTGTCACCGGAAATCACCTGATTAAAGCAGAAGAACGCGATGATTTCCTCAAATCTGTGCCCAGGAGTAATTGAGATGGAAATTGGAAAAACAAAAATTTAACAGAAAAAGAGATAAATCTCTTACCAGGAATATCTCTTTCAAGAGATGGATGCAGACTACAGGAATCAACTAGAAACCCTCCTCGTTCACGTACACGAACGCCTAACGAACACCACCCGTGCTAGCGTCAGAAAACACCAACTATGGAAAGGGGAGGCTTGGGAAATATCGGCTAGTCTCTACCTTTATATGGTGGCCGAAATTCCTAGGGCTAATAAACCCTAATTTTGGCCCAACTTGGCTAAAATTCCTAAAGGAATTTTGGCCCAACTTGGCTCTTTCATTTGTGTGGGCTTCCTTCTCTTAATTCAGGCCCAATCTTATTTTAATTAGTCTGGTTTAAATTAATTTCAATTCCAACTTTAATTTACCCATGTATTTAATATATTACATCAAGTAACATATTATTTACATTTAAATTAAAATTAGTTTGACCAATTAATTTAATCCATCAAATTAAAATTAGATCTTCACAAAATAAAATCATATGTAAACCTATACATATGAATATTTCCACCTAGGAAATAATTTCATAATTAATCCAATTAATTACGAAGAGCCAATCAAATATTAATTTTATCATTATGATCAATCCAAGTGATCTTCATAATATAATTAATATATACCTCTCGCTCCAGAGTGTATACTCCAAGTATACATGTGATTCCTTAAGTCATTGTTCAGTCACTCAATGTGTATGATCCCGTGGGCCCATCTTTATGTTGGCAGTGGGCCTGTGGCCCACATACTGCAGTTGGGCTCTAGCAAGCCACTGCAGCCCCCAATTAAGATGGAGATGGCAGTCTAACTGTTATCATAACCCTGTAGTTTGAACTTGTACATCACATGTCATTGATATCGGTGTCCAACACAGAGGCATGGATTGATCACCCTCTTTTGTGTTAGGACATTAACTTGATCCCAAATGCACTGAAGCTCACAAACAAGCTCCCACTTGTTTAGGTGTGGCCACACTCTTATCAGTCGCATTCATCAAGAGGCCGATGATATCTTCCCAGTAGACTACTAAGTGACAAATCCCTTCTGCATATCCATAGCATTACCATGCTAAGTGACATACCCGAAAGTACCAATACTTGGCACCTTATTACGGGCCCTTTAGGCGTACCCCTAAGTATGTGACCTTACAGGCAACACCATCATATGGTCAGGTCAAAGGATCCATACAAGTACTACACGAGAATCACTTGTGATACTATACCATGTGGATTTCTCGTTTAGGGGATCTATCCAGTACCATGCCCTTTTTGCATGTACCCATTAACTTGGTTAACATCCCATGTCCAATGACGGGTAAGACACCGCCATACAACCAGGTTAATGATAGTCTCTTGTTCCACCCATTCCCATGATTGGAACAGACTACGGATCTATTCATGGTCATATCGTGTCCTATCCATGGTCTTACTGCCAAGTGCATGACACTGGTCATCATGGATATGGATATGTCCATTGAATACTTCATTTACTATATTGCACAAGATAAATATAATAACTGAATTAATGCCTTTATTAATAACATAAATAAGTATAATACATAAATCGAATAAATGTATGATACAAATACAAGGACCAATGCCTCGGGACTAGGGCATATCCAACATTACCTTTCTTATCTTCATCTAGGGAGATTGATGTACCCATCGGTGTTTTTGCTGGTTTAGAATTCTCCATTCCATACTTCTTTATGAGTTCTTTAGTATACTTTGATTAGCATATAAATGTTCCCTTCTTTTCTTGTTTGATTTGTAGACTAAGGAAGAAATTTAGTTCACCCATCATAGACATTTCAAATTCAGTACTCATTTCTTGTGATAATTCCTTGCACAACTTATCATTAGTAGAACCAAATATAATATAATCAATATATATTTGAACAAGTAATATATGGTTCTTTTCATGCTTTATAAACTATGTTGTGTCATCTTTTCCATGAATAAAACCTTTTGCAAGTAAGAATGTAAAGAACCTTTCATACCATACTCTCGGTGCTTGTTTTAGTCCATACAAAGCTTTAGTTAGCTTGTAGATATAGTCAGGATGGTGACAATCTTCAAATCCTGGAGGTTGCTTTACATAGACTTCTTCATTGATGTAACCATTAAGAAATGCACTTTTCACATCCATTTAATAGAGCTTGAAGTCTTTGTAGCAAGCAAATGCATACAACATTCTGATTGCTTCCAACCTTGTGATCGAAGCAAATGTTTCATCATAGTCTATTCTTTCTTGCTGGTTATATCCTTGTGCAACTAATCTGGCTTTGTTTCTGATAACCTTGCCAGATTCATCCACCTATTTGGTTCCAATCAATGATTGATTGTTAGGTTTTGGAACAAGCTTCCAGACATTGTTTCTTTTGAATTGATCGAATTCTTCTTGTATTGCCATCATCTAGCTTTCCTCAGTTTTGGCTTCTTTGAAGCTCTTTGGCTCAATCTCAGAAACAAATGCCTCATTCGCAAAATATTCTTTTAATTGTCTCCTGGTCATTACCCTTTTTGAAGGATTATCAATAATGTTATCTTTGGAGTGATGTCTATGATATTTGAATTCTTTTGGTAGATCATCATGTTGATTTTCTTGAATTTGCAATTCTTGCACATTATGTTCACTTTGATCATCTAGGTTGTTTTCTTTTTGCAGGACATTTTCATTATTCTCTATGTTTTCACCCTGCGAATCAAATATCTCAAGAGTATCCTTAGATTCTTTATCTAGGAGAGAGTTAGTTTCTTCAAATACTACATGCATGGACTCACCAATAGTGAGAGTTCTTTTGTTAAAGACTCTATATGCTTTGCTATGCAATGGATACCCCAAGAAAATACCTTTATCTGACTTAGAGTCAAATTTATTGAGATATTCCTTGTTGTTGAAAATAAAACATTTACAACCAAAGGATAGAAATAACCAATATTAGGTTTTCTACCATTCCATAGCTCATATGGTGTTTTCTTTAAAATAGGTCTTATCAAAGCTTGATTTAAAATATAGCAAGCAGTGTTCATGGCTTCTGCCCAAAAATATTTTGGTAAATTATTTTTATTGAGCATTGTTCTTGTTATTTCTTCTAGAGTCCTATTTTTTCTTTCAACAACACCGTTTAGTTAAGGAGTTCTAGGAGCAGAGAAGTTGTGTGAGATTCCATGCTCAGAGCAAAACATTTCAAAAACATTATTTTCAAAGTCTCTTTTATGATTACTTCTAATGGCAATAATAGAAGCGTTTTTCAAATTTTGAAGCTTTTTACACAAGATAGCAAAATTGTTCAAAAGCTTCATTTGTTGATTTAAAAACAATGTCCATGTAAAACATGAATAATCATCTACAATAACTAATGCATACCTCATGGCTCCTATTGGACCAAGCAAGTCTAAATGTAGTAGTTCTAAAGGTCTAGAGGTAGAAACAACTCCTTTAGGATTAAAGGAGCTTCTAGTTTGCTTCCCTCTTTAACATGCATCACAAATATGAGTTTTATCAAAATTGATTTTGGGTAAACCTTTAATAAGTTCTTTCTTTGAAAGCTTTAAAATCAGATGCATGCTGGCATGACCTAGTCTATGATGCCATAACCAACTCTCTTCTTCTTGTGAAATTATGCAATGATCATTAGTAAGAATACTTAAATTTAAAAGATAAATATTTCCCACTATAGGAACTTCAAGTAAAGTCTTACCACTATTGGCTTCCACAATTTCACATTTCTTTGAATCAAAGATTACCTTTTGATTTTTGTCATAGAGTTGACTCACACTTAGAAGATTGATTTCAATCCATCAACTAGAGATACTTCATCAATGCATGGATTGTTCCAAATCTTTCCTTTTCCAATAATTCATCCCGCTAGATTATCTCCAAATTTTACTGCTCCTCCCTTCACTTGCTTCATGGAAGTGAAGTATCTTCCATCACCAGTCATATGTCTAGAGCAACCACTATCAATATACCACTTTCAATTTCCAAGAGTGTTATTTAGATATACCTACAAAAAGAATCAAGTAAACTTAGGTACCCAAATGTTGTTGGGTCCTTTAGGGTTAGAGTTAGCATATTTCTTTTTGGGCACACATATAGTTCTTCTTTGTAGTTTCCTTTGCAAAACTTACAATCACCAATTACATGTCCCGTATGATTATAGTAGTGACACGTAATATTCTTCTTTTTCTTGAATTGATGGGACCGGTAGTGTTTTGAGGTAGTATATTGGTGATAAGGAGCACAGTTAATTTGATATGAGCTTTTAGGTTTGTAACTATGTTTTTGTTTTGATCTGTAAGTATAAGGCTTTTGAGAGTATATAGGTCTATATGTGTTTTTGTGAATAATTTTATGTTTTGTATTTGGCTCAGTAACAAGTTTCTGACTTTTACTATACTTTTGATATGTGGGTTTGAGGGATGAAGTTTGCATAGTAGAAGTGGAAGAAGAACAAAATATAATTGGTTTTGGAAAGATTTAAGAAGGTATCCCATCAGTGCAAGCATAACCAATTCCTGTTCTATCATTTGGATTCCTCTGGGAGTCTAAAAGCATATTTAGCATATTTTCACCATTTGTGAACTTGCTGATTGTAGAGTCTAACTCATCACATTTCTTTTCAATATGTGATATTTCACTGATAAGTTCTAGATTGGAGTTTTCCAGAAAACTCACTTTGCTTTGTAATTCAAGCTTTTTGGACTCTTTCTAACAGCTTGTTTTCGTATTCCTTACACTTAACAATTATATCAAGCTTATCATCACGCATCTTAAAAAAATTCTTGTATAAGATCATTATGAGATAAAGTTTGTAGAATTACCTCGTCTTCCTTATTTTCATGTTGATGTGGTGAACTTTCTACACTATCGTTTGCCATGAAGCATATCTGAGGTTTTTCTTACTTCTGGTCATCGTCATCGTCATAACTGGATTCATCACTATCGCTCCATGTTGCTACCATAGCTTTCTTGTCTTTTTTCCTGTATTTACTTTTAAGCTTTGGACAATCAGCTTTGAAATGACCTGGTTTATTGCATTCAAAATATGTAGTCTCTTGTTTTAAATATTTCTTGGCTTTATCAATCTTTTTGTTGTTAAATTGCCTCCTGTATGATGTTTTGCCTCTGTTTTGCTTTTCAGGAATTTTCTAAACTTTCGAACCAACAGAGCTTCCTCATCATCTTCCTTGTCATCACTATCTGAATCGAAAGTAGATTCTTTAGGAGTTGAGCCAGCTGCTTTCAGTGCAATGGACTTCTTTCTATCAGTTTGCTCACAGTCAGTAGTAGACTTAACTTTCATCTCATATGTGAGTAATGAACCTATGAATTCATCATATGAGTATGTGGTTAAATCTTTCAATTCTTCTATTGCTGTGAGCTTTGCATCACATAAAGTTGGCATTGTTCTGATTAATTTTCTGATCAGTTCTTCATCTGTGAAGCTTTTGCCAAGATTTTTTTGATTTGTTCACAATGAGTGTGAACCTTGTGTTGATTTCTGAAATTGACTCTTTTGCATCCACTTTGAACAACTCGTACTCTGTAATGTAAAGATTGATCTTTCCATCTTTAACTTGTTTAGTTCCCTCATGAGTTGCTTCAACTTTGTCCCATATCTGCTTTGCTGTCGTGCAACCTGAAACATGATTAAACTCATTAATAACTAGAACACATTGTAATAAATTAATAGCTTTAGAATTTAAGGCTTCTTTACTCCAGTCAGCATTTTCATATTCACTTTCTTCTTTAGGGATAGATTCTCCAACAATTTTTGTTGGAATATTAGGTCCTTCATTGATAATCCTCCAAACCTGAATATCCGTTGATTGCAAAAATATTCTCATTCTGTTTTTGTAAAAATGTAGTTTTGTTCATTAAATAATGGAGGCTTATTGATAGAGCATCCCTCGGATATAAAAACATTTTGACTCTTGGAAATACTAGCCATTTTGAGATCACTCTAAGGATTTTACTCCTTTTGTTTTAGAGTCAGGCTCTGATACCAATTGATAGTCCCAAAAAGGCTAGCTACAATACTAGAGAGGGAGGGGGGTAAATAGTACTGTATACCGAATAAAAAAATTTTGCAAACAGTTTAGAAAATTCTTTTTATACAAAAACAATTTTCTTTCTATAAACACAAGTTTTATAAAAATATGGAATTAATTAAAATAATAAAACTTGTGAATATAAATTTTCTTGACTAAAAATGATTTCAAAAAATAAAGCTATTAATTTAAATTGCAAGAATTTAAATAGTAGTAAATTTAAAGAGAGTAGGGATAGAGAAATGAAGACACCAAAGGTTTGACCCAACCAGTCTATGTCCAATCCCCAAGCCAACCGCTTGAGGTTTTCACTAATGTTTCCTTTATGAGTAGGAAACAAGCCTATGTTGCTTTTTCTGAATTCTAGTAACAAACTCAATACTTTTATAGGCCTAGTATCAAACCTCTACCGTTACTTTTTCAAGCTTAATTAACAAACTCTTCCGATGCTTTTTCAAAGTTCAAGCACCAAACTTTTATAGACTTTGTTGATCACAGTATCAACAAAGTAAACCCCCTTTCACACAACATTGTGTGAATATACAATTCTCGAATATATGAATATATGAATGAAAGAATGAATCTCTTTTCTCTTGACTTTGCTCTCTTGCAGGAATTATGGAAGACTTTAAAGTATAATAGCTTAAGAGTGTGAACATTGTGTGTAAGTCTTCTTACTTCAAGCTTTGATCTTCATTTCCTTTTATAGTGAAAGAAAGCTTCATCGCCTTTTGTCTCAATTCATAAAGTAAAATGTGGGGGTTGATTACAAATCATGAAGAGAGGAGTGTTGAATTCATCTAATGAGATGTATATGGCCGTTTGTTTCAAGTAATAAGATGAGTTGATCTCATGTGATTTGATTCAAGTCATAAGCTTAAGAAACAAAATCTTTCCAAGTGATAAAATGAATATAGCAGTTGAAGTCAAGTCACAAGCCAACGAAAGTGTTGAATTCATCTAATAAGCTACATATGGCCGTTTTTCTCAAGCAGTAAGATGAAATGATTTTATTCTCATGTAATAAAGATAATGTCATTTGTATGTAGCTCATAAGGAAACCATTTTATAAGCTAGATACTGCCAGTTAATAATGTGAAAAGATTAGCTTCATCTTATAAGTAAATTGTAGCTCTTGATTATAAGTAAGTTGTTTATCTAATAAACACAATTATATATATATATATATATATATATATATATATATATATATATATATATATATATATATATATATATATATATATATATATATATATATATATATATAGGCGTAGTAAGCGACAAAATGTTTCGGGAAGTTGAACATGGATGCATAATTGCATGGATAAGCTTATATTAACTCGTCATTCATGAATCCAATTTATTGACTCATACTTTAATCGGTTGAGCGACAGATCTTCCACTCGGCATCGTCGGATCACCAACTCCAACTTTTGTGACGGGGACAAATCTATTTGAAGAGTAGCGGGGCACTTGTTCACTGACTCAAAAATTGCAGTTGCTATGCAATTTTTTTTTTTCTTTTACTCCTTTAATTTATAAATGAATTTATGTATTTGCGCCACTTATGTTCATAAAATAATACCATGGATAAACTTATTTTAACTCGTCATTCATGAATCCAATTTATTGACTCATACTTTTATCGGTTGAGCGACAGATCTTCCACTCGGCATCGTCGGATCACCAACTCCAACTTTTGTGACAGGGACAAATCTATTTGAAGAGTAGCAGGGCACTTGCTCACTGACTCAAAAATTGCAATTGCTATGCAATTTTTTTTTTCTTTTACTCCTTTAATTTATAAACGAATTTAGGTGTTTGCCCCACTTATGTTCATAAAATAATACCAATTGTTTAATTTACTTATATATTTTGTAAATTGTTTTGATTATAGTTTATTTTTATTTTATTTGATTTAGATATGGAGGAATATTTCAAAAGGTTAGTCATAAATAAGGATAATAATCTTAATCTACATAACCATTCTTGTATTGAAGTAAAACATAGATGATCTTCCATCTACTTCAGAGTGGTAGAAATTAGTAATCTTGCAAAGAAACTAGTTGAATAAAAAAGATATTGCGGTATCCATTGGTGTATTTATTTGTGAAATTAGGTTCAATTTCGGTGATTGTAACTGCAATATTAGTGGAAAGGATTGTTTATGCGATGAGAATAATGAAAAATCCTTGTGTAATTGGATAGGAGAATAATATTTTTAAATATTCATAATGAGAGAATTTTATTACGTTATCAAAATATGAAGACTAATTGGATAGAATTGTATATGTTGTATTTTGGAGGTCTAAATCATATAAAGTTTGCGTTTTTATTTAATTTTTATTTAGAGATTAATATTCAAATTTATTTCATTCTCGTAGCTATGTATATTATTGCATATAAATAATATTTTTTAGATTAACATAATTTCTGGATTCGTCCCTGCTTTCGTCAATGCTCAACGGGTGGGTTTTGCAGTCAAGCTTTCTTTTCTATTTGCACTCGAGGGCCCATCTCCTTCCGGCATGAGGTAAATTTTGCACATCTGTGTGTTACCTTTTGGGAGTGCTACGCCGGATAGAAACTGATCGAAACTGTCTACGAGAGACGTATACATATATACACACACAAAATTGGTGAAGATGTGCTGAGTTTCAAATCTAGGATTCTGAGATTTCTTCTAGAATCTGTCTCAGTTCATCTATTGAAAGATTGGCATTGTGTTATTAACTACTAATTTCCATATTTTCCACATGATAAAATAGAAAAACAGAGAAAATGATTTTATTTGTATTAATTGGTTGAACATCATCTAAAAAAAAGGGAATTCCATGAATAAAATACTACACCAAATTAGACAGTTTCATATCCGTAAACAACAATTGGACTCCTCACAATGTGACTACCATCATGCCAAACCAGTGATGCGGTCATGATCTGATCAGCGGTCAATCCCGCGCCACTAACTGTCACATTGAAAGACTTCTTCTCATTTATGGAGTTAAAGGAGAGGACATCAGGCACAACTTCAACCATAAGTTTCGAAGCTGTCGAAATATCTGCTTTGTAGGTGGATTTAGGAATGCCGACATTGGTGACTGTTCTAGTAAAGCTGATTCTGAAGGACCGATTAGCTGCAATTTTGGCAGTCATAGAAGGGTAATTGAGATCCTTCGGTGATGCTTTCTTATCTCCTTGAGTGCAACTAGTACTATTATCTCCTGAAATGAATCGGATCGCGGTTTCCTTATAGCCTATGCTGCAGAGAAATGTTATGTAGTCTGCTTTTCGTGCATCATAAACAAGTCCCGGATGTATAGCTCTTAAAGGGTTTATGCCTCCGGATCCATAAGCGAATTCAGCACCCAAATTTTCAGTGGAATTCAGAGGAATAGCTACACAAGCATTGGAAATGTAAATGATGAGTACTGCGACCTTATAATTCAATAAGAGGCAAATGAGTGTATTACATTACCGGTTGTCATAATTGCAGATTTAATTGCTGAAGGAGACCATTTTGGATGAAATGTCTTAACATAAGCTGCTATAGCAGTTGCATGGGGACAAGCCATTGAAGTTCCTGATATTATGTTGAACTTAGCTCTGCGCTCGTCTTGAGGGTTCATTGTTGGCGGTAAAGTAGGAGGATATGAGGCCAATATAGCAACACCAGGCGCGACTATGTCTGGCTGCATTGTATTGCAGTTTATGAATGCGTTAGAAATTATAATATTTGATCAAGTTATACTTATCATACACCTATTGATTTTTGGTCTACCTTCAAAAGATCTCCAACAATCCGATTAGGCCCTCGTGATGACAAGGAAGCAACTAAAGGCGCAGTAGAATCTTTAATGGCTTCACTTTTTAATAATTTTGCAACCGGATGTCTGCATTTAATGTATAGTCAGAACTGCATCAGCCAAAGAAGATAAATCTCTACAACTTTCAAATTGATAACTGTTTCAGTATGTGAATGCGTGATTATACCGTGAGGATTTCATGTAGGACTCCAGTGAACCAAACCTTTCATCATTCACTAAAACTAGTGCCGGTAATGGCCAAGTAAATGAAATATCTTCAGTTTGGCCACTGCTTCTTAGGATAGATCCAACTGCACCAGCTCTTTTTGCTTCATCCGCTCCCGCTTCATTATCACAAACCACAATCTTCCCCTTCACTAGACTGCTGTTTAAGCACTGGTAGAAGCACCAACTGAAATGGAACAGATTCAAACACTTTCTTCTGTCTATAAATTTTTGAATTTAGAAGTTGATTTTGGCAGTAAAATTACTTGGTTATTTTTGAGCATGACGCTGTTTTTGCATCGCTTCCGTTTATAACAGGAAATCTTTTACCTTTTAGATCAAAAGAATTAACAGTGTTGCCCTGTTTCCATTAAATTATTCAGTAGAATGAAGATTGAGGAGACTGTTAATTGAAGAATATAATGTCTAATGGAATAAAGTTACATACTAGTAGTTCCTTTCCGTTTCCGAGAATAACTTTGTCAATGAATCGGCGATCTGTGCTGCCAGCTGCCACAGAGAGAATCCATGGCGCTACACTTGAAACAAGTCCTAAAACCGGACCTCTATTCCCTGCGGCTTGAGAAGTTAATATTCCTTTCTCCATTGCATGAAAAGCTCCAATGGCAATTACATCAGAAAAATATTCAAGTGCAGAATCAGATCCGATAGAAATGGAAATAATGTCAACTCCATCCGCGATAGCATCATCGAAACCTGCCAAGATGTCTGCTCCATGACAACCACTTGGACAAACATTATAGGCGGCAATCCTAGCAGAAGGTACTCCGCCTCTCGCAGTACCGTTTCCCAGCCCGAAAAAACTTGCATCCTTAACACTCCTCCCAGCTGCTGTTGATGCAGTATGCGTTCCATGACCATGACCGTCTCTTGCTGTACTAGATTGAGCTCCATAATATCGAGCTCCAATCAGCTTACTGCAAGATGAATATCATCATTGAAAGATGATATAATAAGGGAAGTATAAAAATACATATGGTTTACGCATAAGATAGAAACACATTAGTACTTGTTGCAGGTAAAATTTTGACCGCCTTTGCAAGTTCCTTTCCACTTCTTTGGAGGAGGACCGAAACCTGCATCGCTGAAACTTTCTGATTCAGGCCAGATTCCGGTATCTAGAACACCAATTATAAGATTACTCTCAACACTGGGATTTCGATGTGCATTCTTTTTGAAACCCAAAAAGTTCCAGGATCTCGTAGTTTGAAGCTTGTAAGTTATGCTGGGGAATACTGAGACCACTTCGTGGGAACCTAGAAATGTTTGCCCAATGTATTAGAAATATCATTTCTTTCATTGTGGCAGCAAAGGTATAAAATTTTGTAAAACTTACTCTCCAGCTGTTTCGCCTCAGAATCAGAGACCATAGCAGCAAATCCACTGAAACTCCTCTTGTAACTTCGAACCAACAAATCTTCTGCGGTGCTACAGAAGGAGAAAGCAACAAATTTTAACAGAGAATTATAGAACTCCAAAAATTTGAATCCATGGTGATTTGTAGTACCTGATCTTAGTTACTTGTTGAAGCAAACTAAGGTGGTGAGATGATGGTGAGTATTCGTCTTCACGAATTGATCCCATGTACACAATGTGCAGCTACATAAAAAACATTTAGTAATTTAATTTATCATTATTATTTTGGGATCTAATTCGTAATAAGAAAAAAAGAGATTGTGTATAATATCTTAGTTAAAATTAAGGCTGCCAATTGTATGAAAACTGATTAGGTACTTACCTTCCTATATTCATCTGCAGAGATACTGAATAAGTTGCAATCAAATATCAGAAATAGACTAAAACAATGAAGCAATAGTTTGAAAGATTTAGCCATTTGTCAGTTCTCATGGTTGAAAGGAAAAAAGTTATAATTTTTATAGGGAAATTTACAGAAACAAAATCTCTAAAAGAAAGGAATTGTATCCATTCAAGGCATATATATTGTTTTTCCTTCTAAATGTGCTATGCCATAATAAGTTCTGAAACCATTCCAATTTAGCTTATTTTCATTCCTAAAAAATCAAATGCATGAATTTACTAATTTGCTAGATTCTACAGTACTACATAAAAAAGAAAAAATCTGAGGTTGTAAATGTGACTTAGAACAAGGAATCATAACTAACACCATATATTGCTGTTAGGCTCTATGATAAGATCTCTGAAATGAACAAAGTGAATTGATTTCTTTTTTCTAATCTATATTTAGTAACAAAATAACCCAGAAATAACTGTCATATGTCCACTGTGTATACTGTATACATCTCAAGCACAAACAACCTGTATAGATGAAACTGTAATTTCATAAAGAAAGGCGATTTTATTGCAGACCCGGCCAGTTGTGATACGGACTGCCCAATTCTTGAGGCCATAGTGATATATATGGTACCTGCTCTTATTAAATCCTTGAAGTCAACTAAGGTCTTGAGCGTTCATCCTTAACAAGTGATCATATGTACACAATGGCAGCTGCAGAACAACATTAGTAATTTATCATTATTATTTGTTGAGGAATCATACATTTTCGTTATCATTGAAACATCAAACTGAAATGCTGATTGTTATATGAAAACTGATTAGCTACTTGCCTTCCTATCTTCTTCTGCAAAAAGGCACTGAACAAACTGAGCACTAATTTATTATTCTTGACATTATTTTACCTAACAAATTTTAGTAAATATATGTTTTATGTTTTTTAACACTTTTGTGAGTGGACGATCCTAAAAGTGAAAGAGCCTCGCGACCGGGCCGGGGTTTTTATAGATTGAAAACAGGTTTTATAGAATGCTCTCACTAAAAAGTGATGGGAGTCACCATTTAGCTCTGCTCAACCGGGAAATTATGGTACAACAAAAATGAGTTACAACTCACTGTATCTTTTAGTCAGAGATTCGGGTCTGGACAACTTATCTATTTCTTTTCGATTCAAAATATATTTAACAATTTATATCAAAGCCTTTTATATTTCTACGGTTGATTTTATCTTTATTTTGTTAAGTCAATACTCACACACGAGGTGCAATACTGAAAGCGATAAATAAATTCAGAAAGTAGTAAATAAATTCAAGAAATTTAAAATTTACAGACTGTTCAAATGACCATCATAGGGGATACAATTGTATCAAAAGTGATTAAGGGTACAATTTTATCTATATACAAAATTTCTAAAAATAGAAAGCTAAACATACATCTATACTAAAATACATCTACCTCCAAAACACAGTTAGTACAGATAAATATATAAACACGTAGGACTCACACAGACTCAGAATGGGGAATTCCAGATAGCTCAGGACGTGAAACAGGGAAAATCGGAAAATTTGATAAATTACTCAATTTGACTTGGAAAACATTTTAAAACGCCATTTTGATGGGACTGGAAATTCTTTGAAAATCAATTTGTCTGATTTATTATTTCCGCATGCAAAAATGGGCCGTTTTTCAAGAAACTTGCATTTCTATCGTTGAGTTGGTTTATAGAAAATTTATTCAGAAATTTAATACTGAAATTAAATAAATACATAATGTAAATCTAAGTCAAAATGATATGCAAAAATAATGAAAATTCACAAAAAATAATTCTGGAAATAAAACTATAGCTGTGTGGATATAATGCTACAGCCGTGCAGCTGTAAAAATATTCATACGGCTCTAGTTTTAAGATAATCAGAGAAATCGCTAAATTCTCAGAAATTTTCTAAATCTGAAATGATCTACAATCCTGTAGCTATTTGTGAAACAGCTGTGCGGCTGTCACAATAGCCGTACGGCTCTGGTTCGCTAGAAAACACAAAAATAGAGAATAATTTCAAAATGACGAAATGCACCAAAATTCAACCCAAAAAGTTGTAAAAGGTTTAAGGCCTCTCAAAATGACCTTTAAGCTGTCTCTCCAATGTTCAATTTGAAGAAAATCCAATTCTTGAAGCTTTAATATGGATTTGAAATTAAACTTAAACTTTGAAACGAAGCTTGAAATCCTAAGAAATTGAACTCCAATTCCCCAATCCAGCTACCTGAATAAGTCTCTGAAGGCTTAGGAATGGTTTGAAGGATGAATTTAGTGTCTGAGTTTGAGGAATTTCAATTTTAATAGTTGATTTCGATTTTGAAATTTTGAGAATTTGGAAAATTTTGTAAGTTCTTTCTCTCCTCTCCTAATTCTATCCTCTTGTGATTGTTGGTGATCTTCTGTTAATTTTGTCTCATTGTTAATTGTGAGCTGCCTTCAATCCAAAACTGTGATAAGGAGGTTAATGGAGAAATTATGTCCGTTTTATGCAAGAATGCTGGTGATTCATCAATGTTGACTTCAGTTTTGATGCTCACAAGTTGACATTAAATAAAAAGAATTTCTTTAACACCAAGTATTAAAAAGCTTTATGAGTTGCGAATGCCACTTGATATAATAAGATAAATAACTCATGCTTATAAGCTATAAAATTCTTTTTATGACTTCAAAATTGTTTTAAGAGCCAAAAACTACTTATAAGTTGAAACTAATATAATCGGCCACATAAAGTTTATTTGATGTTTTTCAATAAACACTTTGGCTTATGAGTTGATCTCAACTGCTATATTACTTGAAACACTTGGCATATGAGTTGATCTCAACTGTTATATTACTTGAAATACTTTGGCTTATGAGCTGATCTCAACTGCTATCTTCATATTGTCACTTGAAAAGATTTTGTTTTACAAGCTTATGACTTGAATCAACTCATCTTATTGCTTGAAACAAATGGCTACTCATCGAAATTCATCTCTCCTCTCCTTGTGACTTGAGATCAACCACAATTTTTCCTTTGTGAATTAAGATCAACCACCACTTTTCCTTTGTAAGGTGAGACAAATGGCCATTTCCTTCAAAGAAGAATCCTTTCACCTATAAAAAGATATGAAGACCAAAGCTTGGAGTAAGAAGACTTATTTGCAACATTCACACTCTTAAACTATAATACTTTGAAGTCTTCCATAATTCCTAAAGAGAGCAAAGTCAAGAGACAAGAGCTTCATTCTTTCAATCAAATATTCATATATTTAGGAATTGTATATTCACACAAGGTTGTGTGAAAAAGGGTTTACTTTGTTGGTGGTGTGATCAACAAAGTGTGTAAAATTTTAGTGCTTGAGCTTAGAAAAAGCATCGGTAGAGTTTTGTTACTTAAGCTCTGAAAAAGTAAAAGTAGAGGTTTGATACTAAGTGTGACCACGGGTTTTTTCCCGACCTCGGTGATGAAAGCCGTTATTACCTTTTTCACGGATGAACATGAAGCGGATTCAGAATGACCGGGATAACATCGGAAATGTCTCGGGTGATCCGAATGTGTGTGACAAGTCTTGGTGTGAGCACGGGTTTTTTCCCGACCTCGATGATGAAAGCTATTGTTACCTTTTTTACGGATAAACGTGAAGCAGATTCAGACCGACCAGGATAACGTCGGAAATGTCCCGGATAGCCCGGAGGTGTGTGACAAGTCCTAGTATGGAAACCTGAAGAATTCGAGCGGATATTTAAGAAAACCGAAAAACAAACCAAAGAAAATAAGTGAAAATGTAATTTTCTGGGCATTACAGCTGCTCGGCCGTAAGCTACAGTCGTGCGGCTGTAGCCTACAGCGGAGCAGTTGTAATGCCCAGAAAATTACATTTTCACTTATTTTCTTTGGCGGCTGTAGCCTACAGCCACACGGCTATAATCTCCTTATTTCCTTTTTTGGGTAAAATCAGCATTTTATTCGGTTTTTAAGAAAAATAGGAATTTTGGCACCTACAGCCGCTCGGCTATAACCTACAGCCGCACGGCTGTAGACTACAGGAGCGCGGCTAATCGTCAGTTTTTCTTTTTTGACGAAATCAGCAATTAATTCAAATTTAATACCAAAATACAAGATATTTAAGGATCCTAATCCGGAATTAGGGCACCAGAAGAGGCAGAAAAACAAAAAAAAGAGAAAGAAAAAGAGAGAAATTTGGAGAGAAAAAGAAAAAAAATAAAAAAAATCATCACATAGTTTTTTAGGGTTCTTAACAAGACAACACAAAAAAAAAGTTAGACAAAAAGAAAGAAAAGAAAGGTTAGAAAAAGAGGGAACACTCGACAATCAATCCTTGAATCTTCATCATGGTTCCGTTCGGGGTTCGGAAAACACACTTTGCTCGGGTTGTCCGTGACTGTGGGACGTTTCTGGCATCCAAATCTCTTTTTTTGTGGTCCAAGCGCTGGAACACATACAAGGTAATTTTCTGAGAGGCCTTAGAAATCCATTCTATTCATCTTGGTTGTGATTCAATTGCATGATTTGAGTTTTTCGCGATTGGTTGGTTTTTCTTTTGCTACAGCCGCCCCACCCATGATCACAGCCACCCGGCTGTAACCTACAGCCGCGCGGCTGTGACCTAAAGGGGCGCGGCTGTAGTTCTTTTCCATTTTTCTTTCTCTTCTGTGGGAGTTTTTTATTACAACCGCCCTATATGATCACAGCCGCTTGGCTGTGACCTATAGGGGTGCGGCTGTAATGCTTTGTATTGGTTTTTTATTTTTTTATTTTTTTGTGATTACAGCCACCCCGTATGATCACAGCCGTCCGGCTGTAAACTACAGACGTGCGGCTGTGACCTATAGGGGCGCAACTGTAACCTACAGGGGCCGAAGCTCCATCGGTCCAAATCGATCGATAACGCTCCCACTCTTCAATTAAATGTGTTTTTCATATCTGTTATCGATCCAATCACATCCCTGCGTGCTTCGATTCCATGTTCTTCATTTTTTTATGGGTGGATGTGGTGAAATTTGGTGATTTTGGATGATTAGGGATTTCCGAATTCAATTTGGTCCATTTGGGGTCTTTTCTGTTGGTTTTAATATTTTTCCAGAAGTCCCAGATAGCCCAAAATCGTCAAACTTTGCAAAATGATCTTCGAAAACTCGAAAAGTATGCTGGAATCGATGCTGGAGCATTACAAGGGTGGGGCTGTTGCCTGCAGGGGCGCGGCTGTAGTATGGACAAAATTATAGTTTTGCCCTTTTGGGCCCTAAACTTATAATTTTGCATTCTTTTCTCATCCAAAAATGAATTTTGGTGTGTTTGTATATTTTTGGACCCTAGATGGATGTTCGATTTAGGCCCACACACGAATGGGACCCCCGGGTCCCAGGATACCCGACCCGCTGAAGCTGGAAAAGTACATGTAAATGAGCCAAACTGCTTTTAAAACTGATTTTTCATCCATAAAACCTACAAGGCGTTTGAAAAACCGTTTTCCAGGTCTAACTGGGCCAACCGATCGGGTCGACTCGGTCACCCCCTTTGCATGATCCCGTTTCCTAAAATACCCCTATTCTGTCCTATATGAGTCCTGGTTGTGATTTATTTATCTGTGCTAATCATATTTGGATGCAGCTTTTATTTTTGTTTTATTTTTATTCTTGAATATATTTTATAGATTAAATCGTGTATCTAGGCGATTGTAATTTTTTAGATCATCGTGTATAATAGGCGATTGTAAAAGGTGAGGATGAGAGTTTTCTTTTTCTCGGGTTGTATAATTTGGCCTCTGATTTACTTTTCCGCACTTTATTTTATTTTTATATTTATGTCACTTGCATGAGCATTGGTTAATGATTAAAGGAAGATAAAATGGGTAGATTTAAGTGAATGAAATATCAAATTATGAAATAATAATTAAAAATAAGTGAGGTTAGTAAATCTGTTGCCCGAACCCTGAATCTCTGAATTAGGTACCGCGTCTACACTTGGTAGGGAGCTGTACCGGAATTTCCCGGATGAGCTGATCCGGGTGGCGACTCTGTATCTAATTTCGAAATTTAGGTTTCGAGATCTTTAAGTTCAAATTGGGATTTTCTAAAAACCTATCTTTCCAAAATTCACACTTACAACTAAGTTTTCTACAAAAGACTTTTCCAATAAAGTGAAAGGATTTCCTAAGAAAAATTAAAGACCAGCTTTCAAAATCAAAACATCCGTATGCCTAAAAAAGAAAATCCCCGGTTCCTGCTTCACCGCGCGTTACGAAAAATGGTCGTCCGCTCACAGTGGCGACTCTGCTAGGGATTAACGGTTTCTTCAAAAGAGTTTTCACAAAAAAACTTAAGGAACTAAGGCAACAATTGAAGTATATCCTCACTTATAGTTGATTATTAAATCGAAATTCAATATTTCATTCACATTGCATAAAGCATGACATTTTCTCTTCTTAAATCCCTCCAACACTCATTTAAACCCAGTTTATTTCTAAAGGTGACCTACCTCTTCCGCTAGGATTGGAGGCACCCGAGGAGGTAAACCATTCATAGCCTTGTACGAACCCCTTCGTTTGAACCCTTGAGTGGGGATAAGTGAGGAGTATATTTTCGCTATAGGAACCTGTACGACCCTTGGCTTGACTCATACCTTCATGTAATGGCCTAGCAACTTCCCTTTAGGATTACCAAAACCACATACTTGAAAATGGACATCGAGAGTACGCCTTTGGTATCCCCCGTTGATGCCAAAGAGACCCAATACCTAGGAAGAATGCGAGACCAATCGAATGGAGGAATAAGGTTGAAGGGTGAGCATATTTTTGTGTGTGTGCTTGTTGGATATGCCCTAGTCCCGAGGCATTAGTCCTTGTCTTTGTATCATACATTTATACATTAATGTGAACTTCATGTATTATACAATTTGTGTTAAGAAATAAAGGCATCAATCTATTTACTATATGTCTTGTGCAATATTTTAAATAGAGTATCCAATGGACATATCCATATCCATGTTGTCAAGTGTGAGGCACTTGGCAGTAAGACTGTGGATAGGGAAAACGATATGGCCATAAAGTCATCCGTAGTCTGTTCCAATCATGGGAATGAATGGAACTAAAGACTATCATTAGCCTGGTTGTATGGCGGTGTCTTACCGGTCATAGAACATGGAATGTCAACCAGGTGAATGGGTACATGCAAAAAGGGGCATGGTACTGGATTGATCCACTTAACGGGAATCTACATGGTATAGTATCACAAATGATTCTCGCGTAGTACTTGCATAAGTCCTTTGACCGGACCATATGATGGTGCTGCATGTGAAGTGGCACACTTTGGTGTGCGCCTAACGGGCCTGTAAAAGGGTGCCAAGTATGGGTACGTTCGGGTGTGTCAGTAAGCATGGCAGTACTATGGATATGTAGAAGGGAATGTCACTCAGTACTTTACTGAGACGATATCACCGGCCTCTTGATGAATGTTACTGATAAGAGTGTGGCCACACCCAAACAAGATGAGATCTTGTTTGTGAGCATCAGTTCATTTGGGATCAAGTAATGTCCAGACACATATAGAGGGTGATCAACCATGCCTCTGTGTTGGACACCGATATCAGTGACATGGGACATACAAGTTCAACTACAGGGTTACGGTGACAGTTTGACTGCTATCTCCGTCTTAATTGGGGGCTACAGTGGCTTGCTAGAGCCTGCCTGTAGTCTGTGGGCCTTGGCCCACTGCCAACATAAAGACGGGCCCATTGGATCGTACACATTGAACGTCTGGACTTTAACTAGTCGGATTAAGTGTGTACTTGGAGTATACACGTTTGAAGAGAGAGAGATTTATTAATTGTATTCTAGGTCAGTTAGATTGATCGAAAGAATATAATCAATATTTATTTTGGCATTCTCTTAATTAATTCAATGAATTAATTTATGAGATTATTTCCTAGGTGGAAAGATCTATACATGTATAGGTTTACATGTATCTCATCTTATCTGTGTCTAATTTAATTCCTTGATGAATTTGATGTGTCAAATTAATTGTAATTTAGATGTATGTAACATATTATATGGTACAATATACTTACATACATGTTGAATTACAATGTCATTTGAAATCAAATAGAAACCAAAGAATTAAAGTGGGCTAGGGCTTGAAATGGTAAGCCCACTTCTTCATCATGTGTTGGCCGAAATTCATGGTGGGTTTAAGGCAAGAATGATGAATATTTAAGATGAGAAGAATGAGTCATTGTGGGACAAAAGGTAATGATCAAATGGGTGAGTCATGGTGGACTTTTGGTTAGTAAAGTTGGACTTTACCAACTTGGATATTTGTTGGTCATTATGACTAAAGACAAGTGTCTCCCATCTCCTTTCCACCTCTTGGCCGAATCTTCATGTCTTTGGACAAGGGAGATGACTCATTCTTTAGCCAAAAATGTAATGAGTGAAAGGTGAGTCATTGTTGACTTTGTGGTAAGCAAAGTTGGACTTTGCTTCCTTGGATAGTTTTTGCCTCTTGGTGAGAGATATAAAACAAAATATGATTCAACCAATTTACTCTAACCAAGTTCTCTTGGCTGCCCTCTCTTCCTCTCTTCTTGAATTTTCCGAGTCGCTAGCACGGGTTTCAGTCCGAGAGCCGTTCGTGTACGCATCGGTGGAGGAAATCTATACTTGATTTCTGCAGTCTTCTTCTATCTCTTAAAGAGATATCTTGGTAAGACTTTATACTCCTCCTTTGTGTTTTGTTTTTGATTTTCACTACTTAAGCTCCCGGGACCCGGATTCGAGGAAATCGACGTGTGTTTCCGCACTTTTGTCGGTTGGTTTCCCGTGATGAATCCCAGCAGTGCTAACGTTTGCTCTATGGTTGTTTTATTTTCGACCTTTTCATACGACATAAACACGCATCATCCGTATGCCATATTCTAATCACTTTCTTTGTGCAGCCATTTTAGAGCATCCTCATACGTGTGTGTTATACTAACCATATTTTCGTGTAGCCATAATCATTTTCCATATGCCACATTCATTTTGTGTGCTTATGGATTCATAAAGCATACACGACATCATCTTGCGTGTCATACATTCTAACCACGTTTTTTGTGTAGCCATTTGCAATTTTGTATGACATAAGCATCCACATCATTTCATTTCATTAAAAATGTAAGGATGTTCTAAGTATGCCCTTCACGACCATTTCATATCATAACATATCAGGGGTCCTCAAGGCTACCCGTACTCCGCCTGTGCACTAGTTTGCATTTGGTCATCCCATTACATTATTAGAAGACCACAACGGCCTTAGGCTTACGTTTGTGTGATGGACCACACGAAATCATCACATCTTGATCATTCATATGCGGTGTCATGGAGACGCCTTAGTTTTGCTTGCGTGTCCCAATCCATATCAGATTGTTACATAACATCGACAACCCATTTGAGGTACTCCATGAGTGCCGAGATAGTTTTCATATTAAGACATTTCATAGCATCCCTAAATCATGCAAGGTGTTCCATGAACACCGAAATGCTGTCCATGTTTTGATTCGTACGTGACTTGTATGTGACATCACTTCATGTTAGATGCTATAAAAGCATCAGATGTCTATCTGCGGGACGGTTCCCCCAAGACCATTTCATGTCATTACATTGACCTACAAAGTGTCAAACTTTTGTCCATGTGTCGGCACACATGCACCGAACCTTTGTCCGTGTGATGGCTCGCACGTGACGTTATTGCATTGTCTTGTGTATAGCATAGGGTATGCTTGGAACATTTAAAGCAAGAGAAAGAAAAGCACTAAAACCATCTTTAGCATCATCCACATCCATGAGACATCACCCAAACATAAGCATAAAAGTACCATTTAGAGTGTCGAGTCTAGGGCCACGACATCCATCAGAAACACTAACCTTATGCTAATTGTACAGTTTGGAGTCGCATCTCGGGAAGGCTAATTCGAGTTGAATCAGAACCAAACACCCCAGTTCAGTTAATTCAATCAGAACCGGTCACCGTGGAGGGAATCAGTTCAGGGTCGGATTAAGACAGGGAAGTCGAAGTTCAGTTACCTACTCTACCGGTTCATAGTCAGACGTTGTTAGAGGAAGTTGACAGAGCAGACATGGTTGACGGAAACAGTGGAAACAGTGGAACCAGTGGAACCATGCCCTTCGATATGGCTGCCTTTATGAGGAGCTTCTTAAGCTCAGATGAGTTCAGGGCTACCCTTAGGGAGCAGGTTCAGGTGTTGATGACCACCCTCCCTGTTCCGGTTGTCCAACCAGCCCAGACCTCGGTTGGGAATGGAGGACGACAGCCTGTTCAAGCCACTAATGGAACGGGGGGAAGACTCCTAGCGGGATTGGTGGAGTTGCCAATCACAGAGAGCCGGACCGTCAGTCTGAAGAGGATGAGGCTTTTGAGAAGGCGAGGGAAGCCTCGATTGAGTCGATGCTGGAGAAACGACTCAACCAAAAATTTTCAGATATAGATGCAATGATGCCCAAACGGAAAGAAATGGTCCACTTCAACCCTATCAAGTGTGCTGATCCTACGACATTAGTGGCTGATGCGGAAGGACCGTTCCCGGCTAGTTTTCATATGCCATACCTCCCTCCCTACACTGGGGAAGGACCACTGGAAGCCCATTTGGATAGCTATGTGAGATTGATGACCAGTATGGGGATTGGAAAGGGTCATCTTCTAAATTTATTCCCTACCACTTTGAGGGGTGCTGCAGCAAAGTGGTATATGAAGACGCCATTATATACCCGTTCCACTTAGCTGATGCTTTTGTGAAGCAATATGCCTACAACACCCAAGTTGAGATAACTCTCGAGGATTTGGAGAGGATCCGCCAAAAGCCGAATGAGTCCTTCTCGGCATATTACAAACGGTGGATGGATGTGCAGGTTTTGGTGGATGGGGCACCGAAGTTGGAATCTTTGATTGTGAAGCTTGTGGATGGCAGCTTGCCCCAATATAAGGACAAAATGAAGCTTAAGAGGTTCCATTCTTTCAATGAGGTGGTGGAGTTTGCTAAGCGTATCGAACGGTACGAAGAAGAAGAGTAGAGAGGCAAGTAGGGTTAGGCTCCTATAGAAGCAACCAGGGGTACTCCCAAGGGTACCAGAGTGAAGGTTCCAAGACCACTGCGGTAGGACCTAGTTCAAGGACAACGCCAAAGGCAGCCTCTATTGAAACTCAGGAGGAAGAAGTAGCTGTTGTGAAGCAGGGGAGAGCAAATGTTCCAAGAATCACCAGTCCGTGGGCTGAGTCAGTCAGTCGAATCTTTGCCAAGTGTAGGAAGGCAGGGGTGCTATAGAGTTTGAGGCCATTCTCGCCTCCAGCAGAGGCAGATAAAGAGAATTTCTGTTCTTACCATGTAATGGCGGGTCACCATACAAATGAGTGTACCCAATTGATTAAAGCCATCAAACAGCTGGTCATAGATGGCAAGATAGTAGAGCCAGATCTGAAGCCGAATGTGTAGAAAAATCCACTCCCCACCTTTGGTAGTCAGGTGAACATGGTACAGTCAGGCCTGCAAGCCAATTATGTATTCGCCCAGATCATTAAGGCGAATCTGAGTGTGCGAGCTGTACCAGTAGAAACGGAAGAAGAGCCAAAGGTGTTTGAAGAGTAGACTGCGGTGTTAAGGGACAAAATGGGTCCTATTGATTTAGATGACTTTGAGGTGGAAGATGAGTATGATGAGTTCGAGGTGCAAGAGTCGAAGCCAGTTTACCCGATGGAGACAAAAAGAGGGACTGTAATAGAGAAAGATGGGTCGGTGATGCACATCACTAGGAGCGGAAGGGTTTATCAACCCATTAGTGCACCACCTCCAGCACCCCCAAGAAGGAACATAACACCGGTGCAGAACAATAACCCAGTGGTTAAGGAAGAAGACATGGTTGTGGACCAACTGAAGAGGACACCGGCCCGTGCCAGTGTGTGGCACTTACTTATGGAATCCAAGAGGCACTGAGAGGCGGTGGTAAAACAACTGATGGAGATGGATGCTAACCCCACCATGTCCCCCGATAAGGTGTGTGCAATGATAAGGGGAGCGGAGTTGAAGGTTAACAAGGCCCTAGAGATCAGTTTTGGGGTAGGGGACCTCCCACCTGAAGGTGTGAATCATAATAGGGCCTTGTACTTAAGGGTGGAAGTCATGGATAAAGTGATGCCGAGCGTGATGGTGGATATGGCTCAGCCTTAAACATTTGTCCTTCTCAGGTCCTACCTTTCCTAGGGGTGAGTCCGGAAGCTCTTTGTCGATCTAACACTGTAATTAGAGCTTATGATGATAGTAAAAGAGCTGTCTTGGGGACCTTCGAAATAGAAGTCAAAGTAGGGGAGGCTAAATCAAAGGTGTTGTTTACCGTGATCGATATTCCTGTCACCTTCTCTCTACTCTTGGGGAGACCATGGTTCCATGCTTTAGGAGGAGTTCCATCGACTCTGCACCAGAAAGTGAAGTTCTTAATCGAAGGGAAAATAGTAATGGTGGAAGCTGATGAACCTTCTGTGGTAGCCGCATTGAGTGCTACATAGCAGCCGATGACGGGGTTTCAGGTTGTTGTGATTGCTGACAAGCCTGAGTTTCCAGAATGGATTCATAGGTACTTTGCTAAACAAAATTATGAGCTGGGAAAGGGATTAGGGGCCAAGCAACAAGGAATCCCTGAGTTTAACATTGAGGCTGGGAAGTACCGACAATTCGGCTGGGGTATCAAGAAGGAAGGGCCAAGCAAGAAAGGAAGAGTGTGAATCTGGTGGATAATTTTGTCCGGGCCATAGAATCAGTATATGATGGGACTCCTGAGCCGGTAGTTATAGAGGTAGGTCAGCTCCCTGGGTTTGAAATTTTTGCTGATGTGGTTGATTTCAGCAAGTATGGAGTAGAGCCTGTTGTGAACATGCTGCGTGTTGAAGCTGAAACTGGAAACAAGGGGGTTCAGAATCAGAAAGCTGTTGACCAAGTGAGGATTGAATTCTGGAATAAAGGAGAAGCTTTCAAGAAGACGGATCTGGTGAGAAGTGAGATGGAAGTGGCTATGGGGGCCATTACGAGAGCACTAAAGGGAAAAAACACATGAAGACCTGGTAGAAGAAGCGGTAAAGGAACTCACTAAGCTGGTTATGAGGGGCAAGGCCAAATGACAGAGGAAGAGTTGACTGACAAATAGAAGGAAGACCTGGAAGGAGACCTGGGATACTTATTCGAAGAGATCGACTGTGCTGCAGTTGATGAAGACCCTCTGAATGTGGAGGATGGAAACTTTTTGAATGTATCTGCTTTTTCTATTTTTGATGTGAACAATTCTGCCTACAAGGCATACAATGCAATAAAATCTGATTTTGCTTACTTGTGTGATGTTTTTCAGGATGGAACTGTGCATATATACAAACATTCATTTAATGTCTTTAGCATATATGATGCATCATTGCATGAGATGAACCTAGGGACAGATGATGAACCAAAAATGGTATCCATCTCGAAAGACCTCACGCCTGATGAGAGAAAAGAACTTTTAAAAATCCTGCAAAAACACGTCAAAGCATTTGCTTGGTCCTACGACGACATGCCTGGGGTTGACAGAGAAATTGCAAAGCATAAAATCCCGACAGATCCGAAGATGAAACCGGTTAAGCAGAAACTCAGATGACTTCGACTAGAAAGGGCTGAAAAGGTTAAGGAAGAAGTAACCAAACAGATAAAGGCCAAGTTCTTAGAAGTGGTAGATATCCAGAGTGGTAGGCTAATGTCGTACCAGTTGCAAAGAAAGACGGTCGAGTAAGGGTTTGAGTGGATTACCGTGATCTGAATAAGGCGTCTCCCAAAGATGACTTTCCACTCCCACATATCGACGTTTTGATTGACAGTGCCGCCAGGGCAGCCATGTATTCCTTCATGGATGGGTTTTCGGGATACAATCAGATTTTGATGAATGTAATCGACAAAGTAAAGACAGCCTTCATTACCGAATGGGGAGTTTACTGCTACAGGGTTATGCCTTTTGGTTTGAAGAATGCCAGGGTAACTCTTCAGCAGGCGGTCATGACACTTCTGCATGATATGATCCACAAAGAGGTCGAGGTTTATGTGGACGATATGCTGGTAAAATCGATGACTCGGGAGGAGCACCCAGCCATCCTGGATATATTTTTAAATAGGATCGAGAAGTACAATCTTCACCTCAACCCGAAGAAATGTGTATTCGGAGTCACCTCAGGTAAATTGCTTGGTCATGTGGTCAGCCAGAAAGGGATTGAGATGGATCCGGACAAGATTAAGGCCATCAGGGATATGCCGGAACCACAGTCAGAGAAGGAAGTAAGGTCATTTCTGGGTTCACTACAGTATGTCAGTCGATTTATTGCGAGATTGACGACAGTTTGCGAGCCAATTTTTAGACTACTGAAGAAGAACCAGCCCGTGAAATGGAACGGGCAGTGTCAGATAGCCTTCGATAGAATTAAAACTTATTTGATGAATCCCCCAGTTCTGAAACCTCCAATACCAGACAAGCCATTGATTCTGTACTTAGCCATTGAAGAGACTTCTGTGGGAGCCATGCTATAACAAGAGCAAGAGGATGGGCATGAGATGCGATCTATTATTTGAGCAAGAAGCTACTAGAGTATGAGACTAGGTATACGATAGTAGAGAAAACTTGTGCTGCTATGGTATGGTTGACAAAGAAGTTAAGACAATACTTCCAGTCATACAAGGTTCAGGCGGTGGCCGAGGTGGATCCCATGAAGTACTTATGCCAAGCTCCAGTATTAGCAGGAAATATATCCAGGTGGTTACTTTTGTTGTCAGAGTTTGACATAGAATATGTGACGAGGAAGACAATCAAGGGAAGAGCCATAGCAGAATTCCTAGCTAACCAGCCAATAGATTCAGACTATGTGGAGAACTTAGAATTTCCCGACGAACAGCCGGCGGTGGTGGAAGAGGAGTCAAATAGGTGGGTGATGTACTTCAACGGGGCGATGAATAAACACGGCGCAGGCTTGGGGGTAATCATTGCTACACCTGAAGGAGAAATCATTCCTCTGGCAAGGCTACTTGACTTTCCAGTGACCAATAATAGGGTCGAATATGAAGCATGTCTCTTTGGTATCGATGCCTTGATCACGCTGGGGGCAAACGAGGTAGTAGTTATCGGGGATTTGGCCTTGGTGATTCGGCAGGTAACCGGAGACTGGGAAATAAAGGAAGAATCACTCCGACCCTATCTCGAGTTGGTTTGGGAAAGGGCAAGGGTATTCAGTCAGTGTGAATTCGGACATGTACCGAGAGAGGAGAATCAGATGGCAGACTCTTGGGCTACATTGTCATCAATGTGGGAAGGCCCCCGAAAACAACAATACAGCCAGTCATCCTAGAAATCTCTCAAAACCCATGTTATTTGTCAATCAATACAGTTGCAACTATTGAGACACACCCTTGGTATTATGATATTCTATTGTTCATCCAGAACTGTCAATATCCTGAAGACACCAATGAATCTGATAAGGTTTCCCTCAGGAGGTTAGCAGCACAGTTCCGGATATTTGAGAATCAACTTTTCAAGAGGACAACTAACAGAGTTCTTCTAAAGTGTATCACGGAGGAAGAAGTAGTCGTGGTTATGAAACAGATACATCAAGGTGCTTGTGGCCCGCACATGAATGGTTTGGCTCTAGCAAAGAAAATACTAAGACAAGGATACTTTTGGCTCACTCTACAAGCCAATTGTATCGAGGAAGTTAAGAAATGCCATGAATGTCAAGTGTTTGGAGACGTCAATCATCTCCCCCCACTTGAACTTCAAGTATCCTCGACTCCATGGCCGTTCGCAGCTTGGGGTATAGACATAATTGGAGAGATAAGGCCGCCTGCTTCAAATGGGCACCGATTCATTGTTATGGCTGTAGATTATTTTTCTAAGTGGGTCGAAGCAGAATCATTTGCGAATATCACTGCCAAGAAGATGGCCAAATTTATAGAAAAGAACATCTTCGCAAGATATGGGATCCCTCATCATGTCGTGACCGATAACGGGGTACAATTCCAAGGGGTAACATCATAGTTACTCCAAGAGAAAGGGATCGAGCACCACAAGTCATCCCCGTATCGCCCACAAGCCAATGGGGCGGTGAAAGCGGCCAATAAGTCCATCAAGAAGATTCCATCAAAGATGGTGGTAACCTACAGAGATTGGGCCGACATGTTACCATTGGCTTTGTGGGGATACCAGACAAGCATCAGAACCCCTATTGGAGAAACTCCATATTCACTGGTTTACGGGATGGAAGCAGTGTTACCGGTAGAGATGGAAATCAGATTGTTAAGAGTGGTCATAGAGGCACAGTTGCCAGAGTCTGATTGGCTTCAGTCGAGATATGAATAGCTGGCACTAATTGACGAAAAGCATCTTCAGGCCTTAGATCGGTTGCAAATGTACCAACAGCGGATGGCTAGGACATACAACAACAAGGTTCGCCATCAGAAGCGTCCATTTAAGGCAGGGGATCTGGTACTCAAGCAGATGAAATAGACCAACACCGATGTGCCGGGGAAATTCAAGCCGAACTGGGAAGGTTCGTATGTAATCAAGAGGGTGCTTTCGAAAGGTGCTGCAAAAATTATGGATATGGACGGGAACGAATTCGTCAACCCCATCAATCAGGACAAGCTGAAACACTACTACGTGTAAAAAAAAAAGAAGAAGAAAAGGGGTTTGGTGGATTGAAAACCAAAAAGGCGGTCCACGCAAAAATTAGGACAGTCCGATGGTCGAAAACCGAAAAGGCGATCCATGCAGAAATTAGGACAGAGAGGTGAGGATTATCAACTGGAAAATCTGCAAAGACTGGTTGGTGCCAAGCGTGGCTTCAGTCGAGACTTATACCATCGATAATTCTGTCCATAGTTCATTTCATCATTCGATGTACATTGTGCTAAAACATTATTTATGAATGAATGAATGAATGTTCAGTTTTGTTCGCTTAAATGTCCCAAGTTCATCTGTAATTCAGATTATTCTGCGCATATTTATCATTATATATCTTCTGCATATCTCACATCCATAGATTGAACATATGCATTCAAAAAAAATAATAATAAATTAAGGTCTACTGAATTGAAAACCCAAAAAAAGGCAGTTTAGGCAAAAATAAAGAGAGTCCGATAGGCTGAAAACCCAAAAAGGGCGACCTATGCAAAAATTAGGACAAGCAATAAAAAAAATAAAAAAATGAAAAAAAAGTCACACAGTAGTAATCAATCCTAATCATTTAGAGGCCAAGATACTGCAGCGTCAGCGCCTCACGTCCTCGCCGGGTGGGACAGCCGACCAGATCTGCAAACCAAGTCCTGTAGCAAGCATCTGTCTTTGTGGAGGCAAGATTATCATACTTCAGGACCTCAGTACGAGTAGGATGCATCCACTGGTGTTGCACATGCCGAGGCCACAGTGATGTAAACACCTCGCACTCAATAGTACACAAAGATCGAGGAACCCCTTGCAGTTGCCATATTGCCTGCACAGCCGAGCAGGAGAGTAGAAAGTCACACGGGTCATCCCAAGCAAATAGACACCTCCGGCCCAGGTCTCAGTAGTCACATCAGTAATATCCCACCACGGGCAGACCCATCGGATAAAGGCATCGGATCACCTCTTAGCTAATCGAACCAATGCTCCATGGACATGAAACCGAAATCTGGAAGCTCGATGTGCTGAGACTGATAACTCATATTTACATAGGCATATTTAGGTGCATTTTAACTTATTTTCTTAGTTATTTTCGTATTTTCGTATTAGTTTTATTATCTTCTTAATTAGTTAGTTTGTTTTATTTTATGTATCCTTATTTAGTGTTGTTTACCTCTTTTAGATGCTTGGAAGTAGATTTCGGCTTTTTAGGAAGATTGCTAGAAGAGGATTTGTTGGAGCTTGAACTTCAACTGGATTTTCAACAGTGTTCAAGGTTGTTTTAGCTCAAGGTTTGTTCTGCAAGATTGTGCGTCTATCCGTTAGCTTTCCATAGCACCTTGAATTGCGCCAATCGGAGCTGTATCGAGGAAGTTAACTGAGGTTTTATGTAGCCTGTTCGGGTCCTGCGGGTCAACCCTTGTTGACATTCTCTTCTCAATTGGGCCAAATTTCTCTTTAAGGAGCCCATAGATTGCACTTTAATTTCCAACAGGCCTCCTTAATTAAGTAGGTTAATGAGACTCCTAGTTAGGTTAGGAGTAGGAGAGCTATAAAAGAGAAAAAGAGGAGAAGGTTTAGGGTTCAGTTTTTGACTACTTGAAAAACGTTTTGGTGGAGGCTTTGAGAGAAAACGAGGCTGCAAGTTTTTCTTGAAGATTTTCTGCAGATTTTTGTTTAATTATGAGTAGCTAAACTCTCTTCTACTTGAGGTACTTTGAAGTTTAATTCCATCATATTCATGAGACTTATGTTTTAATTGTATTCTTTTATTCGAATATTTATTCAATTCCTGCAATTATAATTTGTTATGTTGCTATTGATTTAATCAAATTGATTTGGCTAGTTAATTGATTGATTGTATTGCATATCGCCGAATAGAATAATATATCCGTGATTGTTGTTCTATCATAGTGGCAAGTTAGCTTCGTGTAAAGTTAACGGAATTGAATAGTTTAGTTTTTATGATTTACGGCGTTTCCGATTTCATTAACTAAGATAGAGTTCTTTTTTGTGTTTAATGCTGCCATAGGTTAATTCTTATTAAGAGGTTTCTTGGAGATTATCTATTGGCTAGGGAAGTAGTTTATTCGGGCGTTTCCCGGAACTATCGATAAATTAAGAAAAGATTGGTTATTGAGTGCGTTTCACCTTTAACTATAACTCTATCTATTTGGATAATTGAATTGGATCTTTGGTGTCTATGATTGAATTACGGAATTAAACTAAAAAGTATCTCGGCTAGTTTTCCTTTCTATTGATTTATTCTGTCTTAATTTACATTCTGCAAATACACAAATCACATCATTTCTTTTTATTTCAATCCAATCAATTTTCTTTCTTTTTGCAAATAAATATACCTGCATTAATCCCTGTGGTTCGACCCCATTCTTGCTATACTACCCAGTATAAGGAACCGGAGATATTAAATTTAACTTTGACGGGTTGACAACCTATCAAATTTTGGCGCCGTTGCCGGGGATTTGTGTATAAGGTTTATTTATTTGCTGTTTCTAATTCCTTTTCTGAGTGTGTATGCAGCGTTCTTCTTTTGTAGGTGGACTTCTGTTCGACCCAGAAGTCGAAAAAACTGCAAAGCGGCTTAGAAAGGAAGCAAAGTTGCGTAGGAGACAAATTCTTGAGGCTGCAGAAGACGACTCTGATAGTACTGAAACTCTTCCTACCGTTGAAACAGATTCGGACTCAGAAACTAAAATGGACAATCCTCCTCTAGCAACTCTGCGAGATATGCTTGCCCCTCCTGTCAACCAACAGCCGCTATGTATACAATATCAAAATGTGGAGGATGGATTTGAGCTGAAACCTGCATTGATTCAGCTTCTACCAAAATTCCATGGCTTACAAGCGGAAGACCCAAATCGGCACTTAAAGGAGTTTCATGTGGCTTGTTCTGGATTTAGACCACGTGGAGTTACTGAAGAGCAAATCAAGTTGCGTGCATTTCCATTCTCATTAGAAGCCACTGCAAAAGGATGGTTGTACTACCTTCCTTCCGGAACTGTTAACACTTGGACCGAAATGGCAAGGCTATTTTTGGAGCGATTCTTTCCTGCATCTAGAGCCGTAAACTTGAGAAGGGAAATTCGTAGCATCAGACAAAAGGATTCTGAGTCCTTGTATGAATATTGGGAAAGATTTAAGAGACTATGCACTAGTTGCCCTCAACACGGTATAACGGATCAGCTGTTGATACAATATTTTTATGAGGGGCTGCTACCACTTGAACGAAGAGTCATAGATGCAGCAAGTGGTGGTGCTTTGGTCAGCAAGACACCTCAAGCTGCCCGAGACCTGATTTCTGCCATGGCTGCAAATTCACAGCAGTTCAACAGCCGTTCTGACACTTCTACACGAGGTATTCATGAGGTAAGGTCTTCTGATCTTGAATCTAAACTGGATAGGCTTAATCAACTGCTAGAAAAGAGTATTATTAGAAGTGCAGGTGCTTCTAACTACGGGCCACAAGCCCAAGTTTGTGGTATTTGTTGTTTTCAGGGACATCCCACTGATGCATGTCCAACACTTCAAGAGGAATCCAGCAGTGAGATGGTTAACACCATGGGAGACTTTAACACCCAATACCGAAGGAAATATGATCCGTTCTCCAATTCATACAACCCAGGGTGGAGGGATCATCCGAATTTCAGATATGGCAATAACCAACAACAGCAGCCACAGCCCCCAAGAATGAATTATGGAGAAGAAATTAACTCATTAAAAGGCATGATGGCGCAATTGGTTGAATCTCAGCGGAAGAGTGTTGACAAGATGAGTAAAATGGAAGACCAAATTAACCAATTAATCTCCTCTTTCAACAAACTTGAAAACAAAGGAAAATTGCCCTCCCAACCTGATGTGAATCCGCGGCACAATGTCAGTGCAATTACCTTGAGAAGTGGCAAAGAACTCGAAGCACCAGCACCAAAAGCATCAGCCCCATGTGGCCATGCAACACCAGCCGAAACAGAGAAAATAGCCCCCATCGAAGAGCTAATCCAATCCAATCCTGAAAAACCACCATTTCCACATAGATTGGCAAGAAAGAAGAAAGCTATAGATGATACAGAGGTGTTTGAAACCTTAAAGAAGGTGGAAATCAACATTCCACTCCTGACAGCCATCAAACATGTACCTCGGTATCGCAAATTTTTGAAAGAGCTCTGCACTGGGATGAACAGAGTTTGGGCCAATGAGAGGGAGCCCATGGGTGAGACCGTTTCAGCAGTACTTCAAGGTAAATTACCCATAAAAGAACAAGACCCAGGTATGTTCACAATTCCTTGCAAGATAGGCAATGTAGGCATAGAACAAGCTATGTGTGATCTAGGTGCTTCTATTAATTTGATGCCTTTATCTATTTACTCCGCATTGAATTTGGGTCCTTTGAAACAAAATGGTGTAGTTTTGACATTAGCTGATAGGTCTAGTGTTTTTCCTGAAGGAGTATTAGAAGATGTTCTTGTACAAGTAAATGACTTAATTTTCCCCGCAGATTTTTATGTTTTGAATATGGAAGGGGGAACTTCTTCTAATCCGGGAATGATACTGTTAGGACGCCCATTCTTGAAAACAGCTCGTACAAAAATTGATGTGCATGAGGGGACATTGACTATGGAATTTGATGGTGCTATAATTAAATTTTACATAAAGAGAGCAATTAAGCACCCGGTTGATTATGCCTCTGTTTTTGCAATCAATTTCTCTGACATTTACACTAATAAATTTTTGGAGATGTGTAGTGGTGATCCTTTGCAGGTTTCTTTGGCTAACAACCTCACAAATCCGAAATTGGCTGAATGGGAGGAAGAATGGGTAATGCCTAAAGAGCTGATATATGCCGTCCAAGACCTCGAAGCGCTCAAACCTGTAAACCAGAGTCAAATGCAGTACAAAATAGCAGCTGAATCACGTCTTGGCCATACTATAGTTGGAAGAAACAAAATTCTTCCCTCCATTGAAAAACCACCAGACTAAACGTGGCCATCGTCGAGCCAACGACATTAAACAAAAGCGCTTTTTGGGAAGCAACCCAAAAATTCATTCTATAAGTGTTTTATTTATGCTTGTAATATGTAGGGTTAAAAAAAAAAAAAAACAAAGGTGCAAAGTTAAATTTCAAAAAAAAAAAAAAAAAAAAAGGAAAAAAAAGGGAAAAAAAAAGAGAGAAGTTCAAAAAAAAAAAGAAAAAGAAAAAAAAAAGAAAAAAAAAAGAAAAGGAAAAAAAACAGAGAGAAGTTCAAAAAAAAAAAAAAAAAAAAAGAAACAAAAAAAAAAAAAAGGGGGGCAGAAGCAGCAGCACCCGCCTGGCTGCCTCGCCAGCAGCACGTCGAGCTGGCCAGCACGCAGCAGCGGCAGCGCGCCACGCCCTCCTGCCTCGCCAGCGCCTCGTCGAGCCGCACGCACCGCAGCGCCCGCCCGCAGATCTGACCATATTTCGTAATTGAGCCATAACTTTTGCGTCCGACCTTCGATTGTGGTAATTCAAAATGCGTTGGAAAGATAAGAGACAGATCTACAACATTGTAGTTTTGCATTTCTCCGAATTCAGAATTTATCCTTGCCAAAATTGGCTTTGAACTTGCTGCCTCTGCAAACATTGTTCTTCCGATTCTCCACCGTTATTTCCTACAATCTAAGGGAGTACTTCTTTCCTTTTCTTTACACTTTGTGCTTAATTTTGATGCATTTTCAGGACTAAATGCATGTTAAGTGTGGGGGAAGGGATTAGTTAGGAAAATTATGAGATAATTTTCAATTTTTAGGATAGTTTAATGCTTTTTTTTTTTTTATGTGCTATTTAGGATTGCATGTAGTTTTTGCATAATTCCCTCCATAAATCGGATTCTCAGTTGTTTGTCCATGAGTAAATTAGGCTCAAATTTAAAAAATTTGAAATTGTCTTGGTTTAGCCCTTGGAAAATCCTAATTTTTGTCATCATTGAATATAATAAACCAATTGGAAGTAGGAGGAATTAGAAACAAAGCATGTTAGTGGGTTTTTCATAAGGATTGGGAGTTGAGCTTGGTTTGCATATGACTCTACGTTTATTTTGACAGAATGTGATGAAGTTTAATTGATCAATTGCTTTCAAAAAGTTTGTTAGTTAATGTAAAGCAAGTGAATTATTACCAACTTATGGAGGATGAGATAACTAGATTCTAGCTTATAATTGATGATGTTGGTTGAATTATACTGAGAATGTAAATTTTAGAATTCAACTGTCTCGATTACCCTTGAGTCTTGAATTGGGAGATGTGACCAATTCACCTTAAGCAAGGTATGACAAATATCATTCCTTGTGTATGGAGACTGACTTAAGAGGGAAAGCAAACTTCTCATAAGAGACCCTTCTCATTGCTCGAAAAAGCGAGACTTTTCGCATTCCAACACCCATGGGTTTTGAGTTGGGGGATAGGCCCACCTCACCTTAAGCAAAGTTAAAAACAATGACTTTGTGTATGGAGCATGACCTATGGGGAGAGTTACCCCTCATTAGAGGCCTTTTCAATACTCGCAAAATTGGGATGTTGACCCTATGCTTAATTTGGTAACTATCTTGGTTTGAAGTGCTTTAAATGTGAATAAAAGCTTAAAATCTCTAGATGTCCTTCTAGGTTGGACAATTCACTTGCCTAAAGTTAGTTAATTCAATAATTTGTGGTGGTTTTTCAATTGACTAAGTCTTGTGAAGTTGGGTTAAATGTTTTGTTTACGTCGACTTGTTTGATTTTCTAGTTCTTATGATTAAGCTTATTGGCTTGTAGAGTTTTGAAACTTCCTATGAAATCTTGGTGGTTTAACTTCCTTGAATGACCGGTTAAGGATTTACTAGGGTTCAACCATAGTCAATTTCGGGAGAAATTTTCCTTTAGTCCTAGTTTGCTTGATTAGGCCCATGCCTTGTTGGAACTAGTGCAAGTGGGAGATTGTTGGAAATGCTCTAGTCCCGAGGCATTGGTCCTTGTATTTGTACTATACATTTATTGGATTCATGTGTTGTACTCATTTGTGTTATTAATAAAGGCATCAATTCATTTATTATATCTATCTTGTGCAATATATTAAATGAAGTATCCAATGGACATATCTATATCCATGACGACAAGTGTCATGCACTTAGCAGTAAGACCATGGATAGGGTAAACGATATGACCATAAATAAATCCGTAGTCTGTTCCAGTCATGGGAATGAATGGAACAACAGACTATCATCAACCTGGTTGTATGGCGGTGTCTTACTGGTCATTGGACATGGAATGTCAACCAAGTTAATGGGTACATGCCTGGGAGCATGGTACTGGATAGATCCACTAAACGAGTAATCCACATGGCATGGTATCACAATGGATTCTCGTGTAGTACTTGTATGGATCCTTTGACCTGACCATATGATGGTGTTACATGTGAAGTCGCATACTTAGGGGTACGCCTAAAGGGCCTGTAATAGGGTGCCAAGTATGGGTGCTTTCGGGTATGTCACTGAACATGGTAATGCTATGGATATGCAGAAGGGAATTGTCACTCAGTAACCCACTGAGAAGATATCACCGGCCACTTGATGAATGTGACTGATAAGAGTGTGGCCACACCCAAACAAGTTGGAACTTGTTTGTGAGGTTCAGTGCATTCGGGATCAAGTTAATGTCCGGACACAAAAGAGGGTGATCAATCCATGCCTCTGTGTTGGACACCGATATCAATGACATGGGATGTACAAGTTTAAACTACAGGGTTATGATAACAGTTAGACTGCCATCTCCATCTTAATTGGGGACTGCAGTGGCTTGCTAGAGCCCAACTGCAGTCTGCCGGCCAAAAGGCCCGCTGACAACATAAAGATGGGCCCACGGGATCGTACACATTGAGCGACTGGACACCGACTTAAAGAATCACAAGTACACTTAGAGTGTACACACTAGAGAGAGAGAAGTATATATATTAATTATATTATAAGGATCAATTGGATTGATCATTATAATAAAATTAATATTTGGCTTCACATAATTAATTGGATTAATTATGAAATTATTTCCTAGGTGGAAATGTTCATATGTATGGGTTTACTTATGAATTTGTTTTGTGAAGACTTAATTTTAATTTGATGGATTAAATTAAATAGTCAAACTAATTTTAATTTAAATGTAAATAATATGTTACTTGGAGTAATATATTAAATACATGGGTTAATTAAAATTGGGCTTGATATTGATTTAAACCAGATTAATTAAAATAAGTTTGGGCCTGAATTAAAAGGAGGAAGCCCACACAGACACAGAAGCCAGACTGGGCCTAAATTCCAACAAGGGAATTGGAAGCCCTAGGGTTAAAAACCCTTAGGGGAATTCGGCCAAGGAATACATGTGTGTAGCCCCCCTTTGGCCGAATTCTCGCTTCCCCTTTCACTCTCTAATCTTCATGATTTTTGACGCTAGCACGTGCGGTGTTCGTTAGGCGCTAGTGTACGGGAACGAGGAGGAATTCTACTTTGAATTCTGCAGTCATCATCCATCTCTAGAAAGAGATTTTCTGGTAAGAAAATTAATCCCTTTCTATCTAATTTTAAGTTTTTCAATTTCCACTTCAATTGCTCCTGGGACTGGATTTGAGGAAATCACCGCGTTCTTCCGCTCTTATTGGGTGATTTCCGGTGAAAAATCTCAACACAAGTGTGGGGGAATTTGATAACTCATATTTACATAGGCATATTTAGGTGCATTTTAACTTATTTTCTTAGTTATTTTCGTATTTTAGTATTAGTTTTATTATCTTCTTAATTAGTTAGTTCGTTTTATTTTATGTATCCTTATTTAGTGTTTTTTACCTCTTTTAGATGCTTGGAAGTAGATTGCGGCTTTTTAGGAAGACTGCTAGAAGAGGATTTGTTGGAGCTTGAACTTCAAGTGGATTTTCAACAGTGTTCGAGGCTGTTTTAGCTCAAGGTTTGTTCTGCAAGATTGTGCGTCTATCCGTTAGCTTTCCATAGCACTTTGAATCGCGCCAATCGGAGCTGTATCGAGGAAGTTAGCTGAGGTTTTATGTAGCCTATTCGGGTCCTGCGGGTCAACCCTTGTTGACATTCTCTTCTCAATTGGGCCAAATTTCTCTTTAAGGAGCCCATGGATTGCACTTTAATTTCCAGCAGGCCTCTTTAATTAAGTAGGTTAATGAGACTCCTAATTAGGTTAGGAGTAGGAGAGCTATAAAAGAGAAAAAGAGGAGAAGGTTTAGGGTTCAGTTTTTGACTACTTGAAAAACGTTTTGGTGGAGGCTTTGAGAGAAAACGAGGCTGCAAGTTTTTCTTGAAGATTTTCTGCAGATTTTTGTTTAATTATGAGTAGCTAAACTCTCTTCTACTTGAGGTACTTTGAAGTTTAATTCCATCATATTCATGAGACTTATGTTTTAATTATATTCTTTTATTTGAATATTTATTCAATTCCTGCAATTATAATTTGTTATATTGCTATTGATTTAATCAAATTGATTTGGCCAGTTAATTGATTGATTGTATTGCATATCGCCGAATAGAATAATATATCCGTGATTGTTGTTCTATCATAGTGGCAAGTTAGCTTCGTGTAAAGTTAACGGAATTGAATAGTTTAGTTTTTATGATTTACGGCGTTTCCGATTTCATTAACTAAGATAGAGGTCTTTTTTGTGTTTAATGCTGCCATAGATTAATTCTTATTAAGAGGTTTCTTGGAGATTATCTATTGGCTAGGGAAGTAGTTTATTCGGGCGTTTCCCGGAACTATCGATAAATTAAGAAAAGATTGGTTATTGAGTGCGTTTCACCTTTAACTATAACTCTATCTATTTGGATAATTGAATTGGATCTTTGGTGTCTGTGATTGAATTATGGAATTAAACTGAAAAGTATCTCGGCTAGTTTTCCTTTCTATTGATTTATTCTGTCTTAATTTACATTCTGCAAATACACAAATCACATCATTTCTTTTTATTTCAATCCAATCAATTTTCTTTCTTTTTGCAAATAAATATACCTGCATTAATCCCTGTGGTTCGACCCCGTTCTTGCTATACTACCCAGTATAAGGAACCAGAGATATTAAATTTAACTTTGACGGTTGACGACCTATCAGAGACCAATAGCGCTTCGGAGCATATCTAGGACGAGGTGGAGGAGGACTCAAGAGGCATAGCTTCTCCATCAGCCAAATCTGCAGGCGATTTAGTCAGGATGAAAGGGCAATGAATGTTTGAATTCAGAAAAGAGCAGAACTGAAGCATACCTGAAGCAGGAGGGGAGACCCACAGCTCTCGATAGGAGAATCGGAATGGATGGAGTCTAAGTGTATCAAGGTCTCAGCCAGAACAACCCCCATGAAAGATGCACCCTGAGACACCTGAGTCACTACTGAAGCCAACCTAAGACTACAAGTACCATCTTGGAACTCGCACAGATAGCAAGCCGTCAGTAACAGACTCATCAGCGGAGCCCACTATTGGTGTGCCCTAGTTCTTAGGGCATTGGATTCTTGTATTTTATATTATACATTAAGAGTCAAGTATGAATACATTATTTGTGTCACATTAATAAAGGCAATTAATCTATTTCATTTATATATTGTGCTATAATATGAGTAGAGTATCCATTGATTGATAATCATAAAACCTATCCCAAGTCTGTTCTAATCGTGGGAACGAATAGAACCACAGACTTGTATATTCGATGACTGTATGGTAGTTCTTAACTAGCCATAGTACTTGTATAGTCAGTCATGAATATAGGTACATGTCATTGACATGGGACTGGATCGATCGGCATAAGAAAGCCACATGGTTGTCATGTCATAGGTCTTTCTTGAGTAGGTCTCTTTTGTCCTCAGACCAGATTTCATTATAATATCGATATGGAATCCGGTTCACTTTGACATACGCCTAACAGGTCTGTAAAAGGATGCTAAATACAGGTATGATTGGGTGGACCGGTGAACATGTTGATATTGACGATGAAGTGATGGAATTGCCCGGGTAACACTGAGATGATATCATTGGCCACTTGATGAGTGGGACTAATAAGTGTATGGCCATACCCAAATAAGTTGGTTGCTTATTTGATTAATCAGTCAACTGAAGATCAAGAAATATAATAAACAACAGAAGAGGATGACAGACACCATGCCTGTTGTTTATTCATATCGATATCGTTAGGCAAAGGACACTATGAGATTACTACCGGGTGAGTGTCTTCTGCTGCATCTCTGTCTTAATTGGGGGCTATAATGGTTTGCTAGAACCCACTTACAGTCTGTGGGCCTTGGGCCTACTGCCAACATAAAGACTGACCCATAGGATCGTGCACATAGATCAACTGAGCTGGAACTTATAGAAATTGTACATGTAATGTACATTGGAAGGAATGCGTTAATTAATTAGTTGACATTCGGTGTCAAGGTAATTAATTGACATTGGGTTGAATTTAATTTAATTAATAAGTTTACATAATGTAATTAATTAATTTATTAATTAATTGAATTACATAAAGTAAACAATTAATTAAATAATTTTCCTAAGTAGGAAAATTAAATACATGTGTTGTATTAACTTAAGTGTGATTTAATTTTATTTAGGGGTAATTAAATTTAGCCAAATGGAATTAAATTACATAGTATATACTTTTAATTAAAGTTTATTTATGTAATTATAATCCTAGTGGGCTTGGGTTTAATTAACCTAATTAAAACCCAACTAGACAAGGTGTCTATATAAGGGCACACTTAAGGAAGAAAAACCTAATTCAACTCTAATTAATTGCTGGAAATTTCAGCCAGCAATAGCAGCCCCAAAACAGTCGAAAATCCCAGCATTAAACCTCCATTCCTTCGCGTCTTCGGCTAGCACCGGTTCCCGCTCGATAGTTGGTCGTGCACCGGACTTTGGAGATCGCAGTTTCAAGAAACGATTCTGCAGCAGTCTCTAGAAGAGACGAATCCGGTGAGTTAATCTCTCTTGATTCAAATTGATTTTATTCTAATCAATGGTAATTGGACACGATAGGTGGATTCTAGGAAATTTTAAACGGTGTATTTTCCGCTGCGCCACGTTATTTTTCCAATGACGAATCCCAACACCCACCCAGGGGCAGGGAGAGATAAAGCGAAACACAAGTCAGCAACGATAGAAAGACTAAGTCTGGATGAGGTAGACCTACCAGTAGACCTACCAGTAAGTGCACGACCTATGCCTACCACAGAAGGAGTGAACTGGCTTAGGAATGTGTGGGCATCATCATAATCGGGGTCGGGAACAGCCAACTGGACCCCTCGGGGGCAGGGAACACAAAGAATGTCACTAAACTCCTCTAGCAAGGGGCATAACTCTTAACTGGAGAAACAAAACACATGATCCATCGGATCCCAAAAGCTGACAGCTGCATCTAAGAAGACCCGGTTCGGGGTCAAAGCGATGTAACACCTGAGATACTGTAAGCTAAAGGGTGCAAGTAGGGTCCAATTAGAAGAGTGGATCGTACCCCAGTAGTCCCGGAGTCATCCTCTAAGCTGATCCATGCTAAAACAGGAGTGAATGAAGAAGAAGGGCTGAAGAATGAGTGGGGCGGCTGTGATGCACTATAGGGGCTCGGCTGTAATACATGGAGCGGCTGTTATATTTATAGGGGCTCGGCTGTGCTGAAGAAAGCTTGCAAAATCGATGTGGGATGGACTTTTTGGCATGGGGCGGCTGTAGTCGCTACAGGGGCGCGGCTGTAATGTATGGGGCGGCTGTAATGTCTACAGGGGCTCGGCTGTGTTGAAGAAAGCTTGAAAACCGATGTGGGATGGACTTTTTGGCATGGAGCGGCGGTAGTTGCTACAGGGGCACGACTGTAGCCTACAGGGGTGCATCTGTAATGTATAGGGCGGCTGCAATGTCTATAGGGGCTCGGCTGTGCTGAAGAAAGCTTGAAAATCGATGTGGGATGGACTTTTTGGCATGGGGCGGCTGTAGTTGCTACAAGGACGCGGCTGTAATGTATGGGGTGGCTGTAATGTCTACAGGGGCTCGGCTGTGCTAAAGAAAGCTTGAAAATTGATGTGGGATGGACTTTTTGGCATGGGGAGGCTGTAGTTGCTATAAGGGTGTGGCTGTAGTATGTGGGGCAGCTGTAATGACTACAAGGGCAAGGCTGTAGTGCAGATAATCCTTTGTCTATGGACTTATATGATTTCTGATGATTATGGTTGCATAAATAAGGGTTCTGAAGATCGCCTTTCAAAGAAAACAAAGTATAAAGGCACCAAGATGCGTCCTAGACCGGACCGAATTGAACAAAAGAGCGATAAAATGTAAGAGAAGGTGACAAAATATATGGATAAGAAGGACAAGTGTCATATAAAAGTCATGTACATTAGACACATCCAATACCAAACTAAATCAGATCTACGCCAGGACCCGATATGTGCGAAGAGATGGTCCACAGACGGGCTAATACATCACAAATAAAGAATGGAAGGATAAGCCTAAGAAGAATCATCGTTATTCTTATCATCTTCTGCCTCGTCATCATCATCGTCGTCGTCGTCTGCATCTCCGATCTAGACATTCCAGTCACCTGCCTAGTCTTTGAAGGTCTGATTCATGACCTTCAATTCGGCGACTCGACGCTGCAATTGATCGTTCTCGGCCCTCAAGCAAGCGGACTCACGGCGCTCCATCCCGATCGCCGTCTGCATTAAACAAAGCATGAGGGACATCACATTACATACGCATCCATGCATACATGCATACATCCAGACATAAGCATATCATTATATACAGGTACTTACTGTCCTAGCGGAATTGTCTCGAAAAGAGAGCGCACTCAGCGCATTAATGGCCTGACCCATGTACATACCTTGCATTATCGAAATCTGTAAAGATTGGGATTCAGAGTATTAGCTAATGACAGAAGAAGGGGGAAATAGATGAACAAAGATATACTCACATGTGTGGTGTTAAAAGGAATAGCCGGGGGAAAATTATGGTCTTGCCGATGCAGATCAGCCAGATAAGATTGCTGGAAGTCATCATACAGCTGAATGGAGTCTTCGATAGGGAATTCAAGCTGACCATGCACATATCCGACCTCGGGGGCCAGAGGAGCCTGGAAATCAGGAATGGGAATATCCTCCGCGACGGCGGTAGAATCCACACCAGTGGCCCTAGGATTAGTGGTACGTGACCTGCCTCCTCTTCCCCTAGCTGATGAAGATGTGCGTACTCGTCCACCCCGGGAAGATGGCTGGAGTCAATTAAAAACCATGACGTAAAAAAAAAGAGAGAGAGAGGGAGGGAGATTTAATTACCCCAACGCCAGCACTAGCATCAGCGGACGGTGGGAGCAAATGGACGGTGATGAAGCGGCTATAATCACCATCTACATTGCCGGCCTCATATCCAACACCATAGAGGTCCGGATGCAACTCAAGGGATAGCAGGTGAGGCCAGAATAACCCTACTGGCAGGGCAGCTGGGATCCTACATGCCCCAGGACCAGAGCGCCAGTCGTAAGTCCTCTCCCCTAAGAACCACTCCTGGCCGAAGGGGCACTCCATCACAAAGCGCCTACTTGCGAGCGCCTGCACATCAACAAGCTGCTGGGGCAAATTTTCCCCCTCCCGACTCCAAGGGGCCTTGACAATCTGAGATTGAGGAACTAGTCAATTAAAAAAAAATTTACCCCCTCGAATGTCATATCTCTCAGAGCCTGCCGGCACTCCTCCTGGTTTTTATCAACCTCGCTCCAGACGTATCTCATGTAGCGGCGGAGGCGGGGGAACTCAACCAGAACGACCCCTTCAGGAATCTGCACGATCGGGGGAGGGACAAAACAGTACTCATAGACCCAAATCTGCAAGGGAAAATTCAAAGCATGTCAATAAAAAAAAAGAAAAAAAAAACGAAAGGTCCAAGACACTCACGTGCAGCAGAATCCAAAAAGCCTTCAACTCCTAATGGGAGCCCCGGGCACAAAGATCTAGAGCATAATAAAGTTGGGCCATGGCAGCCCGAGCTCAATTAAGAGTCCTCATGGACTCCAAGTCGATCAGCGAGGGCAGTAAAGCCAGATTCAGATTACTCCGGCCCGTGGGGAAAAGAGTGGTGGAGAGAGCATGCAACAGGTGTGCTCTAGCGTACTTCCTCTCATCACCAGCATCAAAGGTAGTTCCCGCTGGGAGCGCACGCTGCCGCCCGAGCCAGTACACGCGGATACTACTACATTAGATCCGGCTCTCGGGAGAACTAATCCCAATCAGTGTAGATATCAGCTCCTGACGATAGCCGCCATGCGCGAATACCTGATTGAAGTGGATCATTTGACCGGAAAAGGGAAGACCCGTAATAACGACAATGTCCTCCGGGGTCATAGTGTACTCCCCGGAAGGGAAATGAAATGTGTGGGTGGAGTCCATCCACCTCTCCAAAAGTGCGGCCAAAAATCCCCGACTCGTGCGAGGAGTAGTAATCGACATGCTACGAACCAGTCGGTACAGGCCGATGGAGTTCATTATATCCTTCACCTCTTGAGGGAGACGCCTATACTACTTTAAAGCCTCCGTTATGGATCCACTACCACAATGGCTGGATCTTGACTGCAAATTAATAATCAGGGAGTTTATGAGCTTTTTAGAATGCATACACATCATAAAAATTGAAGAAACATTATTCGAATCGAAAAAAAATGGGTTGCCTTAAATCTGAAGGCTACAGCCGCACGGCTGTAACCCCCCATGATCACAGCCGCATGGCTGTGATCATACATGGGGCGGCTGTAGCTGCAAATTTTCAGCCCATTTGAGTTTTTTTCGTTTTTTTCGGTTAAATCTCGTCCTAGCTCAAGCCAAACCAAAAATTAATCATCCTAGGGGCATAATCTACTTAAATCATGCATCCATTTCACATAGTTTCCTCAATTTTGCAGAAATTGGAAACTTGGGAAAAATGGGAGAATTTGAGAAAACTAACCGAATTCGTGTAAGCATGGTTCGAAACTTGGAGTAAAATGGGCACCTGGTCGTTGATCTTCACTCCACAGTATGCATCCTCTTTTTTTAACCCATAAATGCACTCAGTGGGTTCAAAGGGTAGAGTAAAGTTTCCTTCTCGGATGGAAAATCGAGTTTGAAACATGGGTTGAGCAATAGGGATGGGACGGAGGACTCTACGCATCTTTCGCCTCATGGTTTCGGTTTGGGAGCAAGAAAATCACCAAAGGGGAGAATTTTTCGTCCAAGAATGTGGTGAATGGGGACTACCATATTGTGTAGTTTTTATGCACTCTCCCCCACCTACCATTACAGCTGAGCAGCTGTAGTTTTTAAAACTACAGCCGTGTGATAAGGTCGGTTTCGACCTTATCTTTTAGCCAATTTCGTGGTTTGAGTGGTAGTTTTTAGAATCATTTATGTGAATGTTTGATTGGTTTTTTTTCGTATTTTGTGATTTTTATGTCTTGGTTTGATTTCTTATATTTTTAGTATTCCTCGTGTTTGTTTTTCGTGTTTTATGGTCCGTGGTTGTGGTGCGGTTATGTCCCTTTGTGTTTGTTTTGGACAGGCATTAGGACCCGGATCAGAAGTTGGAGCAGCGGCGGCAAAGAAGGGCTTGAAGTGCTGAAAATCAGAATGGCACGGCGTGCCACAATGGCAGCACGGCGTGCCAAGCCAACCAGCGTGCCAAGAGTTCCAGAGAAGCAGCACGACGGCGTGCCATTCCAATCAGCGTGGCGTGCCGATCCCAACTCTGCATAGCACGGCGTGCCGACTCCACCAGCACGGCGTGCCGAGGCCCGAAAATCTGCTGTTGCCCTAATTTCAGCTTTTCTTTTCTGTGGTTTTAACCTAGCCGTATAAATAGGTTATTTTCTTTGTTTTCGGGTATCTTTTCCAACTTGTAGAGGTAGAGCAAAAACTTGTAGCTAGGGTTTAGCTTGACCTTTTTGTTTTCTTTGAATCTTGGAACCATCGATTGGTAGATTGCTTTGCATTGAACCTTCCCCTTTTGCAACGTTCTTAGTTTCGGCTCGGGTTCGTTAATAGAGGTACACCTCCAAGCATCTTCACACCGTCGGCACCCGGTTAATTGGATCAAGAAGGGCATAAGTTTTTCTTTTTGTCTTTTGTAATTCGATTTAGCTAGCTTTTGATTCCGCAATCGATCTTGTTTGGTTGAAAACATTGAATCTGTTACATCTTTCTTGATTAATACAGTTGAATGCAAGTTAATTTCAATCTTTATTCCTTTTCTTTATGCAATCCCTTTAGTGATAATCTAGTCTCATAAGATCTTAATCTATTAAGTTCATATTCGTGGCATTACCTAGATTGACACCTAGGCAACCATTAGTATTGACGACACTGTGGAACATACGTGCCCCTATTTTCTGAGCTTTAAGAATTAGACCGCCTCTAAACAAGGAAAACCGGCTAAGGACCTAAAAGATCTAGATACGCTAGGTTGATTTAATTGGAGGAATATAATTGAGGGTTAATTGTTGAGTTAACTTCGTCTTTTGTAGTTGATTAATTAAGCCATCCCCATCAGTCTTCATAGGTCGGTAAAACCGCCAATTGATATTCCAAATTCAAGAGCAAAGTAAGCTGGGATTGATCAACTAGGAGTAGACTAATATAGTTGTTAATATAATCAAACTTAAATTTAGTTCCGCTTAGACACGTAAAGACTCTTAGTAATTTAGTGATTATCGAGGTTTAAATTCCTTGTGGGATCGATACCTGGACTTTAGGCCAGATTTTATTACTTGAACGATGAGGTACACTGCCTTTGTTTGTGAGTCCGTTCGGGCTCCACCAAGTTTTTGGCGCCGTTGCCGGGGAACTTTAACTTGTTGCGATAACATTAGATAAAAGGATTATTTTCTGATCTAAGCATTGTTAATACTGCTCATATTCTGTTTTTGGTTTCATTATTTGTGTATAAAATTTATTTTCTTTTTTGTGTGAGTGTTTCCTAGCTTATGCAAACTCGTTCTCAAAGTTCTGAATTATTACCTTTGGATACTGAAATTGACCGTACGTGTAGGAATATTCGAAGATCCCAAAGAGTAGTAACCGCAGCCATGGACGAGGAACAAAGGCGACAAATGAGGAATGAAATCGAAGCCGAGATGAGGGCGAGGATTGAGGCTGAAGTTCGGGAGCAGGAACGTCTCCGCCAAGAACGTCAGTTGGAAGGCGCGGGAGATGATAGAATTATGGCAGATATGATGGCACCCCATCGTCCTAGAAACCGGGCTGGTGTTATTCTACCACCAATCACTGCTAACAACTTCGAGCTCAAGACGAACATGATCCAAATGGTGCAAAGTAACGTCCAATTTAGTGGAGCTAGCAATGAAAACCCGAACGATCATCTTGATCGATTCCTAATGGTGACTGATACTGTAAGACTCAATGGAGTTCCCCAAGACGTGATCCGATTGAAGTTATTTCCATTTTCTTTAATCGGAGGAGCTGTTGAATGGTACAAGTCCCTTCGAGCGGGATCCGTAACGTCATGGGACCAGCTTGAGGAAGAATTTTTGGCTTATTACTTTCCTCCGTCTAAAACAGTCCAATTGAAGAATGAGATCACAGCCTTCCGGCAATTTGGTTCAGAATCCATGATGGAGGCATGGAGGCGCTTTCAAAGGCTACTCAGAAACTGCCCACACCATGACCTTCCTAAGTGCACTCAAGTAAGTATTTTCTATCATGGGATTTCGCCTTCTCACCGTGCTATCATTGATTCATCTGCAGGTGGAGATATTTTCAATAAAACCGCAACGCAAGCGGAAGAACTTATTGAGGAACTAGCTAGGAAAAGCCCCTTGTGGCAACAAGAAGTGCCAACGCGAAGAGATGTCCATGCTGTAGAAATGGGACGCCGTGATACAGCAGTGGAGGAATTGAATAAGAAGGTTGATCTTATGATGGCACATCTGAGTTTGAACCCAACACACCAACCTGTGCTGTGTGTGTCTTGTGGAGGGGACCATCCCGGTCAAGAATGTGGAATGGGCAATCCATCAGCCCAAGAGGTAAGCTATGTTGGAGGTAACCAAAGGTATAATCAACCACCCCTTCAAAATGCTTTCCAAAATAATAACAACTTTCAAAGAAGATTTCAACATCCGAATCTATCCTATGGTAACAATCAAAATGTGTTGAAACCTTCTAATGACTTTTTGCAAGACTTTCGTAATCAAGAGCTTGGTAGGGCTCCTCAATCTCAATTTGGTCAAAATAGTAATGCTCATAATGTTAAACAAGATGAGTCGGTATTAAGCCTTCTTAAGGACATATCAACTCGTCTGGCTACTAACGAAGCTCGTTTGGCCAATAGTGAAGCTTTGAACAGGGACCTCACCAACCAGTTGGCTCAAATAGCTAGAAGCTTGCAAGAACGGCCTCAAGGAAGCCTTCCTAGTACAACGGAACCGAACCCAAGACAAAACCCAAGGGAGACAGCCCAAGCAATTACTCTAAGGAGTGGGAGGCAAACGGAAGAACCAAGGGTTGATCAACCCATGAGAGTAAGTAATCAATCGGAAGAAGTAAGTCATTCTAAACCCGAAAACATCTCTACTTCTTCTAATGCTAAAAAGGAAGATATTTCTGTTCCTATTAGTCCTTACATTCCTAAACTTCCTTATCCAAGGAAGGAGAGAAAGGACAAATTGGACCAGAAATACTCTAAGTTCCTTGACATCTTTAAAAAGCTTGAACTTAATATCCCTTTGGTGGAAGCTCTTCAAGAGATGCCCACCTATGCTAAATTTTTCAAGGAGCTAATTGCAGGAAAAAGGAGATTAGGGAATGACGAAGTAGTGGCCCTAACAGAAGAGTGTTCCGCGATTGTAAGCAACAGACTTCCACCTAAACTAAAGGATCGAGGCAGCTTCACGATTCCATGTCAAATTGGGAATCTTAAAATTGCAAATGCCTTATGTGATCTGGGAGCAAGCATCAACTTGATGCCACTTTCAATGTTTAGGAAGCTTGGTTTGGGGGATCCAAAACCTACAAACATGACACTCCAATTAGCGGATCGATCTATAGCAAGGCCACAAGGTGTAATAGAGGACGTGTTAGTCAAGGTAGACAAGTTCATTTTTCCAGCGGATTTTGTGGTACTAGACATGGAGGAGGACACGGTAGTCCCAATCTTGCTCGGGAGACCATTCCTTGCAACCGGTAGGACCTTGATCGATGTGCAAGAAGGTAAACTTATTCTACGGTTGCAAGATGAGGAGGTAACCTTTAATGTTTATAATTCAATGAAATATCCGCTGAATAATGAAAATTGTTATGCTATTTCCTCTATCTCTCCGGTTGATGAATGTGTGAGTGAGACTTTCTACAGTGAATTAGAGACCCCTTTAGATGAAGGTCTGAACTTGGAGGCGGAACGAGATGAGTTGTCTGCCTCAGAAGAAGAAGAACATTGTGCATGGGTACAAAGGTTTGAGAGGCTAGAAAGAGAGATCAAACCAGCACCAAAGTCATCACTAGAAAAGCCTCCTACTTTGGAACTCAAAACTCTACCCATGAATTTAAAATATGCCTTCTTACATCCTCCCAATGACTTACCGGTTGTTATTTCTTCTTCATTGACAGTTGAGCAAGAAGAAAAACTTATCGAGGTGTTACGGAAGCATAAGGGAGCTTTTGGATGGACGATCCATGACATTAAAGGAATTAACCCAGCTTTTTGCACCCACCGGATATTCCTTGAAGAGGCGGTAAAACCCTGCGTACAACCTCAAAGACGCTTGAACCCAAACATGAAAGAGGTTGTTAAAGCAGAAGTGATCAAACTCCTCGATGCGGGCATAATTTTCCCAATCTCGGACAGTCAATGGGTAAGTCCAGTCCAATGTGTGCCTAAGAAAGGCGGTATGACGGTAATTGAGAATGAAAAAGGTAATTTAATTCCATCTAGAACGGTCACCGGTTGGCGTATGTGCATTGATTATAGGAAACTAAACAACGCCACCCGGAAAGACCATTTTCCTTTACCGTTTTTGGACCAAATTTTGGAACGTATGGCGGGTCACGATTTCTTTTGTACGTTAGATGGCTTGTCCGGGTATATGCAAATCCCTATGGATCCTCTTGACCAAGAGAAAACCACATTTACATGCCCATTCGGGACATTTGCATATAGACGGATGCCATTTGGCTTATGTAATGCACCAGCCACGTTCCAAAGGTGTATGCTTGCCATATTTACCGACATGGTTGAGGATTTCATGGAGGTATTTATGGATGATTTTTCTGTGTATGGATCTAATTTCTCTACTTGTCTTGAAAATTTGGATAAGGTTTTGCAGCAGTGCGAGGACACGAACTTGGCCCTTAGTTGGGAAAAGTGCCAATTTATGGTAAGGGAATGTATTGTGCTTGGACACAAGATCTCGGGGGAAGGGATTAAGGTCGACCCGGCCAAAATTGAGGTTATTGCAAAGTTACCCCCCCCGAGTTCAATTAAGCTTGTGAGGAGTTTTCTCGGCCATGCCGGATTTTATAGGAGATTTATAAAAGATTTTTCTAAAATCTCCAAACCACTAACCGAGTTACTCCAAAAAGATGTTTCTTTTGAATTCTCTGATAAATGTTTGCATGCTTTTGAATTGTTAAAACAGAAATTGATTGAAGCACCTATAATGATCGGCCCTAATTGGACTCTTCCCTTCGAACTTATGTGTGATGCATCCGATGGTGCAGTAGGTGCATGCTTAGGTCAGCGGGTGGATAAGATCCTCCGCCCAATTTATTATGCTAGTAGAACATTGAATGATGCTCAACTGAACTATTCTGTAACGGAGAAGGAATTGCTAGCTATTGTGTTTGCCTTTGATAAATTCCGGTCCTATTTGGTTTTGTCAAAAGTAATCGTGTTTACTGACCATGCTGCACTCAAGTATTTAATGTCTAAACAGGATGCAAAACCTCGTCTTATAAGATGGATCTTACTGCTGCAAGAGTTCGATATCGAAATCCGAGATAAGAAGGGAGTAGAAAATGTGGTAGCTGATCACTTGTCAAGGCTGCCGCAAGAAGGTGAAAGTAAGCAAGAACCGGAGATCCAAGATGCATTCCCGGATGAACAACTCCTTGCGGTTACTTCCATACCATGGTTTGCCGATATTGCAAACTATAAAGTTGGTAACATCATTCCACCTGATCTCACACGAAACCAAAAGGTAAAATTTTTTCATGATGCTAAAAACTACTTTTGGGATGATCCTTTCTTGTTTAAGTCGTGTGCAGATGGTATTATTCGAAGATGTGTACCTTTTGAGGAAGTTACCTCAATCATCCGAATGTGCCATGATAGAGAGGCGGGAGGACATTTTGGACCGGATAGAACCATGGGGAAAATTCTGTCTTGTGGATTCTTTTGGCCAACAATGAGAAGTGATGTGGAGGCTTATGTTCGAGCTTGTGATGCGTGCCAAAGGACCGGAAATATTTCACAAAAAAATGAGATGCTCCAACAAGGAATTCTAGTGTGTGAGCTCTTCGACGTATGGGGGATCGATTTCATGGGACCATTCCCAAACTCTAATGGGAATCAGTTCATTTTGGTGGCGGTCGAATACGTGTCAAAATGGGTAGAAGCAGTAGCATTGCCTACGAACGATGCAAAAGTGGTAATCAAGTTCTTAAAAAGCAATATATTGACTCGTTTCGGGACCCCTAGAGCTATCATTAGTGATGGGGGCTCCCATTTTTGTAACAAGCAGTTTGATTCCCTTTTGCAGAAATATGGCGTTACCCACAAAGTAGCCACCCCTTACCACCCTCAAACGAGCGGACAAGTGGAAGTGTCGAATAGGGAACTGAAAAGAATCCTTGAAAAGACGGTCAGCATGTCGAGGAAAGATTGGAGTCTAAAGCTTAACGATGCACTTTGGGCTTACCGGACGGCATTCAAAACACCAATAGGAATGTCACCATACCGTCCTGTGTTTGGAAAAGCATGCCATCTTCCCGTTGAGCTAGAGCACAAGGCGTTTTGGGCCTTAAAATTCTTGAACTTTGATATGAAAGCAGCGGGAGAGCTCCGGCTTCGTCAACTCTTCGAACTTGAAGAATTACGCCTCTCGGCCTACGAGAACGCCAAAATTTATAAAGAAAAGACCAAGAGGTGGCACGATCAAAGGATCCAGGAAAAGAGCTTCGAGGAGGGAGAAGCGGTACTCTTGTACAACTCAAGGTTGAGGTTTTTTCCCGGAAAATTGAAGAGTCGTTGGACAGGACCGTTTACCATTCACAAAGTCTACCCTTCGGGCATGATTGAGATACTTACTCCGGAGGGCATCCAAAAGGTAAATGGTCATCGCCTCAAGAAATATTTCACGGGGGCACAAGAGCAAAGGCAAGTGATGCTCTTGAGAGACCCATGAACACAAGAGAAGCGAGAAAGTCGAGCTATTCCGACTATAAACATAGCAATGAGGTACGTGTGCCTCACTTGTACATTAATTGTGTTTGTATTATTATGTTTTTGTGTGTTTTTATGTGTAGGAATAGGGTATTAAGCAAGGTAGCCAAGAGTCATGATCAAAGTGTGGAACAAGGCAAGGATTGGCAATATTCAGTGCAGCACGTCGTGCCGCAATTCAGCACGCCGTGCCAATGTGCAATCTGGTCAGCACGTGGCGTGCTCAAGCGGCACGCCATCGTGCCGCGCTTCTGTTTCAAAATCGCGTGCAAGCGAAATCGGCACGCCGTGCCAAATCGGCACGCCGGCGTGCCGTCATTCTGCTTCAAAGAGGCGTTGAGGAGAGCACATCGGCACGCCGTGCCACATCGGCACGCCGGCGTGCGGGCGTTCTGTTTCCAGGTATGTTTTCGTTGCTCTGCTCAGCACGCCGTGCTGAATTCTTGGCACGGCGTGCCGAGCATTTAAAATTTGAATTCCTAGGTCGAAAACTGCGCCTCTCTATTTAAACCTCCTTTTTCCCCCTTCTCTTCTTCACGCCCCTATTCATCCTCTTTCTCTTCTTCCTCGATTTCTCTCTCTGATTTTTCTCTCTCTCTCTCTCTCTCATCACTTCTCTCTCTAAACCTCCCCCTCACTTTCTCTCTCTCCCTCTTATTCCTCTTCCCTTCTCAATTTTTCTCTCCTTTCCCCTTCTCCTCCACTCCCCTTTTGACCTAGATTTCTGCTTGTGCTTCATTTTCCCTACACCAAGGTATGAATCTAAACTTTATTCTTCTTTTTCTCGTTTTGATTTTTGCTTGGTTACTTGCTTAATAGGGTCTTTCTTTTGTTATGTTTTCTTTTAGTAAATTGAATTTCTGCACTTGGGTTGTCTATAGTTTTGTTTTCTTTTGTTGTTGAGTTTTGTTTTGTTTTGTTTTTTTTTATGGCTGTGCAATTGTAGAATGAAGAGAAAGTCTGTACCCGCTAAGAGACATGGTTCTTCCCGTCCGCCTTTGGATCCATCACCGGAATCGGAGCCACGCGCCAACCTTCCTTCCGAGCCGCAAATGGCTCCTTTGACGAGCCTTTCAACTAAGTATAAGTGTCCTTTTCCTCTGCTCTCGGACGAGGAAGGTAAGCGTTATAAAACTTTGTTCCCTCTTGAAAGCACTCCCTACCGAATCTTCGATTGGGGATTTTTGAGTGTGCTAGATCGGTCTGATGCTTTATGTGCTAAATTGCATAGTATAGGTTGGTATTCGTTTGTAAAATCTAGCGTACCTGTTTTTAGGGAGTTGAACCTCGAGTTCTACTCCACATTGAGTTTCAAGACTGACCCTAATTCAGGCCTTAGGAGCATCACCTTCCGACTCTTTGGGGTTGCACACTCCCTAGACATCGATGGTCTTCGGGATTGCATAGGCATAGACGGAACTAGTTATACATGGCCCGAAGATATGGATGCCAAGCAATTTTGGCGTTTGATAGGCACTGGGGTATACAAACCCCGGTTTGCCAAGACTTCCCAAATCCAAGACCCCATTTTGCAACTGCTGCATAAGTTTGTATGCTTTAATTTTTCTGGGAAAACTGAAAGTAATCGGGTCAATGCCTTTGAGCTGTTACTCTTGTGGCATGTGCACAATAATGTTAAGGTGCACTTAGGATTTTTTGTCATGGAGGCCCTTTACCTTCACCACAATAGGTCCAAGTCTGAACTAGGGTTAGGGCACATCGTCACTTGTATTGCCTGTTTCTTTCATTCTAATACTTGTTATAGGCACCTCGATAGCATTCTTCCCAAGAAGCTTTCGAAGGGCATTTTGTCTTGTGCCCCGAATGTGACGGCTGCAGGTACCTCGAGCGTGGGAGGTTCGCGTAAAGGAAAGGCTCCCATGGAGGTCGATGAGGAGGAAGCTTATGAGGAAGCAGAGGCCGCCGAGGAGGATGCGGAAAATGTCTCGGTCGGCGTGGATTTTATGGCGCGGGTTGAAGGACGGTTAGATGGCATCGTTGAACAACTGGAAAACTTAACCGTCCATCAGGTTATGCTTGGGCAGCGGATGGCCAATATCGAGGCGTTTGCCACTCGTTTTTGTGCTGATCAAGGTTGGCCGTATCCACCGCCGCCTCCTCCCGGCCCCGATATGTGAGGTAACCCTTTTCCTTTCCCGCTTTATTTTGCTCTTTCTTCCCTTGCACTTTTGGAAGTAAGTGCAATTTAAGTGTGGGGTGGGTCAAGGGATTTTCCCTCTCTCTCTTTTATTTCTTTTTACATTGCACTATTTGTTGTTTGTTTTTGTGTGGAGTTATTTCTGGTTGTTTTTGGTTTGATAATATTTGTTTTTTTTTTTTGTTTGTCGCTTGCAACTTAATGATCCAACTCCTCATAAGCAATGTTTTACAATCTTTAAAAAAAAAAAAAAAAAAAAAAAAAAAAAACCTTAACCACATAACCTCTTATTTTGCATCTTTCTAGGTTAAGTATGCTTGTTAATAGGGATGTTTACATTGAATGCAACATGAGGCCCCATTTGATTGTCACCTTTGGAATAATATAGACTTTGGGGTTGAGATGCATCGCTTTTAGACATATACTCTCTAAGAAGCTTCTTTTTGATTGAGCATGAGTAAAGAGATGAAATAGGCAAATTGTGTGTTTTATTTTGATTAACCTTGGGGTAAGGGAAACAAATTATCTGTACTTAATGAACATTGACAAAAAGTCAAGAATGAAAAATGGAAATTTATTCCGCTGGCTTCACTTACAAGGTGAAGTTATGAATAGTGCTAGTAGCTGCTTGATTGAATGTGCTTAGTTGAGTAAGTCGGGTGCATTGTGTTTGCTCCATCTTTGTTATCTGTTCGGAAAAGCTAAGTGACATCTCAAGTAAGGTCGAAAGTTATAAAGTCAATCAAATGGAATCGATCAATGCATCGTGATAATTTTGTTTTCCTCCCCAAGAAAATTGTGTGAATTCTAAAGTCCTATTGATCTTTATCTATGTGATTGATTGGGAAGTGACTTAGGAGTGTACTATTTTAGTGATGCAAATCATATTCTGATAGTTAATTGAGTTACTTTGTGTGCATGAGATTGGGGTTAAATGTTAAATTCTTTGTGACAGCCTTATTGATTGAGTATGCTTGACTTGTGGATAAAATTGAGGTTGTGGTTTGTGATTTTGTAAAAATCGATTATTTGATCTTTAATTTTGCTTCATTGTTTTCGGGAGTTGGAGATGTTTTGTTTGCTTGAGGACAAGCAAGACTTTAAGTGTGGGGTGGTTGATAAGGTCGGTTTCGACCTTATCTTTTAGCCAATTTCGTGGTTTGAGTGGTAGTTTTTAGAATCATTTATGTGAATGTTTGATTGGTTTTTTTTCGTATTTTGTGATTTTTATGTCTTGGTTTGATTTCTTATATTTTTAGTATTCCTCGTGTTTGTTTTTCGTGTTTTATGGTCCGTGGTTGTGGTGCGGTTATGTCCCTTTGTGTTTGTTTTGGACAGGCATTAGGACCCGGATCGGAAGTTGGAGCAGCGGCGGCAAAGAAGGGCTTGAAGTGCTGAAAATCAGAATGGCACGGCGTGCCACAATGGCAGCACGGCGTGCCAAGCCAACCAGCGTGCCAAGAGTTCCAGAGAAGCAGCACGACGGCGTGCCATTCCAATCAGCGTGGCGTGCCGATCCCAACTCTGCATAGCACGGCGTGCCGACTCCACCAGCACGGCGTGCCGAGGCCCGAAAATCTGCTGTTGCCCTAATTTTAGCTTTTCTTTTCTGTGGTTTTAACCTAGCCGTATAAATAGGTTATTTTCTTTGTTTTCGGGTATCTTTTCCAACTTGTAGAGGTAGAGCAAAAACTTGTAGCTAGGGTTTAGCTTGACCTTTTTGTTTTCTTTGAATCTTGGAACCATCGATTGGTAGATTGCTTTGCATTGAACCTTCCCCTTTTGCAACGTTCTTAGTTTCGGCTCGGGTTCGTTAATAGAGGTACACCTCCAAGCATCTTCACACCGTCGGCACCCGGTTAATTGGATCAAGAAGGGCATAAGTTTTTCTTTTTGTCTTTTGTAATTCGATTTAGCTAGCTTTTGATTCCGCAATCGATCTTGTTTGGTTGAAAACATTGAATCTGTTACATCTTTCTTGATTAATACAGTTGAATGCAAGTTAATTTCAATCTTTATTCCTTTTCTTTATGCAATCCCTTTAGTGATAATCTAGTCTCATAAGATCTTAATCTATTAAGTTCATATTCGTGGCATTACCTAGATTGACACCTAGGCAACCATTAGTATTGACGACACTGTGGAACATACGTGCCCCTATTTTCTGAGCTTTAAGAATTAGACCGCCTCTAAACAAGGAAAACCGGCTAAGGACCTAAAAGATCTAGATACGCTAGGTTGATTTAATTGGAGGAATATAATTGAGGGTTAATTGTTGAATTAACTTCGTCTTTTGTAGTTGATTAATTAAGCCATCCCCATCAGTCTTCATAGGTCGGTAAAACCGCCAATTGATATTCCAAATTCAAGAGCAAAGTAAGCTGGGATAGATCAACTAGGAGTAGACTAATATAGTTGTTAATATAATCAAACTTAAATTTAGTTCCGCTTAGACACGTAAAGACTCTTAGTAATTTAGTGATTATCGAGGTTTAAATTCCTTGTGGGATCGATACCTGGACTTTAGGCCAGATTTTATTACTTGAACGACGAGGTACACTGCCTTTGTTTGTGAGTCCGTTCGGGCTCCACCACCGTGCGGCTGTAGCTGCTACAACTGCGCGGCTATAGCACAGCCGCCCGGCTGTAACTTTCTTCCCTTTAAAATTTGTGTCGTTTTTCTTTGCCAAAACTTGTTTTATGTCCATTTGACCCCAAGGAAGGTAATTTTCTTGTTTTTCAGGCGTCAAGGAACAAGATTTTAGGCTCATATTCGTTCTTGATCGAAGGGGCAAAAATTTTTGTTTCCAAAATTATCGATCAAGGAACGAATACGAGCCCAAAACGACTTCAAAACTTCAAGTGTTGACCAAAATTCTCAAACCCCCAAAGAACCATCTTCCCGGCTACATGAGCCCCGTGACGACATAATTATTCTTTCCTTCAGTGACACATGCTTCACAAGAAGTGAAATGACCAAAATGCCCTTCAGTTAATAACCACACCACCGGATGGCTAAAACATCTCCCCTTTAGCGACATGAGCTATATGGGAGACCAAGTCACCGAAATATTTCTCCCCTTAATGACACAGGCTCCATTAAGGGTGAAATGACCGAAATTCCTTTTGTCGGCCACCAAGCTACCAAATGATTGAAATACCCCTTCCCACAAAAAGGGAAACACTAGATCACTAAAAACTCATTTCTTTTATGACATAGGCACCACTAAAGGCCAAACGACCAAAGTCTCCTTACTTCAAGGAATGCCAACTTCCCAAGTTGTAAAATTACCAAAATACCCTTCCCTTTCGTAGGCACTGAATGGCAATGAGAATCCGATCTGAGCAAGTCCTCTGCTTCACAATGGAGTCGAAGCATGTCCCTGGCAAGTTAAACACGATCCGGGCAAGTCCTCTATTTCACGATGGAGTAGAAGCATGTCCCTGGCGAATCAAACAACATCTGGGCAAAGTCCTCTGCTTTGCAATGAAGTCTAAGCATGACCCTAGATAACGTCGGAACAATTCGGGCAAAGTCCTATACTTCGTATCAAAATCGAAGCAAGACCCTGAAAATTCAAACCAATTTAGTCTCAAAAGCAATCGAGACAAGTCCCTATAGACATCAAAACAAGTCAACATGAGGAGAACCCCTCAGGTACGTTCTCCTTTCCTTCTCACCGTGCTCCTTATTGTGAGACCAAACTTGAATCGGACACAAGCACCCGTTCAAGTCGACTTTGGTCGCGTGAGGGGTAGCCTGTGAGCACGGCTTTTTTCCCTACCTGGGTGATGAAAGCTATTGTTACCTTTTCGGATAAACGTGAAGCGAATTCGGACCGACCAGTACGACGTCGAAAATGTCTCGGATAGCCTGGAGGTGTGTGACAAGTCCTAGTACGGAACCCTGAAGAATTCGAGCGGATATTTAAGAAAACCGAAAAGCAAACCAAAGAAAATAAGTGAAAATGTAATTTTCTGGGCATTATAGCTGCTCGGCTGTAAGCTACGGCTGCTCGGCAAAATCAGCATTTAATTCGGTTTTTAAGCAAAATAGGAATTTTGGCACCTATAACCACGCGGCTGTAGACTACAGGGGCGCGGCTGTGACCTATAGCCGCGGGGCTGTAATCGTCGGTTTTCCTTTTTTGACGAAATCAGCAATTAATTCCGAATTAATACCAAAATAGGAGATATTTAAGGATCCTAATATGGAATTAGGGCACCAAAAGAGGCAGAAAAACAAAAAAAAAAGAGAAAGAAAAAGAGAGAAATTTGGAGAGAAAAAGAAAAAAAAAATAAAAAAATCATCACATAGTTTTTTAGGGTTCTTAACAAAAAAAAACAAAAGTTAGACAAAAAGAAAGAAAAGAAAGGTTAGACAAAGAGGGAACACTCGACAATCAATCCTTGAATCTTCCTCGTGGTTCCGTTCGAGGTTTGGAAAACACACTTTGCTCGGGTTATCCGTGACTGTGGGACGTTTCTGGCATCCAAATCTCTTTTTTGTGGTCCAAGCGCTGGAACACATACAAGGTAATTTTTTGAAAGGCCTTAGAAATCCATTCTGTTCATCTTGGTTGTGATTCAATTGCATGATTTGAGTTTTTCACGATTGGTTGGTTTTTCTTTTGCTATAGCCGCCCCACCCATGATCACAGCCGCCCGGCTGTAACGTACAGCCGCGTGGCTGTGACTTAAAGGGGCACGGCTGTAGTTCTTTTCCATTTTTCTTTCTCTTCTGTAGGAGTTTTTTATTACAGTGGCCCCATATGATCATAGCCGCCCGGCTGTAACATACAACCGCGCGGCTGTGACCTATAGGGGCATGGTTGTAATGCTTTGTATTGGTTTTTTTTTTTTGAGTTTTCTATGATTATAGCCACCCCGTATGATCATAACCACCCGACTGTAAATTACAGCCTCGCAGCTGTAACCTACAGGGGCCGAAGCTCCATCGGCCCAATCGATCGATAACGCTCCTGCTCTTCAATTAAATGTGTTTTTCATATCTGTTATCGATCCAATCACATCCCTGCGTGCTTCGATTCCATGTTCTTCCTTTTTTTATGGGTGGATGTGATGAAATTTAGTGATTTTGGACGGTTAGGGATTTTCGGATTCGATTTGGTCCATTTCGGGTTTTTTCTGTTGGTTTTAATATTTTTCCAGAAGTCCCAGATCGCCCAAAATCGTCAAATTTTACAAAATGATCTTTGAAAACGCGAAAAGTATGCTGGAATTGATTCTGGAGCATTACAGCCGCCCGGCTGCAAGCTACAGGGGCGCGGCTGTAGCCTACATGGGCGCGGCTGTAATATGGGTAGAATTACAGTTTTGCCATTTTAGGCCCCAAACTTGTTATTTTGCATTCTTTTCTCATCCAAAAATGAATTTTGGTGTGTTTGCATATTTTTAGACCCTAGATGCATGTTCGATTTAGGCCCACACCCGAACGGGACCCCCGGGTCTTGGGATATCCGACCCGCTGAAGTTGGAAAAGTACATGTAAGTGTGCCAAACTGCTTTTAAAACTGATTTTTCATCCATAAAACCTACATGGCGTTTGAAAAGCCGTTTTCCAGTTCTAACCGGGCCGACCGGTCGGGTCGACTTGGTCACCCCCTTTGCATGATCCTGTTTCCTAAAATACCCCTATTTTGTCCTATATGAGTCCTTGTTGTGATTTATTTATCTGTGCTAATCATATTTGGATGCAGCTTTTATTTTTGTTTTATTTTTATTTTTGAATGTATTTTATAGATTAAATCGTGTATCTAGGCGATTGTAATTTTTTAGATCATCGTGTATAATAGGCGATTGTAAAAGGTGAGGATGAGAGTTTTCTTTTTCTCGGGTTGTATAATTTGGCCTGTGATTTACTTTTCCACACTTTTATTTTTCCACACTTTATTTTTTTTTATATTTATGTCACTTGCATGAGCATTGGTTAATGATTAAAGGAAGATAAAATGGGTAGATTTAAGTGAATGAAATATTAAATTATGAAATAATAATTAAAAATAAGTGAGGTCAGTAAATCTGTTGCCCGAACCCTGAATCTCTGAATTAGGTACCGTGTCTACACTTGGTAGGGAGCTGTACCGGAATTTCCTGGATGAGCTGATCCGGGTGACGACTTTGTATCTAATTTCGAAATTTAGGTTTCGAGATCTTTATATTCAAATTGGGATTTTCTAAAATCCTATCTTTCCAAACTTCACACTTACAACTAAGTTTTCTACAAAAGACTTTTCCAATAAAATTAAAGGATTTCCTAAGAAAAATTAAAGACCAGCTTTCAAAATCAAAACATCCGTATGCCTAAAAAAGAAAATCCCCGGTTCCCGCTTCACCGCGCGTTACGAAAAACGGTCGTCCGCTCACACTTGGTAATGAACCCCGAAGAAGTTCGAGTGAGTATTTAGGAGAACCGAGGAAAAGAATGAAAAATAAATGAAAATGGGCTAATCTGGTCACTACAGCCGCGCCCCTGTAGTGCATTACAGCCGCGCGGCTGTACTATAGTGGCACGGCTATAATCATCAGATTTCCTTTTTTGTTACAAATCAGCATTTAATCCGGATTTTTAACTAAAATATGAGATATAAAACCATAATGACCAGGATTGGGCCAAAAAAACAGAGAGCAGACATAAAAAATTTACAGAATAGATAGAATTGAAAGAAAACACAGCCACACTTAGAGTTCTTGTTAGAGAAAGATTGAAATGAAGTGTTTTAATCCAAAAATAATAAAAAAACCTTAATAAAATCTGTAGAAACAATTATAATTTTGAGAGAACTAGTTTTCTAGGGGTGTTTCTAGACTGTAATCATTAAAATCTGTAGAAACAATTATAATTTTGAGAGAACTAGTTTTCTAGGGGTGTTTCTAGACTGTAATCATTCATTCGATTTCATTCGGGGTTCCACTCGGGCTTCGGAGATCGCACATGCTTTTGGGTTGTTCGTGATTGTAAGGCATTTCTCGGCATCCGAATCCATCCCTGGTGGTCCAAAACACTGGAACACAGACAAGGTATATTCTGAGAGGTCTTAAAAATCCTTTTTAATTCATTATGGGTGCTATTTGTTGGTGTTTTTGAGTTTTTTGCGATTTTGGAAGCGATTCCGGTTATAGCCGCCCCACCTGATGGTTATAGCCGAGCACCTGTAACCTACAGGGGCGTAGCTGTAACCTATAGGGGCGCATCGCGTGGCTGTAACCTACAGGGGCAGAAGCTCCGAATGCCCCAAATCGACCGATAACGGTTCTGTTTTCAAATCAAATGTGTTTTTCATGAATATTATCAGTCCAATTACATTCATGTATGCTTAGATTCATGGTTTTCTGATTTTAATTGATGGATGTAATTTCGAGTTTGGTAATTTCGGGTGATAAGGGATTTCCGAATTTGTTTCGATCCATTTTGGAACAATTTTGTTGAATTTAGTGTGTTTCCAGAAATCCCAGATCGCCCAAAATAGCTAAACTTGTAAAACGATTTTTAAAAACGACAAAAGAAGGCCAGATTGAATTCTGGAGCACTACAGCCGCGTGGCTGTAGGCGTTACAACCTCCCAGCCAATAAAATGGTGCGGCTATAACCTATAGGGGCGCTGCTGTAGTTCAGGAGGTAGAATTACAGTTTTTCCCTTTTAGGCCCCAAACTTGTAATTTTGCATCTTTTTCCTATTCAAAACTGAATTTTGGCGTGTTTATATTCTTTTTAGACCTTAGAGGGATGTTTAATTTAAGTCCAGTCACGAACGGGGCCCCTGGTTCCTAGGATATCCGGCCCGCTAAAAGTTGGAAAATGCATGTAAAATGAGCCAAATGGTTTTCAAAATTGGTTTTTCATCCATAAAATCTACAGGGCGTTTCAAAAACCGTTTTCTAGGTCTAACTGGGCCGACCGGTCTGGTTGACCTTGTTGCCCCCCTAAATGCATGACCCCGCTTCCTAAAATACCCCTATTCTGTCCTATATGAGTCCTTGGTGTGTTTTATTTATTTGTCCTAACCGTATTTGGATGTAGCTTTAGTTTTCCTTATTTTTATTTTTGGATGTATTTTATTGATTAAATAGTGTATCTAGGCGATTGTACTTTTTAGATTTTCATGTATTATAGCAGTTGTAATGGTGAAGATGAGAGCTTTTTCTTTGTTTTTTTTGGGTTGTATAATTTGGCCTCTACTTTACTTTTCCTGCACTTTTACTTTTCTTAATTTCATTTTGGATTTATATTTATGTCATGTGATTGAGCATTAACTAAAAATAAAAAGAAGATAAAATGAGTAGAATTAAGTGAATGCAACATTACATTATGAAATAATAATTGAAAAGAAGTGAGGATTAGTAGATTTCTTGCTCGAACCCTGAATCTCTGAATTAGGTACCATGTCTACACTTGGTAAGGAGCTGTACCGGAATTTCTAAGATGAACTGATCCGAGTGGCGACTCTGTATCTAATTTTGAAATTTAGGTTTCAAGATCTTTAAGTTCAAATTGGGATTTTCTAAAAACCTATTTTTCCAAAATTCACACTTACAATTAAGTTTTCTACAAAAGGGTTTTTCCAATAAAATGAAAGATTTTCTTAAGAAAGATTAAATACCGGTTTTCAAACCACATCATCACACTTCAAAAAGAAAGTTCCCGATTCCCGCTTCACCGCACGTTCTATAAAAGCATCGTTCGCTCACAGTGGCGACTCTGCTAGGGATTAACGGTTTCTTTGAAAGTTTTTTCATAAAAAGTTAAGGAACTTAGGCAACAATTGAAGTACCTCCTCACTTGAAGTCAATTATTAATCCATAACACGATATCTCATCCATAAACGCATAGCATGACATTTTCTCTTCTTTAATCCCTCCAACACATGATTAAGCCCGGTTTATTTCCAAAGGTGACCTACCTCTTCCGCTAGGATTGGAGGCACCCGAGGGGGTAAACCACTCATAGCCTCGTACGTACCCCTTTCGTTTGGACCCTTATGTGGGGAGAAGTGAGGAGTATATTTTTGCTATGGGAACTTCTACGACCCTTGGTTTGACTTATGCCTTCATGCAATGGCCTAGCAACTTCCCCTAGGGTTACTAAAACATATATTTGAAAATGAACATTGAGAGTATGCCTTTGGAATCACCGGTTGATGCCAAAGAGACCCAATACCTAAGATGAATGTGAGACCAATCGAATAGAGGAATAAGGTTGCGAGACCAATCGAATAGAGGAATAAGGTTAGAAGGGTGAGCATATTGTTGCATGTTCTAAAGTTTGTTCTATGGTGATTTCATTTTTGACCTTTACATGCAACATTAAACACGCACCATCCGTGTGTCATTTTCTAACCACATTTTTATACAGCCATTCGCAAGCATCATCATACGTGTGCTATTATACTAACCACATTTTCGTGTAGCCATAACATCTTACTCGTGTGTCATATACATATTGTGTGCTCGCATTTCATGAAATATACATGACATCATCTTATGTGTCATGCATCCTAACCACGTTTTTGTGCAGCCATTGGTATTTTGTATGACATGGGCATTCATACCATCTGATCCCATCTAAAACGAAGGATGTTCTAAGTATGCCCTTCACGACCGTTTCATTTCATGACATATCGGGAGTCCCCATGACTGCCCGTGTTCGCCTGTGCACCGGATTGCACTTGGCCATTTCATTACATCATTGCACTGTTAGAGGACCACAACGGTCTTAGGCATGTGTTCATGTGGCGGACCACACAATACCATTACATGACATCATGTCCATTCATCATGGTGTCACAGCAACACTAAAGTCTTGCTTGTGTGTCACGATCCACATTGGATTGTTTCATAACATTGAAAATTCGTTTAAGGTACTCCACAAGTGCCAAATTAGAACTTGTATCAGGACATTTCATAACATACCTAAATCATGCAAGGTGTTCCATGAACGCTGAAATGCTGTCCGTGTCTTGAGTTACACGTGACTTATTTGTGACATTACTTCATCCAAGATGCCATAAAAGCATCAAACCTTTGTCTATGGAACGGCTCCTATATAACCATTGCATACCATTTCATCGACCTACAAAGGGTCGAACCTCTGTTCGTGTGTCGGTACACGCATGACCATTTCATGACATCCGTAAGGTGCCCCAAAGGTGCTAAACTTTTGTCCGTGTGTCGGCCCACACGTGACATTTTTGCATTGTCTTTTGCATGGCATGGGGTATGCTTGGAACATCCAAAACAAAAAGAAAGAAAATACAAAAGTCATTTTCATCATCGTCCACATCCATAAAGCATCATCCGATCATGAACATGAACACACCATACACGCAATTTAGTGTGCCGAGTCTAGGTCCATGACATCCATCCGAGCTTCTAACCTTCTGTGGAATGTGATGTTTGGAGTCGAACCTCAAAACGGTTAGTTCGTGTTGAATCACAGCCGAACCAATCAGTTCAATTAGTTCAATTAGAGCTGGTCACTGTGGAGGGGATCAGTTCAGGATCAGATTCAAATCGGGAGGTCGAAGTTCAGTTGCCCACACTACCAGTTGACAGTCAAATTTTGTCAGAAGAAGCAGATAGAGTAGGGATAGCCGACGGAAACAGTGGAAACTTGCCCTTTGATATGGATGCTTTTATGAGGAGTTTTCTCACCTCAGATGAGTTTAAGAATACTCTTAGGGAACAAGTGCAGGCCGTGATAGGCACCCTCCCTATTCAATCTGCTCCACTGGCTCAGACTTCGGTTGGAAGTGAGGGACAATAATTTGTCTAAGTTACTAATGGTGCTACAGGAAGCCTTCCTAGAGGAAGTGGTGGAGTGATTAACCATAGAGAACCTGACCGTCAGTATGAAGAGGATGAAGCCTTTGAGAAGGCAAGGGAAGCCTCAATTGAGATGATGCTAGAGAAGCGCCTCAATCAAAAATTTTCTGATATTGAAGCCATGCTACCTAAATTGAAGAAGATAGTCCACTATAACCCTGTTAAGTATGTCGACCCAACTACTTTGGTGGCTGATGGAGGAGAGCCACTCCCAGCTAGTTTTCAGATGCCTTACCTACCTCCATACACCAGAAAGGGTCCACCGGAAGCCCATTTGGATAGTTATGTGAGGTTGATGACTAGCATAGGGATTGGGAAAGGTCATCTCTTAAATCTGTTTCTGACTACACTGAGGGGTGTTGCGGTGAAGTGGTATATGAAGATGCCTCTCTACACCCGTTCTACTTGGGAGGACCTATCTGAAGCTTTTGTAAATTAGTACACTTACAATACCCAAGTAGAGACTATCCTTGAAGACCTGGAAAGAATCCGCCAGAAGCCAAATGAGTCCTTCCTGGCTTACTACAAGTGGTGGATGGATGTGCAAGTTTTGGTGGATAGGGTACCAAAGTTGGAGTCGCTCATTATGAAGCTGGTAGATGGTAGTCTCCCCCAATACAAGGATAAGATGAAGCTGAAGAGATTCCACTCCTTCAATAAGGTGGTGGAGTTTGCCAAACGTATCAAGTGATACGAGGAAGAGGAGTAGAGGGGTAGATAGAGTTCGGGCTCCTACAGAAGCAATCAGGGGTACTCTCAAGGGTACTAAGGCTACTCCAGTGGGGTCCAGTCCTAAGTCGACTCAGAATGTAGCCCCGATCGAAGTGCAATGGGAGGACGTGGCTGCTGTGAATCTGGGAAGACAGACTCCTCAAAGGGTCACCAGTCTATGAGCTGAGTCAGTAAGCTGGATTTTTGCTAAGTGTAGAAAGGCTGGGTTATTACAGAGCTTGAAGCCATTTTCGCCTCCAGCTAAGGCAGATAAGGATAACTTATACACTTATCACTTAATGACGGGTCATAGTACAAATGAGTGTACCCAGTTGATTAGAGCCATCAAACAGTTGGTCATTGATGGAAGGATCATCGAGCCGGCTTTGAAACCTAGCATTCAGAGTAATCCCTTGCCCAACCTCAGATGATTCGGCTACACAAGCAATTGAGGACCATGATGTTGCAATAAAAGAAGACCCTCCGCATGTGGAGGACGATAGTAATTTTGATGTTTTAGTTTGTTTTATTTTTATTATCTTTATCCTTTATTCTGCAAAGAATTCAACTTCTTAGTGTTTAATTTAATACAATTTGATTTCAATTACTTATGCGATATTTTTCGGATGGAACTGTGCATGCATCCAAACATTCATTTAATGCTTTAACACACATAATGCATCAATGAATGAAATGAATCTAGAGACAGATGATGACCCAAAAATGATATCCGTTCGAAAAGTTTTCACACCTGAAGAGAGAAAAGAAGATCGCAATAGTACCACAAAAGAACAAGGAAATCTTTGCCTGACTGAACGATGTCCCACGGAGATTGATGGAGAAATTACTGAATACCAAGTTCCAAAGGATTCAAAGATGAAATCAACCAAGCAGGAGCTCTATAGACTCAAACTAGAAAAAGGAGGGTTGTCACAACATGGGGAATTGACAGTGTCAGCAAAGTAAGGCCACTGGCGTCGAGCAGACATCGCTCTATGGTCGCAACTGTCAACTGCTTCTCAAAGTGGGTAGAACCAGAACTATATATGAATGTTATTCCAAAAAAAAAAAAAAGAAAAAAAAGTGCTATTATGTCATGACTGATGATGGAGTACAATTCCTAGGGGCAATAATGCAGTGCTCCAAAATAAAGGGTTAGACATCATAGACAATCTCCGTATCTCTCACAAACCAACAGGGCGATAGAAGTTGCCAATAAATCCATCAAAGGGATTCCGTCAAAAGTGTAGTTACTTATAGAGTTTGGGTCGACATATTACCATTTGCTTTGCAAGGACACATAATTAGCATCAAAGTGCGCACTGAAGAAACGTCATACTCCTTAGCCTACAGGATGGAAGTGGTTCCACCAGGGGAGAAAGAGACCAAGTCGTCAAACCCTTCAACCCAGACCAGCCCAGGTGCTATTACGTGTTTAAAAAAAAGGGTCCGATGGGTCGCAAACCGAAAAGGCAATCCATGCAAAAATTAAGATAGTCCGATGGATCGAAAACCGAAACGGCAGTCTATGCAAAAGTTAGGACAGAAAGGTGAGCACCATCAGCGGGAAAATCTGCAAAGACCAGTTGGTGGCAAGCATGGTTCCAGTTGAGATTAAAACCATTATTGATTCTTTCCTTAGCTTCATTTCTTCTTTGATGTGCATTGTGCTAAAACATTATAAATGAGTGAATGAATGAATGCTATTTTCTGTTCAGGTTAAATGTCCCATGTCTGCTTGAAATTGAATTCATATGGATGTGCACATTTTCTATTTACATGAATCTCATTGCAAAAAAAAAAAAAAAAAACTCGGATGGATCAAAAACCGAAAAGGAGGTCCATGCAAAAATTGGGACAGTCCGATAGATTGAAAACCCAAAAAGGCAGTCTATGCAAAAATTAGGACACAAAATAAAGTCTGCTAAGTTGAAAACTGAAGGGGCAATTCAGGCAAAAGTAAAGACAGTCCGATAGGCCAAAAACCTAAAAAGGCGGCCTATGCAAAAGTTAGGACATAAAAAAAAAAAGAAAAAAGTCATACAGTAGAAACAAGCTCAGGTAACCCTAGTCCTCTAAAGACCGGGGCACCTCAAAGTCAGCACCTCATGTCCACATCTCATGAGGCAAGCAACCAGAATGCATCCACTGATGCTGCACGTGTTGAGGCCGTTGTGGTGTAAATACTTTACACTCGATGGTACACAAAGATCGAAGTGTTGGTGTGCCCTAGTTCTTAGGGCATTGATTCTTGTATTTTGTATTATACATTAAGACTCATTGTATGAATACATTATTTGTGTCACATTAATAAAGGCAATTAATCTATTTCATTTATATCTTGTGCTATAATATGAGTAGAGTATCCATTGATTGATAATCATAAAACCCATCCCAGGTCTGTTCTAGTCATAGGAATGAATAGAACCACAGACTTGTATATTCAATGACTGTATGGCAGTTCTTAACTAGCCATAGTACTTGTATAGTCAGTCATGAATATAGGTACATGTCGTTGACATGGGACTGGAACGATCCGCACAAGAAAGCCACATGGTTATCGCGTCATAGGTCTTTCTTGAGTAGGTATCTTTTATCCTCAGACCAGATTTCATTATAATATCAATATGGAATCCGGTTCACTTTAACATACGCCTAACAGGTCTGTAAAAGGATGCTAAATACGAGTATGATTGGGTGGACCGGTGAACATGTTGATATTGATGATGAAGTGATGGAATTGCCACTCGGGTAACACTGAGATGATATCATTGGCCACTTGATGAGTGGAACTGATAAGTGTATGGCCATACCCAAATAAGTTGGTTGCTTATTTGATTAATCAGTCAACTCAAGATCAAGAAATATAATAAACAACAGAAGAGGATGATGGACACCATGCCTCTTGTTTATTCATATCGATATCGTTAGGCAAAGGACACTATGAGATTACTACAGGGTGAGTGTCTTCTAAAGACTGCTGCATCTCTGTCTTAATTGGGGGCTGTAATGGTTTGCTAAAACCCACTTACAGTTTGTGGGCCTTGGGCCTACTGCCAACATAAAGACAGACCCGTAGGATCGTGCACATAGATCAACTGAGCTGGAACTTATAGAAATTTTACATGTAATGTACAATGGAAGGAATGCATTAATTAATTAGTTGACATTCGGTGTCAAGGAAATTAATTGACATTGGGTTGAATTTAATTTAATTAATAAGTTTACATAATGTAATTAATTAATTTATCAATTAATTGAATTACATAAAGTAAACAATTAATTAAATAATTTTCCTAAGTAGGAAAATTAAATACATGTATTGTATTTACTTAAGTGTGATTTAATTTTATTTAGGGGTAATTAAATTTAGCCAAATGGAATTAAATTACATAGTATATACTTTTTAATTAAAGGTTATTTATGTAATTATAATCCTAGTGGGCTTGGGTTTAATTAACCTAATTAAAACCCAATTAGACAAGATATCTATATAAGGGCACACTTAAGGAGGAAAAACCTAATTCAACTCTAATTAATTGCTGGAAATTTCAGCCACCAAGTGCAGCCCCAAACCAGCCGAAAATCCCAGCATTAAACCTCCACTCCTTTGCGTCTTCGGCTAGCACCGGTTCCTGCTCAATAGTTGGTCGTGCACCGGGCTTTGGAGATCGCAGTTTCAAGAAAACGATTCTGAAGCAGTCTCTAGAAGAGACGAATCCGCTGAGTTAATCTCTCTTGATTCAATTTGGTTTTATTCTAATCAATGGTAATTGGACACGATAGGTGGATTCTACGAAATTTTAAACGGTGTATTTTCCGCTGCGCCACGTTATTTTTCCAATGACGAATCCCAACACGAAGGACCCTCAACAGCTGACCATACTACCCGTAAAGTCGAGTAGGAGAGTAGAAAAGTCACGTGGGTCAATCCAAGCAGCTAGAAACCTCTGGCCCAAGTCTTAGTTGTCACAATAGAAATATCCCATCAGGGGCAGACCCACTGGGCCTCCAGGTCATCCACCCGATCTATGAAGGTCTGACTCATGATCTTTAACTCGGTGACCCGTCGACACAACTGGTTAACCTTCACTCTCGAGCAAGCGGGCTCTCGGCACTTAATCCCAATCACTGTCTGCACCAAGCAAATCATAAAAAGCACCATAATCATATGCATATGCATCCAGGACATGCACATACACATACAATGAAAACATGCACAAACACATGCATACACATATCAATTTGTACTCAAGTACAGGTACATTCTGTCATCATCAGGTTGTCTCGAGCCATGAGTACTCCAAAAGCGGAAATAACCTGACACTAGGGCATCCTCAAATCTCAAGTAAGAGACTTTTCTCAATTTCAGAATTCATCTTTACACTAATATAATCCCGAGAAGGGTATTCCTTGTCTTTTACAGGTATCCAGGGGCAAAACAATCAAGCCGTATTTATTTTTGATCGAATGGGCAAAACTTTTTGCTTCCAAAATTATCGATCAAGGAATAAATACGTACCCCCGAATTAATTTCAATGGTATTGCTCTACCACAGAGGGCCGATTTTAATGGTATCGCTCCACCACAAAGAGCCGACTTCAATGGTATTGCTCTGCCACAGAGAGCCGACTTTAATGTTATTGCTCTGCCACAGAGAGCCAACTTCAATGGTATTGCTCTACCACAAAGAGCTGATTTCAATGGTATTGCTCTGCCATAGAGAGCCGATTTCAATGGGATCAAGGGCCAAGATATTCAGTCCATATTCATTATTGATCGAAGCGGCAAAAATTTTTGTTTCCAAAATCATCGATCAAGGAACAAATACGCACCCGAAACAACTTTAAAACATCAAAAGAGATAATCAAGTTTCTCAAATCACCAAAGCATCTTTCCCCAGCCACACAAGCTTCACGGGAAACACTATTATCCTTTCCTTCAGTGAGACAAGCCCACTAGAAGTGAAATGACCAAAATGCCCTTTTGCTAGTAACCAAAACACCAGATGGCTAAAACACCTCCTTTTTAGTGACACAGGCTTCACGGGAAACCCAACCATCAAAATATTTCTTTCCCTAGTGACATAGGCTCCACAAGAGGTGAAATGACCAAAATACCCTTCCTCTAAAGGACACCAACTTTCCAAGCTACAAAATTACCAAAATACCCTTCACCTTCATGAACAATCAATTCACAAGGAAAATCCGACCCGGGCAAAGTCCTCTGCTTTGCAATGGAGTCGAAGCATGTCCCTGGAGCATTAACCCAATCCGGGCAAAGTCCTCTGCTTTGTAATGGAGTCAAAGCACATCCCTGGGGCATCAACCCAATCCAGGCAAAGTCCTCTGCTTCGCAATGGAGACGAAGCACAACCCTAGAAAACCAATACAATCTGGGCAAAGTCCTCTGTTTCGAAATGGAGTCGAAGCACGACCCTAGAAAACCATTACAATCTGGGCAAAGTCCTCTGCTTCATGATGGAGTCGAAGCACATCCCTGGAGAACATCAAACCAATTCGATCAAAGTCCTATGTTTCGTAACAGAGTCGAAGTAAGTCCCTAAAGAATCAAATCAACCTGGGCAAGACTGCTGTTTCATAAAACAACCGAGACAAGTCCCTATAAACATCAAAGCTGGTAGACGCGGGAGGAGTCACCAGGTACGTCTCTTCTCCTTCTCACCATGCTCCCTATCACGGGACGAAACTCGAATCGGGCATAAGCACCCGTTCAAGTCGACTTTGGTCACTCGGGGGGCAGTCTGTGAGCACGGGTTTTTTCCAACCTCGTTGATGAAAGCCGCTATTACCTTTTTCACTGATGAACGTGAAGCGAATTCAGAATGACCGGGATAACGATGGAAATGTCTTGGGTGATCCGAATGTGTGTGACAAGTCATGGTAATGAACCCCGAAGAAGTTCGAGTGAGTATTTAGGACAACCAAGGAAAAGAATGAAAAATAAATGAAAATGGGCTATTCTGGTCACTACAGCCACGCCCCTGTAGTGACCTACAGCCGTGCGGCTGTACTACAATGGCGCGGCTGTAATCATCAGATTTCCTTTTTTTTTTACAAATTAGCATTTAATCCTGATTTTTAACCAAAATTGGAGATATAAAACCATAATGACCAGGATTAGGGAAAAAAAATAGAGAGCAGACATAAAAAATTTACAGAATAGAGATAATTGAGAGAAAACACAGCCACACTTAGAGTTCTTGAAAGAAAACGATTGAAATTAAGTGTTTTAATCCAAAAATAATCAAAAAAACCTTAATAAAATCTGTAGAAACAATCATAATTTTGAGAGAACTAGTTTTCTAGGGGTGTTTCTAGACTATAATCATTCATTCGATTTGATTCGGGGTTCCGCTCGGGCTTCGGAGATCACACACGTTTTTTGGTTGCTTGTGATTACAAGGCATTTTCCGGCATCCGAATCCATCCCTGGTGGTCCAAAACACTAGAACACTGACAAGGTATATTTTGAGAGGCCTTAAAAATCCTTTTTAATTCATTCTGGGTGCTATTTGTTGGTGTTTTTAAGTTTTTTACGATTTTGGAAGCGATTCTGGTTACAGCGCCCCACCTGATGATTACAGCCGTGCGGTTGTAACCTACAAGGACACAGCTGTAATCTCCAGATTACAGCCGCGCTGCTGTAACCTATAGGGGCAGAAGCTCCGAATGCCCCAAATCGACCGATAACGCTTCCGTTTTCAAATCAAACGTGTTTTTGATCAATATTATCGGTCAAATTACATTCATGTATGCTTAGATTCTCGGTTTTCTTATTTTAATTGATGGAGGTAATTTCGAGTTTGGTAATTTTGGGTGATTAGGGATTTCCAGATTTGTTTCGATCCGTTTCAGAATTATTTTGTTGAATTTAGTGTATTTCCAGAAATTACAGATCGTCCAAAATCCCTAAACTTGTAAAACGATTTTCAAAAACGAGAAAAGAAGGCTGGATTGAATTCTGGAGCACTAGGCAGGATTACAGTTTTGCCCTTTTGGGCCCCAAACATGTAATTTTGCATCTTTTTCCTATTCAAAACTGAATTTTGGCGTGTTTACATTCTTTTTAGACCCTAGATGGATGTTTAATTTAGGCCCACTCACTAAAGGGGCCCACGGGTCCCGGGATATTCGGCCCGCTAAAAGTTAGAAAATGCATGTAAAATGAGCCAAATGGTTTTCGAAATTGGTTTTTCATCCATAAAACCTACAGGGCGTTTCAAAAACCGTTTTCCAAGTCTAACCAGGCCGACCGGTCGGGTCAATCCGCTTACCCCCCTAAATGCATGACCCCACTTCCTAAAATACCCCTATTCTGTCCTATATGAGTCCTTGGTGTGTTTTATTTATTTGTGCTAACCGTATTTGGATGCAGCTTTTATTTTTCTTTATTTTTATTTTTGGATGTATTTTATAGATTAAATCGTGTATCTAGGTGATTGTACTTTTTAGATTTTCGTGTATTATAGGCGGTTGTAATGGTGAGGTTGAGAGCTTTTTCTTATTTTTTTGGGTTGTATAATTTGGCCTCTACTTTACTTTTCCCGCAATTTTACTTTTCTGCATTTTATTTTGGATTTATATTTATGTCATGTGAATGAGCATTAACTAAAAATAAAAAGAAGATAAAATGAGTAGAATTAAGTGAATACAACATTACATTATGAAATAATAATTGAAAATAAGTGAGGATTAGTAGATTTGTTGCCCGAACCCTGAATCTCTGAATTAGGTACCACGTCTATACTTGGTAGGGAGCTGTACTGGAATTTCTCGGATGAGCTGATCCGGGTGGCGACTCTGTATCTAATTTCGAAATTTGGGTTTTGAGATCTTTAAGTTCAAATTGTGATTTTCTAAAAACCTATTTTTCCAAAATTCACACTTACAATTAAGTTTTCTATAAAAGGGTTTTTCCAATAAAATGAAAGATTTTCTTAAGCAAGATTAAAGACCCGTTTTCAAACCACATCATCACACTTCAAAAAGAAAGTTCCCGCTTCCCGCTTCATCGAGCTTTCTGTAAAAACGTCGTCCACTCACATTAAGCTTGTAAAAGTATTGAGTTTGTTACTAGAACTCGGAAAAAGTAACATAGGCTTGTTTCCTGCCTGTAAAGGAAACGATTAGTGAAAATCTCAAGCGGTTGGCTTTAAGACTGGACGTAGACTGGTTGGGTCAAACCAGGATAAAACTCGGTGTCTTCATTTCTCTATCCCTACTCTCTTTATATTTACTGTTATTTAAACTCTTGCAATTTAAATTAATTGCTTTATTATTTGAAGACATTTTTAGAAAAGCAAATTTATATTCACAAGTTTTATTATTTTAGTTAATTCCGCATTTTTATAAAACTTGTGTTTATAGAAAGAAAATTGTGTTTCTTCAAAAAGAATTTTTAAAGAGAGTTTGCAAAAATTTTTATTCCCTCTACAGTACTATTCACCCCCCTCTAGTACTGTAGTTAACTTATTTAGGACCATCAATTGGTATCAAGGCCTAACTCTAATGAAGAGGAGTCAAATCCTTATATTGATTTCAATATGGCTAGTACATCTATGAGTCAAAATGTTTTTATATCTAAGGGAAGTTCTATCAACAAGCCTTCACTATTTAACGGAGAAAACTATAGTTTTTGGAAAAACAGAATGAGAATATTTTTGCAATCAACAAATATTTAGGTCTAGAGAATTGTTAAGGAATGACTTAGTATTCCAACAAAAATTGTTGATGGAGAATCCATTCCTAAAGAAGAGAGTGAATATGAAAGTGCTGGTCGGAGCAAAGAATCTTTAAATTCTAAAGCTATTAATTTATTACAGTTTGCTTTAAATATTAATGAGTTTAATCGTGTTTCAGGTTGCACAACAGCAAAGCAAATATGAGACAAACTTGAAGCAACTCATGAAAGAACTAAATAAGTCAAAGATGGAAAGATTAATCTTTACATCACAGAATACGAGTTGTTCAAGTGGACGCAAAATAGTCAATTTCAGAAATCAGCACAAGATTCACACTTATTGTCAACAAATTAAAGAATCTTGATAAAAGTCTTACAGATGAAGAACTGATTAGAAAATTAATCAAAACAATGCCAACTTCATGGGATGTAAAGCTCACAGCAATAGAAGAATCAAAAGACTTAAACGCATACTCATATGATGAATTTATTGGTTCATTGCTCACATATGAGATGAAAGTTAAGTCTACCACTGACCGTGAGCAGATTGACAAGAAAATGTCCATAGCACTAGAAGCTGCCTGCTCAACTCTTGAAGAATCCACTTCTATTTTAGATAGTGATGATAAAGAAGATGATGAGGAAACTCTGTTTGTTCGTAAATTTAGAAAATTCCTAAAAAGCAAAAACAGGGGTAAAACATCGTACAGGAGGCAATTCAACAACAACAAGGTTGATAAACCTAGGAAAGATTTAAAACAAGAAAGTACATGTTTTGAATGCAACAAACCAGGTCATTTCAAAGCTGATTGTCCAAGGCTTAAAAATAAATATAAGGAAAAGGACAAGAAAGCTATGGTAGCAACATGAAGCCATAATGATGAATCCAGTTCTAATGATGACGATGACCAGAAGCAAGAAATAGCTCGGATATGCTTCATGGCAAATGATAGTGCAGAAAGGTCATCACATCAACATAAAAATGAGGAAGATGAGGTAATTCTAAAAACTTTATACATAATGATCTTATACAAGAATTTTTTTAAGATGCATAATGATAAGCTTGATATAATTGCTAAGTGTAAAGAATACAAAAACAAGCTTTTAGAAAAAGAGTCCAAAAAGCTTGAATTACAAAGCAAAATGAGTTTTCTGGACAACTCCAATGTCGAAGTTATCAGTAAAATATCACATCTTGAAAAGAAATGTGAAAAGTTAGACTCTACAATTAGCAAATTCACAAATGGTGAAAATATGCTAAATGTGCTTTTAGACTCCCAAAGAAATTCAAACGATAGAATAGGAATTGGTTATACTGATAAGATACCTTCTAAAATTCCCCCAAAACCAATTATATTTTGCTCTTCCTTCACTTTTGCTATGCAAACAAAATCCCCCGAACCTACACATACCAACCAGAAAATTATTTATGCCCAATATACACATTTCTCTAAACCAAAAGGTGTGCAATCTTCTAAACCAAACCAGCAAACTTATTCATAACAAAAGATTACTTACAAAAACAAACATGAATCTGTATACTCCCAAAAGCCTTATTGACGGTCCTAAATGGCTAGTTATAGTACTAGAGGGGGGTGAATAGTATTGTATGGCGAATAAAAAATTCACAGACTCTCTTAAAAAAAAATTTTTTTATAGAAACACAAGTTTCTTTTTTAAAAACAAGTTTTATTAAAAATGCAGAATTAAGAACTATAATAAAACTTGTAAATATAAAATTGCTTTTGTAACAATAACTTTAAATACTAAAGCAATTAATTTAAATCGCAAGAAATTAAATTGCATAAAATAATAAGAGAGTAGGGATAGAAACATGTAGACACATAATTTTATCCTGGTTCGACCCAACCGGTCTACATCCAGTCCCCCAGCCGACCGCTTGAGATTTCCACTAACGTTTCCTTTACGAGCAGGAAACAAGCCTGTGTTACTTTTTGTGAGTTCAAGTAACAAACTCCATACTTTTACAGGCTCAGTATTAAACCTATACAGTTACTTTTTGGAGCTTAAGTAACAAACTCTATCGATGCTTCAAAGCTTAAGCACCAAGCTCTTATAGCCTTTGTTGATCACACCACCAATAAAGCAAAACCCCCTTCACATAACCTTCTGTGAAAATACAATTCCCGAATATGTGAATATTTGAATGAAATAATATTTCTCCTTCTCTCTTTGCTTTCTTTAGGAATATGGAAGACTATGAGTTGAATGCTTAAAGTGTGTGTATTTCTTGAATTGTCTTCCACACCTTCAAATCTCCTTCTTCTCCCTTTTTATAAGTGTGAGCACTAGTTTTTTCCCGACCTCGGTGATGAAAGCCATTATTAACCTTTTCACGGATAAACGTGAAGCAGATTTGGAATGACCAGGATGACGTCAGAAATGTCTCGGGTGACCCGAATGTGTGTGACAAAGTCTTGGTACGAAACCCCCCCCCCCCCGAAGGAATTCGAGTGAGTATTTAAGAAAACCAAAAAAAAAGAATGAAAAATAAGCAAAATAGGCTAATCTGGTCACTATAGCTGGGCCCCTATAGTGCCTACAGCTGTGCGGCTGTAATCATCAGATTTCCTTTTTTTACCCAAAATCAGCATTTAATCCGGATTTTTAACCTAAATAAGAGATATAAATTGACTGTGATCGAATTTTAGGGTTAGGAAAAGCACATAAAAATTTGAGAAGTAAGAAATTGAGAAAAAAAGCCATCCACACTTAGGGTTTTGGTGTGAAAAAGATTAAAATTGAGTTTTTTAATCCAAAATAATCAAAGAAACCTTAACAAAAATCCGTTTAAAATCATCATAACTTTAGAGGGATTAGTTTTCTAGGGGCATTCTTAGACCATAATCTCATATTCAATCTCATTCAGGGTTCCGCTCGGGCTTCAGAGATCGCACACACTTTTGTGTTGTTCGTGATTGCAAGGCGTTTCCCGACATCCGAATCCATCCCTGGTGGTCCAAAACACTAGAACATCGACAAGGTATATTCTGAGAGGCCTTAAAAATCCTTTTCAATTCATTTAGGGTGCTATTTGTTTGTGTTTTTGAGTTTTTTTATGATTTTGGAAGCGATTCTGATTACAGCCGCCCAACCTGATGATTACAGCCGCGCGGCTATAACCTACAGTGGCGCGGCTGTAACCTACAGTGGCACGGCTGTAACCTATAGGGGCACGGCTGTAACCTACAGGGGTAGAAGCTCCAAATTCCCCGAATCGACCGATAAAGCTTCCGTTTTCAAGTAAAATGTGTTATTCATATTTATTATCGGTCCAATTACATCCATGTATGCCTAGATTCCCGGTTTTCTTATTTTAATTGATGGATGTGATTTCAAGCTTGGCGATTCTGAGTTTTTAGGGGTTTCCAAACTTATTTCGATCCGTTTCGGATCCGTTTGGTTAAAGTTAGTGTGTTTCCACAAATCCCAAATTACCTGAAATTGCTAAATTTGCAAAATGATTTTGAAAAACGAGAAAAGAAGGCCGAAACACAATTCTGGAGTATTACAGCCGCGCGGCTGTAAGCTACAGTGGCACCGCTGTAGTTGAGGCAGAATTATAGTTTTGCCCTTTTGGGCCCCAAACTTATAATTTTGTATCTTTTTCCTATTCAAAACTGAATTTTGGTGTGTTTACATTCTTTTGGGACCCTAGATGGATGTTTAATTTAGGCCTACCTACGAATGGGACCCCTGGGTCCTGGGATATCCGGCCCACTAAAGTTGGAAAATGCATGTAAATGAGCCAAATGGTTTTCAAAATTGGTTTTTCATCCATAAAACCTACAGGGCATTTCAAAAAACGTTTTCCAGGTCTAACCGGGCCGACCGGTCGGGTCGACCCGGTTACCCCCTATGCATGATCCCGTTTCCTAAAATACCCCTATTCTATTCCTATATGAGTCCTTGGTGTGATTTATTTACCTGTGCTAACCGTATTTGGATGCAACTTTTATTTTTCTTAATTTTTATTTTTGAATGTACTTCATAGATTGAATCGTGTATCTAGGTGATTGTAATTTTTTAGATCATCGCGTATTATAGGCGGTTGTATTGGTGAGGATGAGAGCTTTTTCTTTTTATGGGTTGTATAATTTGTCCTCTATCTACTTTTCCCGCACTTTTACTTTTCTGCACTTTATATTGGTTTTATATTTATGTCATTTGCATGAGCATTGGTTAATAATAAAAAAAAAGAGATAAAATGAGTAGAATTAAGTGAATGCAACATTACATTATGAAATAATAATTGAAAATAAGTGAGGATTAGTAGATTTGTTGCCCGAACCTTGAATCTTTGAATTAGGTACTGCGTCTACACTTGGTAGGGAGCTGTACCAGAATTTCCTAGATGAGTTGATCCGGGTGGCGGCTCTGTATCTAATTTCGAAATTTAGGTTTCGAGATCTTTAAGTTCAAATTGGGATTTTCTAAAAACCTATTTTTCCAAAATTCACACTTACAAGTAGTTTTCTACAAAAGGGTTTTTCCAATAAAATGAAAGATTTTCCTAAGGAAGATTAAAGACCCGTTTTCAAACCACATCATCACACTTTGAAAAGAAAATCCCCGGTTCCCTCTTCACCGCGTGTTTCGTAAAAAGGTTGTCCGCTCACAGTGGCGACTCTGCTGGGGATCAACGGTTTCCTGTAAAAGTTTTTTTTATAAAAACTTATAGAACTTAAGCAACAATCGGAGTACATCCTCACTTGTAGTCAATTATTAAATCATAATTCGATGTTTCATTCACATTTGCATAAGCATGACATTTTCTCTTCTTGAATCCCTCCAACAGTTTTTTAAGCCCGATTTATCTTCAAAGGTGACCTACCTCTTCTGCTAGGATTGGAGGCACTCGAGGGCGTAAACCACTCATAGCCTCGTACAAACCCTTTTGTTTAGGCCATTGAGTGGGGAGAAGTGAGGAGTATATTTTCACTATGGGAACCTATACGACCCTTGGCTGGACTCATACCTTCATGTAATGTCCTACAACTTCCCCTTAGGGTTACCAAAACATATATTTGAAAATGGACATTAAGAATGCGCCTTTGGTATCCCCAGTTGATGCCAAAGAGACCCAACACCTAGAAAGAATGTGAGACCAATTGAGGAGGATTAAGGTTGGAAGGGTGAGCATATTGTTGCGTGTGCTAAGGTTTGTTCTATGGTGGTTTCATTTTTTGACTTTCACATGCAACATCAAACACGCATGATTTGTGTGCCATTTTCTAACCACATCTTTATGCAGCCATATACAAGCATCATTATACGTGTAGTATTATACTAACCACGTTTTCTTGCAGCCATGACATCTTACTCGTGTGTCATATACTTCTTGTGTGCTTACATTTCATAAAGCATACATGACATCATTTTGTGTGTCATGCATCCTAACCATGTTTTTATGCAGCCATTTGCATTTTGTATGACATGGGCATTCACATCATTTCACCCCATCTAAAATGAAGGATGTTCTAAGTATGCCCCTTATGACATTTCATTTCATGACATATCGGGAGTCCCCAAGATTACCCGTGTTCGCCTGTGCACCGGATTGCACTTAGCCATTTCATTACATCATTGCACCATTATAGGACCACAATGGTCTTAGGTTAATGTTCGTGTGGCAGACCACACAATACCATTACATGACATCATATCCATTCATCATGGTGTCATGGCGACACTAACTTCTTATTTGGTGTGTCACGATCCACATCGAATTGTTTCATAACATTGAAAGTGTTGGAGATTGTGCCCTAAGGCCAATATTGGATTATGTAATTTGACTTCTAAGATTAATCTAGTGTAGATTAATATTATCATTTATGTTTGTATGTTAGCATTTATGATAAGTATCCATGAATAAATCGTGTTATTCTAAATATCCCTAGTCGATTGTTATTATGGGAATAATAACAAACTAAGACTAGTGTGAGTGATAATGGATATTCATAAGATGAATATAGTGTATACAGATACAGATTATACTCACGGGTAATATGTTAGAGAACATGTTACTGGAGACCCACTATGAGATCAAGTTCATGGTCACGTGTCACAACTGATCTTGATTATAGTAGTGTCATCAGCTGATTCCTTTGACCTGAGGTCACCATGGATTCCGGGATGAATTCATGTTGTGCTTTGACGCAGTCAAACGCTGCTTGTAACAGAGTAGTTATAAAGGCTGTGGTTGGGTACAATATGACTCATGCTTAGGGATGTGAGTGACAGATATGGGATTTTGTCCCTCTCTAACAAGAGAGCGATATCACTGGGCCCCTCGATAAGTAAGACTGTTAAATGCATGGCCGTGCTCAAATAATTGATAAGAGTATCAATTGATTTGTCTGAACAGTTTACTTTGAGATCGAGAAAGCATATGATTAATTATATAAGATTGACAAGTGTACCATGTCTTATAATTAATCTTGATATCAAAGAGACAAAAGGGAATATGACATTCTATAAATAGGTATTGGATCATTCCAATCATATTAATTGGGTAGTCGTAATGGCTTGCTAGAGTCCGCTTGTGACCTATAAGGACATTATGGTAATTTCCTTATTGCCAATTAATATGATCCTATGGGGTCACACACAAGAGCAAAATGAAGTTCATCTTATCGGGTATAAATTATTATTGGATAATAATTTATGAATGAGAAAGAGAATAAATATATATAGTGATATATATTTATGTATGTATATATAAATATTAATGTGATTAATATTGCATAAAGTATGCTACATATTATAATTAAATTATATGGAGATATAATTAATTATAATATTATATATACATATATGTATTATGGAGAATTGATTTGATTTAATGTTAATTGAGAATTAATATTAAATTGTGTGGGTTAATATATAATTATAACTAATAGGTGTATTAGGTTATAATTATAATTAACTATTTAGGTTAATTATTTAAGGAAACAATTAACCTAAACCTAATCACTCTCTACACTAATAATGCAGCAATTTTTTCGGCCAGCCACCATAAGCTAAGAGCAGCCGACTTTTGCCTTGCTCTCCTTCCAAGTTTTCGAAACTTTGGTCTCTCTCTCGTTCGAAGAATTGTTCTTCAAATCCGGCGCTAGCACGCGGTGGACGTATTGCTCCGTGTGGATCAACCGTAGAGGGAAGCTATTTTGGTTCCTGCTTGATTCAATCTTCAAAGAATTAAGGTAATTCTTTAACCCTCCTTCCGATTCAATGCAATGTACATGGGTCCTTGGTGGGGATTAATCCTTTTATTTCCGCTGTGCATATTTTGTTTTGTGCGATTCATTCCCCAACAGTGGTATCAGAGCCACTTGTGCATTGATTGAATTGGATTTGTTATTTTGATTAGATCAAAATGCATGTTAGGGTTTGTATGTTTTGATTTAGGGTTCTTTTGTTATTGTGAATAACAAATTGAAATTTGATTTCAATGTTGATCATTATGAATGATTTGTTCGTTGTTATTGTGAATAACGTTTGGAATTGATTTGGGAATTGTTGTTTTGAACAAATTGACGCAGACTTGTTTTTCAGAGCAGAACACGTCGGCGTGCAGGCTCTGCACGCCGTGCAAACGTGTTTTGCACGCCGTGTACTAGCTTTGCACGGCGTGCAACCGGAAATTGTTTCCGTGTGTGCTGAGACACAGCGTGGAACACGGCGGCGTGCAGGTGCTGCACGCCGTGCAAACCGGTTTTGCACGCCGTGTTCCCTTGGTGCTGCCGTGTAGAAATTGTTTCTATACATTTACTTTTCAAATCAATTTCTTTTAAATGCAATGAGATTGTGTTTAGCCTTTGAACCCTAAATCCTGTAGATGTAAAATTATTGTGATAATTTTATGCATGGTGTTGTGGTATGGTTTTGGACCCTGTGGATGTTTTTTTTTTTTTTTTTTGTTTTCTTTTGGTTTTGGTGGATGTAAGGTTTTATAAATACGGCCTGCGAGTCGTTTGTATTTATGTAATCTTAATTTTCTAGATAAATTGTATAGGATGCAATTTATTGTTTGTAAATTTTATTTTACTAGAAAATTGTATAGGATACAATTTTGTAAAATATGTAAATCCATGAGATGGTGCCAAGGAACAAAGACGTGAAGACGGATCCAAGGGGTGCGGCTGTGCTGTGACCATACGATGGTTACAACCACCTAGGATATGACCTGTTGATTTTCATATTGGCCTATGAAAATCAATGTAGATAAAACCATACCATAACACGGTTTTGAGTCTTATGCATGTTGTATTTATTTTATGCCATAAGATGCCATGTTAATAAATATTGATGCATGTTAGAAATTATTTTGCATGTGATGAAAATGTTTATATATATGTGCAAATGCATGCCTTGTATCATTTAGATGCCATGTGATGCCATGCTAGATTGCATGCTTAACATATGTATGACATAGGATGCCATGCTAATTAGTATTAACAAATGTATGTTTAATATTAATGCCATGAATTGTATGAGATACAATTTAATCACAGGATTTTATAAACCCTAAATAAACTTGAGAAGTTTATATTTGCCACCCAATTACGTATAACACTAGTCAAGTACTATGTTCGCATCATGGTATACTGCCAGGGCGGGTACGCATGTTGTGACCTTAGCGAAGCGATAATATGAGAAATGGTGATTCTCATTGTGTTGTAATTGGTTTAACAAAGGGTTAATCAAAAAGGTGTTTGAGCCCGAGGCAAAGATGAGATGAGTAACATACAATTAAATATGATATATGATATCATGCATCTCATAAATTAGAAGAGTTGCATAATGATGCAGTTGGCAAAGAAGTGCACATCCAAAATATGTTTAAATGGTTTAAAGCATGATTTTGAGTCTTTGCCTACCGAAATTATATTTAATCATAGGGACATGCCAAAGCAGTGCTATGGTTAAGTATGGATTTTGGATCTTCACCCACTTGAATATTTTAAAGGGTTTTATAATTTAAGTGGGAGCATTTAAATAAAATCTTTACACGCTTTATTATAGTTATAATTGCTATTACCTTGATCTCGATTGTTATTGAACATTAAGAATTGTTCTCAACCAAAAGGAATCTTATGTTCTCAATAATCCTTTTGCCCCATGAACCACTAGCAATTGTAACATGAGTATAAAAGATGCTTATTTGAAGCATCGAAGGGACTCTGTTTAAAATTTATTATCTTACACTTGCCACCAATTCTTCCGCACGTGGAAGTTTTACTTGAGGTATATGATACATCACAAATGGAAATGTTCCATCAGTTAGTGAGCAAGAAAAGATAAGTGTTTGAGGCAACAATTTCTCCTTGGCCCAAAAAGGCATTAAGATGTGATATTGAATTCATTATTTGATAGTCATTGGTGATGAACTATCATTTGAATGACATGGAGAAAATTGTGAATTAGTTGCATAGGATGCAAAAGAATGTTAAGTTATCCATAAAGGATAAGCCCGTCTCGAATTGTGTGCTTATGGTTCAAAAGGAAAAGGATAAAAGAAAGGTCGAAAAGCATAAAGACCGAAAGGTTCGGGTGAAAGTGCTTTAAAGGCCTAAGCTGTTGGCATAGAGAGATTTCCAAAAGTAGGGTGTTGCCAATTCTAGAATGAATCGTTCATTAGAATAGAAATAGCAAACTCTGTTTGGAGAACTATAAGAAGATGAAAGGCAGTGAGACTGCTACCTTAAGTATTTATTAATTATTCTACTTTTGTTTCTATATCAAAGGTATTTGATACCTGTTGTGGATCTCATATTAGTAGAATATGAAGAATCGCAACTTGAATAGAAACCTTATGAAGGTGAAAGGTAGAATGCGAATAGGCAAGAGAAGCAAAGGTTGCTACTCGAAGGTTTTGAACTTTTACATGAAAGTTGTGAACTTCAAGTTAAAAGTTATGAACCTTTTACATAAAAGTTATGAACTTTTATATGAAAGTTATGAACTTCTACGTAAAGGTTGTAAACCTTTTACGTAAAAGTTATGAACTTTGGTTAAAGGTTATGAACTTTTACATGTGAGTTACGAACTCTTGTTGCCTATTGAGCTTGTTGGCTTGAGTAAACAAATGTTGTTTTTTTTATAATTGTGAATTATAAACTTTATAAAGACATGATTATGAAATGTAGATTTACATAATTGTCTTTATATGTGGAGCCCATCTGTAACATAAATACTGTAAGGATCGAATCAAATAGTTGATTCAACCTATTTTGGCAGTGTCCTCTTGGAGACATAAGCAAAGTCGCATTACGAAACTCCATGAGAATGGATTTTTGGATTCATGAGATTATGAATCATCTTGAATCATGCGAATGTTGTTTATTGTAAAAGATGATAAAGTTGTTCTTTGCTAAAAGTAGTTAAAGAATAATCGATTTATTAAGCATTATACATATGGATGTATATGAATTATAAATCAACTGCTAAAGGAGGTTTTAATACTTCATTACCTTTATGGAACTTTTCTCTAGATAAGAGTATCTAATTAAACACGAGTTTGGAACTTTTGAAGTGTTCAAAAGCTTGTAAAAGGAGTATGAAGTATCTTGACAAGATAGTAAAGTCATTTAGATATGATCCGAGTGGTGAATATTTGAGTCAAGATTTTGACAATCATCTTAGAAATTGTGGGACTTTCTCACAATTGACTCCTCCAAGTACGCCACAAAGGATGTTGTGTCGAAAAGGGAGTAATCGAACTCTATAAAGATATAGTTCAATCTATGATGAAGTCAAGTTGATCATCGTTTTCTCAAAAATATGCCATTAAAGCAGCTGTGTATATTGTTCCGTCTAAAACAATTCATGAATCAACATATGAGATATGGTTGGGTAAGAGACCCAAATTGTTTCATTGAATAAGTTTAGGGCTGTAAAGCTTATTTCGAATAAGTTGGCACCAAAATTTAAATATCGTATTGTGGATTACTCAAAAGGAAAGTAGGAGTTGTTACTCCTGTGTTTCTTTGGGATACAAAGTAGTTGTAGCTAGAAATGGTTTCCCCTTGAAGAGGGAGTTAATTTCTAGTAGAGTTAGTGGGAGTAAGGTACACCTACAAAACTCGTAATTCACAAAAGTGACATTTAACGTTGAAGAGGAACGTGGAAATGGTTTCATGATCATTGTTGAAATTACACAAGTCCAATGAAAGTCTAGTGGAATACGACATGATTAGGAGAGATATGGATTTCTCAAAATCATGATGTAATTTTACTAGATGAAGTAAGTCTTCTTTTATGAAGAAGCAATGTTAGATTTTGAATCTAATATGTGACTTGATGCTACAAAGGTTGAAGATAAGTCCATGTCTGACAATCAAAGTATAGACTTTGATAAGTCTTTTAGAAGATGCATATGCAATGGTTGCAAGTGAGTTTTCAAATTGAAAACCGATATGGATGGTGATCTTCAAACTTATAAAGCACGACTAGTGACTATAAGGATACGAACAAATTCATAGTAGGACTATGATGAAATCCTCTTTAGTCATTAATCATGATCAAGTCATATTGAGTTCTTGTTGCCATATCCCCATAATATGATTATAAAATATGGCAAATGGATATCAAAATCTATTTTTTACGTGAAAACATGATTGAGGATGTGTACGTGACACAACCCAAAGTTTTGAGCATCCAAAGAATTCAAATAGCGTATGCAAGTTTTCAAAGATTCTCATAAGGATCGAAACATGCATCAAATAGTTGGAATCATAGTTTTGATAAAGAAATCAAATGGTTTGATTTTATCAAAAGGATGATGAATCTTGTGTTTCAAAAGGATCAGTGGGAGCATATCGGTATTCCTAATGCTATATGTGGATGACATATGGCTTGTTGGAAATAACATTCTTACCTTGCAAGAAGTAAAATCTTGGCTAAGAAAGTAATTTCAGTTAATGTTATAAGCATGACTGCCTGTATTCTTGAAATTGGAATCTATACAGATAGATCTAAAAGAATGTTTTGGCTTAAGTCAAAGCATTGAAAGCGTTCAATATAAAAGACTTAATAGAAGCTTGCTTATGTTAACTGTGTAAATAGTTGCACATATACAACTGATTGCAATTAGTTGCAATATATCAGTCGAGATCTAGTATTCTCTTAAAAAGAGAAGTTATGATTTTGAAAGGTTCAAAATAAAACGTTATAGCTAAATATCTATAATAGCAGCCAAAGTATACAGTTACAAAGAAATTTTGGATGAAGAAGTTCATCAAAATTTTATGTTTTTGTTCTAAGCATTGCTTATCCTGTGAGACTATTGTAGGGACAATAGTTCAATGCGTAAGAACCTTGTATGACACAAGCATATACTTAGGCGTTTTTCACTAATTTAGAGAGGCTGTATCTAAAGAGAGAGTGAATATGTGTAAAGTAGCAACGGAAGCGAAAATTAATAATTCATTGACAAAGACTCCTGCACGAGTGAATACATGAAAGTCATGTAGGTCAATGGGTATAAGATACATGTATGATTGGCCATAGTGCAAGTGGGAGATTGTTGGAGATTGTGCCCTAAGGCCAATATTGGATTATGTAATTTGACTTCTAAGATTAATCTAGTGTAGATTAATATTATCATTTATGTTTGTATGTTAGCATTTATGATAAGTATCCATGAATAAATCGTGTTATTCTAAATATCCCTAGTCGATTGTTATTATGGGAATAATAACAAACTAAGACTAGTGTGAGTGATAATGGATATTCATAAGATGAATATAGTGTATACAGATACAGATTATACTCACGGGTAATATGTTAGAGAACATGTTACTGGAGACCCACTATGAGATCAAGTTCATGGTCACGTGTCACAACTGATCTTGATTATAGTAGTGTCATCAGCTGATTCCTTTGACCTGAGGTCACCATGGATTCCGGGATGAATTCATGTTGTGCTTTGACGCAGTCAAACGCTGCTTGTAACAGAGTAGTTATAAAGGCTGTGGTTGGGTACAATATGACTCATGCTTAGGGATGTGAGTGACAGATATGGGATTTTGTCCCTCTCTAACAAGAGAGCGATATCACTGGGCCCCTCGATAAGTAAGACTGTTAAATGCATGGCCGTGCTCAAATAATTGATAAGAGTATCAATTGATTTGTCTGAACAGTTTACTTTGAGATCGAGAAAGCATATGATTAATTATATAAGATTGACAAGTGTACCATGTCTTATAATTAATCTTGATATCAAAGAGACAAAAGGGAATATGACATTCTATAAATAGGTATTGGATCATTCCAATCATATTAATTGGGTAGTCGTAATGGCTTGCTAGAGTCCGCTTGTGACCTATAAGGACATTATGGTAATTTCCTTATTGCCAATTAATATGATCCTATGGGGTCACACACAAGAGCAAAATGAAGTTCATCTTATCGGGTATAAATTATTATTGGATAATAATTTATGAATGAGAAAGAGAATAAATATATATAGTGATATATATTTATGTATGTATATATAAATATTAATGTGATTAATATTGCATAAAGTATGCTACATATTATAATTAAATTATATGGAGATATAATTAATTATAATATTATATATACATATATGTATTATGGAGAATTGATTTGATTTAATGTTAATTGAGAATTAATATTAAATTGTGTGGGTTAATATATAATTATAACTAATAGGTGTATTAGGTTATAATTATAATTAACTATTTAGGTTAATTATTTAAGGAAACAATTAACCTAAACCTAATCACTCTCTACACTAATAATGCAGCAATTTTTTCGGCCAGCCACCATAAGCTAAGAGCAGCCGACTTTTGCCTTGCTCTCCTTCCAAGTTTTCGAAACTTTGGTCTCTCTCTCGTTCGAAGAATTGTTCTTCAAATCCGGCGCTAGCACGCGGTGGACGTATTGCTCCGTGTGGATCAACCGTAGAGGGAAGCTATTTTGGTTCCTGCTTGATTCAATCTTCAAAGAATTAAGGTAATTCTTTAACCCTCCTTCCGATTCAATGCAATGTACATGGGTCCTTGGTGGGGATTAATCCTTTTATTTCCGCTGCGCATATTTTGTTTTGTGCGATTCATTCCCCAACAGTGGTATCAGAGCCACTTGTGCATTGATTGAATTGGATTTGTTATTTTGATTAGATCAAAATGCATGTTAGGGTTTGTATGTTTTGATTTAGGGTTCTTTTGTTATTGTGAATAACAAATTGAAATTTGATTTCAATGTTGATCATTATGAATGATTTGTTCGTTGTTATTGTGAATAACGTTTGGAATTGATTTGGGAATTGTTGTTTTGAACAAATTGACGCAGACTTGTTTTTCAGAGCAGAACACGTCGGCGTGCAGGCTCTGCACGCCGTGCAAACGTGTTTTGCACGCCGTGTACTAGCTTTGCACGGCGTGCAACCGGAAATTGTTTCCGTGTGTGCTGAGACATAGCGTGGAACACGGCGGCGTGCAGGTGCTGCACGCCGTGCAAACCGGTTTTGCACGCCGTGTTCCCTTGGTGCTGCCGTGTAGAAATTGTTTCTATACATTTACTTTTCAAATCAATTTCTTTTAAATGCAATGAGATTGTGTTTAGCCTTTGAACCCTAAATCCTGTAGATGTAAAATTATTGTGATAATTTTATGCATGGTGTTGTGGTATGGTTTTGGACCCTGTGGATGTTTTTTTTTTTTTTTTTTGTTTTCTTTTGGTTTTGGTGGATGTAAGGTTTTATAAATACGGCCTGCGAGTCGTTTGTATTTATGTAATCTTAATTTTCTAGATAAATTGTATAGGATGCAATTTATTGTTTGTAAATTTTATTTTACTAGAAAATTGTATAGGATACAATTTTGTAAAATATGTAAATCCATGAGATGGTGCCAAGGAACAAAGACGTGAAGACGGACCACTGTCCGTGTGTCTGTACACATGTGACCATTTCACGACATCTGCTAGGTGCCTCGAAGGCGTCGAATTTCTGTCCATGTGCCAGCCCACACGTGACATTTCCTTTTGCATGGCATGGGATATGCTTGGAACATCCAAAACAGAAAGAAAGAAAATACAAAAGTCATTTTCATCATCCGCATCCATAAAGCATCATCCGATCATGAACATGAACACACCATACATGTCATTTAGGGTGTCAAGTCTAGGTCCATGACATCCATCCGTGACTCTAACCTTGTGTTGAATGTGCAGTTTGGAGATGAACCTTAAAGCGGTTAGTTCGTGTCGAGTCAGTGCCAAACCCATCAGTTCAGTCAGTTCAATCAGAGCCAGTCACCTGGAGGGGATCAGCTCAGGGTCAGACTCAGATCGGGAGATCGGAATTCAATTGCCTACTCTACCTGTTGACAGTCAGATTTTGTTAGAAGAAGCTGACAGAGCGAAGATGGCCGACGGAAAAAATAGAAACTTGCCTTTTGACATGGCTGATTTTATGAGGAGTTTTCTCACCTTAGATGAGTTTAAGAATACTCTTAGGGAACAAGTGTAGGCCGTGATAGGTACCCTCCCTATTCAATCTGTTCCACAGGCTCAGACGTCAGATGGAAGTGAGGGACAACAGTTTGTCCAAGTTACTAATGGTGCCACAGGAAGCCTTCCTTGAGGAAGTGGTGGAGTGGTTAACCACAGAGAACCTGACCATCAGTCCAAAGAGGATGAAGCCTCTGAGAAGGCAAGGGAAGCCTCAATTGAGATGATACTAGAGAAGCGTCTCAATCAGAAATTTTCTGATATTGAAGCCATGCTACCTAAGCTGAAGGAGATAGTCCACTATAACCCTGTTAAGCATGTCGACCCCACTACTTTGATGGCTGATGGAGGAGAGCCACTCCAATCTTCTTTTCAGATGCTTTACCTGCCTCCGTACACCAGAGAGGGCCCACCGGAAGCCCATTTGGACAGCCATGTGAGGTTGATGACTAGCATAGGGATTGGGAAAGGTCATCTCTTAAATCTGTTTTCGACTACACTGAGGGGTGCTGCGGTGAAATGGTATACGAAGATGCCTCTCTACACTGGTTCTACTTGGAAGAACCTATCTGAAGCTTTTTTAAAGCAGTACGCTTACAATACCAAAGTAGAGACTACACTCGAAGACCTAGAAAGAATCCGCCAGAAGCCAAATGAGTCCTTCCTAGCTTACTACAAACGGTGGATGGATGTGCAAATTTTGTTGGATGGGGCACCAAAGTTGGAGTCGCTCATTGTGAAGCTGGTAGATGGTAGTCTCCCCCAATATAAGGACAAGATGAAGCTGAAGAGATTCCACTCCTTCAATGAGGTGGTGGAGTTTGCCAAACGTATCGAGCGATATGAGGAAAAGGAGCAGAGGGGCAGATAGAGTTTGGGCTCCTACAGAAGCAATCAGGGGTACTCTCAAGGGTACAAAGGCAACAACTCTAAGGCTACTTCAGTGGCGTCCAATGCTAAGATGACTTTGGATGTAGCTCCATTCGGAGTGCATAAGGCGGGCGTGGTCGCCATGATCCAAGGAAGGAAGACTCCTTAAAGGGTCACTAGTCCGTGGGTCGAGTCAGTAAGCCTGATCTAGGCTAAGTGTAGAAAAGCTGGTCTATTGCAGAGCCATTTCGCCTCCGACTGAGGCGGATAAAGACAATTTATTCTCTTAACATGTGATGACGGGTCACCGTACAAACGAATGCACCTAGTTGATTAAGGCCATCAAGTAGTTGGTTGCTGATTAAAAGATCATCGAGTCAACTTTGAAACCTAGCATTTAGAATAATCCCTTGCCCAACCTCGGATGATTCGGGTCCATTAGACATTGAGGAGCATGACACTGCATTAAAGAGAAGACCCTCCGCATATGGAGACAAGAGTCATTTTGATGTTTTAATTTATTTTATTTTATTATTATTATTATCATTTATCATGTGAACAATTTAGCCTCTAAGGTGTTTGATCTAATAGAGTTTGATTTCAATTACTTATGTGATATTTTTTGGATGGAACTCTGCATGCATCCAAACATTCACTTAATGCCTTTAACACACATGATACATCAATGCATGAAATGAATCTAGGGACAGATGATGACCCAAAAATGATATCCGTCTCGAGAGACCTTATTCCTTGTGAGAGGAAAGAAAATTGCAACATACCACAAAAGAACATGGAAATCTTTGCCTGACTGAACGATGTCATGCCGAGGTGACAGAGAAATCACTGAACACCGAGTTCCAAAGGGTTTTAAGATGGAACTAGCCAAATAGGAGCTTTATAGACTCGAACCAGAAAAAGGAGGATTGTCACAACATATAGACAGTGTCAGCAAAATAAAGCCACTGGCATCAAACGGACATCACACCATGGTCGCAACCGTCAACCAATTCTCAAAGTGGGTAGAAACAGAACTATGTATGAATGTCACTTCTAAAAAAAAGGATCATGACCGGCAATGGACTATAATCCCAAGGGACAATAACACATTACTCCAGAAGAAAGGGTTAAACATCATAGACCATCTCCGTATCCCTCACAAGTCAACAAAGTGACAGTGGTGGCCAATAAATCCATCAAAAGGATTCCGTCAAAAGTAGTGGTTACCTACAGAATATGGGTCGACAAATTACCATTTGCTTTGCAAGACACAGAAATAGCATCAGAGTATGCACTGATGAAACGTCATACTCCTTAGCCTATAGGATGGAAGCGGTTCCACCGGGGGAGACAAAGACTAAGTCGTCAGCCCCATCAACCCAGGCAAACCCAGGCGCTGTTATATGTAAAAAAAAAAAGAGGTTCGATGGGTTGCAAATCGAAAAGGCGATCCATGCAAAAATTAGGACAGTCCGATGGATCAAAAATCGAAAAGGCGGTCCATGCAAAAGTTAGGACAGAGAGGCGAGCACCATCAGCAGAAAAATCTACAAAGACCAGTTGGTGGCAGGTGTGGGTCCGGTCGAGACGAATACCATTACTGATTCTGTCCTTGGCTTCATTTCATCTTTGATGTGCATTGTGCTAAAGCATTATAAATGAGTGAATCAATGAATGCTGTTTTTTGTTCAGGTTAAATGTCCCAAGTCTGCTTGAAATTGAATTCGTATGGATGTGAACATTTTCTGTTTACATGGATCTCACTTAAAAAAAAGAGTCCGATGGATCGAAAACCGAAGAGGCGGTCCATGTAAAAATTAGGACAGTCCGATAGATCGAATACCAAAAAAGGGTGATCTATGCAAAAGCTAGGGCATAAAATAAACTCTGCCAAATTGAAAACCCGAAAGGGTGGTTCAGGCAAAAATAAAGATGGTCCGATAGGCCGAAAACCCAAAAAAGGGCGACCTATTCAAAAATTAGGACAAGCAATGAAAATAACACAAAAGTCATACAGTAGTATCAAGCTCAGACAACTCTAATCCTGTAAAAACTAGGATACATCAAAGCCAGTGCCTCATGTCCACGCCTCGTGGAGCAAGTAACCAGGTCAATCAACCAAACTTCAACATGATATCCCACCTAGGACAGAGTCATATGGGCATCCCAATCGTCCATCATGTCCCTGAAAATCTGATTCATGACCTCCAGCTTGGTGACCCGCTGACGTAACAGGTCAACCTCTGTTCTCAAACGAGTGGACTCACGGCACTTGATCGTAATCGTCGTCTGCAACAAACAAAACATGACGAAACGCCATAATCATATGCATATGCATCCAGGTCATGCACATACACATACACTAAAAACATGCACACACACATGCATACACGCATCAATGTGTACTTAAGTACAGGTACATGCTGTCATCATTAGGCTGTCCTGAGCCATGAGTACTTAGAAAGCGGAAATAACCTAACACTAGTGCATCCTCAAATTCCAAGTAAGAGACATTTCTCAATTTCAGAATTCATCTTTACACTAATATAATCCCGAGAAGGGTATTCCATGTCTTTTATAGGTATCCAGGGGCAAAACAATCAAGCCGTATTTATTCTTGATCGAAGGGGCAAAAATTTTTGTTTCCAAAATTATCGATCAAGGAATAAATACGTACCCTGATCCAATTTCAATGGTATTGCTCCACCACAGAGGGCTGATTTCACTGGTATTGCTCGACCACAAAGAGCCGACTTCAATGGTATTGCTCCACCACAGAAAGCCAACTTCAATGGTATTGCTCCACCACAGAGGGCCGATTTCAATGGTATCGCTCCACCACAGAGAGCCGACTTCAATGGTATTGCTCCACCTCAGAAAGCCAACTTCAATGGTATTTCTCTACCACAAAGAGCCAGGTATAATGGTATCACTCCACCACAGAGAGCCGACTTCAATGGTATTGCTCCGCCACAGGGAGCCAACTTCAATGGTATTGCTCTATCACAAAGAGCTAATTTCAAAGGTATTGCTCCACCATAGAGAGCCGATTTCAAAGGTATTGCTCCACCACAGAGAGCTGATTTCAATGATATCAAGGGGTAAGATATTCAGTCCATATTCATTCTTGATTGAAGGGGCAAAAATTTTTTTTTTTCCAAAATTGTCGATTAAGGAACGAGTACGCGCCCAAAACAACTGCAAAGCTTCGAGAGAGATGATCAAATTTCTCAAATCGTCAAAGCATCTTTTCCTCGGATACACTAATTTCGTGGGAAACACAACTACTCTTCCCTTCAGTGACACAGGCATCATTAGAAGTGAAATGACCAAAATGCCCTTCTATTAGGAACTGAACTACCGGATGGCCAAAACTCTTCCTTTTAGCGACGCCAGCTATATGGAGGACCAAATCACTAAAATATTTCTTCTCCTAGTGACACAAGCTCCACTAGGGGCGAAAAGACCAAAATACCGCTTTTGTTAGCCACAAAGCTACCAAATGACCCAAAATACCCCTTTTCATCAAAAAGGGAGCCAAATCATCAAAACTCATTCCTTTTCCTGACATAGGCCCCACAAGAAGTCAAATGACCAAAATACCCTTCCTTCAAAGGGTGCCAACAACCTAAACTATGAAATTACCAAAATACCCTTTCCTTTCATAAACATCAAATGGCAAGGAAAATTCAATCCGGGCAAAGTCCTCTTCTTCGCAATGGAGTCGAAGCACGTCCCTGGAAAACCAATACAATCTGGACAAATTCCTCTGCTTCATAACGGAGCCGAAGCACGATCTTAGAAAACCATTACAATCAGGGTAAAGTCCTCTGCTTCACGATGGAGTCGAAGGAATCCCTGGAGAACATTAAATCAATTCGGGCAAAGTCCTATGCTTCGTGATAGAGTCGAAGTAAGTCTCTCAAGAATCAAATCAACCTGGGCAAGACCACTGTTTCATAAAACAACCGATACAAGTCCCTGCAAACATCAAAGCTGGTAGACACGGGAGGAGCCATCAGGTATGTCCTGTTCTCCTTCTCACCGTGCTCCCTATCGCGGGACCAAACTCTAAACTTGCACAAGCACTAGTTCAAGTCGACTTTGGTCACGCGAGGGGCAGCCTGTGAGCACAGGTTTTTTCCCGACCTCGGTGATGAAAGCCATTATTAACCTTTTCACGGATAAACGTGAAGCGGATTCTGAATGACAGGGATGACGTTAGAAATGTCTCGGGTGACCCGAATGTGTGTGACAAAGTCTTGGTGCAGAACCCCCCCGAAGGAATTCGAGTGAGTATTTAAGAAAACCAAAGAAAAGAATTAAAAATAAGCAAAATAGGCTAATATGGTCACTACAGCTGCGCCCCTGTAGCACCTATACCGTGCCGCTGTACTACAGTGGCGCGGCTGTAGAACATTACAGCCGTGCGGCTGTAATCATCAGATTTCCTTTTTTACCCAAAATCAGCATTTAATATGGATTTTTAACCTAAATAGGAGATATAAATTGATTGTGACCGGATTTTAGGGTTAGGAACAGCAGACAAAAATTATAGAATTAAGAAATTAAGAGAAAAAGACATCCACACGTAGGGTTTTGGAGTGAAAAAGATTAAAATTGAGTGTTTTAATCCAAAATAGTCAAAGAAACCTTAACAAAAATCCATTTAAATCATCATAACTTTAGAGGGATTAGTTTTCTAGGGGCATTCTTAGACCATAATCTCACATTCAATCTCATTCGGGGTCCGATCGGGCTTCGGAGATCGCACACACTTTTAGGTTGTTCGTGATTGCAAGGCGTTTCTCGGCATCCAAATCCATCCCTGGTGGTCTAAAACACTGGAACACAGACAAGGTATATTTTGAGAGGCCTTAAAAATCCTTTTTAATTCATTCTGGGTGCTATTTGTTTGTGTTTTCGAGTTTTTTGCAATTTTGGAAGCGATTTCGGTTACAGCTGCCCCACCTGATGATTACAGCTGCGGGGCTGTAACCTATAGTGGCGCGGCTGTAACCTACAGGGGTAGAAGCTCCAAATACCCCGAATCGACTGATTACGATTCTGAGTTTTTAGGTATTTTCGGTCTTATTTCGATCCGTTTCGGATCCGTTTGGTTGAAGTTAATGTGTTTCCAGAAATCCCGGCTTACCTAAAATCGCTAAATTTGCAAAATGTTTTTAAAAAAGGAGAAAAGAAGGCCGGAACACAATTCTAGAGCATTACAGCCGTGCGGCTGTAGTTGAGGATGAATTACAGTTTTACCCTTTTGGGCCCGAACTTGTAATTTTGCATCTTTTTCCTATTCAAAACTGAATTTTGGTGTGTTTACATTCTTTTTAGACCCTTGATGGATGTTTAATTTAGGCCCACCTACAAACGGGACCCCCGGGTCCTGGGATATCCGGCCCACTAAAGTTGGAAAATGCATTTAAATGAGCCAAATGGTTTTCATAATTGGTTTTTCATCCATAAAACCTACAGGGCGTTTCAAAAAACCGTTTTCTAGGTCTAACCAGGCCGACCGATCGGGTCGACTTGGTTATGCCCTATGCATGATCTTGTTTCCTAAAATACCCCTATTCTGTCCAATATGAGTCCTTGGTGTGATTTATTTACCTGTGCTAACCGTATTTGGATGAAGCTTTTATTTTTCTTTATTTTTATTTTTGAATGTACTTCATAGATTGAATCGTGTATCTAGGCGATTGAAATTTTTTATATCATCGTGTATTATAGGCGGTTGTAATGGTGTGGATGAGAGCTTTTTCTTTTTATGGGTTGTGTAATTTGGCCTCTATTTACTTTTACCCCACTTTTAATTTTCTGCACTTTATATTGGTTTTATATTTATGTCATTTGCATGAGCATTGGTTAATAAAAAAAAAGGAGATAAAATGAGTAGAATTAAGTGAATGCAACATTACATTATGAAATAATAGTTGAAAATAAGTGAGGATTAGTAGATTTGTTGCCCGAACCCTGAATCTCTGAATCAGGTACCGCGTCTACACTTGGTAGGGAGCTGTACCGGAATTTCCCGGATGAGCTGATCCGGGTGGCGAATCTGTATCTAATTTCAAAATTTAGGTTTCGAGATCTTTAAGTTCAAATTGGGCTTTTGTAAAAACCTATTTTTCCAAAATTCACACTTACACTTAAGTTTTGTACAAAAGGGTTTTTCCAATAAAATGAAAGATTTTCCTAACGAAGATTAAAGACCCGTTTTCAAACCACATCATCACACTTCGAAAAGAAAATCCCCGGTTCCCGCTTCATCGCGCGTTCCGTAAAAAGGTCGTCCGCTCACAATAAGCAATTGGAAATAGTAGTCGTTTGATACACCACTTAATGGATAATGGCCGTTAGCTTCAAGTCATAATGATGCAGTGGAAACTTCGAACAACAACACTAAAATCCATTGATCGCGGACGATGCCAAAAATTAGTCTTCTACTAGTTGAATTTCGCAAAATTCACAAAAGCAGGGTAAAGGAATAAAATTTGAAATTTTATTGAATAATGAAAGCTGATTGCAACTAAGAAATAAGAGCCTATTTATAGGCTACAATGAAATCCGCCCAAAATAAGAAATCCTAACCCTAAACAGAGTCCTAGCCAAACTAGGAAACCAAAACAAAAAAGGAAAAAAGGAATAAAAACCGAAAACTTCCCGAAAAGGCCTAAAAATCAGTAAATCGCGATTTTGAGGCACTAAATGATGTTTTTTGGCAAAAAAGTGATGGACGTCATAGCAAAAGGTGTGAGTTTTGCTCGTTGGCCCCGATTCCAGTAAAGTTAGGCTCAAGAATCACTAAAATTAGACCAAATTGTTGGATGTTACTATTCACCATAGTATTTGCTGAAAAAGACTAATGCTTGCCCTTCTACATCATTCTCTCTCGGCTGAAAAGAATTCGCCCTCGAATTGTCATCATCGGAGGAATCACTGGCATATGGAATCAGGTGTTTCACATTAAACACCACTGCTGTACGAATGTGGCTAGGCAACTTCAACTGGTAAGCATTGGGGTTAATTTTCTCCACAATCTCAACAGGACCAATCTTTTTGGCCGATAACTTGTTATAATCCCTAAAAAGAATCTGTCCTTGGTCAGAATGGCCCAAACAAAGTCGCCAACCTCAAATCCACAAAATGACGCTTCTTGTCGGTAGCCCTTTTATATCTCGCAGCAACTTTCTCCAGATTAGCATGGACAGTTTGATGAAGTTACTGCAATTCAGCCATAAAAGTTTCAGCTTTGCCGTGCACTCGAGTCTTATCAAGAAGGGCCAAAAGATCAAGGGGGCCTCTCGAGACAACTGAGTAAACCACGGTAAAAGAGCTAGACCCAGTGCTTCTGTTGACAGCTCGGTTATGTCCAAACTCAACTTGGCACAATTTCTGATCCCAACTCTTCACATGCTCACCTACCATTCAACGCAGCATATTACCCAGAGAACGGTTGACTACCTCAGTTTGGCCATCGGTCTGAGGATTGTATGCACTGTCGAATTCAACTGGGTGTTGATAAGCTTCCATAGACTACACCAAAAGTGACTGAGAAATCTGGTGTCTTGATCCGAAACAATGGACTTAGGCATCCCATGAAGCTTGTAAACCTCTCCAAAGAACAACTGAGCCACGTTCACTGCATCCGTTGTCTTCTTACATGGAATCAAATGCACCATTTTTGAAAACCGATCAACCACAACGAAAATAGAATCATTGCCCCGTTGGGTCCACGGTAGTCCCAACACAAAGTCCATGCTGATCTCTTCCCATGGTTGAGAAGGAATAGGCAAATGCATTAATGGCCGCTCCTTTGTAAACTTGACAAATGTGACAACGCTGCATATATTTGTCCACCTCTTTGCACATGGATAGCCAAAAGTAACTGGCCTGGATCAACTGCAAAGTCCTATCTCACCCGACATGCCCCTCGCCATGAACTTCTTAAATAATTTTCAACCTTAAACTGCAATCAGGAATGCACAACTGGTTTCAATCAAAGAGAAACTCCTCAAACTGATGAAACTCCAATGGCTTCCCTTCTCGAACCTTCTGAACTATAGCTGCAAAGTAAGGATCTCTGTCATAGAATTCAGCAAAAGACACAAAATCTGGAACTTCAATTGAAAGGTGAACAAGCAGCCCCTTTCTCCTACTCATCAGCCACCTTATTAGACACATCGGATTTGTGCTTAACCACAAAAGTAAATTGTTTTAGATAAGCCACCCATCGAGCATGCCTAGCCGAAACCTTATCCTGACTATGCAAATGCCGTAAACCCTCATGGTTAGTAAACAATATAAATTCCCTTTGAAAAAGATAATGACGCCAATGTTTAACCGCTTGGACCACTGCATAAAACTTAACATCATACGTACTATAACGAAGCTTTGCAACAAATAGTTTTTCACTGATATAAGCAACTGGTTTATGGTTCTAACTCAACACAGCCGTAATGCCTAACTTTGAGGCATTGGAATTCAATTCAAATGGTTGTTGGAAATCCAGTAAGATCAGAATGGGAGCTGTAATCAATCACTCCTTAATCTGCTGGAACGCTTCTTCAGCTTGTTCAGTCCACTCAAACTTCCCACTTTGCTTCATACATTCCGTGATTGAGCCATTATGCTACTGAAATATGCAATAAATTGCTTATAAAATGAGACCAGACCATGAAAGCTTATCACCTCGGTAATAGAACTGGGTCTGGGCCAATTTCTAATTGGCTCCACCTTGGCCTCATCAACTTTCAAACACTCCACAGAGACAATATATCCCAAAAACAAAACAATATTGGTCGTAAAAACACACTTTTTCAAGGTTGCATACATTCTCTCCCTTCTTAATACTAACAACACTTCTCTCAAATGATGGGTGTGCTCCTCTTGACTAGCACTATAAACTAGAATATCATCAAAGTATACCACTACAAATTTACCAATGAAGGGTCTCAATAACTGGTTCATGACACGCATAAAAGTGCTTGGTGCAATAGACAATCCCAATGGCATGACCATCAACTCATACAACCCTTCCCTAGTTTTAAATGTAGTTTTCCAATCATCCCAAGGTCTTATACGAATATGATAACAACCACTCTTCAAATCTAATTTAGTGAAAACAAAAGCCCCACTGAGTTGGTTTAATAAATCATCCAAGCGAGGGATAGGAAACTGATACCTAATGGTTATTTTGTTAATGGCTTTGCAATCCACACACATCCTCCAAGACCCATCTTTCTTTGGGATAAGAAGGGTTGGAACTACACACAGGCTTAAGCTTCCTCGAATATACCCCTTCTCCAACAGTTCCTCTACTTGCCTCCTCAACTCCTCATGCTTCGCCGGACTCATCCTGTAATGTGGGCGGCTTGGAAGTAATGCCCCTGATTCAAGATCAATCTGATGTTGAATGTCGCGGAGCAGGGGTAACCCTGTGGGAAAATCTTTAGGAAATAGCTCCTTGAACTCACTGAGGAGGGGCTTGATCTGCTCTGGAATTTCCACTTCCTTTTCTGATGCCTTCCCAACCAGGGCATACACCACTTCATTCTTTTGTACTTCATCTTTAAACCAGGATAGGGTAAGTAACATAACACTATCGGCGGTTGCCCCCTCTTTTGCTTCTTCGTTCCTCAAGACCAGAATGATTTTACTCCTTCAAAAACAAAAGTATGAGTGTTTGTTATGCCTTGGTGAATCACATCCCTATCAAACTGCCAAGGATGCCCCAACAGTAGATGACAAGCATCCATATCCACTACATCGCACAAGACTTCATCTCTGTACCGTGTACCAACAGAAAAGGGCACCAATGCTCATTTTGACACTGTCACTTAGCTGCCTTGTTTCAGCCATGCTAACTTATATGGTCTCAGATGCTTTTCTGTGGATAAGCCCAACTTATGTACTGCTTCTGAGGATATAATATTTTCACAACATCCACCATCAATTACAAACTTACATACCTTCCCTTAAATCGTGCAAGTTGACTGGAATATATTGCTCCTTAACCATTCATCATCTACAACAGCCCTTGGTGTCAGACAAGAGCACCTTACCACCAAAGCAAGGCCGATATCACCTGCTACCATCTCTTCCTCAAACTCCTCTTCATCACCATCTTCATGGGTTGGACTCTCGGTAACAGCCTCTGCACCTTCTTTTGCCTCTACCAGCATGGCCTTTTTTCCTGCCCTCTTGCAATCCGGCTACCTATGTCCCACCTCACCATAGGTAAAACACTTCAGTGTACTACTCTGGTCGGTCCTCCTTATGACTGCTTCTGGCTGTTTAATAGGAGCTGTCCCTACTACCCTCCTGCCGCCTTCTCTGGCATCTTGAAACCCAAAGGTACGACGCTGCAATCGTTTCCCAAGCTGCAAGGCCCGCTGGTGCGCGTCAGAAACATGTAACGGGTCAAAATCATTAACGGCTTCACTGATCTATTCGCTCAATCCTTTGATATATCTTGACACTAACTGTTCATTAGTCTCCATTATATCACTCTGCGTAATCATCTGATAAAACTTAGTAGTGTATTCATCTACTGACTGACTTCTTTGCTTCAAATTCTGTAACCTTTGATCCATCAGTCGCTAGAAATTTAAAGGTAAGAAGGTGGCTCTCATCTGCTTCTGCATCTTCTCCTAGGTTACGATCTGTGGCTTGCCCATCCGCAGCCTAGTCTGCTTCACCTGTATCCACCATGCCATCGCCGATCTCATAGCCTTGTCGCTACAAGGGGTGCTCGCTTATCTTCCGGGACTCCCTTAAATTCAAGTACCTATTCTACTGTCGCCAACCAATCAAGGAATTCTTCTAGTTAGAGAGTACCTCTAAACTCAGGGATCTACGTCCTCAAACCAGACTTCCATCACCGATCCTCCATTTGGGCAGGATGTCTACACCAGTAGGGTTCTCCGTCATCAGAATCTTCTTCCTCCTCCTTGGCCAACTCAGCAAACGGGTTCTGATGCTGAAAATTTCTCAAGTTAGGGTTCCTCCTTGGGAGGGGATTCACCCTCATACGCGCGGTTAACAGCTCATCCATCTGATCTGCTAATCGATCCATAGTATTCTCCATCTTCTAGTTTATTAGGGCAGCAAGATGTTGCTTTATTCTCTACTCTAATTGGTTCATATCCTCTTGTCCTGCAACCTCATCGATTCTGCGCTCTCTCCTTGGCGGCATGATGATGGTGAGGGTTCAGGCTGTGATACCAATTGATGCAGTGAAAACTTTGTACAAAGACACTAAAATTTGTTAATCATGCACGATACTGGAATTTAGTCTGATACTAGTTGAATTTCTCAAAATTCACAAAAGCAGGGTAAAGGAATAAAATCCGAAATTTTATTGAATAATGAAAACTGATTACTACTGAGAAATAAGAGCCTATTTATAGGGAACAACAAAATCTGCCCTAAATAAGAAATCCTAACCCTAAACAGAGTCCTAGCCAAACTAAGAAACCAAAAAAAAAAAGAAAAAAGGAAATAGAAATCGAAAACTTCCCGAAAAGGCCTAAAAATCAGTAAATCAGGATTTTGAGGCCCTAAACGATGTTTTTTGGCCAAAAAGTGATGGACATCACTGCAAAAGGGCATGGGTTTTGCTCGTTGGCCTAATTCCAATAAAGTTAGGCTTAAGAATCACTGAAATCAGACCATATTTTCGGATGTTACTATTCACCATAGTATTTGCTTAAAAAGACTAATGCTTGCTCTTCTACATCATTCTCCCCTGGCTGAAAAGAATCCACGCTCGAATTGTCATCATCGGAGGAATCACCAGCATATGGAATCAGGTGTTTGACATTCAACACATCTGCTGTACGAATGTGGCTAGGCAACTTCAACCGGTAAGCATTGGGGTTAAAATTCTCCACAATCTCAACACGACCCATCTTTTTGGCCGACAACTTATTATAATCCCCAACAGAAAATCTATCCTTGGTCAGAATGGCCCAAACAAAGTTGCCAACCTAAATTTCCACAAAACAACACTTCTTATTGGTAGCCCTTTTATATTTCACAGCAGCTTTCTCCAGATTAGAATGGACAGTTTGATGAAGTGACTGCAATTCAGCCATAAAAGTTTTAGCTTTGCTGTACACTCGAGCCTTATCAGGAAGGGGCAAAAGATCAAGGGGACCTTTCGGGATGACTGAGTAAACCACAGCAAAAGGGCTATACCCAGTGCTTCTGTTGACAGCTCGGTTATTTGCAAACTCAGCTTGGCACAATTTATGATCCTAACTCTTCACATGCTTACTGACCAGACAACGCAACATATTACCAGGAGAATGGTTGACTGCCTCAGTTTGGCCATCGGTTTGAGGATGGTATGCACTGCTGAAATTCAACTGGGTGTTGATAAGCTTCCATAGGCTATGCCAAAAGTGACTGAGAAATCTGGTGTCTCAATCCAAAACAATGGACTTAGGCAGCTCGTGAAGCTTGTAAACCTCCCCGAAGAACAACTGAGCCACGTTCACTGCATTCGTTGTCTTCTTGCATAGAATAAAATCCACCATTTTTGAAAATCGATCAACCACAACAAAAATAGAATCATTGCCCCGTCGGGTCCATTGTAGTCCTAACACAAAGTCCATGCTGATCTCTTCCCATGGTTGAGAAGGAATAGGAAAAGGCATGTATAACCCCGCATTAGTGGCTGGTCCTTTGGAAACATGACAAATGCGACAACGCTGCATATATTTGTCCACCTCTTTGCGTATGGATGGCCAAAAGTAAGTGGCCTGGATCAACTGTAAAGTCCTCTCTCGCCTGACATGCCCTTCACCATGCACTTCTTGAATAATTTTCAACTTAAACTGCAGTCAGGAATGCACAACTAGTTTCCCTTATAGAGAAACTCCTCGCGCTAATGAAACTCTAATGGCTCCCCTTCTCGAACCTTCTGAACTATAGCTGTAAAGTAATGATCTGTGTCATACAATTCAGCAAAAGACGTAAAACCTGGAACTTCAATTGAAAGGTGAACAAGCAGCCCCTTTGTCCTACTCAATGCATCACCCACCTTATTAGACACATAAGATTTGTGCTTAACCACAAAAATAAATTGTTGTAGATAAGCCACCCATCGAGCATGCCTAGCCGAAACCTTATCCTGACTATGCAAATGCCGTAAAGCCTCATGGTTAGTAAACAGTATAAATTCCCTTTGAAAAAGATAACGATGCCAATGTGTAACCGCTTGGACCACCACATAAAACTCCACATCATACGTACTGTAACAAAGCTTTGCACCATATAGTTTTTCATTAAAATAAGCAATTGGTTATGGTTCTGACTCAACACAGCCCTAATGCCTAACTTTAAGGCATCGGAATGTAATTCAAACGGTTGTTGGAAATCCAGTGAGATCAGAATGGGGGCTTTAATCAATTGCTCCTTAATCCACTGGAACGCTTCTTCAGCTAATTCAGTCCACTCAAACTTCCCACTTTGCCTCATACATTCTGTGATTGGGGCCATTAGGCAACTAAAATGTGCAATAAATTGCCTATAAAACAAGGCTAGACCATGAAAGCTTCTCACCTCAATAATAAAACTTGGCATGGGCCAATTTCTAATTGCCTCCACCTTGGCCTCATCAACTTTCAAACCCTCCACAGAAACAATATATCCAAAAAACAGAACACTAGGGGGTCATAAAAACACACTTTTTCTAGGTTGCATATATTCTCTCCCTTCTTAATACTAACAACACTTCTCTCAAATGATGGATGTGCTCCTCCTGACTAGCACTATAAACCAGAATATCATTAAAGTATACCACTACAAATTTACCAATGAAGGGTCTCAACAACTGGTTCATGACACATATAAAAGTGCTTGGTGCATTAGATAATCCAAACGGCATGACCATCCACTTATACAACCATTCCCTAGTTTTAAATGTAGTTTTCCACTCATCCTTAGGTCTTATACGAATATGATAACAACCACTCTTCAAATCTAATTTAGTGAAAATAGAAGCCCCACTGAGTTGGTCTAATAAATCATCCAAGAGAGGGATAGGAAACTGATACCTGATGGTTATTTTAATAATGGCTCTGCTATCCACACACATCCTCCAAGACCTATCTTTCTTTGGGATAAGAAGGGCTGGAACTGCACACGGGCTTAAGCTTTCTCAAATATACCCCTTCTCCAACAGTTCCTCTACTTGCCTTCTCAACTCCTTATGCTCCACCGGACTCATCCTATAAAGTGGGCGTTTTGGAAGTACTGCCCCCGATTCAAGATCAATCTAATGTTGAATGTCATGGAGCGGGGGTAACCCTGCGGGAAAATCTTCAGGAAATAGCTCCTTGAACTCACTGAGGAGGGGCTTGATCTATTCGGGAACTTTCGCTTCCTTTTCTGATGCCTTCCCAACCAGGGCATACACCACTTCATTCTTTTGTACTTCCTCTTCAAACTGGGATAGGGTAGGTAACACAACACTATCGGCGGTTGCCCCCCCTTTTGCCTCTTCCTTCCTCAGGACCAGAACGATTTTTACTCCTTCAAACACAAATGTATGAGTGTTTGTTATGCCTTGGTGAATCACATCCCTATCAAACTGCCAAGGATGCCCCAACAGTAGATGACAAGCATCCATATCCACTACATCGCACAAGACTATTGGGATTCGTCATCGGAAAAATAACGTGGTGCAGCGGAAAATATGCCATTTAAAATTTCCTAGAATCCACCTATCGTGTCCAATTACCATTGATTGAAATAAAAACAATTTGAATCAAGAGATTGAACTCACCAGATTATGTCTCTTCTAGAGACAGCTATAGAATTGTTTGTTAAAATTGATCTCCACAGTCCGATGCACGATCAACTATCGAACGGGAACCGATGCTAGTCGAAGAATAGAAGAAATTGCACCAAAGAATTTGGCTATTGGGGCTGATATTGTTGCTAGCCGAATTTCCTTTGTGCCTAGGGTTAAAAGAGTGATTTTTCCCATAAATGTGCCTTTTATAGTCCTTATGCAATATGAACTCCAATTAGGTTAAGTAAACCCAAGCCCATTAGGATTTTAATTATATATTTAAATCCTTATTCCATATGATTTATAATATATAATTTAATTCCATATGGCTTGATTTAATTACCCTTAATTAAAATAAAATCACACTTAAGAAAATAATTTAATTAATTGTTTACTTTATGTAATTCAATTAATTGATAAATTAATTAATTACATTATGTAAACTTATTAATTAAATTAAACCAACCCAATGTTAATTAATTACCTCGACACCGAATGTCAACTAATTAATTAACTCATTCCTTCCAATGTACATCACATGTACAATATCTATACATTCCGGCTCAGTTGATCTATGTGCACGATCCTATGGGTCTGTCTTTATGTTGGTAGTAGGCCCAAGGCCCATAGACTGTAAGTGGGTTCTAGCAAACCATTATAGCCCCCAATTAAGATAGAGATGCAGCAGTCTTTAGAAGACACTCACCCGGTAGTAATCTCATAGTGTCCTTTACCTAACAATATCGATATGAATAAACAAGAGGCATGGTGTCTGTCGTCCTCTTCTGTTGTTTATTTTATTTCTTGATCTTGAGTTGACTGATTAATCAATTAAGTAACCAACTTATTTGGGTATGGCCCTACACTTATCAGTCCCACTCATCAAGTGGCCAGTGATATCATCTCAGTGTTACTCGAGTGGCAATTCCATCACTTCATCATCAATATCAATATGTTCACCTGTCCACCCAATCATACCCATATTTAGCATCCTTTTACAGACCTGTTAGGCATATGTCAAAGTGAACTGGATTCCATATTGATACTATAATGAAATCTGGTTTGAGGACAAAAGAGACCTACTCAAGAAAGACCTATGATGCGACAACCATGTGCCTTTCTTGTGCGGATCGATCCAATCCCATGTCAATGACATGTACCTATATTCATGACTGACTATATAAGTACTATGGCTAGTTAAGAACTACCAAACAGTCATAGAATAGACAAGTCTGTGGTGTTATTCGTTCCTATGATTAGAACAGACCTGGGATGGGTTTTATTATTGTCAATCAATGGATATTCTACTCATATAATAGCACAAGATATAAATGAAATAGATTAATTACCTTTATTAACATGACACAAATGATGTATTCATATAATGAGTCTTAATGTATAATACAAAATACAAGAATCCAATGCCATAAGAACTAAGGCACACCAACAAAGACTTCATCTCTGTACCATGTACCAATAGAAAAGGGCACCAGTGCTGGTTTTGACACTGTCACCTCGTTGATTTGTTTCAGCCATGCTAACTTATATGGTCTCGGATGCTTTTTTATGGATAAGCCCAACTTGTGTACCACTTCTGAGGATATAATATGTTCACAACATCCACCATTAATTACAAACTTACATACCTTCCCTTTAATCATACAAGTTGACTGGAATATATTGCTCCTTAACCATTCATCATCTACAACAGCCTTTGGTGTCAGATAAGAGCGCCTTACCACCAAAGCAGGGCTAACTTCACCAGCTACCATCTCTTCCTCAAACTCCTCTTCATCGCCATCTTTATAGGTTGGACTCTCGGTAACCGCCTCTGCAGCTTCTTCCGCCTATACCAGTATGGCCCTTTTTCCTGCCCTCTTGCAATCCTCCTGCTATGTCCCACCTCACCATAGGCAAAACACTTCAGTGTACTATTCTGGCCGGTCCTCCTTATGACTACTTCTGGCTGTTTATAGGGGCTATTTCTATTACCCTTCTACCGCCTTCTCTGGCATCCTGAAATCCAAAGGTACGATGCTGCAATAGTTTCTCAAGCCACAAGGCCCGCTGGTACGCCTCAGAAACATGTAATGGTCAAAATCGTTAATGGTTTCTCTGATCGGTTCCCCTAATCCTCTGATATATCTTGACCCTAACTGTTCATCAGTCTCCATTATATCACTCCGCGGAATCAACTGAAAAAACTAAGTAATGTAATTCATCTACCGATCGACTTCCTTGCTTCAAATTCTACAACCTTTGATACATTAGTGCTGGAAATTTAAAGGTAAGAAGGAGGCCCTCATCTGCTTCTTCATTTTCTCCCAGGTTACGATCCGTGGCTTGCCCATTCGCAGCCTAGTCTGCTTCACCTGTATCCACCATGCCATCGCCCAATCTCGTAGCCTTGTGGCTACCAGAGGTACTCGTTTATCTTCCGGGAATCCCTTAAATTCAAGTACCTCTTCTATTGTTGCCAACCAATTAAGGAATTCTTCTGTTTGGAGAGTACCTCTAAACTCAAGGATCTCCATCCTCAAACCTGACTCCCATCATCGATCCTCCATCTGGGCAGGACGTCTGCACTGGTAGGGTTCTCCATCATCAGAATCTTCTTCCTCCTCCTCGGCCAACTCAGCAAACGGGTTCTGATGCTGAAAATTTCTCAAGTTAGGGTTCCTCCTAGGGCGGGGATTCGCCCTTATACGTGCGGTTAACAGCTCATCCATCCGATCTGCTAATTGATCCATAATAGTCTCCATCTTTTGGTCTATTAGGGCATCAAGATGTTGCTCTGATCTCTGCTCTAATCGGTTCATATCCTCCTATCCCACAACCTCATCGATTCTGCGCTTTCTCCTTGGCGGCATGATGATGGTTAGGGTTTAGGCTCTGATACCAACTGATACAATGGAAACTTGCAACAAAGACTCTAAAATCCGTTGATCACGCATGATACCGGAATTTAGTCTTCTACTAGTTGAATTTCGCAAAATTCACAAAAGCAGGGTAAAGGAATAAAATCCAAAATTTTATTGAATAATGAAAACTCATCACAACTGAGAAATAAGAGCTTATTTATAGGCTACAATGAAATCTGCCCAATATAAGAAATCCTAACCCTAAACAGAGTCCTCGCCAAACTAGGAAACCAAAACCAAAAAGGAAAAAAGAAATAAAAATTGAAAACTTCCCAAAAAGGCCTAAAAGTCAGTAAATCACGATTTTGAGGCCCTAAAAAACGTTTTGCTTTTTTGGCCTGATTCCAATAAAGTTAGGCTCAAGAATCACTGAAATCAGACCAAATTTTTGGATGTTACTATTCACCATAGTATTTGCTTAAAAAGACTAATGCTTGCTCTTCTACATCATATAAGGAGTATATGGCCGTTGGTTTCTCCTTATGAAGACGAATGAGCTTTGGTTCTCAATTGATAACCATAAGAAAGATAGTCATTGATCTCACAAGATTTATGGCTGTTTGTACTTTTGATGCATAATTAATAAAGCCATAAAGCAAAGTATAGGTGAGTTCCTTGCATACAAAAGACATGTGACAAATTCTGAAAAGGAGAAGCATGTATAACCTAAGTTTCAATCCGTGGCTTGAGAAGAGAGAAAGATAGATATAAGTTGGTTTTTAGTCTTAAGACAAAGTTTGACTTAATAATTCATATATGATCTCAAGATGAATAAATTCTTAGCTTAGGTTATAAGGTCACATATGGTACTTAAAAAAGATCTCAAATCTTTTTCACCTTACAAGTACACATGAGTTCAATATGTGGCCGAATTTGATCTGAAAGCATTTCACCTTATAAGCAACACATGAGGTCAATATATGTGTATAAAGTGGCCGAAATGATCTCAAAAAATATTTCACCTCATAATCAAACATGAGGTCAACTTTGTAAGCATATATATATGCCGAAAGATATTTAAACCTTTCAAGTCATAAGCTAACATTGGGTCTACTTAAAGCATATATATGTATGTATTAGTATGTGGCCGAAATATATTGATAAAAAACTTTCAAGTCATAAGCCATCATGGGTTGAGCAAATGTGGATTATCAAGTCTTTTTATCTTATAAGCTCTTGTACGTGTGTGTGTGTGTATATATATTTATATCTTTATTTGCTACTTTGCATTTAGCCATATATTATTCTTTTATGATATAAATATGGAATGGCCAAGAGAATTGATTCTCAACTCATAAACCAAGCATTTAAAATGCTATAAAAGAGCTTTTGTAAATTATAAAAACATTTTAACTTATAAAGCTCATTATTTTAAAATGGCAGTCTTTGTGATCATCAAAACTCAACTCAACATTCTCCCCCCTTTTTAATGATTGCAATTGATTGTTTTGATATTTTATAAAATAACCAAATTATTGAAAGCTCCCCCTCAAAACGTGGCTCCCCTCAATATAAGGGCGGTTGTTTATGATTTTTAGAGTTTAAAAATCTTGAATTACAACCAAATTAATATTAGAGCATGATCATTATGGGCTTTAGAAATTAATGAATGTGAGGCCCATTAATACTTTTGAGTATGAGTTTAAGTCTAAGTGAAGACTTAGTGTTTAACTCATGAAACATAGCCCGCATAAGTTAGTGAAAGTGAAATCCGAATAATTAAAGCTCATTTGCATAAATAGCTCAAGTATCAAGACTTAGTGAGCTATAGATTGTACATCCTGTTATGAGCTAGAAACATATGTCATCATAATAGCTTTGCCAAAGCTTTATTAATTCACAAACATTTTGCCAAAGGTTTATCAATTCACAAATAAACTTCTAGCAGCCATGCATTGAAACTTAAGCTCATAAGTATGGCATCTTAGATATGTCAAACAGATTTTTCAAGAAGCATGTCAATATGCTAACAATCAATAATTCAGCTGACATTTCAAACTTTCCTAGTGTTAATGAGTGCACTGATCAACTTAAGTCAATAAGCTAGCTTCTTTGGCTAAATATTAAAGTCTAATAACAGATTATTTGATGTAGTAGATATACTTCATAGTTAACATAGTGTTTTCATCCTAAGTTAGCAAAGATGCTCATTTCTCCTGCCAAAGTGCCAAGATTCAACTCACATATGGATGTCAACACAGTGACTATTCTTCATATGACATGTTAACCCAAAAATGCATATTAGCCAAAGAATACTTCTCATACTAACTCAACATAAGTGTAAACACATCTCAAACTTTCTACTTAAGTATATGGAATTCACATGTTGTCTCAACATTATGATCTATTTGCCATAAGCGTCAAACATCTCTATAAGAGATCAGACAACTTCATAAAATGTCAAACATATCTAAAAATTTCTCCCCATTTGAAATCATCAAAAAGAGATAGTGAAGGCAGATTGTGAGCATCAAAACTGTCTAAGACATGTTGGGATTCATCACGGGAAACCGACCGATAAAAGCAGAAATACGCATCGATTTCCTCGAATCTAGCCGAGCAGCTTAAGATGTGGAAATCAAAAACTAAAAGCCATGAAGAGAACTACGGAAACTTACCCGGCAAATCTCTTAACGAGAAGGATGCGGACTACAGGAATCAAAGCCGACTCCCTCCAACGTCACGTACACGAACGGCTCTCGGACCCAACCCGTGCTAGTGACCCGGATCATGCAAGAAGAGAGTGAGAGAGGGCTGCCCACAAGAAGAAATATATGGCTGTAATTTTTCTTTCCAAAAGAAAAATACCATCACTCTAAGTTAGGTCTCTCAATTTTTTTTCCCAAAAGAAAGAAAAAATCCCTAAAACGAGCACCCATTTCTTTTCTTTAAGAAATCCATTCCTAAAGTGGGCAAATCCTATTTCCCATTCTCAAAGCAAAAGGATGGCCAAAAATTGAGTAATTAAAAGTGATGCATCCATTTTCTACCAAAGAAAGAATTAAAAAAATGAGAAGGCAAAGTCCAACTTTGCTATCCCATTTTCAAAACCAATGACTCATCACTTTTAATCATCATTATTTTGTCAAAAAAAATGACTCACCCTAAACCAAAAAACACGGCCAAAATTGATGAATGAATTGGATATTTTTCCTTTCATTCCTACCATAAGAATAATCCAAAATATCCAAGTATCAAAGTCCAACTTTGCAATCCCAAAGTCTTCCATGACTTAACATTTACATCATCTCTTTTGTCCACTAAAATGATCATCTTTATTTGCCCAAATGCATGAAAAAATCAGCCAACATATCCCACTTAATGTGGACATATTCATTTTAAGTCCAAGCCTATTTAATTTTATGATTTTAATTTAATTTCAAATTAACTTTTAATTCAACATGTATGTAAATATATTATACCATATAATATACATTACATACATTTAATTAAAATTAATTTGACCAATTAATTTAACCAATGAATTAAATCAGGCAAACATTAAATGGGATGCATATAAGCCTATACATTTATAAATATTTCCACCTAGGAAATAATCCCATAAATTAATTCAAAGAATTAATTAAGAGGAGGCCAAAATAAATAGTAATTATATTATTTTGATCAATCCGATTGACCTATATAATATAATTAATGGATCTCTCTCTTCCACTTGTATACTCCAAGTATACACTAAATCTGACTAGTTAAAGTCCAGATGTTCAATGTGTACGATCCGATGGGTCCGTCTTTATGTTGGCAGTGGGCCAAGACCCACAGACTATAGGCGGGCTCTAGCAAGCCACTGCAGCTCCCAATTAAGACGGAGATAGCAGTCAAACTGACACCATAACCCAGTAGTTTGAACTTGTATGTCCCATGTCACTGATATCGGTGTCCAACACAAAGGCATGGAAGTATCACCCTCTTTTGTGTCCGGACATTTACTTGATCCCGAATGAACTGATGCTCACAAACAAGATCCAATCTTGTTTGGGTGCGACCGCACACTTATCAGTAGCATTCTTCAAGAGGCCGGTGATATCTTCTCAGTGAATCACTGAGTGACATTCCCTTCTGCATATCCATAGTACTGCCATGCTCACTGACACACCCGAATGTACCCGTACTTGGCACCCTTTTACAGGCCCGTTGGGTGTACACCAAAGTGTGCCACTTCACATGCAACACCATCATATGGTCCGGTCGAAGGACTTATACAAGTACTACACGAGAATCATTTGTGATACTATACCATGTAGATTCCCGTTAAGTGGATCGATCTAGTACCATGCCCTTTTTTTTGCATGTACCCATTAACCAGGTTGACATTCCATGTTCTATGACCGGTAAGACACCACCATACAACCAGGCTAATGATAGTCTTTGGTTCCATTCATTCCCATGATTGGAACAGACTACGGATGACTTTATGGTCATATCATTTTCCCTATCCACAGTCTTGCTGCCAAGTGCCCCACACTTGACAACATGGATATGGATATGTCCATTGGATACTCTATTTAAAATATATCACAAGATATATAATAAATAGATTAATGCCTTTATTTCATTGACACAAATTATATAACACATAAATTTCAGATTAATGTACAAATGTATTATACAAACACAAGGACCAATGCCTTGGGACTAGGGCATTTCCAACAATCTCCCACTTGCACTAGTACCTACTAGGCATGGGTCTAATCCCTATAGATCTAGTACAACCTTCGTGCATAGGTATAGCCAAGCATGTTGGTCAAAAGATCTGTGAGATTGTCATTGGTGTCCACTCTTTGTAATGAGATGTCATCCCCTTAGTGATTTCTCGCAATAGGTGAAAATCCCTAAGTACGTGCATCGTGTATAAGTGTGACTAGGGCACTTAGCTTGTGCAACAACCCCATTGTTGTCATTAAAGATATCAACTGGTTCCTGGATAGTAGAAACTACCCCCAGTTCCATGATAAACTTCACTATCCACACAGCTTCCCTAGCTGTGTCACACGTTGCAATGTACTCAGTTCCTGTGATAGAAACCGCAATGGTAGATTACTTGGACCATCTCTAATAATAGCACCACCATTTAGCATGAACACATACCTATACTGTGACTTATATTCATCCTGGTCGGTCTGGAAGCATACATCATTGTACCTAGTAACTAACTGCTCTTCCTAACCTTCATGCACTAAGAAGCTATCCTTAGTCCGATTAAGGTACTTTAGGATTGCTTTGACAGCCTACTAGTGATCCACTCAGGATCCGGCTCATCATACTTAGTGTAAAGCTGACATCAGGTCTTGTACATATCATAGAGTACATGATTGATCCTATAGCCGAAGCATATAGAACTAATTCATGTTCTCCCTATCCTGACTTGTCTTAGGACAGTACTTCTTGCTAAGTTTCAGCTCACAACCCATTGGCAAGAAACCTTTGTTAGCCTGGTCCATGCTGAATCTTTTCAGAACTATGTCTATGTACGTAGCCTGACTTAGGCCTGGAAGCCGATTGGATCTATCCCTGTAGATCCTGATCCCTAGGATCGTCTCAGCTTCACCTAAGTCCTTCATTGCGAAGCACGTACTCAACCATTACAATTCCCTTGTAGTGTTGGTATGTCGCTTCCAATCAGAAGGATGCCATCCATATATAATACCAGGAAAGTTACTATGCTCCCACTAAACCTCTTATACATACCCTTAAAGGTATTATCGGCCTATAGTTTAGAGCACCACTTGCAACCTATTACCTTAGCACTGGAGGTGGATCAACCAGGTTCCAAACCTGATTATCGTACATAGATTGTAAATCCACCCCCATGGCAGACAGTGGGCTAGCTATAGCCTACTAGGAGGTTTTGAGCTCCTCTTCGTACAAGACAAAAGAGCGTAATCATCAGAAATAAAAACCGATGTTTCTCATGTTCCTGATGATCCCTACCATACCTTTTAGGTCTTTGTGTGACCTAGGCTGGTGCTTCTACCTTTGGAAGCTTCACCCTGGTCTCCGAGTTATCCTTTTCAGGAGTTTCTGAGCTTTGAACTTCCCTGAGTTCAACATCGCTCCCACTGTCTTTCTTGGAAAGAAACTCCTTTTCAAGAAGGACCCCCTTTCGTGCCATGAACACCTTGTTCTCAGCGGGGTTGTAGAAGTAATACCCTTTGGTTTCCCTAGGTTAGCTCACAAACAGGCATTAGTCGGTATTGGGTGCTAGTTTTGCTCACAGTCAATTTCTTGACTTATGCATAGCAACCCCAAATCCGTAAGAAAGACACATTAGGCACCTTTCTCGTCCATATTCCAAATGGGGTCTTTGCCAAAGCCTTAGTCAGAGTATAATTGAAAATGAGAGCCATTGTCTCAAGAGCGTATCCTTTACAACTTATTGGGAGAGAGGCATAACTCATCGTTTGAGCGGACCATGTCCAACAGGGTCCTATTCCTCCGTTTTGACACCCCATTCCATTATGGTGTCCCTGGAGTAGTGAGCAATGGAACTATTTCATGCCCACTCAAAATGAGTCATACACTAGGTTTATATACTCACCATTTCGGTCCGACCGAATGGCTTTGATATTTCTGCCTAGTTGTTTCTGTACTTTGTTCCTAAAACCCTCGAACCTACCAAGGGTCTTAGACTAACATTTCTTCAGATAGGCATAGCCATATCTACTGAAATCATTTGTGAAGGAGACAAAGTATAGATGTTCACCCCTGGTTGCTATGCTTGTCGGTCCATATACATCTCAATGCATTAGGTCCAATAAGCTAGCGGCCCTTTCAGCCTCCTTGCTAAAAGGTTCTTTAGTCATTTTACCTTATAAACAAGACTCGCATATATCAAGTGACTCCATGTCAAATTATCCTAGGATTCAAGCTATGTGAAGCCTAGCTATACGCTTCTTGTTTATGTGGCCTAAATGACAATGCCAAAGGTAAACCGGATTAAGTTCTTTAGGCTTAACCCTTTAAGTATGTCTATTATAGACATGATTAGTTTCATTTAGATCCAGGATATAAAAGACATTATTTAACAGAGCTACTCCATAAAATAATTCTTTTCTAGATAACCCTTTTTACTATTACCAATAGTAAATGTACATCCAGAAATATCCAAAACTGAAACAGAAATAATATTCCTGTACAAAACAGGTACAAAATAACATAGTTTCAGTAACAAAACTAATCTACTAGGCATCATAAGCTGGTCCTGCTGATCTCTATGGCAGCAACCCTTGCTCCATTTCTAACCCACAAGTCCACTTGTTCCGATCCCAGTGATCTCCTGTTCTTAAGTCCTTGCACATTACAACAAATGTGAGAACCACATCTAGTATCCAATACATAAGATGTTGAAACATGAAACAGAGGTTAATTTCTATGACATATATACCTGATGAAGACATGCCCTGCGTCTTCCTTTTCTCTCCCAAAAGCTTGGGACACGATCATTTCCAATGTCTAGCCTGCTTACAACCGAAGCAGACATCCTTCGAACGGGCCTTAGGCTGGGCTTTAGCCTTTTCAGCCTTAGCTTCCTTAGCCTTGGCCTTGGCCTTTGCCTTGCCTTTAGCAAGAGGAGGTTTTCCCTTGTTAACCTCAAGTACCAGCGGAGTCTTCTTGATCGACAGTTCAGCAAGCTGAAGCATCCAATGTAGCTCACTAACCGTACGGTCTATCCCTTACTTGTAAAAGTTTAGGATGAAATGATCATAAGAATCCGGTAAAGAAGCTAGGATCATGCTAACCGCCAGCCCCCATGAGATAGGCGTTCCGAGACGGGCTAAATTATCCAAATAGCCCTTCATCTTGAGCACGTGTGCACTCACAAATGCCCCGGCTCCCATCTTATAGCTGCAGAATGCCTTGTGGATCAGGTACCTTTCCTGATAAGCTTGCTCATAAAACATCTCGTTAAGAGTTGTCATTATAGCAAAGGCCTGATGATCCATGAACTGCTTTTGCAATTCAGGAACCATACTAGCCAACATCAGGCATGTCACATCCCGGTTATCTTTTACATGTGCCAAGTATTCCTCCAGCTGGGCAGCCGGTGGATTACTTCCCGTTGGCACAGCCGGTACAGGCTTTTCGAGCACGTACTCTTTAGACTCTTGTCTTACCAGTTCCAAAAGTTAGGGCCAAAAAGCTTGTCCCATTCTAAGAAAGATCGTAGTGATGAAGTATCATTCGTAGCCATTGGTTACTACATAGAAAAATTTACAAGTGTTAATAAAGGACTTAACTTGTTCTTCCCATATTATAATTAATAATGAATCGTGTTATTAATTAACTTGAGTTGTTGGGCTCATGGGTCGAGATCCATATTATACCATAGCTAGATGAGGGCCTGGAACAACTATACCCCAATTTTTAGGTAGGAACGCCGTCCAATCCCAACCTAGGGACTCTCGGTTTGATGGGTCTGTTGGCACTTACCCATCTGTGCTTAGGGCTAGGAACATCCTACTGCCCACGCTAAGTCCACACCTCTATCCAAGTGTCAGAGTAACCAATACTCCAACCCAATACAAAATGACGATGCTCCAGCGCATCTAGCGAGGGCTGGTCTACAACTGGCCCATCCCTACTTCGAGTAGGTTTTGAATGAGGGAAGCACTTTTAAGAGACTTAGTAATTACCTTTTGGTTATTAGATTCATTTAATAACGACTTAGATGCATAGGCGGGTGAAATAGGGTTCGTACATACATTCTCACATGTAAATAAATAAAGCATAATTAAATAAAAATAAAATGCGATGGGCCAAAATTTACATCCTAATATAAATCTAGAAAACCTATACCAGAACGACATCAGGTGGGCCGCATCCTCATCCTTCTAGCACGCTAATCCAATCGGCTCCTTCTTTACATAATTTCATAATAAACAAATAAAATAAAATTACATAAAAAGAAAACGGCGCGCAGGCCGTATTTACCAAAAGAATATTACAACCCAAATAAATAAGGCCCAAAACATCCATTCAAGCATTTAATCATACATACATGTGAACCACTACATACAATTTATAAACATGTTAAATGCATGAATTAATCCCATTTCAATTATGTCCATAGCCATTATTTTGAAATCACCAAATTTTGGCTGATCATGGATCTAAACTCGTGCGGGCTTTGGGCCTCCAACCCAGGCAAAATTGCTTCCAATCCAATTGGGAAACCATGAATTCCAAAATTAGCCGTCCGGGTAATCTTGCCAAGAAAACCCGAACCAATTTCAATTAACCGTATTAATTTTTCCAAAATTAATATCGCATGAATGAAAAATAAATTTCATTCATAAAACATGCGCATAAAATTTCCAAAATGTAAACACGCACAATTTTAAAACCAATTAAAATTGGAAAACCCCACACGCATAAAAATTACCAAAATTTAAACACGCATAACTTTAAAATTAATTAAAATTTTAAAACCTAGCCCGGCCCAAAACAAATCCCGCGAAATCCAAATTCGGGCCCGGCCCGTCGCTCGGGCAGCATCAGCGCTGCTGCCGAGGCAGCAGCCAGTAGCAGCTGCTTCCTGTGGCGCCCAGCGCCACAAGCAGTGGCTGCTGCCCCCGTTCCGGCCCGAAACGGTCCGTGATTTTTCCAAAAAAAAAAAAAAAAATAGCAACATGAACTTAAATCACCAAGAAATAAAATCATGCAATGGAAAAATAAATCTAGCGTAAACCTATATGCAAAAAATAAATTTCCGTAAATGATTCACAAATAGAAAATTAAATGAAACATAAACCATATGCAAATAATTTTCCATAAGTAAAATCCAAGGGGAAAAATCACCAAACCCCAAAACCAAAAATAAATCCCGTCCATAAAAATCTCCAATTTTAAAACACGGGATTCACCAAGTTAAAGATTTCCATGGGTCAAAAGCCCACTTTGATACCACTGTTGGGATTCGTCATGGGAAACCGACCGATAAAAGCAGAAATACGTGTCGATTTCCTCGAATCCGGCCCAAGAGCTTAAGATGTGGACATAAAAAACTAAAAGCCATAAAGAGAAGTTCGAAAACTTACCCGGCAAATCTATTAAAGAGACAGATGCGGACTGTAGGAATCAAAGCCAACTCCCTCCAACGTCACGTACATGAACGGCTCTCGGACCCAACCCGTGTTAGCGACCCGTATCAAGCAAGAAGAGAGGGAGAGAGGGCTGCCCACAAGAAGAAATATATGGCTGTAATTTTTCTTTCCCAAAGAAAAATACCATAACTCTAAGTTAGGTCTCTCAATTTCTTTTCCAAAAGAAATAAAAAATCCCTAAAACGAGCACCCATTTATTTTCTTTAAGAAATCCATTCCTAAAGTGGGCAAATCATATTTCCCATTCTCAAAGCAAAAGGATGGCCAAAAATTGAGTAATTAAAAGTGATGTATCCATTTTCGACCAAAGAAAGAATTAAAAAAATGAGAAGGCAAAGTCCAACTTTGCTATCCCCTTTTCAAAACCAATGACTCATCACTTTTAATCATCATTATTTTCTCAAAAAAAAAAAAAATGACTCATCCTAAACCAAAACACACGACCAAAATTGATGAATGAATGGGATATTTTTCCTTTCATTCTTACCATAAGAATAATCCAAAATATCCAAGTAGCAAAGTCCAACTTTGCAACCCCAAAGTCTTCCATGACTTAACATTTACATCATCTCTTTTGTCCACTAAAATGAGTCATCTTTATTTTCCCAAATGCATGAAAAAATCAACCAACATATCCCACTTAATGTGGACATATTAGCACTATTGGGATTCGTCATTGGAAACCGACCGATAAAAGTGGAAATACGTGTCGATTTCCTCGAATTCGGCCCAGGAGCTTAAGATGTGGAAATCAAAAACTTAAAACCATAAAGAGAAGTTCGGAAACTTACCTGGCAAATCTCTTAAAGAGACGGATGTGCGGACTGCAGGAATCGAAGCCGACTCCCTCCAACGTCACGTACACAAACGGCTCTCAAACCCAACCCGTTCTAGCGGCTCGGATTTACCAAGAAGAAAGGGAGAGAGAGGCGGCACACTTAATGAAATATTGATGTCCTGTATTTCTTTCCAAAAGAAATAAAATCAACTTCATCCAAGTGAGCTCTCACATTTCTTACCAAAAGAAACATGATGCATAAAGTTGGCCAAATTTCTTTTTCAAAAAGAAATATAACTCACGGCCAACCAAGGTAAGTCATGGCTGATTTTTTTTTATTCTCTTTTAACTTAAAGAAAAGAAGATCAACACAAGGAAAGCAAAGTCCAACTTTGCTTCATCAAAGTCAAACTTATGACTCATCCATATGACTCACCATTCTAATGATGAAAAGAATGACTCATCCTCTCTTGCCAAAAATGACATTCGGCCAAAAGAAGAAAAAAATGAAGATGTAATATTTGCTTTTCCATTCTTACCATAAGAATAAATAAAATATCTAAGAAGCAAAGTCCAACTTTGCTTACCAAAAAGTCATGCATGACTCACCATCTTCATTATTAATGACTCACCATCTTCATTATTACTTTTTGTCCAACAAAATGACTCATTCTTATCATCTCTTTCAATGTAAACTTTCGGCCAAATAAAATCCCACTCCATGTGGGCATTGTTCATTATATAACTAAGCCCAAATGTAATTCCCTTCATTTAATTAATATCAAATGCAACTTTAATATAAGATGTATATATATATATATTATACCATATAATATATGTTACATACATTTAAATTAAAATTCATATGCTCTATTAATTTAATCAAGGGATTAAATTAGACATACATAAAATGAAATACATGTAAACCTATATATGTAATAATATTTCCACCTAGGAAATAATTGTTGGAAATGCCCTAGTCCCGAGGCATTGGTCCTTGTGTTTGTATAATACATTTGTACATTAATGTAAACTTTATGTATTATACAATTTGTGTCAAGGAAAGAAAGGCATTAATCTATTTATTATATGTCTTGTGCTATATTTTAAATAGAGTATCCAATGGACATATCCATATCCATGTTGTCAAGTGTGAGGCACTTGGCAGTAAGACCGTGGATAGGGAAAACGATATGGCCATAAAGTCATCCGTAGTCTGTTCCAATCATGGGAATGAATGGAACTAAAGACTATCATTAGCCTGGTTGTATGGCGATGTCTTACCGGTCGTAGAACATGGAATGTCAACCAGGTTAATGGGTACATGCAAAAAGGGCACGGTACTGGATCGATCCACTTAACGGGAATCTACATGGTATAGTATCACAAATGATTCTCGCGTAGTACTTGTATAAGTCCTTTGACCGGACCATATGATGGTGCTGCATGTGAAGTGGCACACTTTGGTATACGCCCAACGGGCCTGTAAAAGGGTGCCAAGTACGGGTACGTTCGGGTGTGTCAGTGAGCATGGCAGCACTATGGATATGCAGAAGGGAATGTCACTCAGTGATTCACTGAGACGATATCATCGGCCTCTTGAAGAATGTTACTGATAAGTGTGCGGCCGCACCCAAACAAGATTGGATCTTGTTCGTGAGCATCAGTTCATTCGGTATCAAGTAAAGGTCCAGACACAAAGAGGGTGATACTTCCATGCCTCTGTGTTGGACACCGATATCAGCGACATGGGATTTACAAGTTCAAACTACTGGGTTACGTTTTCAGTTTGACTGCTTACTCCGTCTTAATTGGGGGCTGCAGTGGCTTGCTAGAGCCCGCCTGCAGTCTGTGGGCCTTCGCCCACTGCCAACATAAAGACGGACCCATTGGATCGTACACATTGAACGTCTGGACTTTAACTAGTCGGATTAAGTGTGTACTTGGAGTACACACGTTTGAAGAGAGAGAGACTGATTAATTATATTATATGAGTTAATTGGATTGATCAATATATTATAATTAATAATTATTTTGGCCTTCTCTTAATTAATTTAAAGAATTAATTTATGAGATTATTTCCTAGGTGGAAATATTATTACATGTATAGGTTTACATGTATTTCATTTTATGTCTCTCTAATTTAATCCATTGATTAAATTAATAGGTCAAATGAATTTTTAATTTAAATGTATGTAATATATTATGGTATAATATATAAGCATACATGGTTTATTAAAGTTGCATTTGAAATTAATTCAATCAAAGGATGTTAAATTGGGCTTAGGCTTAAAATGAAAAATGCCCACATGAAGTGGGATTTGTATGGCCGAAATTTATGGGATAAGTTGGCTGAAATTTTCATGCATTTGGGGAAATTATGATGTGTCAAAAGTGATGATGACCATGGTGTGTCATGTATGACCTTTTGGTAAGCAAACTTGGACTTTGCTACTTAAGATATTTTATTCATTCTTATGGTAAGAATGAAAAGAAAATATCCCATCTTCTTTTCCTTTATGTTGGTCGAATCTTTGGGTTGAATGAATGATGAGGCATCTCTTTTGATAAGAATGTGGGTCATTCTTAGGACAAAAGAGATGATGACTTATTCAAAGGACCAATTCAAAGATGGGTGACTCATTCTTTAAACCAATCAAGAATTAGTGAGTCATGAGTTTGACTTTGACATGGTAAAGTTGGACTTTGCATTATCCCATCTTTTGGCCGCCCACTTTATGGCAGGTTTGTGGAAAAATGTTTTTCACTTAAGAAGATTTTTGCCCACTTTGATGTTAGGGATTCTTTTGGTAAGAATTGGTTTTACACTTGAAAAATATGGTTTTCTATTTCTTTTTTAAAAAGAAATAGGGACAGCCATATTTTCTTCTTGTGGGCAGCCCTCTCTCCCTCTCTTCTTGTTATCCGAGTCGCTAGCACGGGTTTCGATCCGAGAGCCGTTCGTGTACGCATCGGTGGAGGAAATCTACACTTGATTTCTGCAGTCCGCATCCGTCTCTTAGAGAGACTTTGTGGTAAGTTTTTGAAACCCTCCTTTTATGCTTTAAGTTTTTGATTTCCACATCTTAAGCTCCTGGGCCGGATTCGAGGAAATCGACGCGTATTTCCGCTTTTATCGGTCGGTTTCCCGTGACGAATCCCAACAGTGGTATCAGAGCAGGCTTTTGATCCATGGATATCTTTAACTTGGCGGATCCCGTGTTTTAAAATTGGCGATTTTTGTGGACGGGATTCTTTTGGTTTCGGGTTTGTGATTTTGCCCCTTGAATTTTGCAAATGGAAAATTTTTGCATATTGGTTTATGCTTTGTTTATTTTTCCTATTTGTGTTTTGATTATGGAAATTTATTTTTTGCATATAGGTTTATACTAGATTTATTTTTCCATTGCATGATTTTATTTCTTGGTGATTTAATTTCATGTTGCTAGTTTTCATGCGGAAAAAAAAAAATCACGGACCGTTTCGGGTCGAAACGGGGGCAGCAGCCGCTGCCTGCGGCGCTAGGCGCCACAGGCAGCAGCGCCGCGGCTGCCCTGCGCCGCGGACAGGGCCCGAATTTGGATTTCGTGGGATTTGTTTTGGGCCGGGCTGGGTTTTAAAATTTTAATTGGTTTTAAAATTTGCGTGTTTAAATTTTGATAATTTTTATGCGCGTGTTTTATGAATGGAATTTAATTTTCGTTCATGCGATATTTATTTTGGAAATAAATACGGTTAATTGAAATTGGTTCGGGTTTTCTTGGCACGATTACCAGGACGGCTAATTTTGGAATTCATGGTTTCCCAATTGGATTGGGAGCAATTTTGCCTTGGTTGGAGGCCCAAAGCCCGCACGGGTTTAGAACCATGATCGGCCAAAATTTGGCGATTTCAAAATAATGGCTATGGACATATTATTGAAGTGGGATTAATTCATGCATTTAACATGTTTATAAATTGTATGTATTGGTTTACATGGATGTATGATTAAATGCATGAATGTATGTTTTGGGCCTTATTTATTTGGGTTGTAATATTCTTTTGGTAAATACGGCCTACGCGCCGTTTTCTTTTTATGTAATTTTATTTTATTTGTTTATTATGAAAGTATGTAAAGAAGAAGCTGATTGGATTGGCGTGCTAGAAGGATGAGGATGCGGCCCACCTGATGTCGTTCTAGTATAGGTTTACTAGAATTATATTAGGATGTAAATTTTGGCCCATAGCATTTCATTTTTATTTAATTATGCTTTATTTATTTACATGTGAGAATGTATGTACAAACCCTATTTCACCCGCTTATGCATCTAAGCCGTTATTAATTGGATCTAATAACCAAAAGGTAATTACTAAGTCTCTTAAAAGTGCTTCCCTCATTCATAACCTACTCGAAGTGGGGATAGGCCAGCTGTAGACCAACCCTCGTTGGATGCACTGGAGTATCGTCATTTTGTATTGGGTTGGAGTATTGGTTACTCTAACACTTGGATGGAGGTTTTGACTTAGCATGGGTAGTAGGATGTTCCTGGCCCTAAGCACAGATGGGTAAGTGCCAACAGACCCATCAAACCGAGAGTCCCTAGGTTGGGATTGGATGGCGTTCCTACCTAACAATTGGGGTATAGTTGTTTCAGGCCCTCGTCTGGCTATATCTTGATATAATATGGATCTCGGCCCATGAGCCCAACAACTCGAGTTAATTAATAACACGATTCATTATTAATTATAATATGGGAAGAACATGTTAAGTCCTTTATTTACACTCGTAATTTTTCTGTGTAGAAACCAATGGCTACGAATGATACTTTATCACTGCGATCTTTCTTAGAATGGGACAAGCTTTCTGGCCCTAACTTTTGGGACTGGTCTATGAACTTAAGGAAAGTTCTAAGATAAGAGTCTAAAGAGTATGTGCTCGAAAAGCCTGTACCGGCTGTGCCAACGGGAAGTAATCCACCGGCTGCCCAGCTGGAGGAATACTTGGCACATGTAAAAGATAACCGGGATGTGACATGCCTGATGTTGGCTAGTATGGTTCCTGAATTGCAAAAGCAGTTCCTGGATCATCAGGCCTTTGCTATAATGACAACTCTTAACGAGATGTTTTATGAGCAAGCTTATCAGGAAAGGTACCTGATACATAAGGCATTCCGCAGCTGTAAGATGGGAGCCGGGACATCTGTGAGTACACACGTGCTCAAGATGAAGGGTTATCTGGATAATTTAGCCCGTCTCGCAACTCCTATCTCATGGGGGCTGGCGGTTAGCACGATCCTGGATTCTTTACCGGATTCTTATGATCAATTCATCCTAAACTTTTACAAGCAAGGGATGGACCGTACTGTTAGTGAGCTGCATTGGATGCTTCAGCTCGCTGAACTGTCGATCAAAAAGACTCCACCGGTACTTGAGGTTAACAAGGGGAAACCTCCTTTTGCTAAAGGCAAGGCAAAGGCCAAGGCCAAACCTAAGGAAGCCAAGGCTAAAAAGGCTAAAGCCCAGCCCAAGGCCCGTTCCAAGGATGTCTGCTTCGGTTGCAAGCAGGCTGGACATTGGAAAAGATCGTGTCCCAAGCTTTTAGGAGTGAAAAGGAAGACGCAGGGCGTGTCTTCATCAGGTATATATGTCATAGAGATTAACCTCTGTTTCAACATCTTATGTATTGGATACTAGATGTGGTTCTCACGTTTGTTGTAATGTGCAGGGACTTAAGAACAGGAGATCACTGGGATCGGGGACAAGTGGACTTGTCGGTCAGAAATGGAGCAAGGGTTGCTGCCATAGAGATCAGCGGGACCAGCTTATGATGCCTAGTAGATTAGTTTTTATTACTGAAACTATGTTATTTTGTACCTGTTTTGTACAGGAATATTATTTCTGTTTCAGTTTTTTGGATATTTCTGGATGTACATTTACTATTGATAATAGTAAAAAGGGTTTACCTAGAAAAGAATTATTTTATGGAGTAGTTCTGTTAAATAATGTCTTTTATATCCTGGATCTAAATGAAACTAATCATGTCTATAATATACATACTTAAAGGGTTAAGCTTAACGAACTTAATCCGGTTTACCTTTGGCATTGTCATTTAGGCCACATAAACAAGAAGCGCATAGCTAGGCTTCACATAGCTTGAATCCAAAGATCATTTGACATGGAGTCACTTGATATATGCGAGTCTTGCTTATAAGGTAAAATGACTAATGAACCTTTTAGCAAGGAGGCTAAAAGGGTCGCTAGCTTATTGGACCTAATGCATTGAGATGTATATGGACCGACAAGCATAGCAACTAAGGGTGAACATCTATACTTCGTATCCTTCACAGATGATTTCATCAGAAATGGCTATGCCTATGTAATGAAATATAAGTCTGAGACCCTTGATAGGTTCGAAGGATTGAGGAACGAAGCACAGAACTAACTAGGCAGAAATATCAAACCCTTTCGGTTGGACCGAGGTGGTGAGCATATAAGCCTATAGGTTGACTCATTTTGAGAGAGCATGGAATAGTTCCACAGCTCACTCCTCCAGGAACACCTCAATGGAATGGGGTGTCCAAACGGAGGAATAGGACCCTGTTGGACATGGTCCGCTCAAACGATGAGTCATGCATCTCTCCCAATAAGTTTTTAATGGATACGCTCTTGAGACAATGGCTCTCATTTTCTATTATACTCCGACTAAGGCTTTGGAAAAGACCCCATTTGGAATATGGACGGGCAGGGTGCCTAATGTGTCTTTCTTACGGATTTGGGGTTGTTATGCACAAGTCAAGAAATTGACTGTGAGCAAAACTAGCACCCAAAACCGACTAATGCCTGTTTGTGAGCTACCCTAGGGAAACCAAAGGGTATTACTTCTACGACCCCGCTGAGAAGAAGGTGTTCATGGCGCAAAAGGGGGTCCTTCTTGGAAAGGGGTTTATTTCAAAGAAAGACAGTGGGAGCGATGTTGAACTCAGGGAAGTTCAAAGCTTAGAAACTCCTGAAAAGGATAACTCGGAGACCAGGGTGAAGCTTCCAAAAGGGGAAGCACCAGCCCAGGTCACACAAGGACCTAAAAGGTCTGGTAGGGATCATCAGGAACATAAGAAACATCGGTTTCTAATGATTACACTCCTTTTGTCTTGGACGAAGAGGAGCTCAAAACCTACTAGTAGGCTATAGCTAGCCCACTATCTGCCATGGTGGTGAATTTGCAATCTATGTACGATAATCAGGTTTGGAACCTGGTTGATTCACCTCCAGGTGCTAAGGTAATAGGTTGCAAGTGGTGCTATAAGCTATAGGCCGACAATACGTTTAAGGGTGTGTATAAGAGGTTTAGTGGGAGCATAGTAACTTTCCTGGTATTGCATATGGATGGCATCCTTCTAATTGGAAGCGACATACCAACACTACAAGGGAATTGTAATGGTTGTGTAAGTGCTTCGCAATGAAGGACTTAGGCGAAGCTGAGACGATCCTAGGGATCAGGATCTACAAGGATAGATCCAAACGGCTTCTAGACCTAAGTCAGGCCAAGTACATAGACATAGTTCTGAAAAGATTCAGCATGGACCAGGCTAAGAAAGGTTTCTTGCCAATGGGTCATGAGCTGAACCTTAGCAAGAAGTACTGTCCTAAGACAAGGCAGGATAGGGAGAACATGAATTGGTTCTATATGCTTCTGGTATAGGATCAATCATGTACTCCATGCTTTGTACAAGACCTGATGTCGGCTTTGCACTAAGTATGATGAGCCGGATCCTGAATGGATCACAGGTAGGCTGTCAAAGCAATCCTGAAGTACCTTAACCGGACTAAGGATAGCTTCTTAGTGCATGAAAGTTAGGAAGAGCAGTCAGTTACTTGGTACACTGATGCAAGCTTCCAGACTGACCAGGATGAATATAAGTCGCAGTATAGGTATGTGTTCATGCTATATGGTGGTGCTATTGTTAGAGAGGCTCCAAGTAATAGACCATCGCGGTTTCTATCACAGGAACTGAGTACATTGCAACGTGTGAAGCAGCTAGGGAAGCTGTGTGGATAATGAAGTTTATCATGCAACTGGGGGTAGTGTCAACTATCCAGTAACCAGTTGATATCTTCTGTGACAACGTAGGGCTGTTGCACAAGCTATGTGCCCCGGTCACACATATACACGAAGCACGAACTCAGGGAGTTTCACCTATTGCGAGAAATCGCTGAGGGCGTGACATCTCATTACAAAGAGTGGACACCAAAGACAATGTCGCAGATCTTTTGACCAACATGCTTGGCTACGCCTATGCACGAAGGTTATACTAGATCTATAGGGATTAGTCCCATGACTAGTAGGTACTAGTGCAAGTGGGAGATTGTTGGAAATGCCCTAGTCCCGAGGCATTGGTCCTTGTGTTTGTATAATACATTTGTACATTAATGTAAACTTTATGTATTATACAATTTGTGTCAAGGAAAGAAAGGCATTAATCTATTTATTATATTTCTTGTGCTATATTTTAAATAGAGTATCCAATGGACATATCCATATCCATGTTGTCAAGTGTGAGGCACTTGGCAGTAAGACCATGGATAGGGAAAACGATATGGCCATAAAGTCATCCGTAGTCTGTTCCAATCATGGGAATGAATGGAACTAAAGACTATCATTAGCCTGGTTGTATGGCGGTGTCTTACCGGTCGTAGAACATGGAATGTCAACCAGGTTAATGGGTACATGCAAAAAGGGCATGGTACTGGATCGATCCACTTAACGGGAATCTACATGGTATAGTATCACAAATGATTCTCGTGTAGTACTTGTATAAGTCCTTTGACCAGACCATATGATGGTGCTGCATGTGAAGTGGCACACTTTGGTGTACGCCCAACGGGCCTGTAAAAGGGTGCCAAGTACGGGTACGTTCGGGTGTGTCAGTGAGCATGGCAGCACTATGGATATGCAGAAGGGAATGTCACTCAGTGATTCACTGAGACGATATCATCGGCCTCTTGAAGAATGTTACTGATAAGTGTGCGGCCGCACCCAAACAAGATTGGATCTTGTTCGTGAGCATCAGTTCATTCGGTATCAAGTAAAGGTCCAGACACAAAGAGGGTGATACTTCCATGCCTCTGTGTTGGACACCGATATCAGCGACATGGGATTTACAAGTTCAAACTACTGGGTTACGTTTTCAGTTTGACTGCTTACTCCGTCTTAATTGGGGGCTGCAGTGGCTTGCTAGAGCCCGCCTGCAGTCTGTGGGCCTTCGCCCACTGCCAACATAAAGACGGACCCATTGGATCGTACACATTGAACGTCTGGACTTTAACTAGTCGGATTAAGTGTGTACTTGGAGTACACACGTTTGAAGAGAGAGAGACTGATTAATTATATTATATGAGTTAATTGGATTGATCAATATATTATAATTAATAATTATTTTGGCCTTCTCTTAATTAATTTAAAGAATTAATTTATGAGATTATTTCCTAGGTGGAAATATTATTACATGTATAGGTTTACATGTATTTCATTTTATGTCTCTCTAATTTAATCCATTGATTAAATTAATAGGTCAAATGAATTTTTAATTTAAATGTATGTAATATATTATGGTATAATATATAAGCATACATGGTTTATTAAAGTTGCATTTGAAATTAATTCAATCAAAGGATGTTAAATTGGGCTTAGGCTTAAAATGAAAAATGCCCACATGAAGTGGGATTTGTATGGCCGAAATTTATGGGATAAGTTGGCTGAAATTTTCATGCATTTGGGGAAATTATGATGTGTCAAAAGTGATGATGACCATGGTGTGTCATGTATGACCTTTTGGTAAGCAAACTTGGACTTTGCTACTTAAGATATTTTATTCATTCTTATGGTAAGAATGAAAAGAAAATATCCCATCTTCTTTTCCTTTATGTTGGTCGAATCTTTGGGTTGAATGAATGATGAGGCATCTCTTTTGATAAGAATGTGGGTCATTCTTAGGACAAAAGAGATGATGACTTATTCAAAGGACCAATTCAAAGATGGGTGACTCATTCTTTAAACCAATCAAGAATTAGTGAGTCATGAGTTTGACTTTGACATGGTAAAGTTGGACTTTGCATTATCCCATCTTTTGGCCGCCCACTTTATGGCAGGTTTGTGGAAAAATGTTTTTCACTTAAGAAGATTTTTGCCCACTTTGATGTTAGGGATTCTTTTGGTAAGAATTGGTTTTACACTTGAAAAATATGGTTTTCTATTTCTTTTTTAAAAAGAAATAGGGACAGCCATATTTTCTTCTTGTGGGCAGCTCTCTCTCCCTCTCTTCTTGTTATCCGAGTCGCTAGCACGGGTTTTGGTCCGAGAGCCGTTCGTGTACGCATCGGTGGAGGAAATCTACACTTGATTTCTGCAGTCCGCATCCGTCTCTTAGAGAGACTTTGTGGTAAGTTTTTGAAACCCTCCTTTTATGCTTTAAGTTTTTGATTTCCACATCTTAAGCTCCTGGGCCGGATTCGAGGAAATCGACGCGTATTTCCGCTTTTATCGGTCGGTTTCCCGTGACGAATCCCAACAGTGGTATCAGAGCAGGCTTTTGATCCGTGGATATCTTTAACTTGGCGGATCCCGTGTTTTAAAATTGGCGATTTTTGTGGACGGGATTCTTTTGGTTTCGGGTTTGTGATTTTGCCCCTTGAATTTTGCAAATGGAAAATTTTTGCATATTGGTTTATGCTTTGTTTATTTTTCCTATTTGTGTTTTGATTATGGAAATTTATTTTTTGCATATAGGTTTATGCTAGATTTATTTTTCCATTGCATGATTTTATTTCTTGGTGATTTAATTTCATGTTGCTAGTTTTCATGCGGAAAAAAAAAATCACGGACCGTTTCGGGTCGAAACGGGGGCAGCAGCTGCTGCACGCCAGCAGCAGGGCTGCTGCGCGGCAGCGGGGCTGCTGCTGGGCAGCAGCGCCGCGGCTGCCCCACGCGGCGGGCCGGGCTGGGTTTTAAAATTTTAATTGGTTTTAAAATTTGCGTGTTTAAATTTTGGTAATTTTTATGCGCGTGTTTTATGAATGGAATTTAATTTTCGTTCATGCGATATTTATTTTGGAAATAAATACGGTTAATTGAAATTGGTTCGGGTTTTCTTGGCACGATTACCCGGACGGCTAATTTTGGAATTCATGGTTTCCCAATTGGATTGGGAGCAATTTTGCCTGGGTTGGAGGCCCAAAGCCCGCACGGGTTTAGAACCATGATCGGCCAAAATTTGGCGATTTCAAAATAATGGCTATGGACATATTATTGAAATGGGATTAATTCATGCATTTAACATGTTTATAAATTGTATGTATTGGTTTACATGGATGTATGATTAAATGCATGAATGTATGTTTTGGGCCTTATTTATTTGGGTTGTAATATTCTTTTGGTAAGTACGGCCTACGCGCCGTTTTCTTTTTATGTAATTTTATTTTATTTGTTTATTATGAAATTATGTAAAGAAGAAGCCGATTGGATTGGCGTGCTAGAAGGATGAGGATGCGGCCCACCTGATGTCGTTCTAGTATAGGTTTACTAGAATTATATTAGGATGTAAATTTTGGCCCATAGCATTTCATTTTTATTTAATTATGCTTTATTTATTTACATGTGAGAATGTATGTACAAACCCTATTTCACCCGCCTATGCATCTAAGCCGTTATTAATTGAATCTAATAACCAAAAGGTAATTACTAAGTCTCTTAAAAGTGCTTCCCTCATTCATAACCTACTCGAAGTGGGGATAGGCCAGCTGTAGACCAACCCTCGTTGGATGCACTGGAGTATCGTCATTTTGTATTGGGTTGGAGTATTGGTTACTCTAACACTTGGATGGAGGTTTTGACTTAGCATGGGTAGTAGGATGTTCCTGGCCCTAAGCACAGATGGGTAAGTGCCAACAGACCCATCAAACCGAGAGTCCCTAGGTTGGGATTGGACGGCGTTCCTACCTAACAATTGGGGTATAGTTGTTCCAGGCCCTCGTCTGGCTATATCTTGATATAATATGGATTTCGGCCCATGAGCCCAACAACTCGAGTTAATTAATAACACGATTCATTATTAATTATAATATGGGAAGAACATGTTAAGTCCTTTATTTACACTCGTAATTTTTCTGTGTAGAAACCAATGGCTACGAATGATACTTTATCACTGCGATCTTTCTTGGAATGGGACTTGGTAAGCAACATGCTGTATGTCAGTGCTGAGTTGCTTCTTAGATGGGTCATATGATTAAGCATGATATAAGACAGATTGATCCTTATATAACTAGCCAAATGCTAGATGAAACAAAGACTAAACCCATTCATTGTAGCCAAACTACCTTTCTGAGGAACAAAAACATTAGATATGAGTAGCTGGAGTATCCTATAGTGTTCTTTTAGGTACCTTGAGTCAAGCTTAGACCAAGGAATGGAGTCCCCAAGAGGTATTCTAAACAACTCAGACACAAGCTCAGTTGCATCATACTTTCCTAAGTTCATTAGTGAAAAGCATCTATCTAATTTCACTTCATCGAGAGGTAGATTGAGCACTTCATTAAGAATTTCCTCATTAACAGGTAGTTTCATTCCTTGAAGAGTTACCTCAAAGTCTCTATTCCCTAGGTACGAGAGGGTGCCATAGAAGTCTCTAACTAGTGAATCAAAGACTGGTTCATTGAGACCTAGAAATTCTTCCCATTTCTATGCCTTAAAATACCAAACAAAAGGTTTGTCATTCTCTCTTAAATACTTCCAATCAACCTTTTTGATGGTAACCCTATCTCTAATTGCACCATTACAATAAACTGGTTTACCTGTATTGAGTTTCAAAATTTTGCATGCAGGGTCTGGGTCTGGTGCAGATGAAGCAGAACTTGAGGCTTTCTGTGATGTTGAGGATTTTGTTGCACTCTTCCTTTGTGAGTATATTTGTGCCAAGGAAGTGATTATTCTCCTTTTAGTTTCTTTCTTTTCTTCGACAGTTCTCTTCTCTCTTTCTCTTCATCTATTCTTTTGATAGATACACTTTTAATCTCTTTATAGCATTAGCAGAGCAATGCTTCATTGTGCTTATGTAAAGGGGAAAGATTACAGAGTAGGTTTCTGAAATGGATTAGGTAAAGGTTTGATTTCATGAGAGAGATCTGTTCAATGTTTTGATTTCATGGAAGAGTAGAAGTGCAGGTTTGCATGAAAAGGTTTGGAAGTTGGCGCCTTAAACAGAACGGTGCCGTTTTTGGAGAGGAGAAGGTCAAGCAAGGAAGTTGGTTTCTTTTCTTCTCTTCCTTCTCTTAATTATATTGGGCTTGGAATAATAATTTGATTAGCCCATTAGCCTAAGCATCATTGTTAGTCCAACCATAAAGTATATATATATATATACCTTTTTGAGCTTATATTAAGTGACAAAAATATTTTTATGATTAATTTTTAATTCTAATCTTGATCCGATAGTAAAATTTCAATGAATTTTACGCAGCCCAAACTTATAATAAAAATTAGTTATCATTAAATTTGCTTTTTCTCACACAATATTATTTTTCATATATTGGTGCAGACATGGCCATTTTCATTCTCAACTCATTGAATTTGGCTTCACATATAGGTTTTGTGAAAATATCTGCAATTTGCTCATCTGTAGGAACAAAGTCTAAGTAAACATCACCTTTTTGTACATGATCTCTGATGAAGTGATGATTTATGTCAATATGCTTTGTTCTTGAATGTTGAATAGGATTCTTTGTTAAATTTATAGCACTAGTATTATCACATCTAGTTGGGATATGATCATACTTTATGCCATAATCTTCAAGATGTTGCTTCATCCATAGTATTTGTGCAACACAACTACTTACAGATATGTATTCAGCTTCTGTTATTGACATTGCTGCTGTTGACTGCTTTTTACTTGCCCGTGAAACCAGTGCTTCTTCTAGAAATTGACAGGTACCTGAAGTACTTTTTCTGTCTGGTTTGCATCCAGTATGATCAGCATCACTGTATCCTATAAGATCAAAATTTTCACATTTTGGATACCAAATCCCAATTTCTTGATTACCATTAAGATACTTAAGAATCCTGTTAACAGCCTTCAAGTGAGACTCTTTGGGATTTGCTTGAAATCTTGCGCATAAGCATACGTTAAATTGTATATCAGGTCTATTAGATGTTAAATCGAGTAGAGAACCAATCTTACCTTGATATTTTTTGGTATCTACACTTTTACCTTCCTTATCCTTATTTAGAGAGATTGATGTACCAATTGGTATTTTTGCAGGTTTAGAATTCTCCATTCCATGCTTCTTAATGAGCTTTTTAGTATATTTTGATTGGCATATAAATGTTCCCTTCTTGCCTTGCTTTAGTTGATGACCAAGAAAGAAATTTAGCTCACCTATCATAGACATTTCAAATTCAATGCTCATCTCTTGTGAGAACTCCTTGCACAACAAATCGTTAGTAGAATCAAATATAATATCATCAGTATATATTTGAACAAGTAATATATGATTCTTTTCATGCTTTATAAACAATGTTGTGTCAACTTTCCCATGAATAAAATCCTTTTTGAATAAGAATTTACTTAACCTTTCATACCATGCCTTTGGTGCCTGTTTTAATCCATACAAAGCTTTAGTTAGCTTGTATACATGGTTAGGATGTTGACAATCTTCAAATCCTGGTGGTTGCTTTACATAGACTTTTTCATTGATGTAGCCATTGAGGAATGCACTTTTTGCATCCATTTGATAGAGTTTGAAGTCTTTGTAGCATGCATATGCACATAGCATTCTATTTGCTTCTAATCTGGCCACTGGAGCAAATGTTTCATCATAGTCAATTCCTTCTTGCTGGTTATATCCTTGTGCCACTAGTTTGGCTTTGTTTCTGACAACTTTGCCAGATTCATCTAGTTTGTTTCTAAATAGCCATTTAGTTCCAATTACTGATTGTTTTTCAGGTTTTGGAACAAGCTTCCAGACATTGTTTCTTTTAAACTGATCCAGTTCTTCTTGCATAGCCATCATCCAGCTTTCTTCTGATTCAGCTTCCTTGAAATTATTTGGTTCAATATCAGAGACAAATGCTATATTGGAAAAATATTCTTTTAGTGGTCTCCTAGTCATCACTATGTGAGAGGGATCATCAATAATGATCTCCTTGGAGTGATGTCTGTGATATTTGAAATCTTTTGGCAGATCATCATATTGATTCTCTTGAATCTGCAATTCTTACACATTATGCTCATTTTGATCACTAGAAATGTTTTCTTTTTGCAAAACACTTTCATTATTTTCTGTGTGTTCAACCTGCGAGTCAAATATCTCAAGAGTATCCTCAAATTCATTATTTGGGAGTTAGTTTCTTCAAACACAACATGCATGGACTCATCAATGGTGAGAGTTATCTTATTAAAGACTCTAAATGCTTTGCTATGCAATGAATATCCCAAGAAAATACCTTCATCTAACTTAAAGTCGAATTTATTAAGATATTCCTTGTTGTTAAAAATAAAACATTTACAACCAAATGGATGGAAATAACCAATATTAGGTTTTCTACTATTCCATAACTCATATGGTGTTTTCTTTAAAATGGGTCTTATTAAAGCTTGATTTAGAATATAACATGCAGTGTTCACAGCTTCTGCCCAAAAATGTTTTGGTAAATTATTTTCATTGAGCATGGTTTTTGTCATTTCTTATAAAGTCAAATTTTTCCTTTCAACAACACCATTTTTTTAAGGAGTTCTAGGAGCCGAGAAGTTGTGGGATATTCCATGGTCAGAGCAAAACGTTTCAAAAAGACTGTTTTCAAATTCTTTTCTATGATCACTTCTAATGGCTTTAATAGAAGTGTTTTTCAAATTCTGAAGCTTTTTGCACAAGGCAGAAAATTTTTGAAAAGCTTCATCTTTTTAACTCAAAAATAATGTCCATGTAAAACGTGAGTAGTCATCTACAATGACTAATGTATATCTCATGCCACCTAAGCTTGTTGGTTGAATTGGACTAAGCAAGTCTAAATGCAATAGTTCTAAGGTTCTAGAGATAGAAAAAATTCCTTTAGAACTAAAAGAACTTCTGGTTTGTTTCCCTCTTTAACATGCATCACATATATGAGTTTTATCAAACTTAATTTCTGGTGAACCTTTAACAAGATCTTTCTTTGAAAGCTTTGAAATAACATGCATCCTAGCATGACCTAGTCTACGATGCCACAACCAACTCTCCTCCTCTTATGAAATTAAGCAGTGATCATTACTAAGAATACTTGAATTCAAAAGATAAATATTTCCTATCTAGGAACTTCAAGTAGAGTTTTACTATTATCGGCTTCCACAATTTCACATTTTTTAGAATCAAATATTAACTTTTGATTTTTGTCACAGAGTTGACTTAAAGTTAGAAGATTGAATTTCAATCCATCGACTAGAGAAACATCATCAATGCATGGATTGTTTCTAATCTTTCCTTTGCTGATAATCTGTCCTGCTAGATTATCTCCAAACTTTATAGTTCCTCCTTTAACTTATTTCATGGAAGTAATATCTTCCATCACTAGTCATATGTCTAGAGCACCCACAATCAATATACCACTTTGAGTCTCCAAGAGTGTTCTTTAGACATACCTACAAAATAAATTAAGTAGATTTAGGTACCCAAATACTGTTGGGTCCTTTAGGGTTAGAAACATTTTTATCTTTAGGAACCCATATGGTTTTCTCTTTGTATTTTCCCTTTCAAAAATACAATCACCAATTACACGTCCTTTAAGATTATAATGGTAACATGTAACATCCTTCTTTTTCTTAAGTTGATATGATTGATTGTGTTTTGAAGAATGATTTTGGTGATAAGAAACAAAGTTAACATTATGTAATCGTTTCGGCTTGTAACTATGTTGTTGTTTAGGCCTATATTTATGAACTTTTTAAGAGAGTGTAGGCCTTTGTGGGTTCTTGTGTGCAATCTTTTTTTTTTTGAAAGAGATTGTTGGTTTGGTTGCACAAATTGCACCCTTTTTGGCTTAGAGAAATGGGAGTGTTGGACATGTATATCTTTCTGGTTTGGTTTGTGACTTTTACTATGCTTTTGAAGTATGGGTTCGGAGAATATAATTTGCATAGTAGAAGTGGAGGAAGGGCAAAATATGATAGCTTTTTGAGGATTTTATGGGGGTATCCTATCATTATAACCAATTCCAAATTTATCATTCAGATTTTTTTGGGAATCCAAAATCACGTTTAGCATATTTTCACCATTAGTGAATTTGCTAATAATGTAATCTAACTTCTCACATTTCTTTTCTAAATGAGATAACCTACTGATAAGTTCAAGATTAGAGTTTTCTAGAAAACTCACTTTCCTCTGTAGCTCAAGCTTATCAGATTCTTTTTCTAACAGCCTATTTTCATAGTCCTTACACTTAGCAGTTATCTCAAGTTTATCATTATGCATTCTAAAAAATTCTTGTATAAGATCATTATGAGACAAAGTTTGTAGAATTATCTCATCTTCCTCATTTTCATCTTGATGTGATGATTTTGGTGAATCATCGTTTGCCATGAAGCATATTTGGGCTTTCTCTTGCCTTTGATCCTCATCATCATCGAAGCTGGATTCATCACTGTCACTCTAAGTTGCTACCATAGCTTTCTTGGCCTTTTTCTTGAATTTATTTTTCAGCTTCAGACAATCGGCTTTGAAATCACTAGGTTTTTTACATTCAAAACATGTAATTTCCTGTTTTAAGTCTTTCTTTGCTTTATCAGCCTTGTTGATGTTGAATTGCTTCCTGTAAGATGTTTTGCCTCTATTTTTGTTTCTTACGAATTTTCTGAACTTCCACATGTAAGCGCCGGAATTTTCTAGACTTAAAAAAAATTGTGTCACACGACTGTAGTTACAGTCGTGCGACTGTATTTATAGTCGTGTGACTGTAATTGAAAAATTACAGTCGTATGACTGTAAATGCAGAGTAGGTACAGCAGCCCATACCTTGAGAATTAAAAAATGGGTTTGATTTGAGGGGCAATTAATGCCAGATTTGCAGCAAGAAAGATCAGAAATAAAAGGGAGAAGGAAGAGAGAGTGAAGGACTTTTGGACTCTGGGATTTTGGCTGAATTTAGAGAGAAGAAATTGGTAGGGAAAAGAGAGAAAAAGAAAAAAAAAACCCAACTAAACATCATCTTTTTCTCCTCTTTTTCTTTTGATTATTAAGTGTTAAAGTTTAAAACCGGATAGAAATCATAGGTTAACAATTTGACACTTCAAACTCAATCAATTTCAGACTTTAAATTTGCTAAAATCCGTGACATTTTAGAGAATTTTAGACAACTCTTGAAACCTCAGCACTTAAGGGAAAAGAAGCAATTTGGAGGAAATTAGGGAGTTTCCAGCAGTCAAACCAACGGTGGATCAGCACCACAAAGGTAATTATACCTCAAACCTCCATTTTGCTCCTTTTTCTGGGTGATATGATTTTATGCATAAAATATATTTTTTCGAACTTGCTGTTTCTGGAAATCAAGAACAGTCGTACAACTGTTCTGATGGCAAAGAACAGTCGCGCGACTGTATATATGGTCGTATGAGTGTTCTTGATTTCCCACGGATTTTAGTTTTATTTAAATAAATTTTGATGATTTTTTGCAAATGGAAGGACTACAGTCGCACGGCTGTAATTACAGCCGCACGACTGTAATTCTTGTCCAGGAGTAGAATTTCCAGAATAATCCCCAAAAATTTCCAAAAATCATAAAAATTCAGAAAAATAAAAAAAATCATCGAAAATGAATTTTGTTGTGTGCATTCACGAACTTAGATTTAATTTTCGATGTTATTGCATTTAGAACAATACAACGACAGAGACCCGATTCTCCTGAAAACCGACCTACCTTACATGTTAAATTAAAGTAAACTGTGAAAAGAAAATGTTTTCAAAAATGATATTCTCACAAATCAAAAATATAGGGACGTTTCAAAACTGTTTTCTTAGTCTAATCGGGTCGGCTAACCGAGCCGACCCAGTTATCCCCAATTCCATGTCCCCGAACTCCTTAAAATCCCATTCTGTCTAATTTGGGTCCTATTTGTGGCATGCTATAAATTGTGCTAACCATTTGTTTTGCAGCTTTTAATTTCTTTCATTTTTATTTTTTTGATGTAATTAATAGATTAATCTGCGTATTTTAGACGATTGTAATTCTTAGATCATCGTGTATTTCAGGCGCTTGTAAAGTGAGGTTGAGAGTTTTTATTTTTATTCAATTGGGTTGTAATAATTTATTTATTCACTACTTTTTTACTTTATTTTGATTTATGTGTACGCTGTATGCTTTAATTTAATAAAAATCAACTTTAGAATTTTAAAATACTATCTATGAACATTGGCCAAATTTTATTTTGATTAGACATGAAATAAGGGACTTATCCGGACCTAGATCTCTAGAAAGCGTAGCGGCCTTTATCTGGTTCAGCTACGCTATAACTTTCTGGTTGAGATGAGCTAGGTGGCGACTCCTACACTATCTATCGAGACTTCGGTCTCGGTTCTTTTATGAAACAATTTAATTTTCCAAAAATGAATTTCCATTCCAAAAACCCTACGCGGGGGAGGGTTGCCCGATCTTGAGGCTCCCTTCCGAGAGAGTCCGTGCGCCTGAAAAAACATCGTCCGCTCACAGTGGCGACTCCGCTGGGAATTTCTTACAAAAGTTTTCTTAAAACTTAAAAGAATTTGACAAGCCCTGAAAAGTGTCTAATCAAAATAAGGTGGGTGATTCTTGTATGGTATTTTATTTTCCATTTTTTTAGTTAGACATCCTTGCATCAGGTTAAGTATCCAATTTTAGCTCGGTGAATTGTTGAAGTGTCGCCTATGTTCCTCTTGGTCTTAGGGGCATGGATACGAAACCCCAATTGTAGCCTCGTACGAACCCCTTCTTTCGGACCCTTGAGTAGGGTGAAGTGAGGAGTATATTTTGCTATGCGATCCTTGATTTTAACCCGACTTGGACCAAACTCATATAGGCAACCTTAGTTGGATTCCCTTCGGATACCAAAATAAATTGTGTGAATGCTATAAATCGCGCCTTCATCATCCCCGGTTGATGATTGAAGAGAACCCCTCCTAGGACTAGGTTAGAATTTTCTCAAAAATTGACCACGTTTGGAGGAATAAGGTGGGAGGAATACGCTTCGTGTGCTATGTGTTTCTCGCCCTCCTATGACATACCATTATCGCCATTTTCATGAACATGACATGCCATACACGTAAAGCATTTGTGTGATACTAACTCACATCTTTTGTGCAGCCACTTGTATTTTATTTTCGTGTATGAAAGCATTAAATTATCTGTGCGACATTCATACTAACCATTTCTTTTGCAGCCATAACAGTACATTTGTGTGTTAGCATTTTAACAAAGCATACACAACATCATTATGTATGCCATGCATCATAACCACATTTTTGTGCAGCCATTTGCATTTTATGTCACATAGGCATTCATATCATCTCATCTCATTTAAATTAGAGACATTCCAAGGATGCCCATCACGATCATTTCATTCCATAACATATCGGGTATCCAAAAACTACTCGTGTTTTACCTGTGCACCGGAATGCATTTGGCCATTTCACCATACCATGTCATTCAATATAAGACCACAATGGTCCTAGGTCTATTCCTGTGTGACGGTTCACATTCGGTCATCATATTAGCATCATACCCATTCATCATAGGCGTCACGGTAACACCGAAATTCTGCTTGCGCATCATGGTTCATATCGGACCACTTCATAACATTGTGAAAACATTTAAGATACTCCTCGAGTGCCAAATTAGTACACATATAGGGGCATTTCATAATATCACCAAATCATGCAAGGTATTCCTCGAACGCCTAACCTCTATCCGTGTCCCTAGTCACACGTGACTTTCTTATAACATCACTTCAAATCATATGCCTCAAAAGCATCAGAACTCTGTCCATGGGGTGGCCCTATGTGACCATTTCATGTCATATCATAGACCTGTAAACCATCAAAACCCTACCCGTGTATCAGCACACATGCAACCATTCCACAAAATTCACTAGGTGCTCCAAAGGTGCTGAACCCTTGTCCGTGTGGCGGTCCACACCTGATCTTTTTGCATTATCTCTTGTATGGCATTGGGTATTCTTGGAATGTCCGAAAATAAAAATAATAAATAGAGATCATCCTCATCATCATTTCACTCACGGCATCATTTCATTCATACATCATAAATCACCTTTAGTGTATCACTCTTTATGTCACCATTACATTCAATCATTGCCCCTAACATTTCCCATGTGATGTCAAGCAGAGTAAACTAGAGCGACCTAAGACAAGATCTCAGGCTCTGAGGGCTGTTGGGGAATAAAGAGCAGTAGAAACAGAAAGTGAATCTAATTCCGGGGAAGAATTTGAGGTGGCCTCTCCAACACCAAGTCTTACTGATGCCCTAAAGGATTTCTTGAGATCTTAGGATTTCTAAGACATGTTGAAGGAAGAGATGCGGGCTGTTGTGAGAGAAGTTGGTGAAACTGGTGCTAGTGGAGCTGGAAAGGAAAGGGGGCTGAATCATCTCAGCAAGGTGCCGATACGTCGGCTAGTCTGGAGAAGCTGTAAGAAATTAAGGCAGCTATGGAGAGAAAAATGAATGCCAAATGTTCAGAACTGGATGAGGTTGTGGCCCAGCTGAAGAAAGGGGCCAGTGTCAATTCGGACTCCAAGAAGGGGCTTAATGTAGATGCCATGATCAGCAAAGGCATCGAGACATTTCTTATTGGCTTTCAAGTGCCAAAAGTTCCCTCCTACAAGGGGCTAGGTTGACCGGAGGCCCATGTGAATCTCTATTCATGAGTCATGCTGACGGCAGGTGCCAATAAGCAACAACTTATCAATCTCTTCCCAACTACACTCGAGGGAGGAGCGTTGAGCTGGTACAATTCTTTATCTAAAGAAGAGCAATCAGACTGGGAGGCTTTATCGATGGCTTTTATCAAATACTACAGCTTTAATACCAAGATTCAGGTGAAGCTGTACGACCTGGAAAGAGTTAAGCAGAAGGCAAATGAGCCCTTTGATGAATACTATCAATGGTGGATGAACAAGATGGTCTTGCTAAAAAACCGCCCTGACGAGGATGAATTGATCCAGAAGATGATTGACAGCAGTAGGGACATCTTAAAGAATAACATGAAGTTCCACCTCTTCAGTGAGCTCAGCGAAGTATATAGTATGGCTATGAAAATTGAACGTGATGAGGAGGAGAAAGTAACAAGCCACAAGGGTGGTAGAAGTTCAGGATATAGCTCCGGGTTCAGGTCAACAGCTGTGGTCAGGTCTGATAGCGGTTCTAGCTCAGGTTCTGGAGGTAAGGGGGGCCAAATTTCAGAGGTAAAGTAGGTCGAGGTTGGCGCGGTAACCCAGTAGCAAGGCAATCAAAGTAGAAATCCCGGAGGACGGGGTATATCCCCTTGGGCTCTCCCCTTAGTTAAAGTGCAGAAATGGAGGCTTGTTGCAGTCCCTGAGACCATTTGAGAAACCTGCTGATGTGGATAAAGATAATTTCTGCACGTACCATGTTTTGACTAGCCACAGAACCAATAATTGCTACAAATGAGGGACACCATCCAAAAACTGATTGATGAGGGGAAATTATAGGAGCCACCTAAACCCAGTATAAAGACTAACTCGTTGCCGGCACTTGATAAGCGGGTTAATATGGTACACTCAGGATTGCTGGCCAATTTCATTTTTGGTCAAGTCCTACAGGCGATTCCTACTATACAGTCTGTAGCAATCGGTGAAGCTGAGGCAGAGTTAGGATGTGTGGGGCAAACAGAACAGAAATAGATTAAACCTGTAAAAGTTTAAATGACCTCGACTCGGAGGACAGATATAAGGAGTTTGGTGGGGATGAGATAGTTAAGCCTCCAGTTATTGAAAAGCTGAATTCAAGAAGTGCAGAATGTGACCCAAAGTGGCAGGGTTTATCAACCAGCGGTCCAATTGAAAGACAAGGCCCCAGTGACAGCACATCAACATAGGAGGGAGTTGAGAAGGAAGAACTGGTTATTTCTCAATTAAAGAAAAACCCTGCCCAAGCTAGTTTGTGGCATCTACTATTGACCTCTAAAGAGCACATAGCGGCCTTAGTGAGGAAGTTGTCAGAAATTGAGGTTTCCCCTATTGCATCACCAGAAGCCATATGTTGTCTGCTAGATGAGATCCATTCTGGGTCTCCTGACATCGTTTTTTCTGAAAAAGATCTGCCCAACGAGGAAAAGGCTCAAAATAAGGCTCTCTACACCAGAGCCCATGTCATGAAAAAGTAATGCCATGTCTGATGGTGGACGATGGGTCAGCATTGAACATATATCCATTAAAAAGCTACCATGTTTGGGCTTGAGTGAAGATTCCGTAAAGAAGTCCTCAACAATGATCAAGGCATATGATGACTCCAAAAGAACAGTGATTGGAACTTTCGAAGCCGAAGTAGAGGTCAGGCCAGTCAAGTCAATAGTCGTTTTCACTGTGATAGACATCTCGGTCACTTTCTCCCTGTTGTTGGGAAGACCATGGTTCCACCCATTAGGAGGTGTCCCCTCTACTCTACATCAGAAAATAAAGTTCTCGATAAATGGGGAGATTGTGACTATTGAGGCAGATGCCCAATCCATGATTGCTACCATAAATGAAGGAGTCATATCATTTGGCGGATTCCAAATCGCCATGGTTGGGGAAGAGGAAGCCATGGACGCCCTAATGGTCATTTATAAAGACTATATGCCCGAGTGGCTGTCAGATATTTGCATAAGCACAACTTTGTCCCGGGCATGGGACTCGGAATTAACCTACAAGGGGTGCCTGAGTTTAACATTGACTCGAGAAAACTAAAACAATTCAAGCAAGGGTATGCAGAGAAACATCTGACCGGAAGAATCAGAGAAGAGGTAAGAATGGCAAACCTATGATGAAGCCATTCATAAAGGCAGGAGAAGAACTGTATAATGGCCAAGCTGAGCCAGTGAGGGTTGGGACAATTTTATGATATTTTCTGATGTTGTGGACTTTAAGAAGAGCCGGGAAGAACTAGTAGCCCCCGTGATGGCGGAAGAGGTAATTGCTAAGTCTGTTGTTCTACAAAATGAGCTGCCTTAAGAGATAACACAAGCAGTGAAGGTACCCAAGCAGAAATCTGAAGAGAAAGTCTGCCATGAATCAGTTGAAGCAATTTCAGGGGCACTGACTGCTACCTTAAGCAAGGCGTTTGGAAGTCTAAAGAAGGGTTTGAAGAAGAGCTGATGACCAAGGTGAACTTGGATTTTGTGGTTGCTAAGATAGCCGAGATCATGAAGAAGGCTAAGGTACAGATGGCTAAAATCAAGGAGACCATTATTCCTGTTGACCAAGGAGCCAAAGTAGCTATAGATCTGGATGATGTGTTGGAGCTGTATGGGAAAGCTGAAGAAGTGCAAGGCCCTCCACCTATGGAGGATGAAAATGATTTTGTTGTATCTATTTCTTCCATTTTCAATGTGAATGATGTACTCTATAACAAGTTTAATGTAATGAAATCTCAGTTTGCTTACTTGTGTGATGTTTATCCTGATAATTCTGTGCAGGCATTTGACATCAAGCATATTTAGCATTCATGACACTACGTTGCATGAAATCAACATAAGTACAGATGAAAACCCCGAAATGGTATTCATTTCATGTGAGCTAAAACCCGAGGAAGAAAGAGAATTAACAATAATATTGCAAAAACATGTTAAAGCTTTCGCTTGGTCGTACGAGCACATGCCGAGTGTAAACATGGAAATAACAGTTCACAAGATTCCAATGGACCCTAAGTTTAAGCCAGTGAAGCAGAAACTAAGAAGATTGAGGCTAGAATGGGCTACGTTGGTGAAAGAAGAAGTGGCTAAGCAGATGGAAGCCAAGTTCCTTGAAGTGGTGGAGTATCCAAAATGGCTAGCCAATATTGTCCCAGTACCTAAAAAGGATGGAAGGGTCAGAGTATGCGTCAACTACAAGGATCTGAATAAGGCGTGCCCAAAAGATAATTTCCCATTGCCTCATATTGATGTCCTGGTTTATAGTGCAGCTAAATCTACAATGTATTCCTTCATGGATGGGTTTTCAGGATACAACCATATCCTGATGGATGTAATTGATAAAGTGAAGACATCATTCATTACACTTTTTGCTACAGAGTAATGCCTTTCAGATTCAAGAACGCTGGAGCCACTTAACAGAGCGCTTTTACAACTTTGCTGCATGATATGATCCACAAAGAAGTTAAAGTGTATGTCAATGATATGCTTGTTAAATCAATGACCCGGGAGGAACACCTTGTTATCATGGATAGATTTCTTACACGCATTGAAAAATATAACTTGTGACTTAACCCTAAGAAGTGCATATTTGGGGTCACATCAGGGAAGCTATTGGGTCATGTAGTTAGCCACAGAGGAATATAAATGGACCCAGATAAAATCAAAGCTATTCAAGACATGCCAGCTCCAAAGACAGAGAAGGAATTATGCTCATTCTTGGGCTCCTTACAGTACGTCAGTCGCTTCATAGCACGGTTGACTTCCCCTTGTTAGCCAATTTTCAAACTATTAAAGAAAGATCAGCTGATTGTGTGGGATGAAAGATGTCAGTTGGCATTCGAGAAAATTAAAGCTTATTTGGTAAATCCTCCAGTTCTGAGCCCACCAATTCCAGGGAAGCCTTTAATCTTGTATTTGGCCGTTGAAGATTCATCCATAGGGGCAATGTTGGTGCAAGAACAAGATGGCAGGAAGGAGTACCCTATTTACTACCTCAACAAGAAGCTGCTAGAATATGAAACCAAATACACGCTGGTGGAGAAGACATCTGTGGCAATGATCTGGTTGACCAAGAAGTTACGCCATTACTTCTAGTCATACAAAGTCCAAGCTTTAGCCAAAGTGGATCCAATGAAGTACCTGTATGAAATACTGGTGTTGGTTGGGAAATTATCTAGATGGCTCCTACTCTTGTTAGAATTTGACATTGAATATATCACTAAGAAAACCATTAAAGGGCGAGCCGTAGCAGAGTTTCTAGCAAATCAGCCACTGGAATCATATTACATAGAGAATTTGGAGTTCTCGGATGAACAACTAGCCATGGTGGAAGTAAAGAGATGGGTTATGTGCTTCGATGGTGCTGTGAATAGGAAAGGTGTTGGAATCGGGGTAATCATAGCAACATCGGACAGTGAAATCATTCCTTTGTCAAAGAGGTTGGATTTTCCTATAACCAACAATGGAGCAGAGTATGAAGCATGCTTATTTGGGATGGAAGCTCTATTGACACTAGGGGAAAATGATGTCTTGATTGTAAGAGATTCACTTTTAGTGATTAAACAAGCTTTAGGCAAATGGGAGTTGAAAGAAGAAGCCTTACGGCCTTACTTGGAGCTGCTACAGTACAGAAAAGAGTTATTTGTCCAATGTGAACTCAGACATGTCCCTAGGGATGAGAACAAGATGGCTGATACACTAGCAACACTATCTTATGTGTGGAAAAATCCAGAAGAAACTCAAGTACAACCACTAGTTATAGCAACTTCCAGACAACCCTGCTTCAAAGTGCACGAAGTAATGGAATTGACAACTGAAGAAAAGCCATGGTTCTTTGATATTTACCAATATGTGAAGGAAGGAAAATATCAAGAAGGAGCCAGTGCTACTGCTAAGATGTCATTAAGAAAGCTAGCCAGTCAGTTCAGAATCTTTGAAGATAGACTATACAAGAGAACAGCAAATGGTGTTCTTTTGAAGTGCCTGATAGAATAGGAGGCAGAAATAGTGATGCAACAAGTACACACCGGGTCCTGCGGGCCACATATGAATGGACTCGCTATGGCCAGGAAGATAATGAGGTAGGGGTATGTCTGGATGACTATGCAGGTAGATTGTATAAGGAAAGTAAAGAGGTGTCACAAGTGCAGATCTATGCTAACATCAGTCATCTTCCACCACTCGAACTACAGAATTTGGCATCTCCTTGGCCATTTTCAGTATAAGGGATAGATATGACTAGTTAAATTCATCCTGCAGCATCTAATGGACACCGATTCATAGTCGTGGTAGTTGATTACTTCTCAAAATGGATGGAGGCAGAATCCTTCACTAGTGTAATAGCCAATCAGATGTAAAGTTCATCCAGAAGAACATCTTTGCTTGATATGGGGTTCCCCATCATATAGTGACTGACAACGGAGTGCAGTTTCAAGGGGCAATAGCTGAGTTACTTGCAAAACATGGGATTGAGCACCATATAGGCCCTAAGCTAATGGCGTAGTGGAAGCAGCTAATAAGGCGATAAATAAAATCTTATCGAAAATGGTAACCACCTATAGAGATTGGGCTGACAAAGTGCCGTATGCTTTTCTGGGGTTATAGAACCAGTGTCAGAACGCCAATGGGAGAAACTCTATATGCCTTGGTGCATGGTATGGAAGCAGTATTGTCAGTAGAAATAGAGCTTAAGTCACTCAGAGTCGCTTTGGAAGCTTAACTACCAAAGACTGAATGGACATAAGCTAGATACGAGCAGTTGGTGGTGCTAGATGAAAAGCGGCTGAAAGCACTAAATCATCTACAGATGTATCAACGCAGAATGGCCAGAGCCTACAATCGAAATGTGAAGTGCCCCAGGCAGCAGGTGAAAGCGGGGGACTTGGTTCTGAACAATTAAGGCCTTCAAATGTCGATGTTAGGGGGAAATTCAGGCCTAATTGGGAAGGACCTTATGTTGTGAAGAAAGTGTTATCGAAAGGCGATGTCAGCATCATGGACATGGACGAAAATGAGTTCATAAATCTTGCCAACCAACATCGCTTAAAGCTTTATCATGTCTTAAAAAAAAGTCTACTAGGCTAAAAACTCAAAAAGAGCGGCCTAGGCAAAAGTTAAGACACGAGAGAAAATGATCAGTCGGAAAATCTGAAAAGGACGACTGGTGACGGATTCTGGCTCTGTGTGGAGTGTATACCATTTTTGGAACCAATCTTTTCAAATATACTTATTTTGATTTTATCCATGAAGTGAAATGTTTGTTTAAATATATTTGTACACTTATGTCAAATGCATAAACAAAGTTATCTTTCTTAAACATCCATCTAAGGAAAGCGCTTTGCATTTAACTGTTTGAACATATCACATTAGTTAGCAATGGAGATGTACTAAATACATACAATCTGAAATCTTTTACCATCCTCCAAATCTAATTCATCTTTCCAAAGAGTAACAGTGGTTGTCCAAGAACTTGACCATTGAAGAAATCAGGTTGAGTTGAAGCTACACTGGCCTGATGAGTTGCTCCTTTCATATGCTCTCTTGATCTGATTCTGTGAAACCTTATTTTTTTCTACCATTAATGGCTTCTAACCAGAAATTGAACCCCAATGCTGCTCCATATAGCATTTTTCTGCATCATATTATCACCAGAAGGATGATGGGACAAGTGACCATGACGCCATTTTAGTTGGTCTTTGTTCATCTTATACTTTAAAAAAAAGCTCGTTGGGGTGAAAACTGAAAAGGTGCCTCAGGCAAAAGTTAGAGCAGCTTGCTGGGCTGAACACCCACATTAGGCAACCCAGGCAAATTTTAGAGTGCTTCTAGATTCATAAATCACAGGGACAAAAGGCAAAGTCTCTCCATCATCTCCCCAGCAAGATTCCCCATATTATTCCCCAGCAGAACATTTACAAGGGACACTATGATCTTTTCCCCAGTAGTTGTCACGCATCCCCAGCAATCATCTTATTTCCCCAGCAGTCCTCATATGTTTTCAACAAGGAAAAGCCCTGTGTGAAGAGTGTCTTACACCGGCTGGGGGCAAAACATATCTTCCCCAGTAGAAAGGAGAAGCATCAATATTAAACAAACAATGAGAAATGCATCATTTAGGATCCATTCACATATGCATCATCACGCATTTATACACAACCTACACAGAGCATTCATCCCTAGCTAGTCTTCATTCTTGATCGAAGGGGTAAAACTTTTTGTTCAAAATCTCTCGATCAAGGAATGAAGACTCACTATTTCAAGTGCAGGAATTCGTCATCATTGTCTCAGACATGGATAGATCAACAGCAGATCCGCCTCGGGTAACATAGACCCGGTATCGGCCCAGATCAGCTTTATTTCAAATCCCCAGCAGATCCACCTCAGGTAACCAAGATTCGGTATCGGCCCAGATCAGCTTCATCCTAGATCCCCAGCAGATCCGCCTTGGGTAACATAGACCCGGTATCAGCCCAGATCAGCTTCATTTCAAATCCCCAGCAGATCCGCGTTGGGTAACATAGTCCAGGTATCGGCCCAGATCAGCTTCATTTCAGATCCCCAGCAGATCCACCTCGGGTAACATAGACCCAGTATCGATCCACATCAGCTTCATCCTAGATCCCCAGTAAATCCGCCTCGGGTAACATAGACCTAGTATCGGCCAAGATCAGCTTCATTTTAGATCCCTAGTAGATCCACATTGGGTAACATAGACCTGTTATCAGCCCATATCAGCTTCATTTCAGATCCCTAGCAGATCCGCCTCGGTAACATAGACCCGGTATCGGCCTAGATCAGCTTCGTTCCAGATCCCCAGCAGATCCGCCTCAGGTAACATAGACCCGGTATCGGCCCAAATCGGCTTCATTCCAGATTCCCAGCAGATCCACCTCGGGTAACATAGACCCGGTATCGGCCCAGATCGGCTTCATTCCAGATCCCCAGCAGATCCACCTTGGGTAACATAGACCTGGTATCGGCCCAGATCAGCTCGATTCCAGTTCATCTTCAACCTCACCTTGGGTAACCTAGACCTAGTATCGGCTTATTTCATCCATTAAACACAGTACATCATCACAACAGTGAGACTTCAACAAGTCAATTGCACGTTTTCTTTCTTACGTCTACGGCGCTTCAATTTGTGCTCTCAAATTCATCACCTTAGGTATTTTAGACCTGTTATTGGGTGTCAAATTTGATCACACAAGGGGCAGCTGTAAGCGCCGGAATTTTCCAGACTTAAAAAAATTTATGTCACACGACTGTAGTTATAGTCATGTGACTGTAATTGAAAAATTACAGTCGTACGACTATAAATGCGGAGTAGGTACAGCAGCCTATACCTTGAGAATTTAAAAATGGGATTGATTTGAGGGGCAATTAATGCCCGAATTTGTAGCAAGAAAGATCAGAAATAAAAGGGAGAAGGAAGAGAGAGTGAAGGACTTTTGGACTCTGGGATTTTGGCTGAATTTAGAGAGAAAAATTGGTAGGGAAAAGAGAGAAAAAGGAGAGAAAAAGAAAAAAAAAAACCTAACTAAACATCATCTTTTTCTCCTCTTTTTCTTTTGATTCTTGAGTGTTAAAGTTTAAAATCGGATAGAAATCATAGGTTAACAATTTGACACTTCAAACTCAATCAATTGTAGACTTTAAATTCGTTAAAATCCATGACATTTTGAAGAATTTTGGACAACTCTTGAAACCTCAGCATTCAAGGTAAAAGAAGCAATTTGGAGGCAAATGAGGAGTTTCCAGCAGTCAAACCAATGGTGGATCAGCGCCACAAAGGTAATTATACCTCAAACCTCCATTTTGTTCCTTTTTCTAGGTGATTTGATGTGATTTTGTGTATAAAACAAATTTTTTTGGACTTGCTGTTTCTGGAAATCAAGAGCAGTCGTACGACTGTTCTTATGGCAAAGAACAGTCGCACAACTGTATATATGGTCGTACGAGTGTTCTTGATTTCCCGCGGCTTTTAGTTTTATTTGAGTAAATTTTGGCAATTTTCTGCAAATGGAAGGACTACAGTCGCATGACTGTAATTACAGTCGTACGACTATAGTTACAATCTCACTGCTTTAATTATAGCCGCACGACTGTAATTCTCGTCCAGGAGCCGAATTTCCAGAATAATCCCTAAAAATTTTCAAAAATCATAAAAATTCAGAAAAATCAGAAAATCATCAAAAAAGAATTTTGTTGTGTGCATTCACGACCTTAGATTTAATTTTCGATGTTATTGCATTTAGAACAACACAACGACGGAGACCTGATTCTCCCGAAAACCGACCCACCTCACATGTTAAATTAAAGTAAACTGGGAAAAGAAAATGTTTTCAAAAATTATTTTCTCACAAAACAAAAATACAGGGACGTTTTAAAACTGTTTTTCAGGTCTAATCGGGCCAGCTAACCGAGCCGACCCGATTATCCAAAATTGTATGTCCACGAACTCCTTAAAATCCATTTCTATCTGATTTGAGTCCTATTTGTGGTGTGCTATAAATTGTACTAACCATTTGTTTTACAGCTTTTAATTTCTTTTATTTTTATATTTTGATGTAATTAATAGATTAATCTATGTATTTTAGGTGATTGTAATTCTTAGATCATCGTGTATTTTAGGCGCTTGTAAAGTGAGGTTGGGGGTTTTTATTTTTATTCAATGGGTTGTAATAATTTATTTATTCATTGTTTTTTACTTTATTTTGATTTGTATGTACGATGTGTGCTTTAATTTAATAAAAATGAACTTTAGAATTTTAAAATACCATCTATGAACATTCGCAGCCTCTCTTAAAAAAAACTTTTTATAAAAACACAAGTTTTTTTTTTCAAAAACAAGTTTTATTAAAAATGCGGAATTAAAAACTATAATAAAACTTATGAATATAAAACTACCTTTGCAAAAATAACTTTAAATACTAAAGCAATTAATTTAAATCACAAGAAATTAAATTGCATAAAATAATAAGAGAGTAGGGGTAGAAAAATGTAGACGCAGAATTTTATCCTGGTTCGACCCAACCGGTCTACATCTAGTCCCCAAGCCAACCTCTTGAGATTTCCACTAACGTTTCTTTTACGGGCAGGAAAAAAGCCTGTGTTACTTTTTGCGAGTTCAAGTAACAAACTCAATACTTTTGTAGGCTCAGTATCAAACCTATACCGTTACTTTTTAGAGCTTAGGTAACAAACTCTACCGATGCTTTTTCAAAGCTTAAGCACCAAACTTTTACAGCCTCTGTTGATCACACTACCTACAAAGCAAAACCCCCTTCACACAACCTTGTGTGAAAATACAATTCCTGAGTATGTAAATATTTGAATAAAACAATATTTCTCCTTCTCTCTTTTCTTTCTTTGGGAATGTGAAAGACTATGAGTTGAATTCTTAAAGTGTGAGTATTTCTTGAATTGTCTTCCACACCTTCAAATCTCCTTCTTCTTCCTTTTTATAAGCAATTTGAAATTGTATCCGTTTGATACACCTTTTAATGGATAATAGGCGTTAGCTTTAAGTCTTAAGGAATATATGGCCATTGGTTTCACCTCATGAAGAAGAATGAGCTTTGGTTCTCAAGTGATAAGCATAAGAAAGATAGTCATTGATCTCACAAGATTTATGGTTGTTTGTACTTTTGATACACAATTAATAAAGCCATAAAGCAAAGTATAGGTGAGTTCCTTGCATACAAAAGACATGTGACAAATTTTGAAAAGGAAAAGCATGTATAACTTGAGTTTCAATTCGTGGCTTAAGGAGAGAGAAAGATAGATATAAGTTGGTTTTTTGTCTTGAGACAAAGTTTGACTTATTGATCCATATGTGATCTCAAGATGAAGAAATTCTTAGCTTAGGTTATAAGGTCACATGTGCTACTTAAAAAAGATCTCAAATCTTCTTCACCTTACAAGTACACATGAGTTCAATATGTGGTCGAATTTGATCTTAAAGCATTTCACCTCATAAGCAAACAAGAGGTCAATGTATGTATATGTAATTGGCCGAAATGATCTAAAAAAATATTTCACCTCATAATCAAACATGAAGTTAACTTTGTAAGTGTGTACATATATATATATATATATATATATATATATATATATATGTATATATATATATATATGTATATATATATATACATATATATACATATATATATATATATACATATATATATATACATATATATATACATATATATATATATATATATGCTGAAGGATATTTAAATCTTTCGAGTTATAAGTTAACATTAGGTCAACTTAAAGCATATATATGTATAAGTATGTGGCCGAAATATATTGATAAAAAACTTTCAATTCATAAGCCATCATGGGTTGAGCAAATGTGGATTATCAAGTCTTTTTATCTCATAAGCTCTTGTGTGTGTGTGTATCTTTATTTTTTACTTTGCATTTAGCCATATATTATCCTTTTATGATATAAATATGGAATGGCCAAGAGAGTTGATTCTCAACTCAAAAACCAAGGATTTAAAATGCTATAAAAACATTTTAACTTATAAAGCTCATTATTTTAAAATTTCAATCTTTGTAATCATCAAAACTCAGCTCAACACTTATGCTTACAGGATAAAACAAAAACATAGTTACAATCCTAAAAGCTCATATCAAATTAACTATGTTTCTTACCACCCACATTATACCTTAAAACACAATCAATCACATCATTTCAAGAAAAAGAAGAATACCACATGTTACTACTGTAACCATACAGGACATGTAATTAGTGATTGTATGTTTCGAAAAGGAAACTACAAAGGGAAAACTATCTGAGTTCCCAAAGAAAATCATGTTAATTCTAACCCTAAAGGACCCAATGATATTTAGGTACCTAAGTATACTTGATTTGTTTTGTAGGTATGTCTAAAGAACACTCTTGGAAATTCAAAGTGGTATATCAATAGCGGGTGCTCTAGACATATGACTGGTGATGGAAGATACTTAGCAAAGGGAGGAGAAGTAAAATTTGGAGATAATCTTGCAGGACGAATCATTGGAAAAGGAAAGATTGGAAACAATCCATGCATTGATCAATTATCTCCAGTTGAAGGATTGAAAATCAATCTTCTAAGTGTGAGTCAAACCTGCGACAAAAATTGCAAGGTAATCTTCAATTCAATGAAATGTGAAATTGTGGAAGCTAATAGTGGTAAGACTTTACTTGAAGTTCCTAGAGTAGGAAATATTTATCTTTTGAATTCAAGTACTCTTATTAATGACCATTGTTTAATTTCATAAGAAAAAGAGAGTTGGTTGTGGCATCGTAGACTAGGTCATGCCAGCATGCATCTGATTTCAAAGCTTTCAAAGAAAGAATTTGTTAAATTTTTACCCAATATCAAGTTGATAAAAGTCAAGTCTGTGATGCATGTCAAAAAGGGAAACAAACTAGAAGTTCTTTTAATCGAAAAGGAGTTGTTTCTACCTCTAGACCTTTAGAACTACTGCATTTAGACTTGCTTGGTCCGATACAACCAACAAGCTTAGGAGGGATGAGATATGCATTAGTCATTATAGATGATTATTCACGTTCTACATGGACATTATTTTTGAGTCAAAAAGATGAAGCTTTTCAACAATTTTCTACATTATGTAAAAGCTTTAAAATTTGAAAAACACATCTATAATAGCCATTAGAAGTGATCATGGAAAAGAATTTGAAAATAGTCATTTTGAAATATTTTTCTCAGAGCATGGAATATCACATAACTTTTCTGCTCTTAGAACTCCTCAACAAGATGGTGTTGTTGAAAAGAAAAATAGGACTTTAGAAGAAATGACAAGAACCACGATCAATGAAAATAATTTACCAAAATATTTTTAGGCATAAGCCATGAACACTGCCTGTTATATTTTAAATCGAGCTTTAATAAGACCTATTTTAAAGAAAACACCATATAAGCTATGGAAAGGTAGAAAACCTAATATTGATTATTTCCATCCATTTGGTTGTAATTGTTTTATTTTCAACAACAAGGAATATCTAAATAAATTTGACTCTAAGTCAGATGAAGATATTTTCTTGGGGTATTCATTGCATGGCAAAGCATATAGTGTCTTTAACAAAAGAACTCTTACCATTAATGAGTCCATGCATGTAGTATTTAAAGAAACTAACTCTCTCTCAGATAAAGAATCTGAGGATGCTCTTGAGATATTTGACTCGAAGGTTGAAAACATAGAAAATAATGAAAACAGCTTGCAAAAAGAGAACAACTCTGGTGATCAAAATGAACATAATGCGCAAGAATTACATATTCAAGAAAACCAACATGATGATCCACCAAAAGAATTCAAATATCATATACATCACTCCAAAGAAAACGTTATTGATAATCCTTCTCAGAGGGTAATGACCAGGAGACAACTGAAAGAATATTTTGCAAATGTGGCATTTGTTTATGAGATCGAGGGAAAGAGCTTCAAAGAAGCCAAAACAGAAGAAAGCTGGATGATGGCTATACAAGAAGAATTGGATCAATTCAAAAGAAACAATGTCTGGAAGCTCATTCCAAAACCTAACAATAAATCACTGATTGGAACCAAATGGGTTTCTAGAAACAAACTAGATAAACCTGGCATAGTTATCAGAAACAAAGCTAGATTAGTTGCACAAGGATATAACCAACAAGAAGGAATAGACTACGATGAAACATTTCCTCTGGTTATGAGGTTGGAAGCAATCAGAATGCTATGTGCATTTGCCTACTACAAAGACTTCAAACTCCATCAAATGGATGTGAAAAGTTCATTTCCTAATAGCTACATGAATGAAGAAGTCTATGTAAAGCAACCTCAAGGATTTGAAGATTGTCATCATCCTGACTATGTCTACAAGCTAACTAAAGCTTTGTATAGACTAAAACAGGCACCGAGAGCATGGTATGAAAGGTTAAGTACATTCTTACTTGAAAAAGGTTTTATTCGTGGAAAAGTTGACATAACACTGTTTATGAAGCATGAAAAGAACCATATATTACTTATTCAAATATATGTTGATGATATTATATTTGGTTCTACTAACGGTAAGTTGTGCAAGGAATTCTCGCAAGAAATGAGTACTAAATTTGAAATGTCTATGATGGGCGAGCTAAATTTCTTCCTTGGTCTTCAAATCAAGTAAGAAAAGAAGGGAACATTTATATGCCAATCAAAATATAGTAAATAACTCATAAAGAAATATCGAATGGAAAATTCTAAACCAGCAAAAACACCGATGGGTATATCAGTCTCTCTAAATGAGGATAAGAAAGGTAAAAGTGTAGATACTAAGAAATATTGAGGTATGATTAGTTCTCTACTCTATTTAACATCTAATAGACTTGATATACAATTCAACATATGTTAGTGTGTGAGATTTCAAGCCAATCCCAAAGAGTCTCACTTAAAGGTTGTTAACAGAATTCTTAAGTATCTAAATGGTACTTAAGACATTGGGATTCGGTATCTAAAATGTGAAAACTTTGATCTTATAGGATACAATGATGTTGATCGTGCTGGATACAAACTAGGTAGAAAAAGTACTTCAGATACCTATCAATTTCTGGGTGAAGCATTGGTCTTATGGTCAATTATAAAGCAGTCAACTGTAGCAATATCAACAATAGAAGCTAAATACAGTATGGCATACAGTATTATCAGATACCAATAAGGTACGATAATACTAGTGCTATAAATCTAACAAAAAATCCCATTCAGCATTCAAGGACCTAGCATATTGATATAAAGAACCACTTCATCAGAGATCATACACAAAAAGGTGATATTTATCTGGATTTTGTTTTGGCAGATGAGCGAATAGCAAAATGAATTGAGAATAAAAATCAGCACGTCAACACCAATATATGATAAATAATATTTTGTGACAAAAATAAGCAAAATTAATTATAGCTAATTTTTGTTGTAAGACTGGGTTACATAAAATTGACTAAAATTTTACTATCGAATCAAGATTACAATTAAAATTAAGTCATAAAAATATTTTTGTCACAAACTTAATATATAAGTTCAACTAATAAGCCAATTTTTTCACCAAGAGAAACGAAGTAATAAAAATGCATTTATATTTATATATATATATGTACATATGTATATATATATATATATATATATATATATATATATATATATATATATATATATATAGTTCATTTTTTTGTACTAAAACTAATCAATGAGCTCACAAGGTCATTTAGCTAAGTGAGATTAGATGGGCTAAATGGAATAAAAGGGTCATAAGCCCAAATCAATCATAAGCTTAAGTATGGAAATGGAAGGAACAAATGATGAACCGATATTTTCTTCTTCATAAAAAAGACATAGTTTTTTGAAGGTGCCAACTCCTTTCGACTTTAAGCAAATCTCTTCCTGCCTCTTCATGAAATTAGAATCTGAAAAGACTTCTCTCTCTGAGGAAAAAATCCTCACCAAACCTTCTGTGAAAACATATCTTCACCTCGAGTCCTTTACAAGCTTCACCTTACAAGCATTTTAACAACAATGATGATATGGTGCTCAACAGATTCAATAAAAATGCTTAGAGTTTATCTGACAAAAGCATAGATGAAGAGGAAGAGAGAAGAATCTCAAGCTACAGAAGAAATTCATTAAACAAAAAGGAGAAGAATCATCTCAGTAGAAGAAATATACTCACGAAGAAGGAGAGCAGCTAAGTCATTCTGAACAAAAGAAGCATTAGGCTCTGTTTCCTCTTCAAATTCTCTGAAATTCCAACAAGGTAAACCTCTTTATGCTGATGGCTTTACAAAAGAAAGAGTTAGATGCAAGAGAGTCAAATGGGAATACCTAGGTGAAATAGACAAACCTTTTATTTGGTATTTCAAGACACAGAAATGGGAAAATTTCCTTAGTATAAATGAGCCCATATATGACTCTTTAAAGTGAAATCTATGGTACACTTACTTACATAGGAAATCGAGACTATGAAGTAACCATACAAGGGAGAAAGTTACTTATGAATGAGAAAGTCCTTGGTGATGTTTTTGATCTGCCTCTTGAAGGGGTGAAGCTAGATAGGAGTCCTGGACCTATGATATTAGGAAAATACAATGCAGCTAACTTTGTCTCTGAGTTATTCAGAATTCCTACTGGACATTCAATCCCTTGGTCTAAACTTGACTTAAGTTACCTGAGAGAGGACTATAGAATACTCTAATTGATGATCTCAGCCTTCTTTGTTCCATAGAAGGCTAGTCTTGCAAATGTGAACAGCTTCAGTCTTTGCTTCATTTTGCATTTGGCTAGTTACATTAGGATAATTTGCCCTACATTATACTCAACCATATGACTCATGTTAGGAGCAACTCTGCCTTACCATACAAAGTGCTCCTTACTAAATACTTTACTCATTTCAATGTTTCAAACGTTGGACTCATAACCTCCTTTGTGAGCTCTAGGTCTATGATCAACAAACCCAACATTTCAAGAATGCTTAAAGCTTGCTCTCACAAAACTCAAATGCCAACCAAGCCTATAGTGATTGATTCTAAGACTGAAACCTCTTTAAGTAGCTCTAAAACACTTTTTCCTAATCCTTTGTGCCTTGAAACTTCATCAGTTGACACGGGAGCTCTAAGTGGAAAAGAGCTTAGTAATGAGAAATGTGCAGGGTCAAAATAGATGACAAAGCAGAGAAAAGGAAACAAGGCTTCACAGCCTGAAATGTCCTGTCATAATCAGGAAGAAAGAGATATGTTTGAATCTCTGCTGACCTTGATCAATGAAGCTGGCTTAACATTAAGACCTGAAGCAAATCCACCTCTAAAGCAATTTTCAAACCCCAGCCCTGAAAGTCCTTTTAGTTCATTCACTCTTCCATATTTCTATAAAGCCTTCCTGTACACACCACTGATCTACCAACCCACCTTCACCATGGCTCATAACTTCAGTGATTCAGAATCATTTTCCACCTCCATTGACCTATTCTCATTTCCATTAAGTATATGCCCACCATCTCCCCTATCCACCATCCTTGGATCAACTTCTTGTCCTACTATGCCCATGTCATCAAACACTACAACTCCTCCTCCACCACCAGATTATCACAGTGTAATTGCATATACCTTGGAAACATGCTTCAAGGTAATATCAGATGGACTTAGTGCTTCAAAAACCCTTATGGGTTCCAAGGCATACACAGAGGTTCCCACAGCCCTTAGGGATCTCCAGATGTAGCTGCTCAACATCGAGGAAAAGGTGCACCACATGACTGCAGGAATGGAAATGGAGCTTGGAAGAATGACAGGAACACTTAATCATCTTTCAGAGCAAATTGATGCAATGAAGAGCCTCATTTCCAGCGTTCTGAAGTCTAGAGTATCCTCCTCCTCCTCTTCACCTCCATGAGTAAGGTTTGCATCCCTAATATTGACTTGTAGAGATGATCACAAGATAATCCTGGTGCTTCACAACTTATCTCTGTAATTTTTGGTTGGTCAACAATTAGTTTTATGTTATTTTTATCTTGAACAATGGTCTTAGTACTTTTAAGGGTTTTTTGTTCTATTTGGGTCTATCAAGCTCTAAATAGGATATCAATGCTTTTTATATACTGTGTTGGCTATTTTTCTATCCTACTGCAGCATATTATATTACTTAACTACTTGGTGACATACTGATTTATACCAAGTTAATATTTCTACAAAATGTGGTCAGATGACTGAGTTCTGTTCTCATCTACATGTTACTGATGTAGACTATTATTTGTAACTAGTCTTGAGATTCTTATGACTTGCATGAATCAATTCCTGATGTTTGTACATTTTTTTATGACAATATGCTCTGAACTACTCATTCACATCTCAGTGTCTCTAAGACTATTTTTGATCTATCTGCATATGTATGCATGCTATGTGATCTGATTGGTATTATTTAGACCTACTTCGCTTTTTGATGATTTCAAAAGGGGAGAAAAAGGGTTGACATAATGGATGTTAGTGTATGTGCTTGAAATAGTTTAACATGTTGATGCTGTATATATGCATGAAATGGTTTAACATACTGACATGATAAACAGGGGTTGCTAGTATATGTGCTTGAACTAGTTTAACATGCTGATGCTGTATATATGCTTGAAATAGTTTAACATGCTGACATGCTGCATATGTAAAATATGACATGTGTTGCTGTTAATGTATGATCATCAGCTGACATATGCTGAAAAAGTTAAGACAACTGAAATATGTGTACTGACACTTGACATGGTACATTGGTGGTATAAGTTGATATATGTGATGGCCTGAGTGAAATGCTTGAGACAGTTGACATATGTATTGATATGATACTTTGCTAAGTGTGTTGCGGATATGACATAGTTATGAAGTTTGATACATGGTCTGTTGACACTGATAGTAATGAGATTTGTGAACTTAAGAGCGAGATTTTTGACTTTATAGTCTACAAATGACAAAATGAGCTATTTTGACAAGATACTTAAAACACTTCATTGAACTTAACTTGTGTACTCTGTGTGCTATGGTTTGAACTACATTTTGCTATTTGCAGCTAATGTGCATTAGGACATGATAAATTATACATTGCCAAATAAGTATTGATACACTTAACATGTGAATGCTCATGTGTTGACATAATGAATAAGCTTGACACATGATTAGAAAGAATGCAGTCTGTAGAAGTATGATATGCGGCTTTGCAGTTTACATAATCGATATAATATGCTCTATGTCTCATGTTTTAAACTATATACATATTCTGCTAATGTGCATTATGACTGATACAATGTAAGTATGCATTTTGCTAGAAACATATGGCTTCATCTAATCTATATGAGCTATGCAGGGTATATGTGTCTATCCAAGTATGATATATAAATCAGTTTATATATGACTGCTTTATGAATTCTCTTATTGTTGAACTTTGTGAATGAATCCTTGAGCAGTTGGTTTTGAAGCCATAAGAGTTTAAATAACTTTGACTCTATAAAAACTACTTATCATTTGACATCAAACTAGCATATGCAATAGGCACCACTGAGGGTCTATAAAGGACTATAACTTTTTGGTTAATCCTTTAACATATGCAGGTTGTGATCAATATCTTCAGTAGCTTCAATATTATATATATAATCTTTTGAATTACAGGTACATGAGTTTGAATACAAACTCTTCCTTGAGTTCTAAAACTCAAATACAAGCTGTTAATGGGCCATAAAAATTAAGGAAAATATCAGGCCTTAAAAAGCTCTCTATTTACTCTCTTTAATAATCACATATTATATCGGTTGTACTAAACTAAAATTTTTAATCTCTAAAAATTTCTTCTGAAAACAACCATGCACTTATTGAGGGGGAGCATACATGGAAAACATCTTTTTGTATGTTATAACTCAAATGTCAACCTAACATATTGCAATCATCAAAAAGGGGAAGAATGTTGACTTCGGTTTTGATGATCACAAGTTGACATTGAATAAAAAGAATTTCTTTAACACCAAGTATTAAAAAGCTTATGAGTTGAGAATACCACTTGATATAATAAGATAAACAACTCATGCTTATAAGCTATAAAATAGTTTTTATGACTTCAAAATTGTTTTAAGAGCCAAAAACTACTTATAAGTTGAAACTAATATAATCAGTCACATAAAGTTTATTTGATGTTTTTCAATAAACACTTTGGCTTGTGAGTTGATCTCAACTATTATATTACTTGAAACACTTTGGCTTATGAGTTGATCTCAACTGCTATCTTCATATTGTCACTTGAAAAGATTTTGTTTTACAAGCTTATGACTTGAATCAACTCATCTTATTGATTGAAACAAACGGCCACTCATTGAAATTCATCTCTCCTTTCCTTGTGACTTGAGATCAACCACTACTTTTCCTTTGTAAGGTGAGACAAATGGCCATTTCCTTCAAAGAAGAATCCTTTCACTTATAAAAGGCTATGAAGACCAAAGCTTGGAGTAAGAAGACTTATTTGCAAGATTCACACTCAGAAACTATCATACTTTGAAGTCTTCCATAATTCCCAAAGAGAGCAAATTCAAGAGAAAAGAGCTTCACTCTTTCAATCAAATATTCTTATATTCGGCAATTGTATATTCACTCAAGGTGGTGTGAAAGAGGGTTTACTTTGTTGGTGTTGTGATCAACAAAGTGTGTAAAAGTTTGGTGCTTGAGTTTAGGAAAAGTATCGGTAGAGTTTTGTTACTTAAACTCTTAAAAAATAACAGTAGATGTTTGACACTAAGCCTGTAAAAGTATTGAGTTTGTTACTAGAACTCGAAAAAGTAACATAGGCTTGTTTTCTGCCCGTAAAGGAAACGATTGGTGAAAATCTCAAGCGGTTGGCTTGGGGACTGGATGTAGACCGGTTGGGTTGAACTAGGATAAAACTCAGTGTCTTCATTTCTCTATCCGTACTCTCTTTATATTTACTGCTATTTAAATTCTTGCAATTTAAATTAATTGCTTTATTATTTGAAGTCATCTTTAGAAAAACAAATTTATATTAACAAGTTTTATTATTTTAGTTAATTCTGCATTTTTATAAAACTTGTGTTTATAGAAAGAAAATGGGGTTTCTTCAAAAAGAATTTTTAAAGAGAGTTTGCAAAAATTTTTATTCCCTCTATAGTACTATTCACCCCCCTCTAGTACTGTAGTTAGCCTATTTAGGACCATCAATCAACAACCGTGCAGTCGTCGTATAACAGCCGTACGACTGTTGACACAACAACCGTGCGGCTGTTGACACAATAGTCGTGCAGCTCTTCCAATAGTTGTTCGACTGTTGTCTTCAGAAACCCTAATTCTTCAAATTTTCTTGGTTTTAAGTTTCAAGTTCAATCAAATCCGAATCTTCACTTCTCGAATCGACTCCCGAAATGAACCAAAATGACATATGACATTCGGTACTCTATCATCACTCAGATCGGAAAAACCCGGTGCCCACAACTTTTTGATAGGAATGCATATTTTCCAACTAATTTAACTAAAAATGCTTAAGATGAATTGACCAAATTAACGCATTATCACCAAGAAAATACTTCATTCCCTCGATTAGACACATAATAAGTTATGTTTATAAAAAAAAAAAAAAAAAAAAAAAAAACCAAAGACTTGGGTCTTATTTCCTTGTGAATTGGTCGAGCTGTGGTATGCGCTAGTGGTAGGAGGAGCTAAGACTAGAAGTTGAATAAGGGGGGTTCTTAAGACTGCTAGTCTAGGCAATGTCTAGGCTTTGTTTGACATATGGTTTGGTTGATTATAGCTTCCGAAATTCTAGTAGCCAAACGTTTGGACTGGCTGTTGGACATGACCTATATGGCCAAATGCCCGTCTGAGAGATCAGCAATCGAATTGAAAATGTTGTCATGCATATTATGGTGAATTATGTACCAGAATTGGTAGCAATAAAATGGATCAACTGTTAATGCGAGACATTGACTTTGACATGATAAAAGAAAAACTCAAGATAGCTTTTGCTTGAACATTATTTGAACAACAAAAGTATACATATTACAAGAACATAGCACAATACATAATTACCCAGGTCTGTATGTATAAACTAGAATTGGACTCCTCACAATGTGACGGCCATCAGACCAAATCAGTGATGCAGAGAGCGAAGTCACAATTTGATCATTGGTCAAACCTTCACCGCTAACAGTCACAATGAAAGACTTTTTCTCATTTACGGACTTAAATGAGAGAACATTTGGCACCACTTTGACCTTAAGTTTAGAAGTGGTCGAAACCTCTGCTTTGTATGTGGAGTTATGAGTCCCAACGTTGGTGACAGTTCTTGGAAAGCTTATTGCAAAAGACTTATTAGATGGAATTTGGGCAGTAAGTGACGGGTAGTTGAGATCCCTTGGTGAAGCCTTCTTAGGACAAGTAGTACTTTTATCTCCTGATATGGCTCCGATCGTACTATCGTTATAGCCTATACTGCAAAGAAATGTTATGTAGTCAGCTTTTTGTGCGTCATACACAAGTCCCGGATGTATAGCTCCTAAGGGATTTATTCCTCCTGAACCATAAGCAAATTCGGCGCCTGAATTTGCAGTAGCATTTAGAGAATGAGCTGCTCAAGTATCAAAATGTAAATGATGAGTATTGCATTGCAGGCTTATAATTCAATAAGATACAAATGACCATATTACATTACCAGTTGTCATAATAGCAGATTTAATTGCAGAGGGAGACCATGTTGGATGAAATATTTTAACATAACCCGCTATTGCAGCTGCATGGGGACAAGCCATTGAAGTTCCGGATAATATGTTGAAGTTAACTCTCCGTGTGTCTAAAGGGTTAGTTGTCGGTGGTACAGTAGGAGGATATGCTGCCAATATAGCAACACCAGGCGCGACTATATCTGGCTGCATTTTTTTTTTATATATAAATGTGTTTAGAATATTTGATTAAGTTATACTTTTCAAATACATATAGGTTAATCTACCTTCAAAAGATCGCCAACAACCAGATTAGGCCCTCGCGAGGAGAAGGAAGCAACGATAGGCGCAGTAGGATCTTTAATCTCTTCGCTTTTTAATAGTTTTGCTACAGGGTTTCTACAATTAATATATCATAACAATTCCATCACTTGAAGCAAATAAACTGCTTAAACTATTATATACGAAAGATCATACCTTGAGGAATTCAAATATGATAGCAGAACACTATATCTTTCATCATTTAAAACTATTGCAGGCAATGGAAAGGTAAAGGAAATATCATCTTCTCCTGTGCTTTTTAAGATAGATCCAACTGCACCAGCTCTCTTCGCCTCGTCAGCTCCCTTTTCATTATCACAAATCACAATCTTCCCCTTCACTAGACTGCTGTTGAGACACTTGGGGAAGCAAGAACTGAAATGGAACACATTGAAAGACATGTAGAACTATTCTAAACCTATAAGTTTCGAATTTAGATTTCATTTTCGCAGTGGAATTACCTTCCTGGTATCTCTAGGCAATCTGCTGTTCTTTCACTTGCATCGTTTCCACTTATCAAAGGAAAACTTTTGCCTTTTAGATCAAAAGAATTGGCTGAATTCCCCTATTTCCATTAAATTGTTTGTTAGAATGAAACTTGAGTAAACTATCAATTCAAGTATATGATGTGATATGGTCTAAGATACATACTATTAGTGTCTTTCCGTTTCCTAGAATAACTTTGTCAATGATTCGACGATCTGTGCTGCCTGCTGCCACGGAGAGTAGCCATGGTGCAACACTTGACACATATCCTAAATAAGGACCATTATTGCCAGCAGAATGAGAAGTAAGTATTCCTTTCTCCATTGCATGAAAAGCTCCAATTGTAAATATATCATGCTCATATACAACTGCAGAATCATATCCAATAGAAATTGTTATAATGTCAACTCCATCGGCAATAGCATCATCAAATGCTGCCAAGATTTCTGCTCCACCACAGCCCGAGGGTTGACAAACTTGATAAGAGGCAATCCTAGCAGAAGGAATACCTCCCCTCGCAACTCCCTTTGCCAATCCTATAAAACTTGCATCTTTTACTTTGTTCCCAGCTGCTGTTGATGCAGTATGTGTTCCATGACCCTCTTCGTCTCTTGTTGAATTAGCTGTGTAATGTCGAGCTCCAATTATCTTGCTGCAATACAGGAGTTACATCTTGCATAAACTCATTGGAACTTTATAAAATACATATCATAAGTAGAAAATATGGTCTGATGAACGCATAAATGGACATTAGTACTTGTTGCAGGTGAAATTCCAACCGCCTTTACAACTTCCTTTCCACTTCTTTGGAGGAGGAGGAAAACCTTCATCATTGAAACTTTCTGATTCAGGCCAGATTCCTGTATCTATAACTCCAATTATAAGATTGCTTTCAGCACTAGGAGTTTGATGTGTACTATCATCAAAACCCAAAAAGCTCCACGATCTCGTAGTTTGAAGCTTGTAAGTTCTACTTGGGAAGACCGAGACTACTTCCTTTGAGCCTAGAAAGTTTCATCCAAGATATTCGAATGATAATAATATTTTTCAGTGTAGCAGCAAAGTTATATAATGTTGTAGAACTTACTCTCTAGCTGTTTTGCCTCGGAATCAGAGAGCATAGCAGCAAATCCATTGAAACTCCTTTTGTAACTTCTCACCAACAAATTTTCGGTATTGCTGGAGATAAAAAAAAAAAAGTAGGAACAAATTCAGTGGATAATATTTAAAGAAAGATGAGATTTGAAGGCATAATTAATGATTTATATTACCTCTTTTCAACAACTCCTTGAAGCAAACTAAGGTGGTTAGATGATAGCGCGTATTCCTCTTGAGGAAGCGACCCCATGTACACAATGTGCAGCTGCAGAGCAACATTTAGTAATTTATCTTTTATTATTTTGTGATATTATTCTAAAAGGACATTATCTGTAGTCATTGGAAACTAAAATTGAAAAACTGATGGTGATATGAAATAACGATTAGTTACTTGCCTTCCTATCTTCATCAGCAGAGACATTAGACAAATTAAAATTGAATATGAGCAACAAGCTAAAACAATGAAGCAATAGTTTGGAACAAGTAGCCATTTGTTAAATTGTTACGGTTGAATGGCAAAAGTTCAAATTTATACAGGCAAAGTCTGAAAGCAGAAATAGTCATCCATCTAAGCCATGTTTTTTCTTTCTAAATGTGCTAAGCCACAATAAGTTGTAAAATAATTCCAAATTTATTTTCCTTTTCCATAGCTAAGACATTAAAGGCATGAATCCGGTGAAACTAACAAAATTGAGGAAGCTGTATGTAATATGCATGAAAGCATTGCAAAATTCTGGATCTGATTAGATAGTTTCCTTAGACGTTAAAGAGATAGCATTAGGCTGCTCTAACATTTTCCAAACTTGATGAATTATTTCTAGTAAAATTCATTCAAAATTAAATGCATAAACATGGAATAGGAAAGTTACAGAACTAGTTACCGTTATGCGATGGAACTATTTAAGTTTTTTTTTAATATATATATATATATATTCAAAATTTAGTCAACTTCATTATATCAGAAGATAAAAAAATTACATTTACAAAATATCTATTGAAATGCTGGGTAAAAATAATATATTTAAGTCAATGAATATTTAAATATAAATATTTGATTTATATTTATTCCTAAGAAACATTTTTTTATCGAGAAGAAATTATTTTATTGATAAAATAATATCAAAAACACTATAGGTCTATTAGGACCAACAACTCCAATCATAACTAGACCTGTTCATGGGCCGGGCCAGGTTGGGTTCGGGCCGGGCCTTACGGGCTTTTACCTAAAAATACTCGGCCCAAGCCCAGCCCAGCCCATCTAAAAATTTTTCGGGCTCGGGCTGGGCTGGGCTGGGGCTGGACTCGGGCTGGGCTCGGGCTTATACAATAAAGCATACACCTTAATTATTAAACACCTTAATTTACTAATTTTATAAGAAGACTAATTGGAAAATTGTTTAATGGGAAGAACAGATCATCAATTGGTATATTAAGGAATAGAGATGTAATAAAAGAAAGTAGTTAGGCAAGAATAAACCTGGATTGAGAAACGAACAGTAGATTTGGACTGAAAAATTAAAAGGAGAGAGCAGTAGAGAGATGGATGCGGCTGTGAGCAGAGTGCGTGAAATGGAGAGGTAGAGATTTTAGGTTTCATCTTTAACATTTTTTTTATTAATATTATTATTTTAATTATATATTTTATTAATTATATATATATAATTATATTTTTTAATTTTTTATTAATATACGGGCCGGGCTCGGGCTGGCCCGCCTTATTAATGAATAGCCCAAACCCAGCGCTATTTTTTACGGGCTTTTACGGGTTCGGGCTTGGGCGGGCTGGGCGGGCCTTTGGGCCAATGAGCAGGTCTAATCATAACTCTCCCTGTTCACAGTTTGCGTCCCATGCATTAATCTCAAGCTTTACACTATAAGCAATAGCAGAAAGAACTCTATTTACATCAAACAAAACATTATTAAAAGGGCATATTACAAAAAAAAAAAAAAAAAAAAAAAAAATCTGTGTTTTTATTTTTTTTTACAAATAAAGGACTGTTGTTTTTTTTTTTTTTTGTTAAAAAAGAAGATTGTGTTTTAAAATGTTAACAAAAAAAGGATAACTAAAATTAAATCATGATATTACATAGGATATTCTTGTTCATTTTGAATTCAAAATTTTCAAGTTGGTTAATAAAAATACAATACACATGAATGATAAATTTTCAAAATTGTTGAAAAGCACAAATATTTTTATAAATTAAATAATGATAATAGATTTAAAAAAAAAGTAACAAATTGAAAAATCTTTGAAAAATATTCAATTTTTGATGTAAATTTCTTAAATAATATACATAAATTATTGGTATGTTAAAGAACTAAAAATATCCTCCGCTATATCATTATTTTTAACGGAAAAATGTTAGTTATCCTTTTTTTTGTTAATATTTTAAAACACAATCCTCTTTTTTTTGAAAAAAAAAACCACAGTCCTTTATTTGTAAAAAAAAAAAACTACAGGATCTTTTTTTGTAATTTGCCCTTATTAAAAATATCCTCATTGCTACCCTCCAAATATGATAGACAACCGCAGAAAACGCCACTCTCCTGAGCGTTGCCAGAAAACTCTTCCCCACAGCTCTCTGAGACAGCTAACTAACAACATGACGCCAATTATATGTCAAAGAAAAGCACCGACATCGCAGCTTAATAGCCAGCGAAACTTGAGCCAACACACAACATCGAAAGAACAAGTGCTCCACCGATGGAACATGTACATTACACAAAACATACAAATCATTTGGAACCAACTACCAATGAAACAATCTAGTTTTCATTGCCAATCGATTCCAAATAGCTAGCCAAACAATAAAATTATGCTTAGGAATTCCATGAGAGCGACAAACAACACGCCACCAACCTATGGGTTGTAGCTAAGTTGGCAACACAGGCTGAGTATGTGGGAGGAGATCCAGGTTCGATTTCCACCTAAACACATCCGCAGAGAGAGGTGAGGAGCTTTAAATAACACTAAACCCCGAACAGGATTATCCTATGTGAAAACCTATGGTTTACCCAAAAAAAAGAAAAAAAAAACACAACACGCCACCACAAAAACTTGACTATAGGAATTATGCAAAACAAACCAGGCACTAGAAATAGTGTATTCACCATGCCTCCTATGCTTCCACCTAAGTGAATCCACAACATCCTCCCTAACCATCATGCATCGGAACAAAGTCCATGCATTAGCAGTCTCCACTTCAATTGGGTTCGACAAAACCCAATGATCACCACGCCACAAATCAGCCACCACAGCCTTCCGAGAAAATATGTCTGTCAAAAATACACAACTGCCACAAGACTATTCCCATCAACCCAAGGATCCTCCCAAAACAAAAAATGTTTTACCATTACCAAGCTTATACTCAAACAAACCTTTAAAGCGCACCCTCAACTTCAACAATTTCCTCCAATTCCAGCTCACATCACACGGTTTATGAATACCCAAAAACTCAATTGCTTGAGCTTATTTTGAATGACTCAATCTCCCACAAAATAATATACTCTATAATCTTTGTTAAAATGTAAACATATTTGATTTGTATATATACTCATTGTAGAATAATGACTAGATTACTTGTAAGAGATATGTATTATTCTATATTTTCCTATTATATATAGGTACTTGTTTTGGAATATTCTTATTGTAACTAGGGTTAGTAATCATAATCGTATTTGTATAAATACTACTTTAATGATCAATTATAATCATGATTCAAGCATCATATGGTATCAAAGTACTTTTAGGGTTTTAATACCAAAATCTTTCCACCGTGTCTATTGGTGCTAATACTAGTTACGCCACCACTGCTACCACCATCTCCTCCACTCAGAGCCGCTGTTTCTCATACCACTGTTGCTCAGACGTCTCAGACATCGGAATCCATCATGTTTGCCCCTATCTTCTCCTCTTCCATGTTGGGATTCGTCATTGGAAAAATAACGTGGCGCAGCGGAGAATACACCGTTTAAAAATTCATAGAATCCACAAATCGTATCCAATTACTATTAAATAGAATAAAACCAATTTGAATCAAGAGAGATTAACTCACCGGATTCATCTCTTCTAGAGACTGCTGCAGAATCGTTTCTTGAATCTGCGATCTCCAAAGTCCGGTGCACGACCAACTATTGAGCAGGAACCGGTGCTAGCTGAAGACACGAAGGAATGGATGATTAATGCTGGGATTTTCGGCTGTTTTGGGGTTGCTCTTGGTGGCTAAAATTTCCAGCAATTAATTAGGGTTGAATTAGGTTTTTCTTCTATAAGTGTGCCCTTATATAGATACCTTGTCTAATTGGGTTTTAATTAGGTTAATTAAACCCAAGCTCACTGGGATTATAATTACATAAATAAACTTTAATTAAAAAGTATATACTATGTAATTTAATTCCATTTAGCTAAATTTAATTACCCCTAAATAAAATTAAATTACAGTTAAGTAAATACAATACATGTATTTAATTTTCCTACTTAAAAAAATTATTTAATTAATTGTTTACTTTATGTAATTCGATTAATTGATAAATTAATTAATTACATTATGTAAACTTATTAATTAAATTAAATTCAACCCAATGTTAATTAATTACCTTGACAATGAATGTCAACTAATTAATTAATGCGTTCCTTCCAATGTACATTACATTTACAAATTCTATAAGTTCAGGCTTAGTTGATCTATGTGCACGATCCTATGGGTCTGTCTTTATTTTGGCAGTAGGCCCAAGGCCCACAGACTGTAAGTGGGTTTTGGCAAACCATTACAGCCTCCAATTAAGACAGAGATGCAGCAGTCTTTAGAAGACACTCACCCTATAGTAATCTCATAGTGTCCTTTGCCTACCAATATCGATATGAATAAACAAGAGGCATGGTGTCCGTCATCCTCTTCTTTTGTTTATTATATTTCTTGATCTTGAGTTGATTGATTAATCAAATAAGCATCGACTTACTTGGGTATGGCCATACACTTATCAGTCCCACTCATCAAGTGGCCAACGATATCATTTCAGTGTTACCCGAATGGTAATTCCATCACTTCATCATCAATAACAACATGTTCACCGGTCCACCCAATCATACCTTTATTTAGTATCCTTTTACAGACCTATTAGGCGTATGTCAAAGTGACTCGGATTCCATATTGATATTATAATGAAATCTGGTCTGAGGACAAAAGAGACCTACTCAAGAAAGACCTATGACGTGACAACCATGTGGCTTTCTTATACGGATCGATCTAGTCCCATGTCAACAACATGTACCTATATTCATGATTGACTATACAAGTATTATGGCTAGTTAAGAACTGCCATACAGTCATCGAATATACAAGTCTGTGGTTCTATTCATTCCTATGATTAGAACAGACCTGGAATAGGTTTTATGATTATCAATCAATGGATACTCTACTCACATTATAGCACAAGATATAAATGAAATAGATTAATTGCCTTTATTAATGTAACACAAATAATGTATTCATACAATGAGTCTTAATGTATAATACAAAATACAAGAATCCAATGCCTTAAGAACTAGGGCACACCAACAATCTCCCACTTACACTAGTTTCAAGTGGGCATTGTCCTAATTCCTATAGATCGGATATGACCATTGTGATGTGTCTGCGATAGCGCTTTGGTCAATGGATCAGCGACATTATTCTCAGTGTCAACCCTCTGCAATGATATATCACCTCTGTTCACGATCTCCCGAATGAGGTGAAACTTTCTGAGTACATGTTTGGATCTCTTGTGTGACCGGGTATCCTTAGCTTGTGCGATGGCCTCGTTGTTGTCCCAAAAAACATCAACTGGGTCTATGATAGTGGGTAGTACTCCCAACTCAGTTATGAATTTCTTAATCCAAACGGCTTCCTTTGCAGCTTCGCACGCAGCTATGTACTCAGCTTCCGTTGTAGAGTCAGCAATGGTGGCCTGCTTTGAGGACCTCTAACTAATGGCACCACCATTCAGGAGAAAAACATAACCAGACTGTGACTGGTTCTCATCCTCATCGTTCTTAAAGCTTACATCAGTGCAACCTAACACTACCAGCTCATCTTGACCTCTATACACTAAGAAAGCAGCCTTAGTCCTGTTCAGGTACATCAAGATTACCTTGATTGCCTTTCAGTGTTCCTCACCGGGGTCGGACTGGTACTGGCTTGTCATACTTAGTGCAAATGCGACATCAGGCCTTGTACATAACATGGAGTACATTATGGATCCTATAGCAGATGCATAAGGGAACTTTTCCATGCTCTCCTAGTCCTTCTTTGTTTTAGGACCATCTTTCTTACTCAGCTTCAACCTATGGTGCATAAGTAAGAATCCTTTCTTTGCCTTGTCCATGCTGAATCTTTTCAGAACCTTGTCTATGTACGTGGCCTGACTTAGGCCTAGAAGTCGATTGGATCTCTCTCTGTAGATCCTGATCCCTAAAATTGTCTTAGCTTCTCCTAAGTCCTTCATTGCGAAGCACCTACTCAACCACTGCTTAACCCCATGCAATGTTGGTGTGTCGCCTCCAATGATAAGGATGTCGTCAACATACAACACTAAGAAGGTGGAAACGCTCCCACTAACCATCTTATACACACAGGCTGATTAGAATTCTGTGTGAAGCCATATTCCGTAATGGCCCCATTGAATCTCTGATTCCATGGCCTCGATGCTTGCTTCAATGCATAAATGGATCTTTGAAGCTTGTATACCCGGTTTGGATACTTTAGATCGATAAAACCCTCAGGTTGTGCTATGTACACATCCTCGAGTAGCTTTCCATTAAGGAAAACAGTCTTAACATCCATCTGCCATATCTCATAATCGTACCATGCAGCTATGGCTAGTAGTATCCTAATGATTTAAGCATAGCAACTGGTGAAAAGGTTTTATCATAGTCAATTCCTTGAACTTGCCTGAATCCTTTTGCCACCAATCGCCCTTTGAAGGTGTTGTCGGCCTTTAACTTGAAACACCACTTGTAACCTATCACCTTAGCACCAGGAGGTGGATCCACCAAGTTCCATACTTGGTTATCGTGCATGGATTGCATCTCAGCCTCCATGGCTTTGCGCCATTAATCTGAGTGTGGGCTTTCAACAGCCTCTTGATAGGTCTTAGGTTCCTCTTGGTGAACGACCATAAGGTCCCCATCATCAGTCATGAGAAAGCCATACCTCTCTAGTTGATGACGTGTCCCACCAGACCTTCTAAGGTCCTATGCAACCAATTCTGGTTCCTCAATTTCTTGAGTAGTCAGATCGGTTCCCAAAGCATCCTTAGCAGTAGCTGCAGGAGTTTGTGAGTCTTGAACTTCTGAAAGTTCAACATTACTCCCACTGTTGCTTTTGGAAATGAATTCCTTCTCTAAGAAGACTACAAACTTTGTTTTCGGCCCGATCATAGAAGTAATAACCCTTAGTTTCCTTAGGGTAACCCACAAACTGGCACTTGACAGATTTGGACTCGAGTTTTCCACTTGTCAATTTCTTAACATGTGCATCACAGACCCAAATCATCAAGAAGGAAACAATAGGCTTTCGGCCGTTCCATAGTTCATATAGTGTTCCCTCAACTGCTAAGCAGTTGTCTTTAAAGCATATCCCCAAAAGGAGACAGGGAGTGTAGCATGACTCATCATCGAGTGGACCATGTCTAGCAAGGTCCTATTCCTCTTTTCTGGCACTCCATTCCACTGAGGTGTTCTAGGAGGAGTGAGTTGGGATACAATCCCACACTCTCTAAAAAAATGAGTCAAACTATTGGCTCAAATATTCATCCCCTGGGTCAGACTGAAGTGCTTTTATTTTCTTACCAAGTTGGTTTTCTACTTCTTTCTTAAAGTCCTTGAACCTTTGGAGAGTCTCAGACTTATGCTTCATTAGATACCCATAACCGTATCTGCTGAAGTCATCCGTGAAGGTGACGAAGTACAGAAAACCAGATATAGTATTAGTGCTCATTACGCCACATACATCGGAATGTATCAGCTCCAATAGCTCTGAGGCTTTTTCAGCAGTCTTGCTAAAAGGCGCCTTTGTCATCTTGCCTCTCAAACAAGATTCGCATGTGTCATAAGACTGGATGTCAAATGATCCTAGCACTCCACTAGAGTGAAGCCTAGCTATGCACTTCTCGTTTATGTGGCCAAGTCGACAGTGCCAGATGTATGTAGGATTGATTTCATTCTGTTTAATCCTTTTATTATTTATGTTATAGATTGAACTTTCACTTTTTAGATCAAGGATATACAAGCCATTTTCAAAAAATGTTGTTCCATAAACAATATTGCCACATTGCATAGAAATTCTACCATATCCAATATTAAATACAAAGCAGAAATATCCAACAAAGAAACAAAAATAATATTCCTGCGCATCGCAGGTACAAAATAACAGTTTCTTAGTTCCAAAATAAGTCCACTAGGCATCTCTAAGAAATAATCTCCGATCTCCATGGCCTGACGTCGAGCACCATATCCAACTCGAAGATCTACTTCTCCAGATCCTAGTAATCTCCTATTTCTTATACCCTGCTGTAAGCGCTAGGATTTTCAAACAAAAAAGAAGAAGAAGAAAAATTGTCATATGATTGTCCTTACAGTCATACGACTGTAATTTCAGAGCAGTTGTAGGAGCCCATACCTCTGCAGTAGAAAAAGAAAGAGAGAAGGAGGAGCATTAATTGCTACGGGATGGCAGCAAGGAACCTCAGGAAGCAGAGATCAAAGGGAAAAAAGAGAGGAAAAAGGGGCAATTGGAAATTCTGGTGAAAAGAATTGGAGAGAGAAAGGAGAAAAGAGGGAAGGAAAAGAAAGAAAACCCACACCCATATTCTTCTTTTCCTCTTCTATTTTCTTTAAATTCTCAGAATTAAGGTTAAAAATCTATTAGAAACCCCTAGGTTAATCAATTAATTTCACAAACAAATCGAATTCTCGGACTTAAATCCTCAGAATCCGTAGCATTTTGGATTTTTAGGCAAAAAGGTTCCTCTCTCAATTTCAAGGAAAAAGTGCAAATTCTTATGGATTGGAGCGACGCCAGGGGTCAATTTTGACTTGAAGAGACTTCTAAAAGGTAGGGACTCCATTTCTCTTTACTTTTTCATGCTTTCTGGGTGTGGATTGCGATTTTTGTGCTTTTTTATCTCATTTTCTCCGTTTCTCTTCTGGAAATCAAGAACAGTCGTACAACCATTCTTAAAATTGATGAACAGTCGTACGACTGTATATACAGTCGTACTAGTGTTCTTGATTTCTAGGTTGTTTTTTTTTTCTTTCGTTTTGATTCAAATAAAATCTTGGCGAAATCCTGATTCCGGGTTGTTTACAGTCGCACAACTGTAATTTACAGTCGCACGACTATAACCCTAATTCCAGAACCAGAATTTCACCTTTAAGCCATAAAATTGTATAAAAATCCATAAAAATCAGAAAATCCGAAAAATGAATTTTGTTATGTGCATTCACTACCATAGATTTAATTTCCAGCAAACTTGCATTTAGAACAATTCAACGACGGAGACCCAGTTCTCCCGAAAACCGACCCACCTTAAATATAAAAATGCATGTAACCGGCAAAATTGTTTTCAAAAATGAATTTCTCACAAAAAACCAAAAATACAGGGACGTTTCAAAATGTTTTCCAGGTCTAACCGGTCCGGCTAGCCGAGCCAACCCGGGTATCCCCTATATACATGCCCCCCAATTCTTAATATCTCAATTCAGTCTATTTGAGTCCAACTTGTGGCGTGCCATATAAAATTATGCTCACCTTTGTTTTGCAGCTTTTATTTATTTTTATTTTCATTTTTATTTCCATTTGTATTTTAATAGAATTAAACGTGTATTTTAGGCGGTTGTACATTTTTTAGAATCTCGTGTATTCTAGGCGATTGTACAAGTGAGGTGAGAATTTTTATTTTCATTTCGATTTGGTTGTAGGCCGTTTAATATTTATTATTTTGTTTTGTTTTTATTTTGTATTGTATACTTTGTGTGCGCGTTGTATGCCTATTTAATGCAATAAAATCAACTTTAGAATTTGAAATACCATTTCGAGAACATTGGCATTGTTTATTTTAATTAGACACGAAATAGGAGACTTATTCGGACCCAAAACTCTGGATAATGTAGCTGTCGTTCTTCCGGTTCAGCTGCCTTAAGAATTTCCCGGTAGAGCTGAGCCGGGTGGCGACTCCTACAATATTCATCGAGATTTAGGTCTCGATTTCTTTAAGATTTAATTAATTTTTTTATTTTCCAAGACCTGTTTTCCATTATTAAAAACCCCACACGAGGGAGAGGCCCGCCCGAGATCGAGGAGCGCCATTCCGAAAGGGAGTCTCATGTCCCATCGAAAACTCGTCGTCCACTCACAGTGGCGACTCCGCTGGGGCGAGATCTTGAAAAGTTTTCTTAAAAACTTAAAAGAATTTGACAAGCCCAGAAAAGTGTCTAATTAAAATAAAGCGGATGATTCTCTTTTGGTATTTTATTTGCATTTTTAGTTAGCCATTTTTGCATTAGTTTAGGTATCCCTTTATAGCCCAGTGGATTGTTGAAGTGTCGCCTAAGTTCCTCTTGGTCTTAAGGGCACGGATACGAAACACCACTCATAGCCGCGTACAAACCCCTTCGCTAGAACCCTTGAGTGGGGAGAAGTGAGGAGTATATCTTGCTATGGGAGCCTTGACGTTATCCGGACTTTGACCGAGCTCATATAAGCAACCTTAGTTGGATTCCCTTAAGGCACCAAAATAAATCATGTGTAAATACAAAATCGCGCCTTCATCACCCCCGGTTAGTGGTCGAAGTGAACCCCACCTAGGACTCGGTTAGATTTTTTGCCAAAATGACCACGTTGGAGGAATAAGGTTGGAAGAATTCGTTTTGCTTGCTAAGTGTTTCCCATCTTCCCGTGACACATCGCCTTTGCCACCTACACGTGCATAACATACCATAATTCATACATATGGCATTTTTCAAACATTAAACATTTGTGTGATAATTAACCCACATTTTATGCAGCCATTTACATTTTATTTTCGCGTGTAAATACATTAATTCATCTGCTTGTCATTCATACTAACCATTTCTTTTTTAGCCATAACATTTTATCTGTGTGATTAGCATTTTATTTTTGCATAGCATACACAACATCATTATGTATGTCATGCATTCTAACCCACATTTTTGTGTAGCCATTTGCATTTTTTGTGTTTCATAAGCATTCACGACATATCACCTAAATTAAATTAGGGGCATTTCAAGGACACCTATCATAATCATTCCATTTTATAACATATCGGGTACCCAAAATTACCTGTGTTTTGCCAATGCACCGGATTGCGTTCGGCCATTCCGCCAAAATCATTTCATTTAATAGAAACCACAACGGTCTTAGGCCCATTTTCGTGTAACAATTTACACGAGGCATTTCATGACATCATGCTCATTCATCACGAACATCATATGACATTATGGACCACGTCGGACCATTTCATAACATTATTTTACCATTCAAGGTACTCCCTGAGTGCCTAATTAGTATACATATAGGTTTATAACATCTCCAAATCATAAAAGGTGTTCCCCGGACACCGAACCCCTATCCGTGTCCCTGTTACATGTGACTCTCCTCATAACATCATTTCATATCATACGCTCAAAAGCATCAAGAACTTTGTCTGTGGGCCTGGCCCATGCGACCATTTCATATCATCCCATAGACCTACAAAGGGTCGAAACTCTGTCCGCGTACCGATATACACGTGACCACTTCATAAATTCATTAGGTGCCCAAAGGCACCGAACCTCTGTCCGTGTGACGGTCCACACGTGACATTTTTGCATAAGCATCGGGTGTTCTTGGAATGTCCCAAAAAGAAGAAAAACAATAAAAAGAAACAATTCATATCATCATTTCATACATAATCTCACTCCATTCATTTCAAGAATTCTCAATACCTTAATTTTCATGCCACATCATGTCATTCATTCATGACCCTAATACCTCATGTCTACTCCCGAGCAGAATACACTGGAGCGACCTTAGACAAGATCTCAGTCCTCAAGGGCAGCTAGGAGACAGAGGGTAGTTGAAAGTGACAGTGATTCTGAGTCTAGGGAAGGAGTGAATATGGCATATCAAACACCAAGTATGGCTGATGTTTTGAAGGATTTCTTCAGGTTGCAGGATTTCCGTGACATGTTGAAGGAGGAAATGAGGGCAGTAGCAAAAGAAGCTGGTGAGACCGGTGGCAGTGGAGCCGGGAAAGAGAAAGAGGCCGAGTCATCCCAACATGGTGGTGACACTTCGGCTAGCCTTGAAAAGCTGCAAGAGATAGAGGCAGCCATGGAACAGAGGATGAAAGCCAAGTGCTCTGAACTAGATGAAGTAGTGGCCCAGCTGAAGAAGGGGGTCAGTATCAGTGCTGAATTGAAGAAGGGAGTAAATGTTGATGCCATGATTAGTAGGGGAATTGAGACATTTCCTATTAGCTTCCAAGTGCCGAAAGTCCCTTCTTACAAAGGAATGGGCTCGCCGGAGGCCCATGTGAACTTGTATGCTCGGGTTATGCTGACAGCGGGCGCCATAAAGTAGTAGTTGATTAATCTTTTCCCCACCACACTAGAGGGAGGTGCTTCAGGCTGGTACAATTCACTGACTGAGGATGAACAATCTGATTGGGAAGCTTTATCAGCTGCTTTTATTAAGTACTACAACTTCAACACCAAAATCCAGGTGAAGCATAATGATTTGGAATGAGTGAAGCAAAAATTTAATGAACCCTTTGATGAATATTATCAAAGGTGGATGAACAAAATGATCCTTCTGAAGAATCGTCCTAATGAAGATGAGCTTATACAGAAGCTCATTGATGGTAGCAAAGACATTTTTAAGAACAACATGAAATTCCATCCCTTTAAAGAGCTTAGTGAAGTTTATAGCATGGCTATGAAGAGAGAAAGGGATGAGGAAGAGAAGTCAGCCGGTCACAAAGGAGGAAGAAGCTCAGGGTACAGCTCAGGGTATAGATCAACTGCTGTAGCTGGGTCTGGTGGTGGTTCTGGTTCAAGTTCCAGTTGCAAACAGTGACAGTCTTCAGAGGTGAAGCAGGTTGAAGTGGCTACTGTGACCCAACAACAAGGCAATCAGAACAGAGGTACGGGAGGACAAGTTATATCGCCTTGGACTCTTCCCATGGTGAAGATATTTGCTAAGTGTAGAAATGGTGGCCTATTACAATCCTTAAGGCCATTTGAGAAGCCATCTGAAGCAGATAAAGATAACTTCTGCACTTACCATGTGGTTGCTGGCCATCGAACCAATAACTGCTACAAGCTAAGGGATGCCATTCAGAAGTTGATTGATGAAGGGAAGCTGCAGGAACCAGCCAAACCTAGCACTAAAACTAATCCGCTGCTAGCATTTGAGAAGCGGGTCAACATGGTCCAATCGGGGTTACCGGCTAATTTCATATTTGCCCAAGTTCTTAAAGCAAACCCCTCCATCTAGGCTGTGGCAATAGGGGAGCCCGAAGTGGAACCCGAATGTGAGAAAAAAGAGGAATGCAAGGAGATTAAACCCATAAGCCTCAATGACCTTGATTCCGAGGATGAGTATGAGGAATTTGGTGGAGAAGAGATGGTTAAACTCCTAGTTATGGAAAAGCTAAAAATTCAAGAAGTGCAGCATGTGACCCGAAGTGGAAGGGTGTACCAGCCGGCAGATCAGATGAAAGATAAAGCACCGATAAATGGGTCGGGCAGTACTTCGACACCAGAAGGAGTCGAGAAAGAGGACCTAGTCATTTCCCAATTGAAGAAGACTCCTGCCCAAGCTAGCTTATGGCATTTGCTTCTAACTTCCAAGAAGCATAGGGCTGCTTTAGTAAAGAAGTTATCAGAAATAGAAGTCTCCCCTATAGCCTCACCAGAGGCTATGTGCTGTTTGTTAGACAAAGTCCATAGTGGAACCCCAGATATTTTTTTCTTTGAAAAGGACCTGCCTACTGAAGGGAAGGCCCATAACAAGGCTCTTTATGTCAGGGCCCATGTGATGGATAAGGTGATGCCCTGTGTGATGGTGGATGATGGCTCAGCGTTGAACATTTGTCCATTAAAAATGTTGCCATTTCTTGGGCTGAATGAAGAAGTGTTGAAAAAGTCCTCAACAGTCATTCGGGCATATGATGATTCTAAGAGAATTGTAATAGGGACCTTTGAAGCGGAAGTAGAGGTTGGATCGATCAAGCCCACAGTTGTTTTCACAGTAATTGATATCCCTGTCACATTCTCCCTATTGCTTGGAAGGCCCTGGTTCCATCCTTTGGGAGGTGTTCCTTCCACATTGCATTAGAAGATTAAATTCTCTGTGAATGGCAGGATTGTGACTGTTGAGGCGGACGCCCAGTCGATGGTAGCTGCGGTGAATGAAGGAGTGGTTCCTTTTGGCGGATTCCAAGTTGTTGTAGTTAAGGAGGAAGAAACCACAGATGCCCCTATGGTCCTTTATGAGAATAACATGCCCGAGTGGCTATCTCGGTACTTGTACAAGTTGAACTTTGTCCCGGGAATGGGACTCGGGATCAATTTGCAAGGGGTTCCAGAATTCAAGATCGACTCGGGGAAGTCGAAACAGTGTCGACTTGGTTATGTAGAAGGGGCATCCGAGCAGAAGAATTTGAAAAAGGGTAAGAATGGCAAGGTCATGATGAAGCCATTTCTGAATGCAGGAGAAAGTCTTTACAAAGGCCAAGCTGAACCGGTAATGGTAGGGGATTTCGAGTACCCTGGTTTTGAGATCTTTGCAGATGTTGTGGATTTTGAGAAAAGCTAGGAGGAACCAGTGGCTCCTGTAGTGATAGAGGAAATAGCTCCTAAATCTGATATTTTGTAAGGCGAGCCACCTAAAGAGATAAAGAAAACAGTAGAGCTGGCCGAGGAAGAAGATGGAAAGAAAGCCTATGTTGAAACTACAGAAGTCATCTCAGGTGCTTTAACTGCAGCATTGAGCAAAGTTTTTGGAAAGACCAAGCAAGGATTTGGCGACGAACTGATGGCCAAAGTGAATTTAGACTCTGTGGTTGCTGAAATCGCCAAGATTATGGAAAAAGCTAAGGCACAGGTGGTAGAAAAAGAAGCAAAGAAAGCTGCAGTCCCGGATGATGCTCTGATAGGGAAGATGGAAGCTAATGAAGAACAAAGCCCTCTGCCTGTGGAGGATGAAAATGATTTTGTTGTATCCATTTCTTCTATTTTCAATGTAACCGATGTACTCTATGATAAGTTCAATGCAATCAGATCCCAGTTTGCTTACTTGTGTGATGTTTATCCTGATAACTCTGTGCATGCATTTAAATCACCATCAAGCATATTTAGCATACATAACACTACATTGCATGAAATCAACATAAGTACAGATGAAAACCCTAAAATGGTATTCATTTCACGCGAGCTTAAATCCGAGGAAGAAAGAGAATTAATGAGAATACTTCAAAAACATGTTAAAGCTTTTGCCTGGTCATATGAAGACATGCCGGGTGTGGACACAGAAATAGCAGTGCATAAGATTCCAACCGATCCCAAGTTCAGGCCAGTAAAGCAGAAGCTGAGAAGGCTGAGACCAGAATGGGCTACATTGGTAAAAGAAGAAGTGGCTAAGCCGAAAAATGCTAAGTTTCTTGAAGTGGTAGAATACACAGACTAGCTAGCCAACATCGTCCTAGTGCTTAAAAAGGATGGAAGAGTCAGAGTATGTGTTGATTATCGGGATCTGGACAAGGCTTGCCCTAAAGACAACTTCCCACTGCCTTACATTGATGTTCTGGTCGACAGTGCAGCAAAACCGGCAATGTACTCCTTCATGGATGGCTTTTCGAGATACAACTAGATCCTGATGGATGTGATCGATAAGGTGAAGACGTCATTCATCATAGAGTGGGGTACCTTCTGTTACAGAGTAATGCCCTTCGGGTGAAAGAATGCTGGAGCCACCTATCAAAGGGCTGTTACAACCTTGTTGCATGATATGATCCATAAAGAAGTTGAAGTGTATGTCGATGATATGCTAGTTAAATCGACAACCCGGGAGGAACACCCTATTATCCTGGATAGATTTCTGACACGCATCGGAGAATACAACTTGCGACTTAACCCCAAGAAGTGCATATTCGGGGTCACATCAGGGAAGCTGTTGGGTCATGTAGTCAGCCAAAGAGGAATAGAAATGGACCCAGACAAAATCAAAGCCATCCAAAATATGCCAGCTCCCAAGACAGACAAGGAAGTCAGATCATTCCTGGGTTCCTTACAGTATTTCAGTCGCTTCATAACCAAGTTGACTTCTACTTGCGAGCCAATTTTCAAGCTACTGAAAAAAGATCAACCGATCATGTGGGATGACAGGTGTCAGCTGGTATTCAAGAAGATTAATACTTATCTGGTAAAACCACCGGCCCTGAGTCCACCAATTCCAAGGAAGCCTCTGATTTTGTACTTAGCAGTTGAAGAATCTTCCATAGGGGCAATGCTAGCACAGAAGCAAGATGGTAAGAAGGAGTATCCTATCTACTACATCAGCAAGAAGTTGTTGGAATATGAAACTAAGTACACACTGGTGGAGGAGACATGTGTGGCGATGATCTGGTTGACTAAGAAGCTGCGCCACTACTTCCAGTCCTATAAAATACAAGCTGTAGCTAAGCTGGATCCAATGAAGTATCTTTATGAGGCACCGGTGTTAGTTGGGAAATTATCCAGATGGCTGTTACTCTTATCTGAGTTGGACATTGAGTACATAACGAAGAAAACCATCAAAGGACGAGCCGTGGCAGAGTTTCTAGCAAATCAGCCGCTGGAATCAGATTACACAGAAAATTTAGAGTTCCCAGATGAACAGTTGGCTATGGTTGAAGTGAAAAGATGGGTTATGTGCTTCGACGGAGCAGTAAACAGAAAGGGCACTAGAATCGAAGTACTTATAGCAACGCCGGATGGTGAAATCATTCCCTTATCCAAAAGGCTGAATTTTCCTATAACCAACAATGGGGCAGAATATGAGGCGTGTCTATTTGGAATGGAAGCCTTGCTAACACTAAGGGCAAATGACGTCCTGATTGTTGGAGACTCACTTCTGGTGATTAGGCAAGCTTAGGGTGAGTGGGAGCTGAAAGAAGAAGCCTTACGGCCTTACTTGGAACTGGTACAGTTCAGAAAAGACTTTTTTGGCCATTGTGAATTCAGACATGTCCCCAGGGATGAAAACAAGATGGTTGATACTCTAGCAACATTATCCTCTATGTGGGAAAATCCAGAACAAACCCAAGTGTAACCACTGGTTATAGCCACTTCCAGACATCCTTGCTTTGAAGTATACGTGGTGATGGAGTTGACAGTTGAAGAGAAACCATGGTTCTTTGACATCTATCGGTATGTTAAGGAACAGAAATATCCAAAAGAGGCCAGTGCTGCTGATAAGTTGACACTAAGAAAGCTAGCTAGTCAATTCAGAATCTTTAAGGATAAGTTGTACAAAAGAACAGCACACGGGGTTCTTCTAAGATGCCTGACAGAACAAGAAGCAGAAGAAGTGATGCAGTAGGTATATGCAGGCTCCTGTGGGCCATATATGAATGGGCTTGCTATGGTTAGGAAGATAATGAGACAAGGCTACTTCTAGTTGACTATGCAAGCATATTGTATAAGAAAAGTGAAGAGATGCCATGAATGTCAGATATATGCAGATATTAGTAATCTTTCACCGCTTGAACTACAGAATTTGGCATCTCCTTGGCCATTTTCAGCATGGGGGATAGACATGATTAGTGAAATTCATCCAGCTACATCCAATGGGCACAGATTCATAGTTGTGGCAGTTGATTACTTCTCCAAATAGGTTGAAGCGGAATCCTTTGCTAATGTGAAAGCCATGCAGATGGTCAAGTTCATTCAGAAGAATATCTTCACTCGGTATGGCATTCCTAATCATGTGGTAACTAACAACGGGGTGCAGTTTCAAGGGGCAACAGCTGACCTACTTGCAGAGCATGGTATTGAACATCATAAGTCCTCTCCATACAGACCATAGGCTAATAGAGCAGTGGAAGCAGCTAACAAGGCAATAAAGAAGATCTTATCAAAGATGGTAACCACCTACAGGGATTGGGCTGACCAACTGCCATATGCTCTTTAGGGCTACATAACCAGTGTCAGAACGCCAATAGGAGAAACTCCTTATGCCTTGGTTTATGGGATGGAAGCAGTGTTGCCAGTAGAAATAGAGCTCAAGTCACTTAGAGTTGCCCTGGAAGCTCAGTTACTAGAGACTGAATGGGTTCAAGCCAGATATGAACAGTTGGCAGCACTTGATGAAAGGCGACTGAAAGCACTAGATCACCTACAAATGTACCAGCACAAAATGGCTAGGGCCTGTAATCGAAATGTGAAGTATTCCAAGCGGCAGCTAAAAGCAGGGGATTTGGTTCTAAAACAGCTAAGGCCTTCGAATGTTGATGTTTGGGGCAAGTTCAGACCCAACTGGGAAGGACCTTTTGTGGTGAAAAAGGTGCTATCAAAAGGCGCTGTCAGCATCATGGACATGGATGGAAATCTGTTTACAAACCCCATCAACCAAGACCAGCTTAAGCTTTATCATGTCTAAAAAAAAAGAAGTAGTCTGTTAGGCTGAAAACTGGAAAAGAGCAGTCTAGGCAAACGTTAAGACACGAGAGAAAATAACCAGTCTGAAAACCTGAAAAGGACAACTGGTGACGGATTCTGGGTCAGTGTGGAATATGTACAATTTAGGGACCAACTCATTTCAAATGTACTCATTTTGACTTCATCAATAAAGTGAAATGTTTGTTTAAATATATCTGCGTGGTTATGACAAATGCATAAGCAAAGTTGTTCTGCATAAACATACATTTAGAGAAAGCACTTTGCATTCAACTGATCAATATCATCGCATTATTTAACAAATGAAAATGCATTAAATACATGTAGTTTGAAATCTTGTGTCAGCCCCTAAAATCCAGTTCATCTTCCCAAAAGAGCAATAAGTTGTCACAGTGCCATTCTAATTGAATCTACTCCAAAAAAAAAATTAAAAATTAAATTAGAACAGCTCGTTGAGGCGAATGTTAGAGCGGCTCGCTAGGCTGAAAACCCGTATTGGGCAACCCAGGCAAAAATTAGAGCAATTACAAATTCATAACTTCCCCATGGAGCAGAAAAAGCAGAATGTCCCCAGTATTCCCTGCAGAAGTCATCACATTACTCCCCAGTAGAGTTTTCCCCATTATTCCCCAGCAGAATCTACATTAAGAACAGCATCAATTATTTCCCCATAGAGTTGCCATATTACTTCCCAGCGTAGCCTACATAAAGAACACCACAATTGTTTCCCCAGTCGAGCTGTCGCACTCTTCCCCAGCGGAATCTTTACAAGGAATACTACAATCATTTCCCCAGTAGAATCATACATCCCCAGCAATCACCTCACTTCTTCGATAATCACCAAGCAATGGCCCTAAGTAAGCAAAATCAGCCAGGGGCACAACCCGTATCTCCCCAGCGGAGGGCGGAAGCATCAAATAACAGGAAATGCATATACATACATATGCATCATCATGCATCCATACATTGAACACATTAGTTACTTATCCCCAGCTAGTCTTCATTCTTGAACAAAGGGGCAAAAACTTTTGTTTAAGAGTCTTTCGATCAAGAAATGAAGACTTGCCATTTTAAGTGCAGGAATTCATCCCCAGCTTCAAATCCCCAGTGAGTCCGCCTCGAGTAATGTAAACTCGGTATCGGCCCAGATCTGCTCTATCGACCACTTCCTCAACGAGTCCGCCTCGAGTAATATAAACTCGGTATCGGCCCAGATCCGCACCATCATCAAGTCCCCTAGTAGATCCCCTCAAGTAATGTAAACTCTGTATCGGCCCAGATCGGCTCCATCATCTCAACTTCCTCTAGCAGATCCGCCTCGAGTAATGTAAACTCAGTATCGGCCCAGATCAGCTTCATCTATTTCCCCAGCAAAGTTCACCTCGGGTAACCTAGACCCGGTATCGGCTAATTTCATCTCCAGAATCGCCTGGGGTAACATAGACCCGGTATCGGCTAATTTCACCCATCCTTTGCCTCGGGTAACCTAGACCCGGTATCGGCCAATCCGCAATCCATCTTCCTTCGCCTCAGGTAACCTAAACCTGGTATCGGCTAAACCGTAATTCACCCTTCATTTGCCTTGGGTAACCTAAACCTGGTATCGGCCTATCCGCACCAACTTTGCCTCGGGTAACCTAGACCCGGTATCGGCTTATTTCTTCCCCTGTCTCGCCTCGGGTAATATAGACCCGGTATCAGCTTATCTCATCAAAGGGTTCCTTCCAGTGTTCACGGTGCTTTGATTCGCGCTCTTAAATTCATCATCTTAGGTATTGTAAACCTGGATCTAGGTGTCGAATTTGATCACACGAGGGGCAGCTATAAGCACTGGAATTTTAAAAAAAAATGGTCGTACGACTGTCCTTATAGTCGTGCGACTGTAATTTATAAAATTACAGTCGTACAATTGTAATGTCAGAGCAGTTGCAGGAGCCCATACCTCTGCAGCAAAAAAAGAAGGAGAGAAGGAGGAGCATTAATTGCTCCGGGATGGCAGCAAGGAACATCAGAGAGCAGAGCTAAAAGGGAAAAAAGAGAGGAAAAAGGGGCAATTGGAAATTCTGGTGTAAAGAATTGGAGAGAGAAAGGAGAAAAGAGGGAAGGAAAAGAAAGAAAAACCCACACCTATATTCTTCTTTTCCTCTTCTATTTTCTTTAAATTCTCGGAATTAAGGTTAAAAATCTGCTAGAAACCCCTAGGTTAATCAATTAATTTCACAAACAAATCAAATTCTCGGACTTAAATCCTCAGAATCCGTAGCATTTTGGATTTTTGGGCAAAAAGGAACCTCTCTCAATTTCAAGGAAAAAGTGCAAATTCTTATGGATTGGAGCGACGCCAGGGGTCAATTTCGACTTGGAGAGACTTCTAAAAGGTAGGCACTCTATTTCTCTTTACTTTTTCTTGCTTTCTAGGTGTTGATTGCGATTTTTGTGCTTTTTTATCTCATTTTCTCCGTTTCTGCTTCTGGAAATCAAGAACAGTCGCATGACCGTTCTTGAAATTGATGAACAGTCGTACGACTGTATATACAGTCGTACGACGGTTCTTGATTTCCAGGTTGTTTTTTTTTCTTTCATTTTTATTCAAATAAAATCTTGGCGAAATCCTGATTCCGGGTTGTTTACAGTCGCACGACTATAACCCTAATTCCAGAACCAGAATTTCACCTTTAAGCCATAAAATTTTATAAAAATCCATAAAAATCAGAAAATCCGAAAAATGAATTTTGTTATGTGCATTCACTATCATAGATTTAATTTCCAGCAAACTTGCATTTAGAACAATTCAACGACGGAGACCCGGTTCTCCCGAAAATCGCCACCTTAAATATAAAAATGCATGTAACCGGCAAAATTGTTTTCAAAAATGAATTTCTCACAAAAAACCAAAAATACAGGAACATTTCAAAATGTTTTCCAGGTCTAACCGGGCCGGCTAGCCTAGCCAACCCGGTTATCCCCTATATGCATGCCCCCCAATTCTTAATATCCCAATTCAGTCTATTTGAGTCCAACTTGTGGCGTGCCGTATAAAATTTTGCTAACCTTTGTTTTGCAGCTTTTATTTATTTTTATTTTCATTTTTATTTCCATTTGTATTTTAATAGAATTAAACATGTATTTTAGGCGGTTGTACATTTTTTAGGATCTCGTGTATTCTAGGCTATTGTACAAGTGAGGCGAGAATTTTTATTTTCATTTCGATTTGGTTGTAAGCTGTTTAATATTTATTATTTTGTTTTGTTTTTATTTTGTATTGTATGCTTTGTGTGCGCGTTGTATGCCTATTTAATACAATAAAATCAACTTTAGAATTTGAAATACCATTTCGAGAACATTGGCATTATTTATTTTAATTACACACAAAATAGGGGACTTGTCCGGACCCAAATCTCTGGATAGTGTAGCTGCCGTTCGTCTGGTTCAGCTGCCTTAAGAATTTCCCGGTTGAGCTGAGCCGGGTGGCGACTCCTACAATATTCATTGAGATTTAGGTCTCGATTTCTTTTAAGATTTAATTAATTTATTTATTTTCCAAGACCTGTTTTCCATTATTAAAAACCCCACGCGAGGGAGGGGCCCGCCCGAGATCGAGGCGCCCCATTTCAAAAGGGAGTCTCGCGTCCCATCGAAAACATGTCATCCGCTCACACCTGCACATTTGAACAAATGTGAGATCCACATCCAGTGTCCAAGACCCAAAATGTAGAAATAGCTAGATAAATCTCAATAGCATAAATACCTAAAGCAGCAGTTTTGCCCTTCAGTTGCTCCTTTAGCTTTGGACATGAGCTCTTCCAATGCTCCTTCTTATGACACTCATGGTAGACATCGTCAGGAGAAACAACCCTTGCTTTAGGTTGGGCCACCACCTTTTTTCCCTTAGCCTTTGCCGTTTGGGCCTTAGCCTTGGCCTTAGATTTGGCATTTTCCTTAGTAATGGGTGTATTGCCCTTGTTCACCAACAATACTTCAGGAGTCTTCTTAAAAGACTGCTCTGCAAGCTTGAGCATGCCATGCAGCTCAACAACCAATTTATCCAACCCTTTCATATGGTAGTTCATGATAAACTGGTTGTAAGACTCAGGAAGTGAACCAAGAATAATGTTTGCTGCCAAGTCCTGTGGAACTGGAAAACTAAGGCAGGCAATTGCATCAATATACCCCTTCAACTTTGGCACATGAGTGCTAATAGAAGTCCCAGCTGCCATCACAGTCGCGCAAAGTGCCTTAGTTGTCAGGTAACGTTCCTGACGAGCCTGATCTTGGAACATCTTTTTAAGCTGATCCATCATCTCGTAAGCATGCTCTCCGTGAACTGCTTCTAAAGATCAGAAGCCATGGTACCCAGCATGAGGCACGAGACATCTCGGTCATCCCTCATATGCCGGTCATACTGCTCCACCATCGTCGTGGTGACCCCTCGACCTGCGGTAGGGCTAGCTAGTAAAGGAGCATTTAGTACATACTCCTTGGACTTTTATCCAAGAACTATTTGTAACTTCCCAGCCCAGTCCAGGAAGTTAGTCCCCGAAAGCTTCTCCTTCTCTAAGAGTGACCTAAGTGAGAGTGAGTTATTGTTTGTTGCAGCCATTTAAATTGCTTAAGTGAAATGGGATTATCTACATGGAAGAAATCATTACTTGAGTTAGAAATAAAGAACTTTTAAGCCAATTCAAATTAATAATCCGATTTTAATTTGTTTGTTGGTGATGTTAATTGGCTGACTTGACCAAGAATCATAACTTATCAATGACTGGCCAAACTAGGGCTTGCTAACCAACCATTGATTCGTTTAGTGGGACAACCTATCCAATCCTTCCACGAAGGACTCTAGGTTTGATGGGCTTATTAACACTTTACCCATTTGTGCTTAGGGCTCGCTCTGAGCTAATGCTACCTATGTTGAGTCAAACTACCATTCACATGTTAACCATACCAAGTATCCTCACCCTGGATGGCCCACCGAATACTACAATGTACCCAGCTGGGGCATGGCACACATTGCATCATCAATGGGAGGAAGAGGTGTGAGTGTGGGAAGCACTTTTAAACGACTCAGTATTTTAATTTCCGGATTATAATTAAGTGATACGACTTAGCATGCAAAAATGCAGGTAATAATTTGGTGATCCATACATCCATATTATATGACAAATGCAATAACATACTTAATTTAAAATAAAAGAGATCCTATGGGCCTTTAATTACAACCTAATGAAAAACTAGATATCCTATCTAATTCTTCATGGGCTGGACTACAATCCTTCTTGGGCTCCCACCATGGGCTTGCTCCATCTAGGCCTTCCTCCATGCTTGATTCAATTACAACAATTTTGTAAAATAAAATCTATTCTAAAATTACATCAAAATAAAAAAAATGGAACGCAGACCATATTTCCCAAAATTAAATTACAACCGATAATAATTTGGGGCCCATAGAACTCAACATCACATTTCAAACAAAGTACATTTCTTGCACATACATACCAATATGATGCATGATCATGGCATTCCAAATTATAAATATAAATGTGAAGCCAAGTTACTTAGGGTGAAATCGCCAATTTTAACAAATGTGACTAAGGCCCATAAAGGCCTAATGGATAACATCCATAAATACAAAATTAACAATTTTGCTCCCACTTGAATTTGGGTTGTCATAAATTTAAAATTTAGCTCTCCCAATTTTAACCGGTGTCACAGTTTATTTGGCCAATTTCACAAAGTCCATATTCAATTTAATATGCAAACAATTAAATTAAATATGCATGCCAACAAAATAAACAATTTAAATACAAATTAATTAAAAAAATTTAATTTAATTTTCATTAGGATCCGAAATAAAAAAAATACTCGTAAAATCTAAAACCGGACCCGAACCCCACGTGGGGCAATAGCAGCCCAATGGGCTGCTGCCGCTGCAGCAGTACCTGCGGCCAGCAGCTAGCTGCTGCCGAGGCAGCAGATGGAATCGCAGAATTGCGATTCCATCTTTTGCCCAATTCTCTTTTATTAATTTTTTTTATTAAATTATAAACAAAAAAAGTTTCCAGCCAAAATATATAATTAATATAGAAAAACAATTTTAGATGGAAAACAATTGGGGAAAAATAATAAAAAACCTCAATCCAAAATTCTGGGGTTTATCAAAGACCAAAACCAATTGAATAAAAACCCTAAAATTACAAACTTGAAACTCATTCTTTCTTCAACAATGCTTTCAAGAACCAATTCCAATCAATCTAATGTACAAAACCTAGGCTTGATACCACTGTTGGGATTCGTCATTGGAAAAATAACGTGGCGCAGCGGAAAATACACCGTTTGAAAATTCCTAGAATCCACCTATCGTATCCAATTACCATTGAATAGAATAAAACCAATTTGAATCAAGAGAGATAAACTCACCAGATTCGTCTCTTCTAGAGACTGCTACAGAATCGTTTCTTGAAACTACGATCTCCAGAGTCCGGTGCACGACCAACTATTCTGTGGGAACTGGTGCTAGTCGAAGACGCGAAGGAATGGATGATTAATGCTGGGACTTTCTGCTATTTTGGGGTTACTCTTGGTGGCTGAATTTTCCAGTAATTAATTAGGGTTGAATTAGGTTTTTCTTCCTTAAGTGTGCCCTTACATAGACACCTTGTCTAATTGGGTTTTAATTAGGTTAATTAAACCCAAGCCCACTAGGATTATAATTACAAATAAACTTTAATTACAAAGTATATACTATATAATTTAATTCCATTTGGCTAAATTTAATTACCCCTAAATAAAATTAAATCACACTTAAGTAAATACAATACATGTATTTAATTTTCCTACTTAGGAAAATTATTTAATTAATTGTTTACTTTATGTAATTCAATTAATTGAAAAATTAATTAATTACATTATGTAAACTTATTAATTAAATTAAATTCAACCCAATGTTAATTAATTACCTTGACACCGAATGTCAACTAATTAATTAATGCATTCCTTCCAATGTACATTACTTGTACAATTTCTATAAGTTCCAGTTCAGTTGATCTATGTGCACGATCCTATAGGTCTGTCTTTATGTCAGCAGTAGGCCCAAGACCCACAGACTGTAAGTGGGTTCTAGCAAACCATTATAGCCCCTAATTAAGATAGAGATGCAGCAGTCTTTAGAAGACACTCATCCTGTAGTAATCTCACAGTGTCCTTTGCGTAACGATATCGATATGAATAAACAAGGGGCATGGTGTCTGTCATCCTCTTCTGTTGTTTATTATATTTCTTGATCTTGAGTTGACTGATTAATCAAATAAGCACCGACTTACTTGGGTATGGCCATACACTTATCAGTCCCACTCATCAAGTGGCCAATGATATCATCTCGGTGTTACCGGAGTGGCAATTCCATCCTTCATTATCAATAACAACATGTTCACCAGTCCACCCAATCATACCTGTATTTAGTATCCTTTTACAAACCTGTTAGGTGTATGTCAAAGTGAACCAGATTCCATATTGATATTATAATGAAATCTGGTCTGAGTACAAAAGAGACCTACTCAAGAAAGACCTATGACGTGATAACCATGTGGCTTTCTTGTGCATATCGTTCCAGTCCCATGTCAACGACATGTACCTATATTCATGATTGACTATACAAGTACTATGGCTAGTTAAGAACTGCCATACAGTCATCGAATATAAAAGTCTATGGTTCTATTTGTTCCCACGATTATAATAGACCTGGGATAGGTTTTATGATTATCAATCAATGGATACTCCACTCATATTATAGCACAAGATATAAATGAAATAGATTAATTGCCTTTATCAAGGTGACACAAATAACGTATTCATATAATGAGTCTTAATGTATAATACAAAATACAAGAATCCAATGCCCTAAGAACTAGGGCACACCAACATTCCATTCCCAGTGTGCTTTAAGCTAACCTCTACCAATTTTCTCATCTAGAAAACGCAAATCACCCTTATGCTTAAATGGTACAGATTAATGGGTGATATTGATGGTTGTGTTCTAGCTCTGGCTGAATATCCCGCAAATAGGCAAGAGAATCCTTATCATCTGAATTGGGAACGAAAAGATCAACAAATCTTGAGCTTGCTATTGAATTCAATTTTAGAATACCTTGCCTCGAGTTGTGGGTGCAAAAACTACTAAGGCAGCCCTGGGATCGTCTTATGATGACTTATGCAGGATCCAAACCACAAATGCATAATCTTCAACATCAACTCTTATATGCAAAATGCTAAGTCAATTGTAGACTAGCTTACTATGTTGGGGTACATTATACCTAAAGATGATTTACTTGATTATATACTGATTGATTTAGGGAGACATGATCGTGAATTTAATCAAACCTTGGACACAAAGGAGTCAATTAGGTTCGATTATATGCTGGGAATGTTGTTGACAGAAGAATGACAACTCAAATGTGAAGCAGCAGCTGCAATGATCTTGACAGCTGTGGCGATCCCTTCATCTGTACAGTACATTTCTCAAAGTCTAGTTGTGTAGCATAGTTATGGCGGTTATGGTTAGGCTAGGGGTAATGGCCTTATTCAGCCTCAATATCCTGTCACTTCGATGCCTAGGATTTCATATAATCCGAACATCGGTTCTTATATTGGAGAGATTACTACAATTGCAAGGTTCGGGCCATAAGGCATATGTTTGCCTATCTCCTAAAACAAACCACACCCGTACTACCTCCCAATCCTCCAACGTTGCTGCTACATAAACTCACACTCAGCAGTGGTCATCGACACTGGGGCCATCCATCATCTAGCATCATATGTGGCGAACTCAGTTCTTCATTCAAAGTATCATAGACCAAAAAGGTCCAAATTAGTAATGGTACTTTTCTACCTATCACTCATGTTGGTTAAAATTCATTTGATGTTAGGATTCATCCTCGAAAATCAAATCAAAAGCAGCGAAAGCTATTTTGAATTTTCTAAAATTCGGATCCAGGAACTTATGTAGATGAAATCAAAATCAAAATAAAAGGAGAATTAAGAGATAAACTCTCACCTTGTGTGTCTCTTCTAGAGATTGCTGAAGAACCAAATGAGATCCTCTCCACTTCACATACATGAATTGTAGGGACTTTTCATAGAAAATCAACCGATTAAAGCTGAAACTAGTATTGATTTTCTCAAATCCATGACCCAGGAGCAATTGAAATGGAAATCAGAAACATAAAATCAAAAGATCAAGAATGAGATTCTCACCTTTTAATGTCTCTTCTAAAGATGGTTGCAAAAACCGAGATCGATTTCCTCCACTCTCACGTACACTAATGTCTATCGAGTAGAACCTGTGCTAGTGGCGGATCAAAAGAGGAGGGAAATGGTTGGCCCAAAATTTCAGCCTATACTTTTCTCTTCTAGCCGAAATTTTCATTAATGGGAGTTAATGCTTGGCTCAAATCAAGGCCTTGATTTAAGGCTTTGGTTTAATTAGCTTTTAAGTTGGATTTAATGCCATAAATCCTTTAATCCAAATTAATTATTATGGGCAAAATCCAATGCAATTCTATTTTAATTTTCATGCATGCATTTATATAAAACCATATTATATAATGTACATGTCATTAAATTAAAATTGATTTGCCAATTAAATTGGCCCAATAAATTAATTGATATTCAACTGAAATCAAAATGCATATAAACCTATATATGTATTTTATAGCCACCCGGAAATAAATTCCCAATTAATATATATCAATTAAATTATATTGATCAATCCAATTGATCTATAATTAAATTAAGTAATATTTATCTATCCATTCTGTATACTCCAAGTATGGGAGATCCGACAAGTTCAAACTCAGACATTCTATGTGTACGATCCTGTGGGCCTATCTTTATGTTTGCAGTGGGCCCAAGGCTCATAGACTGTAGGTGGGCTCTAGCAATGCAGGGAATCGTCACGGGAAAAATTAAACCAAGGCGAAATACCGATTAAAATTTTCCTCGATTCCAAAGCCCAAGGTACATGTTGATTAATAGAATGAAATCAAGAACGGAGAAAATAAATTTTCTCACCTTAACTGTCTCCTCTAGAGACTGTTGCAGAAACCCAAATGCGTTTCCTCCATAATCGGGTACACAAATGACTCTGAAACGGGACTCGTGCTAGCGAACGGATTGAACGAAAACCAAGAGAAAATCCAAAAAGGGGCCTGCTGTAATTTTCTTATTGTGGCTGAAAATTCTCTATAGGGTTAGGGAGAATTAGGTTAAGGCTTCCTATATATACTCCTTTAGTATATATACTCCTTAGCCTACTAGGATTTTAATTAAAACTATAGATTATTTAATTTGATTTAATTAATTCACCTTATATCATTAGGACTAAATAAAACCATATTATAAAATCCAAATTGATACAATTAAATACAATTTCATCAAATTAAAATAACCCAAAGTTAAATTAAAGTCACCCTTAATAAATACAACCTTTGTATTTTTAATTTCCACCAAGGAAATATTATTTTATTTAATTAATTATTTACTATATGTAATTAATTAATCAAATAAAATAAATTTCTCCCTTTATAATTGAATTAATTATGACATAACATAATGTCAATAACTCAATTAATTTGGTTTCCATTCCAATTCTGATTTGTCAACATTTAGTCATTCTATTTGTACAATCCTGTGGGTCCGTCTTTATATTGGCAGTGGGCCCAAGGCCCACAGACTATAAGTGGATTCTAGCAAACCGTTACAGCCCCCAATTAAGACGGAGACTTGCATTCTAATGTGAAACATAACCCGGTAGTGATCTTGTATATCCCTTGCCAACTGACATCGAGATATAAGCAAGAGGCATGGCCCTGTCATCCTCTTATACGCTTATTTATCTCTTGATACCTAGTGGACTAAACCTAACGAATAAGTATCCCAACTTATTCGGGTATGGCCATACATTTGTCAGTCCCGCTCATCAAGTGGCCAGTGATGTCATCTCAGGGGACGCTGAGTGGCAATTCCATCAACTTCACTATCAACATCAACATGTTCTCTGGCCCACCGAACATAGCCATACTTGGCACCCTTTTACAGGCCCGTTGGGCGTATATCAAAGTGTATGAGATCCCATGTTATGTTACAATGAACATCAGGTCTAAGGATAATAACAAGACCTACCCGAGAAACACCTATGATGATCGAACCATGTGGTGTTCTCGTGGCGGATCGACCCAGTACCATGCAATCCAACATGTTGTTGCCCTAGTCCCGAGGCATTGGACCTTGTTTTATATTGTAAATTTATTAGATTCATGTATTATACATATTCTATGTCATTAATAAAGGCATTAATTCATTTATTATATATATCTTGTGCAATATTTTAAGTGAAGTATCCAATGGACATATCCATAACCATGATGACAAGTGTCATGCACTTGGCAGTAAGACCATGGATAGGGAAAACGATATGACCATAAAGAGATCCGTAGTCTGTTCTAGTCATGGGAATGAATGGAACAAGATACTATCATTAACCTGGTTGTATGGCGGTGTCTTACCGATCATTGGACATGGTATGTCAACCAAGTTAATGGGTACATGCAAAAGGGGCATGGTACTGGATAGATCCACTAAACGAGAAATCCACATGGTATAGTATCACAAATGATTCTCGTGTAGTACTTTCATGGATCCTTTGACCTGACCATATGATGGTGTTGCATGCGAGGTCGCATACTTAGGGGTACGCCTAAAGGGCATGTAATAGGGTGCCAAGTATGGGTACTTTCAGGTATGTCACTAAGCATGGCAATGCTGTGGATATGCAGAAGGGATTTGTCACTCAGTAGTCCACTAAGAAGATATCATCGGCCTCTTGATGAATGTGACTGATAAGAGTATGGCCACAACCAAACAAGTTGGAACTTGTTTGTGAGCATCAGTAGATTTGGGATCAAGTTAATGTCCGGACACAAAAGAGGGTGATCAATCCATGCCTCTGTGTTGGACACTGATATCAATGACATGGGATATACAAGTTCAAAATATAGGGTTATGATTTCAGTTGGACTGCCATCTCCATCTTAATTGGGGGCTGCAGTGGCTTGCTAGAGCCTGCCGGCAGTCTATGGGCCGTAAGCCCACTACCAACATAAAGATGGGCTCATAGGATCATATACATTGGATGTCTGAACACGGACTTAAGGAATCACTTGTATACTTAGAGTATACACACCAGAAAGAGAGAGGATTATATTAATTATATTATAAAGATCAATTCGATTAATCATAATAATAAAATTAATATTTAATTGGCCTTCTTATAGTTAATTAGATTAATTTATGAGATTATTTCTTAGGTGGAAATATTGCACATGTATATGTTTACATGCATCCTAATTTTACGTTTGTCAAATTTAATGGTAAAATTAATTGATCAAATTAATTTTAAATTTAAATGTAGAGAACATATTATATGGTATAATATGTTAGGATACATGTTAAATAAAAATTAATTTTGATTATCAATTGGACAAAGAGAATTAAAATTGAACTGGGCTTGAAAAAGGAGAAAAGAGTCCGCGTAGAATGGAGGAAGCATGGGCCAAAATTTTACACAAAATTTTAGCCCACTAGGTCAAGTAAAGACCTAGGGATTTCGGCCAAGACACACAACACAAGCTATAGCCAAAATTTTGAGCCATCTCTCTCCCAAAGTTCTTTGATTCCGATGCTAGCACGGTTTGTATTCCACAGCCTTTCGTGTACATGAACAAGGAGGGAACCTGCTTTGATTTCTGCAGCCACTCTAGAAGAGATACTCCTGGTAAGAGTTTAATCTTTTCTTGATAAAATTTTGGTTTTACAATTTTCATCTCAATTGCTCCTGGGCACAGATTTGAGGAAATTGTCGCGATCTTCCGCATTTATTCGGATGATTTTTGGAATTTTAATATTTTTATAGCATTTTACTTCATATTACTCGAGGTGGGCTGAAATAGCATTTTACTTTATATTATACATGACTAGATTTTGATAGAAATAACCATTTTAAGTATAAAGGTTTTTATATATTTTAGTGCATTTTTTCTAAAATTGATTTTTTAGGTGTTTATGGCGCTTTATCAATTTAGATTCAATTTCGAAGAATTTTTAGGACCTACACGAAGTAATTTCCAATAAATCTCTAGATAACCGACTCACATTGCCATGCTGAATAAAAAAGAATATAAATTGGCAAAATCTTTTTCCAAAACTATTTTCTCCTGATCCAAAAATACAGGGCGTTTATAAAATTTTTTTCCAGGTCTAATCGGGTAAATCTGTCAGGCTTTTTCTCCGATTATCCCCCTAAATGCATGCCTTTGGGCTGTCTGATGTCCCATTCTGTCAGATCTAAGTCCAATGTACTTATGTTTATCTATATCACTAACCTCTACTTTGCAGGTAGATGTACGTTAGGTTAGATGAATTCCAGCTTTCTTTTTTTAGAATAATTCATGTAAACTAGGTGATTGTACCCCCTGTCCCATTTTTATCAAATGTATCCCCTAGGGTAGTTTATTCGATTGGGTTGTAATAATTTTATTTTCCGAATTTATTTATTGCTTTCTGAATTTATTTATGGCTTTTTGTATGAGCATATAGAAAATACCTAGGGTTGAATATTGAATAGGAAATTAAAATAACAAAAAGAGCAAATTTGGTATAGTTAAAGCTATTTCACAATAAAGCAGACATAAGTGATTTGTCCATACTAGAATCTTTGTCTTAAAGGTATAGGAATCCTTGTCGAGCTTGTACGGCTGCTGCTGCTGGGCGGCGGTGGCTGCCTCAGCGGCGGGCAGAGCCCAATTTTTTGGATTTGGCGGGTTCAGGCCCAGGGCCCAGTTTTAAAATTTTAATCGGTTTTAAAATTTTGTGTGTTTAAATTTTTTGCAATTTAAATATGCATGGTTTCTTGAATAAAATTTTAATTTTATTCATTAGTTATTAATTTTGGAAATTAATATGGTTAATTGAAATTGGTTCGAGTATATTTGGCACAATTACCCGGACGGCTAATATGGACTCATGGTTTCCCAATTCTAGTGAGAGCAGTTAACTTCCTGGGCTGGAGGCCCAAAGCCCGTTAAGAGCTAGAACCATGATGGCCCGGATTTGGCGATTTCAAGAATAATGGCTTGGACATAATTGAAATGGGCTTAATTCATGTATTATAACATGCTTATAAATTTATGTATTGGATTCATATGTGTGATTAAATGTTTGTATGGTTGGATGCTGCTGGGCCTTATTTTAAGATGGGTTGTATTTTCTTTTTTGGGTAAATACGGCCTGCTGGCCATTTTTCTTTTTTAATGTAATTTTATTTTATTCATTTATTATAAAATTTGTGAAAAAAGAAGCCCAATGGAGTGGTGAGCCTAAGTGGAGGTGCAAGCCCAGAAGGAAGGACATGGAGGCCATCCTGATATTTGATTCTAGTATAGGTTTACTAGAATAATATTAGGATGTAATATAGGCCCATAGCAGTCCATTTTACTTATTTATTTAAGGCAAAACGCATCTAAAACTCCCTGATCTTTCTTCTTTTATGCAATCAGCCCCATGATCTTTGTTTTACCTACATTGAGTACATGATCTTTTCTTTTTTTGTCTAGTCGCCCGCATTTTTGACGGCTTCTTGTGCGTGTAACCCAGTCTCCGTTATCGGCACGTCAACCGTTATGTATACCAGGCAAAACACATCAAAAACCCCCTGATCTTTCTTTATGCAATCAGCCCCATGATCTTTGTTTTACCTACATTAAGTACATGATCTTTTATTTTTTTGTCTAGTCACCCGTATTTTTCACGGCCCCTTACGCATGTAACCCAGCCTCCGTTATCTGGCGTGTCAACCGTTATATATGCCACATCATCCGCCACATCACTGTTTTGGTCCCACTTACCCATACCTATACCCAACCCAAAAACCCAACCAACCCAGCTAATATAACCCGATCCGAAATGCTGAAACCGGATTTTACATTCTAAAATAGCGTCTTCTTCTTCTTTTTCTTGAAGTCGTTCAAACCCTAACACCAAAACCAGTTTTAGAAGAAGAAGAAGGCATTATTTTTGGTCCCACTTACCCATACCTATACCCAACCAACCCAGCTAATATAACCCGATCCGAAATGCTGAAACCGGATTTTACATTCTAAAATAGTGTCTTCTTCTTCTTTTTCTTGAATTCATTCAAACCCTAACACCAAAACTAGTTTTAGAAGAAGAAGAAGGCATTATTTTAGAATGTAAAATCCGGTTTCAGCATTTCGGATCGGGTTATATTAGCTGGGTTGGTTGGGTTTTTGGGTTGGGTATAGGTATGGGAAAGTGGGACCAAAACGCTGATGTGGCGGATGACATGGCATATATAACGGTTGACACGCCAGATAACGGAGGCTGGGTTACATGCGTAAGGGGCCATGAAAAATCCGGGCGACTAGACAAAAAATAAAAGATCATGTACTTAATGTAGGTAAAACAAAGATCATGGGGCTGATTGCATAAAAGAAGAAAGATCAGGGGGTTTTTTATGTGTTTTGCCTGGTATACATAACGGTTGACGCGCCGATAACGGAGACTGGGTTACACGCGCAAGAAGCCGTAAAAAATGCGAGCGACTAGACAAAAAAAGAAAAGATCATGTACTCAATGTAGGTAAAACAAAGATCATGGGGTTGATTGCATAGAAGAAGAAAGATCAAGGGGTTTTGGATGCGTTTTGCCTTTATTTAATTATGCTTTATATTTATTTGCATGTGTGAATGTATGATCCAAAAGCCAATCTCACCTGCCTTATGCATGTAAGCCGTTATTAATTGAATCTAATAACCTAATGGAAATTACTAAGTCATTTAAAAGTACTTCCCTCATTCAAAACCAGCTGGAAGTGGGGATAGGCCTGTTGTAGACCTTGCCCTCATAGGATACACTGGTGTATCGTCATTTTGTATTGGGTTAGAGTATGGGATACTCTAACACTTGCATAGAGGTTTTGACTTAGCGTGGGTAGTAGGATTCTCTTGGCCGTAAGCATTGATGGGTAAGTGCCAACAAGCCCATCAAACCAAGAGTCAACAAGCCCATCAAACCAAGAGTCCCTAGGTTGGGATTGGACGGCGTTCCAACCTAAATAATTAGGGTATAGTTGTTCTAGGCCCTCGTCTAGCTATATCTTAATGAAATTTGGATCTCGGCCCATGAGCCCAACAACTCGGATTAATTAATAACTTGATTCATTATTAATTATAAATGGGAAACAAAGTAAAGTCCTTTATTAACACTCTTAAATTTTTCTGTGTAGAAATTCTAAATTGCAAATAACAACTCACTTTCATTGCGATCTATCCTAGAGAGGGATAGGCTTTCTGGTCCCAACTTTTTAGACTGGTCTATGAACTTAAGGATAGTTCTAAGATAAGAGTCCAAAGAGTACGTACTGGAAAGGCCTGTGCCAGCTGCACCTCAGGGACGTAATCCACCAGCTGCCCAGCTGGAGGAATACGAGGTGCACGTTAAGGATAATAGGGATGTGACGTGCCTTATGTTGGCCTGCATGGTCCTTGAGCTGCAAAAGTAGTTCATGGATCATCAAGCCTATGCTATGATAACAACTCTCAATGAGATATTTCAAGAGCAAGCTCCTTAGGAAAGGTACTGACCCATAAGGCATTCCACTCCTGTAAGACGGGAGCTTGGACATCTGTGAGTGCACACGTGCTCAAGATGAAGGGCTATTTAGATACTTTGGCCAGTCTCGGATCACCCATCTCATAGGAGTTGGCGGTGGACATAATCCTTACATCCTTACTGGATTCTTACGATCAGTTCATCCTAAACTATAATATGCAAGGGATGAACCGTACTGTTAGTGAGCTGCATGGGATGCTTAAGTTTACTGAACAGTCGATCAAGAAAACTCTGCCGGTTCTGCTGGTCAACAAGGGGAACCCTCCTCTTGTGAAGGGCAAGGCCAAGGGAAAGGCCAAGGCCAAGGCTAAGAAAGCCAAGGCCAAGAAGGCGAAGGCCCAGCCCAAGGTCCAGCATAAGGAAAATCCCGAGGATGTCTACTTCGGGTGCAAGCAGGCGGGCCATTGGAAGAGATTGTGTCCCAAGCTAATGGGAGAGCAGAGGAGGACCTAGGGTGCGTCGTCGTCAGGTATTTATGTCATAGACATTAACCTTACTGTTTCAACATCTTGGGTATTGGATACTGGATGTGGTTCTCACATTTGTTGTAATGTGCAGGGACTTAAGTACAAAAGGTCACTGGGATCGGGGGAGTTGGACTTACGGGTCGGTAATGGAGCAAGGGTTGCTGCCATAGAGATCGGTGAATATCACGTTATGATGCCTAGTGGATTGGTTTTGATTTTGGAACAATGTTATTTTGTACCTGCTATGTGCAGGAATATTATTTCAGTTTCAATGTTGCATATTTTTGGATTTTATTTTACTATTTCAAATGGTAGAATTTGTTTATCTAGAGAGGGATTATTTTATGGAGAAGCTCTATTAAATAATGGCCTATATATCCTGGATTTAAAAGAAACCAATCATGTCTATAACATAAACACTAAAAGAGTTAAGCCCAATGAACTTAATCCTGTCTACCTATGGCATTGTCGTTTAGGCCACATAAACGAGAAGCGCATAGCTAGGCTTCACAAAGCTGGAGTCCAGGGTCATCTGACTTGGAGTCAATTGATGTATGCGAGTCATGTTCACGAGGCAAAATGACTAAGGCGCCTTTTAGTATGAAGGCTAAAAGGGCCACTGGCTTATTGGACCTAATACATTCAGACGTATGTGGGCCCATGAGCGCAGCAACCAGTGGTGGACATCTGTACTTCGTCACATTCACAGATGATTTTAGTAGATATGGCTCTGTCTATCTGATGAAACATAAGTCTGAGACCCTTGATAGGTTCACGGAATTTAGGAACGAAGTATAGACCAGCTAGGCAGAAATATCAAAACCCTTCGGTCAGACCAAGGAGGTGAGTATATGAGCCTAGAGTTCGACTCATATTTGAGAGAGCATGGAATAGTTCCACAACTCACTCCTCTAGGAACACCACAATGGAATAGGGTGTCGGAACAGAGGAATAGGACCCTGTTGGACATGGTCCGTTCAATGATGAGTCATGCCTCGCTCCCAATAAGTTTATGGGGACACGCTCTCGAGATAGCTACTCTTATTTTAAATAATACTCCAACTAAGGCAGTGGAAAAGACCCCATATCAGATATGGATGGGCAGGGAGCCCAATGTGTCTTTCCTAAGGATTTGGGGATGCGAAGCACATGTCAAGAGATTGACCAGTGGCAAGCTAGAGCCCAAAACTGATAAATGCCTATTTGTGGGCTACCCTAGGGAAACCAAAGGATATTACTTCTACAACCCCGCCGAGAACAAGGTGTTCATGGCAAGGAAGGGGGTCTTTCTATAAAAGGAATTCCTTTCCAAGAAAGATAGTGGGAGCAATGTTGAACTCAGGAAAGTTCAAAGTCCACAAGCTCCAGAAGAGGATAACTCGAAGGCCCAGGTGGAGCTTTCCACATGAGGAAGCACCGACCTAGGCCACACAAGGACCTAGAAGGTTTGGGAGGGATCGTCGGGAACCAGAGAGGTATGGTTTCCTCCTTACCGATGATCAAACTCTTCTCGTCTTGGATAGGGAAGAACCTAAAACCTACCAGGAGGCTATGGCAAGCCCACAGTCTACAAATTGGCGTAACACCATGGAGGTAGAGATGCAATCTATGTACGATAACCAGGTTTGGAACTTGGTTGATCCACCTCCAGGTGCTAAGGTAATTGGTTGCAAGTGGTGCTACAAGCTAAAAGCCGATAATACCTTCAAGGGGTGTCTAGTTGTGAAAGGTTTCAGACAAGTCCATGGAATAGACTATGATGAAACTTTCTCAACAGTAGTCATGCTCAAATCCATCAGGATCTTGCTGGCCATAGCCGTATGGTATGACTATGAGGTCTGGCAAATGGATGTCAAAACCACTTTCCTTAATGGAAAGCTACTCGAGGATGTGTAGATGAAACAACCTGAGGGTTTTGTCAATCCAGAGTATCCGGGGAGCATATGCAAACTTCAAAGGTCCATTTATGGACTAAAGTAAGCATCCCAAAGTTGGAATCTTAGATTCAATGAAGCTATAAAGGAATATGGCTTCATACAGAATCAAGATGAGCCTTGTGTGTATAAGAGGATTAGTGGGAGGATTGTCACATTCCTGGTACTTTATGTAGACGACATCATACTCATTGGAAGCGACATACCTACAATGCAAGGAGTAAATCAGTGGCTATGTAAGTGCTTCGCAATGAAGGACTTAGGCAAAGCTGAGATGGTCCTAGGGATCAGGATCTACAGGGATAGATCAAATCGGCTTCTGGGCCTAAGTCAGGCCCCATACATAGACAAAGTTCTGAAAAGCTTCAGCATGGATCAGGCCAAGAAAGGTTTCTTGCCAGTGGGTCATAGGTTGAAACTTAGTAAGAAGAACTATCCTAAGTCAAGGGAGGACAGGGAGAACATGACATTGGTTCCATATGCTTCGGCTATAGGATCAATTATGTACTCCATGCTATGTACGAGACCTGATGTCGGCTTCGCACTAAGTATGACGAGCCGAGCAGGATCCTGGGGAGGATCACTGAAAGGCTGTGATAGGTCGTCAACCCATCAAAGTTTTATTTAATATCTCTGGTTCCTTATACTGGGTAGTATAGCAAGAACGGGGTCGAACCACAGGGATTAATGTAGGTATATTTATTTGTAAAAAGAAATAAATTTGATTGGATTGAAATAAAAATAAATGAGGTGAATTGAGAAATTTCAGAATGTAAAATAAGATAGAATAAATCAATAGAATGAACAACTAGTCAAGATACTTTTCAATTTAATTCCATAATTCAATCACAGACACCAAAGATCCAATTCAATTATCCAAATAGGTAGAGTTATAGTTAAAGGTGAAACGCACTTAATAACCAATCTTTTCTTAATTTATCAATAGTTCCGGGAAACGCCCGAATAAACTACTTCCCTAGCCAATAGATAATCTCCAAGAAACCTCTTAATAAGAATTAACCTATGGCAGCATTAATCACAAAAAAGACCTCTATCTTAGTTAATGAAATTGGAAACGCCGTAAATCATAAAAACTAAACTATTCAATTCCGTTAACATTGCATGAAGCTAACTTGCCACTATGATAGAACAACAATCACAGATATATTATTCTATTCGGCGATATACAGTACAATCAATCAATTAATTGGCCAAATAAATTTGATTAAATCCACAGCAATATAACAAATTATAATCACAGGAATTGAATAAATATTCAAATAAAAGAATACGGTTAAAACACAAGTCTCATGAATCAGATGGAATTAAACTTCAAAGTACCTCAACTAGAAGAGAGTTTAGCTACTCATAACTAACAAATTCTATCGAAAATCTTAAGGAAAAATGTGCAGCCTTGTCCTCTAGATAGCCTCCACAAAACGTTCAAGAAGAAGTCCAAAGTCCCCAAAACCTTCTCCTCTTCTTTCTTTTATAGGCTCTCTTTCTCTTAACCTAATTAGGAGTCTCTCATTAACCTCCTTAATTACAAGGCCTGTTGGAAAAATTAGAGTGTAAGTAATGGGCCCCTTAAAGAGAAATCTGGCCCGATCAGGGAGTGATGGGCCCAAATAAGAAGAAAAAGTCAACAAGGGAGGGTTGACCCGTAGGACCCGAACAAGCTACAGAAAACCTCAGGTAACTTCCTCGATACAGCTCCGATTTGCGTGATTCAAGTGCTATGGAAAGCTAACAGACAGACGCACAATCTTGCAGAATAAATGGAGCTAAAACAGCCTCCAACTCTTCCCAAAATCCGGCCAAAGTTCAGTCTCTAACGAATCCTTTTCTAACAGTCTTCCTAAATAGCCAAAACCTACTTCTAAGCACCTAAAAGAAGTAAATAACACTAGATAAGGATAAATAAAATAAGAAAACAAACTAATTAAGAAAATAATAAAACTAATATTAATATGCAAAAATAACTAAGAAAATAAGTTAAAATGTACCAAAATATGCCTATATGAATATGAGTTATCAAATTCCCCCACACTTGGATCTTTGCTTGTCCTCATGCAAACTAGGAATTAAAGGAAAATTTCTCCCGAAATTAACTACGGTTGAACCCTAGTAAATCCTTAACCATTCATTCAAGGAAGCTAAACGACCAATATTCCATAGGAAGTTTCAAAACTCCACAAGCCAATGAGCTTAATCATAAGAACTAGAAAATCAAACAAGTCGGCATAAACAAAACATTTAACCCAGCTTCACAAGACTTAGCCAATTGAAAAACTACCACAAATTATTTAATTAACTAACTTTAGGTAAGTGAATCGTCCAACTTAGAAGAACATATAGAGATTTTAAGCTTTTATTCACATTTAAAGCACTTCAAACCAAGATAGTTACCAAATTAAGCATAGGGTCAACATTCCAATTTTGCGAGCATTGAAACGGCCTCTAACGAGGGGTAACTCTCCCCATAAGTTATGCTCCACACACAAAGTCATTATTTTTAACTTTGCTTAAGGTGAGGTAGGCATATCCCCCAACTCAAAACCCATGGGTGTTGGAATGCGAAAGGTCTCGCTTTTTCGAGCAATAGAAAGGGTCTCTTATGAGAAGTTTGCTCTCCCTCTTAAGTCACTCTCCATACACAAGGATTGATATTTTGTCATACCTTGCTTAAGGTGAACTGGTCCCATCTCCCAATTCAAGACTTAAGGGTAATCGAGACAATTGAATTCTAAAATTACATTCTCAGCACAATTCAACCAACATCATTAATTATAAGCTAGACTCTAGTTATCTCATCCCCCACAAGTTGGTAATAACTCACTTGCTTTACATTAACCAACAAACTTTTTTGCAATCAATTGATCAATTAAACTTCATCACATTTTGTCAAAATTAAACATAGACTCATGTGCAAACCAAGATCAACTTAAATTTTAATTCTTCCTACTTCCAATTGGTTTATTATATTCAATGATGATAAAAATTAGGATTTTCCAAGGGCTAAACCAAGTCAATTTCAAAAATTAAATTAAATTTTAATTTACTCATGGACAAACAACTGAGAATCCGATTTATGGAGGGAATTATGCAAAAACTTCATGCAAACTAAATAGCACAAGAATAAAACAAAAGCAAATATTAAACTATCCTAAAAAGAAAAAATTATCTCCTAATTTTCCTAATCCCTTCCCCCACACTTAACATGCGAATAGTCCCAATTTGTAACAAGCAATAAACAAAAAGAGGAAGGAAGGAAGAACTACCTCAATCGCGAGATGAGCTCGCATCATGCAGCGAGACCCGTGAGAAGAATTACTCCATCATTTGCTTCATCTCGCGCACCTCCGTATTGTAAGCATTAAGCTTGTCGGCTACTATTTGCCAACCTGCATGTTCCTCTTGCATAGGATCTTTACCCTTACCTTTGGTGCATTTAGCATAATCAAACACTTCACCAGACTTAGAGCAAAAGTTAGCTTTGTTCAAACATGCATAGGTGAATGTCAATGCACCAACCTTAGGTAAATCAAAATTGGGATTCAAAAAATTTAACCGCTTAACAGCAATCCGGGTTATTAAATGCCCAAGCCCCAATGCCTTCCTATGAAAATTAGGCATCTCTACTAAGAATTTAAGGATGAATTTCGTAGTATTGAGGGGCCGGTTGTGTTTAAGGCACCAAAAGAAGAATAATTCAGTGGTGGCTACCCTATTGCTCTCTTTTTTGCCCACTACTGATGGACACATGAATTTATGCAATAAAAATAAGGTAGAATCACGAATTAAAATAGTTCGTGCAGTGTGGGTGTTAAACTCATCCTCCCCAGTCAAATAATGCCACATTTCATTCACATCAAATTCAGGTCCAAACTCAGACAAACCATTAACTGTCATTCCAAAAAAATGATGTAAGTTTTCTATAGATAAAGTAAATTCAGAGCCCTTGAGTCTAAATTTAACAAGATCACCATCAACAGCATTTTCATGGTAAGTAATAGTAGTGTAAAATTCATGCATCAATGGAGGAAAAGAGGGAAGTTCAGCAGTAATGAGACCTCTCCAACCAAGTTGTTCTATAGCAGAATTAAATTCACCTTTTAACCCAAATTTCTCTAACATGTTAGTGTCAAAATAAACAAAAGGTTGAATCTCCCTATTAGCTAAACTCAAATATTTCTCTCCTTCTTCCCTAGTTTTCAATAAAAAAGGGCAATTAAATTCAGAGGAGAGTGAACTTACAGGGCTGGAGATGGGGATTCTCTCCCTCATAGCATCCTAAAAAATGTCTGTGGACTTCCTCTTGGCGCTAATTTTAACCCTTGGAGGCATGTTGAAGACAAATTCACCAAAATCCCAAATTTGAAATTTCTAGGTCAAGGGGGTCAATTTGGAAGGAAATAGAAGGGGAAGATGAGAGGTAGGGCTGAAATTAGGAGAAAAAGGATTAGGTGAAGAGAATGGAGGGTGAGGGTGATGGGGATGAAGGGTATGAAAAGGGTAGAAGAAGAAGAAAAAGAAGAAGAAGAAGAAGAAGAAGAAGAAGAACAGGGGAGGCAGTTGAAGAAAGAAAAGAAAAGGGGAAAGAAGAAGATAAAAAATAGAACCTAAATCCCTTTTCTTTTGTGGGTAAATATATATATATATATATATATATATATATATATATATATATTACCTGGAGACAAGACTCAGTGGGTCAAAGATGAGTTGACTCGTCGCTGGTGGAAAAGGCTGACTCGGCGAGGCTGGCAGGCGATGCGCGCTACTGCTGGGGCACGCGAGCGAGGCGAGGCACGCTGGGCCACGTGAGCGGGACGCAGCTCGACGAGGCTTGGGCGAGGCAAGTAGGCGAGGCATGCTGGGGTGCACGGGCAGGATGCAGCTCGACGTGATGTCCTCGAGGCAGGCAAGCGCGCGTTGTTGCTTCTGCTGTGGCGCTGCGCAGCTCGACGTGCTGTCCTCAAGGCAGGCAAGCGCGTGCTGATGCTTCTGTTGCCCCCTTTTTTTTATTTTTTTATTTTCTTTTTTTTTTTTACAACTTTAACTTTGCACCCCTTTTTTTTATATTACAACCATAAATAAAACACTTATAGAGTGAATTTTTGGGTTGCCTCCCAAAAAGCACTTTTGTTTAACGTCGATGGCTCGACGGTGTCCATGCTTAGTTGTAAAAAGGTGTACTGAGGTAATGCGCTTCAACTAAGTGTGGCTCAAACCCTTCATAAAATGGTTTAAGGCGGTGGCCGTTAACTTTGAACATTTTTCCGGTCTTCTTGCTCTGGACATCAATAGCCCCATTTTCATAGACGTGAGTGACTACAAAAGGGCCTATCCACTTAGATTTCAACTTTCCTCCAAAAATTTTCAGGGTGGAATAAAAAAGGAGGACCTTCTGACCAACTTTGAACTTCTTCTCTACAAGTCGCTTATCATGGAAAGCTTTGGTGCGGGCTTTGTAAATTGAAGCATTCTGGTAAGCGTTATTACGGATTTCTTTGAGATCCTGGAGTTGAAGACGTCACTGCTGCCTAGCATCATCAAAATTGGTGTTGTATGCTTTTATAGCCCAAAATGCCTGGTGTTCAATCTCGAATGGTAAGTGACAGGCCTTCCTGTAGACAAGTCTGTATGGGGACATGTCCAATGGTGTTTTGTAAGTTGTCCGGTATGCCCGAAGTGCATCATCTAAGTGTAAACTCCAATCTTTACGAGTTGGATTGATGGTTTTCTCTAAGATGCTCTTGATTCCTCTGTTGGATAGCTCGGCTTGCCCATTCGTTTGTGGGTGGTAGGCTGTGGATGTATGATGTGTAACCCCATACTTTTTGAACAAGGCTTCTACTACCCGATTGCAAAAATGAGTCCCGCAATCACTAATAATAGCCTTAGGTGTACTGAACCTGACAAATATGTTAGTTTTCACAAAATCGACAACAAATTTAGCATCGTTAGTACACGTGGCTTTAGCCTCAATCCATTTGGATACATAATCAATAGCAAGAAGAATATATTCAAAGCCAAAAGAGGAGGGAAAAGGTTCCATAAAATCGATGCCCTAAATATCGAAAATCTTATAAACCATTATGGGCATTTGGGGCATTTCATTAGGGCGACCAATGTTACCTGTCATCTAGCATCTGTAGCAAGCTTTGCAAAAGGCGTATGTGTAGGGAATTAAACGGACAAAAACAAAATAAACGCAGCGGATAAAAGATTAATCCCCACCAAGGACCCATGTACATTGCATTGAATCGGAAGGAGGGTTAAAGAATTACCTTAATTCTTTGTAGTTTGAATCACTTAGGAACCAAATTAGCTTCCCTCTACGGTTGATCCACACGGAGCAATTCGTTCACCGCGTGCTAGCGCCGGGATTGAAGAACGATTTTTTCGAACGAGAGAAGACCAAAGTTTCAAAAAAACTTGGGAGATGGAGAAGGAAGAGATTTCGGCTGGCACTCCAAAGGTGGCTGCTGGAAAAAATCTGCTTCAATTGATATGTGGGCCAGGGTTAGAGATTTTAGGTTATAAAACTTCCTTTTATATCCATTAAACTTAATTATAATTATAACTTAATACCCTTATTAGTTATAATTATGAATTAACCCACACAACTTAATATTAATTCTCAATTAATATTAAATCAATTCCATTCTCCATCATACACATATGTATATTTGATATTATAATTAATTATATCTCTATATAATTGAATTATAATATGTAGCATACTTTATGCAATATTAATCATATTAATATTTATATACATATATAAATATATATCACTATATATATTTATTACTTTTCTCATTCATAAATTATTATCCAATAATGATTTATACCCGAAAAGATGAACTTCATTTTGCTCTTAGTGTGTGACCCCATAGGTTCATATTAATTGGCAATAAGGAAATTACCATAATGTCCTTATAGATCACAAGCGGACTCTAGCAAGCCATTATGACCACCCAATTAACATGATTGGAATGATCCAATACCTATTTATAGAATGTCATATTCCCTTTTGTCTCTTTGATATCATGATTAATCATAAGACATGGTACACTTGTCAATCTTATATAATTAATCATATGCTTTCTCGATCTCAAAGTAAACTATTTAGACAAATCAATTGATACTCTATCAATTATTTGAGCACGGCCATGCATTTAACAGTCTTACTTATCGAGGGGCCCAGTGATATCGCTCTCTTGATAGAGAGGGACAAAATCCCATATCTGTCACTCACATCCCAAGGCATGAGTCGTATTGTACCCAAACACAGCCTTTATAACTACTCTGTTACGAGCAGCGTTTGACTGCGTCAAAGCACAACATGAGTTCATCCTGGAATCAATGGTGACCTCAGGTCAAAGGAATCAGCTAATGACACTACTATAATCAAGATCAGTTGTGACACATGACCATGAACTTGATCTCATAGTGGGTCTCCAGTAACATGTTCTCTAACATATTACCCGTGAGTATAATCTGTATCTGTATACACTATATTCATCTTATGAATATCCATTATCACTCACACTAGTCTTAGTTTGTTATTATTCCCATAATAACAATCGACTAGGGATATTTAGAATAACACGATTTATTCATGGATACTTATCATAAATGCTAACATACAAACATAAATGACAATATTAATCTACATTAGATTAATCTTAGAAGTCAAATTACATAATCCAATATTGGCCTTAGGGCACAATCTCCAACAATCTCCCACTTGCACTATGGCCAATCATACAAGTATCTTATACCCATTGACCTACATGACCTTCATGTATTCACTCGTGCAGGAGTCTTTGTCAGTGAATTATTAATTTTCTCTTCCGTTGCTACTTTACACATTTTCACTCTTTCTTTAGAGACAGCCTCTCTAAATTAGTGAAAGACGCCTAAGTATATGCTTGTGTCATACAAGGTTCTTACGCATTGAACTATTGTCCCTACAATAGTCTCACAGGATAAGCAATGCTTAGAACAAAACACAAAATTTTGATGAACTTCTTCATCCAAAATTTACATCATATGTAGCTATATACTTTGACTATTATTATAGATATTTAGCTATAACGTTTTATTTTGAACCTTTCAAAATCATAACATCTCTTTTAAGAGAATACGATATCTCGATTGATATATTGCAACTAATTGCAATCAGTTGTATATGTGCAACTATTTACACAGTTAACATAAGCAAGCTTCTTTTAAGTCTTTCTCATTGAACGCTTTCAATGCTTTGACTTAAACCTAAACATTCTTTTAGATCTATCTCTATAGATTCTAATTTCAAGAATATAGGCAGCCTTGCTTAAACATTAATTGAAATTACTTTCTTAGCCAAGATTTTACTTCTTGCATGGTAAGAATGTTATTTCAAACAAGCAATATGTCATCCACATATAGCATTAGGAATACCGATATGCTCCCACTGATCCTTTTGAAACACAAGATTCATCATCCTTTTGATAAAATCAAACCATTTGATTTCTTTATCAAAACTATGACTCCAACTATTTGATGCATGTTTCGATCCTTATAAGAATCTTTGAAACTTGCATACGCTACTTGAATTCTTTGAATGCTCAAAACTTTGGGTTGTGTCACGTACACACCCTCAATCATGTTTTCACGTAGAAAACAGATTTTGATATCCATTTGCCATATTTTATAATCATATTATGCGGATATGGCAACAAGAACTCAATATGACTTGATCATGATTAATGGCGAAAGAGGATTTTATCATAGTCCGTACTATGAATTTGCTCGTATCCTCACAGTCACTACTATGAATTTGTTTATAATCCCTTTTGTCACTAGTCGTGCTTTATAAGTTTGAAGATCACCATCCATGTTGGTTTTCAATTTGAAAACTCACTTGCAACCATTGCATATGCATCTTCTAAAAGATTTATCAAAGTCTATACTTTGATTGTCACACATGGACTTATCTTCAACCTTTGTAGCATCAAGTCACTTATTAGATTCATAATCTAACATTGCTTCTTCATAAAAGAAGACTTACTTCAATCTAGTAAAATTACATCATGACTTTGAGAAATCCATATCTCTCCTATTCATGTCGTATTCTACTAGACTTTCATTGGACTTGTGTAATTTCAACAATGATCATGAAACCATTTCCATGTTCCTCTTCAACGTTAATGTCACTTTGTGAATTACGAGTTTTGTAGGTGTACTTTACTCCCACTAACTCTTCTAGAAATTAACTCCCTCTTCAAGGGGAAACCATTTCTAGCTACAACTACTTTGTATCCCAAAGAAACACAGGAGTAACAACTCCTACTTTCCTTTTGAGTAATCCACAATACGACATTTAAATTTAGGTGCCAACTTATTCGAAATAAGCTTTACAGCCCTAAACTTATTCAATGAAACAACTTGGGTCTCTTACCCAACCATATCTCATATGTTGATTCATGAATTGTTTTAGACGGAACAATATACACAGCTGCTTTAATGGCATATTCTCGAGAAAACGATGATCAACTTGACTTCATCATAGATTGAACTATATCTGTATAGAGTTCGACTACTCCCTTTTCGACACAACTTCCTTTGTGGCGTAATTGGAGGAGTTAATTGTGAGACAGTCCCACAATCTCTAAGATGATTGTCAAAATCTTGACTCAAATGTTCACCACTTGAATCATATCTAAGTGACTTTACTATCATGTCAAGATACTTCATACTCCTTTTACAAGCTTTTGAACACTTCAAAAGTTCCAAACTCGTGTTTCATTTGATACTCTTATCTAGTGAAAAGTTCCATAAAGGTAATGAAGTATTAAAACCTTCTTTAGCAGTTGATTTATAATTCATATACATCCACATGTATAATGCTTAATAAATCGATTATTCTTTAACTACTTTTAGCAAAGAACCACTTTTGTCATCTTTTATAATAAACAACATTCGCATGATTCAAGATGATTCATAATCTCATGAATCCAAAAGTCCATTCTTATGGAGTTTCAAAATGCGACTTTGCTTATGTCTCCAAGACGACACTGCCAAAATAGGTTGAATCAAACCGTTTGATTCGATCCTTACAGTATTTATGTTACAGATGGGCTTCACATATAAAGATAATTATGTAAATCTACATTTCATAATCATGTCTTTATAAAGTTTATAATTCATAATTATAAAATAAACAACATTTGTTTACTCAAGCCAACAAGCTCAATAGACAACAAGAGTTCATAACTCACATGTAAAAGTTCATAACCTTTAACCAAAGTTCATTACTTTCATATAAAAGTTCATAACTTTTATGTAAAAGGTTCATAACTTTTAACTTGAAGTTCACAACTTTCATGTAAAAGTTCAAAACCTTCGAGTAACAACCTTTGCTTCTCTTGCCTATTCGCATTCTACCTTTCACCTTCATAAGGTTTCTATTCAAATTGTGATTCTTCATATTCTACTAATATGAGATTCACAACGATATCTAATACCTGTTTGATATAGAAACAAAAGTAGAATAGTTAATAAATACTTAAGGTGGCAGTCTTACTGCCTTTCATCTTCTTATAGTTCTCTAAACAAAGTTTGCTATTTCTATTCAAATGAACGATTCATTCTAGAAATGGCAACACCCTTCTTTTGGAGATCTCTCTATGCCAACAGCTTTTGCCTTTAAAGTACTTTCACAGAAACCCTTTCGGTATTTATACTTTTCGACCCTACTGTTATCCTTTTCCTTTTGAACCATAAGCACACAATTCGAGGCGGGCTTATCCTTTATGGATAACTTAACATTCTTTTGCATCTTATGCAACTAATTAACAATTTTCTCCATGTCATTCAAATGATAGTTCATCACCAATGACTATCAAATAATGAATTCAAGATCACATCTTAATGCCTTTTGGAGGCCAATGAGAAAATGTTGCCTCAAACACTTATCTTTTCTTGCTCACTAACTAATGGAACATTTCCATTTGTGATGTATCATATACCTCAAGTAAAACTTCCACGTGCGGAAGAATTGGTGGCAAGTGTGAGATAATAAATTTTAAACAGAGTCCCTTCGATGCTTCAAGTAAGCATCTTTTATACTCGTGTTACAATTGCTAGTGGTTCATTGGGCAAAAGGATTATTGAGAACATATGATTCCTTTTGATTTGAGAACAATTCTCAAAGTTCAATAACAATCGAGATCATGGTAATAGCAATCATAACTATAATAAAGCGTGTAAAGATTTTCATTAAAATGCTCCCACTTAAATTATAAAACCCTTTAAAATATTTAAGTGGGTGAAGATCCAAAATCCATACTTAACCATAGCACTGCTTTGGCATGTCCCTATGATTAAATATAATTTCGGTAGGCAAAGACTCAAAATCATGCTTTAAACCATTTAAACATATTTTGGATGTGCACTTCTTTGCCAATTGCATCATTATGCAACTCTTCTAATTCATGAGATGTATGATATCATATATCATATTTAATGTTACTCATCTCATCTTTGCCTCGGGCTCAAACACCTTTTTGATTAACCCTTTATTAAACCAATTACAACACAATGAGAATCACCATTTCTCATATTATCGCTTCGCTAAGGTCTACCATGATGCGAACATAGTACTTGACTAGTGTTATACGTAATTGGGTGGCAAATATAAACTTCTTAAGTTTATTTAGGGTTTATAAAATCCTGTGATTAAATTGTATCTCATACAATTCATGGCATTAATATTAATCAACGTTTGTTAATATTAACTAAGCATGGCATCTTATGTCATCCATATGTCTAGCATGCATATTGAATATTTAGCATGGCATCACATGGCATTTAAATGTATCAAAACATGCATTTACATACATATATATTAACATTTTCATCACATGCAAAATAATTTCTAACATGCAGCAATATTTATTAACATGGCATCTTATGGCATAAAATAAATATAACATGCATAAGACTCAAAACCGTGTTATGGTGTGGTTTTATCTACATTGATTTTCATAGGCCAATATGAAAATCAACAAGTCATATCCTAGGTGGTTGTAACCATCGTATGGTCACAGCACAGCCGCACCCCTTGGATCCGTCTTCACGTCTTTGTTCTTTGGCACCATCTCATGGATTTACATATTACACAAAATTGCATCCTATACAATTTTCTAGCAAAATTAAAATTTACAAACAATAAATTGCATCCTATACAATTTATCTAGAAAAATAAGGTTACATAAATACAAACGACTCGCAGGCCGTATTTATAAAACCTTACATCCACCAAAACCAAAAGAAAACAAAAAAAACATCCACGGGGTGCAAAACCATACCACAACACCATGCATAAAATTATCACAATAATTTTACACCTACAAGATTTAGGGTTCAAAGGCAAAATACAATCTTATTGCATTGAGGAATTGATTTGAAAAGGCTAAATGTGTAGAAACAATTTCTACACGGCAGCACCAAGGGAACACGGCGTGCAAAACCGGTTTGCACGGCGTGCAGCACCTGCACGCCGCCGTGTTCCTCGCTGTGTCTCAGCACACACGGAAACAATTTCCGGTTGCACGCCGTGCCAAACCATCACACGGCGTGCACTTCATGTTTGCACGGCGTGCAGAGCCTGCACGCCGTCGTGTTCCGAACTGAAAGCCAATACTGGAAACAATTTCCAGTTGCACGCCGTGCAAAGACAGCACACGGCGTGCACAGCATGTTAACACGGCGTGCAGCACCTGCACGCCGACGAGTTCGGAACTGAACTCATATCTGGAAATGATTTCCAGTGCACGAATGAGCAAAACAATTGAAGAAACACATCATTCACAATGATCAATTCCAAATCAATTCAAAATAGTTATTCACAATAACAGAACAAATCATTCATAATGATCATCATTGAAATCAAATTTCAATTTGTTATTCACAATAACAAAAGAACCCTAAATCAAAACACACAAACCCTAACATGCATTTTGATCTAATCAAAATAACAAATCCAATTCAACCAATGCACAAGTGGCTCTGATACCACTGTAGGGAATTAAACGGACAAAAACAAAATAAACGCAGCGGATAAAAGATTAATCCCCACCAAGGACCCATGTACATTGCATTGAATCGGAAGGAGGGTTAAAGAATTACCTTAATTCTTTGTAGTTTGAATCACTTAGGAACCAAATTAGCTTCCCTCTACGGTTGATCCACACGGAGCAATTCGTTCACCGCGTGCTAGCGCCGGGATTGAAGAACGATTTTTTCGAACGAGAGAAGACCAAAGTTTCAAAAAAACTTGGGAGATGGAGAAGGAAGAGATTTCGGCTGGCACTCCAAAGGTGGCTGCTGGAAAAAATCTGCTTCAATTGATATGTGGGCCAGGGTTAGAGATTTTAGGTTATAAAACTTCCTTTTATATCCATTAAACTTAATTATAATTATAACTTAATACCCTTATTAGTTATAATTATGAATTAACCCACACAACTTAATATTAATTCTCAATTAATATTAAATCAATTCCATTCTCCATCATACACATATGTATATTTGATATTATAATTAATTATATCTCTATATAATTGAATTATAATATGTAGCATACTTTATGCAATATTAATCATATTAATATTTATATACATATATAAATATATATCACTATATATATTTATTACTTTTCTCATTCATAAATTATTATCCAATAATGATTTATACCCGAAAAGATGAACTTCATTTTGCTCTTAGTGTGTGACCCCATAGGTTCATATTAATTGGCAATAAGGAAATTACCATAATGTCCTTATAGATCACAAGCGGACTCTAGCAAGCCATTATGACCACCCAATTAACATGATTGGAATGATCCAATACCTATTTATAGAATGTCATATTCCCTTTTGTCTCTTTGATATCATGATTAATCATAAGACATGGTACACTTGTCAATCTTATATAATTAATCATATGCTTTCTCGATCTCAAAGTAAACTATTTAGACAAATCAATTGATACTCTATCAATTATTTGAGCACGGCCATGCATTTAACAGTCTTACTTATCGAGGGGCCCAGTGATATCGCTCTCTTGATAGAGAGGGACAAAATCCCATATCTGTCACTCACATCCCAAGGCATGAGTCGTATTGTACCCAAACACAGCCTTTATAACTACTCTGTTACGAGCAGCGTTTGACTGCGTCAAAGCACAACATGAGTTCATCCTGGAATCAATGGTGACCTCAGGTCAAAGGAATCAGCTAATGACACTACTATAATCAAGATCAGTTGTGACACATGACCATGAACTTGATCTCATAGTGGGTCTCCAGTAACATGTTCTCTAACATATTACCCGTGAGTATAATCTGTATCTGTATACACTATATTCATCTTATGAATATCCATTATCACTCACACTAGTCTTAGTTTGTTATTATTCCCATAATAACAATCGACTAGGGATATTTAGAATAACACGATTTATTCATGGATACTTATCATAAATGCTAACATACAAACATAAATGACAATATTAATCTACATTAGATTAATCTTAGAAGTCAAATTACATAATCCAATATTGGCCTTAGGGCACAATCTCCAACAATCTCCCACTTGCACTATGGCCAATCATACAAGTATCTTATACCCATTGACCTACATGACCTTCATGTATTCACTCGTGCAGGAGTCTTTGTCAGTGAATTATTAATTTTCGCTTCCGTTGCTACTTTACACATTTTCACTCTTTCTTTAGAGACAGCCTCTCTAAATTAGTGAAAGACGCCTAAGTATATGCTTGTGTCATACAAGGTTCTTACGCATTGAACTATTGTCCCTACAATAGTCTCACAGGATAAGCAATGCTTAGAACAAAACACAAAATTTTGATGAACTTCTTCATCCAAAATTTACATCATATGTAGCTATATACTTTGACTATTATTATAGATATTTAGCTATAACGTTTTATTTTGAACCTTTCAAAATCATAACATCTCTTTTAAGAGAATACGATATCTCGATTGATATATTGCAACTAATTGCAATCAGTTGTATATGTGCAACTATTTACACAGTTAACATAAGCAAGCTTCTTTTAAGTCTTTCTCATTGAACGCTTTCAATGCTTTGACTTAAACCTAAACATTCTTTTAGATCTATCTCTATAGATTCTAATTTCAAGAATATAGGCAGCCTTGCTTAAACATTAATTGAAATTACTTTCTTAGCCAAGATTTTACTTCTTGCATGGTAAGAATGTTATTTCAAACAAGCAATATGTCATCCACATATAGCATTAGGAATACCGATATGCTCCCACTGATCCTTTTGAAACACAAGATTCATCATCCTTTTGATAAAATCAAACCATTTGATTTCTTTATCAAAACTATGACTCCAACTATTGGATGCATGTTTCGATCCTTATAAGAATCTTTGAAACTTGCATACGCTACTTGAATTCTTTGAATGCTCAAAACTTTGGGTTGTGTCACGTACACACCCTCAATCATGTTTTCACGTAGAAAACAGATTTTGATATCCATTTGCCATATTTTATAATCATATTATGCGGATATGGCAACAAGAACTCAATATGACTTGATCATGATTAATGGCGAAAGAGGATTTTATCATAGTCCGTACTATGAATTTGCTCGTATCCTCACAGTCACTACTATGAATTTGTTTATAATCCCTTTTGTCACTAGTCGTGCTTTATAAGTTTGAAGATCACCATCCATGTCGGTTTTCAATTTGAAAACTCACTTGCAACCATTGCATATGCATCTTCTAAAAGATTTATCAAAGTCTATACTTTGATTGTCACACATGGACTTATCTTCAACCTTTGTAGCATCAAGTCACTTATTAGATTCATAATCTAACATTGCTTCTTCATAAAAGAAGACTTACTTCAATCTAGTAAAATTACATCATGACTTTGAGAAATCCATATCTCTCCTATTCATGTCGTATTCTACTAGACTTTCATTGGACTTGTGTAATTTCAACAATGATCATGAAACCATTTCCATGTTCCTCTTCAACGTTAATGTCACTTTGTGAATTACGAGTTTTGTAGGTGTACTTTACTCCCACTAACTCTTCTAGAAATTAACTCCCTCTTCAAGGGGAAACCATTTCTAGCTACAACTACTTTGTATCCCAAAGAAACACAGGAGTAACAACTCCTACTTTCCTTTTGAGTAATCCACAATACGACATTTAAATTTAGGTGCCAACTTATTCGAAATAAGCTTTACAGCCCTAAACTTATTCAATGAAACAACTTGGGTCTCTTACCCAACCATATCTCATATGTTGATTCATGAATTGTTTTAGACGGAACAATATACACAGCTGCTTTAATGGCATATTCTCGAGAAAACGATGATCAACTTGACTTCATCATAGATTGAACTATATCTGTATAGAGTTCGACTACTCCCTTTTCAACACAACTTCCTTTGTGGCGTAATTGGAGGAGTTAATTGTGAGACAGTCCCACAATCTCTAAGATGATTGTCAAAATCTTGACTCAAATGTTCACCACTTGGATCATATCTAAGTGACTTTACTATCATGTCAAGATACTTCATACTCCTTTTACAAGCTTTTGAACACTTCAAAAGTTCCAAACTCGTGTTTCATTTGATACTCTTATCTAGTGAAAAGTTCCATAAAGGTAATGAAGTATTAAAACCTTCTTTAGCAGTTGATTTATAATTCATATACATCCACATGTATAATGCTTAATAAATCGATTATTCTTTAACTACTTTTAGCAAAGAACCACTTTTGTCATCTTTTATAATAAACAACATTCGCATGATTCAAGATGATTCATAATCTCATGAATCCAAAAGTCCATTCTTATGGAGTTTCAAAATGCGACTTTGCTTATGTCTCCAAGACGACACTGCCAAAATAGGTTGAATCAAATCGTTTGATTCGATCCTTACAGTATTTATGTTACAGATGGGCTTCACATATAAAGACAATTATGTAAATCTACATTTCATAATCATGTCTTTATAAAGTTTATAATTCATAATTATAAAATAAACAACATTTGTTTACTCAAGCCAACAAGCTCAATAGACAACAAGAGTTCATAACTCACATGTAAAAGTTCATAACCTTTAACCAAAGTTCATTACTTTCATATAAAAGTTCATAACTTTTATGTAAAAGGTTCATAACTTTTAACTTGAAGTTCACAACTTTCATGTAAAAGTTCAAAACCTTCGAGTAACAACCTTTGCTTCTCTTGCCTATTCGCATTCTACCTTTCACCTTCATAAGGTTTCTATTCAAATTGTGATTCTTCATATTCTACTAATATGAGATTCACAACGATATCTAATACCTGTTTGATATAGAAACAAAAGTAGAATAGTTAATAAATACTTAAGGTGGCAGTCTTACTGCCTTTCATCTTCTTATAGTTCTCTAAACAAAGTTTGCTATTTCTATTCAAATGAACGATTCATTCTAGAAATGGCAACACCCTTCTTTTGGAGATCTCTCTATGCCAACAGCTTTTGCCTTTAAAGTACTTTCACAGAAACCCTTTCGGTATTTATACTTTTCGACCCTACTGTTATCCTTTTCCTTTTGAACCATAAGCACACAATTCGAGGCGGGCTTATCCTTTATGGATAACTTAACATTCTTTTGCATCTTATGCAACTAATTAACAATTTTCTCCATGTCATTCAAATGATAGTTCATCACCAATGACTATCAAATAATGAATTCAAGATCACATCTTAATGCCTTTTGGAGGCCAATGAGAAAATGTTGCCTCAAACACTTATCTTTTCTTGCTCACTAACTAATGGAACATTTCCATTTGTGATGTATCATATACCTCAAGTAAAACTTCCACGTGCGGAAGAATTGGTGGCAAGTGTGAGATAATAAATTTTAAACAGAGTCCCTTCGATGCTTCAAGTAAGCATCTTTTATACTCGTGTTACAATTGCTAGTGGTTCATTGGGCAAAAGGATTATTGAGAACATATGATTCCTTTTGATTTGAGAACAATTCTCAAAGTTCAATAACAATCGAGATCATGGTAATAGCAATCATAACTATAATAAAGCGTGTAAAGATTTTCATTAAAATGCTCCCACTTAAATTATAAAACCCTTTAAAATATTTAAGTGGGTGAAGATCCAAAATCCATACTTAACCATAGCACTGCTTTGGCATGTCCCTATGATTAAATATAATTTCGGTAGGCAAAGACTCAAAATCATGCTTTAAACCATTTAAACATATTTTGGATGTGCACTTCTTTGCCAATTGCATCATTATGCAACTCTTCTAATTCATGAGATGTATGATATCATATATCATATTTAATTGTATGTTACTCATCTCATCTTTGCCTCGGGCTCAAATACCTTTTTGATTAACCCTTTGTTAAACCAATTACAACACAATGAGAATCACCATTTCTCATATTATCGCTTCGCTAAGGTCACAACATGCGTACCCGCCCTGGCGGTATACCATGATGCGAACATAGTACTTGACTAGTGTTATACGTAATTGGGTGGCAAATATAAACTTCTTAAGTTTATTTAGGGTTTATAAAATCCTGTGATTAAATTGTATCTCATACAATTCATGGCATTAATATTAATCAACGTTTGTTAATATTAACTAAGCATGGCATCTTATGTCATCCATATGTCTAGCATGCATATTGAATATTTAGCATGGCATCACATGGCATTTAAATGTATCAAAACATGCATTTACATACATATATATTAACATTTTCATCACATGCAAAATAATTTCTAACATGCAGCAATATTTATTAACATGGCATCTTATGGCATAAAATAAATATAACATGCATAAGACTCAAAACCGTGTTATGGTATGGTTTTATCTACATTGATTTTCATAGGCCAATATCAAAATCAACAAGTCATATCCTAGGTGGTTGTAACCATCGTATGGTCACAGCACAGCCGCACCCCTTGGATCCGTCTTCACGTCTTTGTTCTTTGGCACCATCTCATGGATTTACATATTACACAAAATTGCATCCTATACAATTTTCTAGCAAAATTAAAATTTACAAACAATAAATTGCATCCTATACAATTTATCTAGAAAAATAAGGTTACATAAATACAAACGACTCGCAGGCCGTATTTATAAAACCTTACATCCACCAAAACCAAAAGAAAACAAAAAAAACATCCACGGGGTGCAAAACCATACCACAACACCATGCATAAAATTATCACAATAATTTTACATCTACAAGATTTAGGGTTCAAAGGCAAAATACAATCTTATTGCATTGAGGAATTAATTTGAAAAGGCTAAATGTGTAGAAACAATTTCTACACGGCAGCACCAAGGGAACACGGTGTGCAAAACCGGTTTGCACGGCGTGCAGCACCTGCACGCCGCCGTGTTCCTCGCTGTGTCTCAGCACACACGGAAACAATTTCCGGTTGCACGCCGTGCCAAACCATCACACGGCGTGCACTTCATGTTTGCACGGCGTGCAGAGCCTGCACGCCGTCGTGTTCCGAACTGAAAGCCAATACTGGAAACAATTTCCAGTTGCACGCCGTGCAAAGACAGCACACGGCGTGCACAGCATGTTAACACGGCGTGCAGCACCTGCACGCCGACGAGTTCGGAACTGAACTCATATCTGGAAACGATTTCCAGTGCACGAATGAGCAAAACAATTGAAGAAACACATCATTCACAATGATCAATTCCAAATCAATTCAAAATAGTTATTCACAATAACAGAACAAATCATTCATAATGATCATCATTGAAATCAAATTTCAATTTGTTATTCACAATAACAAAAGAACCCTAAATCAAAACACACAAACCCTAACATGCATTTTGATCTAATCAAAATAACAAATCCAATTCAACCAATGCACAAGTGGCTCTGATACCACTGTAGGGAATTAAACGGACAAAAACAAAATAAACGCAGCGGATAAAAGATTAATCCCCACCAAGGACCCATGTACATTGCATTGAATCGGAAGGAGGGTTAAAGAATTACCTTAATTCTTTGTAGTTTGAATCACTTAGGAACCAAATTAGCTTCCCTCTACGGTTGATCCACACGGAGCAATTCGTTCACCGCGTGCTAGCGCCGGGATTGAAGAACGATTTTTTCGAACGAGAGAAGACCAAAGTTTCAAAAAAACTTGGGAGATGGAGAAGGAAGAGATTTCGGCTGGCACTCCAAAGGTGGCTGCTGGAAAAAATCTGCTTCAATTGATATGTGGGCCAGGGTTAGAGATTTTAGGTTATAAAACTTCCTTTTATATCCATTAAACTTAATTATAATTATAACTTAATACCCTTATTAGTTATAATTATGAATTAACCCACACAACTTAATATTAATTCTCAATTAATATTAAATCAATTCCATTCTCCATCATACACATATGTATATTTGATATTATAATTAATTATATCTCTATATAATTGAATTATAATATGTAGCATACTTTATGCAATATTAATCATATTAATATTTATATACATATATAAATATATATCACTATATATATTTATTACTTTTCTCATTCATAAATTATTATCCAATAATGATTTATACCCGAAAAGATGAACTTCATTTTGCTCTTAGTGTGTGACCCCATAGGTTCATATTAATTGGCAATAAGGAAATTACCATAATGTCCTTATAGATCACAAGCGGACTCTAGCAAGCCATTATGACCACCCAATTAACATGATTGGAATGATCCAATACCTATTTATAGAATGTCATATTCCCTTTTGTCTCTTTGATATCATGATTAATCATAAGACATGGTACACTTGTCAATCTTATATAATTAATCATATGCTTTCTCGATCTCAAAGTAAACTATTTAGACAAATCAATTGATACTCTATCAATTATTTGAGCACGGCCATGCATTTAACAGTCTTACTTATCGAGGGGCCCAGTGATATCGCTCTCTTGATAGAGAGGGACAAAATCCCATATCTGTCACTCACATCCCAAGGCATGAGTCGTATTGTACCCAAACACAGCCTTTATAACTACTCTGTTACGAGCAGCGTTTGACTGCGTCAAAGCACAACATGAGTTCATCCTGGAATCAATGGTGACCTCAGGTCAAAGGAATCAGCTAATGACACTACTATAATCAAGATCAGTTGTGACACATGACCATGAACTTGATCTCATAGTGGGTCTCCAGTAACATGTTCTCTAACATATTACCCGTGAGTATAATCTGTATCTGTATACACTATATTCATCTTATGAATATCCATTATCACTCACACTAGTCTTAGTTTGTTATTATTCCCATAATAACAATCGACTAGGGATATTTAGAATAACACGATTTATTCATGGATACTTATCATAAATGCTAACATACAAACATAAATGACAATATTAATCTACATTAGATTAATCTTAGAAGTCAAATTACATAATCCAATATTGGCCTTAGGGCACAATCTCCAACAGTATGCATCTCTGAATAGGTCTGGCCAATAAAATCCAGATTCAAGTACTTTTCTTGCTGTCCTTTTTGGTACAAACTGGCACCACAAGCCGATGAGTTATTGAATTGTAAGATGGATTTGATTTCATTTTCAGGCACACATCGTCATATAATCAGATCCAAACACATCTTCTACAGGTATGGATCATCCTAAATGTAATGTTTGGTGTCACTTTTGAGCTTATGGCGTTGTTCTAGAGTGTAACTTTCAGGGTACCCATGTTTTGCTAAGAAATTCACCAAGTCTGCGTACCATGGGTTGCGACATGGCCATGTTGTATCCACCCGAAACAACTGTTCATCCGAAAATTCTGCATTAACAGCTTCTTCAGTCATTGATGAGTTTACAATACGACTGAGATGATCAGCAACAAGGTTCTCAGCACCTTTCTTGTCTCTAACCTCAAGCTGGAACTCTTGAAGCAACAACACCCATCGAATCAGTCTTGGTTTTGCGTCTTGCTTGTTCATCAAGTGCTTCAAAGGGGCATGGTCGGTGTTGACGATCACCTTGGTGCTAAGCAATATGATCTGAATTTTTCCAAGGCAAAGACTATAACAAAGAGTTCCTTTTCGGTGGTTGTATAATTTTTCCGTGCATCATCCAAGGTTTTGGACGCATAGTAGATGACATGTGGATCCCTTCCTATTCTTTGCCCCAAAACACCACCAACAGCAAAGTTACTAGCGTCGCATATAATCTCGAACAGAAGATTCGAGTTCGGAGCTTTAGTTATTGGAGCAGACATAAGTTTCTCCTTCAGCAAATTGACAGAGTGCTGACATGCTTCTCCAAACTCAAAGATAGCTTCTTTATGCAGCAGACTACTCATTGGGTGGACAATCTTGGCAAAATCCTTGATAAACCTGCGATGGAATCTTGCATGGCCAAGAAAAGATCAAACTTCTCGTACACTTGTGGGGTAAGGTAATGAACTAATAATATCAATTTTCAATTTGTCCACCTCAATTCCTCTAGCTGAAACTATATGTCCTAAAATCAATTCTTGATTAACCATAAAATGGCATTTCTCATAATTTAGAACAAGATTTGTTTCAATGCATCTTTTTAAGACCTTTCTTAAGTTATCAAGACATGCAGCAAAAGAGTCCCCATACATAGTGAAATCATCCATGAAGACCTTAATTATATTTTCTACATAATCAGAGAAAATACTTACCATACATCTCTGAAATGTAGCAGGTGCGTTACATAATCCAAATGGCATGCGTTTATATGCAAAGGTGCCAAACGGACATGTGAATATGGTCTTTTCTTGATCTTCAGGGGCGACTGGAATCTGGTGGAAGCCTGAGTACCCATCCAAACAACAATAATGGGTTCGGCCTGCAAGACGCTCCAACATTTGGTCGATGAAGGGCAACGGGAAGTGATCCTTGCGTGTGGCTATATTCAACTTCCTGTAATCTATGCATACGCACCACCCATTCTGAACTCTCATTGGAACCAACTCCCCTTTCCCATTTTCCACCACTGTGATCCCAGTCTTCTTTTGAACAACTTGAGTGGGGCTCACCCATCTACTGTCGGAGATCGCATAAATTACATTAGCATCTAGCAATTTCAGGATCTCCTTCTTGACAACTTCCATCATTGGGGGATTTAACCTCCGTTGTGGCTGCCTACTAGGCTTGTAATCATCTCCCAAAAGGATTCGGTGCATGCATATCATTGGACTAATTCCCTTAATGTCTGTAATCGTCCATCCCATAGCTTCTTTATTTTCCCGCAATACTCTGATCAAGCTATCCTCCTCTGTTTTTGTTAGCTTACTAGAAATAATCACTGGGAGTGTGTCATTAGGCCCCAGAAAAGTGTATTTGAGATGAGGAGGCAGCGGTTTGAGCTCCAATTCTAGCGGTTTCTCAATGGAAGGAAGAATTTTGTTTCTCCCAACTACATCATGGTCAAGACACGATTCAGTTGCTGTTTTGTATTGCATTGGACTCTGGTTTACAGGTTTGAGTGCTTTGAGGTCTTTGACGGCATATATAAGCTCTTTTGGCACTACCCACTCTTCTTCCCATTCAGCCAATTTCGGGTTTGTAAGGTTTTCAGCCAAAGAAACCTACAAAGGATCACCACTACACATCTCCAAAAATTTGTTAGTGTAAATGTCAGAGAAATTGATTGCAAAAATAGAGGTATAATCAACAGGGTGCTTAATTGCTCTATTTATGTCAAATTTAATCATAGAACCATCAAATTCCATAGTCAATGTCCCCTCATGCACATCAATTTTTTTGCAGGCTGTTTTCAAGAATGGGCGTCCTAACAGAATCATTCCTGGGTTAAAAGAAGTTCCTCCTTCCATATTCAAGACATAAAAATCAGCAGGGAATACTAAGTCATTTATCTACACAAGAACATCTTCTAACACACCTTCAGGAAAAACACTAGACCTATCAGCTAATGTCAAAACTACACCATTTTGTTTCAAAGGACCCAAATTCAATGCGGAGTAAATAGACAAAGGCATCAAATTAATAGAAGCACCAAGATCACACATAGCTTGTTTCATTGCCTATCTTGCAAGGAATTTGTGAACATACCTGGGTCTTGTTCTTTTATGGGTAATTTACCTTAAAGTACTGCTGAAACGGTCTCACCCATGGGTACACTCTCATTGGCCCGAACTCTGCTCATCCCAGTGCAGAGTTCTTTTAAAAATTTGCACTACCGAGGTACATGTTTGATGGCTGTCAGGAGTGGAATGTTAATTTCCACCTTCTTTAAAGTTTCAAACACCTCTGTGTCAACTGTATCTCTCTTCTTTCTTGCCAATCGATGTGGAAATGGTGGCTTTTCAGGATTGGATTAGATTAGCTCTTCGATAGGGGCTGTTTTCTCTGTCTCGGCTGTTGTTTCATGGTCACATGGGGTTGATGCCTTTGGCGCTGGTGCTTTGAGTTCTTTGCCACTTCTCAAGGTAATTGCACTGACGTTGTGCCTTGGATTCATATCAGGTTGGGAGGGCAATTTTTCTTTATTTTCAAGTTTGTTGAAAGAAGAGATTAATTGGTTAATTTGATTTTCCACTGTGCTCATCTTATCAACACTCTTCTGTTGAGATTCCACCAATTGCGTCATCATGACTTTCAAAGAGTTAATTTCTTCTCCATAATTCATTCGTGGGAGCTGTGGCTGCTATTGTTGGTTATTGCCATATCTGAAATTTGGATGATCCCTCCACCCTGGATTGTATGTATTGGAGAAAGGATCATATTTCCTTCGGTGTTGGGCATTGAAGTCTCCCATGGCGTTAACCATCTCAGTGCTGGATTCCTCTTGAAGTGTTGGACATGCATCAGTGGAATGTCCCTGAAAACAACAAATACCACAAACTTGGGCTTGTTGCCCTTGGTTAGAAGCACCTGCACTTCCAATAATACTCTTTTCCAGTAGTTGATTAAGCCTATCCAATTTAGATTCAAGATCAAAAGACCTTACCTCATGAACACCTCATGTTGGAGTGTCAGAATGACTATTGAACTACTGTGAATCTGTAGCCATGGCAAAAATCAGGTCTCGAGTAGCTTGAGGTGTCTTGCTGACTAAAGCACCACCACTCGCAGCATCAATGACTCTCCGTTCAAGTGGTAATAGCCCCTCATAAAAATATTATATCAACAGCTGATCCGTTATACCGTGCTGAGGGCAACTAGCGCATAGTCTCTTGAATCTTTCCCAATATTCATACAAGGGGTCAGAGTCTTTTTGTCTGATGCTACAAATTTCCCTTCTCAAGTTTGTGGCTCTAGATGCAGGAAAGAATCGCTCTAAAAATAGCCTTGCCATTTCGGTCCAAGTGTTAACAGTTCCGGAAGGAAGGTAGTACAGCCATTCTTTTACAGTGGCTTCCAATGAGAATGGAAATGCATGCAACTTGATTTGCTCTTCAGTAACTCCATCTGGTCTAAATCCAGAACAAGCCACATGAAACTCTTTTAAGTGCCGATTTGGGTCTTCCGCTTGTAAGCCATGGAATTTCAGCAGAAGCTGAATAATGTAGGTTTTAGCTCAAATCCATCCTCCACATTTTGATATTGTATACACAGCAGTTGTTGGTTGACAGGAGGGGCAAACATATCTCACAGAGTTGCTAGATGTTGATCTGCCATATCAGTTTCAGAATCTGAATCCTTTTCAATGGTAGGAAGCGTTTCAGTACTATCAGAGTCGTCTTCTGCAGCCTCAAGAACTTGTCTCCTGGCAACTTTGCTTCTTTTCTGAGCCGCTTTGCAGTTTTTTTGATTTCTATGTCGAACAAAAGTCCACCTACAGAAGAAGAACCCTGCATACACACTCAGAAAAGGAATTAGAAACAGCAAATAAATAAGCCTCATACACAAATCCCCAGCAACAGTGCTAAAATTTGATAGGTCGTCAACCCGTCAAAGTTTTATTTAATACCTCCGGTTCCTTATACTGGGTAGTATAGCAAGAACAGGCTCAAACCACAGGGATTAAAGTAGGTATATTTATTTGCAAAAAGAAATAAATTTGATTAGATTGAAATAAAAATAAATGAGGTGAATTGAGAAATTTCAGAATGTAAAATAAGATAGAATAAATCAATAGAATGAACAATCAGCCGAGATACTTTTCAATTTAATTTCGTAATTCAATCACAGACACCAAAGATCTAATTCAATTATCCAAATAGGTAGAGTTATGGTTAAAAGTGAAACGCACTTAATAACCAATCTTTTCTTAATTTATCGATAGGTCCGGGAAACGCCCGAATAAACTACTTCCCTAGCCAATAGATAATCTCCAAGAAACCTCTTAATAAGAATTAACCTATGGTAGCATTAAACACAAAAAAGACCTCTATCTTAGTTAATAAAATCGGAAATGCCGTAAATCATAAAAACTAAACTATTCAATTCCATTAACTTTACACGAAGCTAACTTGCCACTATGATAGAATAACAATCACGGATATATTATTCGATTTGGCGATATGCAGCACAATCAATCAATTAACTGGCTAAATCAATTTGATTAAATCCACAGCAATATAACAAATTATAATCACAGGACTTATATAAATATTCAAATAAAAGAATATAGTTAAAACACAAGTCTCATGAATCAGATGGAATTAAACTTCAAAGTACCTCAACTAGAAGAGAGTTTAGCTACTCATAACTAAACAAATTCTATCGAAAATCTTAAGGAAAAACATGCAGCCTTGTCCTCTTGATACAAAACGTTCAAGAAGAAGTCTAAAGTCCCCAAAACCTTCTCCTCTTCTTTCTTTTATTGGCTCTCCTTCTCTTAACCTAATTAGGAGTCTCTCATTAACCTCCTTAATTACAAGGCCTACTGGAAAAATTAGATGTAAGTAATGGGCCACTGAAAGAGAAATCTGGCCTAATCAGGGAGTGATATGCCCAAATAAGAAGAAAAAGTCAACAAGGGAGGGTTGACCCGCAGGACCCAAACAAGTTACAGAAAACCTCAGCTAACTTCCTCGATACAGCTCCGATTAGCGTGATTCAAGATGCTATGGAAAGCTAATGGATAGATGCACAATCTTGTAGAATAAATCTGGAGCTAAAACAGCCTCTAACTCTTCCAAAAATCTAGCCGAAGTTTAGTCTCCAATGAATCCTTTCCTAGCAGTCTTCCTAAATAGCCAAAGCCTACTTCTAAGCACATAAAAGAAGTAAATAACACTAGATAAGGATAAATAAATAAAACAAACAAACTAATTAAGAAAATAATAAAACTAATATTAAAATGCAAATAACTAAGAAAATAAGTTAAAATATACCTAAATATGCCTATATGAATATGAGTTATCAGGCTGTCAAAGCAATCCTCAAGTACCTTAACCGGACTAAGGAAAGCTTCTTGGTCTATGGAGGTCACAAAGAGCTGTCAGTTACTGGGTACACTAATGCGAGCTTCTAGACTTACCAGGATGAGTACCAGTTGCAGTCTAGGTACGTGTTTTTGCTAAATGGTGCTGCTGTAAGCTGGAGGGGCTCAAAGCAGCCGACTATCGCGGACTCTACAACAGAAGCTGAGTGCATCGTAGTGTGTGATGCAGCTAAGGAAGCTGTGTGGATAAGGGAGTTTATCACTGAGTTGGGAGTAGTGACAACTATCCAAGACCCAGTTAATATATTCTGTGACAACAATGGGGCCATTGCACAAGCTAAGGAGCCCTAATCACACAAGAACACAAAGCATGTGCTCAGGAAGTTTCACCTCATACGAGAAATCGCAGAGAGAGGTGACATTGCATTACATAGAGTGGACATCGAGGATAATGTCATAGATCCTTTGACCAAGGAGCTAGCTCAGCCCAAGCATGAGGGTCATACTAGTTCCATAGGGATTAGGCCCATGTCTAGTTGGAACTAGTGCAAGTGGGAGATTGTTGGATATGCCCTAGTCCCGAGGCATTGGACCTTTTTTTGTATTGTACATTTATTGGATTTATGTATTATACATATTATATGTCATTAATAAAGGCATTAATTCATTTATTATATATATCTTGTGCAATATTTTAAGTGAAGTATCCAATGGATATATGACAAGTGTCATGCAGTTGGTAGTAAGACCATGGATAGGGAAAACGATACGACCATAAAGAGATCCGTAGTCTATTCCAGTCATGGGAATGAATGGAACTAGAGACTATCATTAACCTGGATGTATGGGATGTCAACCAAGTTAATGGGTACATGCCAAAGGGGCATGGTACTGGATAGATCCACTAAACGAGAAATCCACATGGTATAGTATCACAGGTGATTCTCGTGTAGTACTTGTATGGATCCTTCGACCTGACCATATGATGGTGTTGCATACGAGGTCGCATACTTAGGGGTATGCCTAAAGGCTTGTAATAGGGTGCCAAGTATAAGTACTTTCAGGTATGTCACTAAGCATGGCAATGCTGTGGATATGTAGAAGGGATTCGTCACTTAGTAGTCCACTGAGAAGATATCACTGTCCTCTTGCTGAATGTGACTGATAAGAGTTTGGCCACACCCAAACAAGTTGGAACTTGTTTGTGAGCATCAGTACATTCGAGATCAAGTTAATGTCCGGAAACAAAAGAGGGTCATCAATCCATGCCTCTGTGTTGGACACCGATATCAATGACATGGGATATAGAAGTTCAATGTAGTCTGTGGACCGTAGGCCCACTACCAATATAAAGATGAGCCCACGGGATCGTACACATTAGACGTCTGAACACGGACTTAAGGAATCACATGTATACTTGGAGTATACACACCAGAGAGAGAGGATTAAATTAATTATATTATAAAGATCAATTAGATTGATCATAATAATAAAATTAATATTTAATTGGCCTTCTCATAATTAATTAGATTAATTTATGAGATTATTTCCTAGGTGGAAATATTGCACATGTATAGGTTTACATGTATCCATATTTTACATTTGTCAAATTTAGATCCATGGTAAAATTAATTGATCAAATTAATTTTAAATTTAAATGTATAGAACATATTATATGGTATAATATGTTAGGATACATGTTAAATAAAAATTAAGTTTGATTATCAATTGGACCAAGAGAATTAAAATTGAACTGGGCTTGAAAAAGGAGAAAAGATCCCGTGTAGAATGGAGGAAGCATGGGCCGAAATTTTACACAAAATTTCAGTCCACTAGGTTAAGTAAAGACCTAGGGATTTCGGCCAAGACACACAACACAAGCTATAGCCGAAATTTTGAGCCATCTCTCTCCCAAAGTTCTTTGATTCCAGTGCTAGCACGGGTCGTGTTCCACAGCCGTTCATGTACGTGAACGAGGAGAGAATCTGCTTCTATTTCTACAACCATCTCTAGAAGAGATACTCCTGGTAAGAGTTTAATCTTTTCTTGATAAAATTTTCGTTTTACAATTTTCATCTCAATTGCTCCTGGGCAGAGATTTGAGGAAATTGTAGCGATCTTCTGCATTTATTCGGATGATTTCTGGAATTTTTATATTTTTATAGCATTTTACTTTATATTACTTGAGGTGGGCTGAAATAGCATTTTACTTTATATTATACATGAATGGATTTTGATAGAAATAACCATTTAAAGTATAAATGTTTTTATATATTTTAGTGCATTTTTTCTAAAACTGATTTTTTTTAGGTGTTTATGGTGCTTTATCGATCTAGATTTAATTTCGAAGAATTTTTAGGACCTGCACCAAGAAATTTCCAATAAATCTCTCGATAACCGACTCACATTGCCATCCTGAATAAAAAAGAATATAAATTGGCAAAATCTTTTTCCAAAACTGTTTTCTCCTGATAAAAAAATACAGGGCGTTTATAAAATTATTTTCCAGGTCTAATCGGTTAAACTTGTCAGGTTTTTTCCTCGATCATCCCCTAAATGCATGCCTTTGAGCTATCTGATGTCCCATGCTGTCAGAGCTAAGTCCAATGTGCTTATGTTTATCTATATCACTAACCTCTATTTTGCAGGTTGATGTATGTTAGGTTAGATGAATTCTAGCTTTCTATTTTTAGAATAATTCATGTAAACTAGGCGACTGTACCCCCTATCCCATTTTTATCAAATGTATCCCCTAGGGTAGTTTATTCGATTGGGTTGTAATAATTTTATTTTCCGAATTTATTTATTGCTTTCTAAATTTATTTATGACTTTCTGTATGAGCATATAGAAAATACCTAGGGTTGAATATTAAATAGGGAATTAAAATAAAAAAAAGTGCAAATTTGGTATAGTTAAAGCTATTTCACAATAAAGCAGAAATAAGTGATTTGTCCAGACTAGAATCTCTGTCTTAAAGGTATAGGAATCCTTATCGAGCTTGGCTATACCATAATTTTCTGGTAGGAGCTGAGCCAGGTGGCGACTATTGTCAACCTTTTAGGCACAAGGAATTGGTTTCGCACATACCTTTGTTTTGTCTTATTTTTCAAAATCCGAAAACCATGTTTTCTAATATAAAACCATGTTTTCTAAATGAGTTTTCTAAAAAGCTCTAAAATATATCCTCGGCCCGTCTCGCGGCTGACGTATTCCATTCGAGGATCACCCACTCACATATGGCTTTATGGTTATATTGTTTCCCTATTCATGTTCTTACTGCCAAGTGCATGGACAACATAAATAGATATGACCATTGGATACTCTATTTACATTCATTATGTAAGAAATAAATTAAAAAGATTATGCCTTTATACATTAATCCATAAAATATCCAACAATGTCTGATACATAACATGGACCAATGCCTTGGGACTAGGGTATTTCCCAACATAATATTCATTTATCGTCGTTTTAATTTTGTAATATATTGCATGTTCCTTCAACTATTTGTAATTTGGTTATATGTTTTTGCACTAACGAATACTAGTACGTCCTTTATTGAATTCTTTTTTGATAATTTTCTTATCAAGGATTTGGAGTCAAAGAAGACTTTAGTTTGAGCCCGAAGTGACAACAAACTCTACAATCTTTGTTTGAATTCCAGTCACTCTTTAGTTAATGCAAATGTTGCTAGTTTAAATGTTTGGCATGCTTGTTTAGGGCATCATGCCTTACCCATTGTTCAATGTACTTTGAATCATAATAAAATAAAATTTGATCATTCTTGTATTTCTTTGTGTAATGGTTATGCCATTAGCAAAAGTCATAAATTGCCATTTACTGATTCATGTTTTGTATCTAATTCACCTATTGAATTGATATGTGCTGATGTTTGGGGATCGGCTCTAGTCAAATCATTTGATGGTTTTCCTATTTTTTCTTATTTTTTTTATCACCACACCAAATATACTTGGGTCTACTTTATGCGTAAGAAATTTGATTTATTATATATTTTTATACAATTTAGGACATTGGTTGAGAAATTTTTTTGGCAAACCAATAAAACTATTCCAATCTGATTGGCTGTGATGAATTTTGATCCTTGACCAACTTTCTTAGACAAAACAAAATTACTCATCATATGTCATGTCAGTATACACCTGAGCAAAATGGGAGGGTGGAATGTAAACATAGTCATGTTGTTGAGACTAGGTCATCTTTGCTTAATCATAGTCATATTCCTATTTGGTTTTGGACTGTTGCTCTTGATTATGCTATTTAGAACATTAATCATTCACCTACTGCCACTATTACGTATGATAATCCTTATCACAAGCTTTTTAACGTGTCCCCTAAATATGAGTCTCTTACAGTTTTTGCTTGTCTTTTCCATCCTTGGTTATATCCTTATACAAAGCATAAACTTGAACCTCGTTCCATTCCTTGTGTTTTCCTAGGGTACATTAAAGTACATAAGGGCTGTAAATGTCTTGACCATAAGTCTAGTAAAATCTATATCTTATGCCATGTCCTTTCTTATGAGCAGGTTTTCCCATTTAATGGTTTACATGATTTTATGGCGTTGGGTTCAGCGACACCTATGGCTAAATCACCTCTTAGTCCTTCCCTCATAATGCTGCTCCATATGATATTACAATCCACAATACTAGTTACAAATCATCTTGCACCTAGAACACCAGCTTCACCCTCACTAGTTAAAAATCCTCAATCAATCGAACACCAACTTCACCCTCACCAGTTACAAATCCTCTTGCAACTGAAACACCAGCTTCGCCCTCACCAAATGCATCCAGTCACTCACCCTTCCTCATGACTCCTCGATAGGGTCTCTTATTACTTATGCACCAAAACCAAAGTGCTACCTTAATGTCTGATTTATGGTTAATTTTTCATGGCTCTACATCTAATATTGTTACTTGGTCTCCCACTTCTTATAAAGATCATATTTCTTCTTCTTCTTCTTGACTACCATAAGTCCTTGATTTGCAGACCAATGATTCGTTACCTCCTACTCCTCTTGCTCTCTTTGGGATCCATACATCCTATAGTGACCTGTGACCTGTAGTAAGACTGGATCCTTAAAATATAAGGGAATTATGTCTCTTGTTGCCTCTATTCCTACCTCTTCTATTATGGAACCCACTTCTTATACACAGGCTGTCATAGGATCCCAAATGGTTCATTGTTATTGTTAGTGAGTTTATTAATGCTCTTCTTAGTAATGGAACTTGGGAACTTGTTCCATCATCTCAAGCTCAGAATACTACTAGTCACAAGTGGGTGTTCCAAGTTAAACAAAAACCAGATGGCTTAATTGGTGGCTATAAAGCTCGATATGTAGCCAATTTGGTCCGATAGTGAAACATACCACTATGCACATGCTTTTGTCTTTGGTTTTGTCTTTTAAATGGACTGTGATTCAATTAGATGTTTCAAATGCCTTTTTACATGGGAAGTTAAATGAAGCTATGTTTATGCATAAATCGGTTGGATTTGTTGATCCTTAGTTTTCTGATCATGTCTACAAGCTGAAGAAGTTCTTCTATGGCATAAAGTAGGCTCCACGACAATGGCATCATTGTCTTACTAGAGAATCATTATCTTAGGAAAGTAATTTTGACAATTCTTTGTACTTTATTTCCTTTGCGGAAGTCAAATTTTCTATTTAATTTATGTTGATGATATTCTATTAATGGAGGATTCAGTTGAGTTTATCAATCGTGTCGAAATGTTTCTTTAGTCCTAGTTCACAGTTAAGAATTTAGGTGGCCTGCTAGGCATTGAGATTGCTTTGTTACCAAATGGTTTTGTTCTTCATCAAACAAAATACATTCATGATCTCTTGGTTTGTTCACAAATGGCTTCTTACAATGCTATTTCTACTACGGTTAACTATAGTGAAAAATTGACTCTCAATGGTGGTGAGCCATTTGAAAACCCCACTTTATTTTAATCTATCATTGGTGGACTACAATATCTCATATTCACACGGCCTGATATTGCATTTGCTATCAATCACATATCTTAGTATATGCAAGCTCCACCTTAACTCATTAGGGTGCAGTTTAGCAAATCATGTTATGAGCGCGCCTAGGTTTTTGCCCAAGGATCAAGTGCTAGGACCATATTGTCGGGATATTTTTGGTACTGGAAAGGTAAAGTCAATGCACGGTTGGAATACTGCACACTTCAGAGATTAAATTCAAGACAAATCACTTACTTTATTATTAGGGGCTTATCTTGAAACTTACAATTTAATTTATCCAGAATTTCTAAATTGATTTTATTATTTAGATGCTCACACAATATAAAATAAATAAACTCCACACAAACTATTGACATATTTAATCTACTAGGAGAGGGGTACAATGTAAAGTAGGGATTGGGGGAAAATAAAGATTGTATTTAAAAGACAATATTTAAATATGCTTGATATATAGTGCTGAAAATGAGTAAAGCCAATAAAATGCTCGAATTCCACCGCGAAAGCTAACGTTTTCTAAGTTTCTCATAAAATAATCCGAGACGGACTAGAGGAAAGAGAAAACATCACTAAATTTCCATGTTATGAGCATGAGATTTTCCATCCATCGCTTTCAATGATGCAAAAATCATTTATTTGCTTTTATAGCTGTAGGCGTCAAAGTCAATTCAAGGTTAAGGCTCTAATCAGCTGAACTTCAACTCTTGGATCACTGCCAGACGAGAGAGAAAACTCTTCCCGAATCAACAGATGCTCTGATGTTCAACTAGCCACATGGCTATCTTGCAGATAGCCGCATTCTGTCCAGTCAAAACCCACACGGGTCTCGGTGTCTGACAAAACCATGACTCCTTATCGTGGAAATGATTTTTTTTATTCTTTGGGGCGAATTTAACAAAGAAGAGGCCTTATTCTACATATATAAAGGGAAGTAGAAATTGAATTAAAGGCTGGCAACATTGGAGAAGGAAAATTAGAGAGAAAAAAAGAGGAAAAAGGGAAGAAAAAGAGAGAAATCAAAGGCTTTTTATTCAATTTTCATCTCCAAATCTTTGTCTTTAAGCTTAAATCTTAGGAAAACACTTCACTAAAGTTCTAATAGGATTTAAAGACCAACTTGAATACTAAAACGTTATATTTGGAGCTTTGGATCAAAACCGGATCTTAGAGTTTAGGTTTTCAATCGAAGCCTTTCTTAAAGGATAATTACCTCCTAAAGTTGTGGATAAACGCTTCAAGTGTAAATGTCTAAGAAACTGAAAGCATTAGACTTCTTTGTGTTGCATTTCAAGCATCATTTGTATATTTTCAACATAGTCTATTTTGGTTAGCTGGTATGAAATCTAGAGCCGTATGGTTGTTGTGACACCCATACGACTGTTGTCATAACAACTGCGCAGCACTTAAACCTAGAAAAGTAGCAGAATTGCCAAAATTTGAATTTTGGCTTTTGATCCGGAAGTGACACCCGTATGGGTAATGTACAACAGTATGGCTATGGTTTACACACCCTGAACCACTAAAAACCAATTTTCAAGCACTTGATGACATTTGAACCTTGGATTTATTTTCCCAAAGCTTGTATTAGGCCAGAACAACAATACAATTCTAATTTCTTGAAAAATCAACTCACTTATCATGTTAAATAATTAACCGGTAAATCTCTTTTCAAAATCATTTTATAAAAAAATAATACAAGAACATTTCAAAATGATTTTTGTGTTTAGTTGGTGAAAGTTGTCGAGTTTCCCTAGCTATCCCCTCTAAATGCATGATCCCGACTCACTTATTATCCCGTTCTGCCATACTTGAGTCCTACATGTGATTATTTGTATGCTAACATTTGTTATACAGGATTAAAATGCTTGTTTAGTTTTATTTTTGCTTTAGATAAATTTGTGTAGTTTAGGCGGATGTGAACTTAGTTAAATGTGTATTTTAAGAGATTATACCCTGATTCCGCATTTTCTCATGTATCCCCTATGGTAGCTTATTTGATTCGGTCTGTATAATTAATTTATTTACTGCATTCTGTACCTTGCATGAACGCTGCGTGCTCCAAATAAAGTTGGCTTATTTTTATTTTTTATTTTTTGTATGAAGAAATAATATTAATGAAAAAAGAGAAGCAGTTAAACATCCCAACGAGGTTGGCATCCTTAGTGACTTCTCAAATCAAAGTACAAAAAATCCACTATAGTAGGAGGAGGAAAATTAACACTAGAAGAAGGATTAACATGTTGCAATCCTAACTTTGCTAAAATATGAGCAACAGAATTAGCACTACGTCGAACTGAAGAGAATGAACAGTGAGAAAATATAGCCGCCAGCTCTTTGCAATCTTGAATAATAAGCCTAAAAGCTTAATTGTCAACATGATCTCCAATCTGAAGTGCTGTTAGAGCAACTGAAGCATCACCCTCCAACACAATAGGCTCAGGAGAGAAATTCTTTATCTAACTAAGAGCTTCCCTACAAGACATTTCTTCAGCAATTGATGAATCCATTAAACCATCATAAGATGCCATACGACTTGGCACAAATGGACCATGTGAATCACGTATCACACAACCAAAACCTATGACCTTTCTTGAATTATCAAGAGCCATGTCAAAGTTGCACTTCCAATCATGAATTGGAGGGGATCAAGCAGATGACAAAATATGTGCAGTAAAGGCCTGACCATTGGTTCAAACATGCCGCCATTCATGCATAATTCTTATACCGTTTGAGACAACTTCCAAAGGAGTAATAGATTTTGAATTCCAGACTAATTGATTCCATGTGTACCACAAATACTAAGCAATGTTGGTAACCAAACCCACAACCTCAGCTCTAAGCTCCTGTAAAACCGAGAGCCACCACTCCATGAGGCTATTCGGCGTTCCCTACAATTGCTAGATAGGGGAATTCTGCTACACTTGCTACACATATGGACACAGAACAAGGCAATGCAAGTCCTTTTCAACCTCTTCCTGAAACCAGGCACAAAAAGCTATAAACCGGTACACGATGAGATTGAAGATTAGCCAATGAAGGTAAGGAACCTGAAATGGCATGCCACATAAAATTTTTAATCTTTGCAGGGACTGAAAGTTGCCATATACTCTTCTAATTAAATTGTATTTCAACAATTAGAGGCATAGGAAGGTGGAACATTTACTCATAGTAAGCTGATCGAATTTAGTACCCATTTAAGCCTATTAGCAATAGCTTTAGTCATAATTTTCAAGATTACATTGGACAAAGCTATTAGCCGTAAATCAGAAACATACTCCAGCATGGGCTTTTTAGGAATCAATAAAGTATTATAACATTCAACTTACTAGGAATAATGCAATTATTAAGGCAATTCGTAGACCAAAAATGTTGGTAAACGCTAGATTCAAACCATCAGGTCCCAGAGCCTTATCCGGATGCATAGAAAAAATTGCACTCTTTATTTCTTCTGGCATAAAGGCAAGGATATCTCCTCAATCTGTGAATTTGAGATGCCCTTTGTAATCCCCTCTACTACTTCACCAAGTACACGGCCAGTAAAGGAAAATAAAGTAACACAAAAATTCTAAATGAGACTGGCCAATCCCGAATCCCACGTCTACCATTCATCATTCTCATCCTTTAAATATTGAAAATTATTCTTTCGCCACCGAGTAGATGGTGAATTGTGAAAAAAATGAGAATTTGAATCCCCATCTAGAAGCCAATTCTTTTTTACACGTTGTCGCAAATACATTTCTTGAGCTAAGCGTATACTAGAAAGCTCTTTATTTGCCTCCACTAATTATTATCAATCTTGTAATGCCCTAGACCCCTTGAGCACTAAAATATGCTATTGGACATCCTATAGTTTACTCCAAAATTGTTGACTATAATTCTGTCCCCATCCATCGAGTCTGCGGGTTACCCCTTCCAACCGATGTACAAAATCCACCCTGCACTATGCTCCCAACGATTACTAACCAATTTAGGGCAAGATGCCTCCCTTTTCGAAGAATTTTTATATAGGAAAATATGTCGTCTAGTAGCGACCCTTGTATGTAAACAGACAACAAGAGCTGAATGGTCCAATTTCGAGCAATGAACATTAAGGATTGAGTCTCGTGAATACAAATTGAACTAATCTTTTAATGTGAACCCTCGGTCTAATTTTTGTTCAATAATCTCAGTGGCTGTTTGGTGGAACCAATTGAATAAAAGCCCCTCCATATCAATTTCCGTCAATTCACACTCTTGAACTGCTTCTTAAAAACCTTTGAGTAACTATTGTGAGCACGGGTTTTCTTGACCTCTGTGATGAAAATCCTATGTTACCTGTTAGACAAACAAACGTAAGTCAGATTTGGGAATGAGTGGAATGATGTCGGGAATGTTCTCAAATGCTTTGAAAAACAGAACAATTCTCAATCCAAAACCATAAGAAAGGTCCATAGAGTGATTAGGAAGCTTAGATGTGAATGTAGGATTCAGGAAAAGCCATGATAGCTCTGGTTAGAGCCGCACAGCTATAGTTTCATAACTAAAGCCTCGCGGCTCTAATGGTTAACTAGGTTATTTCCTAAATAAACCAACCTTATTGTTTGACCTGCGTTTTTACTCCTTAATTGAAGGAAGTGGAGCATGGGAGGATTAAGGTTTAGAGCCAGAAACATCAAGAAGGGAAGGGAATCAGTTTTAGGAGGAGGGGAAAAAGTTCTAGTGAGAAAAAGAGAGGTTTTAGAGAGAGAAAGTGAGGAAAAGGGATAAAAATCAAAGAAAAATATAAGAAACAGAGAGAAAACACTCGGGAAACATATAGTGTGAGAGTTTCTGGTCATTCCATCATTCGTTTGGTTCATTTTCGGGTTTGTTCGAAATGATTCGAGGCTTGTGTTCTAGGATTTCAGGATGTTTGTGGGATTCTAGGCATATTCCAGCATCCAAATTGACTTTTGATCGTCAAACACGCTCGAACATTAATAAGGTAAACTCTGAGAGGCCTTAAACCCAAAAGTTGATGATTTATGCTTTGCGCTTTTGAGTTTTGTGAAAATATGGAAAACTGTCAGTGTAGATATAGCTGTGTGACTCTAACTAGAGCTGAGCGGCTATAGTTCCTTAGAACAAAGCTGTGCGGCTATACCTCTATAGCCTCACGACTGTGCTCTTCAGGGCAGAAACCCGAAATGCCCTAAAACGACTGAATATTGCTGATTTTCAAATTTAAATGACTTTTTATGACTGAATTCGGTCGAATTGCATCTATTATATTCAAAATTGTGGTTTTCAAATTTTCGATAACGTTGATGCGAGATTTAGGTTTCATTGATTTTGATTTTTGGAATCCGGGGTTGTTCGATCCAAATCGGATCCTCGGTTCAACTTTAGTGGACTTCCAGATTCCCTAAAATCCTTAGAAATCATTGAAACGATTTAAAAAAAAGATTTACAAAAGCAAAGAAAACTAATTAGGGTTCTGTACACTACAGTCGCACGACTATAGTGACTATAGCAGCGCGGCTCTAACTAGAGCCGCACAGCTATAGTTGTTGAGACAGAATCTCGAGATGATTCTTATGGATTTCGTTGTGTGATGCTATCTCCAGCTCCAAATTCAAAATTGTTTTTGACATGTTTACAACTTTATACCTTAGATGAATGTTGGAATTAGGAACCATCGCTAACGGAACCCCAAGTTCTTGGATAGCCGACTCACTAAAAGGGAGTAATTTTCATGTAATTGAGCCAAACTGCTTTCCAAAATTGTTTTCGAGCACAAAAACCTACAGGGCATTTCTAAAACGGTTTTCCAGGTCTAATCGAGTAAGTCGCCCGTACTTCTTGGTTACTCCCTAAAACATATGCTCCCATTTCCTGAAATTCACCATTCTGTCCTGTTATGAGTCCTACATGTGTTTGTTATATAACAGTGTTGACCGTCTATTTTGCAGCTTTTATTTTGTTTTTATTTTATTTTGGATGTATTTAATAGATCAAATCGTGTATTCTAGGCGATTGTACTTTTTATAGATTTTTGTGTATCTAGGCGGTTGTAAGGTGAGGATGAGAGCTTTTTTTATCTTTTATTCGATTTGTTGTAATAAACAGCCTCTATTCTTTTGTTTTGGATGTATGATTTACCTTTCCACACTTTATTTTTATGCTATTTATTTATGTCATCTGAATGAGCATCGGCTAATAATGAAAGATAAAATGGGTAGAGAATAAGTGAGCATAATATGGTACTATGAACTATTAAATGAAAACAAGCTTAAGGTTGAACAACTAAGTTGCCTGAACCCTGAATCTCTGGATTAGGTATTGCAGTCTACACTTGGTAGGGAGCTGTATCGGAATTTCCCAGATGAGTTGATCCAGGTGGCGACTCCATCACTGATCTCGAAATTTGGGTTTCGAGGTCTTTAAATTAATAAAACAATATTTTTAAAATGTAAAACTAGTTTTTTCAAAACTCACATTCTAAATAATAATGCAAGGGATTTTCAATCATATCAACTGGTTTTCTTAAGCAAAATCATCAAACCCATTTTTGAGAGAAACAAATCTACATTTACCAAAACCTCCCCGATTCGCTTCACCGTGTCCCGAATGGTCGTCTGCTCGGTCTAGGATGATTTCTCCATCCAACCTTCTTATGACTGAAAAGCATATCATTGAAGTCCCCCATAATACACCAAGGGAGTCGAGATATTCGGTACAAATCTTTCATCAAATGCCATAAGAGTTGGTGTTTTGACATTCTGGAAAACCATAGAACCCCATGAATCTCCAATCCCTTTCATTCGAATGAACTACCACATCAATAAATGTAGCATCATACTTTAACAAAGAAACACTAGTATTTTGTTTTCATAACAAAGTAACACCACCACCTCCATTATTCAAACTATCAACTGCAAAAGAATGCATCAGTCCATGATCTTTGTTTTACTTACATTGAGTACATGATCTTTTATTTATTTGTCTAGTCGCCCACATTTTTTACGGCCCTTTATAGTTGTAACCAAGTCCCCGTTATCTGGTGCGTCAACCGCTAGGTATGCTAGGCAAAACACATCCAAAACCCCCTGATCTTTCTCCTTTTATGCAATTAGCCCCATGATCTTTGTTTTACCTATATTGAGTACATGATCTTTTATTTTTTTTGTCTAGTCGTCCGCATTTTTCACAACCCCTTACTCATGTGACCCAACTGGCCATATCAGCATTTTGGTCCCACTTACCCATACCTATACCTGACCCAAAAACCCAACCAACCCAGCCAATATAACCCAACCCAAAATGTTGAAATCAGATTTTACATTTTAAAATAATGCCTTCTTCTTCGTGTAAAACTGGTTTTGGTATTAGGATTTGAGCAACTTCAAGAAGAAGAAGAAGAAGAAGAAGAAGGCATTATTTTAGAATGTAAAATCCGGTTTCAGCATTTTGGGTCGGGTTTTATTAGCTGGGTTGGTTGGGTTTTTGGGTCAGGTATAGATATGGGTACGTGGGACCAACATGCTGATGTGGCAGATGACGTGGCATATATAACTGTTGACGTGCCAAATAACGGAGACCGGGTTACACGCGTAAGGGGCCATGAAAAATACGGGTGACTAGAAAAAAAAATAAATGATCATGTACTCAATTTAGGTGAAACAAAGATCATGGGGTTAATTGCATAAAAGGAGAAAGATCAAGGGGTTTTGGATGCGTTTTGCTTGGCATACATAACGGTTGACGCGCCAAATAATGGGGACTAGGTTACATGCGTAAGGGGCTGTAAAAAATGTTACGGGTGACTAGACAAAAAATTAAAAGATCATGTACTCAATGTAAGTAAAACAAAGATCATGGGGCTGATTGCATAAAAGAAGAAAGATCAGGGGGTATTGGATGCGTTTTGCCTTTGATTGATCAGTCAACTCAAGATCAAGAAATATAATAAACAGTAGAAGAGGATGACGGATACCATGCCTCTTGTTTTTCATATCGATATCATTTAGCAAAGGACACTCTGAGATTACTACTGGGTCAGTGTCTTTAACAGATTGCTGTATCTCTGTCTTAATTGGGGACTGTAACGGTTTGCTAGAACCCACTTACAATCTGTGGGCCTTAGGCCTACTACCAACATAAAGACAGACCCATAGGATCGTGCACATAGATCAACTGAGCCGGAACTTATAGAAATTATACATGTAATGTACATTGGAAGGAATGCATTATTTAATTAGTTAATATTCGGTGTCAAGGTAATTAATTAACATTGGGTTAAATTAATTTAATTACTAAGTTTACATAATGTAATTAATTAATTTATCAATTAATTGAATTACATAGAGTAAACAATTAATTAAATAATTTTCCTAAGTAGGAAAATTAAATACATATATTGTATTTACTTAAGTGTGATTTCATTTTATTTAGAGGTAATTAAATTTATCCAAATGGAATTAAATTACGTAGTATATACTTTTTAATTAAAGTTTATTTATGTAATTATAATCCTAGTGGACTTGGGTTTAATTAACCTAATTAAAACCCAATTAGACAAGGAGTCTATATAAGGGCACACTTAAGGAAGAAAATAGAACCCTAACCCTAAGTTTATTGCTGGAAATTTCAGCCCTAAAAATAGTAGAAAATTTTAGCAATAATTCTCCATTCCTTTCACTTCTTTGGATAGCATCGCTTCCTGCTTGATAATTGGTCGTGCATCTGATTGTGGAGATCGTTTTCGCTGAAAGATTCGATTCTGCAGCAATCTTTAGAAGAGACAAATTTGGTGAGTGAATCTCTTTTGATTCAAATTGATTTATTCCAATCAAAGGTAATCAGACACGATAGGTGGATTCTAGGAAAATTTTAACTGTGTAATTTCTGCTGTGCCGTGTTATTTTTCCGATGATGAATCCCAACAACATAGACAAAGTTCTAAAAAGGTTTGGCATGGATAAGGCTAAGAAAGGCTTCTTGCCTATGCGCAATGGCTGGAAACTAAGTAAGAAACTTGGTCCTAAGACAAAAGAGGACTGGGAGAGGATGCAATTGACCCCATATGCTTCGGCTATATGATCAATCATGTACTACATGTTATGTATGAGACCTGATGTTGCATTTACACTAAGTGTGACAAGCCAATATTAGTCAAATCCCGGGGAGGATCAGTGGACGGCTGTCAAGATAATCCTTAAGTACCTTAACTGGACTAAGGATAGCTTCTTAGTGTATGGAGGTCAAGAAGAGCTATCAGTGACAGGGTACACTAATGCAAGCTTTGAGACAGATAAGGATGAAAACCAGTCACATTTTGGTTACATCTTCTTATTAAATGGTGGTGTCATTAGCTGGAAGAGTTCTAAGCAGCCAACCATCACCGATTCTATGACAGAAGCTGAGTACATTGCTGCATGCGAAGCTGCAAAGGAGGCTATTTGGATGAAGAAGTTCATCACTGAGTTAGGAGTAGTTCCGTCTATCCTAGACCTAGTGGATGTCTTCTGTGACAACAACGGGGCCATCTCACAACCTAAGGAGCCCCGGTCCCACAAGAGGTCCAAACATATGCTCCGGAAGTTTCACCTCATTCTAGAGATTATGGATAGAGGTGATATTCATTATAGAGAGTAGACATCGGGAACAATGTCACTAATCCGTTAACCAAGGCACTGGCACAGACACTACATAAGGGTCATACTAGATCTATAGGGATTAAAGCAATGCCTAGTTTGCACTAGTGCAATTGGGAGATTGTTGGTGTGCCCTAGTCCAAAGGCATTGGTTCTTGATTGTATTATACATCGTATGTGATTATATTGTATTATAAATTGTGCTAAATAAAGGCATTTAATCTATTTATTTGTTTCTTGTGCAATTCAATAAATAAAGTATCCATTGATTATAGCCATACTCATATTAACTAATTTAGGCCATTAGCTATTGAAACCTTGAGTGATGTTAAAGCTATAATCATAAAGTTGTCCCGGGTCTGTTCTAATCATGGGAATGAATAGAGCTAAAGACTAGCATGTACTTGACTGGATGGCAGTGTCTCACTGACCATTGGACATGGGATGTTAGTCAAGTATATGGGTGCATATTAGGTTGCATGGTACTCGATCAAGACGCTGCAAGAACACCACATGGTTCAATCGTCATAGATGTTTCTCAAGTAGGTCTTGCTATTATCCCTAGACCCGCTATTCACTGTAACATAACATAGGATCTCATATACTTTGATATACACCTAACGGGCCCGAACAAGGTGCCAAGTATGGGTATGTTTGGTAGGCCAGTGAACATGTTGATGTTGATAGTGAAGTTGACGGAATTGCCACTCAGCGTCTCCTGAGATGATATCACTGGCCACTTGATGAGTGGGACCAACAAGTGTATGGCCATACCCGAATAAGTTGGGATGCTTATTTGTTATGTTCAGTCCACTCGGTATCAAGAAATAAATAAGCATATAAGAGGATGACAGGGCCATGCCTCTTACTTATATATCGATGTCAGTTGGCAAGGGATATACAAGATCACTACTGGATTATGTTTCACATTAGACTGCAAGTCTCCATCTTAATTGGGGGATATAATAGTTTGCTAGAACCCACTTACAGTCTATGGGCCTCGGCCCACTGCAAACATAAAGACAGACCCACAGGATTGTACACAAAAAACGACCGAACATTGACAAATCGGAATTGTAATAGAAACCAAATTAATTGAGTTATTGATATTAGGTTATGTCAAAATTAATTCAATTATATTAAGGGAGAAATTAATTTTATTTGATTAATTAATTACATATAGTAAATAATTAATTAAATAAAATAAAATTTCCTTGGTGGAAATATAAATACAAAGGATGTATTTATTAAGGTTGATTTTAATTTAACTTTTGGTTATATTAATTTGATAAAATTATATTTAATTGTATCAATTGGAACTTTATAATAAGGTTTTATTTAATTCTAATTGTATAAGTTAAATTAATTTAATGAAATTAAATAACGTATAATTTTAATTAGAATCCTAGTAGGCTAAGGACTATACTAAGGAGTATATAAGGAAACCTTTAACCTAACTTCTCCCTAACCCAAGCCACTTGATACTTTTGGCCTACACCAAAGGAAGGAGCAAAAGTTCCCTAGGCTAAAATTTCTTGGTTTCTGTTCTTCCGTTCCCTTGCATTAGTTGCGTTCAAGAGTCATTCGTGTACCGGATTGTGAAGGAAATTTGGTATTCTGCAGTAGTCACTAGAGTAGATAGTTAAGGTGAGAAAATTTATTTTCTTCCATTCTATCTTTGATTCTATCAGGATCATGTTTCTTGGGATCATCGAATTCGAAAGAAAATTTTAATCTCTATTTTCCGCTGTGGGTGTTGTTACTCTTGAAAATTCCTAACAGCTTTTATTTTATGGGATCTCCAATCTGATAAGGTGTTCTTGCTCCTCTCTTTATTTTTTCACATCCTGTTGTTACTTTAGGTGAAGTGCTCTATGTCTCTTGCTCTTGATTAATTCATTCTACTCTAATTAATGGTTTGCTTTGTGCAATGAGGGCATTGCTGAATTTAAATTTGGGGGTCAGGCATGAAAATTATTTGAATCTAAGAAATTGTTTGTCTTTTAAGTAAATTTTTTTTCTTCTTTTCTTTCTATCTTGTTAAAATTTGTTTACTTGTTTTAATTTGAGGGTCGGTAAAATATTTATGATCTCGTTCTTGTAAGAACAAATTTCTATTTGCTAGTTGTGAACTTTGTATTTTGAAGAAACATTGTCAAATTTTATTTTCCTTTTCTCAGATTGTTTTTGTTGTTTTTAACTAGTTTCTTTAACTAGCTCATCGTGCCTTCATAATTTATTGTGGTTGTATCTTGATTGACACAATTAAAGAACTGATAGCATGCCAATTTAGTGAGATTTGAGCCTATTGTTAGCAATCTCATACTGCTTCTATTTCTTTGTGTTGGATCAAGAGGCATTTAAGCACACTAAATACAAGAATTTATTCTGATGATAACAAAAAAATGGACAAGAGAAATAATTGCAAAGGAACATCTTTTAAGTCCATGTCGTTCATATAAGAAGATCCTTGCAGATAGAAGTGATACTTGAAAGTTCATAGTCTCAGTACTACAACTCCTTATAAGTGCAAGAATTCTAAGAAGGACTCGTTATAAAGAGATCTCCACATAGTACTTTGAACATATTGCCACTAAAGATCTCATGACAAACACAAGAAGTGAACAAATAAGAAGTCAATTGAAGTGAACATGATAGCTAAATAAAAGCAGTATGCTTAAAAGTGATCAAAACTGACTTCATGCAGAAATGAACTTTTAGCTGACTAAAAGGGACAATTTTAGAGACAAAATGTTTGTCACAGAACAAGCATCACTAATAGTCAACTAAAAGAGGCAAACAAAACTCGCCAATTTTTAACTCTCTAAACGCATTCATTTTAGCTGATTAATTTTTAAAGCCAGTCACTATGAGATAAAAATAACGGCTAGTTTCTACAAGAGAGTAACGACTAGTTTTTGGATATTTGCTTATAAAAAGAAGCTCAAATCAGCTTAAGGGGTTAAGAGATGTAATATTCATCACAAGCATTCTAACTCTAAGCCTAGTGCTTCTCTCTTTAAAAGATTTAAATGTTTTGAGCTTCAAACCAAGTTTCTTCCAAGTCTCTTCTGCAACACACAATCACCAAACCGAGTTGCATCTTTGTGTTGTATTTTGGAAGATCACAAATGTGTTACCATACCAAATTCTCATCTTTACAAACACCTTTATTTTGTCTATTAAGCTTGAAAATAGACATTGTAGATTTTTTCAATTGAGCTTCAAAATTGAGGGTGCAAAATTTCCTACTTAAGCTTGTAAAAATTAGGGGTGAAGTTTCTCAATTTCCTTGTGAAAAATTAAGGTGAATAAGTAAGGGGATTTAATTATTCAGGTAGCTTTAAGTTGTAAAGCACCAAGGCTTGATTCTTGCCGGTTCAAAAGGATCATAGAGGAGTATGCTGGAGTCACCGAACCTCTATAAATCTCTTGAGTAATTTCTCTACACTCTACCCTATTTACTTTCAAGCATTTCAATTATTAAGCTACATTCTTTATGCCTATTGATTTTATGCTTAAGGAGATACTGGTTGACAATTGCATAATACTTGTGTGTTATAATTTTGCATTCTATTACAAGTCTTTCTTATTGGGTATTATTGACCACTATTAGTTGGTTATTCAATTCATCCCCCTCTTGAATATCGCTAGTCATTGGGACCCACAATTGGTATCAGAGTTTCACTCATGCCCAATAGATTTACCAATCTAGGAGTGATCTAGATGGCCAGTAGTAGCAACATGGACATGCCCAACAACATTAGAGAAGGACAATCTATCAATAGACCTCCTTTGTTTGGTGGTGAAAACTATGCCTATTGGAAAGTAAGGATGAGATACTTCATTCAATCAAATGATTCATTTTTTTGGAAATTTTTAGAGATAGTCCGAAAATACCTAGTAAGATTGTTGATAATGTGCCATATGTTAAGGATGAAAGAGAGTACAATGATGATGATCAGAAAAAGTTGCAAATAAATGCTAAAGCTATTAATATGCTTCATTATGCACTTGATGCTAATAAGTATAATCGAATTTCAGGTTGTTCCATTGCTAAGAAAATATGGGACAAATTACAAGTTACTCATAAGGGGACTATAAAAGTTAAAGACTCCAAAATCAATCTTCATACAAAAGAGTACGAGCTATTTCAAATGAAGCCAAATGAGTCAATTGGTGAAATGAATACAAGATTCACTCATAATGTGAATACAATCAAAACCCTTGGCAAAACACTTACAGATGAAGAGCTTATCAAGAAATTGCTAAGAGTCATGCCATCCAAATGGGATCCAAAACTCACACCTATTGAGGAAGTACAAGACCTATCAAAATATATCTATGATGAATTCATTGGCTCATTGATGACTCATGAAATCAAAATGAAGAATGACAAAAAGCAAAGATCTATGGCTTTCAAAACCTTTCAAAATAATGAAAGTTCAAGTGATAGTGATCACAGTTGCCACTTAGAGTGATAGTGATACATCCTCAAGAGATGATGAATCCGAAAAAGAAGAAGATGCTCAAGTATGCTATATATGTGAAGACTCCAACTCAAATGAGCAAGAAAATGATAATACTTCCAACGATGATGAAAATCTCGAGGTGAATTTCAACTCTATTACTCTTGATGAATTAATCAAAATTTGTTATGAATTATATGATAGTGTTGAAAAGTACAAATGCAAGTGTAGGAAGAGTAAATTACTCATGCATGATCTAGAGATTAAAAAGAGTGAACTAGAAGATAAAGTAAGATACCTAAGTGAGCAAAATGATGAGCTAGTTAAAGAAACTAGTTACTTGAAGCGTAAGCTGGGTGATCTTGAGAGTATGCATGGTAACATGAAAAAGGCTTTTGACAAGTATGTTAATGGTGGCAAGTTGCTTGATGAAATTGCTAGTAGTAAAAGGTCATCTCTTCTTAAGACCGACATTGGTTATGTAGGTGAATGTTTCATGTCTATGACATCACATGCATCTTTATATGAAAATGTCACGCATAAGCATAACATTGTTAGAGCTCATAACGTCATACATATTCATAAAGAAATGTTATATGCTATTTTTGCAATCAAGGGGACATGCTATGAGAAAATGTATTTTCAAGAAAAAGACGATTAAAGGAAAGGCAATTTGGGTTCAAAAGGAACTAGACGTGGAAATGCTAACCCCCAAGGACCCAAAATGAAATGGGTACCTAAAGTTTCTTGATTGTGATGTAGGTTTTTTTAAGAAGCACCAAAGATCAAAATAATTGGTACCAAAAGCAAGGAAATGTTTAAAAGCTTAAAAGATGTAAAAGGAGGAAATGTAAGCTTCGGTGACAAAAAGAAAGGTGTAATTGTTAGAAAAGGAACAATTGACAAAAATCATTGCATTGAAGAGGTCTCTCGAGTAAAAGGACTCAAATATAATCTTTTAAGTGTAAGTCAACTATGTGACAAAGGTGAAAAAGTTATATTTGATGCAAATAAGTGCATAGTTGAAGATGTTGCCATGAACAAAGTTGTATTTGAAGTACCTAGAATTGACAATGTATACATGTTTGACTTAAATGCATTATTGTTACATGATACATGTCTTGTTTCAAAGGTTGATGAAAGTTACTTGTGGCATAGAAGGCTTAGGGGCCATTTGGGAGGGCTTTCCCAACTGGGAAAGCAGCTTTCAGAAAAGAAAAGCCTTGAAAGCAGTTAACATGGGTGTTTGGTAAAGATAAAAATAGGAAAGCCATTTGGATGGAAAGCCTGTTTAATTCCTTTCCTCCAAAGCTAGAGATTGGGGCTTTCAGCTGAAAGCCACAAACACGAAAAGCTCTTCTTCACATCTACTCTTGTTCTCTACCCGGTGCTCTTGTTCTCTGCAACGATTCACGATCTGCTCCCCTTCTTCTCTTCTTCTTGCCGGTTGCTATTGCCCACCGCCGCTCCATATCACCAGTGAGATTTTCTGTCTTTTTTCCCTTTGAGTTATTGTTGTGGCTATAGATTTGATTATATTAGAATTTAGAGGCAATTTTGAGGCTTGAGTTCCCTTGATTAACACTACTCAAAAACTGGGCACAACCGTACATCACCCATCTCCAACAAGGTCGTCTATGTGCTCTAGTAGACTCCACCTAGGGCATCGTCGGAATTGACGCAACAAGGTCGGTCAAGATTATCCTACTTGTTGAATTTTTGTGTTGGATTTCAATTATTGGTCTTTTTGGAGTTTTCATCCATACCCCATCTAGGTTTTATGCGTTTTCATTGCCGTCCTTTGGAGATTTCGCTGAACAAGGTTATACAAGTTTGGATTTTATAGTTTTTGCCATCTTATGAAACACTTTCTCTGCAATCATTACCTTAGGTTAGTTTTTATCTCTTTCTTCTTCTATTTTATCATTTTTTGCTAATTAATATTCCCCAATTGTGGTTATTAGTAGAATTGGCATTCTTATATTTAATGGAACTTGATGATCAGACTTCTTTTTTATGCTATCTAATGAGGGGATTTTCTTTAAAACCACGATTGGCTTCTGTTTTTTCTCTTAATTGTTCTCATTCTTATTTTAGGATTCTTGTATGATTATGAACTCTTGAAAATTTGATTGGCTCAATTGAAAAGACCATGAACTTCTAAAGAATAGTGGACGTCTTGATAGCATTACATAGGATAATTCATCCAACCAGCCTGAGTAATTTGTTTGAGTTCAAAAGTGTGGGAATTATAGCTAAATTGGGAGTGGGAGAGTGGTGAGTTTTTTTTAGGGATAACTGGTTATTTGTTGCTTTTAGCTGAGTTCGCAAGCCTTAAAATTCTTTAGATTATACTCTAGCACTGGTTCATTGATTGTACCTGAGTTTTTGGTCTACACCTGCCGATGCTTCTGATGCTTTTGGTGCAATTCTTATAGTTAAGACATTGAATTGATTTAAAAACTGAAGTTGATAGATTTCAAGAAATGCATTTGAAGTCATGTTCTTATGGGGCATTAGTACTCTTGATTCTTTATTTTGAATTTGCATTCATTAAGTCTGTATTAGTGTTATTGTTTCAGTTGTAGGTAGATACATGGATATCACAATTTTATCCTTTCTTAGAGTCTCATTATTATATTAAACTAAGACCTTATGGTGGAAACAGAATCCTTAAAACTTGCTTATTGAGAAGAAGTAATATTTGATTAAAGGAAAGGTAAAATGGAGTACTTCTGTGAGCCTATGATAAGTTTCATTACCTTTATCTCATAGACCACTGAAGAGGTTTGTTTTCCAGGTTAGTTCTTTTATATTCTTCATTGTGATCAAGTTTGAACCAAAGATTCATGAGTATATTTTTGCCAGCCTTCTCCAATGGCTTTTTCATTTTTTGTGAATATATTCATACATAGTTAGGTTTGCACCTTTATAATGAATCTAGGTGATGACTAATGAGGTAGATTTGAGAATTCTGTTTGACGACTAGGCAAAAGTCATTATTGTAGAGGTTTATTTGCATTGCTTTTAGTAACAGTAATATATTCATTTAATCTTTCATTTCCTGTTACATTTTGTGGTGGATGAAGAGAGTAAGGTTTTTATTGTGAAAGTTGCAATGACACTCCAATCCATATAAACATTTCTTTGCTAATATCTATGATTAATAGGTGGCTGCATATAGCATTTATTCATCAGGAAGTAGGGATGGTTCGTAGAAGGCATGTATATGCCAAATTGTAATTAGATTGTTGTAATATATTAGCATTAATTAATAAAATTATTTTGATTTTTAAATATGTTATTATTTATTTACTTAAAATGTTGTATTGGAATATACAAAGTTAATTGAAAAATCTGTCAATTAAAAGCTATATAAGGAATTAGTAATAACAGAAACAATTTGTTTATGATATGCCACTGTAACAGTTAAAAAGTTGTTACTAATTTTTATTTGTGATAATTATAGTTGTTACTAATATATTTTTTTAATGTAAAATCCAAGACAATATGTGACAACTTATTTCATTTGTGATAATATTTTTATTTTTTATTACAATAAAAGTTATAACAAAAGAAAGTGGTGCGACAATAAATATGTTGTCACAAAAATTAGTAATTTATGTGACAATTTTTTGTTACTACATTTATGAAAAACTTTTAGCAATGGAATTATACTTGACAACTCCGTAACAATCATTTATTGTCACTTAAATTTTTATGTGACAATTTTTTAATTTTATATGACAATCGTTGCTGTCACAAACATTCTAATTTCTTGTAGTGTGAAATAAATATGTTGTTTTTTTGTATACTATGTATGTGATATAAAGATTAATATAAAACTTATTAATACCTAATAATATACAAATAAATAAATGAAATAATTTTTTTTATTCAATTTGTGTGAAAGAAATTATTAATTTCTAATATTATTTAATTAATTAAATTAAGTAAAAATTAATTTATATCATATATGTCTTTGTATGTCATTTTATACATCAACAGCACTTTTATAAACAGTTTTACCAAACGCTACACAAACTGCTTTTAAGAATCAAACTATTTATGCAAAAATATTACCAAACACTTATTAGCTTTCCTAAACAGCACTTTCCTTAATAGCTCTTTTCCTAACAACCCTTTCCCTGACAGTACTTTCACTGACAGCAATGTCAAACTGGCCCTTAGTCATGGTAGCATGTATCTTTTGCCTAAATTGTCTAGAAAAGATCTTGTGAAAGGTTTACCTAAGATTAGATTTGATAAAGATCATGTATGTGATGCATGTCAACTAGGTAAACACATAAGAAGTTCTTTTAAATTGAAAGATGTTGTGTCTACATGCAAACCTCTTGAACTTTTGCATCTTGATTTGTTTTGTCTGGTTCAATGAACTAGCTTGGGTGGTAAGAAATATGCTATGGTTATTGTTGATGATTGTTCACATTGTACTTGGACTATATTTCTTATTAACAAAGATGAAGATCATGAGAAGTTTGTGAATCTTTGCAAGAAAGTTGAAAATGAAAAGGGATACTCAATCATCTCTATAAGAAGTGATCATGGAAGAGAGCTTGAGAATCACCTATTTGAGAAGTTTTACAATGACAAAGGGATCAATCATGAAATTTCTGCACCAAGGACACCCCAACAAAACGGTGTAGTCAGAAGGAAGAATTGGACACTAGAAGAAATGACAAGGACTATGCTTAATGAAAATGCTCTACCAAAATACTTTTGGAGTGAAGCAATTAACACGGCTTGCTATATCCTAAATAGAGCACTAATTCGTCCTATCTTGAAAAAGACACCACATGAGCTATGGAGAGGAAAGAAGCCCAACATTGGTTACTTTCATACATTTAGGTGCAAGTGATTTATACTAAACAACAAAGATGACTTGGGTAAGTTTGATGCAAAATCTAATAGAGGTATATTTTTGGGATACTCTACTCATAGTAAGGCATATAGAATTTATAACAAAAAAAACATATGTTGTAGAGGAATCCATGCGTGTTATCTTTAATGAAACGAACTCTTCTTATGAAAACAAAGAAGAAGAAGATCTTGTTAATAATGTCAAAGAGGTAGAAAATAACGAGCTAAATCCACAAGTGTAAAATAATGAAACTCAACAAGATAGTGTTGATCAAGAGGAAATGCAAGAAAGAGAAGAAAATGATGTGCAACAATAAGAGCTACTAAAGGAGTTTAGTGTTAGAGATTGTGCCCTAAGCCAATGTTGGATTATGTAAACAATCTTCTTAAGTCATTAATAAAGACTTATTTTATCATATATATTTGTATGTTAGTATTTATGATAATGTATCCATGAATTAATTGTGTAATTCTAAATTTCCCTAGTCGTTTGTTATTATGGGAATAATAACAAACTAAGACTAGTGTGAGTGATAATGGATATTCATAAGATGAATATAGTGTATACAGATACAGATTATACTCACGGGCAATGTGTTAGAGAACATGTTGCTGGAGACCCACTATAAGATCAAGTTCATGGTCACGTGTCACAACTGATCTTGATTATAGTAGTGTCATCAGCTGATTCCTTTGACCTGAGGTCACCATGGATTCCGGGATGAATTCATGTTGTGCTTTGACGCAGTCAAACGCTGCTTGTAACAGAGTAGTTATAAAGGCTGTGGTTGGGTACAATATGACTCATGCTTAGGGATGTGAGTGACAGATATGGGATTTTGTCCCTCTCTAACAAGAGAGCGATATCACTGGGCCCCTCGATAAGTAAGACTGTTAAATGCATGGCCGTGCTCAAATAATTGATAAGAGTATCAATTGATTTGTCTGAACAGTTTACTTTGAGATCGAGAAAGCATATGATTAATTATATAAGATTGACAAGTGTACCATGTCTTATAATTAATCTTGATATCAAAGAGACAAAAGGGAATATGACATTCTATAAATAGGTATTGGATCATTCCAATCATATTAATTGGGTAGTCGTAATGGCTTGCTAGAGTCCGCTTGTGACCTATAAGGACATTATGGTAATTTCCTTATTGCCAATTAATATGATCCTATGGGGTCACACACAAGAGCAAAATGAAGTTCATCTTATCGGGTATAAATTATTATTGGATAATAATTTATGAATGAGAAAGAGAATAAATATATATAGTGATATATATTTATGTATGTATATATAAATATTAATGTGATTAATATTGCATAAAGTATGCTACATATTATAATTAAATTATATGGAGATATAATTAATTATAATATTATATATACATATATGTATTATGGAGAATTGATTTGATTTAATGTTAATTGAGAATTAATATTAAATTGTGTGGGTTAATATATAATTATAACTAATAGGTGTATTAGGTTATAATTATAATTAACTATTTAGGTTAATTATTTAAGGAAACAATTAACCTAAACCTAATCACTCTCTACACTCATAATACACCATTTTTCGGCCAGCCACCACAAGCTAAAGGCAGCCGACTTTTGCCTTGCTCTCCTTCCAAGTTTTCGAAACTTTGGTCTCTCTCTCTCGTTCGACGAATTGTTCTTCAAATCCGGCGCTAGCACGCGGTGGACGTATTGCTCCGTGTGGATCAACCGTAGAGGGAAGCTATTTTGGTTCCTGCTTGATTCAATCTTCAAAGAATTAAGGTAATTCTTTAACCCTCCTTCCGATTCAATGCAATGTACATGGGTCCTTGGTGGGGATTAATCCGTTTTTCCGCTGCGCATATTTTGTTTTGTGCGATTAATTCCCCAACAGTGGTATCAGAGCCACTTGTGCATTGGTTGAATTGGATTTGTTATTTTGATTAGATCAAAATTGCATGTTAGGGTTGTATGTTTTTGATTTAGGGTTCAATGTTATTGTGAATAACATGTTTAAAATTTGATTTTAATGTGAATCATTGTGAATGATTTGTTTTAATAATTTGAAATGTTTAAGGGGTTGGTATCATGAATTTGATTCATGGGATTTTATTGAAATTGTTTCAATTAATTAAATGAAATTAAAAAAAAAAAAAAAAATATAAATTCGTTATTCTGGGCACAATGCCCAGAATTATTTTGGGTGCAATGCAATTGCAATTGCAATTGCGCCCAACTGCAATTGCAATTGCAATTGCAATTGCACATGCTGCGTAAGCAGCATGGGCTGTGCAGCCCGTCGGGCTGCACGCAATATTTTGTGAATTTTTTTTTTTTTTTTCTTTTTCCCAAAATTAATTAATTCTAAATACAATAGGATTGTATTTTACCCTTTATGAACCCTAAATCTTATAGATATAAAATTATTGTGATAATTTTATGCATGGTGTTGTGGTATGGTTTTGGACCCCGTGGATGCTTTATTTTATTTATTATGGTTTTATATAAATACGACCTGCGAATCGTTTGTATTTATGTAAATTTTAATTTTAATTTTACTAGATAAATTGTATAGGATGCAATTTATACTATGTAAATTTTATTTTACTTAAAAAAAAATTGTATAGGTTGCAATTTTGTAAAATATGTAAATCCATGAGATGGTGCCAAGGAACAAAGACGTGAGGACGGATCCAAGGGGTGCGGGAGAGCTGTGACCATGCGATGGTTACAACCACCTAGGAAATGGCCTTGTTGATTTTCATATTGGCCTATGAAAATCAATGTAGATAAAACCATACCATAACACGGTCTTTCGAGTCTATTGCATGTTTTATATTTTGATGCCATGTGATGCCATGCTAAGTATGAAATATGCATGCTAGATGAATGTATGACATTGGATGCCATGCTAGAATTAATATTAACTTAGAAAGATTAATGTTAATGCCATGTATTGTATGAGATACATTTTAATCACAGGAATTAATAAACCCTAAATAAACTTATGAAGTTTATATTTTTGCCACCCAATTACGTATAACACTAGTCAAGTACTATGTTCGCATCATGGTAGCCACGCCAAAGCGGGTACGCATGTTGTGACCTTAGCGAAGCGATAATATGAGAAATGGTGATTCTCATTGTGTTGTAATTGGTTTAACAAAGGGTTAATCAAAATGGTGTTTTGAACCCGAGGCAAAGATGAGATGAGTAACATGCAAATTAAATATGATATATGATATCATGCATCTCATAAATTAAAAGAGTTACATAATGATGTAATTGACATGGTGATGTCTACCGAAATTATATTTAATCATAGGGACATGCCAAAGCAGTGCTATGGTTAAGTATGGATTTTGGGTCTTTTAACCACTTAAATATTTTAAAGGGTTTTATAATTTTAGTGGGAGTTTAATTCTCTTATGTAATTAACTTTGCATATATTTTCTGTTGTAGATAAATGGCCAACACAAGCAATCCCGGTTCTATTCGATCTATCCTTGAGAAGGATAAACTGAACGGAACCAATTACCTAGATTGGTATCGCAACTTGAGAATTGTTCTCAAGCAAGAGCGAAAGCTGTATGTTCTGGATGGGCCTTTGCCCGCTAACCCTCCACCCACCACAGCTTCAAGAGCTGAAAGGGATGCTTTTCACAAGCATCAAAATGATCAGATTGATGTACAATGCCTGATGCTCGCATCAATGATTCCGGAACTTCAGAAGGATCTGGAAACATTTGAGGCATATGAGATGTCTCAAGAGCTTAAGGAAATGTTCCAAAAGCAAGCGAGAAGGGAAAGGTATGAGACCTTGAGATCTTTGGTTGGGTGCAAGATGACCGAAGGGAGTTCGGTTAGTGCCCATGTTCTGAAGATGAAAGGGTACATTGATCAGTTGGAGAGGCTTGGTTCGCCACTCAGACCTGAGTTGGCAACGGATTTGATCCTTAATTCTCTTCCCGAGAGTTACTCCCATTTTGTCATGAATTATCACATGAATGATATGGACAAAACGGTCAGCGAACTGCATGGGATGCTGAAAAACGCTGAAGTAACGATAAAAGAGAAGCCAAGCTCCAAAGGGATCCATATGGTGCAAAAGGGTAGGATCCAGAAGAAGAAGGGTAAAGCAAACAAACCCAAAGAGTTTGGGAAGGATGCAAAGAAGCCCAAAGCTGTTACCAAGGCAAAGCCTCCAAAGGAAGGCACATGCCATTTCTGCAATCAGCCTGGTCATTGGCGCAGAAATTGCAAGCTTTATTTGGAGGACTTGAGGAAGAAGAGAGGCGGTGAGACCGCTAATCAAGGTATTTATGTTATTGAAATATTTCATTCTACTTCTGTTTCTACTTCGTGGGTATTAGATACCGGTTGTGGTTCTCACATTTGTATGAATGTGCAGGGGCTTAAAGGAAGTAGAAAGCTCAAGAAGGGCGAGGTAGAATTCCATGTGGCGAATGGAGCTAGAGTTGCTGCTTATGAAGTCGGTCGCTACGAGCTCAAGTTGCCAAGTGGACTTGTTCTTTCTTTGAATAATTGTTATTTTGTTCCTAATTTGTCTAGGAACATCATTTCTATTTCATGTTTGGACAAGGAAGGATTTAAATGTGTTATTGAGAATAATCACTTATTGCTTTTCAATAAAGACTTGTTTTATGCAAATGCGGATTTACATGATGGTCTTTATTTGTTGAACCTTAGTGAAGGTTATAATGAGCATGTATATAACATAAATACCAAAAGGATAAGAACAAATGTTGTGAATCCTACTTATCTCTGGCACTGTCGTCTAGGACACATTAATGAGAAACGCATTTCAAAACTCCATAAAGATGGAATTTTGGGTCTAGATGTTTTTGAAACATATGACACTTGCGAGTCTTGTTTAATGGGTAAGATGACCAAGAGTCCCTTTACTGGTCACAGTGAAAGGGCTAGTGACTTATTAGAACTCATACATACAGATGTATGTGGGCCTATGAGCACAACTGCTAGAGGTGGTTTTCAATACTTCATTACGTTCACTGATGATTTTAGTAGATATGGTTATCTATATCTAATGAAGCATAAGTCGGAATCCTTTGAAATGTTCAAAGCCTTCCAAAATGAAGTACAAAACCAACTTGGCAAGACAATTAAAGCACTCAGATCTGATCGAGGTGGTGAATATTTGAGCCAAGACTTTGACGATCATCTGAGAAAGTGTGGGATTGTCTCACAACTAACTCCTCCTGGTACACCACAGTGGAATGGTGTGTCTGAGAGGAGGAACCGTACTTTATTGGATATGGTTCGGTCGATGATGAGTCAAACAAATCTTCCTCTATCCTTTTGGGGATATGCACTTGAAACAGCGGCATTCACACTGAACCGAGTTCCATCAAAAGCAGTTGAAAAGACACCATATGAGATATGGGTTGGTAAGAGACCAAATTTGTCTTTTCTCAAGATTTGGGGTTGCGAAGCTTATGTGAAATACTTGATTTCAGATAAGTTAGCACCAAAATCTGTGAAGTGCAATTTTGTTGGTTATCCAAAAGAAACTAAAGGTTATTTCTTTTACAATCCTAGTGAAAACAAAGTGTTTGTTGCTAGGAATGGTACATTCCTGGAAAAAGAGTTTATTTCCAAAGGAATCAGTGGGAGTAAAGTACACCTACAAGAAAATATGGATAACCAAGTTGAAAGTGAGTTTCAAATGGAACAATCTGATTCACAAGAAGTTGTTGAGTCAGAACCGATAACACAAGTCCAACGTAGATCAAGTAGAGTTCGTCATGAGCCCGAGAGATATGGATTTCTCGTCACGAACGAAAATGATCTGATTCTGTTAGAAGAGAATGAACCTTCCACGTACATGGAAGCTGTCTCTAATTCAGAATCTGAAAAATGGCTTGATGCTATGAAGTCAGAAATTCAATCCATGGACGACAACAAAGTATGGACTTTGGTTGATCTCCCAAAGGGTGCTAAAGCAATAGGGCACAAATGGGTTTTCAAGTTGAAAACGGACATGGATGGGAACATTCAGACTTATAAAGCAAGGTTAGTGGCAAAGGGTTACCGACAAGTTCATGGTATAGACTATGACGAAACCTTTTCGCCAGTAGCTATGATCAAGTCCATCAGAATTCTTGTTGCCATAGCAGCATATTATGACTATGAAATATGGCAAATGGATGTCAAAACAGCTTTCCTAAATGGAAACCTTGTTGAGGATGTGTACATGACACAGCCTAAAGGTTTTGTCGATCCAAAGAATCCTGATAAAGTATGCAAGCTTCAAAAGGCCATTTATGGTTTGAAGCAAGCATCAAGAAGTTGGAATCATTGTTTTGATGAATCAGTCAAAAAGTTTGGCTTCATCAAAAACGAAGATGAGCCTTGTGTGTACAAGAAGTTCAGTGGGAGTAATATAGTTTTCCTAGTTCTATATGTCGATGACATATTGTTAATAGGAAATCACATTCCTACCTTGCAAGAAGTAAAATCTTGGCTAGGAAAGTGTTTTTCTATGAAAGACTTGGGTGAGGCAGCCTACATTCTTGGAATAAAGATCTATAGAGATAGATCTAAGAGATTGATAGGTTTGAGCCAGAGTACATACATTGACAAAATACTGAAAAGGTTCAGTATGGATCAATCAAAGAAAGGAAATGTTCCTATTGGGCAAGGGATAAAGCTTAGTCGTAAGCAATGTCCTGTGACAGTTGAAGAACGTCAACGCATGGATAAGATTCCTTATGCGTCAGCTATAGGATCTATCATGTATGCCATGGTATGTACTCGGCCAGATGTCTCTTTTGCTTTGAGCATGACAAGTAGATATCAGTCTGATCCAGGTGATAGTCACTGGACTGCTGTCAAGAGTATTCTTAAGTACTTGAGAAGAACTAAAGATACATTCTTGATATATGGAGGCTCGGACGAAGATCTTGTTGTAAATGGTTACACGGATGCAAGTTTCCAAACTGATCAAGATCAGATGCAGTCACAGTCTGGGTATGTGTTCATTCTGAATGGAGGTGCGATAAGTTGGAAGAGTTCTAAGCAAAGCACGATAGCTGCATCTACAACAGAAGCCGAGTATATTGCTGCATCAGATGCAGCCCAAGAGGCTGTTTGGATCAAGAAGTTCATCGAAGAACTTGGTGTCGTTCCTAGCATAGTGAGTCCTGTGAGCCTCTTGTGTGACAACAATGGGGCAATATCACTTGCTAAGGAACCTAGTGTGTCACAGAAATCCAAACATATACTTCGGCGTTTTCACTACATAAGAGAAGTCATCTCAAGAGGAGATGTGAAGATATGCAAAGTTGCGTCTGAAGACAATGTTGCCGATCCACTAACAAAAGCTCTTTCACAAGCTGTACATGATGGTCATGCTAGGTCCATGGGTATTAGATACATTTGAAGATTGGACTTAGGGCAAGTGGGAGATTGTTAGAGATTGTGCCCTAAGCCAATGTTGGATTATGTAAACAATCTTCTTAAGTCATTAATAAAGACTTATTTTATCATATATATTTGTATGTTAGTATTTATGATAATGTATCCATGAATTAATTGTGTAATTCTAAATTTCCCTAGTCGTTTGTTATTATGGGAATAATAACAAACTAAGACTAGTGTGAGTGATAATGGATATTCATAAGATGAATATAGTGTATACAGATACAGATTATACTCACGGGCAATGTGTTAGAGAACATGTTGCTGGAGACCCACTATAAGATCAAGTTCATGGTCACGTGTCACAACTGATCTTGATTATAGTAGTGTCATCAGCTGATTCCTTTGACCTGAGGTCACCATGGATTCCGGGATGAATTCATGTTGTGCTTTGACGCAGTCAAACGCTGCTTGTAACAGAGTAGTTATAAAGGCTGTGGTTGGGTACAATATGACTCATGCTTAGGGATGTGAGTGACAGATATGGGATTTTGTCCCTCTCTAACAAGAGAGCGATATCACTGGGCCCCTCGATAAGTAAGACTGTTAAATGCATGGCCGTGCTCAAATAATTGATAAGAGTATCAATTGATTTGTCTGAACAGTTTACTTTGAGATCGAGAAAGCATATGATTAATTATATAAGATTGACAAGTGTACCATGTCTTATAATTAATCTTGATATCAAAGAGACAAAAGGGAATATGACATTCTATAAATAGGTATTGGATCATTCCAATCATATTAATTGGGTAGTCGTAATGGCTTGCTAGAGTCCGCTTGTGACCTATAAGGACATTATGGTAATTTCCTTATTGCCAATTAATATGATCCTATGGGGTCACACACAAGAGCAAAATGAAGTTCATCTTATCGGGTATAAATTATTATTGGATAATAATTTATGAATGAGAAAGAGAATAAATATATATAGTGATATATATTTATGTATGTATATATAAATATTAATGTGATTAATATTGCATAAAGTATGCTACATATTATAATTAAATTATATGGAGATATAATTAATTATAATATTATATATACATATATGTATTATGGAGAATTGATTTGATTTAATGTTAATTGAGAATTAATATTAAATTGTGTGGGTTAATATATAATTATAACTAATAGGTGTATTAGGTTATAATTATAATTAACTATTTAGGTTAATTATTTAAGGAAACAATTAACCTAAACCTAATCACTCTCTACACTCATAATACACCATTTTTCGGCCAGCCACCACAAGCTAAAGGCAGCCGACTTTTGCCTTGCTCTCCTTCCAAGTTTTCGAAACTTTGGTCTCTCTCTCTCGTTCGACGAATTGTTCTTCAAATCCGGCGCTAGCACGCGGTGGACGTATTGCTCCGTGTGGATCAACCGTAGAGGGAAGCTATTTTGGTTCCTGCTTGATTCAATCTTCAAAGAATTAAGGTAATTCTTTAACCCTCCTTCCGATTCAATGCAATGTACATGGGTCCTTGGTGGGGATTAATCCGTTTTTCCGCTGCGCATATTTTGTTTTGTGCGATTAATTCCCCAACATTTAGATATCACAAATACCATCCTAGGGATGATGACTAAAAGCCAACTAAAGAAGTACCTTAAGAATGCAAATGTTGCCTTCATTTCTCAACTAGAACCAAAAACTTTTAATGATGCCACTAGTTGCTAACAATGCAACAAGAACTAGACCAATTTGACGAGAACAAAGTATGGAGATTGGTTCCAAAACCCCAAAATCATTCTATTATTGGTACCAAGTGGGTGTTTAGGAACAAACTTGATGAAAATGGAAATATCATAAGGAATAAAGCTAGGCTTGTAGCTCGAGGATACAATCAACAAGAGGGAATTGATTTTGAAGAAACTTTTTCCCCCATTGCAAGAATTGAAACTATCCAAATGTTTTGTGCATTTGCATTATACAAGAAGCTCTATTATACAAAATGGATGTGAAAAGTGCTTTCCTAAATGGATATATTTTAAAAGAAATATATGTGAAACAACCTTCGGGCTTTGAAGATTATGGGCATCCAAATCATATCTACAAACTTGACAAAGTCCTGTATGGATTAAAGCAAGCTCTAAGAGCTTAGAATGAGAGGTTAAGTAATTTTCTTATTGATAAAGACTTGAATAGAGGTAAAGTGGATACTACTTTATTTATTAAACATGTCAAAAATAACATACTAATTGTTCAAATCTATATTGATGACATTATATTTGGATCCACTAATGAGCCTTTATGTAAGGAATTTTCACAAGAAATGCACAAAGAATTTGAAATGTCTATGATGGGAGAATTGAATTTCTTCTTGGGATTGCAAACTAAGCACGGTTGACAAAGGCATATTCATTAATCAACACAAAGTATGTCAAAGAGCTTTTGAAGGAAAGTGCTAAAAGTTTGAAGACACCAATAAGTATGGTTACAACATTGGATGAAGATAAAAGAGGAAATGATGTTGACATCAAACAATATAGAAGCATGATTGGTTCATTACTTTACTCTATCTCACATCAAGTAGACCGGATATTCAATACGATATGTGTCTATGTGCACATTTCCAAGCAAACTTCAAGGAATCACATCTCATTGTAGTCAACAGAATTTTGGGATACCTCATTGGTACACAAGACATAGGTATATGGTATCCTAAATGTGATTATTTTGATCTAATTAGTTATAGTGATGCAGATTATGCCGAAAGCAAATTAGACAGAAGGAGTACTTCCAGTACTTTTCAAGTCTTGGGACATGCTTTGTTTTTTTGGTCAAGCAAAAAGCAACCCAAAATTGCATTATCGACAGCCGAAGCTGAATATATATACGCCAGAAGTTGTGTTGCTCAAATCCTATGGCTTATCATACAATCACACACCTATAAGGTGTGACTACACAATTGCTATAATTTTGACAAAGGATCCAATACAACATTCAAGGACTAAGTAAGTTGACATAAGACATCACTTTATAAGAGGCCATGCTTAAAAATGTGATATTTTGTTGGAATTCGTCTCATTCAGACAAGTGCTAGTTTTTAGATATTTGCCTATAAAAAGAACATCAAATTAGTTGGGGAGGTTAAGAGACTTAATATTCATCTCAAGCTTTCTCACTCTAAGCCAAGTGCTTCTCTCTCTAAAAGATATGAATGTTTTGAGCTTCAAACCAAGTTTCTTTCAAGTCTCTTTTACAACACACAATCACCAAATTGAGTTGCATCTTTGTTTTGTATTTTGGACGATCACAAGCGTGTTACCATACCAAATTCTCATTTTTACAAACACCTTGAGTTTCTCTATTAAGCTTGAAAATAGACATTGTAGAGTTTCTCAATTAAGCTTCAAAATCGAGGGTGTAAATTAAGCTTGTAAAAATTAGGAGTCAAGTTTCTCAATTTTCTTATGAAAAATTGAGGTGAATAAGTAAGGGGATTTACTTATTTGGGTAGCTTTAAGTTGTAAAGAACCAAGGCTTGATTCTTGCCCATTCAAAAGGATCATAGTGGAACTCTTAAGTGATGAAGCTTGAGGAGGGAGTAAACCGGAGCCACCAAACCTCCATAAATCTCTTAAGCACAATTTCTCTAAACTCTATCCTATTTACTTTCAAGCATTTCAATTATTAAGCTACATTCTTTATGCTTGTTGATTTTGTGCTTAAGGAGATAATTGTTGACAATTGCATAATACTTGTGTGTTATAATTCCGTATGTTATTACAAGTATTTTGTGTTGGGCATTATTGACTACCATTAGCTGGTTATTCGATTCACCCCATCTTTAATATAGCTAATCATTGGGATCCAAACTTTGTGAGTGAGCTATGCATTTGTTAATAAGACTAGAACTTGCTCTGGCTTCCTGACTGAAATTGCATGATTGTTTTCAAGTATAACATGATTAAGGCATTAGGTGTAATCCATTTGACTTAAACAGCCTACCTTTGTTCTAAATAAATTTCTCCATGTTATAGTTAAGCCCATTTGAGCCTTAGCCTTTTTCTTTGTTTAACCCACTTAAAGATTTCCGTAACCCTTTCACTTTGATTTTTTCATAAAATTTTACTAGTTGCATAAAATGTTTTATTGAGCAAAAGTTTGAAAACTTAAAATGGTGATTGCTATTTATGGTATCATCTCTTGAGTTTAGCAAAACTCTTTTCTTTATCATTATTTTTTAAAAAATAAGAAAATAAAAATAAAAATAAAAAATCTCTCAAAAATATATAAAGTAATAAAAGCTTGTTAAGAGTGGTATTTCTCTTTATTCTGATCACTGTTCATATCTGTTCTTAAATTTTTTTTCCAGTTGTTTGACAGTTCTGGATTGTGTTCCTCATTGTAACTAGAGTTGTTAGACTTTTTTATGCATCTTCAGTGTCCATGTTTTTGAAAGCTAGCAATTGGTTTAGAAGAAAAAAAAAGAAAACAAAAGAAGAAAAAAAGACAATGAAAAATCGCCTTTAGAAAATAAGACTTGTTGGTTGTTCTATTATCTTTTGTTCTTGCCCTTTCTCTTTCATTTTGCTCTCACTTTGTTCCTTTCTTTTGTGTTCTATTTTCCTTTGTTTATTTCCCTATTTCGCTTCATTCAAGAGTACGCATGCATTTTTCTTCAAATCTTTAGCTGTAAAAAAAAGTTGTAGCACTAATTATTTTCATTAAAACTTTGCTTATATGTTTGCATTGGTAATTCTCTTTTAGCCTATATTTTATCCCTTCCATACCCTTTACCATAAACTCATTTCAACCTTATTCAAAGACCTTATGTTTATGCCTATTCTCAATCCAAAGCAGTGGAGGTTGGACCAATTAGCAAGCCTATGGTTCTTAAGAGGCAGTGCATTAGCTGTTAAGTACCAAGCACCTAGCCATAAAAACTAAATTGCTTTGATCTACTTTCCATTTTAGGTAATCAATTTCAACGTTGTGTTGGTTGAGTATAGCTAAGATGAAAATCTTATAGCTTGCTCAGCAATTTTACTAGAGTAGAGCATTGCGGACTGTTCTAAATCTGTTTCCTTCAATGCTTGTCTAATTTCTTTTGATTGAACTAGTTAATCTTGGTGGAAAATTCCTTAGGTGCTGCAGCCTTATGTCTTTTATTTTTGTTTGTTTTCTATTCCAAATTATTTTATGTTCTTTTTTTTTTCTTTTGCTTGAGACAAGCAAGTGCTTAAATTTGGGGGTATTTGATGAGTGGGATTTATACCTATTAATGTAAGTATATTTCTAATCATTTGGGATAGTAATCAATGCATAATAAGACCTAAATCTAAATTTAAGTTGTTTTTCTTGCAACCTGCTCTTTGGGCCAGAAAGCTGCTCTCAGGAGCCCAAATCACTTGGATGGGCTAGGCTTATTGCATGCAAGGAAGGGAGTTGGTCAAAGTGCTTTATAGCTAGAGATTCCATTTTCTATTTTTAGTATATTTTGTATTCAATGGACATATTTTAGTTTGTTCTTAATAGTGAACAGTTGGCACAATCTGTGCTCTTAATTTCTAATAACCTTAAGGCATTAACATTTGTTGGAGGGCTATATATACCCCCCTTTAAGGCTGGTAGGAGGATTATCACAAATTTCACCTACTTTTCTTTGTCTCAACCACCACCTTTTCTTCTCTTTATTTTTCTTAGTGCTTTGTTATGTTAGCCAGAAAGTATTCCATTATCAGGTTGAAACAAGCCTTGAGCTGATAGCTGTAATTTACTTTTTTTGCATGATGAATGAATGAATCTTTTGTTGATTTTTTAATGGAGTTCTTTATCCTATATGAAATTGATATGTTCATATTCTAGTTGAATGCATGCAAAGAGACTTGATGTATGAAACCGGAAGTCCATTAAACACATGTTATTTGATAGGATACTTGAAAAATCACATGCTAGGGGGTTTTAGATAACTGAAAATGTATGCTAAAATGCTCTCTTAAACTTAATGCTTAAAAAAGAGTTATGTAAGTTTTTAAAGAATGCTTGCTGCAAGGAGACTTGGCCTTGATAATTTAAGTGAGAGAAACCCTAGATCTATATTTTTAACGATCATTCATGAAAAAAAGGAGTTAACTTAATTCAGTTACCAAATCTAGTTGTTGCTTTAACCAGTTCTTTTTCTAATTGAGTTAAAGTTACCATTTTTATGCAACTTACTTTTTCCTATGCTCAGATCTGTACTTTTTGTCTTCTTTACTTATTTTAGTATAAAATCCTTATAACATCTGTTATAAAAGAGGTTACTTTTTAAAAGCACCAACCGTTTTATGCAATAAGAAAGCAACTTTAACTTGTTCTCTTCCTTGTGGATATGATAATTTACTTACTATTTACTACCTGTGGACCTAGGGCACTTGCTAGTGTTATTTTAGAGGAAGCAGTTGTGGACAGAGAGGCCAATTCCTCCAAGCCTCGATAGACTCCCGTAAATTATCATATGGAATTTGGAATTTAATCTAGCAGAAGCAGGAATTTCTCTCTTCTTTTTCTTTTTCCTTTTTTCATCTTCTCCAAATTTCCCATTCCATCCTCCGTATAAAGCTCCACTCCACCGCCACCGCTACCGTCGTTGTAGGCTTCTCCTTCTTCATTCCTCCATCCCCTCTTCTCCAATTTCAACTCTTCAATCGTTTCTCCACTTTTGCCATTTTATCCAACAATTCAAATCCATCCACAATTAGCTCACACCAATTCATTTTAAGGCCAACTCCAACTATACTACAAAGCACTATTGGAGCAACAAAATGTAGCAGAGTGGTCCTCCAATCCACTATATTTTGCCTACTGCAAAATATGCAGTACCCCAAATTTGGGGTACCACATACCTTATTTCAAACTTTAAAAATTATTATGTTTTTGTTTTTTTATATACACGTATTTTATATTATATATTTAGATGTTAAATTAATTGTTGTGTTTATTTATGTTTATGGCAATAATTTTATTTTCAAATACTACATATTTAAATATTAAACATAATATTATTTATTTAATTTATATGTAATCTTTAAAATTAGAAATTATATTATGAAGTAAAATAGCTAGTAAATTAACATAACAATAATTTAAAGTTGCTTAGAAACACTACCAAAAAAAAAACTACAAACACTACAAAATAAAAACACTATAAAAACTACAAATCCCCACTCACCTTTGCATGTATTGTCAACATCAGTTCTGAAAAAAGCCAATGCCATCCACCCTTTTTCTACATGGATTCCCAGCCCTTGGATCACTATGACTACATCTAGATCATTAAAACCCCATCCATCTTTGCATGTATTGTCACCATCAATTCTTGAAGAGCTAATGCCATCCACTCTTTTTTTGCATGCATTCTCAGCCCTTAGATCGTTTTGACTACATCTAGAATATTAAATCCACATCTCTCTCTTTAACATCCACCTATATGAAAGGTAGAATTTAGCTAAGTTTTGCATAATTTTTGTTAAGTATAATCTTGTTCAAAATCTTCTTGAAATAATTTCTCTTAGTATCTTTACAATGTCATAATTATAATTATGAGGTTGATGATTCAGCAACGCATGATCATAACAATTTAATGATCGTTGTTGCAAGTCAAGTGATTTAGTAATAACAGATTATTGGAATACTTCTTAGATGTTGATAGCAATCAAGCAAGGCGTAAAGGATCCATACGAGCCATAAAGTGATTTATCACAATCATGAGGAAACCGATCACCAAATTCAACGGGACTATTTCATGGATAACCACATATATGCTGAGACATATTTTCGTCAACGATAAAGTATGTCTCATGATCTTTTCCTTAGCTTTATTAAAAAGTTGAAAGATCACGATATGTACTTCGAACAACGACTTGATGCAACTAGCAGACTTGGCCTTTTGACAATAAAAAAAACAACTATTATCCTCTGAATGATGGCTTATGCTATACTGGAAGATGCGTGCAATGAATATATCAAAATAAGTAAGTCAATTGCAATTGAATCTTTTAAGCGATTTTGTCGTGTTATTTCCAGAAATGTTTGAAGATGAATATCTTGGATCACCTAATGCTAATGACATAGCAAGGCATTGTATATTGGTGAAAAATGTGGTTTTCCAAGAATGTTGGGTAGCCAAGATTGTATGCATTGGAGGTGGAAACGTTGTCCTTCGACCTGCGCTAGACAATTTATTGGAATTTCTAGAAAACTAACTATCATTTTAGAAGCAGTCGCTGGTTATAATCTATGGATATGGCATGCATGTTTTGGTATGATCGGGTAGTAACAATGATATCAATGTTTTGGAATCATCTCATTTGTTTTCTAATATTGAAAATGGTATTGCTCCTCAAGTTGAATATGTTATTCAAGGAAAAGTATATGATATATCCAAAATGGTCTACTATTATTCAAACAATTCGTAAGCCACAAGGCGAAAAGAAAAAACATTTTGCTATGAAGCAGGAGCCATGTAGAAAAAATGTTGAGCGTGCGTTTAGAGTGTTGCAATCAAAATTTAGCATTATTGCACAACCAGCTCATTTTTGGGGATAAGGAACTAATTAACAATATTATGAAAACGTGTATTATTTTAAATAACATAATTATCTAATATGAACGTTACTTAAGTGCACTGATCAAGAAAGCAGTAGTAGCTTGAGAACCAATAATTGAAAAACTGGATGATGAAGACACCTATTTTGCCGACTTTCTTCAATGACATCGGCAAATTAAGGATAAAACAACACATTATGAACTTCGAAAAGCTTTGATAGAGCATTTGTGGCAAGAACATGATAATTTATAAAATTTGAATACTATAATGTCATAAGGTTTAAATAGATGTCTATTATCAAGTGTGTTTGGTTTAATAATTATGTCTTTCATTGTCAGTGCTATTGTCGTAGCTCTAGCGTATTTTCCATGTACTCTACTTTATGAATGTTGTATTGTGTTTAGTTTAATATTAATGAAAATAATTTTTTTATATTTCATTTTTATTATATATGCATGCTAAATAATGCCAATAATTAATTCAATATTTCAAATTAAATTTTAATAATATATTAATTTATTTAATTTTTATTCATTACATTAAATGGAAAAAATAAATTTTGGATATAATTTGTTAAATAACAATTAGAATACACATAGTGTGAAGAAATTAATATAATAATAATAAAATATTATTATTTGGAATGAATCTTTTTGAGAGATTGAAAATGGGGTAAATGGATGGAGAAAAATTACTCTAGATACTGCATAATAAAGTTTGCAGTAGAAAAAATTGAGTAAATAGTTAGACTTGGCCTAAACCACATAATGAACAAAAAATCCCTAGTAAAACCCTCTCTAATCGGAATCCAACATGTTCTTCCATAGCATCTACTCTTTATTTATGGCGAAAATCACATAATAGAGGTAGAAGGAGTTGGATGCCGGAGTTTGAAGGGTTCGCTAAAACTGGTAGTGGTTAGGAAGAAAGGGTTTGCTGCGAGAGAGATAGAGAAGAAAGGGGGGAAAGGGCAGTCGGTTATAAAACTGAGGGTTAGGGTATGTTAATTAAGGTTAGGGAATAAGAAATTAATATAAAATATGTTCATTTATATTTTTTATTTTTCAAATTATAAAATAATAATTGGACAAAAATGCCCCTGTCACGTCATATTTTTGTTATGGTGTCAAGCGAAAATCCGCTTTTTGTTAATGGAGATAAACCATATAAATTTTTTTGCAATAAGTCGAACATGTAGGATTAATTTAGAACTGTGTGTACCCATAGGGTTTTTTTTTTTTTTTTTGTAATTATCCCTTTTATTTAATTATTTAACAATATATATATATATTAAATATTTTAAAATAAAATAATTAATTTGAACAACTAATTAATATAACCAAATACTTAACTTACATATTTACTATAAATTATTAATAATAATTAATTATTAAATAATAAAAATGTAAAATACAAAAAAAATATGAAATTAAATTAAATGAAAAATATCCCTAGTGCAAACAAATAATTCACAAAATACATCTTAATTTTTGAAAAATAATTAATACTAATCTCCTCTTCGTAATGTTAAAAAAACAAAAGTTAAACTAATCAATAAAATTACATTATGTTTACGAATTCAAGTTATAAATAATAATAATAATATATTAAAATTATATATAAAAAAATATATTACCATTTAGATGAACCAATGTTACCATTTTTTTAATATATAGTTTGAAAAAAATTACAATTGTTTTATAATAATTAAAAAAAATTACAAAAAAGTAAAAAATAAAACTGCAGTTGGCAGCAATGGATTGGTCACCAACCTGTTGAATCCAATCAACCCCCATTAACCCCTCTCTACTGGAGAGGTTATTGTTCAAGGGTTTAATGAGTGGGGGATAAACCCCCACTAAAGATGGTCTAAAAGAGTCCAAGGGGTTAATAGAACGTTTCAAAAGTATAGGGGACAACAGGTGTTTTTCGATAAGTTAGGGGTGTTGAGTATGTATTAAGCCTAAAATTAACAAAAAGAACAAAAGCCTCTTTGAATTGATGACAATGCGGATGAAGGCCGAGGATCATCCTTTCGACTTTTGAGGGTGGACCATCAATCCTCCTCTTATTTCTTTATTTATTTTGCATATTAAATCACTTTCAAGCTCCTAATTTTCATGTGATATTTGGACTACTATCAGGTTGAGTTTAAAAAGCTGATGGTCGTTTTGAGAAACTTTAGGAAATAAAATATGGTTTTTAGATACATGGTTTTGGACAACATGAAGAGATTAGGTATGTATATAGTCTATTTATTATCAAGGCTTATCGCCCTTGTTTATAACCTTTGATACATGGTTTTTTTTTTTGTTTTTTTTTTTAAAGAGCAATTTCTTACAAATAGTTTGACCCATATAAATGAATACAAGGGTAAACTACATTAACAGTCACTGAAGTTTGATATTTATACATTTATGGTCACTAAACTTTGTTTTGTCAATAAAGTTGCTAAATTTCTATTTCAACGTCAATAAAGTCATTTTTACCGAATCCGACAAAATTCAAGGTCTTCTTGTTTAGTTTGGGAAAACTCAAAACTATTTTCTGAAAAATGCTTATGAAAAAAAATTAAATGAAACTCATTATTTAGCAACAAAAATTTTTCAAAAATGAAAACCAATTTTCCATAGTGCCCTATTTTTATAAGTTTTAGAAAACAAATTTTAGACAAAGTACCTTTTTGGCGGTAAAAGTTTTGCGTGGGATTTAATCTTTTTTCTTTTCTTTAACCGCGTGGGATTTCCTCAGCAAATGTTGTTATGTTTTTTCTAGTTTTAATTTGTTTTATTACTACCTTTCTAGTTATATAGCCACCTCAAATCTTTTACTAAATACACACGTTTTTTTAGACATAATATATTATTTGTTTTCTTTAAACAGTACTTATAATTTGATTTCTTTTTTTAATAAAATTTGATTTTTTTTTTATTAATTGTGATCTTGGTTTGTTTATCCAATAATGCATTTCAATTTTAATTCATTTTATTACTTTATTTTATTTTTCTTCGCACACGTATGTTTAATGAAAGTATACTAACCTTAACTTATTTCTTATCTATAATGAATGTTTATTTTGAATTAAATTAACTGTTTATGAATATTGCTATTTTAAAGTGTTGTTTTTTAGAATTCGCTATCTTATATATTTGTTAAATAGTTATAAAAAAAATAAAAATAAAAAATAAATATATATTTTTCTTATGCCCTAAAAAAAGGGAGAAATGAAAAACTTGAAAAAAAAAAACTACAGTTTTAAATATTTTCTCAAATGCAGCAACCGTTATTTGTTTTTTTTTTTTTTTTTTGTTCCATTTTATAAAAATAAATGGTTACATAGTATCAATAATATATCAGAATTCGAAGAAAATTGTTTTACATGCTGAATGTTGGGAGAATTTCACATGCATTTCACGCAGGATTTTTAGACCAAATTGGATCAGTTTTGCTAATAAGGGACAAAGTGGATAACCTCAAAGTTCGGAAAACCGTTGGACATTCAATGTCAACTTAAGAGGCAAATGATATATTATTCTGAATTAAAATAATGAAATCTTGATCAGGATTTAATTTATAAGCCGGTAAGAAAAAGGAGAAAACTACGGGTGCATTAGGCGTTTGTACCCAAATGCAACATCCAAATGGAAGTTAATTTTCTTAGTTGATAATTAATTGCATGTTTTATATATATATATATATATATTCGAAACAACAACAATAATTTATTATTATTATTATTATTATTATTTTGACTGTAATAAGAGAAAGTCTAAGCAGGTCCAGATGGAAGGCTACGTTTCTTGTTGACTCTGGATTACTTTTACAAGGAAAAATACAAATGCAATTGAGCTGAGCTGTGATAATGATGTATTACAATACATAACCTTACAATTAATTACTGCTTAGCACATTTACAAGGAAACTACAGATAGCATGATGCACTACCTTTCTCTTAAATTTCCCTATAAAAATATAAGTCGCAGCTTCTCAACCTTAATATCTCAACAATGTCTAATACTTTTATACTACCACTTCATTGTTTTAGCTTTTTTCTCATACTCAATGCAATCTTATTCCATGTCTCTGCATATGAAGACAGAAAGGCGAGAATACTTTTAGTTTGATGTTTGAGTAACAAAATTAATTTCTTTCAATTTTCTTTTACATGGACTTTTATTTATATTAATTTATTAATTTTTGTTTTGTAGCTGCACGTTGTGTATATGGGGTCACTTGGTAAAGAGGAGTATTTACCTTTATCTCAACACCTTAGTTTGCTTCAAGGAGTTATTAAGACCAGGTAATATACAATTATACATCACTATGGCTCCGCGTTCAAGGTTTATTTTTTTGTCAAATTTATTATCTCTTTCTCCATCTCCAGCCCTGCAGAAAATTTGTTGATCCGAAGTTACCAAAGGAGCTTCAATGGATTTGCTGCTATGCTTTCTGATTACGAAGCAAAACAGCTAGCGAGTAAGTTGTCAAACAAAAGAACACAAACCTTTTCAAACAGAGAAGTAAATCTTCATTCTAATGCATCAAATGAAACTTGTTAGGCTCGAAAGAAGTAGTCTCGGTCTTCCCAAGCCAAACTTACCAGCTTCATACTACAAGATCCTGGAGCTTTTTGGGATTCGATGAAACTACACATCAAAATCCTATTGCTGAGAGTGATATTGTAATTGGTGTTTTGGATAGTGGAATCTGGCCAGAATCTGAGAGTTTCAATGATGAAGGTTTTGGTCCTCCTCCAAAAAAGTGGAAAGGAATCTGTAATGGCGGTCAAAATTTCACCTGCAACAAGTACTAATACAACCAAACCACATTTTTCCACAAATGATATGTTTGTTATAAACTTTCAGTGAGCTTCATAAAGATATAATGTTTTCATTGCAGCAAGATAATTGGAGCTCGATATTATGGCATGATGGATTCAGCAAGAGACGATTTTGGTCATGGAACGCATACTGCATCAACAGCTGCCGGAAACAAAGTGAAAGATGCGAGTTTTTTAGGATTGGCAAATGGTGTTGCAAGGGGAGGAGTACCTTCTTCTAGGATTGCTGTCTATAAAGCTTGCGGGCCTATCAATGGGTGTCCTTCAGCAAATCTCTTGGCAGCATTCGACGATGCTATTGCTGATGGAGTTGACATTATAACTATTTCATTAGGATTTCCTTATCAACTTGATTATCCTTCTGATGTAATTGCAATTGGAGCTTTTCATGCAATGGAGAAAGGTATTCTCACTTCTCAATCTGCAGGCAATGATGGCCCCAGGTTAGCATCCGTGTCAAGTACAGCCCCGTGGCTACTCTCTGTTGCAGCAAGTACCATAGATCGCAAATTTATCGACAAAGTTATTCTTGGAAACGGAATGACACTAATAGTATGTAACTTAGCCAAATGATTTGACACTGTTCAGTCAAAAGTCTCTTTAACCTTCATTCTAATGAAGAGTTTAATTGAAACAGGGTAGTTCAATTAATTCTTTTGATCTAAAAGGGGAGGATTTTCCCGTGATAAGTGGAGGCCAGGTGAAAACGAGTAATTGCTCAGATTCCTTAGCTAGGTCCTGCTTCAACAATTGTTTGAACAACAGTCTTGTGAAGGGGAAGATTGTGCTTTGCGACGATGCTACAGGAATCAACGAGGCTATGAGAGCTGGTGCTGTCGGGAGTATTTTAAGATATAATGGAATGTATGAAGCAGTTGCTTCTCCTGTGCCGTTACCTGCAACAATCTTAAATTCACAAGAATTTGATGCCTTGACATCCTATTTGCAATCTGCAGAGTATGATCTTACTTCATTAGCCAAGTATGAATTGCTTCATCTTCTTTATATGATATATCCTTACAATACATTAATTGCAGACAACCAACAGCAAAACTATTAACAAGTGAAACAATTAAAGATTCTACCGCGCCTTTAGTTGCTAGCTCCTCCTCAAGAGGGCCTAATTTGATTGTTGGAGATCTTTTGAAGGTAGATGTAATCTCTATTTGTTTGATAACTACAACCTGACACTGACGGGATAAGGTCCACTTTCGCCCCAACCTCTTTGGACTCATAACGGATTTGATGGTGCAATGTCACTCTTGTCTTTGCTTTAGCTCAGTTTTTCCATTTTCAAGTGACTCCATCCGAAAATTTATGGGAAGACGGATTGGTAATTTTAAGAACTGGGTGCTGGTAAAACTGAGCTATAGCTGCACCTCAAAAATGTTATGAGTTTAATTGGGACGTCAAGGAATTTTCGACCCTTAATCCTTTTCTAAAATATGGAATAAAACACAATGCAGCCAGATATTGTTGCACCTGGAGTCAATATATTGGCAGCATATCCTCCGAATCTTCCACCGACACAAAACCCTTTAGATAAGAGGTCAGTTAAGTACAACATATTATTCGGAACTTCAATGGCTTGCCCCCATGCAGCTGGTGTAGCAGCTTATGTTAAAACATTCCATCCAGAATGGTCGCCTTCTGCAATTAAATCTGCAATTATGACAACGGGTAACTTTTAATACAGCCATTTGCTTTTCCTCGTATTTTAAGTTCACAATAGTACATCACATACATTTCCATGCTTGTAGCTCTTCCCATAAATTCTACTACGAATTCTGGTGCTGAATTTGCTTATGGATCCGGACACATAAACCCTTTGAGAGCTATAAACCCGGGACTTGTGTACGAGGCACAAAAGGAAGACTACATAACATTTCTGTGCAGCATAGGCTATAACGAAAGTAGGGTCGGACTCATTTCGGGAGATAATAGTACTAACTGTCATCAAAGTTACAATGTATCGCGTTGGCATTTGAATTATCCTTCTCTGACTGCAAAAGTTCGAGTTAACGAGACTTTCACAATCAGTTTTGTGAGAACAGTGACAAATGTTGGCATTCCTAAATCTAACTACAAAGCAGAGGTTTCGACAACTTCAAACCTGAAGATCGAAACAGTGCCTAACGTCCTCTCCTTCAACTCCATAAAAGAGAAGAAATCTTTCAATGTGACTGTTCAAGGTGGAGGTTTGACCGATAAGCAAATTTTTTCAGCATCATTGATGTGGTCTGATGGAACTCACTTGGTAACAAGTCCAATTGTAATTTACTCATATCAAATTGAGTGATTTTTTTCATTTTGCTTCCTTCTATTTTTCAAATAATGTATCCATAATCAATTTCGATACTTTTGTATGAATTTCAATAGAAGAAATTATTTATGTTTTCACTATATTTCTTGACTCTTATCATGTGATCAAACTCTTAATCTATGCTAGTTTCAAAAATCAAAGATAATCAAAAGATTAACCAGAACTAATATCGATAATCTACGCTTCAATTTAAAAATTTATGATAGTAATCATAACAGCTGATAACACTCGGGATAAAATATAAGAAGACCGAATGGACATCCGAGCTTTGCTCTAAACTTGCGATGCATCTCTACCCACCCAGGAAGAAAGTCCAGAGGATAGAAACAAAGGTCGAATGATATTAAATGGTTGGATCAAGAAAAGGATATGTGGCCTTATCAGATCTAGTGTTGTAAAGGCAAGCCCACAAGTTTCCACGTGGAATAGTACAACTAATCAACTTAGACTTCTAGTTTTAGAAGATCGAAACAGTGCCTAACGTCCTCTCCTTCAACTCCATAAATGAGAAGAAATCTTTCAATGTGACTATAACGAAAGTAGGGTCGGACTCATTTCGGGAGATAATAGTACTAACTGTCGTCAAAGTTACAATGTATCGCATTGGCATTTGAATTATCCTTCTCTGACTGCAAAAGTTCGAGTTAACGAGACTTTCACAATCAGTTTTGTGAGAACAGTGACAAATGTTGGCATTCCTAAATCTAACTACAAAGCAGAGGTTTCGACAACTTCAAACCTAAAGATCGAAACAGTGCCTAACGTCCTCTCCTTCAACTCCATAAATGAGAAGAAATCTTTCAATGAGAAGAAATCTTGCAAAGTATGGTAGTGGGCATTTACAACATAATTATGGGGGGCAAATTCAATAAGGTTGTGGACAAGAAATGCGGTCCCATTAAGTAATCGGGTGATCGTGCGGATAAGAAAGAGAAAGAAGATGGCAACTGACCCCTAAAAAGATAAAAGGAGTGGTTGTGGTTATTGTGGTAGGACCGAAATTTGAACCATCCCATAAAAAGGCTAGATCTTCAAACCGCCAGGAGGCAAACACCAAAAAATGTGATGAATTGAATCTCTCTTTCTTCAAAGAAAGTGAAGTGTTCGCCCAACATACAGACGCTTTAGTCATGGAAGTAGTAGTTGAAGGATATATGGTGAAGAGAATTTTGGTGGATATTGGCAGTCCATGAATCTCATCACCGAGCATGCAACACAAAAGTTGCAGGTACATCAAAGCTGGATCCAACTGGTGCATTCACCTCTGGTAGGGTTGAGTGGCCACTAGATATTGGTACTCGGGCAGGTGTCTCTAAGCTTGGAAGTAGGAGATGATGATAATACATGGAGATTGGAATGTGATTTTACCATCATTAAAGCCCGATTGGAATATAATATGATCCTTGGAAGGCGCTTTTTTGGCCGAGTCAGAAGAAGCATTGTCCATATGATACTTGGTGTTACAAATACAAACAACCACAGGAGTGGCGATAGCACAGGGTGTTGGAACCTAACCCGGCTTGATAACAAAACAAAATTATGAAATAAATACTTTCAAGCTGAGGTCTGTGCCCAAGAATCCAAAGCTAGGTTATGGAACAACAAAAATCAAAGAGGGAAGAAGATAGATTTCTCACCTAAGCTGTCCTCACCCAAATTTATTTTGATAAGGGCTTCACTTTTCGCCCCTCACCGTCACACACGCAGAGTCTTATTGGCAAGATCTGAGTGCTAGCTCTCTAGACCAAGATTCCTCCTCCAAGACAAAACTCTTTTGCTCTTGTGGGGAAGATCATGAGAAGTGGTGGCTATGTATTAACCATTAGACATTGGGTTTTATCCTTTCCTTTTTATATGAAATGCTAAAAAGGAAAAAGCCATTATGCACCTCCATATAAATATCAAGATATTTTAGCCAAAATATCTATCATATTTAATAACATAATGACTTAGCCAAATTTACCATGTGGTAAATGTGCATAGTTATTATAACCAATTCTCAAAGGGGATTATTATATTTTATTTTGGGACTTAACAATTAATCCCATAAAATAAAACAATCCATTAACAATAATTAATATGTATCCAATACATGTCGAATGGTCTGATGCAAAAACAACCTAAACTCCTTAGCATGCGATCTTGTAAGTCCATCCGTATGTTGGCCATGGGCCCGAAATGATATTTAGCCTATAAGTTGTAAGTGGGCTTTAGCAAGCCGTTACAACCCCCAATTAGGATGGAGATGTCAAAATCAAACCGACATACACTTGAAGTATTCTTATATGATCCTTTACACATCTTGTGTCATACACAAGGTATGGCTCTGTCATCGTTCTAAGTGCTAGGATATTTACTTGACATCCAAGTAGACTAATAAAGTCAAATAAATGATTATCCAATAATCATTTTATTTGTCATACACTACTCAGTCTTACTCGTCAAGAGGTCAGTGATGTCATCTCTTCGGTGAAAAGATAGGCAATTCCTTCACATTACTCCCAGTCCTAGCATGGTTCCCGATATGCCCAACGTACTCATACTTGGCACCCAGTTACGGGCCCGTTAGGCGCATATCAAAGCATACAAGGTCACATCTAGGATTTTAGTGATATCGGGTCTAATAAGGATCCAGTATAAGCAACCCGTGAGAAACACCAATAACCTTGGACCATGTAGTGTTCTCACAAGCGGATCGATCTAGTACACTATTCACTAACATGCGCCTATGTCCTTGATCGACTTTCCAAGTCTTGCACCTATCGCACAAGGAACATACTAGTCTTGAGTTATATTTATTCCCATGATTATAATAGACTGGGGATAGCTTTAAAAATGTGTTATTTAAATTCATGGTCTTACTCATTCAGCACATGCTACTAATGAACATGAGTAAACACTAATTTATGGATTCTGAATATTTATTAATTACACAAGTAATTCAATAAATATGATTATGCCTTTTATTAATATGAAGCAAATGTATATGCAAATATACAAGACACCAAGTACAACATTTAGGGACTAGGGCATACACCAATGCAAACTCAAAGAACTTGTTTAGTGTCACTAAAGCCAGATGAGGTCACTTGGGAGCTTAAAGAGTGAGAAAAAATCGAACCGATGAGCTAGAGATGCTAATTGTCGGGACAAAAAGGACACTCTACATCTCTAAAGAGCTGGATAAGCAATTGAAGGAAGAGATAACATGGGTACTCATTGATGAACACGATACATTTGCTTGGAAGACAGATGATATAGATGGAGTACCACCAGAAGTACTAAAGCACAGCCTAAATGTTGATCCTACTGCTAAACCAATTATTCAAAAGAAGAGGAAGTACACAATAGAAAGATAAAAGGGAATTAACGTAAGAATTTAGAAATTATTAGATCAAGCCACATTCGCAAAGTCTTGTACTCGGAATGGCTTCCAAATGTGGTGATCGTCAAAAAGGAAAATGGGGCGTGGGGAATGTGTGTAGATTTCACAGATTTAAATAGGGGATGCCTAAAGGATCTGGCCGATGAGAAAAGACTTCCTTCATTACTCATGAAGGAACCTAATGCTACACTATCATGCTGACGACATATCAATGCTTAGTCAATGATATGTATAAAGGGTTGATAGGCAAGAAGGTGGAAATATATATCGATGAGATGAACATCAAAAGCAAATGTAAAGCGAATCACCCGAAGTATATTAAGGAGGCATTCAAAATATAGTAAAAATATCGATCAAAGCTTAACCCAAAGAAATGTGTTTTCGAGATCTGTGGAGGAGAGATTCTTAGGTTCAGGATTTCTCAGTAAGGAGTAGAAGCTAACCTAGAAAAGATCAAGGCAATCCTGGATATGGCGACTCCAAAGAGTGTGAATGAGGTACAAAAGCTGAATGGGAGGACTAATGCCTTAGGTTTTTGGCTAAGAGATGCCTCCCATTTTATAAGGTAATCAAGAAAGACTAGAACTTCAAGTGGGACAAAGAATGCCAAAATGCCTTTGAAGAAATCTAGAATTTCTTAGGTTCTCCCCTACTGTTTAGTCGTCTCGAGCTGGGAGAAACTTTTATAGCGGCAACCGAAGAGGCCGTTGGGGCAGTTGTGATCAGAGAAGAGACATGAAAGTAGTATCCAGTGTATTATATGAGTAAAGTCTTGAGAGGGGCTGAAATCAAATATCCAAACAATGAGAAACTGGATGTAGCAATAGTGTTGGCATCTCTAAGGCTGAGGCCTACAAGGTCGGAAACTTTAAAAAGATTAGCTGAGTGGGCCATCCATCTTAGTGAATTTTACAATAGATATGAACCCCAACCGGCCCTCAAAGCATAAGTTATAATAGATTTTCTAGTAGAGTATGCAGGATTAAAACCTGATTCAAGCTTGAAGCTGGAGGAATGGGAAGTTCATATGGATGGTGCTTCCTTGCAAGAGGGGACAAGAGTCAATGTACACATCAGGGGACCGAACAAGATCCAAATCTCATATGCAGTAAAACTTGCATTCCTAGACAAACAATGCTGCAGAATATGAGGCAGTGATCAAAGCCTTATATCTAACCAGGAAAACTGGATCAAACCGTGTCAGAGTACTCAGTGATTCAAGGTTAGTATCCAACAAGATCAATAAAAATTTTAAAAACTAAAGACCAGCTCATGTCCAGCTACTTGTCAAAGGCAGGGTCCTTACTGGAAACCATAGAAAGTAGAGGACCTAGTTGGAGGGTGGAATATATTTCTCGAAATGAAAACATCAAAGAAGACAATCTTGCAAAGGCCTTAGCAAGGTGGTAGGACTGGAAATACCTAACATGTTCCTATGAGGTGTAAACCAGCCCTAACATTGAAGAAAAAGTGCTATTGATAACCGACTTCACTAACTAGGGATGGATGCAGCCTATCATCAACTATCTTTCTCAGGGAAAGTTATTAGATGACAAAATTGAGGCAGTAAGAATTTATAGGTTTTCGGGAAGATACTCTTGTTGGTGTATGCCCTATTCCTTAAATGTCATACTCTGTTATTTATATATGAGAATAAATTTATTTTATATTAACAAAAGGCATAAACTTATTTATTGAATTACTTATGCAATTGATAAATAAAGAGAATCCATAAACTGGTGTTTTCTCATGTTTGTTATAGCGTGTGCTAAATGGGTAGGACCATGAGTGTAAATAATATAGTTTTAAAGCTATCCCTAGTCTGTTATAATCATGGGAATGAATATAACTAAAGACTAGTATGTTCCTTGTGAGATGGATGGTGTCTTACCGACCATAGGAAAGTCAATCAAGGACATAGGCACACGTCAATGAATAGTGTACTGGATCAATATGCTTGTGAGAACGCTACATGGTCCAGTGTTATAAGTGTTTCTCACATATTGCTTATATTGGATCCTTGGACCCCATATTACTACACTCCTAGATGTGACCTCATATACTTTGATGTGTGCCTAACAGGCCTGTAACTAGGTTCCAAGTATGGGTATGTTGAATATATCAGGAATCACATGAATGAATTGTCTATCTCTTCACTGAAGAGATGATATCACTTGCCTCTTAACGAGTGAAATTGAGTAGTGTATAACCATACCTAAATAGAATGATTAATGGTTAATCATTTATTTCAGTTCTTCAGTCTATTTGGGTGTCAAGTAAAGTCCTAACACATAAAAGGATGACAAAGCCATGCCTTGCATAAGATATCGATATCATATGTGTAAGGGATCATATAAGAACACTACAGGTTTATATCGGTTTGATTTTGACATCTTCATCCTAATTAGGGGTTGTAATGGCTTGCTAGAGCCCACTTACAACTTGTGGACCGAATGTCATTTTGGGCCTATGGGTAAGATATAGATGGACCTACAGGATCGCACATTAAGTAGTTTAGGTGTTTTTGTCACGGACCCTTAATTATGTATTTATTACATATTAATTATTGTTGGTGGGTTATTTTATTTAATGAATTAATTAGTTAAGGCCCAACTAAAATATAATAAACCCATTTTCAGAATTGTTTATTTTAGCTTTTCAAATTTGCCACATGGTGAATTTGGTTAAGTTAAAAGTGTTGTGATAGATATTTTAGTCAAAATATGTAGATATTTTGCAATGAGGGGTATTATGAGTATTGTCTCCTTTATGTTTCATATATAAGAAAAAAGATAAAACCCTAATACCTAATCCTATCCCTAGCCACCATTCCCACCTTCCTTCTCTCTCTAAGGTTTTAGAGAAACTTAAGAGCAAAAAGTTTGGCTTTCTTGGGAGATTTTGTCAGGTGCTAGCATTCTCATTCCACCAAGGAGACTTCATGTGTGGTGGTAGAGGGACTACATTTGAAGTCTAATCAAATCAAGTTTCATTGTGAAGATGGCTAAGTTGAAAATCTTTATCCCTCTTTGATTTCTTTTTTATCCATAATCTAGCCATGTGATTTTGGGCACGAACCTTAGTTAGATAGTGATTTGTTTTGTAAAAGTTTTGTTCTCTAATCGGGATAGGTTCCAAAAACTCCATGATTGGAGTAGAGCTATATAAGAAATCCTTCAGCCACCCTTCGATGAAATATGTGACTAAAGAAAGAGACTATATCCTAAGAGAGTTGCACCAAAGGATCTACGGAGCATGTCAAACATAAACTTTAGTAAGAAAAGCCATGTTGAATGGCTACTATTAGAGAAGATGGAAGCCGATGCAGCAACTGGCGTAAGGTCTTGCCATCAATGTCAAATCCACACAAAGAAGTCCCATTTCCCACCAACAGAGCAAAAGAATATTTTAAAATGTTGGCCATTTGCCACTTGGGCAATTGATATTATAGGACCAATGCCAGAAGCAAGAAGGAAAAGGAAATGGCTTGTTGTAGCAGTTGACCTCTTCACAAATTGGGTAGAAGCAGAGGCGATAACTTCCATCACTCCACAAAAAAACATTATATTCATAATGGATTAAATCATTGTGAGGTTTGGGATCCTGAACCGCATCATCTCAGACAATGGCATACAATTCACATGTGAGAAATTTAAATCCTTCTATAATAGTTTGAAGATAAAGCATAACTCCATGTCTGTGGCGCACCCTTAAAGCAATGGTCAGACGGAAGTTACCAACAAAATCTTGGGAGAAGGCATCAAGAAGCGATTAGAGAAACATAAAGGGGCCTAGGTAGATGATTAAAACAACATACTATGGTCATACAGAATCACACCCAGAAGGACAACTGGAGAAACACTATTCACAATGTCATATAGGGTGGAGGCAGAAGTACCTATTGAGATAGGGGTTCCAAGTGACCGGGTGAATTTTTACACCAAGGAACAGAACAAAATCAGCCTTAGATATTGCCTGGTGATAAGTGTATTTTATATACATATTTTTCCTTGGTTTTACGCTTTACTGGAGTTGTTTTTATTCATTTAAGGCATATTTTACTTTCCTTTATGCTATTTTCTTTGATAGGACGTTAAAGAGGAAAATGGAGTTAAAAGTGCATGAAAAAGGATAGGATCTAGCTTGAAGCAGCCCAGGAACAGTGCTAAGGCATGACCATGCCTTAGGAGGTGCTGATTTTGGAGTTTTGAGGTTGAATTGGTGGTTTGGGCCTGCATTTGTGATGGCCAAAGAAGGGCTACAGGTTTGACTGATGGAAGATAAGTTAAAGTCTTTTGCTAGGATATTTTTCCTTGTTGGTGGACTCCTAATCCTAACGAGAGTGTTGGGAGTTGTTTCCTCAAAAGAGAGTTGTATTAATTTTTATTATTCTTCTTTTCTTTTTAGTTTTTAGGTTTTAAGGAGAATTTCAGCATTAGTTTGGGAGTTAGTCTTTTTAGTCTTTTTCTAATTTTCTCTCTTGGCAAGAACGTCTTGAAGAACGTGAATAGGGAGCTAGGGTTTGAGGATCGCTTCAATCTTTCCACCTCGACGATTCATACACCTTTCCATCATCCAACTCGACTTTAGTTTTCTCTAAACCTTCTCTTTGTCATGCTTTCCTTGACTTTCTTGTGTGTTATTAGTTTAGTTATGAACTAATTGCACCATAGCTAAGACTATGGTGGATCTTAGCAATTTTTCCATGTAATTATTTTATGGTTTAATGCAATTTAATTCGTATTATTTTTCAATGATTGTGTATGCTTAATACTTTGGATGCATGACAATCAATTCCAATGTTCATCGTTAGTTTATAATTAACCAAAGGACTAGTTTAATGGAATCATACAACACAACTTTTGCAAGACCATTGCTCTTGTGGCTCACTAGCTAATGCTAGGATTTCTTAGACTTAATGCTTTCTTGCCTGATCGCTTAGAACTGAGAGGTTTAAGTGTTTAGGTTAAGGATTAGAGTTGAAATCCCTTTGGAATTTAATTAGATTAGTTGCATTACTTAAAATATCACTAGGATTAGTGTTAAGTGAAACCAGCCGCCTTAGTTAGCCTTCCCATCAAATTTATCTATTCAATTTTCTCTCATATAATCAATTGCCTTCCTTAGTTTTAATCTTAGATATAAAACAAAATCAAAGATATATTATTCTCTCTGCCTAGATTAATAGGAATCCGACTGTGTTTAGGATTAGCATAATTAGTCCTCGTGGGATCGATACTCTGCTTACTATATATTACTTGAGCGACGAAGTGCACTTGCTTTTATTAGTGTGTGTATTTGTTATGCATCACCTGGATTCCGTAGAAAAAGGAGAGACATAGTATATATGCTCATGGCCGCCTATAAGAACTGGATCGCAAGATATCATGATAAGAGGGTGAGAAGGGTTGTTTTCTGAGAAAGGGTTTTAGTCTTAAAAGATTCAGCAGCGTTGAAATCAAGAGAAGGTAAAGGCAAATTGGGTGCTAACTGGGAAGGACCATATCTAATAGCCTAACTGGTTAAAATCGAATGAAAGACCATGGACAGAGGGCAACATATTAAAACCCTCAATACCCTTAAAGGCATTGGGGTTGTTGCTAAAACATTCTAGGCAAATTTAAAGCAACAATTTCAAAAGACCTACTAGAAATTGTGAGGCAAAATAAAACACACAATAAGAATGGAGTAAAAGGTGGAAGAAAAATTAAAGTAAGAAATTCAATAATATTGTTGTTCATACATAAATAAATAAAAAAGATGAAAAAAGTTCCCATTTCAGATTTGCCCATCAGCAAGAACGGGAGGAGGAACCTCTCCGGCCTCTTCCTCTCTCGGAATGTCTTGACTTTGCTCTTCCCCTACCTAGCTTTCTTCCGAGTCAAGTCCTTAATTAGAGGAAAAGGGAAGTCATCAATAGTATATTTAATATATGGATAGAGTGCTTTACAAAGTAAATAAGATGCAATCTCCTAACAATTTGCCAATTTGGAAAAATTAGGAAGCACCATTCACCAGCTCCCAAGAGAGTCTATCAGGTTCAATTTGAGCAGTCGCGCACTCACCCTACACCTTCTTGAATTACTCAATATAAGCTTCCCTATACACTTCCATGGCATCCACCTTCTCATTCAGAACCTAGACATCTTCCTCGTCTTTGGTTGCTGGTGTGCCATAGTCCAAATGGCATTGGTTCTTGTGTTGTCTTATACTTTATATTTGAATATTTTGTATTATACATTTTGTGTTGAAATAAAGGCATGAATCTATTTATTCATATCTTATGCTATTTGTAAATAGAGTATCTAATGATTATAATCATACTAAAGTGAACCAATGTAGTCCATTGGATTATGAGACCTTTTAGTAGAGTTATAGTTATAATCATAAAGATATTCCTAGTCTGTTCTAATAATGGGAATGAATAGAACCAAATACTAGCATATCCTTGACTGGATGGCGGTGTCTCATCGGCCATTAGACATGGAATGCCAGTCAATGATATGGGTACATGTTGGGTTGCATGGTACTGGATCGATCCGCCACGAGAACACCACATGGTTCGATCGTCATAGGTGTTTCTCAGGTAGGTCTTACTATTATCCTTAGACCTGATGGTGGCTATAACATAACATGATATCTCATATACTTTGATAAACGCCTAACGGGCCCATAACAGGGTGCCAAGTATGGGTATGTTGGGTGTGCCAATGAACATGTTGATGTTGATAGTGAAGATGACAGAATTGCCACTCAGCGTCCCCTGAGATGACATCACTAGCCACTTGATGAGTGGGACTGACAAGTGTATGGCCATACGCGAATAAGTTAGGATACTTATTCGTTAGGTTCAGTCCACTCTGTATCAGTTGGCAAGGGATGTATAAGATCACTATCGGGAATAAGCATATAAGAGGATGACAAGGCCATGCCCCTTGCTTATATATTGATTTCAGTTGGCAAGGGATCTATAAGATCACTATCGGGTTATGTTTCACATTAGACTGCAATTCTCCGTCTTAATTGGGGGTTGTAACGGTTTGCTAGAACCCACTTACAATCTATGGGCCTTGGGCCCACTGTCAATATAAAGACGGACCCACAGGATCGTACACATAGAACGACTGAATGTTGACAAATCGGAATTGGAACGGAAACCAAATTAATTGAGTTATTGACATTAGATTATATCATAATTAATTCAATTATAAAGGGAGAAATTTATTTTATTTGATTAATTAATTACATATAGTAAATAATTAATTAAATAAAATAATATTTCCTTGGTGGAAATAAAAATACAAAGGTTGTATTTATTAAAGGTGACTTTAATTTAACTTTTGGTTATTTTAATTTGATGAAATTGTATTTAATTGTATCAATTAGGATTTTATAATATGGTTTTATTTAATACTAATGATATAAGGTAAATCAATAAAATCAAATTAAATAATCTATAGTTTTAATTAAAATCCTAGTAGGCTAAGGAGTATATATAAGAAGGCTTAACCTAATTCTCCCTAACCCTAATAGAGAATTTCCAGCCATGATAAGAAAATTACAGCAGCCCCCTTTTTGGATTTTCTCTTAGTTTTCGTTCAATCTGTTCGCTAGTACGAGTCCTGTTCAAGAGTCGTTCGTGTACTGGATTGTGGAGGAAATGCGTTTGGGTTTCTGCAGTAGTCTCTAAAGGAGACAGTTAAGGTGAGAAAATTTATTTTCTCCATTCTTGATTTCATTCTATTAATCTACATGTATCTTGGGCTTTGGAATCATGGAAAATTTTAATCGGTATTCCGCCGTGACGATTCCCTACAGTGGTATCAGAGCATAGGTTCATGTTCCGATTAATAGAATGATGCCTATTACGGTTCTTGGTGTTTGAATTAATTTTATTGAAATTGGTTTTCAATTTAATTTTGTTTGTAACCCTAATTCGTGTTTTGGGGTTTTTATTATTTTTCCCTAGCCTTTTTTATTTTAATGTTTGATTAATTAAAAAAAAATAGTGCAACTGCCCAAATTGGAATCACAATTGCGATTCTAATTGGGGCAATTGCTGCCGCAAGGCAGCAGGCTACCGCACGGCAGCGCTATTGTCTCCGGACAGCAGCGCTGACGCGCGGCGTGCATGTTCGATTTGGATTTTGCGGGTATTTTTTTTCGGACCCAATGGATATTTTAAATTGGTTTTAAAATTCGCATGATTTTATTTTCGCGATTGGATTCGTGTGGTTTCTTGTGTGATTTTATTCATGCATATAATTTTTTTTTTTTTTGGTTGAAATTAAATTGGTTAATGAAATTGGTCCAATTGACCATTGGCTTAGGTTGAGAATTGGATGGCTAATTTGGGTCCGTGACCGGGGCATTGGTTATGGATGCCAGAATCGGTGATTTCACAAACGGCTGGACATAATTAATTAAAATTGGAATTGCTATGTTCATGCATTTTAATACATGTATGTATATTGATATTTGCTACGTGTTTATAATTTTCGATGCTTGGTTGTATGGATTTGAGCACTATTGGGCCTTAGATGAAGTTGGGTTATAAAAATTTAATTTTGGGAAATACGGCCTGCGTGTCGTTTTATTTTATTTTGATGTAATTTTATTTAATTTATATTTTGTAAATTTAATTGTAATTGCATCAAGCCATTGGAGAGGAAGCCCATTGGTGCCAAGCCCAAGAGGAGTTTGCAAACCCACCCAGTGGATCTCTAGTCTAGGCTTACTAGTTATTCATTAGGTTGTAAAATAGGCCCCATAGTGTCTCTTTTATTTATATATATATTTTATACTTATGTCAATTATATATATGTATGAATGTATGTATGTTTAGCTATTCCAATCACCCACGATTATGCATGCTAAGCCGTTATTAATCAATCCAATTAAATATTGAGTCGATTAAAAGTGCTTTCCACATTCGAACCTTGTCGGTTTTTTAATAGTGCAATGTGGGCCGTGCCTCCGCTGGGTACATTGAATATTCAATTACTGTATAGGGTTAAGGTACTGGGTATGCTTAGCACTCGAATGGTGGTTGGACTCAACATGGGTAGTAGGATAAGCTCCTGGCCCTAAGCACAGATGGGTAAGTGCCAATAAGCCCACCAAACCAAGAGTCCCTAGATTGGGATTGGAGGGAGTTCCCACCTAAATAGTTAAGGGTTAGTTGACAAGTCTCCGCTTGCCCAATCATTATATATACTAAGAGTGAATACTCAAAGTCCACGTGTCATGCTCTCCTAATTTTCAATTAATTCTTATTTACTTTTTATATTATCATGTAATTATTATTTGTTAATTAAAAATAATTCATTGATAATCCGCTTTCAAATTTTGAATTAGCCATTATCTCTATTATCATTATATCTTTCTATTATCATTATATATACTAAAAGTGAATACTCAAAGTCCGTGTGTCATGCTCTCCTAATTTTCAATTAATTCTTATTTATTTTTTTATATTGTTATGTAATTATTATTTGTTAGTTAAAAATAATCCACTGATAACCTGCTTTCAAATTTTGAATCAACGATTATCTTTGTTATCATTTTAAGAATTGCTTGATTTACAATTACTATTCTGATACTGATCTCAAGAGAAGTCCCCAAGGGCTCCCTATTGATTGCAAAATGTTCTAAGCCTACTCATCCCCTCAAAGATATTTCCTAGCCATTATCCCCTACTATATTCTTTCTTCTTTTTGTCATATTATTCATGTAATTTTGGAATACGTCTTTTATCAATTTGTAAGATTATTGAATTCAAACTTTCATATTGTTAATTAATAAAATAAAAAATTTTAGGGAGCCATCTTTTTTTTCTCGAAATGAAACATATTTATTTAAAAGTTGAATTATTTTACACAAATTGTTTTTAAATAAAATTCTTTTTTTTGTATGATTATCATTTTTATCTCCATAAATTAATCACTGACCGGGACAAATTTTACTTTTGAGATGTAATTTATATATATTTAAACAAATCCGCGGTTGTGCGGGTGGAAATCTAGTAATATAAATAAAAATAAATCCCAAAAATAATGCCTATAATCAAGTAACAAGTGATTAAAATATTGAAAAATCTTATTTCTACCGCCATTATTTAATCCAGCTTAAATACCCTGACATGTTAATCCTTCATTTGATTAAATAATGCAAAAACAATAAAACATTACGGTTAAACGTAGAGATGATCCTTAATTATCTAATATAGAAAACAATACAAAGGAAAGCCACGTGAGGCTGGATACGGCGGTTAAAGAGGAAATATTAGAGAGGAGGAGCCGGTTGGTTGAGTGAAAGTTTAGAAGTAATTACTATAAAATTAAAATTGAAAATTATAGGAGAATTAGAGAATATGTCAACCTTGAGTATCCTCCTTTAATATATATAGTAAAAGATTAATTAATGATTAGATCCAAAAATGATTTTGACAGTATTTAAGGGAATGTGTTAGGCTTGATTCAACCCGTAAAGTGATTAGTGAGGTTTAAGGTTGTTAGCTGTTAGGTTACCTGGTTGGAATCAAGTTCCCACATGTGCGGTGGCTGGTCTTGCTGGATTTGAAATCATAATTATCAACCTAAGTTTATTTTTATATGTTTATCTTAATTTTTTTTTTTTTCTGAACAATCTTAAACCAAATCAATAGTTTATAAAAAAAAAAAAGGAATTAATAGGAAAAGAAAAGAAAAAAAAAAAAAAAAACAAATGTTAAGAACTGGCACTGAATGAGTTGAGTGAGTAGAAGCTGTGTGCTTAGTGATTTTATTTTATGCTGAAGACCAACAACACAAGCTAACGCAAAATCATATTTTAATTTCTTTATGATTTGTATGACTAATTGACTCATAATATATTATTACTGAATATTTGAATTCCTTGATTTAACGCCACATTTGGAGGGAGAGCAGAGGAAGTCAAATGTATGCACTCATACAAATGGGTTTTATTTACATTTTTTCTTCAATAGTAAATTTCCATATTTTTCAAATTAAAAGGTCCAATATATATATATATTTTTTAATAGCGTATTAATACATAATTAACTTATCCTTTCATTGTCAATTTAACGAAATTTATTTTAGTCTCAAATTCGGCTATAAAAATTGTTTTTGAACAGAAGAATTTATTAATGAATGATCAAATACTTTGGATACAATTGAAAAAGAATCAGTTGACTTTGTTGCACCTTTTCTAGAAAATGTATGAAAAATAATGCTTTAAGGTGGGTAATAATTTTATTTATTTTTAGAAATCTTAACTATAACTAGATCCAGAAATGGATTATCTTAACAAAAATAACTATGGTTTTTTATTTAAAAAAAAAAAAAGAAATCTAATTAATATAGTAAAAGTTGAAATGATAAGAATGCCATTCAATTTCAAAGAACAAGTCATCAAATAATGTTTTGTTTTTTTCTCTTGGAAAATGTCTTAGACTCTTGAATGGTTCATGTGAAAAGAGATCCTTTTATGAAGAATAGACAAACAGCTTGGACAACAAACATTACAATTAAGTAATCTTAAATTTCATATGAAAAAAGCATCTTCAAAACTTCTAATTATTTCAGATTTTGATAATTAAAATCCTAATATTTCAACTTGACATATTAAGAATTCGTTTCAAAATCCACTGCTTTCATTGCATGTCGTTTTAGAAAAAATAAAAAAATTCCAACATAGTTTTAAAATTGTATTTCTATGAGACAGAAATTTACAAAATAGCTTTACTTTGTATGATGAATTTAAGATACAATTCAGAGAGTGTTCGAACAATATATGATTTAATTAAGTAATAGTGAAAAAAAATTAAAAAGACGTAAAGAATAAAAAGAATATATAAGGTAAGAAATAAAGAAAAAATGAGAAAGAGGCTCAAGCACCAGCATAACCGCCGTCACAAGAGTAGCTAGCTATGGCGGCGGCGGGTAGGCTTAGTACTGAGACAGCAACAGGCGAGACCCACTAAAAACATAAAACCCCAAGCAGTAGCAATTGGGAGTACAAAGAGTGTAGGGTTGACCTATTTAGTTCAAGCTTAGACGTTCAATATATACGATCCTATGCGTCCGTCTTTATGTTGGCAGTGGGCTCATGATCCATAGACTGTAGGTGGGCTCTAGCAAGCTATTACAGCCCCCAATTGAGACAGAGACAACAGTCTAACGAAAGTCATAACCTTGTAGTTTAACTTATATATCCCATGTCATTGATATCGGTGTCCAACACAGAGGAATGGTGTCATCACCCTCTTTTGTATCCGGACATTAACTTGATTTTGAATGAATTGATGATCACAAACAAGTTCCAACTTGTTTTGGTGTGGCCACACTCTTATTAGTTGCACTCATCAAGTAGCCGGTGATATCTTCTCAGTGGACTACCTAGTGACATTTCCTTCTGCATATTCATGGCCTAGCCATGTTCACTGGCACACCCAAACATACCCATACTTTACACCCTGTTACAGGCCCTTTAGATATGCACCGAAGTGTGTGAGTTCACATGCAAGGCCGTAATGTGGCTAGGACTAAGGATCCAATATAAGTACTACACGAGAATCACTTGTGATACTATACCATATGAATTTCTTGTTTAGCGGATCTATCCAGTACCATGCCACATTGCATGTATCCATAAGCTTGATTGACAATCCATGTTTTATGGCCTGTAAGACACTGCCATACAATCAAGTTTATGATAGTCTTTGGTTCCATTCATTCCTATAAATGGAACAGACTATGGATGGCTTTATGGTTATATCATTTCCCTATCTATGGTCTCATTGCCAAGTGCATGGCACTGGTCAACATGGATATAGATATGACCATTAGATACTCTATTTATAATATTGCACAAGATATAGAATAAATAGATTAATGCCTTTATTTAATAACACAAATGTACAATACATCAATCTCTTAAAGATCCAAAATGTAAAATATAAAACAAGGACCAATGCCTTGGGACTAGGGCATTCCCAACACGGGGTCGGTGCTAGGAGAAGATTTTAATTTCTTTTTAGAGATCTGGGCCATTTAAAGGCTTCGGTTTTGGAAAGTGAAAAGAAAACGTACGAAACCAAATTCCCTCGCTAAAATGGTTTAGGATCGCCACTCGATTCAGCTCTACCTTTTAGCCAAAGATTGGGATCCAGAAAAATCACTTATTTCTATCTCATTTAAAATAATTATTCACCGTTACAACTTTCACATCTTTTATATTTATTCTCTTATTCCATTTTCAGCCCTAGTTATTTTCTATATGCTCATACAAAAAGCAATAAATAAATACAAAAAGTAAATAAATTCAAAAAATTGAATTAATACAACCCAATCAAATAATCTAACCTAGGAGATACATTAGTAAAAATGGGATACGGTGTATAATCACCTAGAATACGTGAACAATCTAAAAAGGGAAAAGCTAGATCTAACCTAACATACATCTACTTGTAAAACAGAGGTTAATGACACAATAAATATATAAATATACGTAGGACTCAAACAAGACAGCAAGGGATAATAGATTACTTAGGATGTTAAAAGGGGAGAGTCAGGGGAATACGACAGATTCAACCGACTTGACCTGTAAAATAATTTTGAAACGTAATTTTGGGAAAACAATTTCTAAACATTTTACCGGTTAATGGATCAATAAGCACTTTAATGAGTCGGTTATCTAGGGATCTCCATGGATTCCCATTAGTGTGGTTCTAATTACTTTTCAGAAATTAAATCTAGGCGATAAAGTAGTAAACACATCCAAAACAATTTCCACAAAAACATACTAAAATATGAACGTTCATACTCAAAATAATCTCAATGAAAAATATATTTTTCTCTTTTTATTATTTTTATTACCATAAAATAAAATATTTATCAAAAAATAAAGTTATAGAATATTTATTCTTTATATCAGTTTGGCCAATTGGCTTGCCTCTAGGGCAAAATCTCACTAATTCATTAAAAAACCGGACTGGAATAAGGAAAAGAGTCTTACAACTCAAGTCACGGATACAATACTTTGGAAAATAATATGGTTTGAGAACTAATTCTACATTGGAATGTGCATGAAGAATAGAACCGTACAGCTCAAGTTAGAGTCATACCGCTCTAATTAGGGCCGTACGGCTTTTCTTCTATGATGAATAGAGCCATACGACTTTAATACCTAGAAAAAGTGCAACTTCATTTTTGGCTTAAAAACTTCACAACACACAAGAAAAACAACCCAGAAAGCAATAAAAGGATTTAAGGCCTCTCAGAAGTTACCTTTGATGTGTTTATCTGATATTTTGAAGTTTTCAAAACCGATTCTTATAATGCAAGTTGGTTCCAAATGAGTCCATTTCTGCCCTGAATCGTCCCCGAGATCCGAACAAAAGATAATGATTTGAAAGTTTATTGTTTATGACTAGGTGAGTATGTGTTTTAGTTGGAGATAGATTTTAGGTGCTAACAGAGGATGTCTCTACTTCCCTCTTTCTCTCTAACTCCCTTTTTCCCTAGTTTCTTTTTTTTTTTCCACTTTAAAAATTGTCCCCCCTTTCTTCTCCTCTCTCTCCTCTCCTCTCTTTTCTTATCTATCCCTCTCCCTCCTATAAGATCTAAATTTTTTGTCTTCTCTCACCCAGCCCATCTATATCTCTTGTACGAATTTTTTTTTTTTTTTGACAAGGAGAAGAGTTGTACGACTCTAAGTTTTGGGAGAATAGCCACATGGTTCTTGTGTAGATGATCTACACAACTGTTAGTTTGAGCTATACATCTGTAATATTAAGCAGTACAACTTTCATTTCAGGTTAGAAATTTCAAGTTTCAAATTTGGTTCGTGGCTTAACCCTTCTTCAAATAGAGCTGTGCGGCTCTAATTAGAACCTTGGGACCCAAACAAAAGTCATACAGCTCTTAATAAATTAGGGTTTAGGCTGCTGATCTCTCGGATGATTCTCAAGTTTGTTCTAAAGCTCATTCAATTCCTATATTTCGTCCTTCAAACCTATTCCTGTAGAAAAATCAATGTAAATGATAACTAATATGATTCTCATCATTGAGGTCAGAAAAATCCACACTCATAATATTCTTACCAAGGTAACTTCTTTGAAAGCAAGCCTAGCAGTAACCTTGTTTCTCAAAGAAGTATAGGCTGACTTGTCATCATGGACGAGCAAGCCTTGAAAAGGCTCTTTTTGGATGGAAGCTTGGGTCACCTGGGCACCCTGAACCCTATTCGTCTGGTGGTTTGCGAGAAAACAATGAATATTCTCCTTGGAAAGGAGGTCTCCCTCAGCATCTTATGCCTAAAAAAGAATTAGTTAAGACTCGAATGAAAATAGAGGATAACGACAAAATTTTACCTTGGCTAGCCGGGTTCTTTTTGGTTCTGGTTATGGAAATGTGCCTTTGCACTTATTCGTAGCCTCAGCCGGGACAAATGAAGAGAAGGGTACAATATCATGAGGAGCCGAATTCCCGACAATTGGGATAGCTTTCGTTGCACTATAGTCATTTTTGTAAGTTCTCTTCTTGGATTGAGCTGCAATGGCAAGTTTGAGCGCTTGGTTAGTACTCATTCCTGCAAATATCCAAGACAAAAACATAAATAGTAGAAGATACCTCGACAAGGCTTAGGACCGAGATAATAGGTGTACACCCCTTGGACTGGATCAATCAACTATCCTCTCCCCTGTTAGAACCACTTCCACTACATGCTAGAACCACTAGCCTGGATCCATGGACCTATAAACATCAATTTGGCCTTCTTCACTACGGCTTAATGGATGATTTACCCAGGAAGACTTTCCTTAAAAAGATATGGTGCTGGTGAATGGAGGAACACCCTCTTGGATTTTGATAAAAAAAGAAGAAATTTTTCCAACCTTTCACGGAGGAATTTCGATCGATGAATAAATAGAAATCGTCCTTTTTATTAAAAGTGTGGTGATTGGCTCCAAATTTAGGAGTAACCAAATGCCAAAATAAAGCCTTTTTGAGGTTAAACCCAAAGTTCTTAAAAGCTATTACGCCGCACAGATATCTCCCAAGCCTTGGGATGAAATTGGGCAGGACAATAATTAAAGGCATACAGGATATCGTAAAATACCCTTTGCAAGAGGGTATTGGAAACCTACTTCTATTTGGTGAAGGTATATTGAGAAATGACTGGGTGGTGGACAGAGGGAAGAAGGATATCACACCTTTCTAACCAATGAAAAATTTTCCTGAAATCCTTTATATGGGACTCATGGATATGTGATACCTTGTCATCAATGCTAGGCTTAAGTTTCTTTGAAGGATCATTAGGATTCGCTGGGCCTGGGCCATGTTGAGGCCCTACACTAAAAGGGCTCGGATCATCACTCGCGTCATTAGAATGAGAATCACTAGAAAAGCTAGGTGAACCCTGATCTCACTCATTTAGAACCCTAACCCTAGACATTGGCCTTTTGCCTGCCCTCTTAAAAGACTTGCGCCATGTGAGTAGATGACATTTTGAGAACTGAAACACCGCGAAGTGAACCGAGGAGTTTTTTATCAATTTTGCTTTATATGATATTCATAGCTATGAAATTCCTTTTGGAAAACAATTTGTCATAAAAGATTTGAGACTGAAGTCTCGAAAAAAATATAGGAGTCACTGCCCTGCTCAGCTCAACCAAGAAATTTAGGTATAGCTGAAACCAAGTGATGGCCACTAAACCTTCCAGAGATCTAGGTCCGGACAAGTCAATTACTTGTTATCTAATTAAAATATATGCTAAAACAACCAAATTATAGCATTTTATGAACTAAGTTGATTTTATTTAGAGCATACGACGTTCATGCAAGGTACTGAAAGCAGTAAATAAATTAATTATATAAACCAAGTCACATAAGCTACCCTAGCGGATACATATGAATCAAATGGGGAATTGGGATACAATCACCTAGAGTACACGAATTTATCTAACATAATAATAAAACCTGACATACATCTAATCCTACAAAACAGAGGTTAATACGTGAATAATTGCATGTAGGACTTAATCAAGATAGAATGGGATAATAAATGAGTCAGGGTCATGCATTTAGAGGGGATAGCCGAAGAGACTCGACGAATCTCACTAACTAGACCTGGAAAACATTATAAAACGTCCCTGTGTTTATTTTTGAGAAAAATGGTTTTAAAAATGATTTTTTCGATTAATTATTTGAACATGGCAAGTGAGTCAGATTTCATGAATCTAGGTCTCCATTGTTGTTATGTTCTAATGCATGTTTCTGAAATGTAAATCCAAGGTTCAAATGTCGTGAAATGCATGAAAATCGGTTTTCGGTGTTTCCATCCTGAACTAACATCTGTGCGGGTGTTGAGACGATTGTCGTGCGGTTGTATATTTACACCCGTACGGGTGTTACTTTAAGATCCTTGAAAAATTTTGAATCACAAACTTTCATGGCTCTGTTCTGAGAACCAACAGCCATGTAGCTATTGCGACATCCGCACGGTCCTAGTTCTAAGCCCAGAACCAAAGAACAGAGTATTTTACAAAATGGTGCAAATATGTCCAAATACAGCATAAACAAGGCAAATGTTTAGGTTTCTCAGATATTTACCCTTATAGCATGGGTCCACAGCTTTAGGAGGTGAAAATCTTCAAGAAAAAGCTCTAATTTTGAACCCAAACTTCAAAATCCGAAAATGGTTTTAAGTTCCAAATGGTAAGGTTTTGGTGTTCAAATTAGTCTCTAAACCTTTTAGAAGTCATGGTGAAATATTTTCATAAGATTTCTAACTAATTTTAAGCTTAATAACAGAGATTGAAGATGAAAATTGAAGAAAAAAGACTTGGATTTCTTTTCCTCTTTTCTTCCTTTTTCTTTCTCTTTCTCTCTACAAAAATTGCCAACCCCTTTTTATAGGCAAAAATGCAAGCTTTCTTGTAGAATCCGCCCCCTAAAATCCAAAAAATCATTTCCAAGACTGCAGATCATAGTTCTATCAGGGATCAACACCTGTATGGGTGTTGATGCAATAGCCGTGCGACTATTGTTCTTAAACAGCTCCTCTTCGTCAAGGAAATGTTCCGAGGCTTGAAGTTTGGTCGATCAGAGCTTTGATCTTGAATTGACTCTGACACCTACGGTTGCAGAAAGCTATAGAAACAAACAATTTATTCATCATTGAAACCGGGGATGAGAATCCCTCACACACCTAAAGAAGCCTGACTCTATTTTTCTCCTACACTCGTCAATCAAATTATTGAAACTCGCATTGTCGATGGAAGAATCATCTGACAGAGTAGTCCCATAACTCATTCACTTAAGTTATTACCAAAAGGAAGGGAAAAAGACCAAACAAGCCAGGATATCAAAGAACTGGAAAACACCAAAATGCAAGCAATATTAAGGTTACATCCGAAAAAATAAGGAATAAATTGAAAAGAGAAAGAGAGAAATTGAAAATCTGACTTGACAATGGGCGAAGAAGATTTTTCAAGTAAAGGAACAATCTCATCCATAGGTAAATTCTCCAGAGAATGGGATCGCAGTCGAACGCGTGACATGTAGGGAATTCTCATGGGAAAAACTGGTGCGCAGCGGAAAATATAGATTAAAATTTTCCCTCGAACTCCATGATCCCAAGAAACATGATTTTGATAGAATAAAAGACAAAAAGGAAAGAAATTAAATTTCTCACCTTATTCGCACACGAATTACTCTTGAACCGAACTCGTGCTAGTGAACGGAGGTGAACGAAACTTGGATTGCACCAAGGAGATTTCAGCTCCCTCTCTCACCATGATGGCCGAATTCTATATGGTGGCTAGGGTTAGAGAAATAGACTTAAGGTTCCCCTTTTATACTCATGGTATAATTAGGTTTTAAATTTACTTTAGGTTAAATTTTAATTCAATCAATTAATTTAATTTATGTAATTAGAATTAAATTAAACCATATAATAAAATTCTAATTGACTTAATTAAATCGAATTGATTAAATTTATTTAATCCAAATTTAATTTAAGCCGGCTTTAAATAAATACAACCGGTGTATTTAATTTTCTACCAAGGAAAATATATTTAATTAATTATTTACATACTGTAATTAATTAATCAAATATAATCAATTTCTCTTTTATATTAATTGAATTAATTTTGACAAAACCTATTGTTATTAATTCAATTAACCGAATTTCCATTCTAAGTACACCCAATGTGCACATTTCCAATATGTCACAAGTTCAGCTATTCTATGTGTATGATCCTGTGGGTCCATCTTTATGTTGGCAGTGGGCCTAGGACTCACAAACTGTAAGTGGGTTTTAGCAAACCATTACAGCCCCTAGTTAAGATAGAGACTAGTAATCTCATGTGAAACATAACCCGATAGTATTCTTGTATATCCCTTGCCAACTGATATTGGTGTATAAGCAAGAGGCATGGTTCCAGTGAACTATGCTTATTCATTCTTTGATTATGAGTAGACTGATGATCGTGAATAAGTATCCCAACTTATTTGGGTATGGCTATGCACTTATGAGTCTCACTCATCAAGTGGCCAGTGATGTCATCTTAGGGGACGCCGAGTGGCAATTCCATCAACTTACTATCAATATCAACATGTTCATTGGCCCACCCAACAAACCCATACTTGATACCTGATAAGGTCGGTTTTTGACCTTATCTCTTAGGCAATTTCGTGGTTTGAACTGCAATTTTGAGCGTCTTTTGCGTGAATGTTTGTGTGGTTTTTGAATATTTTGTGTTTTTTATGTTTTGGATAGTTTTTATAACTTTTAGTATTTTTCGTGTTTTCTAGGGTTGTTTTTGTAATTTTTGTTTATTTGTTGTTTTGGTCCGTGGCGTTGGTGCCGTTATGTTCTTTGTGCCTGTTTTGGACAGGTATTATGACCCGGACCGGAAGTTAGTGCATCAGTGGCGAAGAAGAGTTCAAAATGCTGAAAATCAAGGTGGCACGGCGTGCCACAATTAGGGCACGGCGTGCCAATCCGCCGTGCCATTCAGGAGCAGTCCAGTGGAGTGGCATGAAAACGTGCCACTCAGATCAGCGTGGCGTGCCAACCCTAAAGTCACACGGCACGGCGTGCCAACTCCAGCAGCACGGCGTGCCGCCTTCAGTTCTGTACAGCACGGCGTGCCAACTCCATCAGCACGGCGTGCCGAGCCCCGAAACCTGCTGTTGCCCTACTTTCATCTCTTCTTTTTGCTGGTTTTTACCTAGCCGTATAAATAGGTTATTTTCTGCGTTTCAAAGGATCTTTTCCAGTCTTTTTGAGTGATAGCAAAAACTTGTAGTGAGGTTTTGAGCTTGAACTATTTGTTTGCTTCGAGTTTTGCACTATTGATTGGTTGTAGCTTTACTTAGAATTTTCCCCTTTTGCGACGTTCCTAGTTCCGACTCGAGTTCGTCTATAGAGGTACACCCTAAGCATCTTCACACCATCGGAATCCGGTTAATCGGACCAGAAGGGCATAAGTTTTTCTTCTTCTCTTTTGTAATTTGATTAAGCTAGTTTTGATTCCACAATTTGATTGTGCTTGGTTGTAAACATTGAACTCAGTTCATCTTTCTCGATTAATACAATTGTTTGCAAGTTAATTTCAATTTTTATTCATTTTCTTTATGCAATTCCTTTAATGAATGTCTAGTCTTATAAGATCTTAATTTAGTAAAGTTCATATTTGTGGCATTACCTAGATTGACACCTAGGAAACCATTAGTATTGACGACACTGTGGAACTTACATGCCCCTATTTTCTGAGCTTTAGAATTAGACCGCCTCTAAACAAGGAAAACCGGCTAAGGACCTAAAAGATCTAGATACGCTAGGTTGTATTATCGAAAGAGCATAATCAAGGATTAATTGTTGAGTTAAATTCGTCTTTTGTAATTAATTGATAAAACCATCCCCATTAGTATTCATAGGTCGGTAAACCGCCAATTGATAACACAAAACTCAAGTGCAAAGTAAGCTGGGATAGATCAATTAGGAGTAGGATAGTTTAGCCGTTAATATAATCAACCCAAACTACATTCCGCCTAGGACACACAAGGAACCCGAGTAGTTTAGTGTTTGCAGATTATTCTTTTCTCTGTGGGATCGATACCTGGACCAACCAGAATTATTACTTGTCAACGATAGGTACACTGCCTTAGTTGTGCGTTTCTAGGTCTAGTTTTACTACGCCTAGGACCCATCAAGTTTTTGGCGCCGTTGCCAGGGAAATTTATATTTCTGCATCATTTAGCAAAAGGACTATTTGCTGATCTAGGCAACATTTCTGTGCATATAGTTAAATAATTTTTCTTTTCTGTGAATAGTTATTACAATTGAGTTTCTTTAATTTCTGTGTGTGTTTTCTAGCTTATGCGAACTCGCTCTCAACATCCTGAGCTTTTACCTTATAACCCTGAAATTGAACGTTTGTGTAGCAGGAACCGTAGAGTACGCCAAGAGCAGATTGTTCAAATGGAGCAGCAGCAGCGTGATGACGAGGAGAGACAACTCCGGGAAAGAGTTGAACAAGAGCAACTCCGGCGAGAGCGGGAGGAGTTTGACAGAAGAAGGGGTGGTGACAGAGATAACATGGTCATGACAGACCTAATGGCTCCACATCGGCCCCGGAATAGATCCGGAGTGGTTATCCCAGCCATCACTGCCAATCAATTCGAGCTGAAATCCAGTATGATCCATTTGATTCAAGGGAACGGACTATTCAGTGGCGGACTAAGTGACAATCCCAATGATCACTTAGACCGGTTCCTCATGGTGGCCGATACAGTCCGAATCGGTGGGGTGCCCCAAGATGCTGTGCGGTTGAAGCTGTTTCCCTTTTCACTATGCGGGGGAGCAATGGAATGGTACAAATCCTTGAGGCCCGGGTCAGTGACATCATGGGATCAATTGGAGGAGCAATTCTTAGCATACTACTTCCCAACATCAAAGACGGTTCAGCTAAGGAACGAGATCATGGGATTCCGGCAATTTGGGACGGAGACTCTTAATGAAGCATGGCAGAGATTCCAACGGTTATTGCGGAACTGCCCCCACCATGACATGCCGCGTTTCACTCAGGTAAGCACGTTTTATCATGGTTTAACACCAGCTAACCGTGCCATTATTGATTCTTCTGCAGGTGGGGACATTTTTAAGAAGACTGCTACACAAGCCGAGGAGTTGATTGCAGAGCTGGCTAGAAAGAGTACCTTGTGGCAGACGGACGCGCCAACAAGGAATGAGGTTCGAGCTGCAGATTTGGGACGCCAAGATGCAGCTATGGACCATGTAAACAAGAAGTTGGACCTGTTGATGTCCCGCCTGAACTTAAATGGACCACAATACCAACCGGTGTTGTGTGTATCATGCGGAGCGGAGCATCCCGGGCAAGATTGTGAACTAGGCGACCCATTCGCCCAATCGTCCAAAAACGTAAGTTTTGTGGGAGGAAACCAAAGGTACAATAACTCTAACTCTTATTCACAAAACTTCAATAATAATAACAATTACGGAAGAAGGTATCAACACCCGAATATGTCCTATAGTAACAACCAAAATGTGTTAAGACCTCCTTCCGGATTCCATTATGAGCACCGTGAGCAGGGGTTAGGTAAGGCCCCATTTATTCCTAATGATCAATCTCCACAGCAGCCTCAACAGTCTAAGCAAGACGAGACGGTTTTGTCGTTACTAAAAGACATCTCGTCTCGGCTTGCTGATAATGAAGCGTACTGTAGGGATCTTGGTAAGTAGGTGGCTCAATTGAGTAGGGAGAGGCAGGAAAGACCTCAAGGAGCACTCCCGAGTAGAACTAAACAAAACCCTAAGGGTAATCAAAGGGAGACAGCTCAGGTTATAACCCTACGAAGTGGTAGGCAAGTGGAGGACCGGGTGCACAACGCTGATATCCCATCTCAACCTACCGAGGTAAGTGAAGAGTCGGGAGAGGTAAGCAACCCCGATTCGATTTCTGAACCCGAACCTAGCATAAACGAAAAAGGGAAAATTCCTGAACCAGTGAGAGCCTATGTGCCTAAACTCCCTTATCCTCAAAGGGAGAAGAAAGATAAACTGGAGCAGAAATATTCCAAATTTCTTGAGATTTTTAAGAAGTTAGAATTTAACATGCCGTTAATTGAGGCTCTCCAAGAGATGCCCTCTTATGCTAAATTTTTTAAAGAACTTCTTGCAGGGAAAAGAAAGCTAGGCGAGGATGAAGTGGTGGCTTTGACAGAGGAATGTTCAGCGATTATAACTAACAAACTCCCACCTAAGCTCAAAGATAGGGGCAGTTTCACTATTCCATGTCGGATAGGAAACTTGGAGATTGCCAATGCCCTGTGTGACTTAGGTGCGAGTATAAATTTGATGCCTTTGTCCTTTTTCAGGAGACTCGGATTGGGGAACCCAAAGCCAACCAATATGACCCTCCAATTGGCGGATAGATCCCTCACGAGACCAAAGGGGGTGGTCGAAGATGTGTTAGTAAAGGTGGACAAATTTATCTTCCCTGCGGATTTTGTGGTAATGGATATGGAGGAAGATAGCTCAGTACCCCTTCTACTTGGGAGACCTTTTCTCGCGACCGGTAGGACTTTGATAGATGTCCAGGAAGGTAAGATCATTCTTAGGTTGCATAACGAGGAGGTAAGTTTCAATGTCTATAATTCAATGAAATATCCGTTAGACGTTGAAAATTGTAACTTTGTAGACTCCTTTTGTCCTATTGATGCTTGTGTGATTGAGAGTTTGTACAGTGAACTAGATTGCATCATAGGAGAAGGTCTAGGTGAAAGTGAGGCAAATGCAGTGATTAGTGAGGAATGCTCATGGGTGAAGGGACGGTTTGATAAGCTGGAGCGTGAAGTCAAACCAGCACCTAAATCCTCATTGGAGGAACCTCCATCATTGGAGCTCAAAACCCTTCCCCCTAACCTTAAATATGTTTTTCTGCAACCTCCAAAGGACTTACCCGTAGTAATCTCTTCTTTGTTAACAGGAGAGGAGGAAGACAAGCTGCTAGAGGTGCTAAGGAAGCACAAAGGAGCATTCGGGTGGACAATCCACGACATCAAGGGAATAAGTCCGACGTTTTGCACACATAGAATTTTTCTGGAAGATGAGGTAAAGCCGTGTGCACAGCCTCAGCGTCGGTTGAACCCCAACATGAAGGAAGTGGTAAGAACCGAGGTGATAAAACTCTTCGACGCAGGTATCATCTTCCCTATTTCTGATAGTCAATGGGTGAGTCCGGTCCAATGTGTGCCTAAGAAAGGAGGCACGACGGTAGTGAAAAATGATAAAGGGGAACTAATCCCTACTAGAGCTGTCACGGGTTGGCGTATGTGTATTGATTATAGGAAGTTGAATGACGCCACCCGGAAAGATCATTTTCCATTACCGTTCATTGATCAAATGTTAGAAAGGATGGCCGGGCACGAATATTTTTGTACTTTAGATGGGCTATCCGGTTATATGCAATTCCAGTGGACCCTCTCGATCAAGAGAAAACCACGTTTACGTGTCCATACGGGACGTTTGCATATAGGCGGATGCCTTTTGGATTATGTAATGCCCCGGCTACTTTTCAAAGATGCATGCTAGCCATTTTTGCTGATATGATTGAGGATTTTATGGAAGTCTTTATGGATGATTTTTCTGTTGTTGGTTATACGTTTGAGTCATGTTTGGGGAATTTGGACCGGGTGCTTCAGAGATGTGAAGACACCAATTTGGCACTTAGTTGGGAGAAGTGTCAATTTATGGTCTGGGATTGTATTGTCTTAGGGCATAAAGTGTCGGGAAAGGGAATCGAGGTCGACCCGGCCAAGATTGAGGTGATTGAGAAACTGCCTCCCCCAAATTCGGTTAAGTTAGTTAGGAGTTTCTTGGGACATGCGGGCTTTTATAGGCGCTTTGTGAAAAATTTTTCTAAAATTGCTAAGCCGTTGACTGAGTTACTCTTAAAGGATGCCCCATTTAATTTCAATGATGAATGTATGTATGCTTTTAATTTGCTTAAACGGAAATTGATTGAGGCACCGGTTATGGTGAGTCCGAATTGGGAAATTCCTTTTGAACTTATGTGCGATGCTAGTGATAATGCTGTTGGGGCATGTTTAGGTCAGAGGGTGAACAAAATTTTTCACCCAATTTATTATGCTAGTAAAACATTAAATGGTGCTAAAATGAATTATACTGTGACTGAGAAAGAATTACTGGCTGTTGTGTTTGCTTTTGATAAGTTCAGGTCTTACTTGGTCTTATCAAAAGTTATTGTGTATATTGACCATGCTGCTCTTAAGTATTTGTTGGCTAAACAGGATGCAAAGCCCAGATTGATTCGATGGATTCTACTCCTCCAGGAGTTTGATGTGGAGATTAAGGATAAAAAAGGAGTAGAGAACGTAGTGGCCGACCATCTGTCAAGACTACCAAGTGAAGGATCCGTATCCTCTCCGGAAGTGAACATTCGTGACACATTCCCCGATGAACAGTTGTGTGGGGTAACTTTTATACCATGGTTTGCGGACATCGCAAACTTCAAAGTCGGTAACATTCTTCCACCTAACCTTTCATATGCACAGAGGCGTAAATTCTTTCATGACGCTAAGGATTATTTTTGGGATGACCCTTATCTTTTTAAATTATGTGCTGATAGTATGATTAGGCGGTGTGTTGCGTATGAGGAGGTTCCCTCCATTATTGAAATGTGTCATGATAGAGAAGCGGGTGGCCATTTTGGACCCCGATCGAACTGTAGGAAAGATCTTATCTAGTGGGTTCTATTGGCCAACCATGAAACAGGATGTCATTAGTTATATTCGAGCCTGTGATACGTGTCAAAGGACGGGAAATATTTCCCAAAAGAATGAAATGCTCCAACAGGGTATTTTGGTGTGTGAACTTTTTGATGTTTGGGGCATAGATTTCATGGGACCCTTTCCAATATCTCACAACAACCAATACATTCTTGTGGCGGTTGAGTATGTGTCTAAATGGGTAGAAGCTGTCGCTTTACCAACCAACGATGCGAGGGTAGTTGTCAGGTTTCTAAAGAAAAACATTCTTACTAGGTTCGGAACCCCAAGAGCTATCATCAGTGACGGGGGTTCCCATTTTTGTAATAGGCAATTTGACAATCTTTTGCACAAATATGGGGTTAAGCATAAGGTAGCGACTCCTTACCATCCTCAGACGAGTGGGCAAGTTGAGGTTTCGAATAGGGAACTAAAGCGCATCTTAGAAAAAATGGTAAGTGCATCTAGGAAAGACTGGAGTTTAAGGTTAGACGATGCACTATGGGCATATAGAACAGCTTTTAAGACACCTATAGGGATGTCCCCCTACCGTTTGGTCTTCGGTAAATCTTGTCATCTACCTGTAGAATTAGAGCATAAGGCATATTGGGCTTTAAAATTTCTTAACTTTAATATGCAAGCTGCAAGTGAGCTTCGATTACGGCAACTCATGGAGCTGGATGAGCTTCGGTTGAGCTCGTATGAGAATGCCAAGATTTACAAGGAGAGGACCAAGAGATGGCAAGACCAGCATGTAATAAAGAAAGGTTTCAACCAAGGAGAGTTGGTGCTCTTGTATAACTCCCGGTTGAAAATCTTTCCGGGCAAACTGCGGAGTCGATGGACGGGGCCATTTACCGTGCATAAGGTTTATCCCTCCGGGATGGTGGAAATTGAAACCCCGGAGGGCATTCAACAAGTGAATGGGCACCGGTTGAAGTCCTATGTCAGCGGAGGAATAAAGGAGGAGAAGCAAGTCTTGCTCCTTCGTGATGTGTAATGCTAAACCGCGGGCGTAGAAGTCGAGCTATTCCGACTATAAACATAGCACTGAGGTGCGTATACCTCCCGTGTACATTAGTTTTTACGGTAATATGTTTTGTGTGTTTTTCTGTGTAGGATTAGGTACTTAAGCAAGTTAATCGGAAATCGTGTTCAAAATGTGAAGAAAAGCAATAGTTGGCAGAATTCATAGTGGCACGCCGTGCCACTACTCAGCACGCCGTGCCAAGGTGCAGTTGGGTGTGGCACGTGGCGTGCCAAGGTGGCACGAAATCGTGCCAAGCTGCTGTTCCGGAAGAAAAGTGTGCACTAGACATCAGCACGCCGTGCCAGATTTAGCACGCCGTGCCAAAGTAATCTTATGCAGGGTGGCACGGCGTGTCCCTTCAGCACGCCCGCGTGCCGCTGTTCTGTGAAAAAAAAAGCCAGCACGCCGTGTCAAAATGCTGCACGCCGTGCCTATCAATGTTCTGAAGAACAGCACGCCGTGCTAAGTTGGCACGTCCACGTGCCGGCTTTCTGTTCCAAAAAAGGGAGTTGCGAGAAAAAGGATCAGCACGCCGTGTCAAGACCTCAACACGCCGTGCCATATGTTTAAATTCCAAGGCAGCACGCCGTGCCAAGGTAGCACGCCGGCGTGCCACCTATCTGTTTCCAGGTACGTACATTTAACCTGCTCAGCACGCCGTGCCAAACATTTGGCACGGCGTGCCGAGCGTTCAAATTTTGAATCCCAAGGGAATTCCACCGCCTATTTAATGTTTTTCCTCCTTTTCAACTTCTCATAACCGGCCACTTCTCCTTCTTCTCCTTCCTCTCTCTCACTTTCTCTCACCTTTTCACTTTCTCTCTCCCCTTTTCACTCTCTCTCTCTAAAAACCTATTCTCTCCTTCTCCTTCTCCATTCTTCATCTTCTTCCTCCCTTTCTCCCCTTCTCCTTATCTTTTCTTACTTTCTTCTTCTTCTTCACCTTCTTTTTCTTTTTCTTCTTCTTCTCCATCTCATTTTTTTTCTCCCCCATTCTTTTGCCCTAGGTTTTTATTTTTGTTTCAATTTCCTTGAATCAGGTATGAATTCTTGCTTTATTCTCTCTTTTATTCATTATTCTTATTATTGTTGTTCTTTTTCTCATTTTGGCTTGATGGATTGACTGCTTAATAGGATTTTATTTTTACTTTTTCTTCTGCTTTGGGGTTTTGTATCTCTGACAGTAGTTGTTCTTTGGTTTTGTGTTCTTGTGTTTTTGATTCTTGTTTTATTTTTATGTTCGTGCAATTGTAGGATGAAGAGAAAAACCATCGCCGATCGGAGACACGGTTCGTCTCGCCAACCCCTGGAACCGTCACCGGAGCCGGTGCCACGTGACGCGCCACCCACCGACCCATTGATGGCCCCACTGACAAATCTCTCCCGGAAATACAAATGTCACTTTCCCTTACTTTCGGACGATGAAGGTAAGAGGTACAAAACTCTATTTCCTTTAGAAAGCACTCCGTTTCGTATTTTCGATTGGCAATTTCTTTTTGTTCAAGATAGGTCGGAGGGCGTGAAAGCTAAGTTATCTAGTCTAGGGTGGTACGAATTTGTGAAATCTAACCCCCCGGTCTTTAGGGAACTAAACCTAGAATTTTACTCTACTTTGAATTTTAAAACCAACCCAGACACGGGCCTTAGAAGCATGACCTTCCGCCTCTTTGGCGTCGAGCGCACTTTGGATATTGATGGCCTTAGGGCTTGTATAGGAATTGACGGGAATGGTTACAAGTGGCCCGAAAATCTGGATGCCAAGAAATTTTGGCGATTGATAGGGCAAGGGGTTTACCAACCCCGGTTTGCCAAGACCTCCCAAATCCAAGACCCTGTGTTGCAATTAGTTCATAAATTTGTATGCTTTAATTTTTCGGGAAAGACTGAGAGCAACCGGGTTAATGCATTTGAATTGTTGATTTTGTGGCATGTGCATAGTGAAATAAAGGTGCATTTGGGCTTCTTTGTCATGGAAGCCTTATACAATCATCACAACAGAGCCAAGTCCGAACTAGGACTAGGGCATATTGTGACTTGCATTGCATGTTTTTTTCACAATAATACTTGTTATAGGAACCTCGAAAGCATTCTTCCCAAGAAGCTTTCGAAGGGAATCTTGTCTTGTTCCTATGTTGGTGCAGCTGCAGGTCCTTCAAGTGCAGGAGGTTCAAGTTGGGGAAAGGCCCTCATGGAAGTAGATGAGGAGGAGGAGAGTGAAGCAGGAGAAGACGGCGAAGAGGACGCGGAGAACGTGTCGGTGGGGGTCGATTTTATGGGGAGGATTGAAGGACGGTTGGATGGCATTATTGAGCAATTGGAAGGCTTAACCGTCCATCAGGTTCTGCTGGAGCAGCGGCTGACCGCGCGCCTTGATCGGCAAGCGGCTCAGCTCGCCAACGTCGAGGCGTTCGCCTCCCGCTACTATGCCGCCCAAGGGTGGCCGTACCCGCCGCCCCCACCGCCAGCTCCCGATATGTGAGGTAACCCTTCTCCTTCCCCATTTAGTTTGTTTCTTCTTCCATTGCACTTTTGGAAGTAAGTGCAATCTAAGTGTGGGGTGGGTAAAGGGACTTCTCCTTTTTCTTTTTCTTTCTTATATTGCACTTTTTGATTGTTGTTTAGCATGTTTGTTGGTGTTTTTGCATGATTGAATGTTTTACGTTGGTTTTTGGTTAGAGTTAGGATTTACTTTTTAATGCATGTGAAGTTGGTTTTGGTCGTTTTGGTTTGTTAGTATTTTTAGGTTGCTTTTGTTTCAATTGCCGTTTGAATAGCATTGCTTAATCCACCCTCGAACCTAAGTCTCTGTGCTTGGATTGATAGCGATTGGCTAGGGATATTAGGAGTTGTTTGCAAGTCATTAACTTGTTTGTGCGTGGTTTGTGATTCTTGATGGTAACCATTGGTTAGATTTGTCATTTAGGTTGCATTAGGGAATTAGTCCTCTACCCCGACTTGCATGATTGAGCTAGGATTACGCCTTGGAACATTGGTTGAGTCACACGACCTAGCATACAAACCCTAATACACTTGTGCGAATTTGAGCCTTTAGAACCATTTCACATCGGTTCTATTTCTTTGTGAGGGTAAAAACAATCGTGGCACACTAGATCATAGAACCCTGTTGTTTTGCACTTGGCATCGAGAGCTTAATATGTGGAGACCCTTAGGATTAACCCATTGACTTAAATAACCCTAACCCTAACTACTGATTCATCCCTTAGATCACCCATAGCCACTAAATTAACCTTTTTGACTTAAAAAACCTTCACCAAGCTAACTCTATAATCCTAACCTTTCCCCATTTCACTTTGATTTTCCTTTCTCACCCTCCTCTCCTAAATCAAGTAATTGGCTAAGTTGTTCATTCATTTTGGGGTCAATCACCATTTTCATTTCAACTCTTTCACATCTAGTCCTATGGAAAAATTGTGTTAAAAAAAAAAAAAAAAAGAATATATATATATATCCAAATAGAGTCAATGTGTTTGTTCGGTTTCTTTTTGTAAAACTCGGAGTCTGTAAACGCCTGTCTTGGTTATCCGGTTTGCATCTTTTAGCCGGTATTTGTGTTCCATGTTCTGTAATTTTTTTTTTATTATTATTGGTTGAATAAAGGATTAGGGCGATCATTTAATTGCCTTGATCCATGCCTTGTAATTTTTGTTTTCGTTTTCTCATTAAGTTGTGTTTCTGCCTTTGGGTGTGGATAAGGCCTTCTTTTTGTCAAGTTAATTTCAAAAAAAAAAAAAAAAAAAAAAAAAAGCAAACACTCTTAGGACTAGTTCTGAGTTGAAAATTACATGACCCGTCTTTAGTGCTTAGTCAATTTGTATGTTTTACTTGATTCGTAGGAGTTGTACACCTAAAATTTCCCTTATCAAACCTACCCTAAGCTGTAACATTACAAGCCCCAGGTTCTCTGATTTTGCTCCTTGACCAATGACTTCACCGGGATTGCCATTAGTTCGCTATGTGATGTGTGCCATTGTTTGTTTTTGTGTGCTCATCCGCCTTGCCTTGAACTTGAGTGTTGGAGTGACATCTTGTGAGGTGCTTTGTGGTCGTATAAACTCTGTTTGTTCCTCGCCCTTTGACTAGCTGAACTGTGTTGGGTTTGGGTATTGAGTGGTTTTGAACCTTTTGCACCTAATGTCATTTTAAAGCTGATGCTTTACTTTCTTGAGTTTATGAATCTCGTACGGTTAAACCCTTAGTTGGATTTGCAAGTGAAAGCGAGCAAGTTTACTCCTTTATCTTTAGTTGATTCGCTTGAGGACAAGCAAGACTTTAAGTGTGGGGTGGTTGATAAGGTCGGTTTTTGACCTTATCTCTTAGGCAATTTCGTGGTTTGAACGGCAATTTTGAGCGTCTTTTGCGTGAATGTTTGTGTGGTTTTTGAATATTTTGTGCTTTTTATGTTTTGGATAGTTTTTATAACTTTTAGTATTTTTCGTGTTTTCTAGGGTTGTTTTTGTAATTTTTGTTTATTTGTTGTTTTGGTCCGTGGCGTTGGTGCCGTTATGTTCTTTGTGCCTGTTTTGGACAGGTATTATGACCCGGACCGGAAGTTAGTGCATCAGTGGCGAAGAAGAGTTCAAAATGCTGAAAATCAAGGTGGCACGGCGTGCCACAATTAGGGCACGGCGTGCCAATCCGACGTGCCATTCAGGAGCAGTCCAGTGGAGTGGCACGAAAACGTGCCACTCAGATCAGCGTGGCGTGCCAACCCTAAAGTCACACGGCACGGCGTGCCAACTCCAGCAGCACGGCGTGCCGCCTTCAGTTCTGTACAGCACGGCGTGCCAACTCCATCAGCACGGTGTGCCGAGCGCGTGACATGTAGGGAATTCTCATGGGAAAAACTGGTGCGCAGCGGAAAATATAGATTAAAATTTTCCCTCGAACTCCATGATCCCAAGAAACATGATTTTGATAGAATCAAAGACAAAAAGGAAAGAAATTAAATTTCTCACCTTATTCGCACACGAATTACTCTTGAACCGAACTCGTGCTAGTGAACGGAGGTGAACGAAACTTGGATTGCACCAAGGAGATTTCAGCTCCCTCTCTCACTATGATGGCCGAATTCTATATGGTGGCTAGGGTTAGAGAAATAGACTTAAGGTTCCCCTTTTATACTCATGGTATAATTAGGTTTTAAATTTACTTTAGGTTAAATTTTAATTCAATCAATTAATTTAATTTATGTAATTAGAATTAAATTAAATCATATAATAAAATTCTAATTGACTTAATTAAATCGAATTGATTAAATTTATTTAATCCAAATTTAATTTAAGCCGGCTTTAAATAAATACAACCGGTGTATTTAATTTTCTACCAAGGAAAATATATTTAATTAATTATTTACATACTGTAATTAATTAATCAAATATAATCAATTTCTCTTTTATATTAATTGAATTAATTTTGACAAAACCTATTGTTATTAATTCAATTAACCGAATTTCCATTCTAAGTACACCCAATGTGCACATTTCCAATATGTCACAAGTTCAGCTATTCTATGTGTATGATCCTGTGGGTCCATCTTTATGTTGGCAGTGGACTTAGGACTCACAAACTGTAAGTGGGTTTTAGCAAACCATTACAGCCCCTAGTTAAGATAGAGACTAGTAATCTCATGTGAAACATAACCCGATAGTATTCTTGTATATCCCTTGCCAACTGATATTGGTGTATAAGCAAGAGGCATGGTTCCAGTAAACTATGCTTATTCATTCTTTGATTATGAGTAGACTGATGATCGTGAATAAGTATCCCAACTTATTTGGGTATGGCTATGCACTTATGAGTCTCACTCATCAAGTGGCCAGTGATGTCATCTTAGGGGACGCCGAGTGGCAATTCCATCAACTTACTATCAATATCAACATGTTCATTGGCCCACCCAACAAACCCATACTTGATACCCTGTTACGGGCCTGTTAGGCGTATATCGAAGTGTATGAGATCCCATGTTATGTTATAGTGAAATCAGGTCTAAGGACAATATCAAGAACTACCTGAGAAACACTTATGACGATTAGATCATGAGGTGTTCTTGAGATGGATCGGTCCAGTACCATGTAACTTAACATGTACCCATATACTTGACTGACATGCCATGTCCAATGGTTAGTGAGACATTGCATCCAGTCAAATACATGCTGGTCTTTAGCTCTATTCATTCCTATGATTAGAACAGATCCGGGATAACTTTATGATTATAGCTTTAACGCTACTGAAGGTCTCAATAGCTAATGACCTACATTAGTTAACATGAGTATGTCTATAATCAATGGATACTCTATTTATTAAGTTGCACAAGAAACAAATAAATAGATTAAATGCCTTTATTTAACACAATGTATAATACAAAATATTCATATACAATGTATAAGTCAATCAAGAACCAATGCCTTTGGAATAGGGCACACCAACACAACATACAAAAAGTTGGAAAGAGAGGATCGCAAAATGGAAATCAAACTCCAAATCTTCATTTAAATAGAAAATATGGGAAATTGAAAATACGCCTCTTCTCGACACGTGTCAAGTAGTTGTTGGAGGGACCACTGTTAAAGTGCACACTCCACTAGGGCAACAGCTGTACACCCTTAAAAGGGTTTATCAAAAACGTTAGGGGGGGGGGGGTAACTTCTGATGACACTCGTGCAAAAACATAAAAAGACCGAATGGCCATTCAGGCTATGCTTTGAACTCGGGACCCATCTCTACCGACCTAGGAAGAAAGTTTGGAGGATAGAAACAAAGGTCAAATGATATTAAATGGCCGTATCAAGAAAAGGATATATGTCCTTCTCAGGCCCAGTCTTGTAAAGGCAATCCCACAGGCATCCACATGGAATGATATAGCTAATCAACTTAGACAGTAAGTTTTACAAGATGAGAGCAACATGAACCCTACACGTGTAGCGTCGATAGGCAGAGTACTTTATCGCCAAAGCATGTGCAACCAATCAGCATTGAGCTGCATCAAACGGCCTGAAAGCGACATCAAAAAAGGTGATATAAAAGGAATAGTAAAACGTGAAGGAGGTATCTTTTCACCCTATCAAACTCATTTTTCCCTTTCTTAGACCGGAATCACATTTCAGACTTTGGCATTTGAGTGTATCTCTCGGGACACGTGGAACTCTAATTTCATTTGTTTTGCAGTGGTTCGGAATCTTGGACGCCAGTTGCTCAGATTCTAAGCATAGATAGATTTGCGCATCCAAATCTTCATACCTGATTCATCAACAGCTAATTACGGTTGGCTCGTTTATGTCCCATTGACCAAACCACTTAAATCCTTGTATCCATGTGATTGCTTTAGTTTCGTCGTTTATTTTTCTTGTTCTTGTGATGCGGCTTAATCTGTTTTCACCATTTATTACGTCATAATATAGTACAACTTTTTAGGTTCGAATTTGTAATAGTTCATGTGGTAAAAGATTGGCATTGGTGTTATATTGATTAGAAACAAACACAACACTCAACTCCGAATGTGTAAATAACAATTGGACTCCTCACAAGGTGACTACCATCATACCACAACAGTGCAGAAGACACGGTCTGTGCAACGGTCAAACCTCCACCATTAACAGTTACATTGAAAGGCTTTTTCTCATTTATGGACTCAAAATAAAGTTCTTTAGGCACCACTGTGATATTAATAAATTTTGAATTTGACCAAACATTAGATTTGTAGGTAGATTTAGTAAGGCCAACATTGGTGACTGTTCTGCTAAAACTGATTGTGAAAGTCTTGTTGATTGGAACTCGGGCTGACATAGAAGGGTAATTCAAATTCCTTGGCGACGCCTTACCCGAACCTCGAGGACATGTAGTACTATTATCTCCCGAAATGAGTCTGACACTACTTTCGTTATATCCTATGGCGCACAGAAATGTAAGGTAGTCTTCTTTTTCTGCATCATACACAAGTCCGGGATTTACAGCTCCTAAGGGGTTTAAGAGTCCCGATCCAGAAGCCAATTCTGCGCCCGAACTTTTGCTGGCATTCATATTAAAAGCTGCAAAAAGCATGGAAATGTATGTGAATTGTGGTTTATCTTTATGAACTTAAAATTGAATGAGAGGAAATGAATAAATCAATGTACTGGCAGTTATAATTGCAGACTTTATTGCAGTAGGAGACCAATTTGGATGAAATGTTTTAACATAAGCGGCTACAGCAGCTGCATGTGGACAAGCCATTGAAGTTCCTGATATTATGCTGTATTTAACTCTCTGGTCGTCGTTATAGCTAATTGATGGTGACCCAGCAGGAGAAAAGGCTGCCAAGATATCAACCCCGGGTGCAACAACATCCGGCTGTATTGTGTTGTATTTTATCAATGCATTAGAAAATTTGATCATATTGTACTTATGTAATAGTTCTTGGTTATATGTACCTTCAAAAGATCCTGAACAATCATATTTGGTCCTCGTGAGGAGAAGGAAGCAACTATTGGTGCGGTAGGATCTTTAACAGCCTCACTCTTCAGTAGCTTTGCCACAGGGTTTCTGCAATTTACGGTAAAGAATTTCATCTCTAAACGGAAATAAGCAGCGATACAAATGTACCAAGGTTGCGTAAGGATGACCATACTTTACAGATTTCATGTAGGTCCCCACAGCTTGAAATTTTTTATAAGTTAAAGTTATGGAAGGTAATGGATCAGTATAGGAAACATCATCCCTCATGCCATCACTTAGTTGGATAGAAGCAACAGCACCAGCTCTCTTTGCTTCTTCAGATCCAGCTGCATTTTGGCAGACCACAATCTTCCCTTTCACTAGACTGTCGTTGAGACACGTACTGAAGCATGAGCTGAAATGCAACAATATTAAAAGTTAAACTTCAACTTTCTCTTGTCTATGCATTTACTGCATAGACTAATTTAGGCAAGTAGAATTTTTCACCTTGCATCCAAAGCCGAGCAGTTTGCTGCTTTTGCATCACTTCCATTTATCAGAGGAAAACTTTGACCTTTTAGATCGAAAGAATTCAGAGAATTTCCCTGTTTCCGTTAAATTATCCATTAGAATGAAGATTGATGGGACTTTAAATGGAAGAACATATATATCATATGGGATAAAAATTCATACTATTAATTCTGTTCCATTTCCAAGGATCACTTTATCAAGGATTCGTCGATCTGTGCTGCTTGCTCCTACTGAGAGTATCCATGGTGCTAAACTTGTTATACTGCCAAAATCAGGACCGCTGTTACTGGCAGATTGAGAAATGAATATTCCTTTTTCCATTGCATGGAAAGCTCCAATTGCAACCGAATCGTCAGTAAAATTTTTCCGATAAGGAGGTCCTATTGAAATGGTTATAATATCAACACCATCAGCGATAGCGTCATCAAATCCTGCCAAGATTTCTGCGGTTCCGCACTTTAGAGTAGGTAGACAAACACGATAGACAGCAATCCTGGCTGAAGGTACTCCTCCCCTTTGATGGATTGATAAAATAAAAGTTTAGAGGTATAGAGGAAGAGAGAATTTTTATGGAAATCTCTACTTGTTATTTTCTGAAATGGTAGAACTATATATACATAATGTAATGACTCTTCATGAAACAACATAACCCTTCATGAAACAATACGACTCTTCACGAAACACTATGACTTTTCATGAAACATTATAACTCTTCATGAACTAACATAATTACTTCTATAAATAATAAGTTTATTTATTCTAACACGCCCCCTTAAACTTATTATCTTCAACCTTTAGTATTCTTCTTTTCTTTGAAAATCCATTTTACTGCTACTGCTTGCTTGTTTTTTGGAAGTGTCGTCAATTCCCAAGTATCATTCTTCTTGATGGAATTCATCTCTTCATCCATTGCTTGTCTCCACCTTTTGTCTTTAACTGCATCCTCAAAATCCCCATTTTCTGTATCAGCAAATAGACAAAACAAAGTAGTGTTTTCAACTTCTTCGGTTTCCGCATAAATATCATTCAAATTCTTCATTCGAGGTTGGTTTTCGGAAGAATACTCCGAATCCGATGTACTTGCTTGTGATGTGGAAGGGGAGTTTGGAGGTGAGATAACTCCAACTTCATTTTGATTATATGCTGTCAAATCATCATCACATAGAGAAAGAAAATCATAACTTTCTTCTTGTGAAACCTCCCATTTCCAGTTGTTATTTTCTTCAAACTCCACATCTCGACTTATTACAATTTTTCCATTCCGGGGATTATATAGCTTATAACCCTTGGAATTATTTGCATAGCCAATAAACACCATCTTCTCACTTTTGTCATCCAATTTGCTTCTCAATTCATCAGCAACATGGACATAACTAAGACAACCAAATACTTTAAAATAAGAGATATTTGGTTTCTTTCCATACCAGGCTTCATAGGGTGTCTTTTTTACCAACTTCTTCGCTGGACTTCTGTTGTTCAAATAAACTGCACACGCCAATGCTTCTGCCCAAAATTCTTTTGGCATACTTGAGCCCTTCATCATGCTCCGAGTCATGTTGAGAATGGTTCTATTCTTTCGCTCCACGAAACCATTCTGCTGAGGTGATCTTGGTACAGTGAGTGATCGACGAACACCATGGTACTCACAAAAGTTATTGAACTCTTGTGATGTGAATTCACCTCCTCGATCAGTTCTTAAAGACCGAATCTTCAAGCCGCTTTCATTCTCCACTTTCGCTTTGAACTTCTTAAACACTTCAAATGCTTCTGATTTGGCCTTCAAGAAATACACCCATGTCTTACGTGTATAGTCATCAATAAACAACAAAAAATACCGGTTTCCTCCATGCGAACTTGGATTAATAGGACCACATATATCTGCATCTACTAGTTCAAGAGGCTGAGATGTGCTTGAGAACGACTCCTTTGGAAAACTTCTTCTTGACTGCTTCCCATACATGCAACCTTCACAAATCTGATCAGGATGGTTTATGGATGGTAATCCATGCACCATATTTTGCTTGTACATTTGCTTCATGCTTCCAAAATTCAAGTGACCCATTCTGAGATGCCATAGCCATGCAGAATTTGATGTAGAAGCCTTCAAACAAATGGGACTGTCATTGTTGATTTTTAACTTGAACATTTTGTTCAACGTCATGGGAACTTTTGCTATCAGTCTTCTTTTCTCATCCTTCATTATCAGCCCATTTTTGCTCATCATTACCTCATAACCCTTTTCGAAAAGTTGTCCAATACTCAAAATATTGGTCTTCAAAGCTGGAACATAATACACATGAGAGATAAATTGATGATCTCCATTTTTCAACTTGAAAAGAATATCTCCGCTGCCCATAACTGAGACTTTTGATTTATCTCCAAAGGAAATAGTTCCCTTCTTTGATTCATCAAGTCTATAAAAAATATCTTTATTTCCTGTCATGTGATTGCTTGCTCCCGAGTCTAGATACCACGACTCCTTGCTTCTTTCTTCATCTCCGGTACATGACAGCAACAAGATTGAATCTTCGCCTTCTTCAGTTTCCACAAAGTTTGCTTCTTCATGAAAATTAGATTTACACTCTACTGCATAATGTCCATAACCTTGACAAGTATAACATTGTGCATGAGCTTTGTTAATATGACCACGACCACGACCACGGCCATACATATTGTTACCTCTGCCACGACCTCTCACATTACATTGTTGATTACGACCTTCATAGTTATAAAAATTTCGGCCTCCTCTGCTACGACCTCCATTATATCCACGATTCCAGCCATTACCTCTACCTCTTGATCGTCCTCTTCCTCTTCCAGATTCAGCTACATGTTGCTTCTTTTCCTCTTTTTCTTCTAAATTCAACTTTGCTTGCAATGCTTGATCTACAGGTTCTTCTCGCTTCTTTAATCTTTCCTCATGGGCTTGTAAAGAACCCAAGAGTTGATCTACAGACATAGTCTCCAGATCTTTTGATTCTTCAATTGCAGTTACCACATAATCAAATTTCGGATTTAAAGATCGAAGGATTTTTTCAACAACACGAACATCCTCCATTGCTTCTCCATATCTCTTCAACTGATTAACAATAATCAAAGTTCTATTAAAGAACTCCTCAATTGATTCTGACTCCTTCATTTTTAGTTTCTCATAGTCACCTCTCAAGGATTGCAAGCGCACCTTAATTACTTTATCTTTTCCTTTGAATGAATTTTCAAGAATCTCCCATGCCTCTTTTGCTCTCGTTGCCATAGAGACTTTTACAAACATCGTCTCATCCAAGCAAATGTGAATTAAAGAAAGTGCTTGCTGATCTTTCTTTTTTGCCTTCTTCAAATTCTCCTTTTGAGCATTCGTTAAAGCTTCCTCATTCTCCGGTTGTTCGTATCCACTTTCTATCATGTCCCATACATCTTGGGAACCGAGCAAAGCTTTCATTCTTATGCACCAAGTATCATAATTCTCTTTAGAGAGTTGAGGATATTTGTAGGGAATCATACTATTCATCATCTTGCTAGCTCTGATACCAAAATGATGGATTGATAAAATAAAAGTTTAGAGGTATAGAGGAAGAGAGAATTTTTATGGAAATCTCTACTTGTTATTTTCTGAAATGGTAGAACTATATATACATAATGTAATGACTCTTCATGAAACAACATAACCCTTCATGAAACAATACGACTCTTCACGAAACACTATGACTTTTCATGAAACATTATAACTCTTCATGAACTAACATAATTACTTCTATAAATAATAAGTTTATTTATTCTAACACCCTTGCAGTACCGTTTGCCAACCCGAAGAAACTTGCATCATTTACATTCCTCCCAGCTGCTGTTGATGCAGTATGTGTACCATGACCAGCAAAGTCTCTTGCTGTATCAGCAGTCGGTCCAACTTTTATATAATTTCGAGCTCCAATTAGCTTGCTGCAATGCAAACATTTTAAGTATATCCTGCTGATTTCTTTTTCAAAGTTGATAACCTACAATGTATGTAAAGCATGTTATATATATGTAGAAACTTGCAATTTAAAGGATCGGAACATACTTATTGCAGGTGAAATTATTTCCACCTAAACAGCTTCCTTTCCACTTCTTTGGAGGACTGAAACCTTCATCATTGAAACTTTCTGATTCAGGCCAGATTCCTGTATCCATAACTCCAATTATAAGATCACTCTCTGCACCGGGATCTCGATGGGCAGTCTCCTCAAAACCCAAAAAGCTCCAAGATCTTGTAGTGTGAAGCTGGTAATTTATGCTTGGAAAAACCGACACTACTTCACTCAAGCCTGTAAGGTTTCGTTGAATGCAACAGAATGAGTAGTAGCAAACAGATATGTTTATATATATATGACTTACTGGCAAGCTGTTTTGCCTCAGAATCAGAGAGCATTGCAGCAAATCCATTGAAGCTCCTTTTGTAACTTGTGACCAAAAATTTTCTGCATTGCTGGAGACAGAAAAAAGCAGGTACAAATATAATGGATAATTAAGGAAAGACGGGATTTTAAACCATAATTAATGATGCATAGTACCTATTCTTGATAACTCCTTGAAGCAAAGTAAGGTGGTGAGATGATGGCGAGTATTCTTCTTTAGGAAGTGATCCCATGTACACGATATGGATCTATACATGAAACAAGTTTCATAATTTATATGGATAATCAAATCTAAATTCAAGAAAATTTATGAGGCATTAATCTGTTACTTACCTTCCTATCTCCATCTGCATTAATCCTTAATATGTTTACAATGAACATCAAAACGAAGCTAATACAACTATGCGATAACTTCGAAGAATGAGCCATTTTTGAACTCTCGCAGTGGAAAGAATGTGTAGTTTTATAGTGAAACTTACTCAAACAATTTTTGAAAAGAAAGAGGATATTATCCTTTACCGCCTCACTGGCATATGTTTTGACCTTCCAAATGTGTCGAGCGTTAGTAAGTCTAATCACATCCCAAATATAGCTGTTTCTTTCACCTAAAAGATTAAGAGCATGAAATTAACTCTAATTTATGTTAGACTCAAAAGAAAAAAAAAAAAAAAAAAACAATCATTTCCCTTCTTTGGTGAAAAGCATTAGAAATTGACAGCTAAGGGTATGAGCTTGAAATCGTTGTAGGATTCCAGGACCTTCTTCGATAAAAGTTGAGGAGACAGCATAAGATGAACTAGATTTTCCTTACAAGTCAAACTTGACAACTCAGCCTCGCCGTATTGCAGGAAGTTAGGCAAGTAGACTTGACTTTTGGTGAAATGCATAACCAAGAAATTTGGAAACCACTGCAAATACAATGCTATACATCGTAAGATGCTGTCAACTATTTTCTCCAACTAGGAAATGTGCAGCATATGTATTTGGACATACTCAACTCATGCTTTACTAATTGCTTCATTTGTTTCATGGAGCCAAAAATATATATTCTACAAGTTTAACTTTATTACTTTTTCTGATAATATGTACATTTCATTCACAGTCTAGCATTAGAGGATGTAATGGCCTGTGAACTTCAGTTTGCGCTTAAAAATATTTTAATTAGGATTAAACAATCACACAAGATTCATGGATATGCATGATTCGGTCAATATAATCTACTCCACGGTGGGGTTGAAACTCCCACCTAGGCCTAGCCTTAAATCGCATTGTGCTTACTCGTTGAGGCAACCTCCTGTCGGATTCCCACCAGTAACATGTTCAGTAATCCATCAATGCAAACCATATCACTCTACGTACTCAACAATAACATTAAAATTATAAGAACATATAGTTGTCCTCCGGTCAGTCCTGTCAATGTCTGTTTTGCCACTATGACAGACAAAAACAGACATGGTTGCAGCTATATTTGCGATTAGTTTCACAATTCACCATAAATTGGTGATTTTACAAGCAGAATGGTACAAGTCTTGAAGACATGATCTATTCATGGCTTGTTTCAACTTGTTATGGTGCAGATTCTGATCTAGAAGAAGAAATCACAGACGCGTTTTCAGCAGCACGAATAATAGTCATGGAAAAAAATGCTTACTAAGGAGCAGCAAAAATGCTAAATATGACAAGGAATGAAACTTGTGTAGGGCAAGCCAAGAAGGCTTAATTCAAAACTCAAGTTTACAAGTTTATCCGTGCTGCGTGGAAGCTTACAATTACTTAGTTTATAAAAAGAGAAAAGGAAAAATGTAAATATTTGTGTTGGATAGCATAGAATGGAGTTATTGATGGTTTAAGGAATTGATTTCCACATGATGAAATATAGTAAGATATTCAAAACAAATACAAAGCTTTGCTCAGAAATGGCAAATCATGGAAAAATTATTCTGAAAAAAAAGCACCATGCACAAGTACTCATATTCCAATTGTGTAATTGTAAACAACAATTGGACTTCTTACAATGTGACTTCCATCTGACCACACCAATGATGCTGATACCATCTCATTATTGGCGACACCTTCACCTTGAGCGGTCACATTAAAAGACTTCTTCTCCTTTATGGAGTTAAAAGAGAGGACATTAGGCACCACTTCAACTTTAAGTTTCAAAGTCGTTGAAACCTCTGCTTTGTAGGTGGAATTAGGACTGCCAACATTGGTGACAGTTCTGATAAAAGTGATTGCAAAAGACGTATTAGCGGGAACTTTTGCAGTCAAAGAAGGGTAATTCAAATTCCACGGTGATTCTTTAGCACTTTGAGAACAAGTAGTACTATTATCTCCCGTAATGCGCCTGACTCTAGTCTCGTTATAGCCTATGCCACAGAGAAATATTATGTAGTCTGCTATTTGTGTATCATACACAAGTCCCGGATTTAAAGCTCTCAGAGGGTTTATATGTCCAGACCCGTAAGCAAATTCAGCACCAGGACTCGCAGTAGAATTCATTGGAATAGCTACAAGCGCGGAAATATTACAATATATGTGATGTAAAAATCATCAACTTACAAATAGAAGGAGAGACTAAAAATGAACTCACCAGTAGTCATAATTGCGGATTTAATTGCGGAAGGAGACCATTCTGGATGAAATGTTTTAAGATAAGCAGCTACACCTGCTGCGTGCGGGCAAGCCATTGAAGTTCCACTTAATATGCTGTATTTAACTGACCTCTTGTCTATAGGGTTTTTTGTTGGTGGAATATTAGGAGGATATGCTGCCAATATTTCGACTCCCGGTGCAACAATATCTGGCTGGATTGTGCTTGATTCATTATCTTAGAAATTTCGATAGTTTCGTAAATTATGAAATAAATGTTTTGACTTCATCTACCTTCAAAATATCTCCAGCAACCTGATTAGGCCCTCGGGAAGAGAAGGAAGCAACTATCGGTGCAGTAAAATCTTTTATTGCTTCACTTTTTAATAGTTGTACTGTAGCATTCCTGCAAGGTGATGTATGATAAGAAAGTCACAAGTTGAAGAAAATTAGAACCAATTAGTAACTATAGATAAATTTTCTAAGCTCATACTTTGAAAATTTAATGTAGTCTCTCAAAGCATAGAATTTCTGCCATTTTATTAACAATGAAGGTATTGGCACAGGAAAAGAAACATCTTCAAAGGTGCCTTGACTTCTAAAGACAGATCCGATCCCGCCAACTCTAATGATCTCGTTGATTCCCCGAGGATCATCGCATAGCAGAATCTTCCCCTTCGCTAGACTGCTGTTTAGACAATAGTCGAAGCAAACACTGAAATAAACAATGTTCAAAGATAAGTAAGAGTTTCAGTTGTCACTATTTCTTGAAGTTAGATTGGATTATGCAGTAGATTATTACAAAGCTAAATCATCGGAGCAGTTAGGCAGTTTTGCCATGGTTCCATTTATAAACGGAAAGATTTGGCCTTTTAGATCGAAAGTATTGATTGAATTCCCCTGTATCCATTGAACCATTAATTAGATTGAAGCTTGACAAAATCAGTAATTGAAGAATATTGTGGGATCATATGTCTAAGGTGCATACTATTGCTGTGTCTCCATTTCCAGCAATAACTTTGTCAATGATTCGGCGATCTGTGCTGCCTGCTGCAACGGACAGTACCCATGGTGCTGTACTTGACACCAATCCTAAATTAGGACCACCATTTCCTGCACTTTGCGATGTGAATATTCCTTTCTCCAACGCATGAAATGATCCGATTGCAACTGCATCACTAGCGAAGTCAAATAAGTCAGGATACCCTATTGAAATGGATACAATGTCAACTCCATCCGCGATAGCATCATCGAAGGCAGCCAACACATCTGCTGATGCACATTTTCTGTGTAGACAAACCTTGTAGGCTGCAATTCTAGCAGAAGGTACTCCTCCCCTTGCAACACCACTCGCCAACCCAAAAAAACTTGTATCCTTTACTTTGTTCCCAGTTGCTGTTGATGCAGTATGCGTTCCATGACCATCATCATCTCTTGATGTATTAGCTTTGGGGTCAAATGTATAATAATACCGAGCTCCAATTAGCTTGCTGCAATACAAACATTTTAAGCAATGCATAAATTAGAATTATTGCCTGAAAAATATGGTTTCATTAATTCATAGCAACATATATATTAGTACTTGTTGCAGGTGAAATTTACACCGCCCATACAGCTTCCTTTCCACTTCTTTGGAGGAGGGCCAAGACCTTCATCGTTGAAACTTTCAGATTCAGGCCAGATTCCAGTATCAAAAACACCTATTATAAGATCACTCTCTACGCTCGGATTTCGTTGTGTAGTCTCATTGAAACCCATAAAGCTCCAGGATCTGGTAGTGTGAAGTTGATAGAATATGCTTGGGAAAACCGAGACAACATTGTTCAAGCCTATAAAATTTGATTGAACTCGTTAAAATGAAGAGTTCCTTCATCATAGCTGCAAATTTAGGCGTTTTTAAGAACTTACTCACGAGCTGTTTCGCCTCAGAATCAGAAAGCATGGCAGCAAATCCATTGAAGCTCCTGTTGTAACTTCTGACCAACAAATTTTCTGCATTGCTGGAGACAGAAAAGGTTGAAACAATTTCATTGGATAATATCTAACAAAGATGATATTTTTGATATACACAGTACCAATGTTATTGAAACCAGACTAGAGAACCAACCAACAATGCTCATGGTTTACGGTTTGACCAGTTCAATTACACTAAACCAGGAGTTCAACCAGATTTTTTTTATAAAAATATTATTTAATTAGTTTTATTACAAACGTTATGTAACCAAATGGTTCAATTGGTCTAGTTAGCTCAACAGATCTCTCCAATCGAATTTATCTGGTTCACCTAGGTTTTCTCAGTCGAACCAGTCCGATTTTATAGTTTGTTAATTTATATCAACCTAACAAGATCAATGGCCAATTCACAATTCAACCAGTTGAACTAGCCAGTTCGGTTTTCATGACATTGTAAATCAGTAGTACCTATTTTGAGTGACTCCTTGAAGCAAATTAAGGTGGTGAGATGATGGAGAGTATTCCTCTTTAGGAAGTGAACCCATGTACACAATGTGTAGCTACGAAACAACACTCAATAATTTCATATACACATAATCAAATCAATTCAAAAATAAATTTAAACAAATTAAGAGGCTGATAGGTAATAATTAGTTACTTGCCTTCCTTTCTCCATCTGAAGAGACATAAAGTAAGTTTAGAGTGAGTATCAGACAAAGGCTGAAACAATTTTCAAGTAGTAGTTTTAAGGAATTAGCCATTTTTCAAATCTGTAGGGTGATAATAGCTGCAAATTGTATTTTTTATAGTGCTTCTAATTAAATGTGGTAATTGGATGACAATTTCAGGTGCCATATTTGGTAGTACAGCACCAGCTCCAACCCATTTGAAAATGGCTCATTATTCAAATGATTTATCTGGCATCTGATTTTTCCTTCCAAATGTGCTGACCAGAATTTTCTCAAATTGAATTCCTAATTTAGCAACAAACAACAAAGCATTGGGTGTATTCTGGACCTTCTTAATTAGATTGGTTCCTTACAATTTGTTTTCTATGATAATTTGATTCCTCACAAGTTAATAAGCAAACAGCATAAAATTTAGAGGCCGCCTTGTATTATTAAATGACACTAGCTGAAGCACCGTGCAAATGCACGGATTGCATAAGTTTATTTATTTTGTAAATGACTTATGCTAAATATTTTAGTTTAGTCATCATAAAATGATAAGTACATTTAATTTTAAATAAATTGATGAGGGAAAATTGTTAGTGGGATAATCTTATATTGCTTGTGAAACTTTATCTTATAAGTTAAAATAACCCATAAATTAATTGATATTGAAATTATTAAATATAACAACCTTGTTTCTTACCCAATGCGCTGTCCATTCTCTTATTTGTTAATATTCATATGACATATCGTCCTTATCCTCGGCATACATGGTTAATCTCATATTCTCATATATCGCATGACAATACACTTGTGAAATTTGTTCAACCAAACATTTACAATTAATCAATTTTAGAATACCCGACAGAAACTGAGGAAAGCTCTTTCCCTTTTAATTTGGAGAATTTAAGTTCAAGATGGTTTAGATTTGAACATAACTTCGACAATTATCTCTCCATTAATTTCCATCTCGATTTAAATTCTCATTACGAACAATTTCAAGTTGAAAATGATATAATCACTTCATGAAGTTTCGCTTTAGAATTTTAAGATTGGGGCAATTCCTCCCTATCATCACCAGAAATTCATGAGTTATTTCTAAACAATAACTCATGTTAATTTCCCTTATTTATAATGTGAAAAGACCGTCATTGCATTTAAGTATGCTTTAGCACGCAGTTTCATGAAAAAATGTCGGGATGCGTTTTAGAATAGGCTTACTGTGAAAAGACCGTCATTGCATTTAAGTATGCATTAGCACGATGTAGTTTCACGATAGAGAGATAGTCCGTACGTGTTAAGCAGACTTATAGACAATCAAAAATATGACATTTGTATGGGTAGTCCCGCTTATGGATAATGAACAATATGATATCCGTACAGGTAGTCCAGCTTATGGACAAAGAACAATTCGTATGGGTAGTCCTACTTATGGACAATGGTTCTGCATATTAGTACACCTAAGTTTGGGTACAAGGTGCTGCTTGCAAAACAGGACTCGTACATGAGTGTGTACGGACAGAGGTTTGGCGTATTGGTACGCCTAAGGTTTTAGGAGCAAGAAGCTGCTTCTGATGGTGTACGGACAGAGTATCACCGTATTAGTATGCCTTGTGTATGAGCAAGACGCTCCTTGCAAAAGGGAATTCGCACACGAGTATGTACAGACAAAGGTTCGGCGTATTGGTAAGCTTGAGGTTTAAGAACAAGACACTGCTTGCAAAGATGTACTCGTACAGTGTGTATGGCAAAGTTCAGCGTATCAATACGCCTAACGTTTAGGAGCAAGACACTGCTTGCAAAAGTGTACTCGTACACGAGTGTGTACGGATGAAAGTTTGGCATATTGGTACGCCTAAGGTTAAGGAGCGAGACACTGCTTGCGAAGGTGTACTCGTACACGAGTGTATACGGATGGAAGTTCAGCGTATTGGTGTGCCTAAGGTTTAATATAAGACACTGCTTGTAAGGAATAACTTGTACACGAGTATCCGCGGACAGTACTTCGACATATTGGTATGCAAGGAATAAGTCGTGCACGAGTGTGCATAAATAGTATTTCGGTATACTAATCTGCCTAAGGTTTAGGAGCAAGACACTGCTTGCAAAGGAGGACCCGTACACGACTGTGTATGGATAGTATTTCAGTGCATTGGTACACCTAGGCTTAGGAGCAAGACACTGCTTGCAAAGATATACTCATACACAAGTGTGTACAGACTGAAGTTTGGATTATTGGTACGCCTAAGGTTTAGGAGGAGGACACTACTTACAAAGGAGGACACGTACACCAGTGTGTACGAACTATGTTTCGGCGTATCAGTACACCTAGGGTTTGATACAAGACACTGCTTGTAAGGAATAACTCATACACGAGTGTGCACGGACAATATTTCGGTGTATTGGTGTACCTAGGTTTAGGAGCAAGACACTTCTTGCAAAGGAGGACTCGTACACGAGTGTGTACAGATGGTATTTCGGTGCATTGGTACGCCCAGGATTAGGAGCAAGACGTTACTCACAAAAAGGGAATTTTCACACGAGTGTGTACAGATAGAGATTCGGCGTATTCGTACACCTAAGGTTTTAGAAACAAGACACTGCTTGCGACGGTGTACTCATACACAAGTGTGTACAAACAGAGTATCGGCGTATTGTACATCTGGTGTATAAGAAAAATGCTGCTTACAGAAGGGAATTCACACATAAGTGTGTACAGATAGAGGTTTCGCGTATTGGTACACTTGAGGTTTAGGAACAAGACACTGCTTGCAAAAGAAGGACTCATACACGAGTGTGTACGGATAGAGTTTTGGTGTATTGGTACGCCTAAGGTTAGGAGCACGATGTTGCTTGCAAAATAAGGATGCGTACACGAGTGTGTACGAATAAAGTTTCGGTGTATTGGTACGCCTAAGGTTTAGGAGCAAGACATTTCTTGCAAAATAAAGACTCGTACACGAGTGTGTACGGACAGAGTTTCGGCATATTGGTATGCCTAAGGTTAAGGAGGAAGACACTGCTTGCAAAAGAAAGACTCATACACGAGTGTGTACAAATAGAGTTTTGGTGTATTGGTATGCCTACGGTTTTGCTTGCAAAATAAGGACTCGCACACAAGTATGTATCGACAGAGTATCGGCATATTGGTACGCCTGAGGTTTATCGGCATCATATGATAAGCATTATGAATGGGTATATACGCATGGTATATAGACCAGACATTAATAGGATGATATGCCTAAAAATATAAAGACGTGAATGTCACCAAATGTATATGGCTATATAAAAGAAGGTTAGAGTGAATGCACACAAGTGTTGGTTACATGTATGTTGTCATAAAAGATGTATGTCACACAACTTATGATGGCTGCATAAAAGAGTTAGTTGTGTATGCATGGCACACATCACATGTTTTGCAAGAATGGGATGAAACGGATAAATCCTGCACATTGAGCAAAAATTTTAGCGCAGGCAAAAGAATGCATACCCTTCCAACCTTATTCCTCCATGATTGGTCAATTCAAAATCTGCCCTAGGAGTTGGGTCTCTTTGTTATCATCGAGGGATAAGAAAGTTGTCTCTCGAAAATGCAATTTTGGAGTTCCAGATACCCTTTTGGGAAATTGCTAAGGCTTTTTACATGAGTCATGGTCACGCCAAGGGTTAACATCAAGGTTCCCGCAGCAATACATACTCCTCACTTCTCCCCACTCAAGGGTTCGAGTAAAGGGGTTTGTACTAGGCTACGAGTGATGTACCATATCCGTGTCCCGGGAAGCTTTTGGTCCATCGGCTACACATCAACAGTACATCGAGGTGAATAAGGGATTTTTCGGGAACGTGTGTGCATAAGTGCCTGTGATATGATGCGAACAAAAGAGTGCAAGTTAGATAAGGTTAAGCTATTTCACATAAAAAATTTTCAATGTTTATTTATTGATTTTTATAAAAATCTCCACAACGGAGTCGCCACTGTGAGCTAATGATCCTTTTTTAAAGAGGTACGGGCCGCCGTGAGACCAAGTCGGAGGCTTTGAACATTTTAGAAAACTTGTTTAGAAAACATGGTTTTCAGTTTTTGGAAAATAAGGCAAAACAAAGGAACATTAGAATCTGATTCCTCGTGCCTTAAAGGTTGACAGGAGTCACCACCTGGCTCAGCTCTTACCGAGAAATTATGGTATAGCCAAGCTCGATAAGGATTCCTATACCTTTAAGATAGAAATTATGGTTCGGACAAATCACTTATTTCTATTTTAATATGAAATAGCATTTAACTACACCCAATTTGCACTTTTGTTATTTTATTCCCTATTCAATGTTCGACCTTAGATATTCACTATATGCTCATATGAAAAGCCATAAATAAATTCCGAAATTGATAAGTGAATTCAGGAAATGAAAATAAAATTATTACAACCAAATCAAATAAACTATCCTAGGCATACATTTGATAAAAATGGGATAGCGCTACAATTGCCTAGTTTACATAAACTGTTCTAAAAATTAAAAGCTAGCATTCATCTAACCTAACATACATCTACCCGCAAAACAGAAGTTGGTGATATAGATAAACATAAGCACATTGGACTCAGATCTGACAGAATGGGATATCTAGATAGCCCGGAGGCATGCATTTAGGGGATAATCGGGAAAACCCAGCAAGTTTACCCAATTAGACCTGGAAAACAATTTTATAAATGCCCTGTATTTTGGATCTAGAGAAAAATGATTTTGGAAAACAATTTTGCCAATTTATATTTTTTTTGTTCTTTAAGGCAATGTGAGTTGGTTATCCAGAGATTTATTGGAAACCTCTTTCATGCAGGTCTTGAAAAATACTTCAAAATTAAATCTAGGCCAATAAGGTGTATAAACACCCAAAATCAATTTTATAAAAAAAAAATGTATGCACAATGATAATAATGTAAATAAGTGCTATACTATGAAATGAATTTTTGGAACCACAAGGGGCTAAAAAATGAGTTAAATGTGGATTTCGGGATATAGATTTAACAATAAAAACAATTTTCTTTTTATGCTTTTAACACGTAGAAATTCATTTTAGGGTTTCTCCTTTTGAGTTTTATGATCCTTTGGGGGTCTATCATTTGATTGGACATTGGAAATTAGAGATTTTTGCCCCAGATACACAAAACTAAAATCACAGAAAATAGAGAAAATTTTGGCGTATGGCTCACAGGCCACGATGAGCCATGCGACTCAAGTCTTCCCTAATATGGGCCGTGCAGCCTAAAAGATAGTCCGTACGGCCCTGTTCGTAAAATTAAGCAAATTTTGTTTTCTTCGGTTTGGCAAAGCACAGATAAATCAGACAATGCAGGAATAGTAAGGTAGGATTTTATGACTTCTCAGAGATTACCTTTAACTTATTTATCTAGGTTTTCAGAAAATGATCCGAATCCGTCCCTCGAAGCTTTGAATCCAATTTAACTCATGAAAATGAACCGAAACTCAGAGAAAAACTAAAATGCAGTTGTAAATAGCTTCGAACTGAGGAGTTTTACGTATGGAAATGAGGTTCAGTGTTTGAAAGGGTTGAGTTTAGCTAAGGATTGGTGTTTGAAAGTTGATAATATAGAGATGAAGAGTTGAAGGCTTAAGGAAGAAAATTGGCTTTTTATTTGTAGAGAAAACTTGAAGCAGGTGCAGAGAAAGGGCCATAGTCCTAGGGATGTTGGTAAGTGTGATTTGTACCTTTAATCTCCTATAATCTTTCCTTTCTTCCATAATGACATCATGCCTTGAGAAATTATTTTTTATTCTGCAAGTGGGCCAATTTGGCCAATTGATTCCTTAAGATATGGGCCATAGGACCCATCTGCCTTCCAAATTGGGTCGTACGGCCTATGTTTTGGGCCGTAAGGCTCATCCTTGAATTACAGCTGTAGCCACTTTAAGCAGCTGTCTTCCACGACCTGACCCTTAAAATTTGAGCCATGCCTCCTTTTGAATTGGGCCGTACGGCCCATCCTGTAATGATGACAATCCCTTTTCTTGAACTTAGTAATTTTTGGTTCGTTTCAACGTGAGTTAGAGTTCGTTCTTTGCTTCTTGGGCTGATATTTCAAACAATTTTAGATAAAGGATAATCAAATATCATCATCATAGAGGTTAGACAAAAATCCATGCTCACAGTAGGCTCGGAGGGTGATTACCGAGCCTATGTCACCCGGTACTTATTGCCTGCTATCGGTACTCTGATATCGCCACCTCAGGTTTGTTCACGGCTTAACCCTCTTTCAAATAGAGCTATAGGACCTAAACAAGAGCCGTACAGCTCTTACTAAATTAGGGTTTAGGCCGCTTATCTCTTGGATGATTCTCGGGTTTGTTCTGAAGCTCATTCAGCTCCCATCTTTCATCCTTCAAATTGATCCATGTAGAAAACTTGATGCAAAGGATAACTAATTTATTTTTCATCATTGAGTTTGGAAAAGTCTGCACTCACACACAATTAATGAACCATTACAGCCTGCATTTCTCTAACTTTTCTTGACTCATTGGGCGGTAGGTTTTTGCTCACTTCGCTTGACATTCATCGTCTTTGAATAATTCTAGTTTGTGACTTCTTCCCTCATTTTGTTTTTCTTGCTCTTCTTTCTATCTTAGTGCTTGTCTTAGTTCGAGACACCCTTATGTTTATAGTTCCTTCCTTCTTCATGATTGTAACTATCCTAAGTAAGGTTATAGAAGGATGAATATAAGGATGGTGATGTAATCAAGAGAGGGAAGATTTGATTTTCTTATAAGAATTTAGGAAGAATGGCTATAGAGGTACACATGATTGTCTTTTCATTTCTCCATCTGCAAGTAAGCAGACTTATAAATATCCATGGCCTATGAAGATTATTCACCCTTGGCACATTTGCAAGTAATAAGAGATCTCGGGATTTTCTAAATAGAGATCCTTAGAAAAGGGATTAAATGAATTTTGGCCCAAAAAATAATTAGTATATGACTAATTATTCCTTTTAAAAATTAACTAGTAAAATACTAATTAATTTAGTAAAGAGATATATCCAGTTAAAAATAGCTACCACTAAAAATATAGGATTATTTTTCATAAATGGGAATAGACATTCCTGTTTCTCTTTGAACTTGGATGAACCTTTGATCGTTGAGGGGTTTTGTAAAAATATTAGCCACTTATTCTTCAGTGGGAGTAAACTGTAATTTTATATCCCCTTTCTGCATGTGATCCCTTGCAAAATGATGCTTAATATCTATACGTTTGGTATTTGAATGTTGAATATGATTTTTGGTTAGGTTAATTTCACTAGTATTATCACATCTTATAGGGATATGATCGTACTTCTACCCTAATCTTCTATTGTTGCTTTATCCATAAAATATCTACTATGCATTGACTCACAGATACATATTCAACTTTAATAGTCGAAGTTGCTATAGATGTTTGCTTTTTGCTTGGCCGTGAGACTAATGCTTGACCTAAGAATTGACAAGTATCGATGTGAGTACCAGGTTTTTCCGACCTCAATGATGATAGAATACAAAATGTTATATATACTTATTGTTCATTACGAGAGTCAATTCGAGAAGTGAAGATTTGGATTTAAATGAACTTGAAACTTGAAACTGAGAAGAATTTAAAGAATTAAGGTTCAACTAAAGACAACAACCACAAGGCCATTGGAAGAACCGCATAGCTATTGAGTCAACAGTCACACGACTGATGCCGTAACAGCTTAACGGTTGTTGATGCATCACCAGCAATCTTGCATGAGATGGATAGCTATTGAATTATAGGCTTGACGCCCTAATTCCTACCTAATTCCTTCTCATTACAGGATCATTTTGGATAAAGGGAGTTCTAGTGGTGATTTTTAACAAAAAGGAACACAATTAACATCAAAAAGAGAAAATTAAGCAAGTAAGCACAAGATAATTCTCAAAGCTTAAGAAACTCAAATTCAAGAATCAAAACCTCAAATTCATCAATTTAGTCACCAAACTCATCATTCAAACCAATCCTAAACCTCCAGAGACTTATTTGGCTAATGGAATTGGAGAATTGGAGTTGGATTTGGAGGAATTCAAAGTTTCGGTTTTAAAGTTAAGTTTAATTTAAATCCGGATTCAAGCTTCAAGAAGCGGTTTTCTATCAAATTGAACCCTAGAGAGACATCTAAAAGGTAATTCTGAGAGGCCTTAAAGCCTTTTACAACTTTCTAGGTTGATTTGTTGTGCATTTCATCATTTTATATTTTTGCTCTGTTTTTCTGCTTTTTGGTGAACTAAAGCCGTCCAGCTATTGCACTATAGTCTTACCGCTGTAGTTTATCTTTGAATCAATGATTTCAAATTTTTCAGTGATTTCTCTGTTGTATTTAAAACTAGACTCGTACGGATGTTTTAATAGCCGCACGACTATTGTTTCTACACCCGCCCGGTTGTAGTTTTAATTCCAGAATTTTGTTTTGAATATTTATTATTTTTGCATGTCATTTTGGCCTAGATTTATATTCTGTGTTTAATTTCTATATTAATTTCTATAAATCAGTTTAATGATAGAAACATAAGTGTCTTGAAAACTAGCCCATTTTGTATCGTATATATTAAACTGGACAAATTGATTTTCAAAAGAATTTCCAGTTCCATTAAACCGCATTTCAAAATGTTTTCCAGGTCAAATTGGGTAATTTATCAAATTTCTCGATTTTCCCTATTTCACATCTCTGCTACCTTGACTTCCAATTCTGAGTCTGTGTGAGTCCTACGTATATATATTTATCTATACTAACTTTGTTTTACAGGTAGATATATGTTAGGATATATGAATCTCTAGCCTTTCATTTTTAGAAAATTTTTATATAGATTAATTTGTACGCCGAATCCCTTTTATGCAATTGTATGCCCTAGGATAGTCATTTGATTGGTCTGTATATTTTAAATTCCCTGAATTTATTTACTCCTTCCTAAATTTATTTATCGCTTTCAGCATTTGTATATCGTGTGTGAGCATTGGCTAAATAAATCAAGATAAAATTAATCATAGAAAATATAAAAGGCATTGTTATAAACTGTTAAATATATTTTGAATCGAGAAGAAATAAGTGAGTTGTTCGAACCCGAATCTCTGATTATAGGTATAGCAATTTGTAGCTCGTCTCGGCTGTACTATAATTTTCCCGATTGAGCTGAGCCAGGTGGCAACTTTTGTCACTTTAGTGAGAGCATTCGAGTTTGTTTGTTTTCTCGCTATAAAGCCTCTTTTTCATCAAACCTTTTTATTAAAAATCTTTCAGGCCCGGTCGTGATGCCCATCTTTTTAAGGATCATCTGCTCACAGTGGCAACTCTACTGGGGATTTTAGTTCTTTATTTTCAAATATCAAAATTGACAAACACTGAAAATTTTTAATTCAAAATGTTTTAACACTTTATATTAATACCTTTTATTTGCATCTCACTTAGAAACACTTTGCACACACACTTTTGAGGTACGCTTTAAAACCCCAATGTGTTGTTGAAAATGTCAGCTAAGTTCCACCATTGAAATGATACATCACTCATAGCCTTATACAAACCCTTTCGTTTGTACCCTTGAAAGGAGAGAAGTGAGGAGTATATTCTGCTATGGGAACCTTGATGTGAACCCGAGACTTTTTGACTTGGCCTATATTAAGCAACCGTAGTTACTTCCCTTAGGAAACCAAAATACAAATTGCATTAACCTGTTGAGAGACAACCTTTGTTATCCCTAGTTGATGATAAAGAGAACCAACTTCTAGGAAAGATTTGTGTCGACTAAGCTTGGAGAATTAAGGTCGGAAGGGAGTACATATTTATACATGTTCTAATGTTTGTTCCATGTGTAGGAATTTTCATATATTGCATTTTCATAAACCATTTAGATTTGCATCCATTCGTGCATTTACATAATATCATTTCATCACAAAATCCCTAAACCACCAAATCCCTAAAATTCTCAAATCCCTAAACCCCAAAATCCCCAAATTCTCAATTCCCTAAATCATCAAATCCCCAAATTCTCAAATTGCTAAACCATAAAATCCTAAAATTCTCAAATCCCTAAACCACCAAATACCCAAATCCTCAAATCCCTAAACCACCAAATCGCCAAATCCTAAAATTGCCAAATCTCGAAATTTCTAAATCCTAAATTGCCAAAATCCTACATCGCTAAATCCCAAATCACTAAATTCCCAAATCGCCAATTTTCCAAATTCCCTAAATCACCAAATGCTTAAATCACCAAATCCCCAAATTGCCAAATTTCAAAAATCCCTAAATCCCCAAAATACATTGAAATGCTGCCCATTTATAGTTAAATTTACACTAATCTAAAGCCCTGTATAAGACCAGCTCTGTACATTAATTCAAAGCCATGTATAAGATAAGCTCTATACACTAATTGAAAACCCCGTATAAGACCAGCTCTATACATTTATCCGAAACCCTGTGTAAGACTAGCTCTATACATTTATCCAAAATCCAGTATAAGACCAGCTCTATACATTTATCCAAAACTCCATGTAAGACCAGCTCTATACACCAACCTAAAGCCTTTGTACAAGATTCACTCTATGCATTCATCATAAAACTCTGAATAAATTTATTTTGTTCATTTATCCAAAACCCTGTACATGATACTTTATCATGTATATTTAAACAATTTCATTTACTTAAAGCCCTATACATGGTACACTATAGCACATGTTTTCGACCAAATTTCATAAACATTTCAAGCCATTTCATATATATACGCATATATACATGCATTCATTCATTCATTTACTCAACCTTCCTCGCATCACCATCTCATTCATTCATCATGAACCACATTCCTAATGTTTCATATTGGATTTGAAACAAAATGTACGTGGAAAAGGAAATCGGGCAAGAGGTTAGAGAGAAAGAAAGTTCAATTAGGGAGTCCGTTAAGAAAGAAGCTGGATCGGAGTAGGAAGGAAGCTTAGTGTGCAAGGGTTGAGGAAGAATTAGTGACAGTTGAGACAAAAAGTGAAATAGAATCAGTTGAGGAAGTTGAGATGGCAAACTAGACACCGAATATTGCTGATATCCTAAAGGATTTCTTGAAGTCTGAGGATTTCCATGATATTTTGAAAGAAGAGATGCGGGCTATCGTGAAAGAAAGTGGCGGTGAAGGCAGTGTCACTAGACTTGGAAAGGAAAAGATGACTAAATTATCCCATTTCTGCTAGTGTAAAGAAGCTCCAAGAGATTGAAGCTGTATTGGAAAAGAAACTGAAGGCGAAATGTACAGAGCTAGATGAGGTAGTCTCCAAACTGAAGAAGGTTGCTAGTATTAGTTTGAAGTCTAACATAGGTGTGAATATGGATGCCATGATTAACAAAGGCATTGAAAGTTTCCTTATTAGGTTTCAAGTGCCCGAAGATTTCTTGTTATAAAGGTATCAGTTCTCTAGTAGCTCACGTGAATCTATATGCCCAAGTGATGTTGATAGCGGGTGCCACGAAGCAATAATTGATTAATTTCATTCCAACCACGCTTGAAGAAGGGGCATTGTCTTGGTACAGTTAATTGTCTGAAGATATATAGTCAGATTGGGAAGCTTTGTTAGTTGCTTTTATCAAATACTATAGTTTCAACACCGAGATTTAGGTGAAGTTGTATGATTTTGAGAGAATAAAGCAGAAACTGAATGAATCCTTTAATGAGTACTATCAAAGATGGATGAACAAGATGATTTTGCTGAAGAATAGCCCAGATGAAGATGAATCGATTCAGAAATTGATTGATGGAAGCAGAGATGTATATAGAAATAACATGAAGTTTCATACCTTTAGTGAGCTCAATGAGGTGTATAGCATGGCAATGAAAGTTGAAAGAGATGAAGAAGAAAAAGCCACAAGCCACGGAGGTGGTAGAAGTTCTGGGTTCAGTTTCGAGTATAGAACGACAACCACATTTTAGGTCAGGTAGTGGATTTGGTTCTAGTTCAACAAGTAAAGGGGGGTAGTCATCATAAGTGAAGCAAGTAGAGGTGGCTTCAGTGTCACATCAGCAGGGTAGTCAAGATAGAAATCTAAGAATTCATGGCATCTCTCCTTGGACTTTATCTTTGTCTAGGATTTTTGCTAAATGCAAAAATGGTGGTTTGTTGAATTCCTTAAAGCTGTTTGGAAAGCCAGTTGATGCAAATAGGGATAATTTCTGCACATACCATGTTGTTGTTGCTCACAAAACCAATAATTGCTATAAACTGAGAGATGCTATCCAGAAATTGATAGATGAAGGCAAATTGCAAGAAACTACAAAGCCCAGTACCAAAACTAATCCATTCCTTGAAAATCATGTCAAAATGGTACAGTCAGGGTTACCTTCTAATTTTGTCTTTGCTCAAATCTTACAAGCAAACCCTAGTGTTCAGTCTGTGGTAGTCAGTAAAGCTAAAACAGAATCAGATAGTAGGAAGTTAGTAGAATAGAAAAGTTGTAAAACCTGTTAGTCTAAACGAACTGGATTCAGAAGATGAACATGAAGAGTACGATGGAAGTGAATTAGTTACGACACTAGTTGTGGAGAAGCCGAAAGTTACTAAAGTTAGAAATGTGACAAGAAGTGGTAGGGTATATCAGCCAGTTATTCAACAGAAAGACAAAGCCCCAGTGACCAGATCAAGTAGTGTGTCACCTCTGAAGAAAGTTGATTAGGAAGACCTGGTTATTTCATAATTAAAGAAAACTTTAGCCCAAGCTAGTCTATGGCATTTTTTGTTAGTCTTAAAAGAACACAAGTAGAGTTGGTGAAGAAATTGTCTGAAATCGAATTTTCTCCAATGACATCTTCAGAAGCAATATGTTGCCTATTAGACAAGGTCAACTCTGGTCACCCTAATGTCTTCTCTACAAGAGATCTTCCATATAAAGGAAAAACCCACAACAAAAACATCTACGTGAAGGCTAACATAATGGACAAAATTATGTCGTGTGTAATGGTAGATGATGGCTCAGCTTTGAACATCTATCCGTTGAAAATGTTGTCGTATCTAGGCTTAAGTGATGAAGCTTTGAAGAAGTCCTTGACTGTGATTAGGGCTTATAATGACTAAAAAAGAATGATGATTGGCACTTTTGAGGCTGAGGTGGAAGTAGGACTGGTTAAGTCAATGGTTACTTTCACTGTAATTGATATTCTTGTCACTTTCTCCCTGCTATTGGGAAGGCCTTGGTTTCATCCATTAGGTGGAGTTCCTTCCATATTATATCAGAAGATAAAATTCCCTATAGGTGATAGGGTTGTGACTATTGAAGCAAATTCTTAGTGTGAGAATGGATTTTGCTCCAACCTCTAAAATGATAATTTCTGATTATCCTTTATCTGAAATTGTTCGAAGCAAGGCCGAGGACCAAAGAATGGACTGTAACTCATGTCAAAATGAACCAAAAATCAAATTAGGGTTTGTCATCATTTCAAGAAGGGCCGTTGTGAGCACGGGTTTTTTCCCAACCTTGGTGATGAAAGCCATTATTACCTTTTCCATGGATAAACATGAAGCGGATTCGGAGTGACCAGGATAATGTTAGAAATGTCTTGGATGACCTGAATATGCTTTACAACTCTTGGTATGGAACCTCGAAGAAGTTCGAGTGAGCACTTAAGAGAACCAAAGAGAAAAGTGAGAAAAAAAGGTGGGAATGTGAAACTAACTACTATAGCCGCGCGGCTGTAGTTTACACAACTACAGCTGCCCGGATATGGGCCACTACAGCCGCGCCCATTGTAATCATCAGATTTCCTTTTTTGTTGTAAATCAGCATTTAATCCAGATTTTATAACCAAAATAGGAGATATAAAAGGATTATGACCGGGATTAGGGTTAGACAAGAGACACTGAACGTACAGAATAGAGAGAATTGAAAGAAAACACAGCCACACTTAGAGTTCTTGAAAGAAAAAGATTGAAATTAAGTGTTTTAATCCAAAAATAATAAAAAAACCTTAATAAAATCTGTAGAAACAACCATAATTTTGGAGAGAACTAGTTTTTTAGGGGTGTTTCTAGACTGTAATCATTCATTCAATTTCATTCGGGGTTCCGCCCGGGCTTTGGAGATCGCACACGCTTTTGGGTTGTTCTTGATTGCAAGGCGTTTCTCGGCATTCGAATCCATCCCTTGTGGTCCAAAACACTAGAACACAGAGAAGGTATATTCTGAGAGGTCTTAAAAATCTTTTTTAATTCATTCTGGGTGCTATTTGTTGGTGTTTTTGAGTTTTTTGCGATTTTGGAAGCGATTCCGGTTACAGCTGCCCCACTTGATGATTACAGCCGCACGGTTGTAACCTACAACCGTGCTGCTGTAACCTACAGCGGTACGGCTATAGCTTATAGGGGCGCGGCTGTAATGCCCTACAACTGCACGGCGGTAATCTTTAGGGGGTAGAACCTCTAAATGCCCCAAATCGACCGATAATGCTTCCGGTTTCCAATTAAATGTGTTTTTCATGTTTATTATCGGACCAATTACATCCATGTATGCTTAGATTCCCGGTTTTCTGATTTTAATTGATGGATGTAATGATAAAGTTTGGCGATTTTGAGTTTTTAGGGATTTCTAGACTTGTTTTGATCCATTTCGGATCTGTTTTGTTGAAATTTGTGTGTTACTAGAAATCCCAGATTACCCGAAATCGATAAATTTGTAAAACGATTTTCTAAAATGAGAAAAGAAAACCAAAATGCAGTATGGGGCATTACAGCCGCCCGGCTGTAGTCCGAGAAACAGAATTACAGTTTTGCCCTTTTTGGCTTCTAACTTGTAATTTTGCCTCTCCTTCCCATTCAAAACGGATTTTTGGCGTGTTTACACTTTTTGGACCCTAGATGGATGTTTAATTTAGGCCCACCCACGAACGGGACCCCCGGGTCCCGGGATATCCGGCCCGCTAAAAGTTGGAAAATACGTGTAAATTGTTTTTTCATCTATAAGACCTACAGGGCATTTCAAATAACCGTTTTCCAGGTCTAACCGGGCCGACCAGTCATGTCGACCCGGTTACCCCCCTAAATGCATGACCTCGTTTCCTAAAATACCCCTATTATGTCCTATGTGAGTCCTTGGTGTGTTTTATTTACTTGTGCTAACTGTATTTGGATGCAACTTTTATTTTTCTTTATTTTTATTTTGAATGTATTTTATAGATTAAACCATGTATCTAGGCGATTGTACTTTTTAGATTTTTGTGTATTATAGGCGGTTGTAATGGTGAGGATGAAAGCTTTTTCTTTTTATGGGTTGTATACTTTGGCCTTTACTTTACTTTTCCCACACTTTTACTTTTCTGTACTTTATTTTGGTTTTTATATTTATGTCATATGTATGAGCATTGGTTAAAAAATGAAAGAAGATAAAATGAATAGAATTAAGTGGATGTTATATTATATTATAAAATAATAGTTGAAAATAAGTGAGGATTAGTAGATTTGTTGCCCGAACCCTGAATCTCTGAATTAGGTACCGCGTCTACACTTGGTAGGGTGCTATACCAGAATTTCCCGGATGAGCTGATCCGGGTGGCGACTCTGTATCTAATTTCGAAATTCAATTTTTGAGATATTTAAGTTTAAATTAGGATTTTCTAAAAACCTAATTTCTAAAATTCACACTTACAATTAAGCTTTCTACAAAAGGGTTTTTCCAATGAAATGAAAGGTTTTCTTAAAGAACATTAACCCGTTTTCAAACCACATCATCACATCTCAAAAAGAAAATCCCCTGTTCCCACCTCACCGCACATTCTGTAAAAAGGTCATCTGCTCATAGTGGCGACTCTGCTGGGGGTTAATGGTTTCTTTAAAAGGTTTTTCATAGAAACTTAAGGAACTTAGGTAACAATTGAAGTACATCCTCACTTGAAGTAAATTATTAATCCATAACACGATATCTCATCCACAACCGCATAGAATGACATTTTCTCTTCTTTAATCCCTCCAACACATGATTAAGCCTGGTTTATCTCCAAAGGTGACCTACCTCTTCCACTAGGATCGGAGGCATCCGAGGGGGTAAACCACTTATAGCCTTGTACGTACCCTTCGTTTGTACCCTTGAGTGGGGACAAGTGAGGAGTATATTTTCACTATAGGAACCTGTACGACCCTTGGCTTGACTCATACCTTTATGTAATGGCCTAACAACTTCCCCTTAGGGTTACCAAAACATATATTTGAAAATGGACATTGAGAGTGCATCTTTCGTATCCCCGGTTGATGTCATAGAGACCCAACACCTAGGAAGAATGCGAGACCAATCGAATGGAGGAATAATCCATTGATGTCTCCTGAGGAGGTGTGAATGGCAATTGGGAGTACAAAGAGTCAGCAACCTGATAGTCCCAAGGGGATCGCTTTCACTGATGATGACCTACCACCGGAAGGAACTAATCACAACCGAGCCTTGTACTTGAAAGTTGAAATGATGGACAGAACTTTACCTTGTGTAATGGTTGATGATGGGTCAGCACTGAATATCTGTCCTTTGAAAGTACTACCTAGCCTCCACCTATCTGAAGAAGCACTATCGCGATCTAACACAGTGATCCGGGCCTATGACGATTTGAAGTGTACTGTGATCGGTACTTTTGAGGCGGAGGTGTTAGTTGGGGAAGTTAGATCGACTGTGCTGTTCACCATCATCGATATTCCGGTGACATTTTCCTTGCTTTTGGGAAGACCTTGGTTCCATGCATTGGGAGGAGTGCCCTCAACTCTACATCAGAAAGTAAAGATTCCAATGGGAGGGAAGATCGTGACACTTGAGGCGGATGAATCTTCTGTGGTAGCTGCATTGAACTCATTTGAACAACCCTTGACTGGCTTTCAGATAGTAGAACACAAGGAGAAAGACCTGATGTTTTCTCCATGGATCCACAAAGTACTTTCAAAGGCAGAATTTTATCCTAGGAAAGGGGCTTGGAGTTTGTCAGCAAGGGGTTGCAAAATTTGATATCACTATGGGCCAATCACACCGGGGAGGTCTTGGTTACAAGGGTGCTAAAAAGAAGGAGATCCCTAAGACAAAGAAAGTCCATCTCTTGGACACTTTTGTTCGAGCAAGTGGTGGGTCATATGATGGTAAGCCGGAGCCAATGATGGTTGATGGGGAAATAGTCCCCGGGTTTGAGATCTTTGCTGATGTCATCGATTTCTCGAAGTATGGGGTCGGTTTGGTGGAAGAAATGCTTAAGCTTGAAGCTGTGAAAGAAATCAATACTCCTCCAATAACCTGAGTTGAAGTAGTGGCCCCCATCATTCCGGAGGAGCAATCAAAAGAAGATGCAGATCCCCTAGTAGATGCCATTACTAAGGCATTTTTTGCTTTGCTGAAGAAAGGATTAAAAGAGAGTCTTGTGAGAAAGGAAGCTGTTTCGGGACAGGCAGAGTTGGTAGAAAATGCTGTTGCTAAGCTCACCATGATGATGGCTAAAGGTAAAGCAAAGAAAGAAGAAGATGTTCTATCAGAGGCATAGAAAGAGATCCTCGAGGTTGACCTGAGTGACTTGTTGGAGGAAGGACCTGCTGATCCAGAAGACCTTGCTGCTAAAGACCCTCTGTATGTGGAAGAGGAAAATGATTTCTTTGTAAACTTATCTTATGTATTTGATGTGAACAATTCAGCCTATAAGGCGATGAATGAAATGAAATCTGACTTTGCTTATTTGTGTGATGGCTCTGTGCATACATGCAATCATTCATTCAATGTGTTCAGCATTCACGACACTGCATTACATGAAATTAATTTGGGTACAATTGAAAATCCTAAAATGGTATCTATTTCTAATGAACTCGCTCCTGAAGAAGAGAGAGAATTAACAAAGATACTCAAGAAACATGTGGGAGCGTTTGCCTAGTCTTACGACGATATGCCGGGGGTTGACAGAGGGATAGCAGAACACAAAATCCCAATATATCCCAAGTTCAGTGCAGTAAAGCAGAAGCTCAGGCGTCTACGTCCAGAATGGGCTCAGAAAGTCAAGGAAGAGGTAGCAAAGCAGATTAAGGCCAACTTCCTAGAGGTGGTAGAATATCCTGAATGGTTAGCCAATATAGTCCCAGTTGCTAAGATAGATGGAAGAGTCAGAGTTTGCATGGATTACCAGGATTTAGATAAGGCCTCCCCAAAGGATGATTTCCCACTCCCTCACATCGATGTCCTGATTGAAAATGCAGCAAGGGCAGTTATGTACTCGTTTATGGATGGCTTCTCTAGGTACAATAAGATCTTAATGGATGTTATTGATAAAGTCAAGATGGCCTTCATTACCAAGTGGGGGGTGTACTGCTATAGAGTAATGCCTTTCAGGTTGAAGAATGCTAGGGCAACTTATCAGAGGGCAGTTACGACGTTGCTACATGACATGATCCACAAGGAGGTCGAGGTATATGTTGATGATACGCTGGTGAAATCCATGACCCGGGAAGAGCACCCTGCTATCCTGGATAGATTCATGACCAGGATTGAAAAGTATAACTTGCAGCTCAATCTGAAGAAATGTGTATTTGGAGTTCCATCGGGCAAACTATTGGGGCACATTGTCAGTCAGAAAGGCATTGAGATGGACCCAGATAAGATTAAAGCTATCCGAGATATGCCAGCACCAAAAATAGAAAAGGAAGTTAGATCTTTCTTGGGGTCACTTCAATATGTCAGCAGATTCATTGCTAGATTGACTACTGTCTGTGAGCCTATTTTTAAGCTTCTTCGGAAAGAACAACTCGTCGTGTGGAATGACCAATGTCAGGTTGCATTCGATAGGATCAAAGAATACTTAATCAATCCACCAGTGCTAAAACCCCCAACTCTGGGAAAGCCTTTGACTCTGTGCTTAGCCATTGAAGAGACCTCCATAGGGGCAATGTTGGTTCAAGAACAAGATGATAAGAGGGAGCACACTATTTACTACCTCAGTAAGAAGCTGCTAGATTATGAAACTCGGTACACTGTGGTGGAAAAGACTTGCACTGCTATGGTTTAGCTGATGAAGAAACTGAGACACTATTTCCAATCCTATAAGATAAAAGCTGTGGTGAAAGTTGATCTGATGAAATACCTTTGCTCTGCCCCGTCTTTAACAGGGAAACTATCCCAATGGTTACTTTTGCTATCAGAATTCGACATTGAGTATGTGACGAAGAAGGTGATCAAAGGGAGAGCAGTGGCTGAATTCCTAGCCAATCAGCCGCTTGAATCTGATTATGTGGAAAACCTAGAGTTTTCGGATGAACAGTTGGCCATGGTGGAAGTAGAGGTCAGAAAATGGATCATGCACTTTGACAGAGCCTTAAACAAGAGAGGAGCAGGTCTCGGAGTAATTATTGTAACTCATGAGGGGGAGATAATTCCTTTGTCAAAGCGGCTAGAATTCTCGGTAACTAACAACGGTGCAAAATATGAAGCCTGTTTATTTGGCATTGATGCTCTTATCACACTAGGGGCAAATGATGTGACCATTGTTGGAGATTCGCTGTTGGTGATCCGTCAAGCCACCGGGGAATGGGAAATCAAAGAAGAATCACTTCACCCATACTTGGAGACTTTATGGGAAATGGTGAAAATATTCGGGCATATTGAATTTGGGCATGTGGCCAGAGATGATAATCAGATGGCCGATTCGTTAGCTACCTTGTCATCCATGTGGGAAGGACCTCAGAAGGCACCGATGCAGCCCTTGATCCTGGAGACTGCTAGAACACCATTCCATTGTTCTAGTGATGTCCTGACATTAGTTGCAGATGATAAGCCCTGGTACTAGGATATATCTAACTTTCTACAAAATGGCCAATATCCTGAAGAAGCTGATGCATCAGATAAGGCCACACTAAGGAGATTGGTAGCTCAGTTCAGATGGTTTGATGGACAACTTTTCAGAAGGACCGCTGATGGATTGTTGTTAAAGTGTCTGACGGAGGCAGAAGCCAAGAGGGATATGCAAGAAATGCATTCAGGGATTTGTGGTCCGCATATGAACGGTTTAGCTCTGGCAAAGAAGATCATGAGACAAGGGTACTTCTGGCTTACTATGCAAACAGATTGTGCAGAAGAAGTGAAAAAGTGCCACGAGTGCCAGATTTACGGGGATATCAGCCATCTTCCACCTATGGAGTTACAGAATCTCATGACTCCTTGGCCATTTTCTGTGTGGGGTATAGACATAATTGGTGAAGTCCGGCCTCCAGCATCGAATGGTCACAAATTCATTGTAGTGGCAGTGGATTATTTTTCCAAGTGGGTTGAAGCCGAGTCTTATGTCACAGTCACGACTAAGAACATGGCTAAATTTATAAAGAAGCACATCTTTGCGAGATACAGTATACCACATCACGTGGTGACCGATAACGGAGTGCAATTTCAAGGTGCCACAGCTGAATTATTCAAAGAATACAATGTAGAGCATCATAAGTCTTCACTTTATAGGCCACAAGCCAATGGAGCAGTGGAAGCGGCAAATAAGTCTATTAAGAAGATCTTATCCAAGACCACTTCAACCTACAGGGATTGGGCAGATAGATTACCTTATGCTCTATAGGGATACAGAACCAGTGTTAGAACTCCAACTGGGGAGACACCATATTCGCTGGTTTATGGGATGGAAGCAGTCCTTCCTATTGAAGTGGAATTGAAGTCACTAAGGACGGTCTTGGAAGCCCAATTGCCTGAAACAGAATGGATAAAGGTGAGGTTTAAACAACTGGCTATGGTCGACGAAAAGCACCTTAAGGCTCTAGATAATCTACAAATGTACCACTAAAGGATGGCTAGGGCCTATAACCGACAGGTTCGTCATCAGAAACAGCCTCTGAAAGCGGGAGATCTAGTGTTGAAACAGATGAGGCCAACTGACACAGATGCGAGGGGCAAATTCAAACCCAACTGGGAAGGGCCGTATGTGGTTAAGAAAGTACTCTCCAAAGGTGCAGTGAAGATTATGGACATGGATGGCAACGAGTTCACCAATCCGATTAATCAAGATCACCTCAACGCTACCATGTGTGTAAAAAAAAAACTGTTAAGTCAAAAACCAGCAAGGGTGGCTTAAGCAAAAATAAAGGCAACGAGAGTTAACTTATCGATCAGAAAACCTGTATAGGATGGTTGATAACAGGAATGAGTTCGTTCGAGATATGTACTAATTTTGGCATTTCTAATTGATACAATAATTAAATTTCATTAATGAAGTGCGTTTTGCTCAACATATTACATGAATGTTTGGAGTATGTTACATGATTCATTCGTCGAAACATCCAAATAAACAAAGCCATTTAGGTGCCTAAGTGTGCAAATTGTGAACATCATCCATTCAATCAAAAAAAAAAAAAAAAAAAAAAGAAGGGCCTGTTAAGTCGAAAACCAGCAAAGGCGATTTAAGCAAAAATTAAGGCAAAAAAAAGAAGAGGAAAATATATATAAATAATAGTAATGATAGTCAATACATGCATAATAATGAAAATCACTTTTCTTTCATGTTCTTCTTTTCTTGACAGGAAGTGATCTTACGGCCTCAGAAGGAACCAGCCAGTGGAAAGTCGCACGCTCACGCGCCTCGCGGGTCGGTAGGTCTTGGATCTCAGATAACCACTGCTTGTAACAATCATCTGTCTTTGTGGGAGCAAGAGAAGCATAGCTCAATGCCACATGGCGGGTATCCGTAGCATAGCGAAGTCTGATGTGATCTGGCCAAGAAGGAGTGTACTCCTCACAAGTAGTGACACAAGAGTGCTGGGGGATGTTCTATAGATGGCCATACTGTCAGCAAAGGCGACCCAGAGAATAGAATGTCACCCTGGTCAATCCCAACAACTGCATACCGTGTGCCCACATATCCACAATCACGTGGGTAATCTTCCACTAGGGGCACACCCACCTAATCCGGTCATCTGTCAGGCGAGATAACCAAGTACCCCACTCATCAGCAGACATGTCGATATAGGAGTCAATGGAGAAGCCTCTTTCCCTGAAGTTGGCCAGATGGTATTTCTTAAAATTCCCTTTTGGGATCTTAAGAATGGATAGCTTCTCCAACAACCAGATCTGCAGCATGATACGAAGCAAGGGTTAGAAGTTCGTTTGGTCCCTGGAATACACAGGCCAATGAGGAGATTTACCTGGAGTAGTATTGTGACAACCCTAACTTTTGCAAGCATGCAATGGCGGAAACATTACATAAAGTTTAGGTCATCATTTTCAAAACTTCCTTTTTATCTTTAAAATAACATAATCATAAATGAGTACTCGAAAATTTCCATTTCAAAAACAGTAATTTAACATAAATAGGTATTTCAAAAGGTAATATAACGGAGTAAAAAAAAAAAATAATAAATAAATAAATAAATCTTTGAACATCCATAACTACGAATAGATGATAAAATAACATGACGGAAACTCTCCACACAATCCCCGAGAACAGACATCAGGCATCTCCTATTCTGCACCGGCAAAATCTGAAAATATCAACAGCGCCACTTAGTGACGAGTAACTAATAAATCCCAAACATCAATTCAAAGTTCACATAGGAAGATGACAGATCATAAATTTCATATTACATTACTTAAGTATACTTCATCATGATTAATAGAAAGCAAATTTATCAATTTATACAAGCATGCATAATTCTCATAGTAACAATCATGTATCAGGGATCTTACCCTTATTTGTTAGCTGCATCACATACAACATATAAAGTTCAAGTTCAGCATATCACATAATTATCTATTTCAAATAATAGTACAAAACATTCCAAGTGGATAATCAATATCATCAAAATTCAGATTTCCAAGATAAGTCATGTACATACAAATACATACCAACATCCCAAATCAAAGTACTTCATCACAAACTTGACATCAACTCAATTATACCTTAACCTTTATTAATTTTGTGGTATACGCGTATAAATCATTTGTATTGACCTATACACCTATGTCCTTAGAGAGTTCGGCTCAGACGCTTCGGGGAACCACAACGGGACTTACCCCCTTATCAATAAGAAAAGAGTACCACGAAGGGATTTACCTCAGAGTGCCAACGAAGGGACTTACCTCACAGAGTGCCAACGAAGGGACTTACCTCAAAAATAAAATAAATTAGAGTACCACGAAGGGATTTACCTCTCTGAGTGCCAACGAAGGGACTTACCTCGAAACAAAGGGCGCTGTCCTAGTGTCAACCAATCAAACATGGAAAACACTTAGCCAAACTAACCAAGACACCAGAGTATATGCCACTACAAACACCAATTTAATTATCATAATTATATCAATATTCAAAAGGTGCCTTTAACATAGGACTTATCCCAACCAATTCAATAACCATAAGGTGCCATTAAAATAGGACTTACCCCAAAATATAATCTGATACATCAATAAACACATGGTGCCATAAAAAAAAATAGGACTTACCCCAAACTCGATTTCATAATTCCAACATGTATTAAATTTACCAAACCATATATGTAATTATTAGATTTCATGTCAAGAGTTCTAGCATAAATTCCTAGAATCAAATTATGCTTTGCACACATTAAAAAAATCAGTTCAAGGCCTAAGGTGAAAATTTCAGAATTCATAGTTCATGCCTCAACTTGCATATAATATTCCAGTAGGTTAGACTCAGAATTCAGCATGGCAATACAAAGGTAAATTTAGCCTTACATCTTAGGAACACACGCCAACTTAAATCATGCAATTCGGATTCCTATAGCAAAAGATATTAAGGAAACACTAAAAACATGCAATCTGTAAATTCACTTCAGATCACTGCACATAGTCTGACTTCAACAGACAAAACAGATGTGTTACTCACTGATTTAGCAAAAATAATATAAAGCAACATTGAACATCAGAATTTCAGGAATACATAGAATTTTGTTTCATGGCAAACGGAGCTACAGAGAGAAAATAAAGCCATAATCAACACAAACTGTACAAACTGAAATTCAGCAGTTCCAGGAAATCGGCACAGTGCACATAAGGCAGTTTCAACAGGGAATACGAGCACTTTACTCACAGAATTTGCCAAAATAGTATAAAACAACCTTGTACATTTATGTCTCAGGAAAACACAGAAAGTTGAATCATGCCAATCGGAGTTATATAACGAAAATAAAGCTAAAATTATCACAACCTGTACAATCTGAAATTCAGCAGTTCAAGAAAAATCGGCACAATGCACATAAGGCAGTTTCAATAGGGAATATGAGCACTTTACTCACGGAATTTTCCAAAATAATGTAAAACAACCTTGTACACCTATATCTCAGGAAAACACAGAAAGTTGAATTATGCCAATCGGAGTTATATAACGGAAGTTATGCCATAATTACCATAAACAGTCAATTCTGAAAATACAGCAGCTTACCAATTTCGACTCAATCACATGTATTTTCATATTTCTACCAATCTTTTAACCTAAAAGCAATTTCTTACACCAATATCATATACATTCATGTCTCAACAATAATTTCAGTAATAATACAACCTAGGATCAAATTCATCTACCATACATCCTATATAAATTTCGAACCGACATTTAGGGTTTAGTTGTTACCCTGTTTGCAGTGAAACCAACTGAGGCAATTAACTCGGAATGGAGAAGAATGAAGCAGAGTCTGAATGAATGAAAGTGAGGGAGAGAAAGTTAAGAATTTCGGCTGCACTAGAGCTCCACACAATGGAATGGCCGAAATTTTAACCCTAATAGAGATGAAGAGATTGCCTTGGAGTGAAACTTGGAAAGTGGAAGAGATTAAGGAGAGATTTTCTCCTTAGGTTAAGGATTCCTAATTTTTTTGAATTGGTCAACTGAAAAATGAGATATTTATCATGGATTTTCTGAATTCCAACCTTCCCAACACAAAAATAAAAAAGGCACAAAAAAAAAAAATAAATTTAAGCCAGGTAAGGTTCGAACTCTAGACCACTAGCTATTAGTCAGGACTATCTACCGCTAGGCCAAAGCCTACGAATTGCTATAAGCATACAAAACATCGGTTAAATGCAAAAATTCTCACTCATATGCACACATCACAACATAACTAAGTCAACTTATATCTGGGGCGTTACAATCCTCCCCACTAACAAAAAGTTTCGCCCTCGAAACTCAAGGACAAAAGAGTAAGCTAGGTTCTAACCTTGATTAGTTGCAAACAATTCCGGATATTTGGATCTCATGGTCTCTTCTAGCTCCCAAGTAGCCTCTTCAAACTTCTGGCTACGCCAAAGCACCTTTACCAAAGGCATCTCTTTTCTCCTGAGTTTGCGAACCTGACGGTCGAGGATCTGAACAGGCTTCTCCTCATATGTCAAATTGGGTTCCACCTCCACCGAATCCACAGCAATAACGTGAGAAGGGTCGCTCACATATCTTCGTAGCTGTGAAACATGGAATACATTATGAACTTTTGCCAATTCCGGTGGTAGAGCCAACCGATATGCAACTTCCCCAATCCTTTCAAGCACTTCATATGGACCAATATACTTGGGACTGAGCTTGCCTCTCTTGCCGAACCTCATCACTCCCTTCATAGGAGATACTTTCAGCAATACCTTGCTACCGACTTCGAAGGTAAGAGGTCTTCTCTTGAGATCTGCATAAGACTTCTGACGATCCTGGGCAGCCTTCATATTCGCCTGAATCACCTTCACCTTCTCAACTGTATCCCGAATCAATTCCGGACCCAACACCAATGTGTCACTAATGTCGTCCCAACATGTCGGACTACGACATTTCCTCCCATAGAGGGCTTCATACGGGGCCATACGGATACTAGCGTGATAGCTATTGTTATAGGAGAACTCTACCAAACTCAGACATTTCACCCAAGATTTCTGGAAGTCAAGAGCACATGACCGCAACATATCCTCTAAGGTTTGGATTGTCCTCTCCGTCTGTCCATCTGTAGCAGCATGAAAAGCTGTACTCAACTTCAACCTAGTGCCCAAAGCTTCTTGCAATGATGTCCAAAAATGTGACAAGAACCGTGGGTCACGATCTAACACAATCTCCCTAGGCACACCATGTAGCCTTATAATTTCACTCGCATATGCCTCAGCTAACTGCTCCATAGACCAGGTCTTTTTCATAGGAATAAACCGAGCCACCTTGGTCAAACGGTCTATAACAACCCACACTGTGTCTAAACCATTAGCAACCTTTGGTAAACCCGACACAAAGTCCATAGAAACCGAGTCAAACTTCCATGCTGGAATAGCCAAGGGCTGCAATAATCCCCCAGGCCTCTGATGCTCAATTTTCACCTTTTGACAAGTCAAGCACCGGGCCACAAACTCAGCTACCTCTTTCTTCATTCTAGGCCACCAAAACTGCATCTTCAAATCTTTGTACAATTTCGCACCTCCCGGATGCACAGAGTAGGGAGTGCAATGAGCTTCACTTAAGATCTGCTCTTTCAACATTGAATCATTAGGCACACACCATCGGCCTTTAAATTTCATACTCCCATCTGCAAGAATCTCGAAATCTACAGCATTACCCTGCTCCTTCGCTGCACGAATCTTCTGAAGTACAGGATCACTCAACTGCTTCTCTTCCAATTCTACAAACAATACTGGTTCCACACTGATTGCATTTAAACTCGGCCGAACCACTCCTCTCGGGACCACTTCAATTTCCAACTTGCTAAACTCCTTGCAAAGATCAATAGGAAGTCTTTTCATGAAGTTCACCGAATGGATGCTCTTTCTGCTCAATGCATCTGCGACTCTGTTTGCCTTTCCTTCTTTATACTCCAAGGTTAAGTCATAATCCTTGATAAGCTCTAACCAACGTCTCTGTTGCATGTTTAGTTCTTTCTGGGTGAAAATATATTTGAGGCTCTTATGATCGGTGTATATCTTGCACGGCACACCATACAAGTAATGGCGCCAAATTTTAAGAGCAAACACCACCGCAGCTAACTCCAAATCGTGAGTCGGGTAGTTCCTTTCATGAACCCTCAATTGCCTTGAAGCATAGGCAATCACTTTTCCCAACTGCATAAGTACACACCCAAGTCCGTACTTGGAAGCATCACTGAACACTTCATACTCTACTCCGTCAGTCGGCAATGCAAGAACTGGGGCTGAAGTAAGTCTCTCTTTTAATATCTGGAACGCTTCTTCACATTCTGCAGTCCATTGAAACCTACAGTCCTTCTTCATCAACTGAGTCAAAGGTCGTGCAATAATTGAAAAGTTGTGCACAAACCTTCTGTAGTATCCAGCAAGACTAAGAAAACTTCTTACTTCGGTCACATTAGTAGGACTGGACCATTCAAGAACGGCTTTAATCTTCGCCGGGTCCACCTTCACACCTTCTTTGGTAATCACATGGCCTAGAAAAGCCACCTCTCCAAGCCAAAACTCACACTTAGAGAACTTGGCGTACCACTTCTGCTCTCTTAATACTTTCAACACCATTTTGAGATGCTTAGCATGCTCCTCTTCATTCTTCGAATATACTAAGATATCATCAATGAATACCACAACACACACATCAAGGAGCTCGTGGAAGGTTCTGTTCATCTGATCCATAAACACTGCTGGTGCGTTAGTGAGACCGAAGGGCATTACTTCGAATTCATAGTGCCCATACCTTGTCCGGAAGGCAGTCTTCTGAATGTCGTCTTCTTTTACCGGAATCTGATGATAGCCGGATCTCAGATCGATCTTAGAGAACACACCTGCACCCTTCAATTGATCAAACAAATCTTCAATTCTTGGCAGGGGATATTTATTCTTGATGGTCACCTTATTCAACTCACGGTAGTCAATACATAATCGCATGCTTCCATCCTTCTTCTTGACAAAGAGTACCGGAGCACCCCAAGGTGACACGCTGGGTCTAATAAAACCCTTATCAACAAGTTCTTGCAACTGGGTCTTCAATTCTCGCATCTCCGAGGGAGCCATCCGATAAGGAGCTTTAGAGATTGGAGCTGACCCCGGAATTAGGTCGATGGCAAATTCTACATCCCTTCCTGGTGGAATCCCTGGCAGTTCATCAGGAAACACATCCGCATATTCTCGAACAATAGGAATATCCTCGATCTTCAGTTCTTCCGAGGTATCCTTTATTCTACACAGAAATACTTCTTCGCCTTTCATCGCCATCTTTTTCAATTTCATAGCCGAAACTACCTTCACTCTTGGTTTCATCTTAACATTTGAATAAGAAACCCTCTTCCCTTTACCGTCCTTCAGCACAATTTTCTCATCCCTACAATAGAACACCGCTTGATGCTGCTTCAGCCAGTCCATACCGAAGATAACATCAAATTCGGTCAATGGAAATTCCCTCAAATTCGCCTTCAATTCAACTCCCTCGATAACTACGGGAACTTCGGGGAAAACATGACAGCAAGCAACACTCTCCCCATTAGGGAGGGAAACCACAGAATTAATTGGAACAGATACAGATAAATTCAACTTCTGAGCAAAAGTAGTAGAAATACAGGATATAGACGCACCAGTGTCAAATAATACATAAGCAGGAAAAGATTTGACAAGGATGGTACCTGCAACGATGTCATTCCCTGCCTCGTCAACTTCGGACTCCATCATGTTATAGACTCTGTTGCGAACAGGGCCTCCTGAGCTAGAATCGGGCTTCTTACTTCCTGACTTCTTCGGGCAAGATTGAGAGTAGTGACCCTCTTCCTTACAAGTGTAGCATCGGACAGGCGTCCCATCACAGTTCTTCCCATAGTGCCACTCTTTCTTACACTTGAAGCACTTCTTCTCCCTAGTCTGAGCGGTACTAGCAGCTTCCTTTGCCGGAACATACTTGGGTTTCTTGGAAGTCGGATGAACATACGAGGTAGGCTGAGACCTCTTTAAGAACATGGTCCGCCTCACCGCTTCATCCTCCTGAACGGATGCATAAACTCCTAAAGCCACTTCATAGGCTCTCTGGAAAGTTGTTGCTCCAGAACATAGGACATGTGTCCTCACTTTGGGACTCATCCGCTTGATATAGAACTGCACCTTCTCCTCTTCAGTGGGGATGACTGAACCTGCAAATCTGGACAGTTCAGTAAATTTGTTGGTGTACTGCTGAACAGACATGCTTCCTTGAGTCAAGCATAGGAATTCCTCTCGTTTCTGCCACCTCAACTCACTTGGGTAGAAATGATTCTTCAACCTTTCAGTGAATTGTCCCCATCCAAACTCAGCCAATTCCAGGCACTCGGCCTTAACCATGCCCCACCAGTTATCAGCCTCGCCTTTCAAGTAGTAGGCTCCAATCACGACTTTCTCGGCGTTCGGACAGCCGGTCACATCAAAGAGTTTCTCTATCTCCCGGATCCATCCCTCAAGCACCACCGGGTCGGAAGATCCTTCATAAGTTGGGGGTCGGTGACGAGCAATGCGATCGAAGACAGTTTGGTTATTTGGATTTCTTTGAGCCATAGCGAGCACGGCATCTTCCAACAGCCGCATACGTCGCTGAGGAGAGTCATCGCGAACGGAATCTCTACGTGGAGGCATTCTAAAATTTTTGTTCTAGTTAGGTCTAAGCATATAATACATACAGCTAATAATAGAAAACAAGTAATCCAAAGCAATTAAACCCGTTCTACCTACCCATGCACCTCACACTATGTTCAAATCTCTATCCTAGGATTCTGAGTTTTGGTTCCAAGTGACTTATGCTACCAAAGCCTTGGAACCAACGCGGGCTCTGATACCAACTGTGACAACCCTAACTTTTGCAAGCATGCAATGGCGGAAACATTACATAAAGTTTAGGTCATCATTTTCAAAACTTCCTTTTTATCTTTAAAATAACATAATCATAAATGAGTACTCGAAAATTTCCATTTCAAAAACAGTAATTTAACATAAATAGGTATTTCAAAAGGTAATATAACGGAGTAAAAAAAAAATAATAAATAAATAAATAAATCTTTGAACATCCATAACTACGAATAGATGATAAAATAACATGACGGAAACTCTCCACACAATCCCCGAGAACAGACATCAGGCATCTCCTATTCTGCACCGGCAAAATCTGAAAATATCAACAGCGCCACTTAGTGACGAGTAACTAATAAATCCCAAACATCAATTCAAAGTTCACATAGGAAGATGACAGATCATAAATTTCATATTACATTACTTAAGTATACTTCATCATGATTAATAGAAAGCAAATTTATCAATTTATACAAGCATGCATAATTCTCATAGTAACAATCATGTATCAGGGATCTTACCCTTATTTGTTAGCTGCATCACATACAACATATAAAGTTCAAGTTCAGCATATCACATAATTATCTATTTCAAATAATAGTACAAAACATTCCAAGTGGATAATCAATATCATCAAAATTCAGATTTCCAAGATAAGTCATGTACATACAAATACATACCAACATCCCAAATCAAAGTACTTCATCACAAACTTGACATCAACTCAATTATACCTTAACCTTTATTAATTTTGTGGTATACGCGTATAAATCATTTGTATTGACCTATACACCTATGTCCTTAGAGAGTTCGGCTCAGACGCTTCGGGGAACCACAACGGGACTTACCCCCTTATCAATAAGAAAAGAGTACCACGAAGGGATTTACCTCAGAGTGCCAACGAAGGGACTTACCTCACAGAGTGCCAACGAAGGGACTTACCTCAAAAATAAAATAAATTAGAGTACCACGAAGGGATTTACCTCTCTGAGTGCCAACGAAGGGACTTACCTCGAAACAAAGGGCGCTGTCCTAGTGTCAACCAATCAAACATGGAAAACACTTAGCCAAACTAACCAAGACACCAGAGTATATGCCACTACAAACACCAATTTAATTATCATAATTATATCAATATTCAAAAGGTGCCTTTAACATAGGACTTATCCCAACCAATTCAATAACCATAAGGTGCCATTAAAATAGGACTTACCCCAAAACATAATCTGATACATCAATAAACACATGGTGCCATCAAAAAAAATAGGACTTACCCCAAACTCGATTTCATAATTCCAACATGTATTAAATTTACCAAACCATATATGTAATTATTAGATTTCATGTCAAGAGTTCTAGCATAAATTCCTAGAATCAAATTATGCTTTGCACACATTAAAAAAATCAGTTCAAGGCCTAAGGTGAAAATTTCAGAATTCATAGTTCATGCCTCAACTTGCATATAATATTCCAGTAGGTTAGACTCAGAATTCAGCATGGCAATACAAAGGTAAATTTAGCCTTACATCTTAGGAACACACGCCAACTTAAATCATGCAATTCGGATTCCTATAGCAAAAGATATTAAGGAAACACTAAAAACATGCAATCTGTAAATTCACTTCAGATCACTGCACATAGTCTGACTTCAACAGACAAAAAAGATGTGTTACTCACTGATTTAGCAAAAATAATATAAAGCAACATTGAACATCAGAATTTCAGGAATACATAGAATTTTGTTTCATGGCAAACGGAGCTACAGAGAGAAAATAAAGCCATAATCAACACAAACTGTACAAACTGAAATTCAGCAGTTCCAGGAAATCGGCACAGTGCACATAAGGCAGTTTCAACAGGGAATACGAGCACTTTACTCACAGAATTTGCCAAAATAGTATAAAACAACCTTGTACATTTATGTCTCAGGAAAACACAGAAAGTTGAATCATGCCAATCGGAGTTATATAACGAAAATAAAGCTAAAATTATCACAACCTGTACAATCTGAAATTCAGCAGTTCAAGAAAAATCGGCACAATGCACATAAGGCAGATTCAATAGGGAATATGAGCACTTTACTCACGGAATTTTCCAAAATAATGTAAAACAACCTTGTACACCTATATCTCAGGAAAACACAGAAAGTTGAATTATGCCAATCGGAGTTATATAACGGAAGTTATGCCATAATTACCATAAACAGTCAATTCTGAAAATACAGCAGCTTACCAATTTCGACTCAATCACATGTATTTTCATATTTCTACCAATCTTTTAACCTAAAAGCAATTTCTTACACCAATATCATATACATTCATGTCTCAACAATAATTTCAGTAATAATACAACCTAGGATCAAATTCATCTACCATACATCCTATATAAATTTCGAACCGACATTTAGGGTTTAGTTGTTACCCTGTTTGCAGTGAAACCAACTGAGGCAATTAACTCGGAATGGAGAAGAATGAAGCAGAGTCTGAATGAATGAAAGTGAGGGAGAGAAAGTTAAGAATTTCGGCTGCACTGGAGCTCCACGCAATGGAATGGCCGAAATTTTAACCCTAATAGAGATGAAGAGATTGCCTTGGAGTGAAACTTGGAAAGTGGAAGAGATTAAGGAGAGATTTTCTCCTTAGGTTAAGGATTCCTAATTTTTTTGAATTGGTCAACTGAAAAATGGGATATTTATCATGGATTTTCGGAATTCCAACCTTCCCAACACAAAAATAAAAAAGGCACAAAAAAAAAATAAATTTAAGCCAGGTAAGGTTCGAACTCTAGACCACTAGCTATTAGTCAGGACTATCTACCGCTAGGCCAAAGCCTACGAATTGCTATAAGCATACAAAACATCGGTTAAATGCAAAAATGCTCACTCATATGCACACATCACAACATAACTAAGTCAACTTATATCTGGGGCGTTACAAGTATAAGATAAGGGCCGATGTGGAGGACACCGCTTGTCTTAGATGTATGCAAATTGATCAGTGTCTCAGCAAGTGCAAAAGGAGCTGGAGATGCTCCCGCAGCCATCTGAGGGATAAGGGAGACAGCTCTGAAGGAGACAACCCCATCACTAGGACCACAGAAATACCGGGTCACCAGTAACAGACTAACCATACAAGCCCAGCTCATGTGGTCCCTAGGGGGATTGATGCATCACTCTAGTATAGAATCTGAGCTCAATCTGGGAGAAGGGGACCCAACAAAAAGTAGAGCTTCCACCTCGGGATTAGGAAGCCCAAACAAGCTCACCAATGAAGAAATGTTGCCAAAGGTGAACTCAGGAACGACAATGTCTACCCTTTTGTGACATGGGATATTCAGAATGGCACTAAATTCTTCATACAAGGGGTAGAGCTCTTGGTATGAGAAACGGAAAACATTATCCACCGGATCCCAGAAGCGACAACAGGCATTCAATAATTCAATGTTCGAGGGATGTTTGTAATAGGCCTTGATATTCCACAACCCGAAAGGCTTCAATTTGAGCCAATCGGAGTCTTGTAACGATTCTAGAAAATTGTAAAAGCCTGGATAAAAGGAAGCAAAAATTGAAAAAAGAAGAAAAAGAGTGAATTCTCAAAGATTAATTAAATAACATCCCATACTATGAAATATGCAGTTCATGATGTGCGTAAAAATCCAATACAAGAAAAACAAGAACAATGTGTATGAAAAACAGAGCACTCTATCTAGCTCTCATCCTATCCCTCTTCGTCCTCCTCCTTCTCAAACTCACTTTGATGCGTAGCAGCATAGGAATCGAAGTCCGCCCGCACTTGGGTCAGCTCAGCCTACAGCCTGGTTACGTCAGCCCTCATCCGGTCCGCCTCCTGGGCTGAAGCCAAGGCCCGAGCCTCAGAAGCAGTAGCCTGTCTGACCTAGTCTTGGAGCATATGGACTCGAGTCTGCAATCAATAACATAAATTAACATGCATACATACATACACACTCATGCATTGCATAAATTATAAAGATGGTGCTGGAAATGCAAAATGCTCACCGCCCAAACGGCGTGCTCCTGGACCATGAAGTCCCCCATGCCTATGTATTGGTAAGCTATGTCCTCCACCTCGGCCCGGGGAACCTAGAACATACCAGAAAGTCAAAAAAAAAAAAGAGCTTAAACTTACATGAGTGGTGTCCTCTGGAATGAATCTAGCCGGCTGCTTGCGGGAAACTGACCACGTCCTGTATGAATATCTGCCATCCAGCCCCATCATGTTGAAGCCGGTCCTAAGCTCGGTCATTAGATGACCCTCCACTACACCAGCAGCTCGGGAAGCTGAGGCTGCGGTGCTACCAGCATAAACAGGGTGGCTCCTATCCTGAATCAAGGCATCCCCACTAATCGTGGCTGCCTCTGCACTCCCGCCTGTCGGCCTCTCCGCTGAGTGGACCTGGTTCCCCTACGCCTCTTAACCTGTAAGCAGAAAGGCATTAAAAAAGAAGAAGAAGAAGAAGAAGAAGAAGAAGAAGTAAATACCCAACGAGTGGGAGGAGTCGCCGTGGCGTCACCCGCAACCGGCAGTAGACACTACTGGATATAGGACAGATAGTCCCCGTCGACAGGTCCAACACTATAACCCTCCCCGAATATGTCACGATCTACAACAGGATCAGCGAGGTGAAGCCAGAACAATGCATGCGGAAGCAGTGGAGGTACAGGTCGACCAGCTGGATTGTCTACATGCTCAGACAAAGTGAGGCGCTCGCCTAGATACCACTCCTGCGACATCGGGCACTCCAGAACAAACTGGCGAAAGTCAAATCGTGCAGATGTCTGCACGAGGAGGGAAATGGCACCTTGACCATGCCATGGATGGTGCCGGGTCTGTAGAAATACAACAAAAGAAATTCAACGCAGGTAAGTAAAAGTTAATTAAATTTTTCTATAATGAGTTTTGTTTACTTTCCCTCTGCCAGGAAGTATCAAGCAAGCTCTGCCTGACCTCCTCTAAGTCCCGGCCAATGCCTTGCCACCCCTGCATCTAGCAGCATAGAACGGTTGGCTGATCGTCATCCTAGACATCGCTCAGCTCCGGTGGCTCTAGGATGTGGTGCTCGAAGGCCCAAATCTGTAATTAACAAGAGTATTAAAAAAAAAGGAAAAGATAATACCAGAAGGCCGAACCAGAAGCAAAGGATCTCCCACTGCCTACCCCTGGCACATAAATCCAATCCGTAGAATAGCTGCCCTAGTGCAGCTCGAGCGCAATCCAGAGTAGGAAAGGCAGCCAGGTCCGCTAGAGTGGGGAGCAGAGTTATATTACAGGTACTCTTCCCGGTGGGAAATAATATGCAAGATAACAAGACGAGCACGTAGGCTCGAGCGCACCTCTCCATGTCCTCCTCTGATAGGTCTATACGAGCAGCCCAGTAAGCCTCCACCCATGAGCATAGAATCTTCCCCTTCTCAGGGGTGCAGCCAATCAGTCGGCCAATATAGTCATCCACAAGCTGCTGACTAGTCAGATAACAGTTGAATATGATCGGGGTCCCACCGAACCCGAATCTCGTGATCGCAGCAAAATCTGAAGGAGTGACGGTGAACTCCCTGATGGGCAGATGAAACATGTGGGTGGTGCAGACCCACCTCTCACATAGGGCCGTCAATACGGCATATGTGGTGTGCGGCATGCTCGTGGGCAGCGACAAAATGAAGGTCTCCAGACCCTGAGTCCTAACCCGGGCCCTCACAGGCTCGGGAAGGCGGTCCCACCAGACCCGTGGCAAGGAAAGGTTTCCGCTGCCAAAAATCCTATTCGCCTGCATTTTTGGGAAGTACAATACATATATATTCAATTTTTGCATAACAGTAACATAATAAACAATTAATTAAAAAAGTAAAATTTTAGGCATACTTTAGCTACAGTCGTACGACTGTAGTATGCTTCGCATGAGCGTAACTACAGTCGCACGACTGTACACCCTATAGTCGTACAACTGTTCATCATTAGCATGAACAATCGCATGACTGTTCATATCCCTGCAGGTAGATTTTGATTTTCGTTCAATTTTTCATGATTTCTAACTTGTTTTCCTTAGTTTTTTGTTCCTATTAACTACAGGGGATTCCTAGCATGCATTCTACTCAATCAATCAACCTAGAAAGCAGTAAATCATGCTAAATCAGATTCATGCATTCAAAGGAAAAAATGTTCAAAAAACTCAAAATCAAAGGTTAAATTTGAATACCAACCTGAGTGACAGAGAGATGGGAGTCCATCTCCAGCAAAATCGGGATCTCCATCCCGAGTCTAACCCTGAAGTGCTCCATGTATAGCGGATGGCTGTATCCGTTCGAAATACTCACGAAAGGGATATCGTTTGCATTGTTGGGCCTCTGAATCAAGTTGCTTGAGAGTTTCTTCACTTTCTTTCCCAATTTCTTCAACATTTTTGCGAGATTTTGGGGTAAGGGATCGCTTTTGAGAGAGAAAGGAGGTTAGAATTTCTAGAAATTTAAGAAGTGGGAAAAGAAGGAGCGGAAACCGCGCCTTTTATGCTTTCTGTCTGTGAAGTACAGTCGTATGACTGTACTTCATCTACAGTCGTACGACTGTACTCAAAATTTGAATACAGTCGAACGACTGTAGTGGAAAAAAGGGGGGAATTTTTTTAGTTTTCTTATTTATTCTCTAAACCTTACTTTTATCACCAAATTCTTAATCATTCCCTACGGGAAGTTATTTTAGTATTTTTGCAGGGTCAACCCAGCAGTGACTAATTTTTCTTACGACGGTCCTCCTCTTCCAAGGGGCACGAAACCCGAGAAAAATCATGAAGTATTCACTATAAGTACAATTCTTCAAAATTACGTTTTGACGCATCCCGGGTGCTAAGTCACATCAGATCATCACACCTTTATAAAGTCATAGTCCACCATGACTTTAAAAGGGAACCCAAAATTCAATTTCAGTTATGTGCACCAAGTTGCGCGTGACTATCACACTTCCCAAGCCTAGTCCACCGCAACTATAAAACAGAACCAGAATTCTCGTGTCAGTCCGTTGAGTGCGCCAAGTCGCACGCGGCTGTCATACCCTTGACCAATCTCAGTCCACCGCGACTTTAAAATGGAACCAGAATTCTGTGTCAGTTTGTTGAGTGCACCAATCGTACATGGCTGTCACACACTCCACATTTCCAAGTTCAGTCCTGTACGACTATAAAAGGCAACCAAAACACGTGTTCCCGTATTTATTGTTGATCGAAGGGGCAAAAATTTTGTTTCAAAACTATCGATCAAGGAATAAATACGTTCACCAAGCACACATTACATGCATTTTTTTGGCTCTGTATGGCAAGTCATACATGACCATTTGACTCTAAAAGTCATTTTATCTTGGCGTCATCCTTACACAAAAATCATCGTAAGGAACCGCCCGACTCCAAAAGTCGTATTTTTCTCGGTGTCATCCTCATGCAAAAGGCATATGGACCACCTGACTACCAAAGTCACCCGAAGTTCACACACGAGTCACACACTTGCATATCATCATGAATTTCATGTTCTTTGTCATGTACTTAAATCCGTTTCAAAATTCAGACTTTAGCTACACGAGGGGTAGCCTATGAACACGAAGTTTTTGCATTAAAAAAAAAGAGATCTGACCGTTGGAACCACGACTGTATTTACAGTCGTGGGGTTTTGGTTACAATCATACAACTGTAACATAAGTACAGTCGTATGACTGTATGGTCGGGGGCAGGTTGCAGAACCCATACCCCAAAGAATAAAAAATTGGTGGAAAATCTTGAGCATTTAATGCCTCAAGATTTTCCGGGAGAGAGAAGATAAAAGGAAGGCAGAAGTGATAGAAGGGGACTTTTGGCCATTTTTTCTGAGTTAGAGCAGATTTAGAGAGGGAAAAAGAAAGAAAAAGAGGGAAGAGAGAAAAGAGAAAAAACCTTACTTTCTTCTACCTTTTTCTTCCTGATTTCTTGGTGTTAATAATTAAAATGAATTAGAAACCTTAGGTTAATCTTCACACAAGAAATTTAACTCATCTCTGGACATAAACAAGATCAAAACCATAGCTTTTTGGAGGATTTTTGGACTTCATTTGCAACCTTGACATTTCAAAGAAAAGGAGCAAATTCACGTGGATTGGTGCGTAGCCAGGGGTCATTCTAGCCGTGGATCGGCGCCACAGAGGTAAACACACTTCAACTTAACTCATTTTCCAGCTTTCTGGGTGATTTAGTTGATTTTTGTGCATTTTTGTCCAAGTTTTTGCACTTCTATTTCTGGAAAATTAAGAACAGTCGTACAACTGTTCTTGTCACAAAAAACAGGGGCACGACTGTAATTGTAGTCGTGCCATTTGATATATAGTCGTACCATTGTTTTTTAACTTTCTCAGTTTAGTCCTTCGTTTTATGTTTTTTGGCAATTTCTGCCTCATGTAAGGGCTACAGTCGCACGACTGTAATTACAGTAGTATAACTGTAATCATGGTCGCACGACTGTAGTTCTCGGCCAGAAGCAGAAATCCCTAAAAATCCAAAAAATTCATAAAATCCCAAAAATTTCGAAAAAATCAGAAAATTCAAAAAAATTAGAAAAATCTTGAAAAATAAAAAATCATCAAAAATGAATTTTGGAGTATGCATTCACGACCCTAGATTTATTTTTCGGTGTTTTTTGCATTTAGAACAAAACCACGACGGAGACTCGTTTCTCCCGAAAACCGACCCACCTCACATGTGATAAATGTACGAAACCGAAAAAATGTCTTCAAAAACGATTTTCTCATGAAACCAAAAATACAGGGATGTTTCAAAATGATTTTCCAGGTCTAACCGGGCCGGTTGACCGAGCCAATCCGGTTACCCCCGATTGCATGATCCCGAATCCTTGAATTTCCAATTCTGTCCAACTTGAGTCCTATGTGTGGTGTGCTATATATATTTGTGCTAACCATTTGTTTTGCAGCTTCAATTTCTTTATTTTTCATTTTTAATGTATTTAATAGATTAAACCGTGTATATTAGGTGATTGTAAATTTTTTTAGATTCTCGTGTATTTTCGGTGCTTGTAAGCGAGGCGAGAGTTTTATTTTCCATTCAATTGGGTTGTAAACCTTTTAAATATTTATTTCCTTACTTTTATTTTTGTATTATTATGTATGCACGCCGCATGTATTATTTAATAAAATTTATCTTAGCAATTTAAAGTGTCGTAACTAGAACATTGGCTAACAATATTTAAATTAGACATGAAATAAGGGACTTGTCCGAACCTAGATCTCTGAAAAAGTGTGGCGGTTCCTGCTTTGGTTCAGCTACACTATAATTTCCCGGTTGAGCTGAGCCGGGTGGCAACTCCTATACTTTTTATCGAGATTTAGGTCTCGATTCTTTTACGAAACGATTAATTTTCCAAAAAATGAATTTCCAATCCAAAAAGCCCACGCGAGGGAGGGTCCGCCCGAAATTGAGGCACCCCTTCCGAAAGGGAGTCTCGTGTCCCATCAAAAACTCATCGTCCGCTCACACATACCTTCAATATTTAATTCCTTGTCAGTCAAGAAACACCTCATAAAACTCAAGCTTATATCAAAATGTGCTTGTCCTCCGCTACTGGCATAACAATCAGCCCCTACTCCTCCTTATCAAAACGCAGTTGCTGGTGTGTCCTTGTAACCTCCTCTGTTGCATCGTCGGCCATGGTGAAACTAGCAAGAGAAGAGAAAAGAACAAAAAAATAAGCAAGGGGACAAGGACGAAATAAGAAAGATGATGAGAATTAGTAAGAAAAATCAAAAGGAATAACTAAGTTCAATCAAGAATAACCAACGAAAAACCCAAATATTGGTAAAAGAATAAAACCCTAGGATAGGGTAAGGACCTCGCTACCAAGTAATTAGCTTATTTTTATTAAATGACATGATTCGATTTTTGAAGAATTTATTTTAATTAGAAAATAAATAAGTGACTTGCTTGACCTAGATCTCCAGAAGGTATAGTGGCCCTCACTTGGTTTCGACTGTACTTAAATTTCCCGGTAGAGCTAAACTAGGTGGCGAATCCTATACCTTTTTTGAGATTTTAGTCTTGAATCATTTAATGATATATATATTTCCAAAGCAAATTTCATACCTATCTTGTATTAACGGTTAAAACCACAATTCCTTGGTTTGCTTCGCAGTGTAAAAAAAGTCATCCACTCACACATGTGAAGCACCCGGAGGTTTATTCCAAGCCACCATCCTCTGCTCGATTATAAATCAAGCTAAGTTGAGGTTAGTAAACTAAGCTCGATCTTAGTTACTAACCTCGACTTAACTTGATCACCTTGAGCTTAGTTATTATTTTCCTATTTTTTATCTGTAAACTAATTCGATTGATGCAGAAAAGCCATTTTGCAAGTCAAATAGGTACAAATATGATTTTTTAGGGTTTTGAAAATAAGAAATAAAACAAATAAGGTTTTTACTTGACAAAAGAAAATCCTTCGCTTGAAGAAACTCCCTCGCTTTTAAAGAGAAGTCTTAGAGCTGGTAAAATAAGTTGTAAAGCATGGTTTTAATGCAAATGAAACAATGCAGTAGGACCGGCCACTCATGGACCTACCAACACAAAGTAAAATAAATAAAATAGTAAATGAAAACAAGTTTTGAAAGGAAATACAGATTTTGTCCAGAGAGTAAAAACTATAAAAGCATGGAAAATATTAAAGGATTAAGTCCCTGGATTTATTTTAGAAATCAAACCTTTTTATTGAAAATTAATATGTAGAGATAAGGGAAGGATTTGAATTGCTCTTTGTTTTATACCTAGGAACAGAGGCAAGAGCTTGATTCATAGTGAAGATAAAAGGGAGATTTTAAGGATTTGTGGGTTGATTTGGTGAAAAAAGTTGGTTTGTTGAGTGATTTAAGGAGAAAAGGTGGCATAAGGTGAATATATGATCATTTTGTAGAGAAAAGATGATGTGAGGATGATGAAAATGGAAATATGTGGAAAAGGACGATGTATGGATAATGAAAATGATGATGAAAACGATGAGCTTTAATAGTTTATGGAGAGATTTTAGGAGAAATTAGGGTTGGTAGAGAGCTTTTTAGGAGAGAGAATAATACTAAAAAGAGTAGTTTTGGGATAAACTAGCTCAATTCCTAAAAATTCCTCCCTTTACCTTGCATTATGGTGTTATTTATAGGCTAAAAAGGAGGTAAAGTGGTAAAAACTACACCCAGTCGAGCTTAGTATGGGAAAACTAAGCTCAATCTATCTTATTACCCATCCATTTTGATAGGTGCCATTTTCAATAAGATAAAACAAGAACTAAGCCTAGTCAAGCTTAGTGCAGGGGGACAATATGCTCGATCGAGCATAGTGTTTTCTTGGAGGTAAATTTTTGACAGCTCACAGAAATGGACAAGAATGAAGGGAAATTAAGCCTGGTCGAGCATAGGTGAGATTAGTCGAGCATAGGCAAGCTCGTTCGAGCATAGTTTACCTCAAGCTGCCCAAACTAATCACAGGGGGATTCAGCTAATCTCAAACTATACACTAAAGGGTCACACTAGGCTCAAGAGGCTTAATCGAGTTGAATTGTGAGTTTCAGGATTTCTAGGGTAGTTTAAGAGATGCATGCTCACATAGGCATAGGCATGCTTAAAGAGGCAAACTATGCATGAGAAAGGTTTATAAAGCTCAAACTATGCCCACGATGATTCCACTATGCCTAGGAGGCACAAAGAAGGTGATTGGCAGGTTTTAAGGTATTCCAAGGAGGAGCTGCCATTGCATGGAGAAGCTCTAAATTTGACACTTTTTCTATTGCCTCTGTAACTCCATCTTTTATTGATAAAAGGGATATTCATTCTATTGAAGGAAAAAACACATCAGAAAAATGAAAAGGAATTAATCCCCACACAAATCTAGGCTAAAGCCGGTACAAGATACTTAAAGGAAAGAAATCATTCCACAAAGGGCAAACAATTCCATGAAAGGAAAAACTAATTTAAAATACCTATAAACTATACTTTAAATGAAATAACAATTCCAATTAGAAATCCGTAGCTGTATAAACATAAATGCAGTACATTCCATAGCTATTAAATCATTCCAAATAAATAGACCTAACTCAATTTTAATGAAAACTTATAGATTTAGCAATCTATGATGCATCAATCGTGAATCATTTCTGTAAATTTCTTTCTGCATTTGCTAAACTTGAGCATAGGCCAATAGTAATCCATTTTACTTATTTAATTATGTTTTATTTATTTACATGCATGTATGTATGATCCAATCCCATTTTCACCCACCTATGCATCTAAGCCGTTATTCAAATGAATCTAATAACCAAAAGGAAATTACTAAGTCATTTAAAAGTGCTTCCCTCATTCAAAACCAACTCGAAGTGGGGATAGGCTAGTTGTAGACCATGCCCTCACTGGATGCACTGGAGTATCGTCATTTTGTATTGGGTTGGAGTATTGGTTACTCTGACACTTGGATGGAGGTTTTGACATAGCATGGGTAGTAGGATTCTCCTGGCCCTAAGCACATATGGGTAAGTGCAAACAAGCCCATCAAACCGAGAGTCCTTAGGTTAGGATTGGACGGCGTTCCTACCTAATAATTAGGGTATAGTTTTTCCAGGCCCTCGTCTGGCTATATCTTAATGAAGTATGGATCTAGCCCATGAGCCCAACAACTTAAGTTAATTAATAACCTGATTCATTATTAATTAAATATGGGAAACAAGTTAAGACCTTTATTAACACTCTTGTAATTTTTCTATGTAGTAATCTAATGGCAACAAACAATTCACTTTCACTGCGATCTATCTTGGGAAGGGACAAGCTTTCCAGCCCAAACTTCTTAGACTGGTCTAGGAACTTAAGGATAGTTCTAAGACAAGAGTCAAAGGAGTATGTACTGGAAAGGCCTATACCGGCTGCACCTACGGGACATAATCCACCAACTGTCCAGCTGGAGGAATGCGAGGTGCTTGTGAAGGATAACCGGGATGTGACATGCCTTATGTTGGCGTGTATGGTCCCTGAGTTGTAAAAGCAGTTCATGGACCATCAGGCCTATGCTATGATAACAACTCTCAATGAGATGTTTCAAGAGCAAGCTCGTCCGGAAAGGTACCTGACCAATAAGTCATTCCACTCTTGTAAGATAGGGCTGGGACATCTGTGAGCACACATGTGCTCAAGATGAAGGGCTATCTGGATACTTTAGCCCATCTTGGATCGCCTATCTCATAGGAGCTGGCGATGGACACAATTCTGGCATCCTTACCAGATTCTTATGATCAGTTCATCCTGAACTATAACATGCAAAGGATGAACTGTACTGTTAGTGAGCTACATGGGATGCTCAAGCTCACTGAGCAATCGATCAAGAAGACTCTACCAGTACTGCTGGTCAACAAGGGGAACCCTCCTCTTGCAAAGGGCAAGGCCAAGGAAAAGGCTAAGGCCAAGGCTAAGAAAGCCAAAGCCAAGAAGCCTAAGGCCCAGCCCAAGGCCAGTCCTGAGGATGTATGCTTCGGGTGCAAGCAGGTAGGTAATTGGAAGAGATCGTGTCCCAAACTGTTGGGAGAGCAAAGGAAGACCCAGGGCACGTCTTTGTCAGGTATATATGTCATCGACAACCTCAATGTTTCAACATCCTAGGTGTTGGATACTGGATGTGGTTCTCACATTTGTTGTAATGTGCAGGGACTTAAGAACAAGAGGTCACTAGGATCGGGGGAGGTGGACTTGCAGGTCGGTAATGGAGTAAGGGTTGCTGCCATAGAGATCGGCGAATAACACCTCATGATGCCTAGTGGATTGTTTTTAATATTGGAACATTGTTATTTTGTACCAACGATGTGTAGGAATATTATCTCTGTTTTAGTATTGGATATTTCTGGATTTCATTTTACTATTTCTAATGGTAGAATTGGTTTATCTAGAGAAAGTTTATTTTATAGAGAAGCTATATTAAATAATGGCCTATATATCCTGGATTTGAATGAAACCAATCATGTCTATAACATAAATAATAAAAGGGTTAAGCCTAACGTACTTAATCATGTCTACCTTTAGCATTGTCCTTTAGGCCATATAAACGAGAAGTGCATAGCTAGGCTTCACAGCTGGAATCCTAGGGTCATTTGACTTGGAGTCACTTGATATATGCGAGTCTTGTTTACGAGGTAAAATGATGAAAGGGCCTTTTAGCAAGAAAGCTAAAAAGGCTACTGGCTTATTAGACCTAATACATTTAGACGTATGTGGGCCAGTGAGCGCAGCTACCAGAGGTGGACATCTGTACTTGGACACGTTCATAGACGTTTCAGCAGATATGGCTATATCTATCTGATGAAACATAAGTTTGAGACCCTTGATAGGTTCAAGGAATGTAGGAACAAAGTACAGAACCAGCTAAGCAGAAATATCAAAGGCCTTCGGTCAGACCGAGGAGGCGAGTATATTAGCTTAGAGTTTGACTCATATTTGAGAGAGCATGGAATAGTTCCACAGCTCACTCCTCTAGGAACACCGCAATGGAATGGGGTGTCCAAATGGAGGAATAGGACCTTGTTGGACATGGTCAACTCAATGATGAGTCATGCCTCTCTCCCAATAAGCTTTTGGGGATATGCTCTTAAGACAACAGCTCTCATTTTGAATAATCCTCTGACTAAGGCAGTGGAAAAGACGCCATATGAGATATGGACGGGTAGGGAGCCTAATGTGTCTTTCCTGCAGACTTGGGGATGTGATGCACAAGTCAAGAAATTGATTGGGGGCAAACTAGAATCCAAAACCAACAAATGCCTATTTATGGGCTACCCTAGGGAAACCAAAGGGTATTACTTCTACAACCCCACCGAGAACAAGGTGTTTGTGCCACGAAAGGGGGTCTTTCTAGAAAAGGATTTCATTTCCGATAAAGACAGTGGGAGCAATGTTGAACTCAGGGAAGTTCAAAGCTCACAAACTCCTGAAGAGGATAACTCAGGGACCAGGGTGGAGCTTCCATAGGAGGAAGCGCCGACCCAAGTCACACAAGGACCTAGAAGGTCTAGTAGGGATAGTCGAGAACTAGAGAGATATCGGTTTCTCATTTCCGATGATCACACTCTTCTCTTCTTCGACGAGGAAGAGCCCAAAACCTACCAGGAGGCTATAGCTAGCCCACAGTTTGCCAACTAGCGTAAGGCCATGGAGGCGGAGATGCAATCTATGTATGATAATCAAGTTTGGAACATCGTTGATCCACCTTGGAGTGCCAAGGTAATAGGTTACAAGTGGTGCTACAAGCTAAAGGCCGACAACACCTTCAAGGGGCGCCTGGTTGCGAAAGGTTTTAGACAAGTCCATGGAATAGACTATGATGAAACTTTCTCTTTAGTTGCTATGCTCAAATCCATAAGGATCCTGCTGGCCATAGCAGCTTGGTATGACTATAAGGTCTGGCAGATGAATGTCAAAACCGATTTCCTTAACAACAAGCTACTCGAGGATGTGTACATGACACAACCTGAGGGTTTTGTTGATCCAGAGTATCCTGGGAGGGTATGCAAGCTTCAAAGGTTTATTTATGGATTGAAGCATGTATTCTGAAGTTGGAATCTTAGATTCAATGAAGCCATAAAGGAATATAGCTTCATACTGAATCAAGATGAGCCTTATGTGTATAAAAGGATTAATGGGAGCATTGTCACCTTCCTGGTATTATATGTGGATGATATCCTTCTTATTGGAAGTGACATACCAACACTACAAGGTGTAAAGTAGTGGTTGTGTAAGTGCTTCGCAATGAAGGACTTAGGCGAGGTTGAGACAATCCTAGGGATCAGGATCTACAGGGATAGATCCAATCGGCTTCTAGTCAGGCCATGTACATAGACAAGGTTTTGAAAAGATTTAGCATGGATCAGGCCAAGAAAGGTTTCTTGTCAATGAGTTATGGGCTGAAACTTAATAAGAAGAATTGTCCCAAGACAAGGGAGGACAGGGAGAACATGAAGTTGGTCCCATATGCCTCAGCTATAGGATCAATCATGTACTGCATGCTATGTACAAGACCTGAGTCGCCTTTGCACTGAGTATGACGAGCTGATACCAGTAAGATCCTAGTGAGGATCACTGGAAGGCTGTCAAAGCAATCATGAAGTACCTTAATCAAACTAAAGCAATCTTGAAGTACCTTAATCGAACTAAGGATAGCTTCTTAGTGTATGTAGGTTAGGAAGAGCTGTCAATTACTAGGTACACTGATGTAAGCTTCCAAATCGACTAGGATGAGTACCAATCATAGTCTGGGTACGTGTTTATGTTGAATGGTGGTGCTGTAAGCTGGAAAAGCTCCAAGCAACCGACCATCATGGACTTTACTACAAAAGTTGTACATTGCCACGTGTGATGCAGCTAAGGAAGATGTGTGGATAAAGAAGTTTATCACTGAATTGGGAGTAATGCCAACTATCCAGGATCTAGTTGATATCTTCTGTGACAACAATGGGGCTGTTGCACAAGCTAAGGAGCCTCAATCACAAATGAACACAAAGCACATGCTCATGAAGTTTCACCACATACGAGAAATCACCAAGAGGGGTGACATTTCGTTACACAGAGTGGAAACCAAGGACAATGTCACTGATCCTTTGACCAAGGAGCTGGCTCAGCCCAAGCATGAGGGTCATACTAGATCTATAGGGATTAGGCCCATGCCTAGTTCGAACTAGTGCAAGTGGGAGTTGTTGGATGTGCCCTAGTCCTGAGGCATTGGTCATTGTATTTGTATTGTACATTTATTGGATTCATGTATTATACAGTTTTGTGTCATTAAATAAAGGTAATCAATCTATTTATTATATTTCTTGTGCTATGTTTTAAATAGAGTATCCAATGGACATATCCATATCCATGTTGACAAGTGTCATACACTTGGCAGAAAGACCATGGATAGGGACAACGATATGACCATAAAGAGATCCATAGACTATTCCAATCATGGGAATGAATGGAACCAGAGACTATCATTAGCTTGGTTGTATGGCGGTGTCTTACTGACCATTGGACATGGGATGTCAACCAAGTTCATGGGTACATGCAAAAAGGGGCATGGTACTGGATAGATCCACTAAACAAGAAATCCATATGGTAAAGTATCACAAGTAATTCTCATGTAGTACTTGTATAGATCCTTTGACCTGACCATATGATGGTGCTGCATGTGAAGTGGCATACTTTGGTGTACATCTAAAGGGCCTGTAATATGGTGCAACTATGGGTACATTCGGGTGTGTCAATGAACATGGCAGTGCCATGGATATGCAGAAGGGAATGTCACTCAGTAGTCCACTGAGAAGATATCACCGGCCTCTTAATGAATGCAACTGATAAGAGTGTGGCTGCACCCAAACAAGTTGGAACTTGTTTATGAGCATCAGTTCATTCAGAATCAAGTAAATGTCCGGACACAAAAGAGGGTGATCAATCCATGCCTCTGTGTTGGACACCGATATCAATGACATGGGATGTACAAGTTTAAACTATAGGGTTATGATTTCAGTTGGACTGCTATCTCCATCTTAATTAAGGGCTGCAGTGGCTTGCTAGAGCCTGTTTGTAGTCTGTGGGCCAAAGGCCCACTACCAACATAAAGATGGGCCCACAGGATCATACACATTGAACGTCTGAACTCAGACTTAAGGGATCAATCATATACTTGGACTATACGCACCGGAGAGAGAGGATTGTATTAATCATATTATACATATCAATTGGATTGATCAAAATAATATAATTAATATTTGTATTGGTCATCTCATAATTAATTCAATGAATTAATTTATGAGACCATTTCCTAGGTGAAAATATTTTAATTGTATAGGTTTACATGTGTTTTATTTTATGAAAGTCTAATTTAATCTCTTGGTCAAGTTAATTGGTCAAATTGATTTTAATTAAATATATGTAATATATTATATGGTATAATATATTGACATATATGTTGGATTAAAATTATATTTGAAATTAAATTGGACTTAGAGAATTAAATCGGATTTAGGCTCAGAAGAATAGAAAAGCCCACATGAAATAAAAGAGAAATTGGGCTCGAAATTCCTATAGGAATTTCAGCCTACTAGGTTAAATAACCTAGCATATTTCGACCAACCTAAGGGTTTTTTTGACAAAAATTCCCGCGCCAAAAATCTCTCCTTCGATCGATACCCTCACTAGCATGGGTCATGTTCTATAGCCGTTCGTGTATTGGAAAGTGGAGGAAGTCGGATTCAATTTCTGCAGCCATCTGTTGTAGAGATTTTCTGGTGAGAATCTCTATTTATTTAATTTTGTTTTGTTGTTTTCAATTTCCATACCAATTGCTCCTGGGCATGGATTTGAGGAAATCATTGCATTCTACCGCTTTTATCGGGTGATTTCCAGTGACAAATCCCAACAAGTTCCAAGTATTGGTACATTTGGGTGTGCTAGTGAGCATGGCAAGACTATGAACATATAGAAGGGAATGTTACTCAGTAGTCCACTGAGCAGATATCACCGGCCACTAAATGAATGCAACTAATAAGAGTATGGCAACACCCAAACAAGTTCGAACTTGTTTGTGAGCATCAGTTCATTCAGAATCAAGTTAATGTTCGGACACAAAAGAGGGTGATTATTCCATGTCTCTGTGTTGGACACCGATATCAATGACATGGGATATATAAGTTTAAACTACAGAGTTTTGATTTTAGTTGGACTACTATCTCCGTCTTAATTGGGGATTGTAGTGGTTTACTAGAGCCAACCTACAGTTTATAGACCATAGGCCCACTGCCAACATAAAGACGGGCCCACAGGATCGTATACATTGAACGTTTGAGCTTGAACTTAACGGATCAACCGTATACTTGGAGTATACCAACTGGAAAGAGAGGAATCTATTGATTATATTATATTGATCAATTGGATTGATCAAAAGAATATAATTAATATTGTATTAGGTTTCTTATAATTAATTCAAATGAATTAATTTAAGACATTATTTCCTAGGTGGAAATATTTCACATGTATAGGTTTACATGTATTTAATTTTATGAAGAGTCTAATTTTAATTTATAGGTTGAATTAATTGGTCAAATTAATTTTCATTTGAAATAGCATGTAATATATTATATAGTATAATATATTCACATACATGAAAGATTAAAATTAAATTTGCAATTAAAACTAGACCTAAACAATTAATTTTGGACTTACTCTTTAGCAAGGAAAAAGCCCATATAAAATTGAAACCCTAAAACCTAAATTCGTATGGAAGGAATTCTACCAAAGGGGATTACAATACTGCTGGAATTTTCGGCCAGCAATAAGAAAATAAGCAGAAAATTTCAGCCACAAAATTCCCTCTCTTCTGACTATCCAACGCCATCATGGGTTTTCGCTCTGAAGCCGTTCGTGTACGGGATTATGGAGGAGATCAATTTTGGTTTCCGCAGCCATCTCTGAAAGACATATTCCTGGTGAGAATCTAATTTTCTCATACCAATTTTGTTGTTTTGATTTCAACATCAATTGCTCCTTGGTCACGGATTTGAGAAAACGATTCGAGCTTCCACTTTATTCGGATGTTTTGCGATGAAAAATCCCTACACCTTTGTCATCTTGTCTCTTAAACAAGATTTGCATGTGTCATAATACTAGATGTCAAATGACCCTAGCAATCCACTGGAGTGAAGCTTAGCTATGTGCTTCTCATTTATGTGGCCAAGTCGACAATGCCAGATGTAAGTAGGATTAATTTCATTTTGTTTAATCCTTTTAGGATTTATGTTATAGATTGAACTTTCACGTTTTACATCAAGGATATATAAACCATTTTCTAGAAATGTTGTTCTATAAATAATATTGCCATATTGTATAGAAATTATACCATGTCCAATATTGAAAATGAAACCAGAAATATCCAATAAAGAAACAGAAATAATATTCATCCACATCACAGGTACAAAATAACATTTTCTTAATTCTAAAACAAGTCCACTAGGCATCTCTAAGAAGTAATCTCTGATCTCTATGGCCTAAACCTGAGCACCATTGCCAACTCAAAGATCCACTTCTTCGAATCCTAGCAATTTCCTATTTCTTAGTCCTTACACATTTGAACAAATGTGAGAACCGCATCAAGTGTCTAAAACCCAAGATGTAGAAATAGCTAGATTAATCTTAACAACATAAATACCTGAAGCAGCAGACTTGGTCTTCATTTGCTCCCTTAGCTTTGGACACGAGCTTTTCCAGTGCCCTTTCTGATGACACTCATGGCAGACATCTTCAGGAGAAGCGACCCTTGTTTTAGGGCAAGCCGCCACCTTCTTGCCCTTAGCCTTAGCCTTAGATTTGGCCTTTCCCTTAGCAATGGGCGTATTGTGCTTGTTCACCAGTAGAACTTTAGGAGCCTTCTTAAGAACTGCTCAGCAAGCTTGAGCATGCCATGCAGCTTAACAACCAATTTATCAAGACCCTGCATGTGGTAGTTCATGATAAATTGGTTATAAGACTCAGGAAGTGATACGAGAATAATGTCTGTTGCCAAGTCTTGCAGAACTAATAAGCCGAGGTGGGAAAGTGTATCAATATACCCCTTCAACTTTAGCATATGAGTGTTAACAGAAGTCCCGACTGCCATTGCAGTCGTGCGAAGTGCCTTGGTTGTTAGGTATCGTTCCTAACGAGCCTGATCTTGGAACATCTTTTTAAGCTGATACATCATGTCATAAGCATGCTGCTCTATAAATTGCTTCTGAAGATCAGAAGCCATAGTACCCAACATAAGGCATGAGACATCACGGTCATCCCTCACGTGCTAGTCGTACTTCTCCACCATCGCTGTGGTAACACCTTGACCTCCGGGAGGGCCAGCTAGTAAAGGTGCATTCAGTACATACTCTTTGGATTCTTATTTAAGAACTATTTGCAAGTTCCTAGCCCAACCCAGGAAGTTATTCCTTGAAAGCTTCTCCTTCTCCAGGAGTGACCTAAGTGAGAGTGAGTTGTTGTTTGTTGCAGCCATTTTAAATTGCCAATCTGAAACGGGAATAATCTACATGGAAGAAACCATTGCTTGAGTTAGAAATAAAGGACTTTTAAACCAATTTCAAATTAATAATCAAATTTTAATTTGTTCGTTGGTTATGTTAATTGGGTAACTTGACCAAGATCCATAACTCGTCAATGATTGGTCGAACTAGGGCTCGCTAACCAACCACTGATTTGTTTAGCAAGACAACCTATCCAATCCTTCCATGAAGGACTCTTGGTTTGATGGGCTTATTGACACTTTACCCGTATGTGCTTAGGGCCCGCTCTACGCTAATGCTATCCATGTTGAGTCAAATCACCATTCACGTGTTAACCATACCAAGTATCCTGACCCTCGATGGCCCACCAAATACTACAATGTACCCAGCTAGGGCATGGCGCACACCACAGCATCAATGGGAGGAAGAGGTGGGAATGTGGGAAGCACTTTTAAACGACTCAATATTTTAATTCTCCATATTAAAATTAAGTGATACGGCTTAGCATGCATAATCACGGGTTATAATCTAGTGATCCATACATCCAAATTATATGACAAATGCAATAGCGTACTTAATTTAAAATAATGAGATTCTATGGGCCTTAATTACAACCTAATGAAAAACTACATGTCCTATCTAATTCTTCATAGACTAGACTGTAATCCTTATTGGGCTCCCACCATAGGCTTGCTCCATCTGGGCCTTCCTTCATACTTGATGCAATTACAATAATTTCATTTATAATAAAATCTATTCTAAAATTGCATCAAAATAAAAGAAATGGCATGCAAGCCAAATTTCCCAAAAATTAATTACAACCGATAATAATATAGGGCCCATAGAACTCAACACAACATTTCAAACAAAGTATTTGTCGTGCACATATATACCAATATGATGCATGATCATGGCATTCCAAATTACAAATATGAATGTTAAGCCGAGTTACTTAGGATGAAATCGCCAATTTCAACAAATGTGACTAAAGCCATAAAGGCTCAATGGATTACATCCATTAATGCAAAATTAACAATTTTGCTCCCACTGGAATTTGGGTTGTCAAAAATTTAAAATTTAGCTCTCCCAATTTTAACCGGTGCCACGGTTATTTAATATGCAAAACAATTAAATTAAATATGCATGCAAACATAATAATCAATTTAAATACAAATTAATTCAAAATAAAACATTTAATTTAATTTGCATTACGGGCCCGGGTAAAATAAAAAACCTGCAAAATCCAAAACCGGACCTGAACTCTACGCGACGGTGCTGCCGCGCGGCAGTAGTAGCAGCCTACTATGGGGAGAAGGGAATCGCAATTTTGTGATTCCCTTCTCGCACAATAATTTTTTTTTAACCAAAAACCAGCAGCCACAACAGTATACAGCAGTAATAAAAAAAATATAGCAGCAAAATATAAATAGCAGTAATAAAAAAAAATATAGCAGCAAAATATAAATAGCAGTAGAAAAAAAAAGGATAAAACCAATCGAGAAAAATTATCAAAAACCGGAAAACCATTTTTGAAACCTATTCTTTCTTCAAGAACACTTTTAAGAATGGATTCCAATCAATGTAATGGACAAAACCTAGGCTCTGATACCACTTGGGATTTGTCATCGAAAAAATAACATGGCTTAACATAATTACACCGTTTAAAATTTCCTAGAATCCACCTATCGTGTCCGATTACTATTGATTAGAATAAAAATAAATTTGAATCAAGAGAAATTAAACTCACCGGATTCATCTCTTCTAGAGACTGCTGCAAAATCAATTGTTTAAGTGATCTCGAAAGTCTGATGCACGACCAACTATCAAGCAAGAACCGGTGGCAGCCAAAGAAACGAAGAAAACGGAAGATTTAAGCACAAAAAATCGGCTAAGGGGCTGTTTTGGGGGCCGAAATTTTCAGCCTTGATAATAAGGTTAGGGCTATTTTTTCCACCTTAAGTGTGCCTTATATTCTCATTCTATAGGTTAATTAAATCCAAGCCCACTAGGATTTGGATTACATAAATAAACTTTATATTACAAGTTTATACTATGTAATTTAATTCCATTTGGCTAAATTTAATTATCTCTAAATAAAATTAAATCATACTTAAGTAAATACAATATATGTATTTAATTTTCCTTCTTAGGAAAATAATTTAATTAATTGTTTAGTTTATGTGATTCAATTAATTGATTGATTAATTAATTACATTATGTAAACTTATTAATTAAATTAAATCAATCCGATGTTAAGTAATTACCTTGACACCAAATGCTAATTAATTAATTAATGCATTCCTTCCAATGTACATTGCATGTACAAGTTCTATAAGTTCCGGCTCAGTTGATCAATGTGCATGATCCTGTGGGTCTGTCTTTATGTTGGAAGTAGGCCCAAGGTCCATAGAATGTAAATGGGTTTTAGCAAACCATTACAGCCCCCAATTAAGACAGAGATACAACAGTCTTTCGAAGACACTTACCAGTAGTAATCTCGCAGTGTGCTTTGCCAAATGACATCAATATTAATAAACAAGAAGTATAGTGTCCGTCATCCTCTTCCGTTGTTTTTTATATTTCTTGATCTTGAGTTGACTGATTAATCAAATAAGCAACTGACTTATTTGGGTATGGCCATATACTTATCAGTCCCACTCATCAAGTGGCTAGTAATATCATCTCGGTGTTACCTGAGTGGCAGTTCCATACTTCATCATCAATATCAATATGTTCACCTATCCACCCAATCATACCCATATTTAGCATCATTTTACAGACCTATTAGGCATATGTCCAAGTGAATCGGATTCCATATTGATACTATAATGAAATCTGGTCTGAGGACAAAAGAGACATACTCAAGAAAGACCTATGACGTGACAACCATGTGGCTTTCTTGTGCGGATCGATCCATTCCCATGTCAAAGACATGTACCTATATTCACGACTAACTTTACAAGTACTACGGCTAGTTAAGAATTACCATACAGTTATCGAATATACAAGTCTGTAATTCTATTCATTCCCATGATTATAATAGACTTAGCACATGTTTTATGAGTATCAATCAATGGATACTCTATTCATGTTATAGCACAAGATATAAATGGAATAGATTATGCACCTCTATTAATGTGACACAAATGATGTATTCATACAACAAATCTTAATGTATAATACAAAATACAAGAATCCAATGCCCTAAGAACTAAGGCACACCAACATAAAGCTCTATAAAATCTACTGTGTTTGATTTCTCAACCTTATACTCTTTACTTTACTACTGCTCAATATGAAAGCTTCTTTCTATTGAAACTAATATTGATTGTGCTTGTGATATTTGTGTTGATTAATTGACTAGCATAGGTATTGAGACAATACGTTTAGTCAGATATTCAACACTGCTTATCTTTGTTAATCATTGGTATTGACTCATTGCTATTGAGACTTAACTATTAAATATCTTGTGAAAGGATCACTCTTTGTCATTTGCTGATCTTGGTATTAAGAATTTGCTCAATTGATCATTACTTGTTGATATGATCTATTGAACATTAAAGTGTTAATCAAAATTGCTATTGTTTATTTCTCTATTGAAATTGAAAAATGCCTATTTAGTCAACAAATTTTTAGAAACCCAATTCATCCCCCTCTTGGATACTCATCCTCTGGGACCAACATTTGTTTGTCAATGCATAATTTAAAAAAAAAAGATTTAGGAAAAAGATTTTTAAAAAAAGTTAAATGGGGAACGGGATCCCCGAGGGGACGGGAATCCCTGTAGGGACGGGGATGGTATGAATTTTTCCCCCGCCACCCTCATGGTGATGGGCATAAGGAATCCCCGCTAGTGGTAGGGAAAGGTATGGTATTGCATTCCCCGCCCCTGCCCCGCCCTACAGCCATATTCCCTATGTATAATGTAAAGTTAAAAATTCAATTGCACTATACATAAATGGATTTTATGTTTACATTTTGTTAAACCAAACATAATGAAATAATGGTAATTATATCTAGTGAAATTTTTAAATTTGCAAAACAAACATGGTTATTACATCTGGTCATATTGTGCTGAGTGTGCAATGTTAATAGACCATTGCAGGAGATCCGATAATGTTGGCAATAAGGTTAAGCTTTATCACTAGATTTAAGTATATGGGTTAGCAACTAGTGGAACGTTCTAGAAAAGCGAGGAGTGGTATCCTCTTTGTAGTCAATCTATGCACAAGAGGCGTATTCAACTTGGGTTCTTAGATTGATACCATGTGGGGGTTAAGTTATTCTCTCCAGTGGGACTCTAGTGAGAAGGTGGGGGACAATCCTAATCCATAATGGACTCTGAAGCCTACCTTATAAAAGGGAGAAGCAATGAGGTAAAAGGGATTGATCATTCTATTATAATACAGCTTGAGATCAAACCCTTATTCATGAAACTAACTTAGGCATTAGAGCTTAACCTAAAGGTTAACCGGTGTCTGACTGATTTTGTCTTATAAGGATCCAGGCAATAACAGAGTCTTCCTCCATAAAGATACGGATCGGTTGAAGGATTTTTACCTGATCCATCATTTGGCGTGGTGAACGTGGACTTGAGTAAAAAATGGTTTCATCGGGTTCAATAGACATGAACACTTCAGCAACGATTACGGAGAGCTCTTTTACAGGCAGTGTTGTAGCCCTAGCCTCATAGATGTTAGCTTTATTAAATTATAATTTTGCTCTATAGGCGGCTATAATCAATCGCATCACCAGCAGCCTCTGTCCCACTAACGCTAGGAAACTCAGGCAAGTGATGTTACATCTCTAAAATTTCAGCATGGCAGGATCTATCATCAGTGGTAACCAACATCCCCTCTAATCACAAGCGTACCAAGGGATCCAGAGGAACCAGTGCAACGAGGAGTCTCTTCCCACCACCTCCACTGCCAAGGGATCAGACGGTGTAGTAAATGGCATCACCCCTGTCTCCACTTTCTCTAGGGGTAGACAAGTCAGATTAATGCTGGGTTTATGGAACATGGAGACTACTGGCAGCATATTAGCAGCATCTACCTATGGTGATGCAACCTAACCAGTTTAGACACCCAATGACTCGGTTTCCTAAAACACAGAGCTCCATCAAGAACTTAGAGACTCAGATCCATCAGTTGTCTAATATGGTGAAACCAAAAACAAAGGAGTCTTTAGAGTAAGACCAAACCAAATCCTAAGGAGGAAATGTAAGCAATCACCTTGAGAAGTGGAAACAAACTACCAGAGCCAAAGAAGAGAAAAACCATAGAAGGGGGTGTTTAAACTGAAAAGAAAGTAGTGCAAGCATATAAGCCTATTTAGGGTGAAGAGCAAGCTGATCTTGAATGTGTAGAGCCTATTCCTAACACTGTACCTGAGAAGATGTCTGTTCAAGCATACCAACCAAGAGTCCCATATCGAGATAGGCTGAAGAAAAATTAGATTGACAAGCAATTCGGTAAATTCCTTGAAGTTTTTAAGAAACTTCACATTAACATACCATTTGCGGAAGCTTTTGCCTAAATGCCGATGAATGTGAAATTTTTAAAGGAATTTTTGGCAAATAAGAAGAAACTGAAGAATGTCACTCTAGTGCAACTAAACCATGACTGTTCATCCATTCTACAGAGCAAGCAGCCGTTAGCCCAAAAGTTGAAAGACCCGAGGAGTTTCTCAATACCTTGTTCTATTAGCAATCTTACTTTGATAATGCATTATGTAACTTAGGAGTAAGTATAAATGTGATGCCTTATTCAATATATAAGAAATTAGGGCTAGGTGAACCACAAACCCCTAGAGTAATTATTCAATTACTTGATCGTTCAGTTAGATACCCTAAGGGGATAGTGGAGGTTGTTCTTGTGAAAGTGGATAAATTTATTCTACCTTCATTATCATAGACATGGATGAAGACTTACATCTACCTATCATTTTAGGTAGACCATTCTTAGCTACAGGGAAAGCCTTAAATAGATGTTCAAAATGGTCAATTGATCTTAAAAATTCCTGATGAGCAAGTTACTTTAAAGATGAATGAAGCTATAAAATATAAAATATCCTTCCTCTTATGATGATTCATGTTACTTTCTTGATACCACTAATAAATCGATGAATCTTTACTTGTCAGAACATCTAGATGAACAGGTTGAGGAGAATAATAATGAAGAGGTTGTTCTAAAAGGTGAAGAGGATGAACGAGACTATTCTACTATCTATGGATACAAACAGCTTGCTTTTGAACCCTTAAACCACTAACCTAAACAACCCATGAAACCCTTAATAGAAGAACCTCCTACTCTTAAGCTTAAACCATTACCCTCCCATCTTCAATATGCTTACCTAGAGGCACCAGACTCATTACCTATATTATCTCTTCCAAACTTACCCCATAACGGAAAAGAGCAATTATTGACTATTCTTCGGAACAACAAAGAAGCGCTAGCTTGAAAGATTTCAGACATTAAGGGTATTAGTCTAAGTGTTTGTGTCCATAGAATCATGATGGAGGAGGTATATAAAGCGACTGTTCAACCACAAAGGAGACTCAACCCTAATATGAAAGAAGTTGTCAAAGCTGAGGTGGTCAAATTGATCGATGCCGGAATCACTTATCCTATCTCAGATAGTATTTGGACCAGCCCTGTCCAGGTTGTTCCAAAGAAAGGAGGCATAGCTGTAAGCGTCGAAATTTTCTAGACATAAAAAAAAACTTCTATTGCACGATTGTAGTTACAGTCGTGTGACTATAAATGTGGAGCAGGTACAGCAGCCCATACCTAAGAAATATAAAAAAAATGGGTTGATTTGAGAGCAATTAATGCTCGTATTCTCTAGCAAGAAAGACCAGAAATAAAAGGAAAAAGAGGAGAAGAGAGAGGGACTTTTTGGGACTCTTAGATTTTGGTTGAATTTAGAGAGAAAAATTGGTAGAGAAAAGAGAGAAAAAGGAGAGAAAAAGTGAATTCAACACCAAGCCATCTTTTTCTCCTCTTTTTCTTTTGATTCTAGTTTGATAAGTTTAAAACCGGATAGAAATCATAGGATAATAACTTGACACACTAAATCAAATTAATTCCAGACCTCAAATCCACCAAAATCTGTGACATTTTGGAGAATTTTGGACAACTCTTGGAACCTTGACACATAAGGAAAAAGTAGTGAATTGGAGGCGATTGAGGTATTTCTACCAGTCAAACCTACGGTGGATCAGTGCCACAAAGGTAATTATACCTCAAACCCTTATTTTGTTGCTTTTTTTGGGTGATTTGATGTGATTTTATGCACAAAAACTCTTTTTTCGGGCTTGCTGTTTCTGGAAATCAAGAACAGTTGTACGACTGTTCTTCTGGTGAAGAACGGTGGCACGACTGTATATAGGGTTATACAAGTGTTCTTGATTTCCCGCTGCTTTTAGTTTTCTTTAAACAAATTTTGGTGATTTTCTTCATTTGGATGATCTACAGTCGCATGACTATAATTATAGTCATACGACTGTAGTTACAGTTGCACAGCTGTAATCCTCGTCTAGGGGTAGAATTTCCAGAAAATTCCCAAAAAATTCCTAAAAATCATAAAAATTCAGAAAAATCAGAAAATCATCAAAAATGAATTTTGTTGTGTACATTCACGACCTTAGATTTAATTTTTGAGATTATTGCATCTAGAACAATGCAACGACGAGGACCCAAATCTCCCGAAAACTGACCCACCTCACATGCTAAATTAAAGTAAACCAAAAAAGAAAATGTTTTCAAAATGGTTTTCTCACAAAACAAAATATGGGGACGTTTCAAAATTATTCTCCAGGTCTAATCGGGCCAGCTAGCTGAGCTGACCCGGTTATCCCCCAATTGCATGCCCCCGAATTCCTTAAAATCCCATTCTGTCCTACTTGAGTCCTATTTGTGGTGTGCTATAAATTGTGCTAACCATCTGTTTTGCAGCTTTTAGTTTGTTTTTATTTTTTCATTTTGGATGTAATTAATAGCTTAATTCATGTATTTTAGGCAATTGTAAAATTCTTAGATCATCGTGTATTTTATTCGCTTGTAAGGTGAGGTTGAGATTTTTTATTTTTATTCAATTGGGTTGTAATAATTTATTTATTCACTGCTTTTTATTTTTATTTTGATTTGTGTGTATGCTGTGTGCTTTAATTTAACAAAAATGAACTTTAGAATTTAAACTACCATCTATGAACATTGGCCAAATTTTATTTCGATTAGACATGAAATAGGGGACTTGTTTGGACCTAGATCTTTGGAAGGTGTAGCGGCCTTTGTCCGATTTAGCTACACTGCAATTTCCCGGTTGAGCTGAGCCGGGTGGCGGCTCCTACACATTCTATTGAGATTTAGGTCTCGGTTCTTTTATGAATTAATTTAATTTCTCCAAAACTGAATTACTATTCTAAAAACCTCACGCGAGGGAGGGTTGCCCGATCTTGAGACTCCCTTCCGAGAGAGTCCGAACGCCTGCAAAAATGTCGTCCGCTCACAGTGGCGACTTCATTGGGGAATTCTTACAAAAGTTTTCTTAAAACTTAAAAGAATTTGACAAGCCCCGAAAAGTGTCTAATCAAAATAAGGTGGATGATTCTTGTATGGTATTTTATTTTGCATTCTTTAGTTAGACATTTTTGCATTAGGTTAAGTATCCCATTTTAGCCCGGTGAATTGTTGAAGTGTCGCCCATGTTCCTCTTGGTCTTAGGGGCATGGATACGAAACACCACTTATAGTCTCGTACGAACCCCTTCATTCGGATCCTTGAGTGGGGAGAAGTGAGGAGTTTATTTTGCTATGGGATCCTTGATTTTAACCCGACTTAGACCAAACTCATATAAGCAACCTTAGTTGGATTCCCCTAGGATACCAAAATAAATTGTATGAATGCTATAAATCTTGCCTTCATCATCCCCGGTTGATGATTGAAGAGAACCCCTCCTAGGACTCGGTTAGAATTTTCTCAAACATTGACCACGTTTGGAGGAATACGCTTCATGTGCTATGTGTTTCTCGCCCCCTCATGACACCATCAGCCCCATTTTCATGAACATGACACGCCATACACGCAAAGTATTTATGTGATTGTAACCCACATCTTTTGTGCAGCCACTTACATTTTATTTACATGTATGAAAACATTAAATCATCTGTGTGACATTCACACTAACCCTTTCTTTTACACCCATAACATTATATTCGTGTGTTAGCATTTTCACAAAGCATACATGACATCATCTCATATGTCATGCATCCTAACCACATTTTTGTGCAGCTATTTGCATTTTTATTTGACATAAGCATTCATATCATCTCATCTCATTTAAATTAGGGACCTTCCAAGGATGCCCATCACGATCATTTCATTTCATGACATATTAGGAGTCCCAAAACTACCCGTGTTTTGCCCGTGCATCGGATTGCACTTGGCCATTTCACAAATACCATGTAATTTAATATAAGACCACAATGGTCCTAGGTCTATCTTTGTGTGGTGGTTCACACGATGTCATCATATAGCATCATACCTATTTATCATAGGCATCATGGTAACGCTGAAATTCTGCTTGTGCATCATGGTTCACATCCGATCATTTCATAATATTGTGAAACCATTTAAGGTACTCCTCGAATTCTAGATTAGTAAACATATAGGGGCATTTCATAGCATTATCAAATCATACAAGGTGTTCCACGAACGCAGAACCCTTTTTCCGTGTCCCGAGTTACACATGACTTTTCTATAACATCATCTCATACCACATGCCTCAAAAGCATCGGAACTCTGTCTGTGGGATGGCCCCACATGACCATTTCACTTTATCTCATAGACCTATAAAGTGTTGAAATCCTGTCTGTGTGACGGTACACGTGTGACCATTTCATAAAATTCACTAGGTGCTCCAAAGGCGCCGAACCCTTGTCCATGTGGTGGTCCACACATGATCTTTTTGCATTATCTATTGTATGGCATTGGGTATTCTTGGAATGTCCGAAAATAATAATAATAAATAGAGATCATCCTCGTCATCATTTCACTCACGACATCATTTCTTCCATTCATCATAAATCACCTTTAGTGTATCACTCTTCATGTCACCATTCCATTCATTCATTGTCCCTAAACATTTCCCATGTGATGTTAAGCAGAGTAAACTGGATCGACCGAGGATAAGATCTCAGGCTCTGAGGGCTGTTGGGGAACAAAGAGTAGTAGAAATAGAAAGTGAATCAGATTCCGGGGAAGAATTTGAGATGGCCTATCCAACACTAAATCTTGCTGATGGCCTAAAGGATTTCTTGAGATCTCAGGATTTCCATGAGATGTTGAAGGAAGAGATGCGGGCTGTTGTGAGAGAAGCCGACAAAACCGGTGCTAGTGGAGCTGGAAAGGAAAAGGAGGCTGAATCATCTCAACAAGGTACTAATGCCTCAGCTAGTTTGGAGAAACTCCAAGAAATCGAGGCTGCTATGGAAAGGAAAATGAGGGCGAAGTATTCAAAATTGGATGAAGTGGTGGCCCAGCTAAAGAAAAGGGCCAGTATCAGTTCGGACTCCAAGAGGGGGGTTAATGTAGATGCCATGATCAACAAAGGCATTGAGACTTTTCCTGTTGGCTTTTAAGTGCCAAAGGTTCCCTCCTACAAGGGAAGGGGTTCACCAGAGGCCTATATGAATCTCTATGCAAGAGTCATGCTAACGGCAGGTGCCACTAAGCACCAACTTATCAATATCTTCCCGACTACACTCGAAGGAGGAGCATTGAGTTGGTACAATTCTTTATCTGATGAAGAGCAATTAGACTGGGAGGCTTTATCGGTGGCCTTTATCAAATACTACAGCCTCAATACCAAGATTCAGGTGAAGCTGTACGACCTGGAAAGAGTTAAGCAGAAGTCAAATGAGCCCTTTGATGAATACTATCAAAGGTGGATGACCAAGATGATCTTGCTAAAGAACTGCCCTGATGAAGATGAATTAATTCAGAAGTTGATTGATGGTAGTAGGGACATCTTCAAGAATAATATAAAGTTCCACCCTTTCAGTGAACTCAGTGAAGTATACAGTATAGCCATGAAAATTAAGAGAGATGAGGAGGCAAAGACCACAGGCCATAAGGGAAGCACAATCTCTAGGTATAGCTCCGGGTATAGATCGACTACTGCAGCTGGGTCAAGCAGTGGATCCGGCTTTGGTTCTACAAGTAAGGGAGGACAATTTTTTGAGGTTAAGCAAGCCGGGGTTGCTGCAATGTCTCAGCAGCGAGGAAACCAAAGCAGAGTTCCGAAAAGTCACGGCATATCACCTTAAGCTTTCTCCCTGGCTAAGATTTTTGCTAAGTGTAGGAATGGTGGATTGTTAAGTTCTCTCAGGCCATTTGAGAAACCAGCGGACGAAGGTAAAGACAATTTTTGCACTTACGACGTCATGGTTGGATATAAAACCAATAATTGTTATAAGCTAAGAGACGCCATCCAAAAGCTCATCGACGAGGGAAAACTGCAAGAGCCTGCCAAACCCAGCACAAAGAATAATCCGCTGCTAACATTTGAAAGACAGGTCAACATGGTACAGTCAGGGTTACCAGATAATTTTATCTTTGCTCAAATCCTCCAAGCAAAGCCCATCATACAGTCTTTGGTGGCTAATGATGTTGAGGTGAAGTCAGAGAGTGGAAAGCTGATAGAGCAGAGGGAAGTGAAGCCTGTGAGCTTGGATGACCTAGATTCAGAGGATGAATATGAAGAGTACGGCTATGATAAGATCGTTAAGCTGCCTGTTGTAGAAAAGCCAAAGGTGTCTAAAGTTCAAAATGTAACAAGAAATGGTAGGGTCTGCCAGCCAGTAGTGCTGCAGAATGAGAAAACCCTAGTGACCGGATCAAGCAGTATGTCAGCGCTAAAGGAAGTAGAAAAGGAAGACCTAGTTATTTTGCAATTAAAGAAAACACCAGCCCAAGCCAGTCTATGGCACTTGCTGCTGACTTCCAAGTAGCACAGAGCAGCTTTGGTCAAAAAGCTCTCTGAACTTGAAGTGTCTCCAATTGCTTCTTTGGAGGTAATGTGCTGCTTGTTGGATAAAATTCATGTAGGATCCCCTGACATTGTATTTTTGGAGAAAGATCTGCACACGAGGGAAGGGCTCACAATAAAGCTTTGTACATTAAGGTTAACATCATGGATAGGGTTATGCCATGCATAATGGTAGATGACGGGTCTGCCCTGAACATATGTGCCTTGAAAAAGTTACCATTCCTGGGCTTGAGCGAAGAAAGTTTGAAAAAGTCCTCCACTGTGATCAGGGCCTATGATGATTTGAAAAGGACTATGATCAGGACCTTTGAAGCTAAAGTAGAGGTAGGACCGGTCAGGTCGACGGTCAACTTTACTGTCATTGACATCCCAGTCACCTTCTCCTTACTCTTAGGGAGGCCATGGTTTCACCCATTGTGGGGTGTCCCTTCAACCTTACACTAGAAGATAAAATTCTTGATAGGCAATGAAGTTGTGACAATTGAGGCAAACTCTCAATCCGTGGTTGCTGCAGTTAATGAAGAGATAATACCATTTGGCGGATTTCAAGTTGCCATGTGGGGAAAGAGGAAGCCACAGACGCCCCGATGGTCATTTATGAGAACTATATGCCAGAGTGGCTGTCCATATATTTGCATAAGTAGAACTTTGTACCAGACATGGGACTCAGAAATTAACCTGCAAGGGGTGCCTGAGTTTAACATTGACTCAGGAAAGACGAAATAGTTTGGGCTGGGGTATTTATAAGAAACATCTGACCAGAAGAATCAGAAAAGGGGCAAAAATGGCAAGCCTATGATGAAACCATTCATAAAGGCAGGAGAAGAGCTATATAAGGGTCAAGCTGAGCCAGTGAGAGTCAGGATCATTGAATACTCGAGCTTTGAGATATTTTCTGATGTTGCAGACTTTGAGAAGAGCTTGGAGGAACCAGTAGCCCCGTGATGCTAGAAGAGGTAATTGCTAAGTCTGCTATTTTGCAAAATGAGCCGCTTGAAGAGATAGTGAAAGAAGTGGAGGTGCCCTAACAAAAAGCTGAAGAGAAAATCTGTGATGAATCTGTAGAGGCAATTTCAAGGGCACTGGTTACTGCCTTAAGCAAGGCATTTGGGAAGTCTACAGAAGGATCCGATCAGGAGCTAATGATAAAAGTAAACTTGGATTCTATGGTTGCTGAGATAGCCGAGATCATGAAGAAGGCTAAGACACAGGTGGCTGAAATTTAGAAGACCACTATTCCTGTTGAACAAGAAGCCAAAGTAGCTACAGATCTGGATGATGTCCTGGAGCTGAATGGGAAAGCTGAAGAAGTGCAAGGCCCTCCACCTATGGAGGATGAAAATGATTTTGTTGTATCTATTTCTTCCATTTTCAATGTAAATCATGTACTCTATAACAAGTTTAATGCAATGAAATCTCAGTTTGCTTACTTGTGTGATGTTTATCCTGACAATTCTGTGCATGCATTTGAGTCACCATCAAGCATATTTAGCATTCATGACACTGCATTGCATGAAATCAACATAAGTACAGATGAAAACCCTAAAATGATATTCATTTCACATGAGCTAAAACTCGAGGAAGAGAGAGAATTAACAAGAATATTGAAAAAACATGTTAAAGCTTTTGCTTGGTCATACGAGGACATACCAGGTGTAGACACAGAAATAGCAGTTCATAAGATCCCAACGGACCCTAAGTTCAAGCCAGTGAAGCAGAAACTGAGAAGATTGAGGCCAGAATGGGCTACTTTGGTGAAAGAAGAAGTGGCCAAGTAGATCGAAGCCAAGTTCCTTGAAGTGGTGGAATATATAGAATGGCTAGCCAATATCGTCCTAGTACCTAAAAAGGATGGAAGGGTCAGAGTATGCATCGACTATAGGGATCTGAATAAGGCATGCCCAAAAGATAATTTCCCATTGCCTCATATTGAGTCTTGGTCGATAGTGCAACTAAAGCAGCGATGTATTCCTTCATGGATGGGTTTTCAGGATAACCAGATCCTGATGGATGTAATTGATAAAGTGAAGACATTGTTCATCATGGAGTGGGGTACCTTCTGCTATAGAGTAATACCCTTCGGGTTGAAAAATGCTGGAGCCACTTACCAAAGGGCTATCACAACTTTGCTTCATGATATGATCCACAAAGAACTCAAGGTGTATGTTGATGATATGCTTGTTAAATCAACGACTAGGGAGGAACATCTTGTTATCATGGATAGATTCCTTACACGCATCAGAGAGTATAACTTGCAGCTCAACCCTAAGAAGTGCATATTCGGAGTCACATCTGGGAAGCTATTGGGTCATGTAGTCAGCCAGAGAGGAATAGAAATGGATCCAGATAAAATTAAAGCTATTCGAGACATGCCGGCTCCAAAGACAGAAAAGGAAGTCCACTCATTCTTGGGCTCCTTGTAATACGTCAGTCGCTTCATTACACGGTTGACTTCAACCTATGAGCTGATTTTCAAGCTGTTAAAGAAAGATCAGCCAATTGTATGGGATGACAGATGTCAGATAGTATTCGAGAAAATCAAGGCTTATCTGGTAAATCCGTTAGTTCTGAGTCCACCAATTACAGGGAAGCCCTTGATCTTCTATCTAGCTGTTGAAGATTCTTCCGTGGGGGTAATGTTGGCGCAAGAACAAGATGACAAGAAGGAGTACCCTATTTACTACCTCAGCAAGAAGTTGCTGGAATATGAAACCAAGTACACACTGGTAGACAAAACATGTGTGGCAATGATCTGGCTAACCAAGAAGTTACGCCATTACTTCCAGTCATACATAGTGTAAGCTATGGCCAAAGTAGACCTAATGAAGTATCTATATGAATCACCAGTGTTGATTGGGAAGTTATCTAGGTGGCTCTTGCTTCTGTCAGAATTTGACATTGTACATCACTAAGAAACCATCAAAGGGCGAGCCGTAGCAGAATTTCTAGCAAATCAGCCGCTGGAATCAGATTACACAAAGAATTTGGAGTTCCCGGATGAACAGCTGGCCATGGTTGAAGTAAAGAGATGGGTTATGTGCTTCGATGGTGCCGTGAATAGGAAGGGTGCTAGAATTGGGGTTATCATAGTGACACCGAACGGTGAAATCATTCCTTTGTCAATGATATTGGATTTTCCTGTAACTAATAATGAAGCCGAGAATGAAGCATGCTTGTTTGGGATGGAAGCTCTGTTAACTCTAGGGACAAATGATGTCTTGATTGTTGGAGATTACTTTTAGTGATAAGGCAAGCTCAAGGTGAATAGGAGTTGAAAGAAGAAGCCTTACGGCCTTACTTGGAGCTGCTACAGTACAGAAAAGAATTATTTAGCCAATATGAATTCAGACACATCCCCAGAGATGAGAACAAGATGGCTGATGCACTAGCAACACTTTCTTCTATGTGGGAGAATCTAGAAGAAACTCAAGTATAGCCACTGGTTATTGCAACTTCCAGACAATCCTGCTTTGAAGTGCATGAAGTAATGGAGTTGACAGCTGAAGAAAAGCCGTGGTTCTTCAATATTTACCAGTATGTGAAGGAAGGAAAGTACCCAGAGGGAGCCAGTACTGCTTATAAAGTGCCATTAAAAAGGCTAGCTAGTTAGTTCAGAATCTTTGAAGATAGGCTATACAAGAGAACAGCAAATGGTGTTCTTTTGAGGTGCCTGATAGAACAGGAGGTAGAAACAGTGATGCAACAAGTACATGCCTGATCCTGCAGGCCACATATGAATGGACTCGCTATGGCAAGGAAGATAATGAGATAGGGGTATTTCTGGATGACTATGCAAGCTGATTGTATAAGGAAAGTAAGAAGGTGTCCAGAGTGTCGGATCTATGCTGACATCAGTCATTTGCCACCACTTGAACTACAGAATCTAGCCTCTCCTTAGTCCTTTTCAACATGGGGGATAGATATGATTGGAGAAATTCATCCTACAGCATCTAATGGACACCGATTCATAGTCGTGGCAGTGGACTACTTTTCAAAGTAGGTAAAAGCAAAATCCTTCGCCAGTGTAACAGCCAAGCAGATGGTTAAGTTCATCCAGAAGAACATTTTCACTCGATATGGGATTCCTCACCATGTAGTGACTGACAACGGAGTGCAATTCCAAGGGGCAACAGCTGAGTTGCTTACAGAACATGGCATTGAGCACCATAAGTCTTCTCCAGATAGGCCCCAAGCTAACGGTGCAGTGGAAGTAGCCAATAAGGCAATAAAGAAGATCTTATCGAAAATGGTAACCACCTACAGAGATTGGGTTGACAAACTGCCATATGCTTTTTGGGGTTACAGAACCAGTGTCAGAATGCCAATAGGGGAAACCTTATGCCTTGGTATATGGGATGAAAGCATTGTTACTAGTAGAAATGGAGCTTAAGTCACTCCCGGTCGTCTTGGAAGCTCAGTTACCAGAGACCGAATGGGCTCAAGTTAGATACGAGTAGTTGGCGGCTCTAGATGAAAAGCAGCTGAAAGCACTGGATCATTTGCAAATGTACCAACACAGAATGGCTAGGGCCTATATCTAAATGTGAAGTACCCTGGGCGGTAGATGAAAGCAGGGGATTTGGTGCTGAAACAATTAAGGCCTTCAAATGTCGATCAAAAGTTGGTGTCAGCATCATGGACATGGATGGAAATGAGTTCACAAATCCTGTCAACCAAGACCGCTTAAAGCTTTATCATGTCTAAAATAAAGTCTGCTAGGTTGAAAACTCAAAGAGAGCGGCCTAGGCAAAACTTAAGACACGAGAGAGAATGATCAGTCAGAAAATCTGAAAGGGATGATTGGTGATGGATTCTGGCTCTGTGTGGAGTGTATACCATTTTAGGAACCAACCTTTTCAAATGTACTAATTTTGATTTTATCAATAAAGTGAAATGTTTGTCTAAATATATTTCTGTGGTTATGACAAATGCATAAACAAAGTTATCTGGCTTAAACATCCACTTAAGGAAAGCGCTTTGCATTTAACTAGTTGAACATATCACATTATTTAACAATAAAAATGTATTAAATACGGACATTTGAAATCTTTTATCATCCTCCTAATCTAATTTATCTTTCGAAAAGAGCAACAGCGGTTGTCTAAGAACTTGACTATTGAAGAAATCAAGCTAAGTAAAAGTTATATTGGCCTACATTTTTTCTCAATCATATCATCACCAGAAATGTGACGGGACAAGTAATCATTATGCCATTTCAGTCGTTCTTGATCATGCGAGAGGCAGCTGTATGCGCAAGAATTTTCCAAACTTGAAAAAAAAAAAGAAAAATTATGTCGCATGACTGTAGTTACAGTCGTGCAACTATAATTGAAAAATTACAATCGCACGACTGTAAATGCGGAGTAGGTACAGTAGCCCATACCTGAGAAGTATAAAAAAAGGGTTGATTTGAGAGCAATTAATGCTCGTTTTCTCCAACAGGAAAGACCAGAAATAAAAGGAAAAAGAGGAGAAGAGAGAGGGACTTTTTGGGACTCTTGGATTTTAGCTGAATTTAGAGAAAAAAATTGGTAGAGAAAAAGGAGAGAAAAAGTGAATTCAACACCAAGCCATCTTTTTCTCCTCTTTTTCTTTTGATTCTAGTGTCATAAGTTTAAAACTGGATAGAAATCATAGGATAATAACTTGACACACTAAATCAAACTAATTCCAGACCTCAAATCCACCAAAATCTGAGACAATTTGGAGAATTTTGGACAGCTCTTGGAACCTTGACACATGAGGAAAAAGCAGTGAATTGGAGGCGATCGAGGTGTTTCCAGTGGTCGAACCTACGGTGGATCAGTGCCACAAAGGTAATTATACCTCAAACCCCTATTTTATTGCTTTTTCTGGGTGATTTGATGTGATTTTATGCATAAAAACTCTTTTTTCGGGCTTGCCGTTTCTGGAACAGTCGCACGACTGTATATAGGATCGTACGAGTGTTCTTGATTTCCCGCGGCTTTTAGTTTTATTTGAACAAATTTTGGCGATTTTCTGCATTTGGATGATCTACAGTCGCACGACTGTAATTACAATGGTACAACTATAGTTACAATCGCACGGCTATAATTACAATCACACGACTGTAATCCTCGTCCAGGGGCAGAATTTCCAGAAAATTCCCAAAAAATTCCAAAAAATCATAAAAATTCAGAAAAATTAGAAAATCATCGAAAATGTTTTTTTTTGTGTACATTCATGACCTTAGATTTAATTTTTGAGATTATTGCATCTAGAACAATGCAAAGACGGAGACCCAAAATCTCCCGAAAACCGACCCACCTCACATGGTAAATTAAGGTAAAGCAAAAAAGAAAATGCTTTCAAAATGGTTTTCTCACAAAACAAAATACAGGGAAGTTTCAAAATTATTTTCCAGGTCTAATCAGGCCGGCTAGCCGAGCCGACCCAGTTATCCCCTAGTTGCATGCCCCGAAACTCCTTAAAATCCCATTCTGTCCTACTTGAGTCCTATTTGTGGTGTGGTATAAATTGTGCTAACCATCTGTTTTGCAGCTTTTAGTTTATTTTTATTTTTTCATTTTGGATGTAATTAATAGCTTAATTCGTGTATTTTAGGCGATTGTAAAATTCTTAGATCATTGTGTATTTTAGGCGCTTGTAAGGTGACATTGAGAGTTTTTATTTTTATTCAATTGGGTTTTAATAATTTATTTATTCACTGCTTTTTATTTTTATTTTGATTTGTGTGTACACTGTGTGCTTTAATTTAATAAAAATGAACTTTAGAATTTAAAATACCATCTAGAAACATTGGCCAAATTTTATTTCGATTAGACATGAAATAGGGGACTTTTCCAGACCTATATCTCTGGAAGGTGTAGCGACCTTTCTCCGGTTTAGCTACACTGCAATTTTCCGGTTGAGCTGAGCCGGGTGGCGACTCTTATATGTTCAATCAAGACTTAGGTCTCGGTTCTTTTATGAATTAATTTAATTTCTCCAAAATCGAATTTCTATTCTAAAAACCCCACACGGGGGAGGGTTGCCCGATCTCAAGGCTCCCTTCCGAGTGAGTCTGAACGCCTGAAAAAGCATCATCCGCTCACAATAGTTGTTGTCAAGAATAAGAACAACCAACTGACTCCAACTAGAACAGTCACAGGATGGAGGGTTTGCATAGATTATTGTAAACTGAATGATACAAGTCGCAAGGATCATTTTCCACTTCCTTTCATAGATCAACTACTCGAAAGATTGTCCGGTAATGCATTCTAACTTTTCTAGATGAATTTGGGGTATAACCAAATCCCCATTCATCCACTATACCAAGAGAAAACAACCTTCATTTGCCTATATGGTACATATACTTCTAAAAAAGTACCATTTGGTTTATGCAATACACTAGTGATGCACATAAAATACACACATTACATATACTTCATTATATGGTACATGATGCCATTTCAGTCGGTCTTGGTTCATCTTAAACTTAAAAAAAAAAAGAAAAAGAAAAAGAGCGCACTACGGTGAAAACCAAAAAGGTGCCTCAGGCAAAATTTAGGGCAGCTTGTTGGGCTGAAAACCCACATTGGGTAACCCAGGCAAAATTTAAAGCACTTCCAGATTCATAAATCACAGGTGCAGAAGGTTAGAACTTCTCCACCGTTTCCACATGGGAATCCTTACAGCATTTCCCTAGTGGGATCCTTCACATTACTCCCCAGCGGAACATTTACAAGGGAAAATATGATCTTTTCCCCAGTGGTTGTCACGCATCCCCAGCAGTCATCTTATTTCCCCAGCAGTCATTTATTTCCGCAACAGTCATTTTATTTCCCCAATAGTCCTTATATGTTTTCAACAAGGAAAAGCTTCGTGTGAAGAGTGTCTTACACAGGCCGGGCTTCCCCAGCAGAAAGGAGGAACATCAATATTAAACAAACAACGAGAAATGCATCCTTTAGGATCCACGTGCACATGCATCATCATGCATACATACACAACATACACAGAGCATTGATCCCAAGCTAGTCTTTATTCTTGATCGAAGGGGTAAAAATTTTTGTTCAAAATCTCTCGATCAAGGAATGAAGACTCGCTATTTCAAATGCAGGAATTCATCATCACTGTCTCAGACACGGATAGATCCCCAGTAGATCTGCCTTGGGTAACATAGACTCGGTATCGTCCCAGATCGGCTTCATTCCATAATCCCTCGCAGATCCGCCTTGGGTAACATAGGCCTAGTATCGACCCAAATCAGCTCCCTTCCATAACCCACAGCAGATCTGCATCGGGTAGCATAGACCCAGTATCGGCCCAGATTGGCTCCCTTCCATAACCCCTAGCAGATCCACCTTGGGTAACATAGACTCGGTATCAGCCCAGATTGGCTTCATTCCATAATCCCTAGCAGATCCGCCTCGGGTAACATAGACCCAGTATCGACCTAGATCGACTCCCTTCCATAACCCCCCGCAGATATACGTCGGGTAACATAGACCTGGTATCAGCCTAGATCGGCTTCATTCCATAATCCCTAGCAGATCCACCTCAGGTAACATAGACCCGGAATAGGCCCAGATCGGCTTCATTCCATAATCCCCAGCAGATCCGCCTCCAGTAACATAGACCCGTTATCGACCCAAATCGGCTCCCTTCCATAACCCCCAGTAGATCCGCATCGGGTACCGTAGACCTAGTATCGGCCCAGATCGGCTCCTTTCCATAACCTCTAGCAGATCCGCCTCAGGTAACATAGACCCGGTATCGGCCTAGATTGGCTTCATTCCATAATCCCCAGTAGATCCGCCTCGCGTAACATAGACCCGGTATCTGCCTAGATCGACTCCCTTCCATAACCCCCAGTAGATCCACCTCGGGTACCCATCGACCTGGTATCGACCCAGATCGGCTTCATTCCATAATCCCCAGTAGTTTCACCTCGGGTAACATAGACCCGGTATCGGCCCAGATCAGCTTCATTCCATAATCCCTAGCAGATCAGCCTCGGGAAACATAGACCCTGTATTTTCCCAAATCGACTTCATTCCATAATCCCCAATAGATCCGCCTCGGGTAACATAGACCCGGTATTGGCCCAGATCAGCTCCCTTCCATAACCCCTAGCAAATCTGCCTCGAGTAACAGAGACCCAGTATCGGCCCAGATCGGCTTCATTCCATGATCCCCAGTAGTTTTGCCTCGAGTAACCTAGACCTGGTATCGGCTTATTTCATCTTCATCTTCACCTCGGGTAGCCTAGACACGGTATTAGCTTATTCCACCATTAACTTTGCCTCAGGTAACCTAGCCCCGGTATCAGCTTATTTCATCTCCAACCTCGCCTAAGGTAACCTATACCCCGGTATCGGCTTATGTAAGATTCATCATTTCAGTAGATCCGCCTCGGGTATGTGTAGATCCGGTATCGGCCCAGATCAGCTGTGTTTTCTTTCATGTGTTTACGGTGCTTTGATCCACGCTCTCAAGTTCATCACCTCAGATATTTTAGACCTGGAGTTGGGTGCCGAATTTGATCATGTGAGAGGCAGCTGTATGCGCAAGAATTTTCCAAACTTGAAAAAAAAAGAAAAATTATGTCGCATGACTGTAGTTACAGTCGTGCAACTATAATTGAAAAATTACAATCGCACGACTGTAAATGCGGAGTAGGTACAGTAGCCCATACCTAAGAAGTATAAAAAAATGGGTTGATTTGAGAGCAATTAATGCTCGTTTTCTCCAATAGGAAAGACCAGAAATGAAAGGAAAAAGAGGAGAAGAGAGAGGGACTTTTTGGGACTTTTGGATTTTAGCTGAATTTAGAGAAAAAAATTGGTAGAGAAAAAGGAGAGAAAAAGTGAATTCAACACCAAGCCATCTTTTTCTCCTCTTTTTCTTTTGATTCTAGTGTCATAAGTTTAAAACTGGATAGAACTCATAGGATAATAACTTGACACACTAAATCAAACTAATTCCAGACCTCAAATCCACCAAAATCTGAGACATTTTGGAGAATTTTGGAACAGCTCTTGGAACCTTGACACATGAGGAAAAAGGAGTGAATTGGAGGCGATCGAGGTGTTTCAAGTGGTCAAACCTACGGTGGATCAGTGCCACAAAGGTAATTATACCTCAAACCCCCATTTTATTGCTTTTTCTGGGTGATTTGATGTGATTTTATGCATAAAAACTCTTTTTTCGGGCTTACCGTTTCTGGAACAGTCGCACGACTGTATATAGTGTCGTACGAGTGTTCTTGATTTCCCGCGGCTTTTAGTTTTATTTGAACAAATTTTGGCGATTTTCTGCATTTGGATGATCTACAGTCGCACAACTGTAATTACAATCGTACAACTATAGTTACAATCGCACGGCTATAATTACAATCGCACGACTGTAACCTCGTCCAGGGGCAGAATTTCCAGAAAATTCCTAAAAAATTCCAAAAAATCATAAAAATTCAGAAAAATTAGAAAATCATCGAAAATGATTTTTTTTTGTGTACATTCACGACCTTAGATTTAATTTTTGAGATTATTGCATCTAGAACAATGCAACGACGGAGACCCAAAATCTCCCGAAAACCGACCCACCTCACATGGTAAATTAAGGTAAAGCAAAAAAGAAAATGCTTTCAAAATGGTTTTCTCACAAAACAAAATACAGGGAAGTTTCAAAATTTTTTTCCAGGTCTAATCGGGCCGGCTAGCCGAGCCGACCCAGTTATCCCCTAGTTGCATGCCCCGAAACTCCTTAAAATCCCATTCTATCCTACTTGAGTCCTATTTGTGGTGTGGTATAAATTATGCTAACCATCTGTTTTGCAGCTTTTAGTTTATTTTTATTTTTTCATTTTGGATGTAATTAATAGCTTAATTCGTGTATTTTAGGCGATTGTAAAATTCTTAGATCATCGTGTATTTTAGGCGCTTGTAAGGTGACATTGAGAGTTTTTATTTTTATTCAATTGGGTTTTAATAATTTATTTATTCACTGCTTTTTATTTTTATTTTGATTTGTGTGTACGCTGTGTGCTTTAATTAAATAAAAATGAACTTTAGAATTTAAAATACCATCTAGAAACATTGGCCAAATTTTATTTCGATTAGACATGAAATAAGGGATTTGTCCAGACCTATATCTCTGGAAGGTGTAGCGACCTTTGTCCGGTTTAGCTACACTGCAATTTTCCGGTTGAGCTGAGCCGGGTGGCGACTCCTACATGTTCAATCAAGACTTAGGTCTCGGTTCTTTTATGAATTAATTTAATTTCTCCAAAATCGAATTTCTATTCTAAAAACCCCACACGGGGGAGGGTTGCCTGATCTCAAGGCTCCCTTCCGAGAGAGTCTGAACGCCTGAAAAAGCATCATCCGCTCATAATAGTTGTTGTCAAGAATAAGAACAACCAAATCACTCCAACTAGAACAGTCACAGGATGGAGGGTTTGAATAGATTATTGTAAACTGAATGATACAACTCGCAAGGATCATTTTCCACTTCCTTTCATAGATCAACTACTCGAAAGATTGTCCGGTTATGCATTCTAACTTTTCTAGATGAATTTGGGGTATAACCAAATCCCCATTCATCCACTATACCAAGAGAAAACAACCTTCATTTGCCTATATGGTACATATACTTCTAAAAAGTACCATTTGGTTTATGCAATACACTAGTGATGCACATAAAATACACACATTACATATACTTCATTATATGGTACATGATGCCATTTCAGTCGGTCTTTGTTAATCTTAAACTTAAAAAGAAAAAAGAAAAAGAAAAAGAGCGCACTGGGGTGAAAACCAAAAAGGTTCCTCAGGCAAAATTTAGGGCAGCTTGTTGGGCTGAAAACCCACATTGGGTAACCCAGGCAAAATTTAAAGCACTTCCAGATTCATAAATCACAGGTGCAGAAGGTTAGAACTTCTCCACCGTTTCCACACGGGAATCCTTACAGCATTTCCCTAGTGGGATCCTTCACATTACTCCCCAGCGGAACATTTACAAGGGACAATATGATCTTTTCCCCAGTGGTTGTCACGCATCCCCAGCAGTCATCTTATTTCCCCAGCAGTCATTTTATTTCCCCAACAGTCATTTTATTTCCCCAATAGTCCTTATATGTTTTCAACAAGGAAAAGCTTCGTGTGACGAGTGTCTTACACCGGCCGGGCTTCCCCAGCAGAAAGGAGGAACATCAATATTAAACAAACAATGAGAAATGCATCCTTTAGGATCCACGTGCACATGCATCATCATGCATACATACACAACATACACAAAGCATTCATCCCAAGCTAGTCTTTATTCTTGATCGAAGGGGTAAAAATTTTTGTTCAAAATCTCTCGATCAAGGAATGAAGACTCGCTATTTCAAATGCAAGAATTTATCATCACTGTCTCAGACACGGATAGATCCCCAGTAGATCTGCCTCAGGTAACATAGACTCGGTATCGGCCCAGATCGACTTCATTCCATAATCCCCAGCAGATTCGCCTTGGGTAACATAGGCCCAGTATCGACCCAAATCAGCTCCTTTCCATAACCCACAGCAGATCTGCATCGGGTACCATAAACCCAGTATCGGCCCAGATTGGCTCCCTTCCATAACCCTTAGCAGATCCACCTTGGGTAACATAGACTCGGTATCGGCCCAGATTGGCTTCATTCCATAATCCCTAGCAGATCCACCTCGGGTAACATAGACCCAGTATCGACCTAGATCGACTCCCTTCCATAACCCCCAGCAGATCTACCTCGGGTAACATAGACCTGGTATCGGCCCAGATCGGCCTCATTCCATAATCCCTAGCAGATCCACCTCAGGTAACATAGACCCGGAATAGGCCCAGATCGGCTTCATTCCATAATCCCCAGCAGATCCGCCTCCAGTAACATAGACTCGTTATCGACCCAAATCGGCTCCCTTCCATAACCCCCAGTAGATCCGCATCGGGTACCATAGACCTAGTATCGGCCCAGATCGGCTCCTTTCCATAACCTCTAGCAAATCCTCCTCGGGTAACATAGACCCGGTATCGGCCTAGATTGGCTTCATTCCATAATCCCCAGTAGATCCGCCTCGCGTAACATAGACCCGGTATCTGCCTAGATCGACTCCCTTCCATAACCCCCAGTAGATCCACCTCGGGTACCCATCGACCTGGTATCGACCCAGATCGGCTTCATTCCATAATCCCCAGCAGTTTCACCTCGGGTAACATAGACCCGGTATCGGCCCAGATCAGCTTCATTCCATAATCCCTAGCAGATCCGCCTCGGGAAACATAGACCCTGTATTTTGCCAGATCGTCTTCATTCCATAATCCCCAATAGATCCGCCTCGGGTAACATAGACCCGGTATTGGCCCAGATCAGCTCCCTTCCATAACCCCTAGCAAATCTGCCTCGAGTAACATAGACCCAGTATCGGCCCAGATCGGCTTCATTCCATGATCCCCAGTAGTTTTGCCTCGAGTAACCTAGACCTGGTATCGGCTTATTTCATCTTCATCTTCACCTCGGGTAACCTAGACCCGGTATTGGCTTATTCCACCATCAACTTTGCCTCAGGGAACCTAGCCCCGGTATCGGCTTATTTCATCTCCAACCTCGCCTCGGGTAACTTATACCCCGGTATCGGCTTATGTCAGATTCATCATTTCAGTAGATCCGCCTTAGGTATGTGTAGATCCGGTATCGGCCCAGATCAGCTGTGTTTTCTTTCATGTGTTTACGGTGCTTTGATCCACGCTCTCAAGTTCATCACCTCAGATATTTTAGACCTGGAGTTGGGTGCCGAATTTGATCATGCGAGAGGCAACTGTATGCGCATGAATTTTCCAAACTTGAAAAAAAAAGAAAAATTATGTCGCATGACTGTAGTTACAGTCGTGCAACTATAATTGAAAAATTACAATCGCACGACTGTAAATGCGGAGTAGGTACAGTAGCCCATACCTGAGAAGTATAAAAAAATGGGTTGATTTGAGAGCAATTAATGCTCGTTTTCTCCAACAGGAAAGACCAGAAATGAAAGGAAAAAAAGGAGAAGAGAGAGGGACTTTTTGGGACTCTTGGATTTTAGCTGAATTTAGAGAAAAAATTTGGTAGAGAAAAAGGAGAGAAAAAGTGAATTCAACACCAAGCCATCTTTTTCTCCTCTTTTTCTTTTGATTCTAGTGTCATAAGTTTAAAACTGGATAGAAATCATAGGATAATAACTTGACACACTAAATCAAACTAATTCCAGACCTCAAATCCATCAAAATCTGAGACATTTTGGAGAATTTTGGACAGCTCTTGGAACCTTGACACATGAGGAAAAAGGAGTGAATTAGAGGCGATCGAGGTGTTTCCAGTGGTCAAACCTATGGTGGATCAGTGCCACAAAGGTAATTATACCTCAAACCCCCATTTTATTGCTTTTTCTGGGTGATTTGATGTGATTTTATGCATAAAAACTCTTTTTTCGGGCTTACCATTTCTGGAACAGTCGCACGACTGTATATAGTGTCGTACGAGTGTTCTTGATTTCCCGCGGCTTTTAGTTTTATTTGAACAAATTTTGGCGATTTTCTGCATTTGGATGATCTACAGTCGCACGACTGTAATTACAATCGTACAACTATAGTTACAATCTCACGGCTATAATTACAATCGCACGACTGTAATCCTCGTCCAGGGGCAGAATTTCTAGAAAATTCCTAAAAAATTCCAAAAAATCATAAAAATTCAGAAAAATTAGAAAATCATCGAAAATGATTTTTTTTGTGTACATTCACGACCTTAGATTTAATTTTTGAGATTATTGCATCTAGAACAATGCAACGACGGAGACCCAAAATCTCCCGAAAACCGACCCACCTCACATGGTAAATTAAGGTAAAGCAAAAAAGAAAATGCTTTCAAAATGGTTTTCTCACAAAACAAAATACAGGGAAGTTTCAAAATTTTTTTCCAGGTCTAATCGGGCCGGCTAGCCGAGCCGACCCAGTTATCCCCTAGTTGCATGCCCCGAAACTCCTTAAAATCCCATTCTGTCCTACTTGAGTCCTATTTGTGGTGTGGTATAAATTGTGCTAACCATCTGTTTTGCAGCTTTTAGTTTATTTTTATTTTTTCATTTTGGATGTAATTAATAGCATAATTCGTGTATTTTAGGTGATTGTAAAATTCTTAGATCATCGTGTATTTTAGGCGCTTGTAAGGTGACATTGAGAGTTTTTATTTTTATTCAATTGGGTTTTAATAATTTATTTATTCACTGCTTTTTATCTTTATTTTGATTTGTGAGTACGCTGTGTGCTTTAATTTAATAAAAATGAACTTTAGAATTTAAAATACCATGTAGAAACATTGGCCAAATTTTATTTCGATTAGACATGAAATAGGGGACTTATCCAGACCTATATCTCTGGAAGGTGTAGCGACCTTTGTCCGGTTTAGCTACACTACAATTTTCCGGTTGAGCTGAGCCGGGTGGCGACTCCTACATGTTCAATCAAGACTTAGGTCTCGGTTCTTTTATGAATTAATTTAATTTCTCCAAAATCGAATTTCTATTCTAAAAACCCCACACGGGGGAGGGTTGCCCGATCTCAAGGCTCCCTTCCGAGAGAGTCTGAACGCCTGAAAAAGCATCATCCGCTCACAATAGTTGTTGTCAAGAATAAGAACAACCAACTGACTCCAACTAGAACAGTCACAGGATGGAGGGTTTGCATAGATTATTGTAAACTGAATGATACAAGTCGCAAGGATCATTTTCCACTTCCTTTCATAGATCAACTACTCGAAAGATTGTCCGGTTATGCATTCTAACTTTTCTAGATGAATTTGGGGTATAACCAAATCCCCATTCATCCACTATACCAAGAGAAAACAACCTTCATTTGCCTATATGGTACATATACTTCTAAAAAAGTACCATTTGGTTTATGCAATACACTAGTGATGCACATAAAATACACACATTACAGAGCAAGTGTACTCTGTCGATCAAGTAACAAAGAGTAAGAAGGATGTCGATCCTATGTGGACTATGCATACAAATACTAAACACACTAAGGTTATTTGTTAACTAAGTGGGATATAATATGTTTGAATTTTTGTTTACTAATTCTAAAACTAATACTATATATCAATAAAATGAAACAACTATAACTGAGATGAAGGAATTCAATGGATGGATTAACTAAGGAATTTGGTTTCACCTAGCATTCATTCTAGTAATTCCCCAAGCCATACAATTAGATCAATTAAATTCTAAAGATGTTGGATTCCTCAAGCAATTAATACCGAGTAGGGCTATCAATTCTAATTCTTAACTTAAGCACTTTAACTTGTTCGGTCTTAAGCAATTAGATAAGAAAGCATTAATCACATGAAAACCTAGAACATACTAGCAAGCCACAAAAGCAATGGTCATGCAATGATCATGTTATGAATATCTATTAATTCAATCCTTTGGTCAATTATAAATTAACTATGAACTTTTGAAATTGATGGTCAGGCATTCAAAGCATTAAGCATTCATAGCATGTTCCATGAAAAATATTATGAGTTAACATTAAACTTGAATAAAATACATAGAAGTCTTGCTAAGATCCACCATAGCCTTAGCTATGGTAGATCTAGCTCATAACTAAACTAAAACTAATCAAAAGAAAAGATAGAAACATGATAAACAAGAGTTTAGAATAAATTAGAGTATCGAAGAAATCATTGATGGAGGATGGATGGAGACTTCTCAAATTCCTAGCTTTCTTCTTCTGCTCCTCAAAACCGCGTTCCAATGGAGAAGATGGGAAAATATAAAAAATACAAATTGTCTAAACAGCTAAACTAAAAACTACTCTCCTCCTTCTCCTCTCGTTTCACGTACTAAGAGGGAGAGAAGGAAAAAGAAAAAGAATCCTAATTAGAAAATAATTAAAAAGTCCTAAATAGGAAATAACTCCTTAATAAGATTAAATGAAGATCCTATAAAAGAGTTATTCCTAAAATAAAATACTAATTAAAAATTGTTTCTCCCTATCCTAATCCTAAAAGGAAAAAAATCAAAATATAATAAAGTTGGAACGTTAAGTCCCCTAACCCTACTTGGATTACAAAATTCGTAACTCTGTAACCTAGGCATGCCTTAAGACTGGTCAGCTTCTGTTTTTCCAAAATTCTTCAGTTTCAACTCTCCGTAAGGCATGCCCATGCCTTAAGACTTCTTTGCTCTTCCAAAAAGCATGCTTAAGCTCCAAAAATATGTGGTTTAGCCTCCATTTTATTCAAGTCCAATCTTCAATGCCCTAACACATAAAAATAGAACAAATGAAGTAGAATTCACCTAAATTAAAGCAAAATAAAACAAGTAAAGCTCAAATAATAGGACAAATAATGTGTACAAAATACATTTATCAACCAGTGACTTTCCAATGGTGTATGATGGCAATATTCCGTGACATGATAGAATAAATAGTGAAATCTGCATGGATGACTTCTCGGTGTATGGTAGAAAATTCATAGATTGCTTGAACAACCTAGAAGTTATTCTTACTCATTGCAAAGACACCAATCTTGTGTTGAACTGGAAGAAATGTCATTTCATTGTGAATGAGGGCATTATGCTTGGCCATAAAATTTCAGAGAAAGGTCTTGAAGTTGATTGAGCAAAGGTGGAAGTGATAGAGAAGTTAGTTGTTCCTTCTTCGATGAAGGAAGTTAGGAGTTTTCTTAGTCATGTTAGCTTCTACGTACTGTTGATCAAAGATTTCACAAAAATTGTATTGCCTCTATCTGTTGTACTTCATAAGGATTAGAATTCAAATTTGATGAAAAATGTGTGTAAGCATTTGAACAGTTGAAGGCTAAGCTAATTGGTGCTTCTATTCTCATTGCACCTATTTGGGAGCTACCATTTGAGCTTATGTGTGATACGAGTGACACATGCATTAGAGTTATTCTCAGCTAAAGGATTAATAAGTGATTTATGCTTGTATACTATATGAGCAAAACATTGACAAAAACTCAACAAAATTACACTGTAACAAAAAAAGAACTTCTTGCTGTTGTGTATGCTTTTGATAAATTCTGATATCACCTTATTCTGCCAAAGGGGATTGTTTTTACAGATCACTCAGCATTGAAGTATTTGCCTACAAAACAAGATGCGAAGCCTCGATTGATCAGGTTGATTTTATTACTTCAAGAATTTGATTTGGAGATCCACGATAAGAAAGAAGCTGATAACTTAGCAATTGATCATTTGTCAAGGTTAAAAGCAAGCAAGAAAGGAGAACAAGCATACATTCCAAATGAATTTCTTTATATTAGGCAAGTAAATCCTAACCCTTGGTTTCTTGACCTTGCAAATTGCCTTGCATGTAATATTGTTCCATATCATTAGTCTTATAACCAAAAGAAGAAATTCTTTCTAGACATAAAATGTTATTTTTAGGAAGAACCGTTTTTTATTCAAAGTATGTGTAGATCAAATAATAAGATGATGTGTAGATCAAATAATAAGACGATGCATAGCATAGGTTGAAGTTGTTCCAATCTTGACCCATTGTCACAATAAACAAGCTAGAGGTCATTTTGGATTAAATAAAACTATTGCAAAGGGGCTACAAGCAGGTTTTTATTGACCTACTTTGTTCATAGATGCTTATAGGTTTGTTCTTGAATGTAATGAATTTTAGAGAATAGGTAATGTCTCATCCAGGAATGAAATGACTCTTAATTACATCGTTGTATATGAAATATTTGAAATTTGGGGGATAGATTTCATAGGTCCTTTTCTAAGTTCTAATGGGAACAAGTACATCCTAATGGCAGTGGACTATGTGAGTAAACAGGTAGAGCCCTTAGCTAGTCCAACAAATGATGCCAGGGTAGTTGTCAAAATTCTTAAGAAATGTTCTCTAGGTTTGGTGTACCAAGAGTGACTATAAGTGACTAGGGGACTCACTTTTGTAATGCACAATTGAGAGGTTACTTAGCAAATATGGTTTTACCTATAGGATTGCCACACCTTGCCATCCACAAACTAGTGGACATGTTAATATCTCAAGTAGAGAAATCAAACGTATTTTACTGAAAACTGTTGGCAGTTCTAGGAAAGACTGGTCAAGTAAGCTTGATGCTGCTCTTTGGGCATATAAAGCAGCATACAAAACACTCATAGGGATGTCACCATATAGACTACTCTTTGGCAAATCTTGTCACCTTCCTGTAGAACTAGAACACAAAGCATTCTAGGCTCTAAAATTTTTAAATTTTGATGAACAGGCTATGGGTGTTCAGAAGAAAATTGCAGCTGAATTAGTTAGATGAGTTCATGTTGTTCGATTTCGAAAATGTCCAAATTTGTAAAGCAAAGACCAAAAAGTGGCATTATAAGCACATTCAGGTGAAAGAGTTCATTCCAGGGCATAAAGTTCTGTTGTTCAACTCTTGAATTAAGTTGTTGCTTAGAAAGCTGAAGTCCTAATGGTCAAGACCGTTCACAGTAATTCAAGCTTTTTCTCATGAAGCAGTTGAATTATCAAATTCTTCTAATGAAGTATTCAAGGTGAACGGGAAAAGCCTGAAACCTTACATCACCAATGAAAGCGCTAACCTTATTGAGAGTTTCCACTTCTTTGAGTCACCATGAAGAGCAAGTCGTAACTACTGTCCGCTTTAAACACCAATTGGAGCAAGCTTTTAACATATTAGTATTTTAGTATTATATATTAGTTAGTGAAGGTCCCAAAACCGGCTAGGTGCAGTACTAAGGGGGGGTGAATAGTACTATATACCGAATAAAAAACTTGAAAATGATTTAGAAAATTCTTTTTGAATAAAAAACAATTTTCTCAAATAAACACAAGTTTTACAAAAATACAGAATTAATAAAAGAGTAAAACTTGCGAATATAAATTTGCTTGATCTAAAAATAAAAAGGTCTTCATATAATAAAGCTGTTATATTAAATTTCAAGAATTTAAATAGCAATAAATATAAAGAGAGTAGGGATAGAGAAATGAAGATACAAAATTTATCCTGGTTTGACCCAACCGGTCTACGTCCAGTCTTCAAGTCAACCACTTGAGATTTTCCACTCATGTTTCCTTTACGACCAGGAAACAAGCTTATGTTACTTTTTATGAGTTCTAGTAACAAACTCAATACTTTTATAAATATCAAACTTTTACCGTTACTTTTCCGAGCTCAAGTAACAAACTCTTCCAGTGCTTTTTAAAGCTCAAGCACCAAACTTATCCTGATATTTTTCAAAGCTCAAATACCAAACTTATCCTGGTATTTTCAAAGCTCAAATACCAAACTTATCCCGGTATTTTTCAAAGCTTAAATACCAAACTTATCCCGGTATTTTTAAAGCTTAAATACAAAAATTATACAATCTTTTTTTATGACACTATCAACAAAGTAAACCCCCTTTCACAAATCCCTTTGTGAAATACAAAACCCAAATTATAGAATATTTGAATTAACAACAATGAAGCTTTTCTCTTTTCGATTGCTTGAAGGATTTTATTGGGAAGACTTAAACAATTTGCTCTTAAGGTGTGAAATCTTACTTAGTCTTCCTTGCCTTAACAATTTCAATTCTTCCTCTTTATATAGGCTGTGAAGAAACTTATCAGGAGGGGAAAATAGTCATTGGACATAGCCCTTGAAGGTAATGTGGCGGTTGCTTTGAGGTCCTAAAGGTAGTATGACCGTTGTATTACAGCTCTTGAAGGAGTACTAGCCGTTGCACCTCCTAAAGGAAATTATAATCATTGTTTTTTAGCTTATAAGTTAATTGTTGCCAGTTATATTGAGCTCCTGAACAAGATACAATTGTTGCTTTGCAGCTCTTAAAGGTACCCTCGCCGTTTGAGCTTCTGAAGAGAATTTATAGTTGTTGCTTTGAGACTATAAGGAGAGCTATCCATTACTTACAGCTTCTGAAGGAATGATGGAAATTGTACTTTAGTTCTTGAAGCATTCCCTTCACCTTCTAATGATAATGTAGCCATTGAAGCTCTTAAGCATTTCCTTCATTCAAGCTTTCTTTAGCTTGTAAGGCAATGTTTGTACATTTGATAGATTTGACATGTAATGAACTTATTGACCTCTTGATGTTCAAGCTTGGTAAATCCTCCTTGTGATGTAGCTTCATCTTCTAATCATAATTTACTTAATAATTGATTACAGATTAATTGTAATAATATTAAGATAAACATGATTTTACTTTTTAATATATATGTCAACTTTTCATTTATTGTTATCATCGAAACATGATTCAATAATCTCCCCCTTTTTAATGATGACAACCCTTTGTATGTGAGATTCCTTAAATGCATATGTTGACAATGTGAAGAACATTTTCAGGTATTTCAAAAAAATAGATCGATATGGCTCCCCTTGCAAATATGATTCCTTTCAAATTTTCTCCCCCTCAAAATATGCTTGTTTTAATTTTAGGGATTTTAGGAATCATGAAAACATTTTCTTGATTTCTAATTTCTCATAAAAATAAAATCTCTTGTTATGTACATGAGAAAATTCTTCGAAAAACAAGTTAATTCTATAAAGCTTTGATACATAATCAATGAGTAATATATTAGGCTTAACAAACATTCGGCCTTTATGTCAAAGATATTTGAGTTTAAGGACTTAGACGTTAAAAGCATTTTATTTTGCCCAAAAGAGAAGTCCCAATTTTGAGTAGCTAGTTTATTTAGGCATTATGGTCATAAATTTAAGGCCCAAAAAACAAAGTAACACGAATGAATTAATAATAGTATGAGTGAGTTCATTAACTCAGAAAGTCTACATGTGAGCTTAAGAAATAATAGTACAGTGAGCCTATAGGCTCAATAAATCTATTCATCCAAGACATACTTGTTTAAGTAAATACTTTAAATAGATTGATAAAGACAACTTCATCTTTTTAATCAACTGTTGTTCCTGCAAGAGTTCTCAATTTTGCGAGAGTACACAATCATAACAAGCCTCTTGCACTTTCATTTCATACAGTGAAATATCAAAAGTGTATGATAGAATATCATACTTTTCATTTTAGCATAAGATCACCTTCTGCAAAATATTAATGATCAGCATATTGTAGCAAGCATAAAGCTTTCATTCGCAAACTATAGAGATTAGTGATTCACAGTCGATGACCATATAAGATGCCACAAATGACATAGAGTTATATGCATAGCCAAGCTCAGATCTCATAAGGATGGATTTTAGAATAAGCTAGTCAACTTATCACAAGTATAGCCAATCACTAGTCATAAAACACATGACATACCTTATATAAGGTCCATCCATACAGAAACACATGTGCTTCATAGTGACTGTAGAGTCATGTAGATCAAAACAAGAATATCTGTATCAGTTTCATAGTGACTATAGTAGATCAGAACAAGAATATCTGCATCAGTATTACACATTCATAGTACACATTCACATGCAACTGCATTAGCATTACACATTCACATTTCACATTCATATGCAAGAATATCTACATCATTTTTCTCCCCCTTTGGAATCATCAAAAAGTATGAAATAATGGTAGAAGTGGTTCATCAACAATGTAGTCAAGTTGTGTGAAGCAACACGTTATAACTCACTATAGAGACATAGCCAATAACTAGTGGACAAGCCAAAAATCATGTCAGATATGGCAGACAGTAATATTAGAACCACAGTGTTAACAAACCATCACATATAAGAAATAGATCATATTAGAAAAGATAGATAAATAGTCAAAAACCAAAGTACAAGCATTCATACCCTATTTTGAGTTACATAAAACTAAAATAGAGTAAAATACTTGTAAACCATAAGCAGCAAATAGATAATGTATTATTCTAACTATAGATATAAAGTAGTGAGAAGCTGTTGACTCAAAAAATGCAGAGGAGAGATATGAAGTGCCATTTCTGATGAGTCATCTCTACAAATCAATAGCTTGAGCTTTAAACCTAATTACTGTTGAGAGGAGGAGATAGATGATTAAGATGCTCTATCATCTTTGCTAGTTCTATTTCCACACTAGCAGTGAGACTGTGCACTTTGTCCTTGATGCTTAATAGCTGCAACTGCAGGTCTCTGAGTGCATTTGGTACTTCTGTATATGCCTTGGAGCCTATATGAGACTTGGAGGCACTTGAAATTTAGATATAACCTTGAAACAGGTTTCCATTGTGTAACTTGTGATTTTTTTAAAATCAGGTGGTGGTGGAGGAAGGAAGGTGTATGTAGAGGTGGGATGTGACATATTTAGAGTAAAGAATTGATTAGATTCAGGCATTATTGAAGTTGGAGAGGGAGGACTGATAGTGAGAGAGATTGGTGAAAAGCTTTCTAGATCAGTGGAAGTATTTGTCATGGTGGGAAATGCGGGTTGATACATAAGTGGTGTCTTAATCGGCTCTTTATATAGGTCATGAATGTTAAAAGAATGGAGATAGGCCGTTATAGGATTTGTAGGCTTAGGAGGAAAATCTTTATGCAGGATATTGATTTCTTGGCTTGGAATAGGAACAAGAGTTGTTGAAGAAGCATTTTCATTGTGGCTTAAGTCTACCTCATTGTACAAATTGATCAGAGAGTCATAGAGTTCTATTTCATCCTGTGGAAGGACTGTGTCGGGTTGTGAGGTGTGCTGCTCTTGTTCATTTACTATAGTCACTTCAGGAGCTGCATTATCATTTTCTTGGCTCTCTTTAAGGAATTTTCTCGGTCTTTCTTCTTCAATGATGTTCAATTCTTATGCTTCAGTGGCTGGAGCAGATTCGACTTCATTTTCAGTGTCATTTGTGACTTGGTCATCTTTAGCATAATCACTAGTGGATTTATCAAGGGAGGCTAACTCTGATTCTGTAAACAAAGGCTTTGTAGGGAGCTGAGTTTTATGGGCACATGCTTTAGGCATTCTTGTGACATTAGCCTTATTTGTGATCGACTTGTGTCTGATGAAGGTAGTTTCAACGCCAAATTTAGATACTTTGAAGAAGTCAAAGTATTTTGAGAGGATCATACTATAGGGCAAAGCAGAGTTGTTCCTGACATAAGTTAAGTGATTTATCAAGGCAAAAGGAAGGTTAATTTTGATATGGTTGATCAAATGCCAGGTAAAGCAGGGATCAAATCCATTCATGGTAGCTAAGCTTGCCTTTTGAGGCTAAAAATAAGCAGAGTTCAATAATTACAGGATCCTGAATTTGTCATCTAGATATCCAGAATCAAGCTCAGACCAGGGTACTCCATGATCAAGTGGGATATTTAGTAGTTGATACACAAAGGCCATAGCATTGTAGTTTCCTAAGCTAGAGGGTGCAGGGGTTTTCTCAATTCTAACTCCATCTGTTGGCAAGTCAAAAACTTTACCAAAGATTTCCTCGTTCACATGGTACTTTTTCCCTCTCAGTGTAACATCATAATTCATATGGCCAATGTAGGTCAAAGAGACATAAAATTCATTAACTAAAGACTCATATATTGGCTCATCTAATGTACATAAACTCTTCCTAACCCTGTTTCATAAAAATCCAGAAAAAGGGTTTCTTCCTATCCCCTAGAAAATCCTAGTCAATTTACCTACATCTGACCTCTTCCCTTATAAACCCATCGGGACAGATGAGTTTACCTATTGTGCTTTTGGCTGGAGATGATACTGATGAAGCAGGTTAAACAGGTGTTACAGAGGTATAGTCTTTCTAGCACTTCTTCTTTTCTCATATACTTCATTCATGCCAGTAACTCTTCTCCTTTTAGTGCTTGGTTGATTTTTACCAATGGATTATTCTCTTTTTTGCTTCATTTCTTCTTTCGCAGCCCTAGGATGATACACTCTCAGCTTTTATGTTGCATTAGCGATACAACTTTACATCTTCATGTTTGCTTATGAAGTGAGTCTTATGGACAAGGATTTTGCAGAGAAGCAGAGGAAGGAGAGTATGGTTCAAGTATGGTTTTGCAGAGTGGTGGTGAGAAGTTGAAAATTGTCTTTTCAATTTCTTCTGTCTGTAAACAAAATGGAGAGGAAGACAATTGAAGTTGTCACATTCATTCGTTACTTCAGATGATATCGCTTTTATCAATACTCTGCCATTTTGAAATCTCACGCGGCTAGCTTAACGAGTCATGCGAGTTTCTTCCTTTATTCCTTATTCTTCTTATAATATGTATCTTGAGTTTTGGCCCGCTTTAGCTAACAATTTGGCCCGGTTATGCAAAGCATGAGTTATGGGCTTTTGCAATCATTCTGGCCCAAAACACTAATTACACACCCTAATTTTGATTTTGTTACTTAATTATGCTTACATGTGCTTTTATATTTTGATAGCATAAATTAAATATATTTTCATAAATATTTATGATTTTCTTCTTAAATAATAATCCGATCCAATAGTAAAATCTTAATTGATTTTACATAATCCAGACTTATGAAAAAGAATTTAATCATAATATTTAATCCAATCATTACTCAAAATATTAATTCGAGTGAATCAACACTTTTTAATAAATTGGATTAGACATTCCAATTCTCATTCTTAGTTCACTAAATTTATTTTCACATAGAGGCTTTGTGAAAATATCTGCTATTTGATCTTCTGTTGAGACAAATTCCAAATAAATGTCTCCTTTTTGCGCATGATCTCTGATGAAATGATTTTTGATGTCTATGTGCATTGTCCTTGAATGTTGAATAGGATTCTTTGTTAAATTTATAGCACTAGTATTATCACACCTTATAGGTATATGATCATACTTTATTCCATAATCTTCAAGATGTTGCTTCATCCATAATATATGTGCCACACTACTGCTTGTAGATATATATTCTGCTTCTGTTGTTGACATTGCTACAGTTGATTGCTTTTTGCTTAACCATGAGACTAGAGCTTCTCCTAGAAATTGACAAGTACCTGAAGTACTTTTTCTATCCAATTTGCATCCAACATGATCAACATCACTGTAACCTATAAGATCAAAATTTTGACATTTTGGATACCAAATCCCAATTTCTTGAGTACCATTTAGATACTTAAGAATTCTGTTAACAGCCTTTAAGTGAGACTCCTTGGGATTGGCCTGGAATCTTGCACATAGACACACACTGAATTGTATATCAGGTCTACTAGATGTTAAATAGAGTAGAGAACCAATCATACCTTGATATTTCTTGGTATCTACATTTTTACCTTTCTTAGAGACTGATGAACTCATTGGTGTTTTTGCTGGTTTAGAATTCTCCATTCCGTACTTCTTGATGAGTTCCTTAGTATACTTAGATTGGCATATCAATGTTCCTTTCCTTCCTTGCTTGATTTGTAGTCCAAGAAAGAAATTCAATTCGCCCATCATAGACATTTTGAATAATGTTCTCATTCTTTTAAGAATTCCTTGCACAACTCATTGTTAGTATAACCAAATATAACATCATCAACATATATTTGAACAAGTAATATATGGTTCATTTCATGCTTTATAAACAATGTTGTGTCAACGTTTCCATGAGTAAAACCTTTAGCAAGTAAGAATGTACTTAACCTTTCATATCATATTCTAGGTGCTTGTTTTAGTCCATATAAAGCTTTAGTAAGCTTGTAGACATAGTCAGGACGGTGACAATCCTCAAATCCTGGAGGTTGCTTCACATAGACTTCTTCATTGATATAGCCATTTGGAAATGAACTCTTCACATCCATTGATAAAGTTTGAAGTCTTTATAGCAGGCAACTGAACATAGCATTCTGATTGTTTCCAACCTTGCCACCAAATAAAGGTTTCATCGTAGTAAATTACTTCTTGCTGGTTACACCCTTGTGCAACTAATCTGGCTTTTTTTTTTTACAACATTGCCAAATTCATCAAGTTTATTCCTAAAAACCCATTTTATTTCAATCAGTGAATGATTGTTAGGTTTTGGAACAAGTTCCCAGACATTGTTTCTTTTAAATTGATCCAATTCTTCTTACATAGCCATCATCTAGCTTTCTTCTATTTCAGCTTCTTTGAAGTTCTTCGATTCAATTTCAGAAACAAATGCCATATTCACAAAGTATTCCTTTAGTTGACTTTGTGTCATTACTCTTTGTGAAAGATTGTCAATAATGTCATCTTTGGGATGATATTTGTGATATTTGTACTCTTTTGGTAGATCATCATGTTGATTTTCTTACACTCGCAATTCTTGCAAATTGTTTTCATCATGATCACAAGAGTTATCTTCTTTTGCAGGACTTTTTCATCATTGTCTATGTTTTCAACCTGTGGATCAAATATCTCAAGAGTATCCTTAGATTCTTTATCTGGGAGATAGTTAGCTTCCTTAAATACAACATGCATGGACTTATCAACGGTAAGAGTTCTTTTGTTAAAGACTCTATATGCTTTTCTATGCAATGAATACCCTAAGAAAATACCTTCATCTGACTTAGAGTCAAATTTATTAAGATATTTTGAAAATAAAACACTTACAACCAAATGGATGGAAATAACCAATATTAGGTTTTCTACCATTCCATAACTCATGGTGTTTTCTTAAGAATGGGTCTTATCAAAGCTCGATTCAGTATATAACATGCTTTGTTCATTGCTTTTGCCTAAAAATATCTCGGTAAATTATTTTCGTTAAGCATAGTTCTAGTCATTTCTTGAAGTGTCTTATTTTTCCTTTCAACAACACCATTTTGTTGAGGAGTTCTAGGAGTAGAGAAGTTATGTGAGATACCATGCTCATTGCAAAACATTTCAAAAAGATGATTTTCAAATTTTTTTCCATGATCACTTCTAATAGCAATAATAGAAGCGTTTTTCAAATTCTGAAGCTTTTTGCTCAAGGTAGAAAATTGTTCAAAATCCTCATCTTTTTGACTCAAAAATAATGTCCATGTAAAACTTGAGTAGTCATCTATGATGACGAATGCATATCTCATGCCTCCTAAACTTGTTTGTTGAATGAGACCAAGCAAGTCTAAATGCAACAACTCTAATGGTCTAGAGCTAGAAACAACTCCTTTAAGAATAAAAGAGCTTCTAGTTTGTTTACCTCTTTGACATGCATCACAAATATGAGTTTTATCAAATCTAATTTTGGGTAAACCTTTGACAAGATCTTTCTTTGAATGTTTTGAAATCAAATGCATGCTTGCATGACCTAATCTACGATGCCATAACCAACTCTCCTCTTCTTGTGAAATTAAGCATTGATCATTAGTAAGAGTACTTGAATTTAAAAGATAAATATTTCCAACTCTAGGTACTTCTACCACATTTGGCATCCACAATTTCACATTTCTTTGAATGAAGATTGCATTGTGATCTTTGTCACAGAGTTGACTTACACTAAGAAGATTGTATTTCAATCCATCTACTAAGGCTGCTTTGTTAATGCATGGATTGTTTGCAATCTTCCATTTTCCAATGATTTGTCCTGTTAGATTGTCTCCAAATTTCACAGAACCTCCTTTTACTTGTTTTATCAAAGTGAAGTATCTTCCATCTCTAGTCATATGTCTAGAACATCCGCTATTAATATACCACTTTGAATTTCTGAAGGTGTTCTTTAGACATACCTACAAAATAAATCAAGTAGACTTAGGTACCCAAACAGTATTGGGTCCTTTAAGTTTAGAATTAATATTTTTCTTTTTGGGAATCCACATAGTTTTCCCTTTATAGTATCCTTTCCAAAACTTATAATCACCAATTACATGTCCTGTATGATTACAGTAATAAAATAACATTTCTCCTTTTCATATACTGATGAGATTGATATTATTTTAAGGTGGAATGTTGGTGATAAGAGACATACTTAATTTGATGTGAATGTTTGGGCTTGTAACTATGTCTTTCTTTTGATCTATAAAAATAAGGCTTTTTAGAGTGTATAAGTCTAAAGTTATTTTATGGACAACCTTCTGTCGTGAATAAGAATTTCGGTTTGGTTTGGAAGATTGTACTCTTCTTGGTTTGGAAGGATATGTCTTTTGTTTGGCTTTTTGGTCAGTAGACTAAACATGGATAGTTTTCTGCTTTGAAATTGGTTCAGTGAACTGCTTCTTTTGACATGTAGGTTTTGGGGATAAAGTTTGTATAGTAGAAGTGGAAGGAGAATAGAATATAATTGGCTTTGGGGGGAATTTGAGAAGGTATCTCATCGATACTATCATAACCGATTCCTGTTCTATCATTTGGATTTCTTTGGGAGTCTAATAACATATTTAGCATATTCTCTCCATTTGTGATTCTGCTAATAGTAAAATCTAGTTTTTTACATTTCTTTTCAAGATGTGATACTTTGCTAATTAATTCTACATTAGAGTTTTCTAGAAAGGTCACTTTGCCTTATAGTTCAAGCTTTTCTAATTCTTCTTCTAAATGCTTGTTTTCATACTCTTTGCAATTAGCAATCATTTCTAGCTTAGCATCGTGCATCTTAAAGAATTCATGAATAAGATCATTATGAGATAAGGTTTATAAAATTACCTCATCTTCTTTTGGATGATATTGTGATGAACTTTTTGCTTTATCATTTGCCATGAAGCATATTTGATCTTTTTCTTGCTTCTCATCATCATCATCATCAGAACTTGATTTATCACTGTCACTCCAAGTGGTCACCATTGCTGTTTTGTATTTATTGTTTAGCTTTGGACAATTAGCTCCGAAATGGCCTGGTTTATTGCATTCAAAACATGTAGTCTCTTGTTTTGAATCTTTCTTGGCTTTATCAATCTTTTTGTTGTTGAAAAGCCTTTTGAATGATGATTTCGCTCTGTTTTTGCTTCTCAAAAACTTTCTAAATTTTCGTACTGACATAACTTCATCTTCATTTTCTTCATCATAAATATTTGACTCAGAAGTAGACTCTCCAGAGGTTGAGCTAGCAGCTTTCAACGCAATGGACCTCTTCTTGCCAGTTTGCTCACAGTCAGTAGTAGGCTTAATTTTCATCTCATATGTGAGTAATGAACCAATAAATTCATCATATGAGTATGTAGTTAAATCTTTTGATTCTTCTATTGCTGTGAGCTTTGCATCCCACGAAGTTGGCATTGTTCTGATTAATTTTCTAACCAGTTCTTCATCTCTAAGGCTCTTGCCAAGATTCTTTAATTTGTTCACAATGAGTGTGAACCTTGTATTGATTTCTAAGGCTGACTCTTTAGCATCCACCTTGAACAACTCTTACTCCGTGATGTAAAGATTAATCTTTCAATCTTTAACTTGATTGGTTCCTTTATGAGGTGTCTCAAGTTTATCCCATATTTGCTTAGTTGTCATGCAACCTGAAACATGATTAAACTCATTAATATCTAATGCACAGTGTAATAAATTAATAGCTTTAGAGTTTAAAGCTTCTTTATTCCAGTCAGCAACTTCATATTCATATTCTTCTTTAGGGACTAATTTTCCATCAACAATTTTTTGTAGGAATATTAGGTCCTTCCTTGACAATTCCCCAGACCTGTATATCCGTAGATTGTAAAAATATTCTCATTCTATTTTTCCAAAAACAATAATTTTCTCCATTGAATAAAGGAGGTTTGTTGGTGGAACATCCCTCAGACATAAAAACATTTTGCTTACTAGAAGTACTAGCCATTTTAGGATCACTCTAAGGATTTTACTCCTTCTATTTAGAGACAAGCTCTGATACCACTTGACGGTCCCATTATAGGCTAGCTACGGTACCAGAGGGGGGTGAATGGTATTGTATACCGAATAAAAAATTTTAAAAATGATTTAGAAAATTCTTTTTGAATAAACAACAATTTTCCCAGATAAACACAAGTTTTACAAAAATGAAGAATTAATAAAAGAGTATAACTTGCAAATATAAATTTGCTTGACTAAAAATATAAAGGTCCTCAAATAATAAAGCTATTAATTTAAATTGTAAGAATTTAAATAGCAATAGATATAAAGAGAGTAGGGATAGAGAAATGAAGATACCAAAATTTATCTTGGTTCGACCCAACAGGTCTACGTCAAGTCCCCAAGCCGACCGCTTAAGATTTTCCACTAACGTTTCCTTTACGAGCAGGAAACAAGCCTATGTTACTTTTTACGAGTTCTAGTAACAAACTCAATACTTTTACAGGCTCAATATCAAACCTTTACCGTTACTTTTCTGAGCTCAAGTAACAAACTTTTCCAGGGCTTTTTAAAACTTAAGCACCAAACTTATCCCTGTACTTTTCAAAGCTCAAAAACCAAACTTATCCTTGTATTTTTCAAAGCTTAAATACCAAACTTATCTCAAGAATTCTCAGCCAAAAGACTTCTACTTCTCTCCTCAATAAGACCAAACCCGCAGCTTTTCCTTGGCCCATCATGAACGCAGGCCCAAATCACCAAATCAGCTTTAAAACTCCAAAATCAGCACCTCTGAAGGCATGGTCACACATTAGGACTGCTCCTGGGCTGTTGCAAGTCAATTTCGCTCCCTTATCATGCACTTTTAGCTCCATTCTCTTCTTAGGAGTCCTAACAAGGAAAATACATAAAAAGGAAGTAAAATATGCCTTAAATAAATAGAAACAATTCAATTAAAGCACAAAAACAAAGGAAAAATAAGTACATAAAATACAGTTATCAACTTTCCCCCACTTAAACCTTGCTTACCCTCAAGCAAGCGAAACATCTCCAACTCCATAAAACAATTAAGGAAAATTAAATATCAAACAACCGCTTTTCAAAACATCACAAACCACAACCTTACTTTCATCCACAAATCAAGAATACTCAATCAATAAGGCTGTCACAAAAGAATTTGGCATTTAACCCCAATTTTATGCATACAAAGCAACTCAATTAACTATTATAATATGATTTGCATCACTAAAATAGTAAACTTCTAAGTCACTTCCCAATCAATCACATAGATAAAGATTAATAGGACTTTAGAATTCACACAATTTTCTTGAGGGGTATACCACGATACATTGATCGATTCCATTTAATTAACTTAATAACTTTCAAACTTACTTGAGATGTTACTTAGTCTTTCCAAACAGATAACAAAGATGGAGCAAATACAATGCACCCGACTTACTCAACTAAGCATATTCAATCAAGCGGCTACTAGCACTATTCATAACTTCACCTTGCAAATGAAGCCAGCGGAATAAATTTCCAATCTCTATTCTTTAATTTTTGTCAATTTACATTAAGCACAAATAATTAATTTCCCTTACCCCAACATTAATTCAAAGTAAAGCACACAATTTGCCTATTTCATCTCTTTACTTATGCTCAATCAAAAAGAAGCTTCCTAGAAAGTCTATGTCTAAAAGTGATACATCTCAACTCCAAAGTCTACATCATTACAAAGGTACCAATCAAATGGAGCCTTATGTTGCATTTAATGGAAACATCCCTATTAACAAGCATACTTAACCTAGAAAGATGTAAAATGAGAGTTTGTAACCTTGCGTTTTGTTTTTTTTTTTCTTTTTATTTTTTTTTATTTATTTTATTTTATTTTATTTTATTTTATTTTATTTTTTTATTTTTTTGAAAAAACAAAAACATTGCTTTAAGGAGTTGGAACATTAAGTTGCAAGTGACAAACATAGGATCACAGAAAATGAACTCAAGAAGCTGAAAAGGAAGGAATAAAATCAATTTGCAATTCCCTTTCCCCACACTTAAAACATACATTGTCCCCAATGTATATTAGCCAACAATACCCAAAAACTAAAAAGAATAGAATGAGAGAACTGCCCTAGTTATCGAAGGCTGAAGTCCGAACGCTATTGCGGAGAAGGTGGTGACTCGTCGGACAAAGGAGAAGTAAGGGGGACGAAGGATGCTGTAAAAAAAAAGAAAAGGAAAAAAAAAGAGAAAAGAGTTAGGGCTGATGATTTTATTAGCCTAATTTGAATTTTTTCTTTTAAAGAAAGTGGGAAAGAAATAGAAGAGAGGGTGTTTTCTCGCCCAAATTTTTTTGTTTTATGAAATAAAAAGAAAGAAGGTGGGAAAGTGGAGGACATGGTGGGTGCCATTTTTTTTTAATGAAATAAAAAGAAAGAAGGTGGGAAAGTGGAGGACATGGTGGGCGCCATCATTTATTGTTGCCCTTCAAATGTGCACTAGCAAGTGTACTAGATCAACTGTAGTAGTGGCAAGACAAGTGTCGATTCCACAAGGAATTAACGGAAAACTACAAGATTTCCTAATAAATTGTTAGTTAAGAATTTAAAAGTAATCAGCAAAGCAAAGTCAAATAAACTGAAATCATTGTAAGCATGTAAAATAACGTAAGAAGGCTGCTTAAAACAAGAGATGATAGATAATAATAAAAGCACAGACTTTCACCAGTTAGATAGGCAATCTCGAGGTATCTTTCTCTAGCATTTATTATAAATATATTAAGGATGTAGATCTAAGGTTTCTTGCCCTCTTCCCACCAAGCTTATCTCTCGACCTCACTTGGATTCTATGACTACCCAACTAGGCTTATCTCTCGACCTCACCCAGTCTAGGCATTCATGCATTAAGTTAAGCAAGCAGTCTATTTTGAATAGAAACCCTTAGCACACTCCCAATCTCCTCTCAGTCTCATGGTAAGTGTGTGTGTGCGTGATTGTCCATATTCCCAAATCTCCTCTCGGTCTCATTAGGAATACTAAGCGTGCAATGGGGCCCCATCATACTTTTTAATAAACACTTCACAACACAATCATCTGAGCATAATATTCATAACAAACACGAGAAAGACTTCCTAAGATCACTAGACTAAGCTGGCTTCAGCCTGCTAGGAGACTACTCGCAACACATAATGAAAAATAAACGAGATTGCTTTACCAGAAGAACTTGAAGAAGAGAGAAATTAAAATTAAAGAAAGAAAAATAGTGGTAGTTGAAGAACAATCAATACCCTATCCCATCTGAACAGCAAGATATATATAGCCCTCAAAAGAAAAATAAAATATTCTACCAGAGCCTTGTTCCCAAATTAAGCTAATAACAAAAATTATCAACCACAAATACAATGGCTTGCTCAAGAAGCCAAGGATAAGTCTAGAATTTCCACAAAAACAAATGTCTTCTCCTCACTCTGGGTCACGCCTCTCCCTTTAGCTCCGGCCCGTCCGAGATGCAGCCCAATCCAACTCTTTAATTTCTTTTCTTTTTCTTGAGATTTCCAGATTCCAGCAGTCTTCCTGATTCCGTGCTTAAGACCTGGAAAAACTCAATATTAGCTATGAATCCTCTCTTTTCAAAGGAATTTTACTAATTTAGCTGCTGAAATCTTGCATAATTAGCTGGTAATATTTTCACTTATCAAGAACCCCCACACTTGAACATTGCTTGCCCTCAAGCAATCCCAGAATAAAACAAAAAAAGAGAAAAGAAAGGAAGAAAACTTTGAAAGAAAACACAATTTAAACACTTAAACTTAACTTAAGCAGCAACCAATAATCAATCCATCACCCTCGAACAACAAGATTTCTAAGCAAAATACTAAAATTGAGAATGCCAAATCAATCAAAGCATTCTTAAGAGACCTTGCTTAGCTTCATAAACATCATAAGACAACAAGACCAAACTTTAAATTTCAACGAGCTAGCAAGGAATTATACCAAAATTTGCCTTTCTAAAAGAGTTCACTCTCACTCTAGTGTTTGGGCAATCTGAATAAGAACTCTCAGCAGCAACACAGATTAGCCTTAAACCAAAAACTGAAGCAAACATCCTATCGCTACCACTTAATTAGACACATGCACAATCAAAAGGTCTTTTTACAAGGGACGTAATGCAAGGCTTAGGTTAGGGGTGTGACAAAAAGGCTTTTTAGGGTAAAGGAATACCATACCAATTAACACCATGGAATAACAAGCAATTTCCAAAAGAAACTTAAGCAACCAAAGACAGAAAAGGATAGGAAACTCAAATATTGAGATGTATTATGAAGAATTTTAAGCACAAGAAGGAATATGATCATCTTAGCACAAATATGGAATTTTTTTTTTTTGAAGAAGAAGAGAGAAATTAAAATTAAAATTAAATTAGAACACAACTGCTGGATGCAATCAGTTAAAAATATATAACTTGGCAAAATTGATCTTTCTTGCACTTTTGATTTTCAAGAAAAATGAAAGAAGTGAAAATTTCAACTGGATTATGGCAAAGATTACGCAAAAAGTTGCAAACTGAACTTTGAAGAAAGAATTATCAAGAGAGCATTACTTTTTATGACCACATGAATTTCCAATAAAAATTTGATGCAAAAGTTCAATTAAAGTAAATTACTTGCTATTTGAAAACACTTGATTATGCTATGGCATTCCTAGGGTTCTTTGGACAACATAGTGTGAATTGGCTTAAGGAAAAACACAATATGGGCTAAACAAAGAAAGCAGGCTTAAAGGCTCAAAGGGGCTAAAAAAAATGGGAAAAGAAATGTTAAGGAAGCTTTTGGATTTAAGTAACAGAAATGGGTAACAAATGCCGTAATCATTTTGTGCACGCGAAAAACCTTATGGTTGTGACAAAGATAATCCACTAAGCTCTAGCTTAAAAACTCAACATGCATGCTCTCTCTACAAGGAATTCAAGCAAGATTTTATAACAAAGAAAACAGGCTCAAAACCTCACAGAAAAATATAGGGTTAATGCAAATTGGCCTAACTCAAGATATAAAGGTGAAATAAATTTTAAGGTCTTGAAGTCCTAAGCTACTTAATCAACTAAAACCAAAATTTCTGAAAGTTTTTCTAATCATCAGGCAATCAATTTTAAGTGCTTTACATAGACTTCCTACATCCTTAGGATTAGAAAATTTCACTGGCTGCCAACTCAAGAAAATACAGAAAAATCGAAAAATTTAGACAAATTTTTACAATAAAACCAAAAGAACCATGAAAACTGATCACAAAAACTCATAAATCCACACATAAAACTTTTCAAGCTCACACAGAACACAGAAAATTAAAGACTACTCAGAACAGCAAATGCTCAAGCAGGGATTCCCAATCAGTAGACCAGCAATTACCAAGCAATGAACCAGCAATCATGCATTACCAAATATCAGCAATTAATTTAAAATAAGGTAGCTCTTCTCCCCCACACTTAAGATATGCTTTGTCCTCAAAGCATCACATGCATGCAATAAATTCAGATCAGGGCAAAAGAAACCACCTACTTCATTGCACAGAAAAATTATTGAGAGAAGGCTTTAGAAAAAAAGCATACCAGATTTGGACGAGGAGGAGAAGAAGAACAATTAACTCAGTAAGCTTAGAGGAGACTTGCTCCTCTTCTTCTTCTTCTGATGCATCCCGAATTTCTTCATCCGCTGAGTCTTCATCACCCTCCTCTTTAGGGATTTCCAATAGCAGCTTCTGGACCTCCTTTGGCTGGGCAGGCTTCTTACTCTCTTTCTTCACTTCCTCAATTGTTTTAGAGTTCTCATCCTGCTTTTCCAACTTTGCTTCAAGGTGAGCAACCTTGTTTTGCTGGAGAGCAATTTTGGCTCTGTCTTCAATCTGCCTGGCCCATATACGGTCAATCAGGTTCACCAATTCAACCATGGACACCTTTGAAATTCTTTCAAACTGCTTGAGCTTTTCTTGATCATTCAGAATCAAATCCTCAATGATTTGCAGCTGGTCGGAAGTGGAGGAACGGGTGACTGGCGTTCTTCGCTTTGCTGGGGGTTCAAAAGGCTGCTTGGATGCAGACTTGGCTTCTTTCTTCATCTCTGGATCCTTTTCCAGTTGGAAAGCATCATCCCATAGCATCCATTTTCCTGCCACCTTTTTACAAACCCCCATTTGATTCAAATTAACAAATTCAAACGGTGCAGGGTGGCATTCAAAGGCCAAACCTTCCTCGGAAAACTTAGTCAAACAAGCTTTAGCAATTCTTGTCACATACGACCCATAGAGTATCTTTCCTTGTGGCTTGATACTGTCAATATAATGAGCAAACCAAGCCCCCACATTCATCCTCTTTCCTTCTATCATGCACCACAAAGCAAAAAGATCCTGATTGGGAACCTGTGACTGATTGTTCCTTCCAAAAACTGAGTTGGCAATAAACTTCTGAAGGATCTTGTGGCTATACTTTTTGATGTAGGAGGGGGAGGAGGATGTTGATGTATACTCACTCCAGCCAGTAAGTTCTTTCCAGAAATCGGTGGGGTTGAACTCCGGTGCGAAATCCATGTAGGCTTGAGCAAATTCCTCAGACTCAAGAAAAGCATAGTCTGCTACCCCCAAATACTGGTTAAGTTCAATCAAAGAACAGGTCTTTCTCTTTCCTATCACTCTGAAGCTAAACTTCCTCTGATCATCCATTTCTGTAATCTCCGGGTTAAGGGTGAAAGTGCTAAGGAACTCCAGTATTAGTTCTCTGTAGGCCGGCTCCTCAATTTGCATGTAAAACTCGAAACACCCATTGGCTAACAACTGCCGGATTTCACTATCAAGGCCCAGGGTTGCCAAGACATTCCAATCAAATGTTCTTGAGGGCGCAAAGGTCAAGCCCTTGAACTGCTCATACCTGTCATTCTCCTTGTCGACAAAGGATTGCATTTTTACGAGCATCTTTTCCATGGTGGTGGTTTCAGAACCGGTGGGTTGAACATTGACAGAGGAGGAGGAGGGTTTTTTGCTGGAAGCGCTTGGTGCACGCTTCACTGCTTTCTTTTCCCTGGCCATTCTCACAATCACAAATCACAGAGAAAGCAAAAAAGAAAGTGCAAAAACAAATTAAGAAAATACAGGCGATTGGAGAGATGAAAACAGAAGTAATGCAATAGGGAAGAGGAAGGGTTTTAAAACGGAAAAGGGAAGGGGGAACAATTACCTAATTTGAATTTCAAAGTAAAACTGACACCAGTTACAGAGGAGGGAGATGTGGCGTCTGAGCGGGAGAGAAAGAGGGGTAAAAAAAATAGGGCTAAAAAGATTTAACACGTTTTCCAAAAAATTCACCTTTTTAAATCTTATAATTACTCCCTTTTTCCAAAAAAAATATTTAGACATAAAAAAAAAATCTTGCGGCTGAAAAGAATAAAATTAAAGGTAAGTATGGACTTTAACAAAAAGAAAAAAAAAAAAGACAATTTCATTTTGATGTTACTTCCCATACTTGCTCCAGTTGTAGCCCTGCAAAAGAATTAGGATTTCATGATTAATAACTATATTTCAAAAAGAAAATAAAATAAAAGAGGGGCTAAAGATTTTTAAACAAAATTGCTTCAATTTTGTGTTTGAAGCTGACACCGAGTAATCTTAGATTGCTCAGGGTGGTTCAAGGTATTGGAGACTTCCAACACCACTTGATGATTCTTGCGTAATATAGGGTTTTAATCTCTAGCCATTAATTTTAAAAACTTCACCATTTTGATTCATTATTTCAAATGCCCCATGTGAAAAGACTTGGTTCACAATAAATGGTCCAGTCCACCTCGATTTAAGCTTTCCTAGAAATAATCTTAGCTTTGAATTATACAACAAGACTTTCTGACCCTTGTAGAAAGTCTTCTCCTGAATTTTCTTGTCATGCCATTTTTTTGTTTTCTCCTTGTAATTGATGGCATTTTCATAACTGAATAGCCTGAATTCTTCCAACTCATTCAACTGCAATTTCCTCTATTCTCCTACAAAATTCCTATCAAAATTCAAATAAGTTAGAGCCCATGAAGCCTTAAGTTCTAATTCCACAGGTAAGTGACATGCGTTTCCATATAACAATCTAAAAGGCGACATCCCAATAGGTGTCTTGTAAGCTGTATGATATGCCTAAGAGCATTATCAAGCTTTCTTGACCAGTCTTTCCTAGAATTGTTAACAGTTTTTTCAAGAATTCTCTTGATTTCTCTATTAGAAATCTCAACCTGCCCACTAGTCTGTGGGTGGTAAGGTGTAGCAATTCTATGAGTGACTCCATATTTAGTAAGAAGCCTTTCAAATTTGTTGTTATAGAAATGCGTACCTTGATCACTGATTATAGCTCTAGGAACTCCAAATCTTGTAAATAACTTCTTCAGAAACCTTACCACAACCCGAGCATCATTTGTAGGACTTGCAATGGCTTCAACCAGAAGAACGAGACTGCTCACAACACATAATGAAAAATAAACGAGATTGCTTAACCAGAAGAACTTGAAGAAGAGAGAATTAAAATTAAAGAAAGAAAAATAGTGGCAGTGGAAGAACAATCAATGCCCTATCCCATCTGAACAGCAAGATATATATAGCCCCCAAAAGAAAAATAAAATATTCTACGTAGAGCCTTGTTCCCAAATTAAACTAATAACAAAAATTATCAACCACAAATACAATGGCTTCCTCAAGAAGCCAAGGATAAGTCTGGAATTTCCACAAAAACAAATGTCTTCTCCTCACTCTGGGCCACGCCTCTCCTTTTAGCTCTGGCCCGTCCGAGATGCAGCCCAATCCAACTCTTTAATTTCTTTTCTTTTTCTTGAGATTTCCATATTCCAGCAGTCTTCTTGATTCCGTGCTTAAGACCTAGAAAAACTCAATATTAGCTATGAATCCTCTCTTTTCAAAGGCATTTTACTAATTTAGCTGCTAAAATCTTGCATAATTAGCTGGTAATATTTTCACTTACCATTTATTATTATTATTATTATTATTATTATTATTGTTATTATTATTATTATTATTATTTAATAAATGAAAAGAAAAGGGGAAAAGAAGCAGAAGCAAGGCGTGGCCAAGGCATGGCCACGCCTTGGACATGCCTTGCTTTTGTTTCTTGCCCAAAAAATTAATTTTTTTTAATTTTATATATATATATATATATATATATATATATAAAATAGAAACAGAAGCACACACAGACTAAGACACGGTCATGCTTTAGTCAAAAACCTGCAACAAAAAAAAACCAAAAATTAACACGATTATATCCTACAAATTAAAACAAAAAACAACTAATTAACCAGAAAATGAACAAAAATTAAAGATAAAAATTGGGTTACCTCCCAGAAGCGCTAATTTCATAGTCGTTTAGCTTTACTTAAACTTCCCTTTCATGTAAAAGTTTGGAGTCGTATGAGGAATTCAAACTCTTTGAGAAAAATCTTATGAATGCACATCGAAGGCTCTAATTGATCCCAAGTTAAAGATTTCCATGCCGAAAATTTGAGTTCTTTAAAGAAAATTCTCGCTTGCTCCCTTTGCGATTCTTTTGGTAGCTCATAAACAACAAAAAATAATTGAACAGGGGGCATATCGAATTGTGTTTCTTCAATCCCCATCATAGAAACTTCACACGTGGTCGGTCCACTAACGACCTCCAACGTACCTTCTTCCTAACTTAGAACTAACTCTAAATTTTCCTCAATAATTTTTCCATGATGAGCTTCAACTAAGATAAATATTTCAACATTTTCATTTGAATCGGCCTCTGTAATTGATGTGTCTGCAGCCATATCAACTACTAAACCTAATCGCATGTAAAATTTTGTGTTGAACTGTACAAACTATCACATAAAGCATCTTTTGAAGATAGAAAATTCATCATTAGTTCTTCCATCGATGGCTCAAAAGCGTTAATCGCCATCACCTCGCAAAATAAAAGAAAAAGAACAAGTGAGGATAAAAATATATACAAAAAACCTAAATCAACAAAAACTCTTTAATCTTGTATAGCATAAAAATAGTCCCCGGCAACGGCACCAAAAACTTGATGCGTAGGAAATACACACACTAATAGAAGCAAATGCACTTCATCGATCAAGTAATATATAGTAAGTAGAGTATCGATCACACGAGGACTAATTATGCTAACCCTAAATATAGTCGGATTTCTATTAATCTAGGCGGAGAGAATGATATATCTTTGATTTTGGGTTGTGAATTAAAATTACTACAAAAAAAAAAAATAAAGTAAAATTAAGAATGTAATAAAATTGTATAAGAGAAATTCGATGAGGAAGCTACTAAGGCGTCCGGTTTCACTTAGCATTAATTCCAGCAATATTTTATAATATGTAACTAATTCGATTAAATTCCAAAATGGCGATTTCCATAAATAATCAATACTGGTTAGGGTTATTAATTCTAATTCTTAACCTAAACACTTAAACCTCTCAGTTCTAAGCGTCAAGCAAGAAAGCATTAAGTCTAAGAAATCCTAGCACTAACTAGTGAGCCACTAGAGCAATGGTCATGCAAAAGTCGTGTTGTATGATTCCATTAATCTAGTCCTTTGGTCGATTATAGATTAACTATGAACATTGGAATTGATGGTCACGCATCCAAAGCATTAAACATACACAACACAATATTGGAAAATAATACGAATTAAATTGCATTAACCATAAAATAATTACATGGAACAATTGCTAAGATCCACCACAGCCTTAGCTATGGTGGACTTAGTTCATCGCTAAACTAATAACACACAAACGGATTAAAGAAAACATGGTAAAGAGAAAGGTTTAGAGAAAACTAGAATCAAAGTAGTTGATGTATGGATCGTTGAGGTGAAAAGATGAATGCCCTAGCTCCCAAGAACACGTTCTCCCAATCCACTCTTCCAAAAGAGAAAGTAAGAATAAAATCTAAAAAATTGAAAACTAAAACTCCAAAAACTAAAAAACCCCTAACTACTGCTGAATAATCTTTCTTTTTAACTCTTTTCCTAAAAACAAAAAGGAAAGAAGAGTTCTAATCAAAGACTAAAACCATTCCTTATTTTAAGGGAATCACCAAAAAGGAACATTCCTCCTTTTACAAGGAGTCCATTAGCTATCAAGAATTCTCAGCCAAAAGACTTCTACTTCTCTCCTCAATAAGACCAAACCCGCAGCTTTTCCTTGGGCCATCATGAACACAGGCCCAAATCACCAAATCATCTTTAAAACTCCAAAATCAGCACCTCCCAAGGCATGGTCACGCCTTCATACTGCTCCTGGGCTGTTTCAAGTCAATTTCCCTCCCTCATCATGCACTTTTAGCTCCATTCTCTTCTTAGGAATCCTAACAAGGAAAATACGTAAAAAGGAAGTAAAATATGCCTTAAATAAATAGAAACAATTCAATTAAAGCACAAAAACAAAGGAAAAATAAGTATGTAAAATACACTTATCAACCGCCATATAACCAGGTTAATGATAGTCTCTAGTTCCATTCATTCCCATGACTGGAACAGACTACGGATCTCTTTATGGTCATATTGTTTCCGCTATCCATGGTCTTACTTCCAAGTGCATGGCACGTGTTAACATGGATATGGATATGTCTGTTGGATACTTCATTTAAAATACAGCACAAGACATATAATAAATGAATTAATGCCTTTATTAATGACACAATATATGTATAATACAAGAATCCAATAAATGTACAATACAAATACGAGGTCCAATGCCTCGGGACTAGGCATAGCCAACATTATGGGCCTCAGTCACATTTGTTGAAACTGGCAATTTCACCCTAAGTAACTCGGCTTGACATTTATATTTATAATTTGGAATGCCATGATCATGCATCATGTTGGTATGTATGCGCATGACATGTACTTTGTTTGAAATGTGATGTTGAGTTCTATGAGCCCTAAATTATTATTAGCTGTAATTTGATTTTGGGAAATATGGTCTGCGTGCCATTTCTTTTATTTTGATGTAATTTTAGAATAGATTTTATTTAAAATAAAATTGTTGTAATTGCATCAAGTATGGAGGAAGGCCTAGATGGAGCAAGCCCATGGTGGGAGCCCAAAAAGGATTGCAGTCCGGCCCATGAAGAATTAGATAGGATATCTAGTTTTTCATTAGGTTGTAATTAAAGGCCCATAGGATCTCATTTATTTTAAATTAAGTATGCTATTGCATTTGACGGATGATATGGATAAGCCGTATCACTTAATTTTAATCCAAAAATATTGAGTCGTTTAAAAGTGCATCCCACATTCACACCACTTCCTCCCATTGATGCCGCAATGTGGGCCATGCCCTAGCTGGGTACATTGTAGTATTCAATGGGCCATCGAGGGTTAGGATACTTGGTATGGTTAACATGTGAATGGTTGTTTGGCTTAACATGGGTAGCATTAGCTCAGAGCGGACCCTAAGCACATATGGGTAAAGTTTCAATAAGTCCATCAAACCAAGAGTCCTTCATGGAAGGATTGGATAGGTTATCCTACCAAAAGTATCAATGGTTTGTTAGCAAGCCCTAGTTTGGCCAGTCATTGATAAGTTGTGGATTAAGGAAGTATAGTAAGGAGTATATAAGGAAACCTTAAACCTAACTTCTCCCTAACTCAAGCCACTTGATATTTTTGTCCTACACCAAAGAAAGAAGAAAAAATTCCCTAGGCTAAAATTTCTTGGTTTCCATTCTTCTGTTCGCTAGCATTAGTCACGTTCAAGAGTTGTTCGTGTACCGGATTGTGGAGGAAACAGTTTGGTTTTCTACAGCAGTCTTTAGAGTAGACAGTTAAGGTGAGAAAATTTATTTTCTTCTATTCTATCTTTGATTCTATCATGATCATGTTTCTTGGGATCATGGAATTTGAGAGAAAATTTTAATCTTTATTTTTCGCTACACGTGTTTTTCCTCATGAAAATTCCCAATAGCTTTTATTTTGTGGGATCTCCAATCTGGTAAGGTGTTCTTGTTCCTCTCTTCATTTGTTCACATCCTGGTGTTACTTTAGGTGAAGTGCTCTATGTCTCTTGCTCTTGATTAATTCATTCTACTTTAATTAATGCTTTGCTTTGTGCAATGAGGACATTGCTGAATTTAAATTTGGGGGTGAGGTGTGAAAATTATTTGAATTTAAGAAATTGTTTGTCCTCTAAGTAAATTTTTTCTCTTCTTTTCTTTCTATCTTATTAAAATTTGTCTACTTGTTCTAATTTGAGGGTTGGTAAAATATTTGTGATCTCGTTCTTGTAAGAACAAATTTCTGTTTGCTAGTTGTGAACTTTGTATTTAGAAGAAACATTGTCAAATTTTATTTTCCTTTTCTCAGATTGTTTTTGTTGTTTTTAGCTAGTAGCAGAATTTAAGAAGATTTTGTGAATTTGAAACTAATTGAATCAATGGAAAAATTTAAATGATGGAGGAAATCATGAATTCTAGCCGTGTGCAATTGTTCTGCCTAGGTTGATCTAGCTCGGCATGCCTTTATAATTTATTCTGGTTGTATCTTGATTGACATAATTAAAGAACTGATAGCATGCCAATTTAGTGAGACTTGAGCCTATTGTTAGCAATCTCATATTGCTTGTATTTCTTTGTGTTGGATTAAGATGCATTTAAACGCACTAAATGCAAGAATTTATTTTGATGATAACAAACAAATGGACAAGAGAAATAATTGCAAAGGAACATCCTTTAAGTCCATATCGTTCATATAAGAACATCCTTGCGAATAGAAGCGATACTTGAAAGTTCATAGTCTCAGTACTACAAATCCTTAAAAGTGCAAGAATTCTAACAAGGACTCATTACAAAGAGATCTCCATATAGTACTTTGAACATATTGCCACTAAAGATCTCATGACAAACGCAAGAAGTGAACAAATTAGGGGTGCACAAAAAAACCGAAAAATCAAAAAACCATGAAACCAAACCGAAACCGAGCTAAAAATATGGTTAACCGAAACTGATGGACTAGTGTACGGTTTTTATTTTTAGAAATTAATGGTTACGGTTTAGGTTTAGGTTTTTACACTGAAAAGTCCATCTGGACTCGCGATTAACCGACTTTTTACAAATATTTTTCTTAAAAAATTATGTAATTATATATATATAGGTAATATGAATAATAAGTGAAACATTTGGGCCTTTGATATTATTTTACTTCCTTACTATACAACACCAAGTAGTCTCGGTCACTCCCTTCCAATCTCATCTCCTCTCAATTTTTAATTTCACACTCACGGAAAAACGAACAGCGAAGAACAATTTCATTAATTAATGTTTGATCATGTACAACAACTTTTATGTTTGTAAACTTTTTTTTTTATTAATGTTTTAATTATTGGAGTTTATGGTTAAAATGTTATTTTAATTAATAATTAAGACTATGGTTTGTAATTTTATATTTTTATTTGAAATTTGAGATTTATGATATATTTATTTAACGTTTCAAATATTATAAATTTAGCAAAATCATAATGTCTATTTCGTAAATGGTTAACCGTAAAGAAATGATTAACTGACCAAAATTAATGGTTAACCGACTAATGGTTAACCGAATTTAATGAACAGTGTATGGTTAGTAAATTAAAAAAACCATTCAAATGGTTAACTGTTTGTAAAAGTCCACATGGACTGGTTAACCGACCATGTGCACCCCTAGAACAAATGAGAAGTCAATTGAAATTAACATGATAGCTAAATAAAAGAAGTATGCTTAAAAGTGATCAAAACTAACTTCATGCAGAAATGAACTTTTAGCTGACTAAAAAGGACAATTTCAGAGACAGAATGTTTGTCACAGACCAAGCATCACTAATAGTCAACTAAAAGAGGCAAACAAAACTCACCAGTTTTTAATTCTCTAAACGCGTTCATTTTAGCTAATTAATTGTTAATGCCCGTCACTATGAGACAAAAATAACGGCTAGTTTCTACAAGGGAGTAACGACTAGTTTTTGGATATTTGCTTATAAAAAGGAGCTCAAATCAGCTTAAGAGGTTAAGAGACTAATATTCATCATAAGCATTCTCACTCTAAGCCAAGTGCTTCTCTTTCTAAAAGATATGAATGTTTTGAGCTTCAAACCAAGTTTCTTCCAAGTCTCTTCTATAACACATGATCACAAAACTGAGTTGCATCTTTGTGTTGTATTTTGGAAGATCACAAGTGTGTTACCATACCAAATTCTCATCTTTAAAACCACCTTGAGTTTTTCTATTAAACTTGAAAATAGACATTGTAGAGTTTTTCAATTGAACTTCAAAATTGAGGGTGCAAAATTTCCTAATTAAGCTTGTAAAAATTAGGGGTGAAGTTTCTCAATTTCCTTATTAAAAATTAAGGTGAATAAGTAAGGGGATTTACTTATTCGGGTAGCTTTAATTTGTAAAGCACCAAGGCTTGATTCTTGCTGGTTCAAAAGGATCATAGAGGAGTAAGCCGGAGTCACTGAACCTCTATAAATCTCTTGAGCGCAATTTCTTTAAACTCTATCCTATACTTTCAAGCATTTCAATTATTAAGCTACATTCTTTATGCCTGTTGATTTTGTGCTTAAGGAAATGCTTGTTGACAATTGCATAATACTTGTGTTTTATAATTCTACATTCTATTACAAGTCTTTTTTGTTTGGCATTATTGACCACTGTTAGCTGGTTATTCAATTCACCCCCTCTTGAATATAGCTAGTCATTGGGACCCACAGTTGGTATCAGAGCTTCACTCATGCCCAATAGATTTAAAAATCTAAGAGTGATCTAGAAGGCTAATAGTAACAACATGGACATGACCAACAACATTAGAGAAGGACAATCCATCATGAGAACTCCTTTGTTTGGTGGTGAAAACTATGCCTATTGGAAAGTAAGGATGAGAAACTTCTTCAATCAAATGATACATTTGTTTGGAAAGTTTTAGAGATGGTCCAAAAATACCTAGTCAGATTGTTGATAATGTGCCATGTGTTAAGGATGAAAGAGAGTACAATGATGATGATTGCAAAAAGTTGCAAATAAATGCTAAAGCTATTAATATGCTTCATTGTGCACTTGATGCCAATGAGTATAATCAAATTTCAAGCTATTCCACTGCTAAGGAAATATGGGACAAATTACAAGTTACTCATAAGGGGACTATAAAAGTTAAAGACTCCAAAATCAATCTTCATATGGAAGGGTATGAGCTATTTCAAATGAAGTTAAATGAGTCAATTGGTGAAATGAATACAAGATTCACTCATGATGTGAATACAATCAAAACCTTTGGCAAAACATTTATAGATGAAGAGTTGATCAAGAAATTGCTAAAAATCATGCCATCCAAATGGGATCCAAAACTCACACCTATTGAGGAAGTACAAGACCTATCAAAATATAGCTATGATGAATTCATTGGCTCATTGATGACTCATGAAATCAGAATGAAGAATGACAAAAAGCAAAGATCTATGGCTTTCAAAACCTCTCAAAATAATGAAAGTTCAAGTGATAGTGATCATGGTTGCCACTTGGAGTGATAGTGATACATCCTCAAGAAAATGAATCCGAAAAAGAAAAAGATGCTCAAGTATGCTATGTATGTGAAGACTCCAACTCAAATAAGCAAGAAAAAGATAATACTTCCAATGATGATGAAAACCTCGAGGTGAATTTCAACTCTATTACTCATGATGAATTGATCAAAATTTGTTATGAATTATATGATAGTGTTGAAAAGTACATATGCAAGTATAGGAAGAGTAAATTACTCATGTATGATCTAGAGATTTAAAAGAGTGAACTAGAAGATGAAGTAAGATACCTAAGTGAGCAAAATGATGAGCTAGTTAAAGAAACTAGTTACTTGAAGCTTAAGCTAGGTGATCTTGAAAGTATGCATGGTAACATGAAAAAGGCTTTTGACAAGTATGTTAATGGTAGCAAGTTGAGATGAAGTTGCTCGTAGTAAAAGGTCATCTCTTCTTAAGACTGACATTGGTTATGTAGGTGAATGTTTTATATCTATGACATCACATGCATCTTTACATGACAATGCCACGCATAAGCATAACATTGTTAGAGCTCATAAAGTCATACATAGTCATAAAGCAAATGTTATATGCTATGTTTACAATCAAGGGGACATGCTATGAGAACATGTATTTTCAAGAAAAAGACGGTTAAAGGAAAGGCAATTTGGGATTCAAAAGGAACTAGACATGGAAATGCTAACCCCTAAGGACCCAAAATGAAATGGGTACCTGAAGTTTCTTGATTGTGATGTAGGTTTTTTTATGTTTAAAAGCTTAAAAGATGTAAAAGGGGGAAATGTAAGCTTTGGTGACAAAAAGAAAGGTGTAATTGTTAGAAAAGGAACAATTGACAAAAATCATTACATTGAAGAGGTCTCTCTAGTAAAACGACTCAAATATAATCTTTGAAGTGTAAGTCAACTATGTGACAAAGGTGAAAAAGTTATATTTGATGCAAATAAGTGCATAGTTGAAGATGTTGCCATGAACAAAGTTGTATTTGAAGTACTTAGAATTGACAATGTATACATGTTTGACTTAAATGCATTATCGTTACATGATACAAGTCTTGTTTCCAAGGTTGATGAAAGTTAGTTGTGGTATAGAAGGCTTAAGGGCCGTTTGGGAGGGCTTTCCCAACTGGGAAAGCAGCTTTCAGAAAAGAAAAGCCCTGAAAGTAGTTAACATGGGTGTTTGGTAAAGATAAAAATGGGAAAGTCATTTGGACGGAAAGCCTATTTAATTCCTTTCCTCCAAAGCTAGAGATTGGGGCTTTCAGCTGAAAACCACAAACACGGAAAGCTCTCCTTCACATCTGCTCTTATTCTCTACCCAGTGCTCTCATTCCCTGCCACGATCCGCTATCTGCTCCCTTTCTTCACTCCTTCTTGCCGGCTACTGCTGCCCATCGCCGCTCCATATCACCAGTGACATTTTCTGTCTTTTTTCCCATTGAGTTATTGTTGTGGCTATAGATTTGATTATCTTAGACTTTAGAGGCAATTTTGAGGCTTGAGTTCCCTCGATCGACACTACTAAAAAACTGGGCACAACCGTACATCACCCATCTCTGACAAGGTCGTCTATGTGGTCCAACAGACTCCACCTAGGGCATCATCAGAATTGACGCAATAAGGTCAGTCGGGATTATCCTACTTGTTGAATTTTGGTGTTGGATTTCAATTATTGGTCTTTTTGGAGTTTTCATCCATACCCCATCTAGGTTTTATGTGTTTCCGTTGCCATCCTTTTGAGATTTCGCTGAATAAGGTTATACAAGTTCGGATTTTATAGTTTTTTCCATCTTATGAAACACTTTCTCTGTAATCATTGCCTTAGGTTAGTTTTTATCTCTTTCTTCTTCCCTTTTATCATTTTTTTCTAATTAATATTCCCTAATTGTGGTTATTAGTGAAATTGGCATTCTTAGATTTAATGGAAGTTGATGATTGGACTTCTTTTCTATGCTTTCTGATGAGGGGATTTGCTTCAAAACCATAATTGGCTTCTGTTTTTTCTCTTAATTGTTCTCATTCTTATTTTAGGATTCTTATATGATTATGAACTCTTAAAAATTTGATTGGCTTAATTGAAATGACCATGAACTTCTAAAGAATAGTGAACATCTTGACAGCATTACTCAGGATAATTCATCCAACCGACCTGAGTAATTTGTTTAAGTTCAAGAGTGTGGGAATTATGGATGGATTAGGTGCGGGAGAGTGGTGAGTTGCTTGTTGGGGATAACTGGTTATTTGTTGCTTTTAGCTGAGTCAGCAAGCCTTCAAATTCTTTATATTGTACTATAGCACCAGTTCATTGATTGTAACTGAGTTTTTGGTCTACACTTGCTGATGCTTTTAGTGCAATTCTTATAGTTAAGATATTGAATTGATTTAAAAATTGAAGTTGATAGATTTCAAGAAATGCATTTGAAGTCATGTTCTCATGGGGCATTAGTACTCTTGATCCTTTATTTTGAATTTGCATTCATTAAGTCTGTGTTAGTGTTATTGTTTCAGTTGTAGGTAGACACATGGTTATCACAATTTTATCATTTCTTAGAGTCTCATTATTGCATTAAACTAAGGCCCTATGGTGGAAACAGAATCCTTAAAACTTGCTTATTGAGAAGAAGTAATATTTGATTAAAGGAAAGGTAAAATGGAGTACTTCTGTGAGCTTATTATGAGTTTCATTGCCTTTATCTTATAGACCACTGAAGATGTTTGTTTTCTAGGTTGGTTCTTTTATATTCTTCATTGTGATCAAGTTTGAACCAAAGATTCATAAGAATATTTTTGCTAGCCTTCTCCAATGGCTTTTTCATTTTCTGTGAATCTATTCATACATAGTTAGGTTTGCCCTTTATAATAAATCTGGGTGATGTCTAATGAGGTAAATTTGAGAATTGTGTTTTAGGACTAGGCAAAAGTCAGTATTGCAGAGGTTTGTTTGCTTTGCTTTTAGTAACAGTAATATATTCATTTAATCTTTCATTTCCTGGTACATTTTGTGGTGGATGAAGAGAGTAAGGTTTTTATTGTAAAAGTCGCAATAACACTCCAATCCATATAAATATTTCTTTGCTAATATCTGTGATTAATGGGTGGCTGCAGATAGCATTTATTCATCAAGAAGTAAGGATGGTTGGCAGAAGGCATGTCTATGCCAAATTGTAATTAGATTGTTGTAATATATTAGCATTAATTAATAAAATTAATTTGATTTTTAAATATGTTATTATTTATTTACTTAAAATATGGTATTGGAATATACAAAGTTAATTGAAAAATCTATCAATTAAAAGCTATATAAGGAATTAGTAATAATAGAAACAATTTGTTTCTGATATGCCACTATAACAGTTAAAAAGTTGTTACTAATTTTTATTTGTGATAATTATAGTTGTTACTAACATATTTTTTTAATTTAAAATCCAAGACAATATGTGACAACTTATTTTATTTGTGACAATATTTTTATGTTTTATTACAGTAAAAGTTATAACAAAAGAAAGTGGTGTGACAATAAATATGTTGTCACAAAAATTAATAATTTATGTGACAATTTTTTGTTGTTACATTTATGAAAAACTTTTAGCAATGGAATTATACTTGACAACTCCGTAACAATCATTTATTGTCACATAAATTTTTATGTGACAATTTTTTAATTTTATATGACAATCGTTGTTGTCACAAACACTCTAATTTCTTGTAGTGTAAAACAAATATGTCGTTTTTTTGTATAATATGTATGTGATATAGAGATTAATAAAAAAATTATTAATTCCTAATAATATACAAATAAATAAATGAAATACTTTTTTTTATTCAATGTGTGTGAAAGAAATTATTAATTTATAATATTATTTAATTAATTAAATTAAGTAAAAATGAATTTATATCATATATGTCCTTTTATGTCATTTTATACATCAACAGCACTTCTATAAACAGTTTTACCAAACACCATACAAACTGTTTTTAAGAATAAAGCTATTTCTACAAAAATATTACCAAACACTTATCAGCTTTCCTAAACAGCACTTTCCTTAACAGCTCTTTCCCTGACAGCCCTTTCCCTGACAGCCCTTTCCCTGATAGCAATGCTAAACTGGCCCTTAGTCATGGTAGCATGCATCTTTTGTCTAAATTATCTACAAAAGATCTTGTGAAAGGTTTACCTAAGATTAGATTTGATAAAGATCATATATGTGATGCATGTCAATTAGGCAAACAAATAAGAAGTTCCTTTAAATTGAAAGATGTTGTGTCTACATGCAAACCTCTTAAACTTTTGCATCTTGATTTCTTTGGTCTGGTTCAACCAACTAGCTTGGGTGGTAAGAAATATGTTATGGTTATTATTGATGATTATTCATGTTATACTTGGACTATATCTCTTACTAACAAAGATGAAGACTATAAGAAGTTTGTGAATCTTTGCAAGAAAGTTGAAAATGAAAAGGCATAATCATCTCTATAAGAAGTGATCATGGAAGAGAGCTTGAGAATCACCTATTTGAGAAGTTTTGCAATGACAAAGGGATCAATCATAAAATTTCCACACAAAGGACACCCCAACAAAACGGTGTAGTCAGAAGGAAGATTTGGACATTAGAAGAAATGAAAAGGACTATGGAGAGGAAAGAAGCCCAACATTGGAGAGGAAAGAAGCTCAATGAAAATGCTCTACCAAAATACTTTTGGAGTGAAGTAATCAACACGGCTTGCTATATCCTAAATAGAGCACTAATTCATCTTATCTTGAAAAAGACACCATAGAAGCTATGGAGAGGAAAGAAGCCCAACATTGGTTACTTTCATGCATTTAAGTGCAAGTGATTCATACTAAACAACAAAGATAACTTAGGTAAGTTTGATGCAAAATCTAATGAAGGTGTATTTCTTGGATACTCTACTCATAGTAAGGCATATAGAATTTATAACAAAAAAGCATATGTTGTAGAGGAATCCATGTGTGTTATCTTTGATGAAACTAACTCTTCTTGTGAAAACAAAGAAGAAGATCTTGTTAATAATGTCAAAGAGGTAGAAAATAACAAGCTAAATTCACAAGTGTAAAATAATAAAACTCAACAAGATAATGTTGATCAAGAGGAAATGCAAGAAAGAGAAGAAAATGATGTGCAACAATAAGAGCTACTAAAGGAGTTTAGATATCACAAATACCATCCTAAGGATGATGAATAAAAGCCAACTAAAGAAGTACCTTAAGAATGCAAATGTTGCCTTCATTTCTCAACTAGAACAAAAAAATTTCAATGATGCCATTGGTTGCTAACGATGCAACAAGAACTAGACCAATTTGAAAGGAACAAAGTGTGGAGATTGGTTCCAAAACTTCAAAATCGTTCTATTATTGGTACCAAGTGGGTGTTTAGGAACAAACTTGATGAAAATAGAAATGTCATAAGGAATAACGCTAGGCTTACAGCTCGAGGATACAATCAACAAGAGGGAATTGATTTTGAAGAAACTTTTTCCCCCATTGCAAGAATTGAAACTATCCAAATGTTTTGCGCATTTGCATTATACAAGAAGCTCTACTATACAAAATGGATATGAAAAGTGCTTTTCTTAATGGATATATTTTAAAAGAAGTATATGTGAAACAACCTTCGGGCTTTGAAGATTATGAGCATCCAAATCATGTCTACAAACTTGACAAAGCCCTATATGGATTAAAGCAAGCTCTAAGAGCTTAGAATGAGAGGTTAAGTAATTTTCTTATTGATAAAGACTTCAATAGAGATGAAGTGGATACTACTTTATTTATTAAACATGTCAAAAATAACATACTAATTGTTCAAATATATGTTAATGACATTATATTTGGATCCACTAATAAGTCTTTATGCAAGGAATTTTCACAAGAAATGCATAAGGAATTTGAAATGTCTATGATGGGAGAATTGAATTTCTTCTTGGGATTGTAAATCAAGCAAGGTTGACAAAGGCATATTCATTAATCAATCCAAAGTATGTCAAAGAACTTTTGAAGAAATTCAACATGGAAAGTGCTAAAAGTTTGAAGACACTAATAAGCACGATTACAACATTGGATGAAGGTAAAGGTGGAAATGATGTTGACATCAAACAATATAGAAGCATGATTGGTTCATTACTTTACTCTATCTCACATCAAGTAGACCGGATTCAATACAATGTGTGTCTATGTGCACGTTTCCAAGTAAACTTCAAGGAATCACATCTCATTGTAGTTAAAAGAATTTTAAGATACCTCATTGGTACACAAGACATAGGTATATGGTATCCAAAATGTGATTATTTTGATCTAATTGGTTATAGTGATATAGATTGTCACACCCAGCCCCAATCGGCCGCAGCGTGACGGTGAGGCACTACTTTGGCGGGCGCCTAAGCCAAGGTAGTGTCTCACAAAAATAATGATAATGAATAAAGAGTCAAAAGAGAAGTACATATTTTAAGTTCTAGATTTCATACAGAAAATATTGACATTTAAAATATACAGATGCATTGCTTCATACAGATACATCACTTCATATATCAATCCAAACATAACATTTTTGAAAATATCATTCCTACAAGCAAAAGAAACAAATTCATGCTCATTATGCAATGCAATACCCTAGTGACGACTGACAATCCGTGGCCGCTTCCGAAACTCCCCTAGCGAATTGTACCCTCCTCGGTGCCTACTTCCTCTTTGCCTAAAAATATTAGAAAAACATTTAAAGAAAATGAGACAAAGATCTCAATAAGCAATTGTCAACTACAGAAAATAATCATTCCCGCAATAGCTATATATGTATATATTTACTTTTACCAAAAATCAACTATATTTAAATAAAAGCTTAAGTAATCATTTTTATTCCAACAACATTGATTTAAAATACCAAAATCCTTGCAAAAACATCTCACAACATAAATATAAGTAAAATTAGATTATCTCATAAAAATTCCCAAATCATAAGAAACACATGTTTATTTCCAAATCATTCATTCTAAAACAAGTTGTATCCAATCTAGAGTTCATCCCCAATTGTATCAAAATCAACAATCACAATATAATCGAGATATCTCTTACATTGCCGAATCCCGCATGGTCTTACCCAACACTTCTTTGCCATACCCGATTAGGTCTTTAAGCTGTGTACACATGCCATATCTCTCACTAGATATGGTCTTCAAATAAAACCACCAAACCGAATCACTCTAGATGGATACCAAAACATTTCAATTCCAACATCAAAATAGAATTCATACAAAATCACTTCATATAAGCCAAACTTTCTCAAAATCACATTTTCGAGTTCAACAACCCCTTTTCAACACAATCTAAGACACTTTGAATTCTTCATTTTTCAAAACATAACTTACAAACATATATATATATATATATATATATATATATATATATATATATATCAAGAAATAATTCTGCAATTATAGGGAAAACACATGCATATACTTAATCATCACAAAAATAACTTCAAACCATCATTTATGAACTCAATTCACAAAATCCCCAAATTTAAAAATTTCTCACCCAAGAAACCTAATTATAAAATCTGGAAATCACAAGTATGAATACCTTTATATAACTATATAAATATACTCAAAAACATAAGGGTAGTTGATAATCACTTACTTGAACAAGAAAAATTGTAAAGAACCAACCAAGGATCAAGAAATCTCCCTAAATGTGCCCAGATACTAAATTACTCTCTAGAACTCAAAATCCAATCTTGACCGTTCAGACTAAAGAGTAATATGTCTAGAAGCTTTAGTTAAAATTTGGTGGTGATCCGACGGTTCAAACTCTAGCAAATTGTATTTTACTAAAACTGGTCAGTTTTTGGAAGTGAAAGAAGAAAAAAGAGAAAATGAAGAAGAATGAGGAAAATGGTTCTCACGAAAATTTCAGCTGAATATCACCTTTTTATAGTGTAAATATATCACTTTTGGTCCTCCTAATACTTTCCTCATTTAATTTTCTCCCCCCCCCCTTTAAAATTAGTTTCCTCTAAAACACACAAACTAATCTATTTTTCCTAATTAACCACACCCAACCAAATAAATAATACTCTAATGCTAAAATAACAATTCACATAATTAAACTTGGGGTAATAATGCTAGAAATATAGGACACGGATGTGACACAAATTATGCGTGAAGTAAATTAGACAGAAGGAGTACTTCCAGTACTTGTCAATTCTTGGGACATGCTTTGTTTTCTTGGTTAAGAGCAAACCTAAATTGCATTATCCACAGCCAAAGCTGAATATATATACGCCAGAAGTTGTGTTACCCAAATCTTATGGCTAATCCTACAATCACACACCTATAAGGTGTGACTATACAACTGCTATAATTTTGACAAAGGATCCAATACAACATTCAAGGACTAAGCGCATTGACATAAGAGATCACTTTATAAGAGGCCATGCTTAAAAAGGTGATATTTTGTTGGAATTTGTCTCATTCACACAAGTGCTAGTTTTTGGATATTTACCTATAAAAAGAATATCAAATCAGTTGGGGAGGTTAAGAGACTTAATATTCGTCACAAGCATTCTCACTCTAAGCCAAGTACTTCTCCCTCTAAAAGATATGAATGTTTTGAGCTTCAAACCAAGTTTCTTCCAAGTGTCTTTTACAACACATAATCACCAAATTGAGTTGCATCTTTTTTTTTGTATTTTGGAAGATCACAAGCGTGTTACCATACCAAATTCTCATCTTTACAAACACCTTGAGTTTCTCTATTAAGCTTGGAAATAGACATTATAGAGTTTCTCAATTAAGCTTCAAAATCGAGGGTGTAAATTAAGCTTGTAAAAATTAGGAGTGAAGTTTCTCAATTTCCTTGTGAAAAATTGAGGTGAATAAGGTGATTTACTTATTCGGGTAGCTTTAAGCTGTAAAGCACCAAGGCTTGATTCTTGCCCATTCAAAAGGATCATGGTGGTACTCTCAAGTGGTGAAGCCTGAGGAGAGGAGTAGACTGGAGTCACCGAGCCTCTATAAATCTCTTGAGCATAATTTCTATAAACTCTGCCCTATTTACCTTCTAGCATTTCAATTATTAAGCTTCATTTTATATGCTTGTTGATTTTATGCTTAAGGAGATAATTGTTAACAATTGTATAATACTTGTGTGTTATAATTCTGCATTTTGTTACAAGTATTTTGTGTTGGGCATTATTGACTACTATTAGCTGGTTATTCAATTCACCCCCTCTTAAATGTAGCTAGTCATTGGGATCCACACTTTGTGAATGAGTTATGCATTTGTTGATAAGACTAGAACTTGCTCTGGCTGCCTGACTGAAATTGCATGGTTGTTTTCAACTATAACATGATTAAGGCATTAGGTGTAATCCATTTGACTTGAACTGCCTACCTTTTTTCTAAATAAATTTCTCCATGTTATAGTTAAGCCCATTTGAGCCTTAGCCTTTTTCTTTGTTTAACCCACTTAAAGATTTCCTTAACTTTTTCACTTTGATTTTTTGATAAAATTTTACCAATTGCATAAAATGTTTTATTGAGCATAAGTTTAAAAACTTAAAATGGTCATTGCTATTTATGGTATCATCTCTTGAGTTTAGCAAAACTCTTTTTTTTTATTTATTTTATTTTTTAAAAAAATAAAAAAAATTAAAATTAAAATAAAAAAATCTCTCAAAAATATAAAAAGTAATAAAAGCTTGTTACGAGTGGTATTTCTCTTTATTCTGGTCACTGTTTATATTTGTTCTTAAATTTTCCTTCCAGTTGTTTGACAGTTTCGGATTGTGTTCCTCATTGTAACTAGAGTTGTTAGACTCTTTTGTGCATCTTCAGTGTCCATGTTTTTGAAAGCTAGCAATTTGTTTCAAAGAAAAAAAGGGGAAAAAAAAGAAAAGAAAGAAAAAAAAAAAGATAAAGAAAAATCGCCTCTAGAAAATAAGACTCGTTGGTTGTTCTATTCTCTTTTGTTCTTGCCCTTTCTCTTTCATTTTGCTCTCTCACTTTGTTCCTTTTTTCTGTGTTCTATTTTCCTTTGTTATTTCCCTTTATGTTCTATTTCACTTCATTCAAGAGTAAGCGTGCATTGTTCTTCAAATCTTCATCTGTCAAAAAAAGTTGTAGCACTAATTGTTTTCATTAAAACTTTGCCTATATGTTTGCATTGGTAATTCTCTTTTAGCCTATATTTTATCCCTTCCATACCCTTTACCTTAAACTCGTTTCAACCTTATTCAAAGACTTGATGATTATGCTTATTCTCAATCTAAAGCAGTGGAGGTTTGACCAATTAGCAAGCCTATGGTTCTTAATAGGCAGTGCATTAGCTGTTGAGTACCAAACAAGCCTATGGTTCTTAATAGGCAGTGCATTAGCTATTGAGTACCAAACACCTGACCATAAAAACTAAATTGCTTTGAATCTACTTTCCATTTTAGGCAATCAATTTCAACATTGTGTTGGTTAAGTATAGCTAAGATGAAAACCTTGTAGCTTGCTCAGCGATTTTACTAGAGTATAGCATTGCAAACTATTCTAAATCTATTTCCTTCAATGTTTGCCTAATTTCTTTTGATTGAACGAGTTCATCTTGGTGGAAAATTCCTTAGGTGCTACAGCCTTATGTCTTTTGTTTTTGTTTGTTTTCTGTTCCAAATTGTTTTATGTTCTTTTTTTTTCTTTTCCTTAAGACAAGCAAGTGCTTAAATTTTGGGGGTATATGATGAGTGGGATTTATACTTATTAATTTGGGTATATTTCTAATCATTTGGGAGTGTAATCAATGCATAATAGGACCTAAATCTAAATTTAAGTTGTTTTTCTTGTAGCCTGCTTTTTAGGCCAGAAGCTACTCTCAGGAGCCCAAATCACTTGGATGGGCTGGGCTTATTGCATGCAAGGAAGGGAGTTGGTCAAAGTGCTTTATAGCTGGAGATTCCATTTTCTATTTCTAGTATATTTTGTATTCAATGGACATATTTTACTTTGCTCTTGGTAGTGAACAGTTGGCATAATCTGTGCCTTTAATTTCTAATAACCTTAATGCATTAACTTTTGTTGGAGGGCTATATATACCCCCCTTTAAGGCTGGTAGGAGGATTATCACATCTTTTCACCTACTTTTCTTTGTCTCAACCACCACCTTTTCTTCTCTTTATTTTTCTTAGTGCTTTGTTATGTCAGCCAGAGAGTACTTCGTTCTTAGGTTGAAACCAGCCTTGAGCTAGTAGCTGTAAGTTACTTTTTTCATATTATGAATGAATGAATCTTTTGTTGATTTTTTAATGGAGTTCTTTATGCTATATGAAATTGATATGTTCATATTCTAGTTGAATGCATGCAAAAGAGACTTGATGTATGAAACCAAAAGTCCATTAAACACATGCTATTTGATAGGATACTTGAAAAATCACATGCTAGGGGATTTTACATAAATGAAAATGTATGCTGAAATGCTCTCTTAAACTTATTGCTTAAAAAAGAGTTAATGTAAGTTTTTAATGAATGCTTAGTTCAAAGCTGGGAGCATCTGGGTAAGTTGTTTTGTACGAAATTCCTGGGCTCCATTCCCACAGGCACAACAAGTAGAAGTTTGCATGATGTGCTTAAGGAAATTCATCCATAGATTCAATATGGCATGGTTAGAGGTGAGAAAATTGGATTTTATCATTGCATTAGAAGCCATGATAAAGAATGCATTAAAGAGGTGCGTTGGTACTTAGAAAGCCGCAAGACTTAACTCAGATGATTTTGTGGGCCAAAAGTTTGGTGGAATTGGATGAGGTAGATATTCCCAAGAGACACAGTAGGCCAATCGAGAAAGATAAAACGGCTAGACCGGATGATCGTCGAAGTAGATGGCATAAAAGGGATCGGCAATGAACCTCTAATAGACCTCATGTCACACCCTTAAATGCATAGTGAAGTGCTCTAGCAATGCAGAAAAGCACATATAGGAGGGAGCTCAAATATCCTGAGACCAAGGAGGATCAAATCATGGGAAAGGATAAGTAATCTTATTGTGAATAGCACTACGTGTATAGCCACCATACAGATAATTGCAAAGTATTGGTAGTGGGCATTTACAACATAATTATGGGGGGCAAATTCAATAAGGTTGGGGACAAGAAATGAGGTCCCATTAAGTAATTAGGTGATCATGCGGATAAGAAAGAGAAAGAAGATGGCAACTGACCCCTAAAAGGACAAAAGGAGTGGTTGTGGTTATTGTGGTAGGACCGAAATTTGAACCATCCCATAAAAAGGCTAGATTTTCAAACCGCCTGGAGGCAAACACCAAAAAATGTGATGAATTGAATCTCTCTTTCTTCAAAGAAAGTGAAGTGTTCGCCCAACATACAAACGCTTTAGTCATGGAAGTAGTAGTTGAAGGATATATGGTGAAGAGAATTTTTGTGAATATTGGCAGTCCATGAATCTCATCACCCAGCATGCAACACAAAAGTTGTAGGTACATCAGAGCTAGATCCAACTGGTGCATTCACCTCTGGTAGGGTTGAGTGGCCACTCGATATTGGTACTCGGGCAGGTGTCTCTAAGCTTGGAAGTACGAGATGATGATAATACATGGAGATTAGAATGTGATTTTACCATCATTAAAGCCCGATTGGAATATAATATGATCCTTGGAAGGCCCTTTTTGGCTGAGTCAGAAGAAGCATTGTCCATATGATACTTGGTGTTACAAATACAAACAACCACAGGAGTGGCGATAGCAAAGGGTGTTGGAACCTAACCCGGCTTGATAACAAAACAAAATTATGAAATAAATACTTTCAAGCTGAGGTCTGTGCCCAAGAATCCAAAGCTAGGTTATGAAACAACAAACATTAAAGAGGGAAGAACATAGATTTCTCACCTAAGCTGTCCTTGTTGGAAATGCCCTAGTCCCGAGGCATTGGTCCTTGTATTTGTATTATACATTTATTGGATTTATGTATTTTACTCATTTGTGTTATTAATAAAGGCATCAATTCATTTATTATATTTATCTTATGCAATATATTAAATGAAGTATCCAATGGACATATCTATATCCATGATGACAAGTGTCATGCACTTGGCAGTAAGACAATGGATAGGGTAAACGATATGACCATAAATAGATCCGTAGTCTGTTCCAGTCATGGGAATGAATGGAACAATAGACTATCATTAACCTGGTTGTATGGCGGTGTCTTAACGGTCATTGGACATGGAATGTCAACCAAGTTAATGGGTACATGCCTGGAAGCATGGTACTGGATAGATCCACTAAACGAGTAATCCACATGGTATAGTATCACAATGGATTCTAGTGTAGTACTTGTATGGATCCTTTGACCTGACCATATGATGGTGTTACGTATGAAGTCACATGCTTAGGGGTACGCCTAAAGGGCCTGTAATAGGGTGCCAAGTATGGGTACTTTCGGGTATGTCATTGAGCATGGTAATACTATGGATATGCAAAAGGGATTTGTCACTCAGTAACTCACTAAGAAGATATCACCGGCCTCTTGATGAATGTGACTGATAAGAGTGTGGCCACACCCAAACAAGTTGGAACTTGTTTGTGAGCTTCAGTACATTCGGGATCAAGTTAATGTCCGGACACAAAAGAGGGTGATCAATCCATGCCTCTGTGTTGGACACCGATATCAATGACATGGGATGTACAAGTTTAAACTACAGGGTTATGATAACAGTTAGACTGCCATCTCCATCTTAATTAGGGGCTGCAGTGGCTTGCTAGAGCCCAACTGCAATCTGCAGGCCAAAGGCCCACTGCCAACATAAAGATGGGCCCACGTGATCGTACACATAGAACAACTGAATACAGACTTAAGGAATCACATGTATACTTGGAGTATATGCAATGGAGAGAGAGAGGTGTGTACATATTAATTATATTATAAAAATCAATTGGATTGGTCATAATAATAAAATTAATATATTCAATTGGCTCTTCATAATTAATTGGATTAATTATGAGATTATTTCCTATGTGGAAATATTCATATGTATAGGTTTACATATGATTTTATTTTGTGTAGATTTAATTTTAATTTGATGGATTAAATTAATTGTCAAACTAATTTTAATTTAAATGTAAATAATATATTACTCGGAGTAATATATTAAATACATGGGTATATTAAAATTGGGCTTGAAATTAATTTAAACCAGAATAATTAAAATTAGACTGGGCCTAAATTAAAACATGGAAGCCCGCACAGAAGAAAAAGGAGTCAAGGTGGGCCTGAATTCCCCTAAGGGAATTTGGCCACCCTAGGTATAAATACCTAGGGTTAGAAATTTCGGCCAACATAAGCTATTCACACTATAGTCGAAATTCCTAGCCCCTTTCCTCTCCATTGATTCGTTTTTCCGACGCTAGCACGGGTTGCATTCGTTAGGCGTTCGTGTATGCAAACGAGGAGGAAATCTGCTTTGGTTTCTGCAGTCTTCATCCATCTCTAGAAAGAGATTTTCTGGTAAGAAAATTAATCCCTTTCTATTTAATTTTAAAGTTTTTCAATTTCCATCTCAATTGCTCTTGGGACTGGATTTGAGGAAATCACCGCGTTCTTCCTCTTTTATCGGGTGATTTTCGGTGAAAAATCCCAACAGTGGTATCAGAGCGGGCTTTTGATCCGTGGAAATTGATTAATTTGGTTGAATCCCAGTTTTGAAATTGGAGGTTTTTTTGTTGGGATTCATGGTATGGGTTTTATGATTTTTCCCATATGTTTTATACAATGAAATTAATTTTGCATATTGGTTTATGTCATTTTAATTTGTTGTATGTTGTTGGAATTCTTGGAGAATTGCCTTATGTTGATGGATGATTTTTTTTTATTTAATTCTGTTTATTTAAAAAAAAAAAATCTGCCTCCCGTGGTGCGGGGCTCCCGGCGGCGGAATCGCCGCCGGCGGCCGCCGCACGTGGCGGGAGGCGCGGCGGCTGCTGCCTGCTGCCGCGGGTTCCAGCAGCAGCCATTACTGGATAGCAGCTGCCGCTGGTCGGCAGCCACTGCTGGGCAGTGGCGGCTGCTGCTAGGGCAACTCCATTGCCCTAGCTGCAGCGGGCCGGGCCCAGTATTTTGGATTTTGTAGGTCTTGGGCCCGGGGCCAAGTTTTGAAATTTTAATTGGTTTTAAAATTCGTGTGTTTAAATTTATGTAATTTAAATGCGTATGGTTTCTTGGATGAATTTTAATTTCGTTCATGTGATATTAATTTTGGAAATTAATATGGTTAATGGAAATTGGTTCGGGTAATTTTGGCACAATTACTTGGACGGCTAGATTGGACCCATGGTTTCCCAATTCCAGTGGGAGCAGTTGGACTGCCTGGGCTAGAGGCCCAAAGCCCGTTAAAGGTTAGAACCATGGTGGGCCAAAATTGGTGATTTCCTCATAATGGCTTGGACATCATTGAAATGGGCTTAAATCATGCATTGTGACATGCCTTTGAATTGTATGTATTGGATGCATATGAATGGTTGAATGAATGTATGATTGGATGCTATTGGGCCTTTTACAAGTTGGGTTGTATTTTTCTTTTTGGGTAAATACGGCCTGCGTGTCGTTTTTCTTTTTTTTAATATAATTTTATTTTATTCATATATTATAAAATTTGTAAAAGAAGAAGCCCATGGAGATGCAAGCCCGATTGGAGGTGCAAGCCCAGAAGGAGAAGATGGAGGCCCGCCTAATATTTATCTCTAGTATAGGTTTACTAGAATAATATTAGGATGTAATATAGGCCCATAGCAGTCCATTTTACTTTTATTTAATTATACTTTTATATTCGTTTGCATGTATGAATGTATGTTCCAATAGCTCATTCACCCGCTTTATGTATGTAAGCCGTTATAATTGAATCTAATAACCAAATGGAATTACTAAGTCGCTTAAAAGTGCTTCCCTCATTCAAAACCGAATCGAAGTGGGAATAGGCCAGTTGTAGACCATGCCCTCGCAGGATACACTGGAGTATTGTCACTTTGTATTGGGTTAGAGTATGGGATACTCTAACACTTGGATGGAGGTTTTAACTTAGCGTGGGTAGTAGGATTCTCCTGGCCCTAAGCACAGATGGGTAAGTGCCAACAAGCCCATCAAACCGAGAGTCCCTAGGTTGGGATTGGACGGCGTTCCTACCTAAATAGTTAAGGTGTAGTTGTACCAAACCCTCGTTTGGCTATATATTAATGAAATATGGATCTCGGCCCATGAGCCCAACAACTCGGTTTAAATTAATAACTTGATTCATTATTAATTTTATATGGGAACAACAAAGAAAAGCCGTTTATTAGCACTCTAAATGTTTTTCTGTGTAGAAACACCCAAATGGCAAACACAAATACCTTATCACTGCAATCCATTCTTGAGAAGGACAAGCTTTCCGGTCCTAACTTTTTAGACTGGTCTAGGAACTTAAGGATAGTTCTAAGACAAGAGTCAAAAGAGTATATACTGGAAAGGCCTGTGCCAGCTGCGCCTCAAGGACGTAATCCACCGGCTGCCCAGCTGGAGGAATACGAGGCGCACGTCAAGGACAACCGGGATGTGACATGCCTTATGTTGGCCTGTATGGTCCCTGAACTGCAAAAACAGTTTATGGACCACCAAGCCTATGCTATGATAACAACTCTTAACGAGATGTTTCAAGAGCAAGCCCGTCAGGAAAGGTACCTGACCAATAAGGCATTCCACTCTTGTAAGATGGGGGCCGGGACATCTGTGAGTGCACACGTGCTCAAGATGAAGGGCTATTTGGATACTTTGGCCCGTCTCGGATCACCTATCTCTCAAGAGTTGGCGGTGGACACTATCCTCGCGTCCTTGCCGGATTCTTATGATCAGTTCATCCTGAACTACAATATGCAAGGGATGAACCGTACTGTCGATGCTTAAGCTTACTGAGTAGTCGATCAAGAAGACTCCGCCGATGCTGCTGGTCAACAAGGGGAACCCTCCTCTTGCCAAGGGTAAGGCCAAGGAAAAGGCCAAGGCCAAAAAGGCCAAAGCCAAGAAGGCCAAGGCCCAACCCAAGGCCCAGCAGAAGGCAGGTCCTGAGGATGTCTGTTTCGGGTGCAAACAGGCGGGTCATTGAAGAGATCATGTCCCAGGCTGATGGGAGAGCAAAGAAGGGACTGTTTCAACATCCTGGGTATTGGATACTGGATGTGGTTCTCACATTTGTTGCAATGTGCAGGGACTTAAGAACAAAAGGTTGCTGGGGCCGGGAGAGGTGGACTTGCGGGTCGGGAATGGAGCAAGGGTTGCTGCCATAGAGATCGGCGAATACCACCTTATGATGCCCAGTGGATTGGTTTTGATTTTAGAACATTGTTACTTTGTACCTGCCATATGCAGGAATATTATCTCTGTATCAATGTTGGATATTTCTGGATTTATTTTCACTATTTCAAATGGTTGAATTTCAATATCTAGAGAGGGATTATTTTATGGAGATGCTCTATTAAATAATGGCCTGTATATCCTGGACTTAAATGAAACCAATCATATCTATAACATAAACACTAAAAGGGTTAAGCCTAACGAACTTAATCCTGTCTACCTATGGCATTGTCGTCTTGGCCATATAAACGAGAAGCGCATTGCTAGGCTTCACAAAGATGGAGTCCTAGGGTCATTTGACTTGGAGTCAATTGATACATGCGACTCATGTTTAAGAGGCAAGATGACAAAGGAACCTTTTAGCAAGAAGGCTGAAAGGGCTACTGGCTTATTGGACCTAATACATTCAGATGTATGTGGGCCTATGAGTGCAGCGACCAGAGGTGGGCATCTGTACTTCGTCACGTTCACGGATGATTTCAGCAGATATGGCTATGTCTATCTGATGAAACACAAGTCCGAGACCCTTGATAGGTTCAAGGAATTTAGGAACGAGGTACACCAGCTAGGCAGGAATATCAAAACCCTTTGGTCGGACCGAGGCGATGAGTATATGAGCCTAGAGTTTGACTCATACTTGAGAGAGCATGGAATAGTTCCACAGCTCACTCCTCCCGGAACACCACAATGGAATGGGGTGTCCGAATGGAGGAATAGGACCTTGTTGGACATGGTCCGCTCAATGATGAGTCAAGCATCTCTCCCAATTAGTTTTTAGGGACACATCCTCGAGACAGCAGCTCTCATCTTAAACAATACTCCGACTAAGGCTGTGGAAAAGACCCCATATCAGATATGGACGGGCAAAGAGCCCAATGTGTCTTTCCTAAGGATTTGGGGATGCGAAGCACATGTCAAGAAATTGACTAGTGGCAAGCTGGAGCCCAAAACCGATAAATGCCTGTTTATGGGCTACCCTAGGGAAACCAAAGGGTATTACTTCTACAACCCCGCCGAGAACAAGGTGTTCGTGGCAAGGAAAGGGGTCTTTCTAAAAAAGGAGTTCCTTTCCAAGAAAGATAGTGGGAGCAATGTTGAACTCGGGGAAGTTCAAGGTCCACAAGCTCCTGAAGAGGATAACTCGGACGCCCAGGTGGAGCTTCCACAAGTGGAAGCACCAACCCAGGCCACACAAGAAGCTAGAAGGTCTGGTAGGGATCATCGGGAACCAGAGAGGTATGGTTTCCTCGTCACCGATAATCAAACTCTTCTCATCTGGGATGAGGAAGAACCCAAAACCTACCAGGAGGCTATGGCTAGCCCACAGTCTGCAAATTGGCGTAAAGCCATGGAGGCAGAAATGCAATCCATGTATGATAATCAAGTTTGGAACTTGGTTGATCCACCTCCGGGTGCTAAGGTAATAGGTTGCAAGTGGTGCTATAAGCTAAAAGCTGATAATACCTTCAAGGGGCGTCTGGTTGCGAAAGGTTTCAGACAAGTCCATGGAATAGACTATGATGAAACTTTCTCACTAGTAGCCATGCTCAAATCCATCAGGATACTGCTGGCCATAGCCGCATGGTATGACTATGAGGTATGGCAGATGGATGTCAAAACCGCTTTCCTTAATGGAAAGCTACTCCAGGATGTGTACATGACACAACCTGAGGGTTTTGTCGATCCTAAGTATCCGGGAAGGGTATGCAAACTTCAAAGGTCCATTTATGGACTGAAGCAAGCATCCCGTAGTTGGAATCTAAGATTCAATGAGGCTATAAAGGAATATGGCTTCATACAGAATCTAGATGAGCCTTGTGTGTATAAGAGGAATAGTGGGAGCATTGTCACATTCTTGGTACTTTATGTAGGCGACATTCTACTCATTGGAAGCGACATACCTACACTGCAAGGGGTAAAGCAGTGGCTGAGTAAGTGCTTCGCAATGAAGGACTTAGGCGAAGCTGAGATGATCCTAGGGATCAGGATCTACAGGGATAGATCAAATCGGCTTCTGGGCCTGAGTCAGGCTTCGTACATTAACAAAGTTCTGAAAAGGTTCAGCATGGACCGGGCCAAGAAAGGTTTCTTGCCAATGGGCCATGGGCTGAAACTTAGTAAGAAGAACTGTCCTAAAACAAGGGAGGACAGGGAGAACATGAAATTGGTTCCGTATGCTTCGGCTATAGGATCAATCTTGTACTCCGTGTTATGTACGAGACCTGATGTCTCCTTTGCACTGAGTATGACGAGCCGATACCAGCAGGATCCCGAGGAGGATCACTGGAAAGCTGTCAAGGCGATCCTCAAGTACCTTAACCGGACTAAGGATAGCTTCTTAGTGTATGGTGGTCAGGAAGTGATATCAGTTACTGGGTACACTGATGCGAGCTTCCAGACAGACCAGGATGAGTACCAGTCGCAGTCTGGGTATTTATTTTTGCTGAATGGTGGTGCTATAAGCTGGAGGAGCTCAAAGCAACCAACCATAGCGGACTCTACAACAAAAGCTGAGTACATCGCTGCGTGTGATGCAGCTAAGGAAGCTGTGTGGATGAAGAAGTTTATCACTGAGTTGGGAGTAGTGCCAACTATCCAGGACCCAGTCGATATCTTCTGTGATAACAATGGGGCCGTCACACAAGCTAAGGAGCCCCGGTCACACAAGAACACAAAGCACGTGCTCAGAAAGTTTCACCTCATACGAGAGATTGCAGAGAGAGGTGACATTACATTGCACAGAGTGGACACCGAGGATAATGTCGCAGATCCTTTGACCAAGGCGCTGGCCCAGCCTAAGCACGAGGGTCATACTAGATCTATAGGGATTAGGCCCATGCCTAGTTGGAACTAGTGCAAGTGGGAGATCGTTGGAAATGCCCTAGTCCCGAGGCATTGGTCCTTGTATTTGTATTATACATTTATTGGATTTATGTATTTTACTCATTTGTGTTATTAATAAAGGCATCAATTCATTTATTATATTTATCTTGTGTAATATATTAAATGAAGTATCTAATGGACATATCTATATCCATGATGACAAGTGTCATGCACTTGGCAGTAAGACAAGGGATAGGGTAAACGATATGACCATAAATAGATCCGTAGTCTGTTCCAGTCATGGGAATGAATGGAACAATAGACTATCATTAACCTGGTTGTATGGTGGTGTCTTATCGGTCATTGGACATGGAATGTCAACCAGGTTAATGGGTACATGCCTGGAAGCATGGTACTGGATAGATCCACTAAACGAGTAATCCATATGGTATAGTATCACAATGGATTCTCGTGTAGTACTTGTATGGATCCTTTGACCTGACCATATGATGGTGTTACATGTGAAGTCACATGCTTAGGGGTACGCCTAAAGGGCCTGTAATAGGGTGCCAAGTATGGGTACTTTCGGGTATGTCATTGAGCATGGTAATACTATGGATATGCAGAAGGGATTTGTCACTCAGTAACCCACTGAGAAGATATCATCGGCCTCTTGATGAATGTGACTGATAAGAGTGTGGCCACACCCAAACAAGTTGGAACTTGTTTGTGAGCTTCAGTACATTCGGGATCAAGTTAATGTCCGGACACAAAAGAGGCTGATCAATCCATGCCTCTGTGTTGGACACCGATATCAATGACATGGGATGTACAAGTTTAGACTACAGGGTTATGATAACAGTTAGACTGCCATCTCCATCTTAATTGGGGGCTGTAGTGGCTTGCTAGAGCCCAACTGCAGTCTGCGGGCGAAAGGACCGCTGCCAACATAAAGATGGGCCCATGGGATAGTACACATAGAACGACTGAATGCAGACTTAAGGAATCACATGTATACTTGGAGTACACGCAATGGAGAGAGAGAGGTGTGTACATATTAATTATATTATAAAGATCAATTGGATTGGTCATAATAATAAAATTAATATATTCAATTGGCTCTTCATAATTAATTGGATTAATTATGAGATTATTTCCTAGGTGGAAATATTCATATGTATAGGTTTACATATGATTTTATTTTGTGTAGATTTAATTTTAATTTGATGGATTAAATTAATTGTCAAACTAATTTTAATTTAAATGTAAATAATATATTACTCGGAGTAATATATTAAATACATGGGTATATTAAAATTGGGCTTGAAATTAATTTAAACCAGAATAATTAAAATTAGACTGGGCCTAAATTAAAACATGGAAGCCTGCACAGAAGAAAAAGGAGTCAAGGTGGGCCTGAATTCCCCTAAGGGAATTCGGCCACCCTAGGTATAAATACCTAGGGTTAGAAATTTCGGCCAACATAAGCTATTCACACTATAGCCGAAATTCCTAGCCCCTTTCCTCTCCATTGATTCGTTTTTCCGACGCTAGCACGGGTTGCATTCGTTAGGCGTTCGTGTATGAAAACGAGGAGGAAATCTGCTTTGGTTTCTGCAGTCTTCATCCATCTCTAGAAAGAGATTTTCTGGTAAGAAAATTTATCCCTTTCTATTTAATTTTAAAGTTTTTCAATTTCCATCTCAATTGCTCCTGGGACTGGATTTGAGGAAATCACCGCGTTCTTCCGCTTTTATCGGGTGATTTCCAGTGAAAAATCCCAACAGTCCTCATCCAAATTTATTTTGATAAGGGCTTCACTTTTCGCCCCTCACCGTCACACACGTAGAGTCTTATTGGCGAGATCTGAGTGCTAGCTCTCTAGACCAAGATTCCTCCTCCAAGACAAAACTCTTTTGCTCTTATGGGGAAGATCATGAGAAGTGGTGGCTATGTATTAACCATTAGACATTGGGTTTTATCCTTTCCTTTTTATATGAAATGCTAAAAGGGAAAAAGCCATTATGCACCTCCATATAAATATCAAGATATTTTAGACAAAATATCTATCATATTTAATAACATAATGACTTAGCCAAATTTACCATGTGGTAAATGTGCATAGTTATTATAACCAATTCTCAAAGGGATTATTATATTTTATTTTGGGACTTAACAATTAATCCCATAAAATAAAATAATCCATTAACAATAATTAATATTTATCCAATACATGTCGAATGGTCTATTGCAAAAACAACTTAAACTCCTTAGCATGCGATCTTGTAAGTCCATCCGTATATTGGCCATGGGCCCGAAATGATATTTAGCCCATAAGTTGTAAGTGGGCTTTAGCAAGCCGTTACAACCCCCAATTAGGATGGAGATGTCAAAATCAAACCGACAGACACTTGAAGTATTCTTATATGATCCTTTACACATCTTGTTTCATACACAAGGCATGGCTCTGTCATCGTTCTTAGTGCTAGGATATTTACTTGACATCCAAGTAGACTAATAAAGTCAAATAAATGATTATTCAATAATCATTTTATTTGTCATACACTACTCAGTCTTACTCGTCAAGAGGTTGGTGATGTCATCTCTTCAGTAAAGAGATAGGCAATTCCTTCACATTACTCCCAGTCCTAGCATGGTTCCCGATAGGCCCAACGTACCCATACTTGGCACCCAGTTACGGGCCCGTTAGGCGCATATCAAAGCATACAAGGTCACATCTAGGATTGTAGTGATATCGGGTCTAATAAGGATCCAGTATAAGCAACACATGAGAAACACCAATAACCTTGGACCATGTAGTGTTCTCACAAGCGGATCGATCTAGTACACTGTTCACTAACATGCGCCTATGTCCTTGATCGACTTTCCAAGTCTTGTGGTCGGTAAGACACCACCTATCGCACAAGGAACATACTAGTCTTGAGTTATATTTATTCCCATGATTATAATAGACTGGGGATAGCTTTAAAAATGTGTTATTTAAATTCATGGTCTTACTCATTCAACACATGCTACTAATGAACATGAGTAAACACCAATTTATGGATTTTGAATATTTATTAATTGCACAAGTAATTCAATAAATATGATTATGCCTTTCATTAATATAAAGCAAATGTATATGCAAATATACAAAACACCAAGTACAACATTTATGGACTAGGGCATACACCAATGCAAACTCAAAGAACTTGTTTAGTGTCACTAAAGCCAGATGAGGTCACTTGGGAGCTTAAAGAGTGAGAAAAAACCGAACCGATGAGCTAGAGATGCTAATTGTCGGGACAAAAAGGACACTTTACATCTCTAAAGAGCTGGATAAGCAATTGAAGGAAGAGATAACAAGGGCACTCATTGATGAACATGATACATTTGCTTGGAAGACAGATGATATAGATGGAGTACCACCAGAAGTACTAAAGCACAGCCTAAATGTTGATCCTACTGCTAAACCAATTATTCAAAAGAAGAGGAAGTACACAATAGAAAGATAAAAGGGAATTAATGTAAGAATTTAGAAATTATTCGATCAAGCCACATTCGCAAAGTCTTGTACTTGGAATGGCTTCCAAATGTGGTGATCGTCAAAAAGGAAAATGGGGCGTGGGGGATGTGTATAGATTTCACAGATATAAATAGGGCATGCCTAAAGGATCTGGCCGATGAGAAAAGACTTCCTTCATTACTCATGAAGGAACCTAATGTTACACTATTATGCTGACGACATATCAATGCTTAGTCAATGATATGTATAAAGGGTTGATAGGCAAGAAGGTGGAAATATATATCAATGAGATGAACATCAAAAGCAAATGTAAAGCGGATAACCCGAAGTATATTAAGGAGGCATTCAAAATATAGCAAAAATATCGATCAAAGCTTAACCCAAAGAAATGTGTTTTTGAAATCTATGGAGGAGAGATTCTTAGGTTCATGATTTCTCAGTAAGGAGTAGAAGCTAACCTAGAAAAGATCAAGGCAATCCTGGATATGGCGACTCCAAAGAGTGTGAATGAGGTACAAAAGCTGAATGGGAGGACTAATGCCTTGGGTTTTTGGCTAAGAGATGCCTCCCATTTTATAAGGTAATCAAGAAAGACTAGAACTTCAAGTGGGACAAAGAATGCCAAAATGCCTATGAAGAAATCTAGAATTTCTTAGGTTCTGCCCTACTGTTTAGTCGTCTCGAGCCGGGAGAAACTTTTATAGCGGCAACCGAGGAGGCCGTTGGGGCAGTTATGATCAGAGAAGAGACATGATAGTAGTATCCGATGTATTATATGAGTAAAGTCTTGAGAGGGGCTAAAATCAAATATCCAAACAATGAGAAACTGGATGTAGCAATAGTGTTGGCATCTCTAAGGCTGAGGCCTATAAGGTCGGACACTTCAGGAAGATTAGCTGAGTGGGCCATCCATCTTAGTGAATTTGACAATAGATATGAACCCCAACCGGCCCTAAAAGCATAAGTTATAACAGATTTTCTAGTAGAGTACGCAGGATTAAAACCTGATTCAAGCTTGAAGCTGGAGGAATGGGAAGTTCACATGGATGGTGCTTCCTTGCAAGAGGGGACAAGAGTCAATGTACACATCAGGGGACCGAACAAGATCCAAATCTCATATGCAGTAAAACTTGCATTCAACAATGCTGCAGAATATGAGGCAGTGATTAAAGCCTTATATCTAACCAGGAAAACTGGACCAAACCATGTCAGAATACTCAGTGATTTAAGGTTAGTATCTAACAAGATCAATAAAAATTTTAAAAACTAAAGACCACCTCATGTCCAGGTACTTGTCGAAGGCAGGGTCCTTACTGGAAACCATAGAAAGTAGAGGACCTAGTTGGAGGGTGGAATACATTTCTAGAAATGAAAACATTAAAGAAGACAAGCTAGTAAAGGCCTTAGCAAGCTGGTAGGACTGGAAATACCTAACATGTTCTTATGAGGTGTAAACCAGCCCTAACATTGAAGAAAAAGTACTATTGATAACCGACTTCACTAACTAGGGATGGATGCAACCTATCATCAACTATCTTTCTCGGGGAAAGTTATTAGATGACAAAATTGAGGCAGTAAGAATTTATAGGTTTTCGGGAAGATACTCTTGTTGGTGTATGCCCTATTCCTTAAATGTCATACTCTGTTATTTATATATGAGAATAAATTTATTTTATATTAACAAAAGGCATAATCTTATTTATTGAATTACTTATGCAATTGATAAATAAAGAGAATCCATAAACTGGTGTTTTCTCATGTTTGTTATAGCGTCTGCTGAATGGGTAGGACCATGAGTGTAAATAATATAGTTTTAAAGCTATCCCTAGTCTGTTATAATCATGGGAATGAATATAACTAAAGACTAGTATGCTCCTTGTGAGATGGATGGTGTCTTACCGACCATAGGAAAGTCAATCAAGGACATAGGTACATGTTAATGAATAGTGTACTGGATCGATATGCTTGTGAGAACACTACATGGTCCAGTGTCATAAGTGTTTCTCACATATTGCATATATTGGATCCTTAGACCCCATATTACTACACTCATAGATGTGACCTCATATACTTTGATGTGTGCCTAATAGGCCTGTAACTAGGTTCTAAGTATGGGTATGTTGAATATATCAGGAATCACATGAAGGAATTGTCTATCTCTTTACTGAAGAGATGATATCACTAGCCTCTTGACGAGTGAAATTGAGTAGTGTATAACCGTACCTAAATAGAATGATTAATGGTTAATCATTTATTTCAGTTCTTCAGTCTACTTGGGTGTCAAGTAAAGTCCTAACACATAAAAGGATGACAAAGCCATGCCTTGCATAAGATATCGATATCATATGTGTAAGGGATCATATAAGAACACTACAGGTTTATATCGGTTTGATTTTGACATCTTCATCCTAATTAGGGATTGTAATGGCTTGCTAGAGCCCACTTACAACTTGTGGACCGAATGTCATTTTGGGCCTATGGGTAAGATATAGATGGACCTACAAGATTGCACATTAAGTAGTTTAGGTGTTTTTGTCACGGACCCTTAATTATGTATTTATTACATATTAATTATTGTTGGTGGGTTATTTTATTTAATGAATTAATTAGTTAAGGCCCAAATAAAATATAATAAACCCATTTTGAGAATTGTTTATTTTAGCTTTTCAAATTTGCCACATGGTGAATTTGGTTAAGTTAAAAGTGTTGTGAAATATGATAGATATTTTAGTCAAAATATGTAGATATTTTGCAATGAGGGGTATTATGAGTATTGTCTCCTTTATGTTTCATAAAACCCTAATACCTAATCCTATCGCTAGCCACCATTCCCACCTTCCTTCTCTCTCTAAGGTTTTAGAGAAACTTAAGAGCAAAAAGTTTGGCTTTCTTGGGAGATTTGGTCAGGTGCTAGCATTCTCATTCCACCAAGGAGACTTCATGTGTGGTGGTAGAGGGACTACATTTGAAGTCTAATCAAATCAAGTTTCATTGCGAAGATGGCTAAGTTGAAAATCTTTATCCCTCTTTGATTTCTTTTTTATCCATAATTTAGCCATGTGATTTTGGGCATGAACCTTAGTTAGATAGTGATTTGTTTTGCAAAAGTTTTGTTCTCTGATCGGGATAGGTTCCAAAAACTCCATGATTGGAGTAGAGCTATATAAGAAATCCTTCAGCCACCCTTCGATGAAATATGTGACTAAAGAAAGAGACTATATCCTAAGAGAGCTGCACGAAGGGATCTACAGAGCATGTCAAACAACATAAACTTTAGTAAGAAAAGCCATGTTGAATGGCTACTATTAGAGAAGATGGAAGCCGATGCAGCAATTGGCGTAAGGTCTTGCCATCAATGTCAAATCCACACAAAGAAGTCCCATGTCCCACCAACAGAGCAAAAGAATATTTTAACATGTTGGCCATTTGCCACTTGGGGAATTGATATTATAGGACCAATGCCAGAAGCAAGAAGGAAAAGGAAATGGCTTGTTGTAGCAGTTGACCTCTTCACAAATTGGGTAGAAGCAGAGGCGATAACTTCCATTACTCCAGAAAAAATCATTATATTCATAATGGATTAAATCATTGAGAGGTTTGGGATCCTGAACCGCATCATCTCAGATAATGGCATACAATTCACATGTGAGAAATTTAAATCCTTCTATGATAGTTTGAAGATAAAGCATAACTCCATGTCTATGGCGCACCCTTAAAGCAATGGTCAGACGGAAGTTACCAACAAAATCTTGGGAGAAGGCATCAAGAAGCGATTAGAGAAACATAAAGGGGCCTAGGTAGATGATTAAAACAACATACTATGGTCATACAGAATCACACATAGAAGGACAACTGGAGAAACACTATTCACAATGTCATATAGGGTGGAGGCAGAAGTACCTATTGAGATAGGGGCTCCAAGTGACCAGGTGAATTTTTACACCAAGGAACAGAACAAAATCAACCTTAGATATTGCCTGGTGATAAGTGTATTTTATATACATATTTTTCCTTGGTTTTACGCTTTACTGGAGTTGTTTTTCTTCATTTAGGTTTTAAGGAGAATTTCAGCATTAGTTTGGGAGTTAGTCTTTTTAGTCTTTTTCTGATTTTCTCTCTTGGCAAGAACGTTTTGAAGAACGTGAATAGGGAGCTAGGGTTTGAGGATTGCTTCAATCTTTCCACCTCAACGATTCATACACCTTTCCATCATCCAACTCGACTCTAGTTTTCTCTAAACCTTCTCTTTGTCATGCTTTCCTTGACTTTCTTGTGTGTTATTAGTTTAGTTATGAACTAATTGCACCATAGCTAAGACTATGGTGGATCTTAGCAATTTTTTCATGTAATTATTTTATGGTTTAATGCAATTTAATTCTTATTATTTTTCAATGATTGTGTTGTGTATGCTTAATGCTTTGGATGCGTGACAATCAATTCCAATGTTCATCGTTAGTTTATAATTAACCAAAGGACTAGTTTAATGGAATCATACAACACAACTTTTGCATGACCATTGCTCTTGTGGCTCACTAGCTAATGCTAGGATTTCTTAGACTTAATGCTTTCTTGCCTGATCGGTTAGAACTGAGAGGTTTAAGTGTTTAGGTTAAGGATTAGAGTTGAAATCCCTTTGGAATTTAATCAGATTAGTTGCATTACTTAAAATATCACTAGGATTAGGGTTAAGTGAAACCAACCGCCTTAGTTAGCCTTCCCATCAAATTTATCTATTCAATTTTCTCTCATTTAATTAATTGCCTTCCTTAGTTTTAATCTTAGATATAAAACAAAATCAAAGATATATTATTCTCTCTGCCTAGATTAAAAGGAATCCGACTGTGTTTAGGATTAGCATAATTAGTCCTCATGGGATCGATACTCTGCTTACTATATATTACTTGAGCGACGAAGTGCACTTGCTTTTATTAGTGTGTGTATTTATTACGCATCACCTGGATTCCGTAGAAAAAGGAAAGACATAGCATATATGCTCATGGCCGCCTATAAGAACCGGATCGCAAGATATCATGATAAGAGAGTCAGAAGGGTTGTTTTCTGAGAAAGGGTTTTAGTCTTAAAAGATTCAGCAGTGTTGAAATCACGAGAAGGTAAAGGCAAATTGGGTACTAACTGGGAAGGACCATATCTAATGGCCTAACTGGTTAAAATCGAATGAAAGACCCTGGACAGAGGGCAACATATTAAAACCCTCAATACCCTTAAAGGCATTGGGGTTGTTGCTAAAACATTCTAGGCAAATTTAAAGCAACAATATCAAAAGACCTACTAGAAATTGTGAGGCAAAATAAAACACACAATAAGAATGGAGTAAAAGGTGGAAGAAAAATTAAAGTAAGAAATTCAACAATATTGTTGTTCATACACAAATAAAAAAAAAGATGAAAAAATTTCCCATTTCAGATTTGCCCATCAGCAAGAACGAGAGGAGGAACCTCTCCGGCCTCTTCCTCTCTCGGAATGTCTTGACTTTGCTCTTCCCCTACCTGGCTTTCTTCCGAGTCAAGATCCTTAATTAGAGGAAAAGGGAAGTCATCAATAGTATATTTAATATATGGATAGAGTGCTTTACAGAGTAAATAAGATGCAATCTCCTAACAATTTGCCAATTTGGAAAAATTAGGAAGCACCATTCACCAGCTCCCAAGAGAGTCTATCAGGTTCAATTTGAGCAGTCGCGCACTCACCCTACACCTTCTTGAATTGCTCAATATGAGCTTCCCTATACACTTCCATGGCATCCACCATCTCATTCAAAACCTAGACATCTTCCTCGTCTTTGGTTGCTGGTGTGCCATAGTCCAAATGGCATTGGTTCTTGTATTGTCTTATACTTTATATTTGAATATTTTGTATTATACGTTTTGTGTTGAAATAAAAGCATGAATCTATTTATTCATATTTTATGCTATTTGTAAATAGAGTATCCAATGATTATAACCATACTAAAGTGAACCAATGTAGTCCATTGGATTATGAGACCTTTTAGTAGAGTTACAGTTATAATCATAAAGATATTCCTAGTCTGTTCTAATAATGGGAATGAATAGAACCAAATACTAGCATATCCTTGACTGGATGGCGGTGTCTCATCGGCCATTGGACATGGAATGTCAGTCAACAGTATGGGTACATGTTGGGTTGCATGGTACTGGATCGATCTGCCACGAGAACACCACATGGTTCAATCGTCATAGGTGTTTCTCAGGTAAGTCTTACTATTATCCTTAGACCTGATGTTCGCTATAACATAACATGATATCTCATATACTTTGATAAACGCCTAATGGGCCCATAACAGGGTGCCAAGTATAGGTATGTTGGGTGTGCCAGTGAACATGTTGATGTTGATAGTGAAGATGACGGAATTGCCACTCAGCATCCCCTGAGATGACATCACTAGCCACTTGATGAGTGGTACTGACAAGTGTATGGCCATACGCGAATAAGTTAGGATACTTATTCGTTAGGTTCATTCCACTCTGTATCAGTTGGCAAGGGATGTACAAGATCACTATCGGGAATAAGCATATAAGAGGATGACAAGGCCATACCTCTTGCTTATATATTGATGTCAGTTGGGAAGGGATGTATAAGATCACTATCGGGTTATGTTTCACATTAGATTGCAATTCTCCATCTTAATTGGGGGCTGTAACGGTTTGCTAGAACCCACTTACAATCTATGGGCCTTGGGCCCACTGTCAATATAAAGACGGACCCACAGGATCGTACACATAGAACGACTAAACGTTGACAAATCGGAATTGGAACAGAAACCAAATTAATTGAGTTATTGACATTAGATTATGCCATAATTAATTCAATTATAAAGGGAGAAATTTATTTTATTTGATTAATTAATTACATGTAGTAAATAATTAATTAAATAAAATAATATTTCCTTGGTGGAAATAAAAATACAAAGGTTGTATTTATTAAAGGTGACTTTAATTTAACTTTTGGTTATTTTAATTTGATGAAATTGTATTTAATTGTATCAATTAGGATTTTATAATATGGTTTTATTCAATCCTAATGATATAAGGTAAATCAATTAAATCAAATTAAATAATCTATAGTTTTAATTAAAATCCTAGTAGGCTAAGGAGTATATATAAGAAGCCTTAACCTAATTCTCCCTAACCCTAATAGAGAATTTCCAGCCACAATAAGAAAATTACAGCAGCCCCCTTTTTGGATTTTCTCTTGGTTTTCATTCAATCCGTTCGCTAGTACGAGTCCCGTTCGAGAGTCGTTCGTGTACTGGATTGTGAAGGAAACGCGTTTGGGTTTCTGCAGTAGTCTCTAAAGGAGACAGTTAAGGTGAAAAAATTTATTTTCTCCATTCTTGATTTCATTCTATTAATCTACATGTATCTTGGGCTTTGGAATCATGGAAAATTTTAATCGGTATTCCGCCTCACGTTTAATTTTTCCCGTGACGATTCCCTACAGTGGTATCAAAGCATAGGTTCATGTTCCGATTAATAGAATGATGCCTATTACGGTTCTTGGTGTTTGAATTAATTTTATTGAAATTGGTTTCCAATTTAATTTTGTTTGGAACCCTAATTCGTGTTTTGGGGTTTTTATTATTTTTCCCCTAGCCTTTTTTATTTTAATGTTTGATTAATTAAAAAAAAAATTAGTGCAACTGCCCAAATTGGAATCACAATTGCGATTCCACTTGGGGCAATTGCTGCCGTAAGGCAGCAGGCTATCGCACGGCAGTGCTATTGTCTCCGGACAGCAGCGCTGACGCGCGGCATGCATGTTCGATTTGGATTTTACGGGTATTTTTTTTCGGACCCTATGGATATTTTAAATTGGTTTTAAAATTCGCATGATTTTATTTTCGCGATTGGATTCGTGTGGTTTTTTGTGTGATTTTATTCACGCATATAATTTTTTTTTTTGGTTGAAATTAAATTGGTTAATGAAATTGGTCCAATTGACCCTTGCCTTAGGTTGAGAATTGGATGGCTAATTTGGGTCCGTGACCGGGCATTGGTTATGGATGCCAGAATCGGCGATTTCACAAACGGCTGGGCATAATTAATTAAAATTGGAATTGCTATAATCATGCATTTTAATACATGTATGTATATTAATATTTGCTATGTGTTTATAATTTTCTATGCTTGGCTGTATGGATTTGAGCACTATTGCCTTAGATGAAGTTGGGTTATAAAAATTTAATTTTGGGAAATACGGCCTGAGTGTCGTTTTATTTTATTTTGATGTAATTTTATTTAATTTATATTTTGTAAATTTAATTGTAATTGCATCAAGCCATTGGAGAGGAAGCCCATTGGTGCCAAGCCCAAGAGGAGTTTGCAAACCCACCCAGTGGATCTCTAGTATAGGCTTACTAGTTATTCATTAGGTTGTAAAATATGGCCCATAGTGTCTCTTTTATTTATATACATATTTTATACTTATGTCAATTATATATATGTATGAATGTATGTATGTTTAGCTATTCCAATCACCCACGATTATGCATGCCAAGCCGTTATTAATCAATCTAATTAAATATTGAGTCGATTAAAAGTGTTTTCCATATTCGAACCTTGTCGGTTTTATTTACATTTTTTCTTCAATAGTAAATTTCCATATTTTTCAAACTAAAAGGTCCAATATATATATATATATATATATATATATATATATATATATATATATATATTTTAATAGCGTATTAATACATAATTAACTTATCCTTTCATTGTCAATTTAACGAAATTTATTTTAGTCTCAAATTCGGCTATAAAAATTGTTTTTGAACAGAAGAATTTATTAATGAATGATCGAATACTTTGGATACAATTGAAAAAGAATCAGTTGACTTTGTTGCACCTTTTCTAGAAAATGTATGAAAAATAATGCTTTAAGGTGGATAGTAATTTTATTTATTTTTAGAAATCTTAACTATAACTAGATCCAGAAATGGATTATCTTAACGAAAATAACTATGGTTTTTTATTAAAAAAAAAATAGAAATCTAATTAATATAGTAAAAGTTGAAATGATAAGAATGCCATTCAATTTCAAAGAACAAGTCATCAAATAATGTTTTGTTTTTTTCTCTTGGAAAATGTCTTAGAATCTTGAATGGTTCATGTGAAACGAGATCCTTTTATGAAGAATAGACAAACAGCTTGGACAACAAACATTACAATTAAGTAATCTTAAATTTCATATGAAAAAAGCATCTTCAAAACTTATAATTATTTCAGATTTTGATAATTAAAATCCTAATATTTCAACTTGACATATTAAGAATTCGTTTCAAAATCCACTGCTTTCATTGCATGTCGTTTTAGAAAAAATAAAAAAATTCCAACATAGTTTTAAAATTGTATTTCTATGAGACAGAAATTTACAAAATAGCTTTACTTTGTATGATGAATTTAAGATACAATTCAGAGAGTGTTGAACAATATATGATTTAATTAAGTAATAGTGAAAAAAAATTAAAAAGACGTAAAGAATAAAAAGAATATATAAGGTAAGAAATAAAGAAAAAATGAGAAAGAGGATCAAACACCAGCATAACCGCCGTCACAAGAGCAGCTGGCGGTGGCGGCGTCGAGATCAGGGCGGCGGGTAGGCTTAGTACTGAGACAGCAACAGGCGAGACCCACTAAAAACATAAAACCCCAAGCAGTAGCAATTGGGAGTACAAAGAGTGTAGGGTTGACCTATTTAGTTCAAGCTTAGACGTTCAATGTATACGATCCTATGTGTCCCTCTTTATGTTGGCAGTGGGCCCATGACCCATAGACTGTAGGTGGGCTCTAGCAAGCTATTACAGGCCCCAATTGAGACAGAGACAACAGTCTAACGAAAGTCATAACCTTGTAGTTTAACTTATATATCCCATGTCATTGATATCGGTGTCCAACACAGAGGCATAGTGTCATCACCCGCTTTTGTGTCCAGACATTAACTTGATTTTGAATGAATTGATGATCATAAACAAGTTCCAACTTGTTTTGATGTGGCCACACTCTTATCAGTTGCACTCATCAAGTGGCCGGTGATATCTTCTCAGTGGACTACCTAGTGACATTTCCTTCTGCATATTCATGGCCTAGCCATGTTCACTGGCACACCCAAACATACCCATACTTTACACCCTATTACAGGCCCTTTAGGCATACACCAATGTGTGTGAGTTCACATGCAAGGCCGTAATGTGGCTAGGACTAAGGATCCAATATAAGTACTACACGAGAATCACTTGTGATACTATACCATATGGATTTCTTGTTTAGCGGATCTATCCAATACCATGCCACATTGCATGTATCCACAAGCTTGATTGACAATCCATGTTTTATAGCCTGTAAGACACTGCCATACAATCAAGTTTATGATAGTCTTTGGTTCCATTCATTCCCATAAATGGAACAGACTATGGATGGCTTTATGATTATATCGTTTCCCTATCTATGGTCTCATTGCCAAGTGCATGGCACTGGTCAACATGGATATAGATATGACCATTAGATACTCTATTTATAATATTGCACAAGATATAGAATAAATAGATTAATACCTTTATTAAATAACACAAATGTACAATACATCAATCTCTTAAAGATCCAAAATGTAAAATACAAAACAAGGACCAATGCCTTGGGACTAGGGCATTCCCAATACGGGGTCGGTGCTAGGAGAAGATTTTAATTTCTTTTTAGAGATTTGGGCCATTTAAAGGCTTCAGTTTTGGAAAGTGAAAAGAAAACGTACGAAACCAAATTCCCTCGCTAAAATGGTTTAGGATCGCCACTCGATTCAGCTCTACCTTTTAGCCAAAGATTGGGGTCTAGAAAAATCACTTATTTCTATCTCATTTAAAATAATTATTCACCGTTCCAACTTTCACATCTTTTATATTTATTCTCTTATTCCATTTTCAGCCCTAGTTATTTTCTATATGCTCATACAAAAAGCAATAAATAAATACAAAAAGTAAATAAATTCAAAAAATTGAATTAATACAACCCAATCAAATAATCTATCCTAGGAGATACATTAGTAAAAATGGGATACGGTGTATAATCACCTAGAATACGTGAACAATCTAAAAAGGGAAAAGCTAGATCTAACCTAACATACATCTACTTGTAAAACAGAGGTTAATAACACAATAAATATATAAATATACGTAGGACTCAAACAAGACAGCAAGGGATAATAGATTACTTAGGATGTTAAAAGGGGAGAGTCAGGGGAATACGACAGATTCAACCGACTTGACCTGGAAAATAATTTTGAAACGTAATTTTGGGAAAACAATTTCTAAACATTTTACCGGTAAATGGATCAATAAGCACTTTAATGAGTCGGTTATCTAGGGATCTCCATGGATTCCCATTAGTGTGGTTCTAATTACTTTTCAGAAATTAAATCTAGGCGATAAAGCAGTAAGCACATCCAAAACAATTTCCACAAAAACATACTAAAATATGAACGTTCATACTCAAAATAATCTCAATGAAAAATATATTTTTCTCTTTTTATTATTTTTATTACCATAAAATAAAATACTTATCAAAAAATAAAGTTATAGAATATTTATTCTTCATATCAGTTTGGCCAATTGGCTTGCCTCTAGGGCAAAATCTCACTAATTCATTAAAAAACCGGACTAGAATAAGGAAAAGAGTCTTACAACTCAAGTCATGGATACAATATTTTGGAAAATAATATGGTTTGAGAACTAATTCTGCATTGGAATGTGCATGAAGAATAGAACCGTACAGCTCAAGTTAGAGTCATACCGCTCTAATTAGGGCCGTACGGCTTTTCTTCTGTGATGAACAAAGCCATACGACGTTAGTACCTAGAAAAAGTGCAACTTCATTTTTGGCTTGAAAACTTCACAACACACAAGAAAAACAACCCAGAAAGCAATAAAAGGATTTAAGGCCTCTCAGAAGTTACCTTTGATGTGTTTATCTGATATTTTGAAGTTTTCAAAACCGATTCTTATAATGCAAGTTGGTTCCAAATGAGTCCATTTTTGCCCTGAATCGTCCCCGAGATCCGAACAAAAGATAATGATTTGAAAGTTTATTTTTTATGACTAGGTGAGTATGTGTTTTAGTTGGAGATAGAAGTTTAGGTGCTAACAGAGGATGTCTCTACTTCCCTCTTTCTCTCTAACTCCCTTTTTCCCTAGTTTCTTTTTTTTTTCCACTTTAAAAATTGTCCCCCCTTTCTTCTCCTCTGTCTCCTCTCCTCTCTTTTCTTATCTATCCCTCTCCCTCCTATAAGATCTAAATTTTTTATCTTCTCTCACCCCGCCCATCTCTATCTCTCGTACGAATTTTTTTTTTTTTTGACAAGGAGAAGAGTTGTACGACTCTAAGTTTTGGGAGAATAGCCACATGGTTCTTGTGTAGATGATCTGCACAACTGTTATTTTGAGCTATACATCTGTAATATTAAGCAGTACAACTTTCATTTCAGGTTGGAAATTGCAAGTTTCAAATTTGGTTCGTGGCTTAACCCTTCTTCAAATAGAGCTGTGCGGCTCTAATTAGAACCTTGGGACCCAAACAAGAGTCATACAGCTCTTAATAAATTAGGGTTTAGGTTGCTGATCTCTCGGATGATTCTCAAGTTTGTTCTAAAGCTCATTCAATTCCTGTATATCGTCCTTCAAACCTATTCCTGTAGAAAAATCAATGTAAATGATAACTAATATGATTCTCATCATTGAGTTCAGAAAAATCCACACTCATAATATGCTTACCAAGGTAACTTCTTTGAAAGCAAGCCTAGCAGTAACCTTGTTTGTCAAAGAAGTATAGGCCGACTTGTCATCATGGAGGAGCAAGCCTTGAAAAGGCTCTTTTTGGATGGAAGGTTGGGTCACCTGGGCACCCTGAACCCTATTCGTCTGGTGGTTTGGGAGAAAACAATGAAGATTCTCCTTGGAAAGGTGGTCTCCCTCAGCATCTTACGCCTGAAAAAGAATCAGTTAAGACTCGAATGAAAATAAAGGATAACGACAAAATTTTACCTTGGCTAGCCGGGTTCTTTTTGGTTCTGGTTGTGGAAATGTGCCTTTGCACTTATTCATAGCCTCAGCCGAGACAAATGAAGAGAAGGGTACAATATCATGAGGTGCCGAATTCCCGACAATTGGGATAGCTTTCGTTGCACTATAATCATTTTTGTAAGTTCTCTTCTTGGATTGAGCTACAATGGCAAGTTTGAGCGCTTGGTTAGTACTCATTCCTGCAAAGATCCAAGACAAAAACATAAATAGTAGAAGATACCTCGACAAGGCTGAGGACCGAGATAATAGGTGTACACCCCTTGGACTGGATCAATCAACTATCCTCTCCCCTGTTAGAACCACTTCCACTACATGCCAGAACCACTGGCCTGGATCCATGGACCTATAAACATCAATTTGGCCTTCTTCACTATGGCTTAACAGATGATTTACCCAGGAAGACTTTCCTTAAAAAGATATGGTGCTGGGGAATGGAGGAACACCCTCTTGGATTTTGATAAAAAAAGAAGAAATTTTTCCAACCTTTCACGGAGGAATTTCGATCGATGAATAAATAGAAATCGTCCTTTTTATTAAAAGTGTGGTGATCGGCTCCAAATTTAGGAGTAACCAAATGCCAAAATAAAGCCTTTTTGAGCTTAAACCCAAAGTTCTTAAAAGCTAGTACGTCGCACAGATATCTCCCAAGCCTTGGGATGAAGTTGGGCAAGACAATAATTAAAGGCATATAGGATATCGTAAAATACCCTTTGCAAGAGGGTATGGGAAACCTACTTCTATTTGGTGAAGCTATATTGAGAAATGACTGGGTGGTGGACAGAGGGAAGAAGGATATCACACCTTTCTAACCAATGAAAAATTTTCCTGAAATCCTTTATATGGGACTCATGGATATGTGATACCTTGTCATCACTGCCAGGCTTAAGTTTCTTTGAAGGATCATTAGGATTTGCTGGGTCTGGGCCATGTTGAGGCCCTACACTAAAAGGGCTCGGATCATCACTTGCGTCATTAGAATGAGAATCACTAGAAAAGCTAGTTGAACCCTGATCTCACTCATTTACAACCCTAACCCTAGACATTGGCCTTTTGCCTGCCCTCTTAAAAGACTTGCGCCATATGAGTAGATGACATTTTGAGAACTGAAACACCGCAAAGTGAACCGAGGAGTTTTTATCAATTTTGCTTTATATGATATTCATAGCTATGAGATTCCTTTTGGAAAACAATTTTTCATAAAAGATTTGAGACTAAAGTCTCGAAAAAAATATAGGAGTCACCGCCCTGCTCAGATTATCCGAGAAATTTAGGTATAGCTGAAACCAAGTGCTGGCCACTATACCTTCCAGAGATCTAGGTCCGGACAAGTCAGTTACTTGTTATCTAATTAAAATATATGCTAAAACAACCAAATTATAGCATTTTATGAACTAAGTTGATTTTATTTAGAGCATACGGCGTTCATGCAAGGTACTGAAAGCAGTAAATAAATTAATTATATAAACCGAATCACATAAGCTACCCTAGCGGATACATATGAATGAAATGGGGAATTGGGATACAATCACCTAGAATACACGAATTTATCTAACATAATAATAAAACCTGACATACATCTAATCCTACAAAACAGAGGTTAATACGCGAATAATTGCATGTAGGACTTAATCAAGATAGAATGGGATAATAAATGAGTCAGGGTCATGCATTTAGAGGGGATAGCCGAAGAGACTCGACGAATCTCACTAACTAGACCTAGAAAACATTTTACAACGTCCCTGTGTTTATTTTTGAGAAAAATGGTTTTAAAAATGATTTTTTCGATTAATTATTTGAACATGGCAAGTGAGTCAGATTTCATGAATCTAGGTCTCCATTGTTGTTATGTTCTAATGCATGTTTCTGAAATGTAAATCTAAGGTTCAAATGTCGTGAAATGCACGAAAATTGGTTTTCGGTGTTTCCATCCTGAACTAACATCCGTGCGGGTGTTGAGACAATTGTCGTGCGGCTGTATATTTACACCCGTACGGGTGTTACTTCAAGATCCTTGAAAAATTTTGAATCACAAACTTTCGTGGTTCTGTTCTGAGAACCAACAGCCATGCAACTGTTGCGACATTCGCACGGCCCTAGTTCTAAGCCCAGAACCAAAGAACAGAGTATTTTAAAAAATGGTGCAAATGATGTCTAAATACAGCATAAACAAGGCAAATGTTTAGGTTTCTCAGATATTTACCCTTGTAGCATGGATCCACAGCTTTAGGAGGTGAAAATCTTCAAGAAAAAGCTCTAATTTTGAACCCAAACTTCAAAATCCGAAAATGGTTTTAAGTTCCAAATGGTAAGGTTTTGGTGTTCAGATTAGTCTCTAAACCATTTAGAAGTCTTGGTAAAATATTTTCATAAGATTTCTAACTAATTTTAAGCTTAATAATAGAGATTGAAGATGAAAATTGAAGAAAAAAGACTTGGATTTCTTTTCCTCTTTTCTTCCTTTTTCTTTCTCTTTCTCTCTACAAAAATTGCCAACCCCTAAACCAGAGATAAAACCCCTTTTTATAGGCAAAAATGTAAGCTTTCTTGTAGAATCCACCCCCTAAATCCATAAAATCATTTCCAATACTGCAGATCATAGTTCTATCAGGGAACAACACCTGTATGGGTGTTGATGCAATAGCCGTGCGACTATTGTTCTTAAATAGCTCCTTTTCGTCAAGGAAATGTTTCGAGGCTTGAAGTTCAGTCGATCAGAGCTTTGATCTTGAATTGACTCTGACACCTACGGTTGCAGAAAGCTATAGAAACAAACTATTTATTCATTATTGAAACCGGGGATGAGAATCCCGCGTTCACACACCTAAAGAAGCCTGACTCTATTTTTCTCCTACACTCGTCAATCAAATTATTGAAACTCACATTGTCGATGGAAGAATCATCTGACGGAGTAGTCCCATAACTCATTCACTTAAGTTATTACCAAAAGGAAGGGAAAAAGACCAAACAACCCAGGATATCAAAGAACTGGAAAACACCAAAATGCAAGCAATATTAAGGTTACATCCGAAAGAATAAGGAATAAATTGAAAAGAGAAAGAGAGAAATTGAAAATCTCACTTGACAATGGGCGAAGAAGATTTTTCAAGTAAAGGAACAATCTCATCTATAGGTAAATTCTCCAGAGAATGGGATCGCAGTCGAACGCGCGACATGTAGGGAATTCTCACTGGAAAAACTGGTGTGCAGTGGAAAATATAGATTAAAATTTTCCCTCGAATTCCATGATCCCAAGAAACATGATTTTGATGGAATCAAAGACAAAAAGGAAAGAAATTAAATTTCTCACCTTATTCGCACACGAATTACTCTTGAACCGAACTCGTGCTAGCGAACGGAGGTGAACGAAACTTGGATTGCACCAAGGAGATTTCAGCTCCCTCTCTCACTATGATGGCCGAATTCTATATGGTGGCTAGGGTTAGAGAAATAGACTTAAGGTTCCCCTTTTATACTCATTGTATAATTAGGTTTTAAATTTACTTTAGGTTAAATTTTTAATTCAATCAATTAATTTAATTTATGTAATTAGAATTAAATTAAATCATATAATAAAATTCTAATTGACTTAATTAAATCGAATTGATTAAATTTATTTAATCCAAATTTAATTTAAGCCGGCTTTAAATAAATACAACCGGTGTATTTAATTTTCTAATAAGGAAAATATATTTAATTAATTATTTACATACTGTAATTAAGTAATCAAATATAATCAATTTCTCTTTTATATTAATTGAATTAATTTTGACAAAACCTATTGTCATTAATTCAATTAACCGAATTTCCATTCTAATTACACCCAATGTGCACATTTCCGATATGTCACAAGTTCAGCTATTCTATGTGTACGATCCTGTGGGCCCATCTTTATATTGGCAGTGGGCCCAGGACTCACAAACTGTAAGTGGGTTTTAGCAAACCATTACAGCCCCTAGTTAAGATAGAGACTAGCAATCTCATGTGAAACATAACCCGATAGTATTCTTGTATATCCCTTGCCAACTGATATTGGTGTATAAGCAAGAGGCATGGTTCCAGTGAACTATGCTTATTCATTCTTTGATTATAGTAGACTGATGATCGTGAATAAGTATCCGAACTTATTTGGGTATGGCTATGCACTTATGAGTCTCACTCATCAAGTGGCCAGTGATGTCATCTCAGGGGACGCCGAGTGGCAATTCCATCAACTTACTATCAATATCAACATGTTCATTGGCCCATCCAACAAACCCATACTTGATACCCTGTTACGGGCCTGTTAGGCGTATATCGAAGTGTATGAGATCCCATGTTATGTTATAGTGAAATCAGGTCTAAGGACAATATCAAGAACTACCTGAGAAACACTTATGATGATTAGATCATGAGGTGTTCTCGAGATGGATCGGTCCAGTACCATGTAACTTAACATGTACCCATATACTTGACTGACATGCCATGTCCAATGGTTAGTAAGACATTGCCATCCAGTCAAATACATGCTGGTCTTTAGCTCTATTTATTCCCATGATTAGAACAGATCCGGGATAACTTTATGATTATAGCTTTAACACTACTGAAGGTCTCAATAGCTAATGACCTACATTAGTTAACATGAGTATGTCTATAATCAATGGATACTCTCTTTATTAAGTTGCACAAGAAACAAATAAATAGATTAAATGCCTTTATTTAACACAATGTATAATACAAAATATTCGTATACAATGTATAATTCAATCAAGAACCAATGCCTTTGGAATAGGGCACACCAACAAAACATACAGAAAGTTGGAAAGAGAGGATCGCAAAATGGAAATCAAACTCCAAATCTTCATTTAAATAGAAATATGGGAAATCGAAAATACGCCTCTTCTCGACATGTGTCAAGTAGTTGTTGGAGGGACCACTGTTAAAGCGCACACTTCACTAGGGCAACAGCTGTACACCCTTAAAAGGGTTTATCAAAAAGTGGGGGGGGGGGGGGGGGGGGGGGGGGGGGGGGGGTAACTTCTGATGACACTCGTGCAAAAACATAAAAAGACCGAATGGGCATTCAAGCTATGCTATGAACTCGGGACCCATCTCTACCGACCTAGGAAGAAAGTTTGGAGGATAGAAACAAAGGTCAAATGATATTAAATGGCAGTATCAAGAAAAGGATATATGTCCTTCTCAGGCCTAGTCTTGTAAAGGCAATCCCACAGGCATCCACGTGGAATAGTATAGCGAATCAACTTAGACAACAAGTTTTACAAGATGAGAGCAACATGAACCCTACACGTGTAGCGTCGATAGGCAGAGTACTTTATCGCCAAAGCATGTGCAACCAATCAGCATTGAGCTGCATCAAACGGCTTGAAAGCGACATAAAAAAAGGTGATATAAAAGGAATAGTAAAAGGTGAAGGAGGTATCTTTTCACCCTATCAAACTCATTTTTCCCTTTCTTAGACCGGAATCACATTTCAGACTTTGGCATTTGAGTGTATCTTTCGGGACACGTGGAACTCTAATTTCATTTGTTTTGCAGTGGCTCGGAATCTTGGACGCCAGTTGCTCAGATTCTAAGCATAGATAGATTTGCACATCCAAATCTTCATACCTGATTCATTAACAGCTAATTACGGTTGGCTCATTTATGTCCCATTGACCAAACCACTTAAATCCTTGTATCCATGTGATTGCTTTAGTTTCGTCGTTTATTTTTCTTGTTCTTGTGATGCTGCTTAATCTGTTTTCACCATTTATTACGTCATAATATATTACAACTTTTTAGGTTCGAATTTGTAATAGTTCATGTGGTAAAAGATTGGCATTGGTGTTATATTGATTAGAAACAAACACAACACTTCATTCGAATTTCATACAATAGCTTCAATTTAAACATTATTTAACCAATACAATTAATAGACTAAAAAATATTAAATTTAGATTCCTGAACAAAACTACTCAACTCCGAATGTGTAAATAACAATTGGACTCCTCACAAGGTGACTACCATCATACCACAACAGTGCAGAAGACACGGTCTGTGCAACGGTCAAACCTCCACCATTAACAGTTACATTGAAAGGCTTTTTCTCATTTATGGACTCAAAATAAAGTTCTTCAGGAACCACAGTGATATTAATAAATTTTGAATTTGACCAAACATTAGATTTGTAGGTAGATTTAGTAAGGCCAACATTGGTGACTGTTCTGCTAAAACTGATAGTGAAAGTCTTGTTGATTGGAACTCGGGCTGACATAGAAGGGTAATTCAAATTCCTTGGCAACGCCTTACCAGAATCTCGAGGACATGTAGTACTATTATCTCCCGAAATGAGTCTGACACTACTTTCGTTATATCCTATGGCGCACAAAAATGTAAGGTAGTCTTCTTTTTCTGCATCATACACAAGTCCGGGATTTACGGCTCCTAAGGGGTTTAAGAGTCCCGATCCATAAGCCAATTCTGCGCCCGAACTTTTGCTGGCATTCATATTAAAAGCTGCAGAAAGCATGGAAATGTATGTGAATTGTGGTTTATCTTTATGAACTTAAAATTGAATGAGAGGAAATGAATAAATCAATGTACCGGCAGTTATAATTGCAGACTTTATTGCAGTAGGAGACCAATTTGGATGAAATGTTTTAACATAAGCGGCTACAGCAGCTGCATGTGGACAAGCCATTGAAGTTCCTGATATTATGCTGTATTTAACTCTCCGGTCGTCGTTATAGCTAATTGATGGTGACCCAGCAGGAGAAAAGGCTGCCAAGATATCAACCCCGGGTGCAACAACATCCGGCTGTATTGTATTGTATTTTATCAATGCATTAGAAAATTTGATCATATTGTACTTATGTAATAGTTCTTGGTTATATGTACCTTCAAAAGATCCTGAACAATCATATTTGGTCCTCGTGAGGAGAAGGAAGCAACTATTGGTGCGGTAGGATCTTTAACAGCCTCACTCTTCAGTAGCTTTGCCACAGGGTTTCTGCAATTTACAGTAAAGAATTTCATCTCTAAACGGAAATAAGCAGCGATGCAAATGTACCAAGGTTGCATATGGATGACCATACTTTACAGATTTCATGTAGGTCCCGACAGCTTGGAATTTTTCGTAAGTTAAAGTTATGGAAGGTAATGGATCAGTATAGGAAACATCATCCCTCATGCCATTACTTAGTAGGATAGAAGCAACAGCACCAGCTCTCTTTGCTTCTTCAGATCCGGCTGCATTTTGGCAGACCACAATCTTCCCTTTCACTAGACTGTCGTTGAGACACGTAATGAAGCATGAGCTGAAATGCAACAATATTAAAAGTTAAACTTCAACTTTCTCTTCTCTATGCATTTACTGCATAGACTAATTTAGGCAAGTAGAATTTTTCACCTTGCATCCAAAGCCGAGCAGTTTGCTGCTTTTGCATCACTTCCATTTATCAGAGGAAAACTTTGACCTTTTAGATCGAAAGAATTCAGAGAATTTCCCTGTTTCCGTTAAATTATCCATTAGAATGAAGATTGATGGGACTTTAAATGGAAGAACATATATATCATATGGGATAAAAATTCATACTATTAATTCTGTTCCATTTCCAAGGATCACTTTATCAAGGATTCGTCGATCTGTGCTGCTTGCTCCTACTGAAAGTATCCATGGTGCTAAACTTGTTACACTGCCAAAATCAGGACCGCTGTTACTGGCAGATTGAGAAATGAATATTCCTTTTTCCATTGCATGGAAAGCTCCAATTGCAACCGAATCGTCAGTAAAATTTTTCGGATAAGGAGGTCCTATTGAAATGGTTATAATATCAACACCATCAGCGATAGCGTCATCGAATCCTGCCAAGATTTCTGCGGTTCCGCACTTTAGAGTAGGTAGACAAACACGATAGACAGCAATCCTGGCTGAAGGTACTCCTCCCCTTGCAGTACCGTTTGCCAACCCGAAGAAACTTGCATCATTTACATTCCTCCCAGCTGCTGTTGATGCAGTATGTGTACCATGACCAGCAAAGTCTCTTGCTGTATTAGCAGTCGGTCCAACTTTTATATAATTTCGAGCTCCAATTAGCTTGCTGCAATGCAAACATTTTAAGTATATTCTTTCTCAAAGTTGATAACCTACAATGTATGTAAAGCATGTTATATATATGTAGAAACTTGCAATTTAAAGGATCGGAACATACTTATTGCAGGTGAAATTATTTCCACCTAAACAGCTTCCTTTCCACTTCTTTGGAGGACCGAAACCTTCATCATTGAAACTTTCTGATTCAGGCCAGATTCCTGTATCTATAACTCCAATTATAAGATCACTCTCGGCACCGGTATCTCGATGGGCAGTCTCCTCAAAACCCAAAAAGCTCCAAGATCTTGTAGTGTGAAGCTGGTAATTTATGCTTGGAAAAACCGACGCTACTTCACTCAAGCCTGTAAGGTTTCGTTGAATGCAACAGAATGAGTAGTAGCAAACAGATATGTTTATATATATATGACTTACTGGCAAGCTGTTTTGCCTCAGAATCAGAGAGCATTGCAGCAAATCCATTGAAGCTCCTTTTGTAACTTGTGACCAACAAATTTTCTGCATTGCTGGAGACGGAAAAAACCGGGTACTAATATAATGGATAATTAAGGAAAGACGGGATTTTAAACCATAATTAATGATGCATAGTACGAGAAATTTTACAGGTGACCGGGTCCATATGGACCGTTCCATTGAAAAACTGACACGTAAGCAACATAAGCATTGGGAAAATAAAAAATACTCATGTGTCAATTTTTCATTGGGAAGGTCCACATGGACCGGGTCCATTGTATAATTTCCCTACATAGTACCTATTCTTGATAACTCCTTGAAGCAAACTAAGGTGGTGAGATGATGGCGAGTATTCTTCTTTAGGAAGTGATCCCATGTACACGATATGGATCTATACATGAAACAAGTTTCATAATTTATATGGATAATCAAATCTAAATTCAAGAAAATTTATGAGGCATTAATCAGTTACTTACCTTCCTATCTCCATCTGCATTAATCCTTAATATGTTTACAATGAACATCAAAACGAAGCTAATACAACTATGCGATAACTTCGAAGAATGAGCCATTTTTGAACTCTCACAGTGGAAAGAATGTGTAGTTTTATAGTGAAACTTAGTCAAACAATTTTGGAAAAGAAAGAGGATATTATCCTTTACCGCCTCACTGGCATATGTTTTGACGTTCCAAATGTGTTGAGCGTTAGTAAGTCTAATCACATCCCAAATATAGCTGTTTCTTTCACCTAAAAGATTAAGAGCATGAAATTAACTCTAATTTATGTTAGACTCAAAAGAAAAAAAAAAAAAAACAATCATTTCTTTTCTTTGGTGAAAAGCGTTAGAAATTGACAGCTAAGAGTATGAGCTTGAAACCGTTGTAGGATTCCAGGACCTTCTTCGATAAAAGTTGAGGAGACAGCATAAGATGAACTAGATTTTCCTTACAAGTCAAACTTGACAACTCAGCCTCGCCGTATTGCAGGAAGTTAGGCAAGTAGACTTGACTTTTGGTGAAATGCATAACCAAGAAATTTGGAAACCACTGCAAATACAATGCTATACATGGTAAGATGCTGTCAACTATTTTCTCCAACTAGGAAATGTGCAGCATATGGATTTGGACATACTCAACTCATGCTTTACTAATTGCTTCATTTGTTTCATGGAGCCAAAAATATATATTCTACAATTTTAACTTTATTACTTTTTCTGATAATATGTACATTTCATTCACAGTCTAGCATTAGAGGATGTAATGGCCTGTGAACTTCAGTTTGCGCTTAAAAATATTTTAATTAGGATTCAACAATCACACAAGATTCTTGGATATGCATGATTCGGTCAATATATCTACTCCACAGTGGGGTTGAAACTCCCACCTAGGCCTAGCCTTAAATTGCATTGTGCTTACTCGTTGAGGCAACCTCCTGTCGGATTCCCACCAGTAACATGTTCAGTAATCCATCAATGCAAACCATATCACTCTACGTACTCAACAATAACATTAAAATTATAAGAACATATAGTTGTCCTCCGGTCAGTCTGGTCAATGTCTGTTTTGCCACTATGACAGACAAAAACAGACATGGTTTCAGCTATATTTGCGATTAGTTTCACAATTCACCATAAATTGGTGATTTTACAAGCAGAATGGTACAAGTCTTGAAGACATGATCTATTCATGGCTTGTTTCAACTTGTTATGGTGCAGATTCTGATCTAGAAGAAGAAATCACAGACGCGTTTTCAGCAGCACGAATAATAGTCATGGAAAAAAAATGCTTGCTCAGGAAACTACGACGAGCAGGAAAAATGCTAAATATGACTAGAGTGAAACTTGTGTAGTGCAAGCCAAGAAGGCTTAATTCAAAACTCAAGTTCACAAGTTTATCCGTGCTGCGTGGAAGCTTACAATTACTTAGTTCATAAAAAGAGAAAAGGAAAAATGTAAATATGTGTTGGATAGCATAGAATGGAGTTATTGATGGTTTAAGGAATTGATTTCCACATGATGAAATATAATAAGATATTCAAAACAAATACAAAGCTTTGCTCAGAAATGGCAAATCATGGAAAAATTATTCTGAAAAAAAAGCACCATGCACAAGTACTCATATTCCAATTGTGTAATTGTAAACAACAATTGGACTTCTTACAATGTGACTTCCATCTGACCACACCAATGATGCTGATACCATCTCATTATTGGCGACACCTTCACCTTGAGCGGTCACATTAAAAGACTTCTTCTCCTTTATGGAGTTAAAAGAGAGGACATTAGGCACCACTTCAACTTTAAGTTTCAAAGTCGTTGAAACTCTGCTTTGTAGGTGGAATTAGGACTGCCAACATTGGTGACAGTTCTGATAAAAGTGATTGCAAAAGACGTATTAGCGGGAACTTTTGCAGTCAAAGAAGGGTAATTCAAATTCCACGGTGATTCTTTAGCACTTTGAGAACAAGTAGTACTATCATCTCCCGTAATGCGCCTGACTCTAGCCTCGTTATAGCCTATGCCGCAGAGAAATATTATGTAGTCTGCTATTTGTGTATCATACACGAGTCCCGGATTTAAAGCTCTCAGAGGGTTTATATGTCCAGACCCGTAAGCAAATTCAGCACCAGGACTCGCAGTAGAATTCATTGGAATTGCTACAAGCACGGAAATATTAAAATATATGTGATGTAAAAATCATCAACTTACAAATAGAAGGAGAGACTAAAAATCAACTCACCAGTTGTCATAATTGCGGATTTAATTGCTGAAGGAGACCATTCTGGATGAAATGTTTTAAGATAAGCAGCTATACCCGCTGCGTGCGGGCAAGCCATTGAAGTTCCACTTAATATGCTGTATTTAACTGACCTCTTGTCTATAGGGTTTTTGGTTGGTGGAATATTAGGAGGATATGCTGCCAATATTTCGACTCCCGGTGCAACAATATCTGGCTGGATTGTGCTTGATTCATTATCTTAGAAATTTCGATAGTTTCGTAAATTATGAAATAAATGTTTTGACTTCATCTACCTTCAAAATATCTCCAGCAACCTGATTAGGCCCTCGGGTAGAGAAGGAAGCAACTATCGGTGCAGTAAAATCTTTTATTGCTTCACTTTTTAATAGTTGTACTGTAGCATTCCTGCAAGGTGATGTATGATAAGAAAGTCACAAGTTGAAGAAAATTAGAACCAACTAGTAACTATAGATAAATTTTGTAAGCTCATACTTTGAAAATTTAATGTAGTCTCTCAAAGCATAGAATTTCTGCCATTTTATTAACAATGAAGGTATTGGCACAGGAAAAGAAACATCTTCAAAGGTGCCTTGACTTCTAAAGACAGATCCGATCCCGCCAACTCTAATGACCTCGTTGATTCCCCGAGGATCATCACATAGCAGAATCTTCCCCTTCGCTAGACTGCTGTTTAGGCAATAGTCGAAGCAAACACTGAAATAAACAATGTTCAAAGATAAGTAAGAGTTTCAGTTGTCACTATTTCTTGAAGTTAGATTGAATTATGCAGTAGATTATTACAAAGCTAAATCATCGGAGCAGTTAGGCAGTTTTGCCATGGTTCCATTTATAAACGGAAAGATTTGGCCTTTTAGATCGGAAGTATTGAGTGAATTCCCCTGTATCCATTGAACCATTAATTAGATTGAAGCTTGACAAAATCAGTAATTGAAGAATATTGTGGGATCATATGTCTAAGGTGCATACTATTGCTGCATCTCCATTTCCAGCAATAACTTTGTCAATGATTCGGCGATCTGTGCTGCCTGCTGCAACGGACAGTACCCATGGTGCTGTACTTGACACCAATCCTAAATTAGGACCACCATTTCCTGCACTTTGCGATGTGAATATTCCTTTCTCCAACGCATGAAATGATCCGATTGCAACTGGATCACTAGCGAAGTCAAATAAGTCAGGATATCCTATTGAAATGGATACAATGTCAACTCCATCCGCGATAGCATCATCGAAGGCAGCCAACACATCTGCTGATGCACATTTTCGGTGTAGACAAACCTTGTAGGCTGCAATTCTAGCAGAAGGTACTCCTCCCCTTGCAACACCGCTCGCCAACCCAAAAAAACTTGTATCCTTTACTTTGTTCCCAGTTGCTGTTGATGCAGTATGCGTTCCATGACCATCATCATCTCTTGATGTATTAGCTTTGGGGTCAAATGTATAATAATACCGAGCTCCAATTAGCTTGCTGCAATATAATCATTTTAAGCAATGCATAAATTAGAATTATTGCCTGAAAAATATGGTTTCATTAATTCATAGCAACATATATATTAGTACTTGTTGCAGGTAAAATTTACACCGCCCATACAGCTTCCTTTCCACTTCTTTGGAGGAGGGCCAAGACCTTCATCATTGAAACTTTCAGATTCAGGCCAGATTCCAGTATCAAAAACACCTATTATAAGATCACTCTCCACGCTCAGATTTCGTTGTGTAGTCTCATTGAAACCCATAAAGCTCCAGGATCTGGTAGTGTGAAGTTGATAGAATATGCTTGGGAAAACCGAGACAACATTGTTCAAGCCTATAAAATTTGATTGAACTCGTTAAAATGAAGAGTTCCTCATCATAGCTGCAAATTTAGGCATTTTTAAGAACTTAATCGCGAGCTGTTTCGCCTCAGAATCAGAAAGCATGGCAGCAAATCCATTGAAGCTCCTGTTGTAACTTCTGACCAACAAATTTTCTGCATTGCTGGAGACAGAAAAGGTTGAAACAATTTCATTGGATAATATCTAACAAAGATGATATTTTTGATATACATCGTACCAATGTTATTGAAACCAGACTAGAGAACCAACCAACAATGCTCATGGTTTACGGTTTGACCAGTTCAATTACATAAACCAGGAGTTTAACCAGATTTTTTTATAAAAATATTATTTAATTAGTTTTATTACAAACATTATGTAACCAAATGGTTCAATTGGTCCAGTTAGCTCAACAGATCTCTCCAATCGAATTTATCTGGTTCACCTAGGTTTTCTAGGTCGAACCAGTCCGATTTTATAGTTTGTTAATTTATATCAACCTGCCAAGATCAATGGCCAATTCACAATTCAACCAGTTGAACTAGCCAGTTCGGTTTTCATAACATTGTAAATCAGTAGTACCTATTTTCAGTGACTCCTTGAAGCAAATTAAGGTGGTGAGATGATGGAGAGTATTCCTCTTTAGGAAGTGAACCCATGTACACAATGTGTAGCTACGAAACAACATTCAATAATTTCATATACACATAATCAAATCAATTCAAAAGTAAATTTAAACAAATTAAGAGGCTGATAAGTAATAATTAGTTACTTGCCTTCCTTTCTCCATCTGAAGAGACATAAAGTAAGTTTAGAGTGAGTATCAGACAAAGGCTGAAACAATTTTCAAGTAGTAGTTTTAAGGAATTAGCCATTTTTCAAATCTGTAGGGTGATAATAGCTGCAAATTGTATTTTTTATAGTGCTTCTAATTAAATGTGGTAATTGGATGACAATTTCAGGTGCCATATTTGGTAGTACAGCACCAGCTCCAACCCATTTGAAAATGGCTCATTATTCAAATGATTTATCTGGCATCTGATTTTTCCTTCCAAATGTGCTGACCAGAATTTTCTCAAATTGAATTCCTAATTTAGCAACAAACAACAAAGCATTGGGTGTATTCTGGACCTTCTTAATTAGATTGGTTCCTTACAATTTGTTTTCTATGATAATTTGATTCCTCACAAGTTAATAAGCAAACAGCATAAAATTTAGAGGCCGCCTTGTATTATTAAATGACACTAGCTGAAGCACCGTGCAAATGCACGGATTGCATAAGTTTATTTATTTTGTAAATGACTTATGCTAAATATTTTAGTTTAGTCATCATAAAATGATAAGTACATTTAATTTTAAGTAAATTGATGAGGGAAAATTGTTAGTGGGATAATCTTATATAGCTTGTGAAACTTTATCTTATAATTTAAAATAACCTATAAATTAATTGATATTGAAATTATTAAATATAACAACCTTGTTTCTTACCCAATGCGCTGTCCATTCTCTTATTTGTTAATATTCATATGACATATCGTCCTTATCCTCGGCATACATGGTTAATCTCATATTCTCATATATCGCATGACAATACGCTTGTCAAATTTGTTCAACCAAACATTTACAATTAATCAATTTAGAATACCCGACAGAAACTGAGGAAAACTCTTTTCCTTTTAATTTGGAGAATTGAAGTTCAAGATGGTTTAGATTTGAAAAAACTTCGACAATTATCTCTCCATTAATTTCCATCTCGATTTAAATTCTCATTACGAACAATTTCAAGTTGAAAATGATATAATCACTTCATGAAGTTTCGCTTTAGAATTTTAAGATTGGGGAATTCCTCCCTATCATCACCTAAAATTCATGAGTTATTTCTAAACAATAACTCATGTTAATTTTCCTTATTTATAATGTGAAAAGACCGTCATTGCATTTAAGTACGCTTTAGCATGCAGTTTCATGAAAAAATGTCGGGATGCGTTTTAGAATAGGCTTACTGTGAAAAGACCGTCATTGCATTTAAGTATGCATTAGCACAATGTAGTTTCACGATAGAGAGATAGTCCGTACGTGTTAAGCAGACTTATAGACAATCAAAAATATGATATCTGTATGGGTAGTCCCGCTTATGGATAATGAACAATATGATATCCGAATAGGTAGTCCAGCTTATGGACAAAGAACAATCCGTACGGGTAGTCCTGCTTATGGACAATGGTTCTGCATATTAGTACACCTAAGGTTGGGTACAAGGCGCTGCTTGCAAAAGAGGACTCGTACATGAGTGTGTACGGACAGAGGTTTGGCGTATTGGTATGCCTAAGGTTTTAGGAGCAAGACACTGCTTCTGATGGTGTACGGACAGAGTATCACCGTATTGGTATGCCTTGTGTATGAGCAAGATGCTACTTGCAAAAGGGAACTCGCACACGAGTATGTGCAGACAGAGGTTCGGCGTATTGGTAAGCTTGAGGTTTAAGAACATGACACTGCTTGCAAAGATGTACTCGTACAGTGTGTATGGCAAAGTTCAGCGTATCAATACGCCTAACGTTTAGGAGCAAGACACTGCTTGCAAAAGTGTACAGTTTGGCATATTTTTACGCCTAAGGTTTAGGAGCGAGACACTGCTTGCAAAGATGTACTCGTACACGAGTGTATACGGATGGAAGTTCAGCGTATTGGTATGCCTAAGGTTTAATATAAGACACTGCTTGTAAGGAATAACTTGTACACAAGTATCCGCGGACAGTACTTTGGCTTATTGTTATTTAAGGAATAACTCGTGCATAAGTGTGCACAAATAGTATTTCGGCATACTAATCTGCTTAAGGTTTAGGAGCAAGACACTGCTTGCAAAGGAGGACCCGTACACGACTGTGTATGGATAGTATTTCAATGCATTGGTACACCTAGGCTTAGGAGCAAGACACTGCTTGAAAAGATATACTCATATACAAGGGTGTACAAAATGAAGTTTGGATTATTAGTACACCTAAGGTTTAGGAGGAGGACACTGATTACAAAGGAGGACACGTACACCAGTGTGTACGAACTACATTTTGGCGTATCAGTACACCTAGGGTTCGATACAAGACACTGCTTGTAAGGAATAACTCATACACGAGTGTGCACGGACAATATTTCGGTGTATTGGTGTACCTAGGTTTAGGAGCAAGACACTTCTTGCAAAGGAGGACTCGTACACGAGTGTGTACAGATGGTATTTCGGTGCATTGGTACGCCCAGGCTTAGGAGCAAGACGTTACTTACAGAAAGGGAATTTTCACACGAGTGTGTACGGATAGAGATTCGGCGTATTCGTACACTTAAGGTTTTAGAAACAAGACATTGCTTGCGACGGTGTACTCATACACAAGTGTGTACAAATAGAGTATCGGCGTATTGTACATCTGGTATATAAGAAAAATGCTGCTTACAGAAGGGAATTCACACATAAGTGTGTACAGATAGAGGTTTGGCGTATTGGTACACCTGAGGTTTAGGAACAAGACACTGCTTGCAAAAGAAGGACTCATAGACGAGTGTGTACGGACAGAGTTTTGGTGTATTGGTACGCCTAAGGTTAGGAGCATGATGTTGCTTGCAAAATAAGGATGCGTACACGAGTGTGTACGAATAGAGTTTCGGCGTATTGGTACGCCTAAGGTTTAGGAGCAAGACGTTTCTTGCAAAATAAAGACTCGTACACGAGTGTGTACGGATAGAGTTTTTGCATATTGGTATGCCTAAGGTTAAGGAGCAAGACACTGCTTGTAAAACAAAGACTCATACACGAGTGTGTACAAATAGAGTTTTGGTGTATTGGTATGCCTACGGTTTAGGAGCAAGACTCTGCTTGCAAAATAAGGACTCGCAACCAGTATGAATCGACAGAGTATCGGCATATTGGTACGCCTGAGGTTTATCGGCATCATATGATAAGCATTATGAACGGGTATATATGCATGGTATATAGACTAGACATTAATAGGACGATATGCCTAAAAATATAAAGACGTGAATGTCACCCAATGTATATGGCTACATAAAAGAAGGTTAGAGTGAATGCACACAAGTGTTGGTTACATATATGTTGTCGTAAAAGATGTATGTCACACAACTTATGATGGCTGAATAAAAGAGTTAGTTGTGTATGCATGGCACACGTCACATGTTTTGCAAGAATGGGATGAAACGGATAAATCCTGCACATTGAGCAAAAATTTTAGCGCAGGCAAAAGAATGCACACCCTTCCAACCTTATTCCTCCATGATTGGTCAATTCAAAATCTGCCCTAGGAGTTGGGTCTCTTTGTTATCATCGAGGGATAAGAAAGTTGCCTCTCGAAAATGCAATTTTGGAGTTCCAGATACCCTTTCGGGAAATTGCTAAGGCTTATTACACGAGTCATGGTCACGCCAAGGGTTAACATCAAGGTTCCCGCAGCAATACATACTCCTCACTTCTCCCCACTCAAGGGTTCGAGTAAAGGGGTTTGTACTAGACTACGAGTGATGTACCATATCCGTGTCCCAGGAAACTTTCGGTCCGTCGGCTAACATCAATAGTACATCGAGGTGAATAAGGGATTTTTTGGGAATGTGTGTGCATAAGTGCCAGTGATATGATGCGAACAAAAGAGTGCAAGTCAGATAAGGTTAAGCTATTTCACATAAAAAATTTTCAATGTTTGTCTATTGATTTTTATAAAAATCTCCACAACAGAGTCGCCACTGTGAGCTAATGATCCTTTTTTTAAAGAGGTACGGGCCACTGTGAGACCGAGTCGGAGGCTTTGAACATTTTAGAAAACTTGTTTAGAAAACATGGTTTTCAGTTTTTGGAAAATAAGGCAAAACAAAGGAACATTCGAAACTGATTCCTCATGCCTTAAAGGTTGACAGGAGTCACCACCTGGCTCAGCTCTTACCGGGAAATTATGGTATAGCCAAGCTCAATAAGGATTCCTATACCTTTAAGATAGAAATTCTGGTTCGGACAAATCACTTATTTCTATTTTAATATGAAATAGCATTTAACTACACCCAATTTGCACTTTTGTTATTTTATTCCCTATTCAATGTTCGACCTTAGATATTCACTATATGCTCATACGAAAAGCCATAAATAAATTCCGAAATTGATAAGTGAATTCGGGAAATAAAAATAAAATTATTACAACCAAATCAAATAAACTATCCTAGGGATACATTTGATAGAAATGGGATAGCACTACAATTGCCTAGTTTACATAAACTGTTCTAAAAATTAAAAGCTAGCATTCATCTAACCTAACATACATCTACCCGTAAAACAGAAGTTGGTGATATAGATAAACATAAGCACATTGGACTCAGATCTGACAGAATGGGATATCCAGATAGCTCGGAGGCATGCATTTAGGGGATAATCGAGAAAACCCAGCAAGTTTACCCAATTAGACCTGGAAAACAATTTTATAAATGCCCTGTATTTTGGATCTAGAGAAAAATGATTTTGGAAAACAATTTTGCCAATTTATATTTTTTTTGTTCTTCAAGGCAATGTGAGTTGGTTATCTAGAGATTTATTGGAAACCTCTTTCGTGCAGGTCTTGAAAAATACTTCAAAATTAAATCTAGGCCAATAAGGTGCATAAACACCCAAAATCAATTTTATAAAAAAAATGTATGCACAATGATAATAATGTAAATAAGTGCTATACTATGAAATGAATTTTTGGAACCACAAGGGGCTCAAAAACGAGTTAAATATGGATTTCGGGATATAGATTTAACAATAAAAACAATTTTCTTTTTGTGCTTTTAACACGTAGAAATTCATTTTAGGGTTTCTCCTTTTGAGTTTTATGATCCTTTGGGGGTCTATCATTTGATTAGACATTAGAAATTAGAGATTTTTGCCCCAAATACACAAAACTAAAATCACAGAAAATAGAGAAAATTTTAGCGCATGGCTCATAGGCCATGATGAGCCATGCGACTCAAGTCTTCCCCAATATGGGCCGTGCGGCCTAAAAGATAGACCGTACAGCCCTGTTCTTAAAATTATAGCAAATTTTGTTTTCTTCGGTTTGGCAAAGCACAGATAAATCAGACAATGAAGGAATAGTGAGGTAGGATTTTATGGCCTCTTAGAGATTACCTTTAACTTATTTATCTAGGTTTTCAGAAAACGATCCGAATCCGTCCCTCGGAGCTTTGAATCCGATGTAACTCATGAAAACGAACCGAAACTCACTGAAAAACTGAAATGCAGTTGTAAATAGCTTCGAACCGAGGAGTTTTACATATGGAAATGAGGTTCAGTGTTTGAAATGGTTGAGTTTAGCTAAGCATTGGTGTTTGAAAGTTGATAAGTATAGAGATGAAGAGTTGAAGGCTTAAGGAAGAAAATTGGCTTTTTATTTATAGAGAAAACTTGAAGCAGGTGCAGAGAAAGGGCCATGGTCCTAGGGATGTTGGTAAGTGTGATTTCTACCTTTAATCTCCTATAATCTTTCCTTTCTTCCGTAATGACATCATGCCTTAAGAAACTATTTTTTTATTCTGCAAGTGGGCCAATTTGGCCAATTGATTCCTTAAGATATGGGCCATAGGACCCATCTGCCTTCCAAATTTGGTCGTGCAGCCTATGTTTTGGGCCGTAAGGCTCATCCTTGAATTACATCTGTAGCCACTTTAAGCAGCTCTTTTCCACGACCTGACCCTTAAAATTTTAGCCATGCCTCCTTTTGAATTGGGCCATACGGCCCATCCTGTAATGATGACAATCCCTTTTCTTGAACCTAGTAATTTTTGGTTCGTTTCAATGTGAGTTAGAGTTTGTTCTTTGCTTCTCGGGCTGATATTCAAACAATTTTAGATAAAGGATAATTAGAAATCATCATCACAGAGGTTAGACAAAAATCCATGCCCACAGTAGGCTCGGAGGGTGATTACCGAGCCTATATCACCCGGTACTTATTGCCTACTATCGGTACTCTGATATCGCCACCTCAGGTTTGTTCACGGCTTAACGCTCTTTCAAATAGAGCCATGGGACCCAAACAAGAGCTGTACAGCTCTTACTAAATTAGGGTTTAGGCCTCTTATCTCTTGGATGATTCTCGGGTTTGTTCTGAAGCTCATTCAGCTCCCGTCTTTCATCCTTCAAATCAATCCATGTAGAAAACTTGATGCAAAGGATAACTAATTTATTTTTCATCATTGAGTTTGGAAAAGTCTACGCTCACACATAACTAATGAACCATTACAACTTGCATTTCTCTAACTTTTCTTGACTCATTTGGCAGTAGGTTTTTGCTCACTTCACTTGACATTCATCCTCTTCGAATAATTCTAGTTTGTGACTTCTTCCCTCATTTCGTTTTTCTTACTCTTCTTTCTATCTTAGTGCTTGTCTTAGTTCGAGAAGCCCTTATTTTCATAGTTCCTTGCTTCTTCATGATTGTAACTATCCTAAGTAAGGTTATAAAGGGATGAATATAGGGATGGTGATATGATCATGAGAGGGAAGATTTGATTTTTTTCTGAGAATTGAGGAAGAATGGCTATAGAGGTACATATGATTGTCTTTTCGTTTCTCCATCTGCAAGTAAGCAGACTTATAAATATCCATGGCCTATGAAGATTATTAACCCTTGGCCCATCTGCAAGTAATAAGAGATCTTGGGATTTTCTAAATAGAGATCCTTAGAAAAGGGATTAAATGAATTTTGGCCCAAAAAATAATTAGTATATGACTAATTATTCCTTTTAAAAATCAACTAGTAAAAGACTAATTAATTTATTAAAGAGATATATCCAGTTAAAAATAGCTACCACTAAAAATATAGGATTATTTTTCATAAATAGGAATAGACATTCCTGTTTCTCTTTGAAGTTGGATGAACCTTTGATCGTTGAGGGGTTTTGTAAAAATATCAGCCACTTATTCTTCAGTGGGAGTAAACTGTAATTTTATATCCCCTTTCTGCACGTGATCCCTCACAAAATGATGCTTAATATCTATACGTTTGGTATTTGAATGTTGAATTTAATTTTTGGTTAGGTTAATTTCACTAGTATTATCACATCTTATAGGGATATGATCATACTTCTACCCCTAATCTTCTATTGTTGCTTTATCCATAAAATATCTACTATGCATTGACTCACAGATACATATTCAACTTCAATAGTCGAAGTTGCTATAGATGTTTGCTTTTTGCTTGACCGTGAGACTAATGCTTGACCAAAGAATTGACAAGAACCGATGTGAGCACCAGGTTTTTCCAACCTCAATGATGATAGAATACAAAATGTTATATATACTTATTGTTCATTACGAGAGTCAATTCGAGAAGTGAAGATTTGGATTTAAATGAACTTGAAACTTGAAACTGAGAAGAATTTAAAGAATTAGGGTTCAACTAAAGACAACAACCACAAGGCCATTGGAAGAACCGTATAGCTATTGAGTCAACAGTCACACGACTAATGCCATAACAGCTTAACGGTTGTTGATGAATCACCAGCAATCTTGCATGAGATGGATAGCTATTGAATTACGGGCTTGACACCCTAATTCCTACCTAATTCCTTCTAATTACAAGATCATTTTGGATAAAGGGAGTTCTAGTGGTGATTTTTAACAAAAAGGAACACAATTAACATCAAAAAGAGAAAATTAAGCATGTAAGGACAAGATAATTCTCAAAGCTTAAGAAAACTCAAATTCAAGAATCAAAACCTCAAATTCATCAATTTAGTCAGCAAAATCATCATTCAAACCAATCCTAAACCTCTAGAGACTTATTTGGCTACTGGAATTGGAGAATTGGAGATGGATTTGGAGGAATTCAAAGTTTCGGTTTTAAAGTTAAGTATAATGTAAATCCAGATTCAAGCTTCAAGAAGCAGTTTTCTATCAAATTGAACCCTAGAGAGACATCTGAAAGGTAATTCTGAGAGGCCTTAAAGCCTTTTACAAACTTTCTAGGTTGATTTGTTGTGCATTTCATCATTTTATATTTTTGCTCTGTTTTTCTGCTTTTTGGTGAACTACAGCCGTACAGCTATTGCACTATAGCCTTACCGTTGTAGTTTACCTTTGAATCAATGATTTCAAATTTTTCTGTGATTTCTCTGTTGTATTTAAAACCAGACTCGTAAGGGTGTTTTAATAGCCACACGACTATTGTTTCTACACCCGTCCGGTTGTAGTTTTAATTCCAGAATTTTGTTTTGAATATTTCTTATTTTTGCATATCATTTTGACCTAGATTTATATTTTGTGTTTAATTTCTATTATTAATTTCTGTAAATTAGTTCAATGATAGAAACACAAGTTTCTTGAAAACTAGCCCCTTTTTGTATCGTATATATTAAACTGGACAAATTGATTTTCAAAAGAATTTCCAGTTCCATTAAACCGCATTTCAAAATGTTTTCCAGGTCAAATTGGGTAATTTATCAAATTTCTCGATTTTCCCTATTTCACGTCCCTGCTACCTTGACTTCCAATTTTGAGTCTGTGTGAGTCCTACATGTATATATTTATCTATACTAACTTTGTTTTGCGGGTAGATATATGTTAGGATATATGAATGTCTAGCTTTTCATTTTAGAAAATTTTTATATAGATTAATTTGTACGCCGAATCCCTTTTATGCAATTGTATGCCCTAGGATAGTCATTTGATTGGTCTGTACATTTTAAATTCCCTGAATTTATTTACTCCTTCTTGAATCTACTTATCGCTTTCAGCATTTGTATATCGTGTGTGAGCATTGGCTAAATAAATCAAGATAAAATTAATCATAGAAAATATAAAAGGCATTGTTATAAACTGTTAAATATATTTTGAATCGAGAAGAAATAAGTGAGTTGTTCGAACCCGAATCTCAGATTATAGGTATAGCAATTCGAAGCTCATATCGGCTGTACTGTAATTTTCCCGATTGAGCTGAGCCAGGTGGCAACTTCTTTCACTTTAGTGAGAGCATTCGAGTTTGTTTGTTTTCTCGCTATAAAACCTCTTTTTCATAAAACCTTTTTATTAAAAATCTTTCCGGCTCGGTCGTGATGCCCATCTTTTTAAGGATCGTCTGCTCACAGTGGTGACTCTACTGGGGATTTTAGTTCTTTATTTTCAAAAATCAAAATTGACAAACACTGAAAATTTTCAATTCAAAATGTTTTAACACTTTATATTAATACCTTTTATTTGCATATCACTTAGAAACACTTTGCACACACACTTTTGAGGTGTGCTTTAAAACCCCAATGTGTTGTTGAAAATGTCAGCTAAGTTCCGCCATTGAAATGATACATCACTCATAGCCTTATACAAACCCCTTCATTTGTACCCTTGAAAGGAGAGAAGTGAGGAGTATATTCTGCTATGGGAACCTTGATGTGAACCCGAGACTTTTTGACTTGGCCTATATTAAGCAACGATAGTTACTTCCCTTAGGAAACCAAAATACAAATTGCATTAACCTGTTGAGAGACAACCTTTGTTATCCCCAGTTGATGATAAAGAGAACCAACTTCTAGGAAAGATTTGTGTCGACTAAGCTTGGAGAAATAAGGTCGAAAGGGAGTACATATTTATGCATGTTCTAATGTTTGTTCCATGTGTAGGAATTTTCATATATTGCATTTTCATAAACCATTTAGATTTGCATCCATTCGTGCATTTTACATAATATCATTTCATCACAAAATCCTTAAACCACCAAATCCCCAAAATTCTCAAATCCATAAACCCCAAAATCCCCAAATTCTCAATTCCTTAAATCATCAAATCCCTAAATTCTCAAATTGCTAAACCATAAAATCCTAAAATTCTAAAATCCCTAAACCACCAAATACCTAAATCCTCAAATCCCTAAACCACCAAATCGCCAAATCCTAAAATTACTAAATCTCAAAATTACTAAATCCTAAATTGCCAAAATCCTACATCGCTAAATCCCAAATCACTAAATTCCTAAATCGTCAATTTTCCAAAATCCCTAAATTCCCTAAATCGCCAAATGCTTAAATCACCAAATCCCCAAATTGCCAAATTTCAAAAATCCCTAAATCCCCAAAATACGTTGAAATGCTGCCCATTTATAATTAAATTTACACTAATCTAAAAGCCCTATATAAGATCAGCTCTGTACATTAATTCAAAGCCATGTATAAGATACACTAATTCAAAACCCCGTATAAGACCAGCTCTGTACATTTTTCCGAAACCGTGTGTAAGACTAGCTCTATACATTTATCCAAAATCCAGTATAAGACCAGCTCTATATATTTATCCAAAACTCCATATAAGACCAGCTCTATACACCAACCTAAAGCCTTTGTACAAGATTCGCTCTATGCATTCATCATAAAACCCTGAATAAATTTATTTTGTTCATTTATCTAAAACCCCATACATGATACTTTATCATGTATATTTAAACAATTTCATTTACTTAAAGCGCTATACATGGTACACTATAGCACATGTTTTTGACCAAATTTCATAAACATTTCAAGCCATTTCATATATATGCGCATATATACATGCATTCATTCATTCATTTACTCAACCTTCCTCGCATCACCATCTCATTCATTCATAATGAACCACATTCCTAATGTTTCATATTGGATTTGAAACAAAATGTACGTGGAAAAGGAAATCGGGCAAGAGGTTATAGAGAAAGAAAGTTCAATTAGGGAGTCCGTTAAGAAAGAAGCTGGATTAGAGTAGGAAGGAAGCTTAGTGTGCAAGGGTTGAGGAAGAATTAGTGACAGTTGAGACAAAAAGTGAAATAGAATCAGTTAAGGAAGTTGAGATGGAAAACGAGACACCGAATATTGCTGATATCCTAAAGGATTTCTTGAAGTCTGAGGATTTCCATGATATTTTGAAAGAAGAGATGCGGGCTATCGTGAAAGAAAGTGGCGGTGAAGGCAGTGTCACTAGACTTGGAAAGGAAAAGATGACTAAATCATCCCATTTCTGCTAGTGTAAAGAAGCTCCAAGAGATTGAAGCTGTATTGGAAAAGAAACTGAAGGCGAAATGTATAGAGCTAGATGAGGTAGTCTCCAAACTGTAGAAGGTTGCTAGTATCAGTTTGAAGTCTAACATAGGTGTGAATATGGATGCCATGATTAACAAAGGCATTAAAAGTTTCCTTATTAGGTTTCAAGTGCCGAAGATTGCTTCTTATAAAGGTATCGGTTCTCTAGTAGCTCACGTGAATCTATACGCCCAAGTGATGTTGATAGCAAGTGCCACGAAGCAATAATTGATTAATTTCTTTCCAACCACGCTTGAAGAAGGGGCATTGTCTTGGTACAGTTAATTGTCTGAAGATATATAGTCAGATTGGGAAGCTTTGTTAGTTGCTTTTATCAAATACTATAGTTTCAACAACGATATTTAGGTGAAGTTGTATGATTTTGATAGAATAAAGCAGAAACTGAATGAATCCTTTGATGAGTACTATCAAAGATGGATGAACAAGATGATTTTGCTGAAGAATAGCCCAGATGAAGATGAATCGATTCAGAAATTCATTGATGGAAGCAGAGATGTATATAGAAATAACATGAAGTTTCATACCTTTAGTGAGCTCAATGAGGTGTATAGCATGGCAATGAAAGTTGAAAGAGATGAAGAAGAAAAAGCCGCAAGCCACGGAGGTGGTAGAAGTTCTGGGTTCAGTTTCGAGTATAGAACAACAACCACATATAGGTCAGGTAGTGGATTTGGTTCTAGTTCAACAAGTAAAAGGGGGTAGTCATCAGAAGTGAAGCAAGTAGAGGTGGCTTCAGTGTCACATCAGCAGGGTTGTCAATATAGAAATCTAAGAATTCATGGCATCTCGCCTTGGACTTTATCTTTGTTTAGGATTTTTGCTAAATGCAAAAATGGTGGTTTGTTGAATTCCTTAAAGCCGTTTGGAAAGCCAGTTGATGCAAATAAGGATAATATCTGCACATACCATGTTGTTGTGCTCACAAAACCAATAATTGCTATAAACTGAGAGATGCTATCTAGAAATTGATAGATGAAGGCAAATTGCAAGAACCTACAAAGCCCAGTACCAAAACTAATCCATTCCCAAAGTTTGAAAAGCATGTCAAAATGGTACAATCAGGGTTACCTTCTAATTTTTTCTTTTCTCAAATCTTACAAGCAAACCCTAGTGTTCAGTCTGTGGCAGTCAGTAAAGCTAAAACAGAATCAGATAGTAGGAAGTCAGTAGAACAGAAAAGTTGTAAAACCTGTGAGTCTAAATGAACTGGATTCAGAAGATGAATATGAAGAGTACGATGGAAGTGAATTAGTTAAGACACTAGTTGTGGAGAGGCCGAAAGTTGCTAAAGTTAGAAATGTGATAAGAAGTGGTAGGGTATATCAGCCAGTGACCAGATCAAGTAGTGTGCCACCTCTGAAGAAAGTTGAGTAGGAAGACCTGGTTATTTCATAATTAAAGAAAACTCCAGCCCAAGCTAGTCTATGGCATTTTTTGTTAGTCTCAAAAGAACACAAAGGAGCGTTGGTGAAGAAATTGTCTGAAATCGAAGTTTCTCCAATGACATCTTCAGAAGCAATGTGTTGTCTATTAGACAAGGTCAACTCTGGTCACCCTAATGTCTTCTCTACAAGAGATCTTCCATATAAAGGAAAAACCCACAACAAAAACATCTACGTGAAGGCTAACATAATGGACAAAATTATGTCGTGTGTAATGGTAGATGATGGCTCAGCTTTAAACATCTATCCGTTGAAAATGTTGTCATATCTAGGCTTAAGTGAAGAAGCTTTAAAGAAGTCCTTGACTGTGATTAGGGCTTATAATGACTAAAAAAGAATGATGATTGACACTTTTGAGGCTAAGGTGGAAGTAAGACCGGTGAATTCAATGGTTACTTTCACTATAATTGATATTCTTGTCACTTTCTCCCTGCTATTAGGAAGGCCTTGGTTTCATCCATTGGGTGGAGTTCCTTCCATATTATATCAGAAGAAAAAATTCCCTATAAGTGATAGGGTTGTGACTATTGAAGCAAATTCTTAGTGTGAGAATGGATTTTGGTCCAACCTCTAAAATGATAATTTCTGATTATCCTTTATCTGAAATTGTTCGAAGCAAGGCCGAGGACCAAAGAACGGACTGTAACTCGTGTCAAAATGAACCAAAAATCAAAGTAGGGTTTGTCATCATTTCAAGAAGGGCCGTTGTGAGCACGAGTTTTTTCCCAACCTTGGTGATGAAAGCCATTATTACCTTTTTCACGGATGAACATGAAGCGGATTCGGAGCAACTGGGATAATGTTAGAAATGTCTTGGATGACCTGAATATGCATTACAAGTCTTGGTATGGAACCTCGAAGAAGTTCGAGTGAGCACTTAAGAGAACCGGAGAAAAAAGTGAGAAAAAAAAGGTGGGAATGCGAAACTGGCTACTATAGCCGCGCGGCTATAGTTTACACATCTATAGCCGCCCGGCTATAGGCCACTATAGCCGCGCGGCTGTAATCGTCAGATTTCCTTTTTTGTTGTAAATCAGCATTTAATCCAGATTTTATAACAAAAATAGGAGATATAAAAGGATTATGACCGGGATTAGGGTTAGACAAGAGACACAGAAAGTACAGAATAGAGAGAATTGAAAGAAAACACAGCCACACTTAGAGTTCTTGAAAGAAAAAGATTGAAATTAAGTGTTTTAATCCTAAAATAATAAAAAAGCCTTAATAAAATCTGTAGAAACAATCATAATTTTGGAGAGAACTAGTTTTCTATGGGCGTTTCTAGACTGTAATCATTCATTCAATTTCATTCGGAGTTCCGCTCGGGCTTCGGAGATCGCACACGCTTTTGGGTTGTTCGTGATTGCAAGGCGTTTCTTGGCATTCGAATCCATCCCTAGTGGTCCAAAACACTGGAACACAGACAAGGTATATTCTGATAGGTCTTAAAAATCCTTTTTAATTCATTCTGGGTGCTATTTGTTGGTGTTTTTGAGTTTTTTTTGCAATTTTGGAAGTGATTCCGGTTACAGCTGCCCCACCTGATGATTACAGCCGTACGGCTGTAACCTATAACCGTGCAGCTGTAACCTACAGCGGCGCGGCTGTAGCTTATAGGAACACGGCTGTAATGCCCTACAGCCACATAGCTGTAATCTTTAGGGATAGAAGCTCCAAATGCCCCAAATCAACTGATAACGCTTCCGTTTTCCAATTAAATGTGTTTTTCATGTTTATTATCGGTCCAATTACATCCATGTATGCTTAGATTCCTGGTTTTCTGATTTTAATTGATGGATGTAATGATAAATTTTGGCGATTTCGAGTTTTTAGGGATTTCTAGACTTGTTTTGATCCACTTCGAATCTATTTTGTTGAAATTTGTGTGTTGCCAGAAATCCCAGATTACCCGAAATCGATAAATTTGTAAAACGATTTTCAAAAATGAGAAAAGAAAACCAAAATGCAGTCTAGAGCATTACAGCCACCCAGAGCATTACAGCCGCCCGGCTGTAACCTACAGCTGCACGGCTGTAACCTACAGCTGTAGTCCGAGAAACAGAACAACAATTTTGCCCTTTTGGGCTTCTAAGTTGTAATTTTGCCTCTCTTTCCCATTCAAAATGGATTTTTGGCGTGTTTACAATTTTTGGACCCTAGATGGATGTCTAATTCAGGCCTACCCATGAACGGGACCCTCGGGTCCCGGGATATCCGGCTCGCTAAAAGTTGGAAAATACATGTAAATTGGTTTTTCATCCATAAGACCTACAGGGCGTTTCGAAAAACCGTTTTCCAGGTCTGACCGGGCCGACCAGTCAGGTCGACCCGGTTACCCCCCTAAATGCATGACCTCATTTCCTAAAATACCCCTATTATGTCCTATGTGAGTCCTTGGTGTGTTTTATTTACTTGTGCTAATTGTATTTGAATGCAGCTTTTATTTTTCTTTATTTTCATTTTTGAATGTATTTTATAGATTAAATCGTGTACCTAGGCGATTGTACTTTTTAGATTTTCGTGTATTATAGGTGGTTGTAATGGTGAGGATGAAAGCTTTTTCTTTTTATGGGTTGTATAATTTGGCCTTTACTTTACTTTTCCCACACTTTTACTTTTCTGTACTTTATTTTGGTTTTTATATTTATGTCATATGTATGAGCATTGGTTAAAAAATGAAAGAAGATAAAATGAATAGAATTAAGTGGATGTTACATTATATTATGAAATAATAGTTGAAAATAAGTGAGGATTAGTAGATTTGTTGCCCGAACCCTGAATCTCTAAATCAGGTACCGCGTCTACACTTGGTAGGGAGCTATACTGGAATTTCCCAGATGAGCTGATCCGAGTTGCGACTCTGTATCTAATTTTGAAATTCAATTTTCGAGATATTTAAGTTTAAATTGGGATTTTCTGAAAACCTAATTTCTAAAATTCACACTTACAATTAAGCTTTCTACAAAAGGGTTTTTTCCATTGAAATGAAAGGTTTTCTTAAAGAAGATTAACCCGTTTTCAAACCACATCATCACATCTCAAAAAGAAAATCCCCTGTTCAAACCTCACTATGCATTCCGTAAAAAGGTCGTCCGCTCACAGTGGCGACTCTGCTAGGGGTTAACGGTTTCTTTAAAAGGTTTTTCATAAAAACTTAAGGAACTTAGGCCACAATTGAAGTACATCCTCACTTGAAGTCAATTATTAATCCATAACACGATATCTCATCCACAACCACATAGCATGACATTTTCTCTTCTTTAATCCCTCAAGCACATGATTAAGCCCGGTTTATCTCCAAAGATGACCTACCTCTTCCGCTAGGATCGGAGGCATCCAAGGGGGTAAACCACTTATAGCCTTGTACGTACCCCTTCGTTTGGACCCTTAAGTGGGGAGAAGTGAGGAGTATATTTTCACTATAGGAACCTGTACGACCCTTGGCTTAACTCATACTTTTATGTAATGGCCTAACAACTTCCCCTTAGGGTTACCAAAATGTTTATTTGAAAATGGACATTGAGAGTGCTCCTTTCATATCCCCGGTTGATGTCATAGAGACCCAACATCTAGGAAGAATGCGAGACCAATCAAATGGAGGAATAAGGTTCGAAGGGTGAGGAGATTGTTGCATGTGCTAACGTTTGTTCTATGGTGGTTTCATTTTTGACCTTCACATGCAACATCAAACACGCATCATCCGTGTGCCATTTTCTAACCACATCTTTATGCAGCCATACGTAGGCATCATCAAACGTGTGGTGTTATACTAACCACGTTTTCTTGCAGCCATAACGTCTTACTTGTGTGTCATATACATCTTGTGTGCTTTCATTTCATGAAGCACACATGACATCATCTCACATGTCATGCATCTTAACCATGTTTTTATACAGCCATTTGCATTCTGTATGACATGGGCATTCATATCATCTCATCCCATCTAAAATAAAGGATGTTCTAAGTATGCCCCTCATGACATTTCATTTCATGACATATCGGGAGTCCCTAAGATTACTCGTGTTTGCCTGTGCACCGGATTGCACTCAGCCATTTCATTACATCATTCCACCATTAGAGGACCACAATGGTCTTAGGCTTATGTTCATGTGGTGGACCACACAATACCATTACATGACATCACATCCATTCATCATGGTGTCATGGCGACACTAAGGTCTTATTTGTGTGTCACAATCCACATCGAATTGTTTCATAACATTGAAAATTCATTCAATGTACTCCACGAGTGCTGAATTAGAACTTGTACTAGGACATTTCATAACATGCCTAAATCATGCAAGGTGTTGCATGAACACCGAAATGCTGTCCGTGTCTCGAGTTACACGAGACTTGTTTGTCACATCATTTCATCCAAGATGCCATAAAAACATCGGACCTCTATCTATAGAACGGCTCCTATATGGCCATCGCATACCATTTCATTGACCTACAAAGCGTCGAACCTCTGTCCGTTTGTCGGTACACACGTGACCATTTCACAACATCCACTAGGTGCCCCGAAGGTGCCGAACTTCTGTCTGTGTGCCGGTCCATACGTAACATTTTTGCATTGTCTTTTGCACGGCATGGGGTACACTTGGAACATCTGAAACAAAATGAAAGGAAATACAAAAGTCATTTTCATCATCATCCTTATCCATAAAGCATCATCCGATCATGAACATGAACACACCATACATGCCATTTAGTGTGTCGAGTCTAGGTCCATGACATCCATCCACGACTCTAACCTTATGCTGAATGTGTAGTTTGGAGACGAACCTCAAAGCTATTAGTTCGAGTCGAGTCAGTACTAAACCCACCAATTCAGTCAGTTCAATCAGAGCCTATCAGCGTGGAGGGAATCAGCTCAGGGTCAGATTCAGATCGGGAGGTTGAAATTCAGTTGCCCACTCCACCAGTTGATAGTCAAATCTTGTCAGGAGAAGCGGATAGAGCGGAGATGGCCGACGGAAACAGTGGAAACATGCCTTTCGATATGGCTGCTTTTATGAGGAGCTTCCTAACCTCAGACGAGTTTAAGGCTACTCTTAGGGAACAAGTGCAAGCCGTGATAAGCACCATCCCTGTTCAGACTATTCCACTGGGTCAAACTTTGGTTTGAAGTGAGGGACAACAGTTCATCCAAGTTACTAACGGTGTTACAGGAAGCCTTCCCGGAGGAAGTGGTGGAGTGGTTAATCACAGAGAACCTGACCGTCAGTTCGAAGAGGATGAGGCCTTTGAAGAGGCAAGGAAGCCTCGATTGAGACGATGCTGGAAAAGCATCTCAATCAGAAATTTTCTGATATTGAAGCCATGCTACCTAAGCTGAAGGAGATGGTCCACTATAACCCTGTTAAGTATGTCGACATGACAACTTTGATGGCTGTTGGAGGAGAGCTGTTCCCAGCTAGTTTTCGAATGCCTTACCTACCTCCGTACACTGGGGAAGGTCCACCGGAAGCCCACTTGGACAATTATGTGAGGTTGATGACTAGCATAGGATTAGGAAAGGCCATCTCTTAAACTTGTTTCCGACTATGCTTAGGGGTGCTACGGTGAAGTGGTATATGAAGATGCCTCTATACACCCATTCTACTTGGGAGGACCTATCTGAAGCTTTTATAAAGCAATACACTTACAATACCCAAGTAAAGACTACCCTCGAAGACCTAGAGAGAATCCGCCAGAAGCCAAATGAGTCCTTCCCGGCTTACTACAAGCGGTGGATGGATGTGCAAGTTTTGGTGGATGGGGCACCAAAGTTGGAGTCGCTCATGTGAAGCTGGTGGATGGTAGTCTACCCCAATACAAGGACAAGATGAAGTTGAAGAGATTCCACTCCTTCAATGAAGTGGTAGAGTTTGCCAAACGTATCGAGCGATATAAGGAAGAGGAGCAGAGGGGCAGACAGGGTTCGGGCCCCTGCAGAAGCAATCAGGGGTACTCTCAAGGGTACAAAGGCAGCAGCTCTAAGGCTACTTCAGTGGGGTCTAGTGCTAAGACAACTCCGGATGTAACTCCGTTCGAAGTTCATGAGGTGGGCGTGGCCGCCGTGAACCTAGGAAGACAGACTCCTCAAAGGGTCACTAGTCCGTGGGCTGAGTCAGTAAGCCTAATCTATGGTAAGTGTAGAAAAGCTGGTCTGTTGCAGAGTTTGAGGCCATTTTTACCTCCGGCTGAGGCAGATAAAGACAATTTCTGCTCTTACCATGTGATGACGGGTCATCGTACCAACGAATGCACCTAGTTAATTAAGGCCATCAAGCAGTTGGTCGCTGACGAAAAGATTATCGAGCCGACTTTGAAACCTAGCATTCAGAATAATCCCTTGCCTAACCTCGGATGATTCGGGTTCACAAGACATTGAGGACCATGACGCTACAATAAAGAGAAGACCCTCCGCATGTGGAGGCGATAGTCATTTTGATGTTTTAATTTGTTTTATTTTATTATTATTATTATCATTTATCATGTGAACAATTTAGCCTCTGAGGTGTTTAATTTAATAGAGTTTGATTTCCATTACTTGTGTGATATTTTTCAGATGGAACTGCGCATACATCCAAACATTCATTTAATACCTTTAACACATATCATACATCAATGCATGAAATGAATCTAGGGATAGATGATGACCAAAAAATAATATCCGTCTCGAAAGACCTCACACCTGATGAGAGGAGAGAAAATTGCAACATACCACAAAAGAACATGGAAATCTTTGCCTGACTAAACGATGTCACACAGAGATTGACGGAGAAATTACTGAATACCAAGTTCCAAAGGATTCGAAGATGAAATCAACCAAGCAGGAGCTCCATAGACTCAAACTAGAAAAAGGAGGGTTGTCACAACATAGGGAATTGACAGTGTCAGCAAAGTAAGGCCACTGGCATCGAAAGAAAATCGCTCCATGGTCGCAACCGTCAACTGCTTCTCAAAGTGGGTAGAAGAAAAACTATATATTAATGACACTTCCAAAAAAAATAAAAAAAATAAAAAAAATTCTATTATGTCATGACTGATGGTGGAGTACAATTCCTAGGGGCAATAATGCAATGCTCCAAAATAAAGGGTTAGACATCATAAACAATCTCCGTATCTCTCACAAACCAACGGGGTGATAGAAGCAGCCAATAAATCCATCAATGGGATTCCGTCAAAAGTGGTAGTTATGTACAGAGTTTGGGTCGACATATTACCATTTTCTTTGCAAGGACACAGAACTAGCATCAGAGTACGCACTGAAGAAATGTCATACTCCTTAGCCTACAGGATGGAAGCGGTTCCACCAGGGGAGACTAAGACCAAGTCGTCAGCCCCATCAACCCAGGCAAGCCCAGGTGCTGTTACATGTTAAAAAAAAAGGTCCAATGGGTCGCAAACCAAAACAGCGATCCATGCAAAAATCAAGACAGTCCGATGGATTGAAAATCGAAAAGGCGGTCCATGCAAAAGTTAGGACAGAGAGGCGAGCACCATCAACGGGAAAATCTACAAAGACCAGTTGGTGGCTGGCATGGGTCCAGTCGAGACGGATACCATTACTGATTCTGTCCTTAGCTTCATTTCATCTTTGATGTGCATTGTGCTAAAACATTATAAATGAGTGAATGAATGAATGCCATTTTCTGTTCAGATGAATGTCCCAATTCTGCTTGAAATTGAATTCATATGGATGTGCACATTTTCTGTTTACATGCATCTCACTTCAAAAAAAAAAAAAAAAAGAGTCCGATGGATCAAAAACCGAAGAGGCGGTCCATGCAAAAATTAGGATAGTCCGATAGATTGAAAACCCAAAAGGGCAGTCTACGCAAAAATTAGGACACAAAATAAAGTCTGCTAAGTTGAAAACCCGAAGGGGCAATTCAGGCAAAAGTAAAGACAGTCGGATAGGCCAAAAACCCAGAAGGCGGCCTATGCACAAGTTAGGACATAACATTGAAAAAAAAAGAATAAAAGTCGAACAGTAGAAACAAGCTCAAGTAACCCTAATCCTCTAAAGACCGGGGCACCTCAAAGTCAACACCTCACCTCCACATCTCATGAGGCAAGCAACTAGGATGCATCCAATGATGTTGCACGTGTCGAGGCCTCTGTGGTGTAAACACTCTACACTCAGTGGCGCACAAGATCGAAGGACCCTCAGCAACTGACCATACTACCCGCACAACCGAGCGGGAGAGTAGAAAAGGCACGTGGGTTAATCCAAGCAGCTGTATACCTCCGACCCAAGTCTTAGTTGTCACATCAGAAATATCCCATCAGGGGTAGACCCACCTGTGCCTCCAAATCATCCACCCGATCTATGAAGGTCTGACTCATGATCTCTAACTCGGTGACTCGTTGACACAACTGGTCAACTTTCACCCTCGAGCGAGCAGACTCTCAACACTCAATCCCGATCACCGTCTGCACTAAGAAAATCATAAAACGCACCATAATCATACATATATGCATCCAGGACATGCACATACACATACACTCAAAACATACACACACACACATGCATACACACTGTAAGCGCCGGAATTTTCTATACTTAAAAAAAAAAAAAAAAAAAAAAAAGAAGAGAGTCGTACGACTATTGCTACAGTCGTACGACTGTAATTTAAAAATTACAGTCGTACGACTGTAATGTCGGGCAGACTGCAGAGGCCCATACCTCTGCGACAGAAATGGAAGAAAAAGAGGAGGAGCATTAATTGCTCGGGTTTGGCAGCAAGCAAGCAAAAAAAAAAGAAGTGATAAAAAAGGAGGAAAAGAAGAGAAGGAAGGGAGATTTTTTCTGGTGAAAGAAAACTTAGAGAGAGAAAGAGAAGAGAAAGAAAACCATAAAAAGAAAATTCATTTCTTCCTCTTGGATTTTCTTTAATCTCTCGAAATCAAGCTTAAAATTTGTTAGAAATCCCTAGGATAATCAATTAACTACACAACTAAATCAAGAACTTGGACTTAAACAATCAGAATCCTTTGCAAATTTGGATTTTTGGACTCAAACTCCCAACTTCCATTCCAAAGGAAAAAGTGCGAATTCGTTGGGATTGGAGCGACGCCAGGGGTCAAAACGACTTGGAATAGCTTCTAAAAAGGTATTCACTTCCTTTCCTTACACTTTTCCTCGCTTTCTGGGTGTTTGAAGTGAATTTTTGTGCGTTTTTGCTGCAGTTTCGCATTTCTGTTCCTGGAAACTAAGAACAGTCGTACGACTGTTCTTAGTCTCCATGAACAGTCGTACGACTGTATATACAGTCGTACGACTGTTCATGTTTCCAGGCGTTTTTTTCTTCAGTTTTTGCTTAAAAATGGCTTTTTGGCGAAATTCTGATCTTGGACTGATTACAGTGGCACGACTGTAAACTACAGTTGTACGGCTGTAATCCATGTTCCAGAATCAAGATTTCAACCTTCATCCCAAAAATTAGAAAACCCCAAAAAATCATCAAAACGAATTTTGTTATGTGCATCACGACCGTAGATTCAATTTTTAGTAAAATTGCATTTAGAACAATTCAACGACGGAGACCCATTTCTCCTGAAAACTGACCCACTTAAATATGTAAAATGCATGTAAACCGGAAAAATTGTTTTCAAAATGATTTTCCCACAAAACCAAAAATACAGGGACGTTTCAAAATATTTTCCAGGTCTAACCGGGCCGGCTAGCCGAGCCGACCCGGTTACCCCCTAAATGCATGCCCCCAATTCCTGATTTCCCGTTCTGTCTATTTGAGTCCTAATTGTGGCGTGCTGTATATATTGTGCTAACCTTTTGTTTTGCAGGTTTTAATTCCTGTTATTTTTATTTTGATGTATTTTAATAGATTAAATCGTGTATTTAGGCGGTTGTAATTCTTTTAGATTTTCGTGTATTTAGGCGATTGTATAAGTGAGGCGAGTGTTTTTATTTTTCCATTCGATTTGGTTGTAAGCCTGTTAATATTTATTTCTTTTCTTTATGTTTGTATTAAATATTTTGTGTGCGCGTTGTATGCCTTTTATATTCAATAAAATGGACTTAGATTTTGAAATACCATTCGAGAACATTGACAATATTTATTTTAATTAGACACGAAATAAGGGACTTGTCCGTACCCGAATCTTTGGATAGTGTAGCGGCCGTTCGTCCGGTTCAGCTACATAAGAATTTCCCGGTTGAGCTGAGCCGGGTGGCGACTCCTACAACATCCATCGAGACTTAGGTCTCGGTCTTTTATGCGTTAATTCTATTCATTTTCCAAAACGCGGATTTCCATTATAAAAACCCCACGCGAGGGAGGGGCCCGCCCGAGATCGAGGCACCCCATTCCGAAAGGGAGTCCCGCGTCCCGTCGAAAACGCGTCGTCCGCTCACACACACATTAATATGTACTCAAGTATAGGTACATACTGTCACCATCAGGCTGTCTTGAGCCATGAGTATTCTGAAAGCGGAAATAACCTGACACTGGGGAATCCTCTAAATCTCAGGTAAGAGACTCTTCTCAATTTTTAGAATTCACATTTACGCCGATATAATCCCGAGAAGGGTATTCCTTGCCTTTTCTAGGTATCCAAGGGCAAAACAATCAAGCCGTATTTATTCTTGATCGAAGGGGCAAAAATTCTTGTTCCCAAAATTATTGATCAAGGAATAAATATGCACTCTTGATCTAATTTCAACAGTAGTGCTCCACCACAGAGAGCCGACTTCAACGGTATGCTCCACCGCAGAGAGCCGATTTCAACGGTACGCTCCACCACAGAGAACCGGTTTCAATAGTATCGCTCCACTACAGAGACCTAATTTCAATGGTATTGCTCTACCACAGAGAGCCAATTTCAATGGTGTTGCTCCACCACAGAGAGCCGATTTCAATGGTATCGCTCCACCATAGAGAGCCCACTTCAATGGTATTGCTCCGCCACAGAGAGCCAACTTCAATGGTATTGCTTTACCACAGAGAGCCGATTTCAATGATATTGCTCTGTTACAGAGAGCCGATTTCAATAGTATCAAGAGGCAAGATATTCAGTCCATATTCATCCTTGATCGAAGGGGCAAAAATTTTTGTTTCCAAAATTATAGATCAAGGAACGAATACATACTCGAAACAACTTCAAAACATCAAAGGAGATAATCAAGCTTCTCAAATCACCAAAGCATCTTTCCCCAGCCACAAAAACATCACGGGAAACACTATTATCCTTTCCTTCAGTGACATAGGCCCCACTAGAAGTGAAATGACTAAAATGCCCTTCTATTAGTAACCAAACTACCAAATGGCTAAAACATCTTCCCTTTAGTGACGCAAGCTTTACGGGAAACCAAATCATCAAAATATTCCTTTCCCTAGTGACATAGGCTCCACTAGAGGTGAAATGACCAAAGTACCCTTCCTTCAAAGGGTGCCAACTTCCCAAACTATGAAATTACCAAAATACCCTTTCCTTTCATGAACATCAAATGGCAAGGAAAATTCAATCTGGGCAAAGTCCTTTGCTTCGCAATGGAGTCGAAGCACGACCCTAGAAAACCAATACAATCTGGGCAAAGTCCTCTGCTTCACGATGGACTCGAAGCACGTCCCTAGAGAACATCAAACCAATTCCGGCAAAGTCCTATGCTTCGTAATAGAGTCAAAGTAAGTCCCTGAAGAATCAAATCAACCTAGGCAAGACAGCTGCTCCCAAAACAACCGAGACAAGTCCCTATAAACATCTAAGCTGGTCGATGCAGGAGGTGCCACCAGGTATGCCCTCTTCTCCTTCTCACCGTGCTTCCTATCGCGGCACCAAACTCAAACGGAGCACAAGCACCCGCTCAAGTAGACTTTGGTCACGCGAGGGGCAGCCTATAAGAGCGGGTTTTTTCCCGACCTCGGTGATGAAAGCCATTATTACCGTTTTCACGGATAAACGTGAAGCAAATTCGGAGTGACTGGGATAATGTTAGAAATTTCTTGGATGACCTGAATATGCGTGACAAGTCTTGGTACGGAACCCCGAAGAAGTTCGAGTGAGCACTTAAGAGAACTGGAGAGAAAAGTGGGAAAAAAAGGCGGGAATACGAAACTGGCTACTATAGCCACGTGGCTTTAGTTTATAGCCATGTGGCTGTAGTCTATAGCCGCACGACTGTAGTTTACACAACTACATCCGCCCAGCTATAGGCCACTGTAGCCGCACAGCTGTAATCATTATATTTCCTTTTTTGTTATGAATCATCATTTTTTATAACAAAAATAGGAGATATAAAAGGATTATGACCAGGATTAGGGTTAGACAAGAGACGCAAAACGTACAGAATATAGAGAATTGAAAGAAAACACAGCCACACTTAGAGTTTTTGAAAGAAAAAGATTGAAATTAAGTGTTTTAATCCAAAAATAATAAAAAAACCTTAATAAAATTTGTAGAAACAATCATAATTTTAAGAGAACTAGTTTTCTAGGGGTGTTTCTAGACTGTAATCATTCATTCAATTTCATTCGGGGTTCCGCTCGGGCTTCGGAGATCGCACACGCTTTTGGGTTGTTTGTGATTGCAAGGCGTTTCTCGGCATCTGAATCCATCCCTGGTGGTCCAAAACACTGGAACACAGACAAGGTACATTCTGAAAGGTCTTAAAAATCCTTTTTAATTCATTCTGGGTGTTATTTGTTAGTATTTTTGAGTTTTTTATGATTTTGGAAGCGATTCCGGTTACAGCCGCCCCACCTGATGATTACAGCCGTGCGGTTGTAACCTACAGGGGCCCTGCTGTAGCTTATAGGGGCATGGCTGTAATGTCCTATAGTGGTGCTACTATAATGACCTACAGAGGCGTGGCTGTAACCTACAAGGGTGCGGCTGTAGCTTACAGGGGCGCGGCTGTAATCTTTAGGGGCAGACGCTCCAAATGTCCCAAATCGACCGATAACGCTTCCATTTTCCAATTAAATGTGTTTTTCATGTTTATTATCGGTCCAATTACATCTATGTATGCTTAGATTCCTGGTTTTCTGGTTTTAATTGATGGATGTAATGATAAAGTTTAGCGATTTTGAGGTTTTAGGGATTTTTGGACTTGTTTTGATCCGCTTCGGATCTGTTTTGTTGAAATTTGTGTGTTCCCAGAAATCCCAGATTACCCGAAATCGCTAAATTTGTAAAATTTTCAAAAACGAGAAAAGAAAACTGAAATTCAGTCTGGAGCATTACAGCCTCCTAGCTGTAGTCCAAGAAACGAAATTAAAGTTTTGCCCTTTTGGGCTTCTAACTTGTAATTTTGCCTCTCCTTTCCATTCAAAACGGATTTTTGGCGTGTTTACACTTTTTAGACCCTAGATGGATGTTTAATTTAGGCCCACTCACGAACGAGACCCTTGGGTCTCAGAATATTCTACCCGCTAAAAGTTGGAAAATGCATGTAAATGAGCCAAATGGTTTTCAAAATTGGTTATTCATCCATAAAACCTGCAGGGCGTGTCAAAAAACTGTTTCCCAGTTCTAATCGTACCGACCTGTCGGGTCGACTCGGTTACCCCCCTAAATGCATGACTCCCGTTTCCTAAAATACCCCTATTCTATCCTATGTGAGTCTTTGTTGTGTTTTATTTACTTGTGCTAACTGTATTTGGATGCAGCTTTTATTTTTATTTATTTTTATTTGGATGTATTTCATAGATTAAAATGTGTATCTAGGTGATTGTACTTTTTATATTTTCGTGTATTATAGGCAGCTGTAATGGTGAGGATGAGAGCTTTTTCTTTTTATGGGTTGAATAATTTGGCCTCTACTTTACTTTTGCCGGACTTATACTTTTCTGCACTTTATTTTGGTTTTTATATTTATGTCATATGTTTGAGCATTGGTTAAAAAATGAAAGAAGTTAAAATGAATAGAATTAATTGGATGTTAGATTATATTATGAAATAATAGTTGAAAATAAGTGAGGATTAATAGATTTGTTACCCGAACCCTAAATCTCTGAAATAGGTACTGCGTCTACACTTGGTAGGGAGCTGTACCGGAATTTCCCAGATGAGCTGATCCGGGTGGCGACTCTGTATCTAATTTCGAAATTCAATTTTCGAGATATTTAAGTTTAAATTGGGATTTTCTAAAAACCTAATTTCCAAAATTCACACTTACAATTAAGCTTTCTACAAAAGGGTTTTTCCAATGAAACGAAAGGTTTTCTTAAAGAAGATTAACCCGTTTTCAAACCACATCATCACATCTCAAAAAGAAAATCCCCAGTTCCCGCCTCACCGTGTGTTCCGTAGAAAGGTCGTCCGCTCACAGCCGTAAGGCCCAATTGGAAAGCAGGCATGGCCAAACTTTTGAGGGTTCGGCCGTGAAAGAGAGCTGCTTGCTATAGATTTCAGGATGTACCATACGGCTCAAGAGATAGGCCGCACAGCCCAATTTTGAAGGCAGTTGGGTTGTACAGCCCATCTCTCAGAGAATTGATTATCAAAATAGCCCACTTACAGGCTGATGTCATTTATAGGAAGGAGTAATTCTTACAAAGAATTAAGAAGGTAAAGATGCTTAAGGGACAGGAGGACTTTTTTCCTCTCTCAACAACTCAACTATTACCATCTTCAAATCTTCCTTCCTATGGCTCATTTCGGTTTCCCAATGAGTTTCGGTTCATAGTCATAAGTTATATTGATTTAAAGCTCTGCGGATCGAATTCAACTTATTTCCCAAAAATCTGGATAAACAAGCTAAAGGTAATCACTGAGAGGCCATAAAATACTATCTCATTATTCCTGCTTTGTTTGATTTCTCTGTGTTCTGCAAAACCAAAAAAGAATTTTGCTGTAAATTTAAGAAAAGGGCCGTACGGCCCATCTTTAGGATAGCACAACCCATTTTTTAGGCCATTTGAGTCATACAGTTCATCTTCGCCCATGAGCCATGCGTTCAAATATTTCCCTAATTTATTCGAATTAATTTTATGAATCCGAGGTGAAAATCTTCGAATTCTCAGTCTAATCTATTGATAAACCCCTAATGGATCGTAAAATTCAAAAGGAGAAAACCCTAAAATGAATTTCTACGTGTTAAGAGAACAAAAAAAATTGTTTTTTCATCATTAGATCTGGATCCTGAGATCCAGATCTAACCCGTTTTTCAGCCTCTGCCGTTCCAGAAATCCATTCATAGCATAGCATTCATTTTTGTTATTATTCATCGTGCATACATTTTTTTGTAAATTGATTTTAGGGTGTTTATGCACTTTATTGACCTAAATCTAATTTTGAAGAATTTTTCAAGACCCACACGAAAGAGGTTTTGAATAAATTTCTGGATAACCGACTCACATTTGCCATGCAGAATAATAAATATAAATTGGCAAAACTATTTTTCAAAATTTTTTTTTCCAGATCTAAAAATACAGGGCGTTTATAAAATTGTTTTCCAAGTCTAATAAAGTAAACCTGGCGAATTTTTCCTGATTATCCCTAAAAAGCATGACCTTGAGCTATCTAGCTCTCCCATTATGTCCTGTTTTGAGTCCAGTGTGGTTATATTTATCTATATCACTAACCCTTGTTTTGTAGGTAGATGTATGCTAGGTTAGATGTATGCTATCTTTTTTCTAGAATAATTCATGTAAACTTGGTGATTGTACCCCTATCCCATTTTTATCAAATGTATCCCTTAGGATAGTTTATTCGATTTGGTTGTAATAGTTTTATTTTCCAAATTTATTTATCGCTTTCTGAATTTATTTATGGCTTTTTGTGTGAGCATGTAGCAAATATCTAGGGCTGAATCTTGAATAGGGAATAGATTAACAAAAAGTGCAAATTTTGAATAGTTAAAGCTATTTCACAACAAAGCAGAAATAAGTGACTTGTTCACACCAGAATCTCTATCTTAAAGGCATAGGAATCCCTATCGGGTTTGGCTATACCATAATTCCCCGGTAAGAGCTAAGTCGGGTGGCAACTCCTATTAACCATTGAGGCATAAGGAATTGGTTTCATACATTCCTTTGTTTTGTCTCAATATCTTCCAAAACCCAAAAACCATGTTTTCTATTCTAAATATTAAACCCCTCCAACCCGGTCTCGCTGCTCGTAAAATATCACCAAAAGGATGGTTCGCTCACACTCAGTCAATGATTGTTGCAGTGAATGAAGAACTTCAACCATTTGGCAGATTCCAAGTCACTATGATCAATAAAGAAGAAGTCACAGATGATCCAATGGTTATATATGAGAATTACATACCGAAGTGGTTGTCCAACTACCTGTGTAAGCAAAAGTTTCTGCAGGGGTTAGGGCTTGGAGCTTACTTGTAGGGAGTGCCAAAATTTAATATCAAATTTGGAAAGGCTTGACAATTTAGGTTACGTTATGAAGCTGAAGCATCTGAAAAGAAGAAATAGAAGAAAGGAATGAATGGCAAGCTTATGATGAAACCATTATCAAAGTTGGTTAAGAGCTGTACAAGGGGCAAGCTGAGCTCGTGAAAGTTGGAGAAGTAGTGTGGCCGGGTTTTGAAATATTGTCGGATGTAGTTGATTCAAGAAGAGTCAATTGTACCAGTGATAGAGGAAAAGATAGTTTTCAAGCCTGCTGTCTTCCAGAGGAAAGTATCAGACAAGTTGACCAATGTGGTGGCGATAAAGAAGAAAGTAAGCTATGCTGAGAAAGAAGTATCCAAGGAAGAAGCTGAGAAGTAGATTTGTGAGGAAGCTGTGGAGTTGATTTTGAAGGCATTGACTGGTGCCTTGAAAAATGCTTTTGCAAAGACCAAGAAAGGGTATAAGAAGAAATTGTTGAAAAAAGAAAGCCTTGATTATGTAGTCTTTGAAATTGCAAAAATAATGATGAAGGCTAAAGCACAATTGGTTGAAGTTGAGAAGAAGAATCTTTCTGCAGAACAAGAGTCTGAAATAGTTGTTAATCTAGACGATATCTTAAAGCTGAATGTCAAGGAAGATGAAGAAGTGAAAGGCCCTCCACCTGTAGAGGATGAAGATGACTTTGTTATATGTGTTTCATCCATTCTCAATGTAAATGATGTACTTTACAACAAGTTTGATGCAATTGTTAGGATTCGTCATTGGAAAAATAACATGGCGCAGTGGAAAATACACCGTTTAAAATTTCCTAGAATCCACCTATCATGTCCTATTACCATTGATTAGAATAAAAACAGTTAGAATCAAGAGCGATTAACTCACCGGATTCGTCTCCTCTAGAGACTGCTGCAGAATCGTTTCTTGAAACTGCGATCTCCAAAGTCCGGTGCACGACCAACTATTAAGCGGGAACCGGTGCTAACCGAAGACGCGAAGGAATGGAGGTTCAATGCTGGGATTTTCGGCTGATTTGGGCCTGCTCTTGGTGGCTGAAATTTCCAGCAATTAATTAGGATTGAATTAGGGTTTTATTCCTTAAGTGTGCCCTTATATAAAAACCTTGTCTAATTGGGTTTTAATTAGGTTAATTAAACCCAAGCCCACTAGGATTATAATTACATAAATAAACTTTAATTAAAAAGTATTTACTATGTAATTTAATTCCATTTGGCTAAATTTAACTACCCCTAAATAAAATTAAATTACACTTAACTAAATACAATACATGTATTTAATTTTCCTACTTACGAAAATTATTTAATTAATTGTTTACTTTATGTATTTCAATTAATTGATAAATTAATTAATTACATTATGTAAACTTATTAATTAAATTAAATTCAACCCAATGTTAATTAATTACCTTGACACCGAATGTCAACTAATTAATTAACGCATTCCTTCCAATGTACATTACATGTACAATTTCTATAAGTTCCGGCTCAGTTGATCTATGTGCAGGATCCTATGGGTCTGTCTTTATGTTGGCAGTAGGCCCAAGGCCCACAGACTATAAGTGGATTCTAGCAAACCATTACAGCCCCCAATTAAGACAAAGATGTAGTAGTCTTTCGAAGACTCTCGCCCGGTAGGAATCTTATAGTGTCCTTTGCCTAACGATATCGATATGAATAAACAAGAGGCATGGTGTCCGTCATCCTCTTCTGTTGTTTATTATATTTCTTGATCTTGAGTTGACTGATTAATCAAATAAGCACTGACTTACTTGGGTATGGCCATACACTTATCAGTCCCACTCATCAAGTGGCCAATGATATCATCTCGGTGTTACCCGAGTGGCAATTCCATCACTTTATCATTAATATCAACATGTTCACCGGTCCACCCAATCATACCTATATTTAGCATCCTTTTACAGACCTATTAGGCATATGTCAAAGTGAACTGGATTTCATATTGATATTATAATGAAATCTGGCTGAGGACAAAAGAGACCTACTCAAGAAAGACCTATGACGCGACAACCATGTGGCTTTCTTGTGCGGATCGATCCAGTCCCATGTCAATGACATGTACCTATATTCATGACTGACTATACAAGTACTATGGCTAGTTAAGAACTGCCTTACAGTCATCGAATATACAAGTATGTGGTTCTATTCATTCCCACGATTAGAACAGACCTGGGATAGGTTTTATGATTATCAATCAATGGATACTCTACTCATATTATAGCACAAGATATAAATGAAATAGATTAATTGCCTTTATTAATGTGACGCAAATAATGTATTCATACAATGAGTCTTAATGTATAATACAAAATACAAGAATCCAATGCCCTAAGAACTAGGGCACACCAACCATCTCCCACTTGGACTAGTTCCAAGTGGGCATTGCCTTCATTCCTATAGATCTGGTATGATTGTCGTGCTGTGTCTGCGGTAGCGCTTTGGTCAATGGATCAGTGACATTATTCTTGGTGTCAACCCTCTGCAATGATATGTCACCTCTGTTCATGATCTCCCGAATGAGGTAAAACTTTCTGAGCATATGTTTGGATCTCTTGTGTGACTGGGGCTCCTTAGCTTGTGCGATGGCCCCGTTGTAAAAAAAAATCAACTGGGTCTAGGATAGTGGGTACTACTCCCAACTCAGTTATGAATTTCTTGATCCAAACAGCTTCCTTTGCAGCTTCACATGTAACTATGTACTCAACTTCCGTTGTAGAGTCAGCAATGGTGGCCTACTTTGAGGACCTCCAACTAATGGCACCGCCATTCAGGAGAAAAACATAACCAGACTATGACTGGTTCTCATTCTCATCGTTCTCAAAGCTTGCATTAGTGTAACTTGACACTACTAGCTCATTTTGACCTCCATACACTAAGAAAGCATCTGTAGTCTGATTAAGGTACTTTAGGATTGCCTTGACAGCCTTCCAGTGTTCCTCCCCGGGGTCCGACTGGTATCGGCTGGTCATACTTAGTGCAAACATGACATCAGGCCTCGTACATAACATGGAGTACATGATATATCCAATAGTAGATGCATAACGGATCTTTTCCATGTTTTCCCGGTCCTTCTTTTTTTTAGGACCATCTTTCTTACTCAGCTTCAACCCATGGCGCATAGGCAAGAATCCTTTCTTTCCCTTGTCCATGCTAAATCTTTTCAAAACCTTGTCAATGTATGTGGCCTGACTTAGGCCTAGAAGCCGATTGGATCTATCTCTATAGATCCTGATCCTTAAGATCGTCTCAGCATCGCCTAAGTCCTTCATTGTGAAGCACTTACTCAACCACTGCTTAACCCCTTGCAGTGTTGGTATGCCACCTCCAATGATAAGGATGTCGTCAACATACAGCACTAGGAAGGTGGAAATGCTCCCACTAACCATCTTATACACACAGGGCTCATCAGAATTCTGTGTGAAGCCATATTCTGTAATGGCCTCATTAAATCTCTGATTCCACGACCTCGATGCTTGCTTCAATCCATAGATGGATCTTTGAAGCTTGCGTACCCGGTTTGGATACTTTGGATCGATAAAACCCTCAGGTTGTGCCATGTACACATCCTCGAGTAGCTTTCCATTAAGGAAAGCGGTCTTAACATCCATCTGCCATATCTCATAATCATACCATGCTACTATGGATAGTATTATCCTAATGGATTTAAGCATAGCAACTGGTGAAAAGGTTTCATCATAGTCAATTCCTTGAACTTGCCTGAATCCTTTTGCCACCAATCGCCCCTTGAAGGTGTTGTCGGCCTTTAACTTGAAACACCACTTGCAACCTATCACCTTAGCACCCGGAGGTGGATCTACCAAGTTCCATACTTGGTTATCGTGCATATATTGCATTTCAGCCTCCATGGCTTTACGCCATTGATCTGAGTGTGGGCTTTCAACAGCCTCCTGATAGGTCTTGGGCTCCTCTTCATCAATGACCATAAGGTCCCTATCATCAGTCATGAGAAAGCCGTACCTCTCTGGCTGATGATGTGTCCTACCAAACCTTCTAAGGTCCTGTGCAACCAGTTCTGGTTCCTCAATTTCTTAAGTAGTCAGATCGGTTCCCGAAGCATCCTCAGCAGTAGCTGCAGGAGTTTGTGAGTCTTCAACTTCTAAAAGTTCAACATTACTCCCATTGTCTCTCTTGGAAAGGAATTCCTTCCCTAAGAAGACTGCATTTCTGGCTATGAAAACTTTGTTTTCCGCCGGATCATAGAAGTAATAACCCTTAGTTTCCTTAGGGTAACCCACACACTAGCACTTGAAAAATTTGGACTCGAGTTTGCCACTTGTCAATTTCTTAACATGTGCATCACAGCTCCAAATCTTCAAGAAGGAAATATTGGGCTTTCGGCCCTTCCATAGTTTATATGGTGTTCCCTCAACTGCCTTGCTTGGTGTATTATTAAGAATGTAAGCAGCTGTCTCTAAAGCATATCCCTAAAAGGAGACTAGGAGTGTAGCTTGACTCATCATCGAGCGAACCATGTCTAGAAAGGTCCTATTCCTCCTTTCTGACACTCCATTCCATTGGGGTGTACCAGGAGGAGTGAGTTGGGATACAATCCCACACTCTCTCAAAAACGAGTCAAACTCTTGGCTCAAATATTCACCCCTTCGGTCAGACCGAAGTGCTTTTATTTTCTTGCCAAGTTGGTTTTCTACTTCATTGTTAAAGTCCTTGAACCTTTGGAGAGTCTCAGACTTATGCTTCATCAGATACATGTAACCATATCTGCTGAAGTCATCCGTGAAGGTGATGAAGTACAGAAAACCAGATCTAGCACTATTGCCCATTGGGCCACATACATCAGAATGTATTAGCTCTAATAGCTCTGAGGCCCTTTCAGCAGTCTTGCTAAAAGGCGCCTTTGTCATCTTGCCTCTAAAACAAGATTTGCATGTGTCATAAGACTGGATGTCAAATGACCCTAGCACTCCACTAGAGTGAAGCCTAGCTATGCGCTCCTCATTTATATGGCCAAGTCGACAATGCCAGATGTAAGTAGGATTAATTTCATTTTGTTTGATCCTCTTAGTATTTATGTTATAGATTGAACTTTCATGTTTTAGATCAAGGATATATAAGCCATTTTCAAGAAATGTTGTTCCATAAATAATATTGCCACATTGTATAGAAATTCTACCATGTCCAATATTAAATACGAAACCAGAAATATCCAACAAAGAAACGGAAATAATATTCCTGCGCATCGCAGGTACAAAATAACAGTCTCTTAGTTCCAAAACAAGTCCACTAGGCATCTTCAAGAAATAATCTCCTATCTCCATGGCTTGAACCTTAGCACCATTTTCGACTCAAAGATCTACTTCTCCAAATCATAATAATCTCCTATTTCTTAGACCCTACAAATTTGAACAAATGTGAGATCCACATCCAGTGTCCAAGACCCAAGATGTAGAAATAGCCAGATTAATCTCAACAACATAAATACCTGAAGCAGTAGTTTTGCCCTTCAGTTGCTCCCTTAGCTTTGGACATGAGCTCTTCCAGTGCCCCTTCTCATGACACTCATGGCAGACATCGTCAGGAGATGCAACCCTTGCTGTAGGTTGGGCCACCACCTTTTTGCCCCTAGCCTTGGCCTTTTGGGCCTTAGCCTTGGCCTTAGATTTGGCCTTTCCCTTAGCAATGGGTGTATTTCCCTTGTTCACCAGCAATACTTTAGGAGTCTTCTTAAGAGACTGCTCAGCAAGCTTGAGCATGTCATGCAGCTCAACAACTGATTTATCCAAGCCTTGCATATGATAGTTCATGATAAATTGGTTGTAAGACTCAGGAAGTGACCCGAGAATAATGTCTGCTGCCAAGTCCTGTGGAACTGGCGAGCCAAGGTAGACAAGTGTATCAATATACCCTTCAACTTTAGCACATGAGTGCTAACAGAAGTCCTAGCTGCCATCACAGTCGTGCAAAGTGCCTTAGTTATTAGGTAACGTTCGTGACGAGCCTGATCTTGGAACATCTTTTTAAGTTGACCCATCATCTCCTAAGCATGCTCGTCCATTAACTACTTTTGAAGATCAGAAGCCATGGTACCCAACATGAGGCATGAGACATCTCGGTCATCCCTCACGTGCCGGTCATACTGCTCCACCATCGCCGTGGTGACGCCTTGACCTGCGGGAGGGCCAGCTGGTAAAGGAACATTTAGTACATACTCTTTGGACTCTTGTCTAAGAACTATTTATAAGTTCCTAGCCCAGTCCAGGAAGTTAGTCCCCGAAAGCTTCTCATTCTCCAAGAGTGACCTAAGTGAGAGTGAGTTGTTGTTGGTTGTAGCCATTTAAATTGCTTAAGTGAAATGGGATTATCTACATGGATGAAATCATTGCTTGTGTTAGAGATAAAGGAATTTTAAGCCAATTCAAATTAATAATCCGATCTTAATTTGTTCATTGGTGATGTTAATTGGCTCACTTGACCAAGATCCACAACTTATCAATGACTGGCCGAACTAAGTCTCGCTAACCAACCATTGATTCCTTTGGTAGGACAACCTATCCAATCCTTCCACGAAGGACTCTTGGTTTGATGGGCTTATTGACACTTTACCCATCTGTGCTTAGGGCCCGCTCTGAGCTAATGCTACCCATGTTGAGTCAAACCACCATTCACATGTTAACCATACCAAGTATCCTAACCCTCGACGGCCCACCGAATACTACAATGTACCTAGCTAGGGCATGGCGCACATTGCAGCATCAATGGGAGGAAGAGGTGTGAATCTGGGAAGCACTTTTAAACGACTCAATATTTTAATTTCCGGATTATAATTAAGTGATACGGCTTAGCATGCATAAACGCGGGTAATAATTTGGTGATCCATACATCCATATTATATGACAAATGTAATAGCATACTTAATTTAAAATAAATGAGATCCTATGGGCCTTTAATTACAACCTAATGAAAAACTAAATATCCTATCTAATTCTTCATGGGCCAGACTGCAATCCTTCTTGGGCTCCCACCATGGGCTTGCTCCATCTGGGCCTTCCTCTATACTTGATGCAATTACAATAATTTTGTAAAATAAAATCTATTCTAAATTACATCAAAATAAAAAATGGCACGTAGGCCATATTTCCCAAAATTAAATTACAACTGATAATAATTTAGGGCCCATAGAACTCAACATCACATTTCAAACAAAGTACCTGTCGTGCACAGACATACCAATATGATGCATGATCATGGCATTCCAAATTAAATATAAATGTTAAGCTGAGTTACTTAGGATGAAATCGTCAATTTTAAAAAATGTGACTAAGGCCCATAAAGGCCCAATGGATAACATCCATAAATGCAAAATTAACAATTTTACTCCCACTTGAGTTTGGGTTGTCACAAATTTAAAATTTAGCTTTCCCAATTTTAATCGGTATCACGGTTTATTAGACCAATTTCACAAGGTCCATATTCAATTTAATATGCAAACAATTAAATTAAATATGCATGCCAACAAAATAAATAATTTAGATACAAATTAATTAAAAAAATTTAATTTAATTTGCATTAGGGTCCAGGATAAAAAAAATACCCACAAAATCCATAATCGGCCCAAAACCAGAGCGAGTCTGCTGCCCAGCAGCATGCCATACAGCACCAGCTGCTACAGCCAGTAGCTGCTGCGCAAGGAAGGGGAATCACAATTTGCGATTCCCTTTCCCAAATCCTTTTTTTTAATTAAATCATAAAAAAAATAATCCATCAAAAAATTAAATTATCAATAAAACAATAATTTTAGATGAAAACCAATTGGGGGAAAAAAATCAAAAACCCCAAACAAGAATTCTAGGGTTCATAAAACAAAACAAAACCAATCGAGAAAAAACCCTAAAATCACAAACTTGAAACCCATTCTTTCTTCAAGAACGCATTCAAGAACCAATTCTAATCAATCTAATAGATATTACCTAGGCTCTGGTACCACTGTTGGGATTCATCATTGGAAAAATAACGTGGCATAGTGGAAAATACACTGTTTAAAATTTCCTAGAATCCACTTATCATGTCCTATTACCATTGATTGGAATAAAAACAATTAGAATGAAGAGAGTTTAACTCACCGGATTCATCTCCCCTAGAGACTGCTGCAGAATCATTTCTTGAAACTGCGATCTTTAAAGTCCGATGCACGACCAATTATTGAGCGGGAACCGGTGCTAGCTGTAAGCGCCGGAATTTTCTATACTTAAAAAAAAAAGAGTTTATAGTCGTACGACTATAGTTACAGTCGTATGACTGTAATTTAAAAATTACAGTCGTACGACTGTAAAGTCGGAAAAATTGCAGAAGCCCATACCTCTGCAGCAGAAAATGGAGGAGAGAGAGAGGGAGCATTAATTGCTCCGTTGTTGCAGCAAGCAAGCGAAAAATCAGAGAGATAAAAGGAGAAGAAAAGGGAGAAAGTGAGGAGAGATTGGATTTCTGGTGAAAAATTTAGAGAGAGTAGGAGAAAAGAGAGAAGGAAAAGGAAGAAAGAAAAAAACCACAAAAACTCATCTTTTCCTCTTCTATTTTCTTTAATTCTCGAAATTAGGATTAAAACATGTTAGAAATCCCTAGGTTAATCAATTAACTTCACAACCAAATCAAGAATCCGGACTTAAATCTTCAGAATCCCTTGCAATTTGGATTTTTGGACAAAAAGCTCTCAACTTCAACTCCAAAGGAAAAAGTGCAAATTTGTTGGGATCGGAGCGATGCCAGGGGTCAAAACAACTTGGATTAGCTTCTAAAAAAGGTACACTTCTTTTCCTTACACTTTTTCTCGCTTTCGGGGAGTTTGAAGTGAGTTTTGTGCGTTTTCTGCTGTATTTTCGTATTTCTGTTTCTGGAAATTAAGAACAGTCGTACGACTGTTCTTAGTTTTCATGAACAGTCGTACGACTGTATATACAGTCGTACGACTGTTCTTAATTTCCAGTTGATTTTATTCAGATTTTTGATTCAGAATTTCAGCTTTTATCCGTAAAAAATCTCAAAAAATTAGAAAACCCTAAAAATCATCAAAAATGAATTTTGTTGTGTGCATCACGACCATAGATTCAATTTTTAGTAAATTTGCATTTAGAACAATTCAACGACGGAGACCCAGTTCTCCCGAAAACCGACCCACTTAATATATAAAAATGCATGTAAACCGGAAAAATCGTTTTGAAAATGATTTTTCACACAAAACCAAAAATACAGGGACGTTTCAAAATGTTTTCCAGGTCTAATCGGGCCGGCTAGCCGAGCCAATCCCGGTTACCCCCCTAAATGCATGTCCCCAATTCTTGATTTCCCAATTCTGTCTATTTGAGTCCTAATTGTGGTGTGCCGTACAAATTGTGCTAACCTTCTGTTTTGCAGATTTTAATTTCTTTTATTTTTATTTTTGATGTATTTTAATAGATTAAATTTTGTATTTAGGCGGTTGTAATTATTTCTAGATTCTCGTGTATATAGGCGATTGTATAAGTGAGGCGAGAGTTTTTTTATTTTTCCATTCGATTTGGTTGTAAGCCAATTAATATTTATTTCTTTTCCTTATTTTTGTATTAAATATTTTGTATGCGCGCTGTATGCCTTTTATATTCAATAAAACTGACTTTAGATTTTGAAATACCATTTGAGAACATTGGCAATATTTATTTTAATTAGACACGAAATAAGGGACTTGTCCAGACCCGAATCTCTGGATAGTGTAGCGACCGTTCGTCCGGTTCAGCTACCTTAAGAATTTCCCGGTTGAGCTGAGCCAGGTGGCGACTCTACAATATTCATCGAGACTTAGGTCTCGGTTCTTTTATGCATTAATTCCATTCATTTTCCAAAACGCGGATTTCCATTATAAAAACCCCACGCAAGGGAGGGGCCCGCCTGAGATCGTGGCGCCCCATTCCGAAAGGGAGTCCCGCGTCCCATCGAAAACGCGTCGTCCGCTCACAGTGGCGACTCCGCTGGGGAATTCTTAAAAAAGTTTTCTTAAAAACTTAAAAGAATTTTGACAAGCCCTGAAAAGTGACTAATTAAAATAACATGGATGATTCTCTTTTGGTATTTTATTTGCATTTTAGTTAGCCATTTTTGCATTAGTTTAGGTATATAGCCCGGTGGATTGTTGAAGTGTGGCCTAAGTTCCTCCTGGTCTTAAGGGCACGAATACGAAACACCACTCATAGCCTCGTACGAACCCCTTCGCTAGGACCCTTGAGTGGGGAGAAGTGAGGAGTATATCTTGCTATGAGAGCCTTGATGTTACCCCGACTTGACCGAACCCATATAGGCAGCTCTAGTTGGATTCCCTTAGGATACCAAATTAATTGTGTGAATAATAATAATAAAATCGCGTTGAAGTGAACCCCACCTAGGACTTGGTTAGAAATTTTTGAGACCGACTACGTTGGAGGAATAAGGTTGGAAGAATTCGTTTTGCTTGCTATGTGTTCTTCACCATCTCGTGACACATCGCCAACGCGTGCATAACATACCATAATCACCATTTTCCATACACATGACATACCATACACTAACATCTTTGTGTGATACTAACCCACATTTTTATGCAGCCATTTTGCATTTTATTTCGTGTGTAAAACATTAATTCATTCGCTTGTCATCCATACTAACGATTTCTTTTTCAGCCATAACATTAAACTTGTGCGATTAGCATTTTATTTTTGACATAGCATACATAACATCATTATGTATGTCATGCATCCTAACCCACGTTTTCGTGCAGTCATTTGCATATTGTGTGACATGTTCATTCACTACATTTCACTTAAATTAAATTAAGGGGCATTTCAAGGACGCCTATCATGACCATCCCATCCCATTTCATAACATATCGGGTACCCAAAATTACCCGTGTTTTGCCAATGCACCGAATTGCATTCGGCCATTCCACTAATATCATTTCATTTAATAAAAGCCACAACGGCCTTAGGCCCATTTTCGTGTAATAATTTACACGATGCATTTCATGACATCATACCCATCTATCATAGACATCATATAACACTGTGGTCCACATCCGACCACTTCATGACATTAATTCACCATTTAAGGTACTCCCCGAGTGCCCGATTAGTATACATATAGGCCCATAACATCACCAAATCATGAAAGGCGTTCCTCGAATGCCGAATCCTTGTCCGTGTTCCTGTTACACATGACTTTCTCATAACATCATTCCATATCATATGCTCAAAAGCATCAAGACCTTGTCTATGGGCCCAGCCTATGCGACTATTTCATATCATCTCATAGACCTATAAAGCGTCAAAACTACGTTCGTGTGCCGGTATACACGCGACCATTTCACGAATTCATTAGGTGCCCCAAAGGCGCCGAAGTTCTGTCCGTGTGATGGCCCACACGTGACGTTTTTGCATAAACATTGGGTGTTCTTGGAATGCCCAAAAAAAAAAAATAAATAAATAATAAAAAGAAATCATTCATATCATCATTCCATACATAATTCCACTCCATTCATCTCAAGCATGTTCAATGTCTTAATTTTCATGTCATATCACGTCATTCATGCACGACCCTAATATCTCCTATCTACTCCCAAGCAGAATACACTGGAGCGACCTTGGACAAGATCCCAAGCTTCAAGGGCAGCTAGGAGACAGAGGGTAGTCGAGAGTGACAGTGATTCTGAGTCTGGGGAAGGAGTGAATATGGTAGAACAGACACCGAGTATGGCTGATGTTTTGAGAGATTTCTTCAAGTCGCAGGATTTCCGTGACATGTTAAAGGAAGAAATGAGGGCAGTGGTTAGAGAAGCTGGTGAGACCGGTGGTAGTGGAGCCGGGAAGGAAAAAGAAGCTGAGTCGTCCCAACATGGTGGTGACACTTCAACTAGCCTTGAGAAGCTGCAAGAGATAGAAGCAGCTATGGAACAGAAGATGAAGGCAAAGTGTTCTGAATTAGACGAGGTCATGGCCCAATTAAAGAAGGGGGTCGGTATCAGTGCGGAATCCAAGAAAGGGGTGAACGTTGATGCCATGATCAGTAGGGGCATCGAGACATTTCCTATCGGCTTCCAAGTGCCGAAAGTCCCCACTTACAAAGGAATGGGCTCGCCGGAGGCCCATGTGAATTTATGTGCCCGGGTTACGCTAACAGCAGGCGCTACAAAGCAACAATTGATTAATCTTTTCCCCACCACACTGGAGGGAGGTGCTTTGGGATGGTATAACTCACTGTCAGAGGAGGAGCAATCTGATTGGGAGGTATTGTCAGCAGCCTTCATCAAATACTACAGCTTCAACACCAAAATCCAGGTGAAGCTGTATGATTTGGAGAGGGTGAAGTACAAATTCAATGAGCCCTTTGACGAATACTACCAGAGGTGGATGAACAAGATGATCCTCCTAAAGAACTGCCCTGATGAAGACGAGCTTATACAGAAGCTTATTGATGGCAGCAAGGATATTTTCAAGAACAACATGAAATTCCATCCCTTCAAGGAGCTTAGTGAGGTTTACAGTATGGCTATGAAGATAGAAAGGGATGAAGAGGAGAAGCCAACTGGTCAGAAAGGGGGAAGAAGCACAGGGTACAGCTCAGGATATAGATCAACTACAACAGCTGGGTCTGGTAGTGGTTTTGGTTCAGGTTCCAGTGGCAAACAGGGGCAATCATCAGAGGTGAAGCAGGTCGAAGTGGCTATTGTGAATCAGCAGCAAGGCAACCAGAATAGGGGTACTGGAGGACAAGGCATATCGCCTTGGACTCTTACTTTAGCAAAGATATTTGCCAAGTGTAGGAATGGCGGCCTGTTACAATCCTTAAGACCATTTGAGAAGCCATCAGAAGCTGACAAAGATAACTTCTGCACTTATCATGTGGTGACAGGCCACCGAACCAACAACTGCTACAAGCTAAGGGATGCTATCCAAAAGCTCATTGACGAGGGAAAGCTGCAAGAGCCAGCCAAACCCAGCACTAAAACCAACCCCCTGCCGGCATTCGAGAAGCGGGTTAACATGGTTCAGTCGGGGTTGCCGGCTAACTTTATATTTGCCCAAGTTCTGTAAGCGAACCCTATGATTCAGGCAGTGCCGGTAGGGGAACCCGAAGTGGAACCCGAGTGTGAGAAGGAGGATGGGTGTAAGGAGATCAAACCCATAAGTCTGGATGATCTTGACTCCAAAGATGAGTACGAGGAATTTGACAAAAGAGAGGCTGTTAAACTCCCAGCTGTTGAAAAGTTGAAGATTTCAGAAGTGCAGCACGTGACCCAAAGTGGAAGAGTATATCAGCCGGCAGATCAGACGAAAGATAAAGCACCGATGAATGGGTCGGGCAGTACTTCAGCACCGGAAGGAGTCGAGAAAGAAGACTTGGTCAATTCCCAGTTGAAGAAGACCCCTGCACAAGCCAGTTTGTGGCATCTGCTTATGACCTCCAAAGAGCATAGGGAGGCTTTAGTGAAGAAGCTATCAGAAATTGAAGTCTCCCCTATAGCTTCACCAGAGGCTATGTGTTGCTTGCTAGACAAAGTCTATGCTAGAGCTCCTAATATTGTTTTCTCTGAGAAAGACCTACCTACAGAAGGAAAGGCACAGGTGACCAAAAAAGAAGCAGAGAAAGCTACAGTCCTAGATGATGCTTTGGAAGGGAAGATGGAAGCTAAGGAAGAACAAGGCCCTCCGCCTGTGGAGGATGAAAATGATTTTGTTGTATCTATTTCTTCCATTTTCAATGTAACTGATGTACTTTATGATAAGTTCAATGCAATGAAATCCCAGTTTGCTTACTTGTGTGATGTTTATCCTGATAATTCTGTGTATGCATTCAAATCACCATCAAGCATATTTAGCATACATGACACTGCATTGCATGAAATCAATATAAGTACAGATGAAAACCCTAAAATGGTACTCATTTCACACGAGCTAAAATCTGAGGAAGAAAGAGAATTAATAAGAATACTCCAAAAACATGTTAAAGCTTTTGCCTGGTTGTATGAAGACATGCCAGGTGTAGATACAGAAATAGCAGTGCACAAAATCCCGACAGACCCTAAGTTCAGACCGGTAAAGCAGAAGTTGAGAAGACTAAGGCCGGAATGGGCTACACTGGTGAAGGAAGAAGTGGCTAAACAGGTAGATGCCAGGTTTCTCGAAGTGGTGGAGTATACGAAATGGCTAGCCAACATTGTCCCCGTGCCTAAAAAGGATGGAAGGGTCAGAGTATGCGTTGACTAGAGGGACTTGAATAAAGCATGCCCAAAAGATAACTTTCCATTGCCACATATTAACGTCCTAGTTGATAGCGCAGCAAAAGCGGCAATGTACTCCTTCATGGATGGCTTTTCAGGGTATAACCAGATTCTGATGGATGTGATCGACAAGGTGAAAACATCATTCATCACAGAGTGGGGCACTTTTTGCTACAGAGTGATGCCTTTTGGATTGAAGAATGCCGGTGCCACTTGTCAGAGAGCTGTCACAACTCTGTTGCATGATATGATCCATAAAGAAGTCGAAGTGTATGTCGATGATATGCTTGTTAAATCAGCAACCCGGGAGGAACACCCTGTTATCCTGGATAGATTTCTAACACGCATTGGAGAGTACAACTTGCAGCTTAACCCTAAGAAATGCATATTCGGGGTCACATCAGGGAAGCTGTTGGGCCATGTAGTTAGCCAGAGGGGAATAGAAATGGACCCAGATAAAATCAAAGCCATCCAAAATATGCCAGCTCCAAAGACAGAAAAGGAAGTCAGATCATTCCTGGGTTCCTTGCAGTATGTCAGCCGCTTCATAGCCAAGCTAACTTCCACTTGTGAGACAATCTTCAAGCTATTAAAGAAAGATCAGCCAATTGTGTGGGATGACAAGTGTCAGCTGGCATTCGAGAAGATCAAGGCTTACCTGGTAAAGCCACCAGTGTTGAGTCCTCCAATTCCAGGGAAACCTCTGATTTTGTATTTGGCAGTTGAAGAATCCTCTATAGGGGCAATGCTTGCACAGGAACAAGATGGCAAGAAGGAATATCCTATCTACTACCTTAGCAAGAAATTGCTGGAGTATGAAACCAAGTACACACTGTTGGAAAAGACATGTGCGGCGATGATCTGGCTGACCAAAAAGCTGCGCCACTATTTCCAATCTTACAAAATACAAGCCGTGGCTAAAGTGGATCCAATGAAGTATCTCTATGAAGCACCAGCATTGGTTGGGAAGCTGTCCAGGTGGTTGTTACTTTTGTCTGAATTCGACATCGAGTACATCACGAAGAAAACCATTAAAGGGCGAGCCGTGGCAGAGTTTCTGGTAAACCAACCCTTAGAATCGGATTACACAGTGAATCTGGAATTCCCCGATGAGCAACTAGCCATGGTGGAAGTGAAAAGGTGGGTCATGTGCTTCAATGGGGCAGTGAATAGAAAAGGCACTGGGATCGGGTTACTTATAGCAACACCGGATCGTGAGGTCATTCCTTTATCCAAAAGGCTGATCTTTCCTGTAACCAACAATGGGGCGGAATATGAAGCATGCTTGTTTGGAATGGAGACTCTATTAACCTTAGGAGCAAATGATGTCTTAATTGTTGGTGATTCACTTCTAGTGATCAGGCAAGCTCAAGGTGAGTGGGAACTAAAAGAAGAAGCCTTACGGCCTTATTTGGAGCTGCTACAATTCAGAAAGGGTTTATTCGGCCAGTGTGAATTCAGACATGTCCCCAGGGATGAGAATAAGATGGCTGACGCATTAGCTACTTTGTCCTCCATGTGGGAAAATCTAGAAGAGACACAAGCTCAACCATTGGTTATAGCCACTTCCAGGCATCCTTGCTTCGAAGTGCATGAAGTAATGGAATTATCAGCCGAAGAAAAGCCATGGTTCTTTGACATTTACCAGTATGTTAAGGAGGGAAAGTACCCAGAAGAGGCCAGTGCTGCTGATAAGTTGAAACTTAGAAAACTGGCTAGTCAATTCAGAATCTTCGAGGACAAGTTGTATAAAAGAACAGCATATGGAGTCCTTTTGAGGTGTCTAACTGAGCAAGAAGCAGAAGAAGTGATGCAGCAAGTACATGCAGGGTCCTGTGGGCCACATATGAATGGACTTGCCATGGCTAGGAAGATCATGAGGCAAGGCTACTTCTAGATGACGATGCAAGCAGATTGTATAAGAAAAGTGAAGAGATGTCATGAATGTTAGATCTATGCAGACATTAGTCATCTTCCTCCACTTGAACTTCAGAATCTAGCATCTCCTTGGCCGTTTTCAGCATGGGGGATAGACATGATTGGTGAAATTCATCCAGCTGCATCTAATGGGCATAGATTCATAGTTGTGGCAGTTGATTATTTCTCCAAATGGGTCGAAGCGGAATCCTTCACTAATGTTACAGCCAAGCACATGGTTAAGTTCATCCAGAAGAATATCTTCACTCGGTATGGGATTCCTCATCACATAGTAACTGACAATGGAGTATAGTTTCAAGGGGCAACGGCTGAGCTATTTACAGAGCATGGAATTGAACATCATAAGTCTTCTCCATACAGGCCTCAGGCTAATGGTGCCGTAGAAGCAGCTAACAAAGCAATAAAGAAGATCTTATCAAAGATGGTAACCATTTACAGGGATTGGGATGATAAACTGCCTTATGCTCTTTGGGGTTACAAGACCAGTGTCAGAACGCCAACAGGAGAAACTCCTTATGCCTTGGTATATGGAATGGAAGCAGTGTTGCCAGTGGAGATAGAACTCAAGTCACTCAGAGTTGCCCTGGAAGCTCAATTACCAGAGACTGAATGGGTTCAAGCCAGGTATGAACAGTTGGCAGCATTAGATGAAAGGCGACTAAAAGCACTGGATCACCTGCAGATGTATCAGCACAGAATGGCTAGAGCCTATAATCGAAATGTGAAGTACTCTAAGCGGCAGTTGAAAGCAGGAGACTTGGTTCTAAAGAAACTAAGGCCTTCAAATATTGATGTTAGAGGCAAGTTCAGACCCAATTGGGAAGGACCATATGTGGTGAAGAAGGTGCTATCAAAAGGCGCTGTCAGCATTATCGACATGCACGGGAATGAGTTCACCAACCCGATCAACCAAGACAGGCTAAAGCTTTATCATGTATAAAAAAAGAAGAAAAAAAAGAAAAAAAAAAGAAAAAGAAGAAAAAGAGGTCTGCTAGGCTGAAAACTCAAAAAGAGCGGTCTAGGTAAAAGTTAAGACACGAGAGAAAATAATCAGTCAGAAAATCTGAAAAGGACGACGGGTGGCGGATTCTGGCTCAGTGTGGAATCTGTACCATTTAGGAACCAACTTGTTTCAAATGTACTCATTTTGACTTCATCAATAAAGTGAAGTGTTTGTTTAAATATATTTGCATGGTTATGACAAATGCACGAACAAAGTTGTCTTGCATAAAAACACATTCAAAGAAAGCACTTTGCATTCAACTGATCAATATCATCACATTATTTGGCAAATGAAAATGTATTAAATACGTGCAATTTAAAATCTTTTATCGTCCTCTAAAGTCCAGTTCATCTTCCCAAACGAGCAATAAAGGGTCACAACACAATTTTAGTCAAATCCAAAAAAAAAAAAAAAAAAAAAAAGAAGCTCGCTGAGGTGAAAACCGAAAAGGCACCTCAGGCAAAAATTAGAGCGGCTCGCTAAGCTGAAAACCCATATCGGCCAGTTTAGGAAAAAGTTAGGGCATATGAAAAGCTCGTTAAGGCGAAAACCGAAAAGGCGCCTTAGGCAAAAGTTAGAGCGGCTCGCTGGGCTGAAAACCTGATTTGGGCAACCCAGGCAAAAATTAGAGCACTTAAAAAATTAAAAAAAAAAAAACTCATAACTTCCCACGGAGCAGGAAAAACAGAACATCCTCAGTATTCCCCACAAAATTCGTCACATTACTCTCCAGCAGAGTTTCCCCCACTATTCCCCAGCGGAATCTACATAAAGAACACCATCAATTATTTCCCCGTAAAGTCTCCATGTTACTCCTCAATGTAGTCTACACAAAGAACACCACAATTGTTTCCCCAGTCAAGCTGTCACACTCTTCCCCAGCGGAATCTCTACAAGGAATACTACGATCATTTCCCCAGCAGTCACCTCACTCCGTCGATAATCACCAAACAATACCCTAAGAAAAGCAAAATCAACCAGGGGCACAACATATCTCCCCAGAGGAGGACAAAAACGTCCAATAACAGAAAATACATACATGTACATATACATCATCATGCATCCATACATTGCATATATCAATTACTTATCCCCGGCTAGTCTTCATTCTTGAGCGAAGGGGCAAAAATTTTTGTTTAAAAATCTCTCGATCAAGGAATGAAGACTTGCCATTTTGAGTGCAGGAATTCTTCCCTAGCTTAATATCTTCAGCAAGTTGGCAGATCCGCCTCGAGTAATGTAAACTCGGTATTGGCCCAGATCCGCTCCATTATCTCAACTTTCTCCAGCGAGTCCGCCTCGAGTAATGTAAGCTCGGTATCGGCCCAGATCCGCTCCATCATCTAAGTCCCCTAGCAGATTCGCCTCGAGTAATGTAAACTCGGCATCGACCCAGATCAGCTTCATCTATTTCCCCAGGAAAGTTCACCTCGGGTAACCTAGACCCGGTATCGGCTAATTTCTTCACCAATTTCGCCTCGGGTAACATAGACCCGGTATCGGCTAATCTCATCTCCAACATCGCCTCGGGTAACCTAGACCCGGTATCGGCTAATCTCTTCATCAACCAGCCTCGGGTAACCTAGACCCGGTATCGGCTAATCTCTTCATCAACTCGCCTCGGGTAACCTAGACCCGGTATCGGCCAATTTCTTCATCAAGTCCGCCTCGAGTAACCTAGACTCGGTATCGGCTAAACCGCAATTCACCCACTCCTTTGCCTCGGGTAACCTAGACCTGATATCAACTTATTTCCTCCCCAGCATCGCCTCGGGTAACCTAGACCCGGTATCGGCCTATCTCATCAGAAGATCCATTCCAGTGTTCGCGGTGCTTTAATTCACGCTCTCAAATTCATCATCACAGGTATTATAGACCTGGAGCTAGATGTCGAATTTGATCACGCGAGGGGCAGCTGTAAGCGTCGGAATTTTCTATACTTAAAAAAAAAAGAGTTTATAGTCGTACGAATATAGTTACAGTCGTACGACTGTAAACTCGGAAAAATTGCAGAAGCCCATACCTCTGCAGCAGAAAATGAAGGAGAGAGAGAGGGAGCATTAATTGCTCCGTTGTTGCAGCAAGCAGGCGAAAAATCAGAGAGATAAAAGGAGAAGAAAAGGGAGAAAGTGAGGAGAGATTGGATTTCTGGTGAAAAATTTAGAGAGAGAAGGAGAAAAGAGAGAAGGAAAAGGAAGAAAGAAAAAAACCACAAAAACTCATCTTTTCCTCTTCTATTTTCTTTAATTCTCGAAATTAGGATTACAACTTGTTAGAAATCCCTAGGTTAATCAATTAACTTCACAACCAAATCAAGAATCCGGACTTAAACTTTCAGAATCCCTTGCAATTTGGATTTTTGGACAAAAAGCTCTCAACTTCAACTCCAAAGGAAAAAGTGCGAATTTGTTGGGATCGGAGCGACGCCAGGGGTAAAAACGACTTGGATTAGCTTCTAAAAAAGGTAGACACTTCTTTTCCTTACACTTTTTCTCGCTTTCTGGGTGTTTGAAGTGAGTTTTGTGCGTTTTCTGCTGCATTTTCGTATTTCTGTTTCTGGAAATTAAGAACAGTCGTACGACTGTTTTTAGTTTTCATGAACAGTCGTACGACTATATATACAGTCGTACGACTGTTCTTAATTTCCAGTTGATTTTATTCAAATTTTTGATTCAGAATTTCAGCTTTTATCCGTAAAAAATCTCAGAAAATTAGAAAACCCCAAAAATCATCAAAAATGAATTTTGTTGTGTGCATCACGACCATAGATTCAATTTTCAGTAAATTTGCATTTAGAATAATTCAACGATGGAGACCCAGTTCTCCCGAAAACCGACCCACTTAATATATAAAAATGCATGTAAACCAGAAAAATCGTTTTCAAAATGATTTTTCCCACAAAACCAAAAATACAGGGACGTTTCAAAATGTTTTCCAGGTCTAATCGAGCCGGCTAGCCGAGCCAACCCGGTTACCCCCCTAAATGCATGTCCCCAATTCTTGATTTTCCAATTCTGTCTATTTGAGTCCTAATTGTGGTGTGCCGTACAAATTGTGCTAACCTTCTGTTTTGGAGATTTTAATTTCTTTTATTTTTATTTTTGATGTATTTTAATAGATTAAATCGTGTATTTAGGCGGTTGTAATTATTTCTAGATTCTCGTGTATATAGGTGATTGTATAAGTGAGGCGAGAGTTTTTTTATTTTTCCATTCGATTTGGTTGTAAGCCAATTAATATTTATTTCTTTTCCTTATTTTTGTATTAAATATTTTGTATGCGCGTTGTATGCCTTTTATATTCAATAAAACTAACTTTAGATTTTGAAATACCATTTGAGAACATTGGCAATATTTATTTTAATTAGACACGAAATAAGGGACTTGTCCGGACCCGAATCTCTGGATAGTGTAGCGACCGTTCGTCCGGTTCAGCTACCTTAAGAATTTCCCGGTTGAGCTGAGCCGGGTGGTGACTCTACAATATTCATCGAGACTTAGGTCTCGGTTCTTTTATGCATTAATTCCATTCATTTTCCAAAACGCGGATTTCCATTATAGAAACCCTACGCGAGGGAGGGGCCCGCCCGAGATCGTGGCACCCCATTCCGAAAGGGTGTCCCGCGTCCCGTCGAAAACGCGTCTTCCGCTCACACTAGCCGAAGATGTGAAGGAATGGAGGATCAATGCTGGGATTTTCGGCTAATTTTGGGCTGCTCTTGGTGGCTGAAATTTCTAGCAATTAATTAGGATTGAATTAGGGTTTTATTCCTTAAGTGTGCCCTTATATAGACACCTTGTCTAATTGGGTTTTAATTAGGTTAATTAAACCCAAGCCCACTAAGATTATAATTACATAAATAAACTTTAATTAACGAGTATATACTATGTAATTTAATTCCATTTGGCTAAATTTAACTACCCCTAAATAAAATTAAATCACACTTAAGTAAATACAATACATGTATTTAATTTTCCTACTTAGGAAAATTATTTAATTAATTGTTTACTTTATGTATTTCAATTAATTGATAAATTAATTAATTACATTATGTAAACTTATTAATTAAATTAAATTCAACCCAATGTTAATTAATTACCTTGACACTGAATGTCAACTAATTAATTAACGCATTCCTTCCAATGTACATTACATATACAATTTCTATAAGTTCCGGCTCAGTTGATCTATGTGCAGGATCCTATGGGTCTGTCTTTATGTTGGCAGTAGGCCCAAGGCCCACAGACTGTAAGTGGGTTCTAGCAAACCATTACAGCCCCCAATTAAGACAGAGATGTAGCAGTCTTTCGAAGACATTCACCCGGTAGGAATCTCATAGTGTCCTTTGCCTAACGATATCGATATGAATAAACAAGAGGCATGGTGTCCGTCATCCTCTTCTGTTGTTTATTATATTTCTTGATCTTGAGTTGACTGATTAATCAAATAAGCACCGACATACTTGGGTATGGCCATACACTTATTAGTCCCACTCATCAAGTGGCCAATGATATCATCTCGGTGTTAACCGAGTGGCAATTCCATCACTTCATCATCAATATCAACATGTTCACCGGTCCACCCAATCATACCCGTATTTAGCATCCTTTTACAGACCTGTTAGGTGTATGTCAAAGTGAACTGGATTCCATATTGATATTATAATGAAATCTGGTCTGAGGACAAAAGAGACCTACTCAAGAAAGACCTATGATGCGACAACCATGTGGCTTTCTTGTGCGGATCGATCCAGCCCTATGTCAATGACATGTACCTATATTCATGACTGACTATACAAGTACTATGGCTAGTTAAGAACTGCCATACAGTTATCGAATATACAAGTCTGTTGTTCTATTCGTTCCCACGATTAGAAAAGACCTGGGATAGGTTTTATGATTATCAATCAATGGACACTTTACTCATATTATAGCACAAGATATAAATGAAGATTAATTGCCTTTATTAATGTGACACAAATATTGTATTCATGCAATAAGTCTTAATGTATAATAAAAAATACAAGAATCCAATGCCCTAAGAACTAGGGCACACCAATAGCAATGCAGTCTCAATTTGCTTATTTGCGTGATGTTTATCCTGATAATTCTGTGTATGCATTTGAATCACCATCAAGTATATTTAGCATTCATGACACTGCATTTCATGAAATTAATATAAGTACAGATGAAAAACCTAGAATGGTATCTATTTCACACGATTTAAGCCCCGAAGAAGAGACAGAATTGACAAAATTATTGTAAAAACACATTAAAGATTTCGCTTGGTGATACAAAGATATGGCGGGGGTTGACATAGAAATAGCACTATATAAGATTCCAACGAATCAAAAATTCAAGCCAGTAAAGTGGAAGTTGAGGAGGCTGAGACCAGAATGGGCTACGTTAGTAAAAAAAAAAAGAAGTGTCTAAGCAGATTGAAGCCAAGTTTCTTGAAGTGGTAGAGTATATAGAATGGCTAGCCAGCATTGTTTCAGTGCCTAAGAAGGATGTGAGGGTTAGGGTATGTGTTGATTATAGGGATCTGAATAAGGCTTGTTGAAAGGATGATTTTCCATTGCCCCACATTGATGTTCTGATCGATAGTGTTGCTAAAGTAGCAATGTATTCTTTTATGGATGGTTTTTAGGGTATAATAAGATCTTGATAGATATAACTGACAAAGTGAAGACACCATTCATCATAGAATGGGGCACTTTGTGCTATCAGGTAATGCCATTTTGGATTGAAGAAAGCTGGTGCCACTAATCAGAGGGCTGTCACAACTTTGTTGCACAATATGATCCACAAAGAAATGGAGGTTTACGTTGATGATATGCTTGTTAAATCGATGACCTAGGAAGAGCACCCTGCTACCCCGGATAGATTTCTAATATGCATTGAAGAGTGTAATCTCAGACTTAATTCAAAGAAGTGTATATTTGGGGTCACATCAGGAAAGCTGCTCGGTCATGTGGTTAGTCAGAGGGTAATCGAAATGGATCCAGATAAAATCAAAGCTATTCAGGATATGCCAGCTCCTAAAACAAAGAAAGAAGTTTGATCATTTCTGGGTTCTCTACAGTATGTCAGTCGGTTCATAACACTGTTATGAGCACGGGGTTTTTTCCCGACCTCAGTGATGAAAGCCTTTATTACCCTTTTCATGGATAAGCATAAGGTGGATTTGGAATGACCAGAATGATGTCAGAGATGTCTTGGATGACCTGAAGAAGTGTAACAAATCTTAGTGCGAAACCTCGAAGAAGGTCAATTGAGCGATTAAGAGAAGAGGAGAAAAAAGTGAGAAAAGGTGAGAAATGCAAAACTGGCTACTATAGCCGCTTGGTTATAGTGCCCTATAGCCGTACAGCTATAGTTTGTACAACTACAGCCGCCCAGCTGTAGGCCACTACAGCCACATGGCTGTAGTTACCAGATTTAATTTTCTCCTAAATAGAGTATATTTTATCATTAATTCAGGATTTTCTACCCTAAATAGACCATATAAAAGGAAAAGATGAAAATTAGGTCAGGGGGAGAGAGACCATTCTGTAAAAACAACTAGAGGAAGCTAGGGTTTTGGTTTTGGAGAGATTAGAAAGAGATTAAATAGAGGAAAAAGGAAAAAACCTAAATTCAATCAAAAATCATCCAAAGCTCTAATATAATCCATAGAAACTATTAAGGTCCTGTGAGAATCCACATTCTACTAGTGATTCTGATCGACTTGGTGTTCATTCGAATCGATTCGGGGTTCCATTCGAGTTTTAGAGAATTATGAATGATTTCAGGTTGCTCATGATTCTGAGGAGTTTTTCGGCGTCCGAATCTATTTCTGGTGATCTAAAACACTGGAACACAGATAAGATATACTCTGAGAGGCCCTAAAAACTCATTTCAGATTGATTTGGATGTTGATTGTATGTGTTTTTGTATTTTTCTCAAAGCTGGAAGTGAAAACCCAGCTATAGCCGCCCCATTCGTTGCTTACAACCGCTTGGCTGTAGTCTGATGACTACAGTGGTGCAGTTGTAACCTATAGGAGTGCAACTATAGTTCTCTGATCATAGCCGCTCAGCTGTAATCTCTAAGGCAGAAGCTCCAAATGCCCCAAATCGACCGAGAACACTTCCTTTTTCAAACCAAATGTGTTTTTCATGAATAATATCGGCGGATCACATCCACATATGATTAGATTTACGGTTTTTGGGTTTTTAATTGATGGATGTGAGATTTAGCTTTGACAATTTTGGATTTTTAAGGTTTTCTAGATTCGTTTGATCCGATCTGGATCTATTTCGCGGATTTCATAAGTTTTCAGAAACCTCAGATTACCCGAAACCATCAAAACACCAAAACGATTTTCAAAACGAGAAAGAAAACCAGATTAGTACTTCTGGAGCACTACAGCCACTCGGCTGTAGGTGCTATAGCTGCCCTAGCCACTATAGTGACATAACTACAACATACTACAGTGGCTCAGCTATAGTTGATGAAACAGAATTACAATTTTGCCTTTTTGGCTTTTAACTCGTAATTTTGTTTCTCCTTTCGATTCAAAAAGGATTTTTGGTCTGTTTATGTTTCCAGACCCTAGATGGATATTCAATTTAGGCCCACTCATGAATGGAACCCCCAGGTTCCGAGATATCTGGCCCACTAAAAGATGGAAAATGCATGTACAATGAGCCGAACCTTTTTTAAAATTGATTTTCATTCACAAAATCTACAAGGCGTTTTATAAAATGTTTTCCAGGTCTAATCGAGTAGTCATCCAGACTTCTTGGTTATCCCCCCATGCATGATCCCGTTTCCTAAAATACCCCTATTCTCTCTTATGTGAGTCCTTGATGCGATTTGTATACTTGTGCTAACTGTATTTGGATGCAGCCTTTTATTTTTCATTTTTGATGTATTTAATAGATCATTCTGTGTATCTAGGCGGTTGTACCTTTTTAGATTATCGTGTATTATAGGCTGTTGTAAATGGTGAGGATGAGGGTTTTTCTTTTTCGGGTTGTATAATTTGGCCATTACTTTACTTTTCCCGCATTTTTATTTTTCTGCACTTTATTTATGATTTATATTTATGTCATTTGCGTGAGCATTAACTAAAATTAAAAGAAGATAAAAAATGGGTAGAATTAAGTGAATGTTATATTGTATTATGAAATAATAGTTGAAAACATGTTGAGGATTAGTAGATGTGTTGCCCGAACCCTGAATCTCTGGATCAAGTACTGCATCTACACTTGGTAGGGAGCTGTACCGGAATTTCCCGGATGAGCTGATCCAGGTGGCGACTCTATATCTTACCACGAAATTTAGATTTTGGGTTCTTCAAGTTTAAATTGGGATTTTCTAAAAAATCTGTTTTCCACAATTCATACTTAAAATTAAGTTTTCTACAAAATGAGTTTTCTCAATAAAATGAAAGGTTTTCTTAAGAAAGATAAAAAGCCATTTTCAAACCATAATCACCCAAAAAGAAAATCCCTGGTTCCCTCTTTGCGTGTTTCGAAAAATGTCGTCTGCTCATAGTGGTGACTCTGCTGGGGAATAACGGTTTCTTTAAAAAAGTTTTCATGAAAACTTAAGGAACTTAGGCAACAATTAAAGTATTTCCTCACTTGTAGTCAATTATTAATTCATAATCCGATATCTCATTCACAACCGCATAGCATGACATTTTCTCTTCTCAATCTCTCCAACACGTGATTAGCTTGGTTTATTTCCAAAGGTGACCTACCTCTTTCGCTACGATTGGAGGCACTCGAGGGGGTAAACCACTCATAGCACCACATAAACCTTACATCGTGTTCTACGATGAGGAGTGTATTTTGACTATGAGGACCTGTACAATCCTTGGTTTGACTCATACCTTTATGTAATGGCATAGTAACTTCTGCTGGGATTCATCACGGGAAACCGACCGACAAAGTGCGGAAACACGCGTCGATTTCCTCGAATCCGGGTCCCGGGAGCTTAAGTAGTGAAAATCAAAAACAAAACACAAAGGAGGAGAATAAAGTCTTACCAAGATATCTCTTTAAGAGATAGAAGAAGACTGCAGAAATCAAGGATAGATTTCCTCCACCGATGCGTACACGAACGGCTATCGGACTGAAACCCGTGCTAGCAACTCGGAAATTCAAGAAGAGAGGGAGAGATGGCAGCCAAGAGCACTTGCTTAGAATGAAAATGGTTGAAGCCTTTCATCTAATATCTCTCACCAAGAGGCAAAAAATATCCCATAAAGCAAAGTCAACTATGACTCACCACAAAGTCAACAATGACTCACCACTTTCACTCATTACAATTTTTGGCAAAGAATGAGTCACCTCCCTTGTCCAAAGACACAATGATTCGGCCAAGAGGTGGGAAAAAGATGGGGAAGACACTTGTCTTTAGTCATAATGACCAACACATAATGACCAACAAATATCCAAGTTGGTAAAGTCCAACTTTACTAACCAAAAGTCCACCATGACTCACCCATTTGATCATTACCTTTTGTCCCACCATGACTCATTCTTCTCATCTTAAAATTCATCATTCTTGCCCTAAACCCACCATGAATTTCGGCCAACACATGATGAAGAAGTGGGCTTACCATTTCAAGCCCTAGCCCACATTAATTCTTTGGTTTCTCTTTGATTTCAAATAACATTGTCATTCAATATGTATGTAAGTATATTGTACCATATAATATGTTACATACATCTAAATTACAATTAATTTGACACATCAAATTCATCAAGGAATTAAATTAGACACATATAAGATGAGATACATGTAAACCTATACATGTATAAATATTTCCACCTAGGAAATAATCTCATAAATTAATTCATTGAATTAATTAAGAGAATGCCAAAAAATAAATATTAATTATATTCTTTTGATCAATCTAATTGACCTAGAAGATAATTAATAAATCTCTCTCTCTTCAAACGTGTATACTCCAAGCACACACTTAATCCGACTAGTTAAAGTCCAGACGTTCAATGTGTACGATCCAATGGGCCCGTCTTTATGTTGGCAGTGGGCCAAGGCCCACAGACTACAGGCGGGCTCTAGCAAGCCACTGTAGCCCCCAATTAAGATGGAGATAGCAGTCAAACTGTCACCGTAACCCTGTAGTTGAACTTGTATGTCCCATGTCACTGATATCGGTGTCCAACACAGAGGCATGGTTGATCACCCTCTATATGTGTCCGGACATTACTTGATCCCAAATGAACTGATACTCACAAACAAGATCTCATCTTGTTTGGGTGTGGCCACACTCTAATCAGTAACATTCATCAAGAGGCCGGTGATATCGTCTCAGTAAAATACTGAGTGACATTCCCTTCTGCATATCCATAGTACTGCCATGCTCACTGACACACCCGAACGTACCCATACTTGGCACCCTTTTACAGGCCCGTTAGGCGTACACCGAAGTGTGCCACTTCACATGCAGCACCATCATATGGTCCGGTCAAAGGACTTATGCAAGTACTATGCGAGAATCAGTTGTGATACTATACCATGTAGATTCCCGTTAAGTGGATCAATCCAGTACCATGCACCCTTTTACATGTACCCATTAACCTGGTTGACATTCCATGTTCTATGACCGGTAAGACACCGCCATACAACCAGGCTAATGATAGTCTTTAGTTCCATTCATTCCCATGATTGGAACAGACTACGGATGACTTTATGGCCATATCGTTTTCCCTATCCATAGTCTTACTGCCAAGTTCCTCACACTTGACAACATGGATATGGATATGTCCATTGGATACTCTATTTAAAATATTGCACAAGACATATAGTAAATAGATTGTTGCCTTTATTTCTTAACACAACTTGTATAATACATGAAGTTCATATAAATGTACAAAAGTATGATACAAAGACAAGGACTAATGCCTCGGGACTAGGGCATTTCCAACAATCTCCCACTTGCACTAGTACCAACCAGGCATGGGCCTAATCCCTATAGATCTGATATGACCCTCGTGCTTGGAATGAGCCAGCACCTTGGTCAAAGGATCTGCGACATTCTCCTCGGTGTCCACTCTGCGTAATGAAATGTCACCCCTCTCAACAATTTCTCGGATGAGGTGAAACTTCCTGAGTACGTGCTTTGAGTTCCTGTGTGACCGGGGCTCCTTAGCTTGTGCAACAGCCCCATTGTTGTCACAGAAGATATCAACCGGTTCCTGGATAGATGATACTATCCCCAGTTCCATGATAAACTTCTTTATCCAACAGCTTCCTTAGCTGTATCACACGCTGCAATGTACTCAGCTTCCGTGATAGAATCTGCAATGGTCGGTTGCTTGGAGCTTCTCCAACTAATAGCACCACCATTAAGCATGAATACGTACCCTGACTGCGACTTATATTCATCCTGGTCGGTCTGGAAGCTTGCATCAGTGTACCCAGTAACTGACAGCTCTTCCTGACCACCATACACTAAAAAGCTATCCTTTGTCCGGTTAAGGTACTTTAGGATTTCTTTGACAGCTTTCCAGTGATCCTCCCCAGGATCTTGCTGGTACCGGCTTGTCATACTTAGTGCAAAGGCGACATCAGGTCTTGTACATAGCATAGAGTACATGATTGATCCAATAGCAGAAGCATATGGGATCTCACTCATCTTCTCCCTGTCCTGTTTTGTCTGAGGACAGTTCTTCTTACTAAGTTTCAGCCCGTGACCCATTGGCAAGAATCCTTTCTTAGCCTGGTCCATGCTGAATCTTTTCAGAACCTTGTCTATGTACTTAGTCTGACTCAGGCCTAGAAGCCGATTAGGTCTATCCCTGTAGATCCTGATCCCTAGGATCGTTTCGGCTTCGCCTAAGTCCTTCATTGCGAAGCACTTACACAACCACTGCTTTACCCCAAGCAGTGTTGGTATGTCGCTTCCAATCAGAAGGATGTCATCCACATATAGAACCAGGAATGTTACAATACTCCCACTAATCCTTTTGTACACACAAGGCTCATCTTGATTCTGTATAAAGCCATATTCCTTTATAGCCTCATTGAATCGAAGATTCCAACTTCGGGATGCTTGCTTTAATCCATAAATGGATCTTTGAAGCTTGCATACCCTTTCAGGATACTTTGGATCGACAAAACCCTCAGGTTGTGTCATATACACATCCTCGAGTAACTTTCCGTTCAGGAAAGCAGTTTTGACATCCATCTGCCAGACCTCATAGTCGTACCAAGCGGCTATGGCCAGCAGGATCCTAATGGATTTGAGCATAGCGACTGGTGAGAAAGTTTCATCATAGTCGATTCCATGGACTTGCCTGAAACCTTTCGCTACTAGCCGCCCTTTGAAGGTATTATCTGGCTTCAGCTTGTAGCACCACTTGCAACCTATTACCTTAGCACCCGGAGGTGGATCAACCAGATTCCAAACCTGATTATCGTACATAGATTGCATTTCCGCCTCCATGGCCTTTTGCCAATTTGCGGATAGTGGGCTAGCTATAGCCTCCTGGTAGGTTTTTGGTTCTTCCTCGTCGAAGACAAAAAGAGTGTTATCATCGGTAACAAGAAACCCATATCTCTCAGGTTCCCGACGATCCCTACCAGACCTTCTAGGTCCTTGTGTGACCTGGGCCGGTGCTTCCTCCCGTGGAAGCTCCACCCTGGTCTCCGAGTTATCCTTTTCAGGAGTTTCTGAGCTTTGAACTTCCCTGAGTTCAACATTACTCCCACTATCTTTCTTGGAAATGAACTCATTTTCAAGAAAGACCCCTTTCCGTGCCACGAACACCTTGTTCTCGGCGGGGTTGTAGAAGTAATACCCTTTGGTTTCCCTAGGGTAGCCCACAAACAGGCATTTGTCAGTTTTGGGTTCTAGTTTGCCCCCAGTCAGTTTCTTGACATGGGCATAACAACCCCAAATCCGTAGGAAAGACACATTGGGCGCCCTGCCCGTCCATATCTTAAATGGGGTCTTTTCTACTACCTTAGTCGGAGTATTATTCAAAATGAGAGCTGCTGTCTCAATAGCATATCCCCAAAAACTTGTTGGGAGAGAGGCATGACTCATCATTGAGCGGAGCATGTCTAACAGGGTCCTATTCCTCCGTTCGGACACCCCATTCCATTGTGGTGTTCCTGGAGGAGTGAGCTGTGGAACTATTCCATGCTCTCTCAAGTATGAATCAAATTCTAGGCTCATATACTCGCCACCTCGGTCCGACCGAAGGGCTTTAATATTTCGGCCTAATTGGTTCTGTACTTCGTTCCTAAATTCCTTGAACCGATCAAGTGTTTCAGACTTGTGTTTCATCAGATAGACATAGCCATATCTGCTGAAATCGTCTGTAAAGGTGACGAAGTATAGAAACCCACCCCTGGCAGCAGTGCTCATAGGTCCACATACATCCGAATGTATTAGGTCTAATAAGCCAGTAGCCCTTTCAGCTTTCTTGCTAAAAGGCGCTTTAGTCATTTTACCCCGTAAACAAGATTCACAAATATCAAGTGACTCCAAGTCAAAAGATCCTAGAATTCCAGCTTTGTGGAGTCTAGCTATGCGTTTCTCGTTTATGTGGCCTAAACGACAGTGCCAAAGGTACACAGGATTAAGTTCATTTGGTTTAATCCTTTTAGCATTTATGTTATAGACTTGATTAGTTTCATTTAAATTCAGGATATAAAGGCCATTATTTAATAGAGCATTTCCATAAAATATGCCTTCTCTAGATATAACCATATTACCATTACCAATAGTAAATACATATCCAGAAGTATCCAAAACTGAAACAGAAATAATATTCCTGCACATTGCAGGTACAAAATAACATTGTTCCAGTAACAAAACTAATCCACTGGGCATCTTAAGCTGGTACTCGCCGATCTCGATGGCTGCAACCCTTTCCCCATTCCCGACCCGCAAGTCCACTTCTCCTGATCCCAGTGATCTTCTGTTCCTAAGTCCCTGCACATTACAACAAATGTGAGAACCACATCCAGTATCCAATACCCAAGATGTTGAAACAGTAAGGTTAATGTCTATGACATATATACCTGATGAAGACGCGCCCTGCGCCTTCTTTTGCTCTCCCTGAAGCTTTGGACATGATCGTTTCCAATGTCCCGTCTGCTTGCACCCGAAACAGACATCCTCAGGACGGGCCTTGGGCTGGACCTTGGCCTTCTTAGCTTTGGCTTTCTTGGCCTTAGCTTTAGCCTTTGTCTTAGCCTTGGCCTTTACAAGAGGAGCCTTCCCCTTGTTTACCATAAGTACCGGTGGAGTCTTTTTGACCGACTGTTCCGTAAGCTTAAGCATCCCATGCAGCTCACTAACAGTTTTGTTCATCCCTTGCATGTTGTAATTCAAGATGAACTGATCATAAGACTCCGGCAAGGAAGCCAGGATGGTATCAATCGCCAATTCCTGTGAAATGGGCGACCCGAGACGAGCTAAAGAATCTAAATAGCCCTTCATCTTGAGCACATGAGCGCTCACAGATGTCCCAGTCCCCATTTTGCAGGAATAGAATGCCTTATTCGTCAGGTACCTTTCCTGACGTGCCTGTTCCTGAAACATCTCATTTAGAGTTGTTATCATAGCATAGGCCTCATGGTCCATAAACTGTTTTTGCAGTTCGGGGACCATGCACGCCAGCATAAGGCAAGTAACATCCCGGTTATCCTTTACATGCACCCCGTATTCCTCCAGCTGAGCAGCTGGTGGATTACGCCCAGTAGGTGCGGCCGGTACAGGCCTTTCCAGTACATATTCCTTAGACTCCTGTCTTAGAACTATTCGTAAGTTCCTAGACCAGTCCAGGAAATTAGGACCAGAAAGCTTGTCCTTCTCAAGGATAGTGCGCAGTGATAAAGTGTTATTCGATGCCATTGATTACTACATAGAAAAATAAATGAGTGTTAATAAAGGACTTATAAACATTTTCCCATAATTAATAATGAATCATGTTATTAATAAAACCGAGTTGTTGGGCTCAAGGGCCGAGATCCATATTATATTTAGATATAGCCAGACGAGGGCCTGGAACAACTATACCCAATTTTTAGGTAGGAACGCCGTCCAATCCCAACCTAGGGACTCTCGGTTTGATGGGTCTGTTGGCACTTACCCATCTGTGCTTAGGGCCAGGAACATCCTACTACCCACGCTAAGTCAAAACCTCCATCCAAGTGTTAGAGTAACCTATACTCCAACCCAATACAAAATGACGATACTCCAGTGTATCCAACGAGGGTTGGTCTACGACTGGCCTATCCCCACTTCGAGTAGGTTATGAATGAGGGAAGCACTTTTAAGCGACTTAGTAATTACCATTTGGTTATTCGATTCAATTAATAACGGCTTAGATGCAAAAGCGGGTGAAAAGGGTTTGTACATACATTCGCACATGTAAATAAATACCGCATAATTAAATCAAAGAATGGAATGCAACGGGCCAAAATTTACATCCTAATATCATTCTAGTAAACCTATACTAGAACAGCATCAGGTGGGCCGCCTCCCATTCCTTCTGGGCTCGCCAATCCCATCGGCTCCTTGCTTACATAATTTTATAATAAACAGATAAAATAAAATTACATAAAAGGAAAAACGGCGCGCAGGCCGTATATACCAAAAGAATATTACAACCCAACATAAATTAGGCCCATTTACATCCATCCGCATATTCAATCATACATGTAAACCAATACATCATGTATTTCATGGATTTCATAAGCATGTTAAATGCATGATTTAATCCGATTTCATTTGTCCATAGCCATTATTTTGAAATCGCCAAATTTCGGCCGATCATGGTTCTAAACCCGTGCGGGCTTTGGGTCTCCAACCCAGGCCAAAAAATGCTCCCAATCTAATTGGGTAACCATGAATTCCAAAATTAGCCGTCCGGGTAATCGTGCCAAGGAAAACCCGAACCAATTTCAATTAACCGTATTAATTTCCAAAATTAATATCGCATGAACGAAAATAAATTCCATTCATAAAACACGCGCATAAAAAATTTCCAAAATTTAAACACGCAAAATTTTAAAACCCAATAAAATTTTAAAACCCGGCCCGGCCCAAAAATCCTGCCAAATCCAAAAACGGGCCCGGCCGACCACGCGGGGAGGCTGCTGCCCAGCAGCAGCCCCTGCGGCCAGCAGCAGGCTGCTGCCTGGCGTGCTGCCTGGTGTGCTGCCCAGCAGCACGCCAGCAGCAGCAAGCTGCTGCAGCCAGCAATAGCTGGCCGGCAGCAAGCTGCTGCCACCCACTTCTTCTATTTTTTTTTTTTTTTTTCATGCATAAAAATAAATACATCAAGAATAAAGCCAACAAGTCCAAGAGACATAAAATCAAATTCAAGATGTATAAAATAAATTCCACATGCATAAAAAAACATAAACAAATTGAAACATACATATAACCTAATATGTATTAACCATTTCAATTTGAAAATCAAATGGGGAAAAATATAAAACCCCAAAACCGAAAGAATCCCGATCCATAAAACACCAATTTTAAAACACGGGATCCGCCAAGTTAAAGATTTTCACGAAACAAAAGCCCGCTCTGATACCACTGCTGGGATTCGTCACGGGAAACCGACCGACAAAGTGCGGAAACACGCGTCGATTTCCTCGAATCCGGGTCCCGGGAGCTTAAGTAGTGAAAATCAAAAACAAAACACAAAGGAGGAGAATAAAGTCTTACCAAGATATCTCTTTAAGAGATAGAAGAAGACTGCAGAAATCAAGGATAGATTTCCTCCACCGATGCGTACACGAACGGCTATCGGACTGAAACCCGTGCTAGCAACTCGGAAATTCAAGAAGAGAGGGAGAGATGGCAGCCAAGAGCACTTGCTTAGAATGAAAATGGTTGAAGCCTTTCATCTAATATCTCTCACCAAGAGGCAAAAAATATCCCATAAAGCAAAGTCAACTATGACTCACCACAAAGTCAACAATGACTCACCACTTTCACTCATTACAATTTTTGGCAAAGAATGAGTCACCTCCCTTGTCCAAAGACACAATGATTCGGCCAAGAGGTGGGAAAAAGATGGGGAAGACACTTGTCTTTAGTCATAATGACCAACACATAATGACCAACAAATATCCAAGTTGGTAAAGTCCAACTTTACTAACCAAAAGTCCACCATGACTCACCCATTTGATCATTATCTTTTGTCCCACCATGACTCATTCTTCTCATCTTAAAATTCATCATTCTTGCCCTAAACCCACCATGAATTTCGGCCAACACATGATGAAGAAGTGGGCTTACCATTTCAAGCCCTAGCCCACATTAATTCTTTGGTTTCTCTTTGATTTCAAATAACATTGTAATTCAATATGTATGTAAGTATATTGTACCATATAATATGTTACATACATCTAAATTACAATTAATTTGACACATCAAATTCATCAAGGAATTAAATTAGACACATATAAGATGAGATACATGTAAACCTATACATGTATAAATATTTCCACCTAGGAAATAATCTCATAAATTAATTCATTGAATTAATTAAGAGAATGCCAAAAATAAATATTAATTATATTCTTTTGATCAATCTAATTGACCTAGAAGATAATTAATAAATCTCTCTCTTCAAACGTGTATACTCCAAGCACACACTTAATCCGACTAGTTAAAGTCCAGACTTTCAATGTGTACGATCCAATGGGCCCGTCTTTATGTTGGCAGTGGGCCAAGGCCCACAGACTACAGGCGGGCTCTAGCAAGCCACTGTAGCCCCCAATTAAGACGGAGATAGCAGTCAAACTGTCACCGTAACCCTGTAGTTGAACTTGTATGTCCCATGTCACTGATATCGGTGTCCAACACAGAGGCATGGTTGATCACCCTCTATATGTGTCCGGACATTACTTGATCCCAAATGAACTGATACTCACAAACAAGATCTCATCTTGTTTGGGTGTGGCCACACTCTAATCAGTAACATTCATCAAGAGGCCGGTGATATCGTTTCAGTAAAATACTGAGTGACATTCCCTTCTGCATATCCATAGTACTGCCATGCTCACTGACACACCCGAACGTACCCATACTTGGCACCCTTTTACAGGCCCGTTAGGCGTACACCGAAGTGTGCCACTTCACATGCAGCACCATCATATGGTCCGGTCAAAGGACTTATGCAAGTACTACGCGAGAATCAGTTGTGATACTATACCATGTAGATTCCCGTTAAGTGGATCAATCCAGTACCATGCACCCTTTTACATGTACCCATTAACCTGGTTGACATTCCATGTTCTATGACCGGTAAGACACCGCCATACAACCAGGCTAATGATAGTCTTTAGTTCCATTCATTCCCATGATTGGAACAGACTACGGATGACTTTATGGCCATATCGTTTTCCCTATCCATAGTCTTACTGCCAAGTGCCTCACACTTGACAACATGGATATGGATATGTCCATTGGATACTCTATTTAAAATATTGCACAAGACATATAGTAAATAGATTGTTGCCTTTATTTCTTAACACAACTTGTATAATACATGAAGTTCATATAAATGTGCAAAAGTATGATACAAAGACAAGGACTAATGCCTCGGGACTAGGGCATTTCCAACAACTTCCCCTTAGGACTACCAAAACATAAGTTTATAAATTGGATTTTGAGAGTGTGCCTTTGTTACCCCGAGTTGGTATCAAAGAGACCCAACACCTAGGTAGAATGCGTGCCAAATCGAATGGAGGAATAAGGTTGGAAGGGAGAGCATATTTTCATATGTTTGTGCTAATATTTGCTCATGTTTGTTTGACCTTGTTTTGCCATTTGCACGAGACATCACACACGCATCATCCGTGTGTCATTTTCTAACCATATTTTTATGTATCCATTTTGAAGCATCATAATACATTTGGTATTATACTAACCATATTTTCGTGCAGCCATAACATTTTATTCGTGTGCCATCACATCTCACGTGTTGACATTGTCATAAAGCATACACAACATCATCTTGTGTGTCATGCATCCTAACCACATCTTTGTGCAGCCACATTGCATTCTATGTGACATGGTCATTTATCTCATCTCATCCCATCTAAAATGAAAGAATGTTCTAAGTATGCCCTCCACAATCATTTCATTTCATATCGGGAGTCACAAAACTACCCGTATTCCGCCTGTGCACCGGATTGCACTTGGCCATTTCACTATATCATGTCATTCATTAGAGGACCATGACGATCTTAGGTCCATTTTCGTGTGGCGAGTCACATGATATCATTACATGACATCATCATTGGTATCATGGAGATGCTGAAACCTTGCTTGTGTGTCGCGATCCACGTCAAATTATTCCATAACATTGATGATTAATTCAAGGTACTCCATGAGTGCCGAACTATTACATACATGTAGGGGCATTTCATAACATTACCAAGTCATACAAGGTGTTCCACGAACGCCAAAATTTTGTTTGTGTTTTGAGTTACACGCGACTTGTTTGTGACATTACTTCGTCCAAGATGCCATAAAAGCATCGAAGCTCTGTCTATGGAACGGCTCCCATATGACCACTTCATATCATCTCATTGACCTACAAAGCATCAAACCTCTGTCCATGTGTTAGTACACATGTGACCATTTCATGACATCCACTCGGTGTCCCAAAGGCACCGAACCTCTATCCGTGTGACGACTCACACGCGACATTTTTGCATTGTCTTTCGTATGGCATGGAGCATGCTTGGAATGTCCAAAATAAAAAGAAGGAAAATATAAAGGTCATGTTCATCATCATCCCCATCCATGAAACATCATTCAATCATGAACACCAATATGCCATACATGCCACTTAGTGTGTACATGGCGGCTTTCATAAGAAGTTTTTTGAATTCTGATGAGTTTAAGGCTACCCTTAGGGAGCAAATGTAAGCTATAATGAATTCTAACCCTACGTAGACTGTTCCACCAACTTAGACTTCGGTTGGAAGCGAAGGACAACACTTTATCCAAGTGACGAATGGAGCTGGAGGGAGTGTTCCCAGTGGAAGTGGTGGAGTTGTTAATCATAGGGAGCCTGATCATCAGTCTGCAGATGATGAAGCTTTTAAGAAGGCAAGGGAAGCCTTAATTAAGACTGTTATGGAGAAGTGTCTCAGTCAGAAGTTGTCTGACCTTGAAGCCATGTTGCCTAAGCTAAAGGAAATGGTGCACTATAACCCTATTAAATGTGCCGACCCAGCTACTTTGATGGCTGATAGAGGAGAGCTGCTTCCGGCTGGGTTTCATATGCCTTATCTTCCTCCCTGCACTGGGGAAGGCCCATCGGAAGCCCATTTGGATAGTTATGTGAGACTGATGACAAGAATGGGAATCTAGAAAGGTCACCTCTTGAATCTGTTCCTAACTGCTTTAAGGGGTGTTGTAGTGAAGTGGTATATGAAGATGCCTTTGTACACCCGTTCTACTTGGGAGGACCTATCTGAAGCTTTTGTGAAACAATATGCTTACAATACCTAGGTAGAAACCACTCTTGAAGATTTAGAGAGGATCCACCAAAAGCCGAATGAATCTTTCCCGGCTTACTATAAAAGGTGGATGGACGTTCAGGTTCTTGTTGATGGGGCCCCGAAGTTGGAGTCGCTTATTATGAAGCTAGTTGATGGTAGTCTACCCTAGTATAAAGACAAAATGAAGCTGAAGAGGTTCCACTCTTTCAATGAAGTTGTGGAATTTGCTAAGCATGTCTACGAAGAAGGGGAACAAAGGGGTAAATAGAGTTCGGGCTCCTACCGAAGTAATTAGGGGTACTCTCAAGGGTACAAAGGTAGTAGTTCTAAGGCTACTTTAGCCGGGTTTAGTGCTAAGATGACTCTGGAAGCAACCTCGATTAAAGTGCAAAAGGTGGATGTGGTCGTTGTGAACTAGGGAAGACAGACTCCTCAAAGGATCACTAGTCCATGGGATGAGTCAGTGAGCTGGATTTTTGCTAAGTGTAGAAAGGCTGGGTTGTTGCAGACTTTGAGACCATTTTCGCCTCCAACTGAGGCGGATAGAGATTACTTCTGTTCTTATGGGTCACCGTACAAATGAGTGGATCCAGTTGATTAAGGCCATTAGGTAGTTGGTTACTGATGGAAAGATTGTCGAGCCACCCTTGAAGCCGAGTGTTTAGAACAATCCCTTGCTCAACTTTGGCTAGCTCGGGTATGCATGCTATTGAGATCAATGATGCTGTAGCAACAGAAGACCCTCCGTATGTGGAGGATGAGAATTATTTTAATGTATTTGCCTTCTTCCTTCTATATAATATGGACAATTCAGCCCATAAGGCGTTTAATTTAATACAAATTGATTTTGATTACTTGTGTGATGTTTTTCTAGATGGAACTGTGCATGCATACAAACATTCATTTAATGTCTTTAGCATACATGATGCATCATCGCATGAAATGAATCTAGAAATAGATGATGACCCAAAAATGGTATCCGTTTGGAAAGACCTCACGCCTGGTGAGAGAATAAGAATTGTAAAAGTACAACAAAAGCACGTGAAAGCCTTTGCCTGGTTGTACAATGTCACGGGGAGGGTTGACAGGGAAATTACTGAACACCAAGTTCCAAGGGATTCGAAGATGAAACCAGTCAAGCAGAGGCTCCGTAGGCTCAAACCAGAAAAAGGGATTTATCAAAGCATGAGGAATTGATAGTGTCGGAGAAATAAAGCCGCCCACATCGAACAGACATTGATTCATAGTCATAACCGTCAACTATTTCTATTAAAGTGGGTAGAAGCAAAGTCATATATGAGTGTCACAGTCAAAAACAAAAAAACAAAAAACAAAAAAAAGTGTGTGTCTAAGTTCAGAAAGAAGAATGTGTTTATACTGTATGACATCCCGCATCACATCACGGCTAATGATGGCCTACAATTCCAAGGGGCAACAACACGGTGTTCCAGAATAACGGGGTGGAGCATCATAGATCATCTTCGTATCTCCCACAAGCCAATAGGGTGATAGAAGTGGCCCATAAATCCAATAAAGGGATTCTATCTAGTCACCTACAAAGATTAAGTTGACATGTTACCATTTGCCTTGCAAGGACACAGAACTAGCACCAGAGTACCCACTAGAGAAAAACCGTACTCATTGGTCTACCGGGTGGAAGCCATTCTACCAGTGGAAGCAAAGACCAAGTCATCAACCCATCAACCAAGACAAGCCCAGGCGCTATTACGTGTAAAGAAAAAAAAAAAAAAAAGAAGTCCGATGGACAGAAAACCGAAAAGGCAATCTATACAAAAATCAGGACAATCCGATGGATCGAAAACCAAAAAGGCGGTCCATGCAAAAGTTAGGATAGAGAGGTGAGCACCATCAGTGGGAAAATCTGTAAAGACCAGTTGGTGGCAGGCATGGATTCGGTCGAGACGAATACCATTACTGATTCTGTCCTTAGCTTCATTTCATCTTTGATGTGCATTGTGCTAAAACTTTCTTAATGAGTGAATGAATGAATGCCATTTTCTATTCGGTTAAATGTCCCAAGCCTGCTTGAAATTGAATTCGTATTATACATGTACAGCTATGCACATTTTTTGTATACATGCATCTTACTTCCAAAAAAAAAAAGTTCAATAGATTGAAAACCTGAAAGGGCGGTCTATGCAAAAGTTAGGACATAAAATAAAGTCTGCTGAATTGAAAACCCGAAAGGGTAGTTCAGGCAAAAACAAAGACAGTCCGATAAGCTGAAAACCCAAAGGGCGACCTGTACAAAAGTTAGAACATGAAATAAAAACAGAATAAAAGTCATACAGTAGCATCAAGCTCAGATAACCCTAATCCCCTAAGGGCTGAGGTACCTCAAAGTCAGCACCTCACGTCCACGTCTCATGGAGCAAGCAATCAGGTCAGTCAGCCAAGCTCTGTAGTGAGCATCCACCTCCGCAAGTGCAATACTATCATATCTTAGAATCTCGGTGCAAAAAGGATGCATCCATTGATGCTGCATGTGTCGAGGCCACCGTGGTGTAAACACTCTGCGCTCGATGGTGCACAAAGATCAGGGGACCCCCTGCAGCTGACCATACTATATACACAGCCGAGCGGGAGAGTAGAAAGTCATATGGGTCAATCCAAGCAGCTGGACACCTCCAGCCTAGGTCTCATTAGTCACGTCAGAAATGTCCCACCAGGGCCAGACCCATCAGATAGAGGTGTCAATCCAGCTCCTCAGCCAATCAGACCAATTCTCCATGGACATAAAGCCGAAATCTGGAAGTTCGATGTGCCGAGACTAGTAATGCTTCAGAGCGTATCTCGGGTAAGGTGGAGGAGGGCTCAGGAGGCCCAGCTTCTCCAACAGCCAGATCTGTGCAAAGGTTAGTCAAATCGAAAAGGGTAATGGATAATTGAATTCACAAAGCATAGTGTAGAAGCATACCTGAAGCAGAAAAGAGGATCCATAACTCTTGATGGGAGAATCAGAGTGAATAGAATCCAAATGAATCAGTGTCTCAACTAAGACAATCCCCATAGGTGATACACCCTGAGCCATCTGGGTCACTATCGAGGCTAATATAAGGCTGCAAGTACCATCTCGAGACTCGCACAGGTAGCATGCCATCAGTAGTAAACTCATCAGTGGTGCCCAGCCAGGCGTAGAAGGGGGTAAAGCAAAGCATAAATCCACAATAACAGGAAGGCTAAGTCTAGGAACAGCAGGACTACCAGAAACTGCGTGACCCATACCTACTACGTCTGGGGCAAATCGACTCAGAAATGTATGAATATCACCCGAATCAGGATCAGGAATAGCTAATCGGACTCCTCGAGGCCACAGAATGCAGAGGATGGCACTAAACTCCTCCACTAAGGGGCACAACTCCTGGTTAGTGAAGCAAAAGACATGATCCATCGGATCCCAGAAACTAGTAGCAGCATCCAAAAAGACCAAATTCAAGGTCAAAGCAGTGTATAATCTGAGGTACTGTAAGCCGAAGGGCACTAGCAAAGCGCAATTGGAAGAGCAGATCATACCCCAATAGTCCCAAAGTCATCCTCAGAGCTGATCCATACCAAAAGAGGAGTGAAAGAAGGAGAAGAAAAGCTGAAATTTGGAGTAGGGCGGCTCTAGGTGTCTAGCGGCTATAATACCCTATAGAAGCACGGTTGTAATGTGCCAGGCTGCTATAATGCTATAGTGGAGTGGTTGTAATGTAAACAACACTTTGTTTATATCTTTATATGTTTTCTGATGATCATAGACGTGTAGCTACAAGTTCCAGAGGTAGTTCTTCAAGGAAAATGAATTCTAAAGGCACCAGAACACGTCCCAGACCCGATCAGATTGAACCAAGGGGCAATAAAAGCATGAAAAGGTAGAAAATATACACTCAAAGGCTCAAATTCAATGAATAGAAGATGTAAATGTTATAAACCATGTGCAAATCATTCAAACCATCAAGTACATGACAAAGCAAGACCCATGCAAGGGCTAGAATGTACAAAAGTCAAAGAAAGTAACCCACAAACGGGTCAATACTAAGGAGGTGCAAAGCCGGCATCATCATCCTTATCCCTATCATCTCATAGCTCCTCAGTTGGGTTCTCGCTCACATGCTCACCCGCAATCTCCATCTAGGCGTCCAAATCATCCACCCGATCTCGAAGGTCTAATTCATGATCTCTAGCTCGGTGACCCATCGATGCAACTAGTCAACCTCCACCCTCAAGCGGGTGGACTCTTGGCGCTCAATCCCAATCGTCGTCTACACCAAGAAAAGCATAAAAAACATCATAATCACATGCATATGCATCCAAAACATACATACATGCATACATTCATACAAAAGCATAAAGCCAAATGCAGGTACTTATCGTCAACGCAGGGTTATCCTGAGTAATGAGCGCCCTCAATGCGGAAATGGCCTAGCCCATACACATACCCTACATTATTAGAATCTACAGAGATTGTGTTCAAGGGGATCAATCTATGATAGATAATCAGTAAAAGGCACACGGCTGTAGTACTACAGTGACGCCACTTTAGTTCGTTGTTTTACAAAATCTTTGTTCTTTAATTTTTCAAAGCTTATTTTATGCCAATTTGATCCCAAGAAAGGTAGTTTTCATATCTTATAGGTATCAAGGGGCAAGATATTCAGTCCATATTCATTCTTGATCGAAGGGGCAAAAATTTTTGTTTCCAAAACTATCGATCAAGGAACGAATACGTTCCCGAAGCAACTTCAAAACATTCAAAGAGATAATCAAACTTCTCAAATCACCAAAGCATCTTTCCCCAGCCACACAAGCTTCACGAGAAACACTATTATCCTTTCCTTCAGTGACACAGGTCCCACTAGAAGTGAAATGACCAAAATACCCTCCTATTGGTAACCAAAGTACCAAATGGCCAAAACACCTTACCTTTAGTGACACAAGCTTCACGGGAAACAAAATCATCAAAATATTTCTTCCTCTAGTGACATAGGCTCCATTAGAGGTGAAAGGACCAAAATGGCCTTTGGTTAGCCGGCAGGATACCAAATGACCAAAATACCCTTTTTCTCACCAAAGGGGATACCAAATCACCAAAACTCATTTCGTTTAGTGACATGGGCCCCATGAGAAGTCAAAAAGACCAAAGTACCCTTCCTCCAAAGGACACCAACTTTCCGAGCTCTGAAATTACCAAAATACCCTTCCTTTTCATGAACATCTATTCATAAGGATAATTCAATCCGAGCAAAGCCCCCTGCTTCATAACGAAGTCGAAGCACGTCCTTGGATCCCCAATCCAATTGGGGCAAAGTCCTCTGCTTCAAAATGGAGTCGAAGCACGTCCTTGGAGAACCGATCCAATTTGGAAAAAGTCCTCTGCTTCACAATGGAGTCGAAGCACATCCCTATAGAACATCGAATGAATTCAGACAAAGTCCTATGCTTCACAACGGAGTCGAAGTAAGTCCCTGAAAAATCAAGTCAAGTTAGGCAAGACCGCTGTTTCATGAATCAACAGGGACAAGTCCCAACGAACATCACAGTAGGTCAACATGAGAAGAACCCCCCAAGTATGTCCTCTTTTCCTTCTCATTGTGCTCCCTATCATGAGACAAAAATCGAATCAGGCACATGCACCCATCTAAGTTGACTTTGGTCGTGCGAGGGGTAGCCTGTGAGCACAGGTTATTTCTCGACCTCGATGATGAAAGCCTTTATTGCATTCTCATGCATAAGCGTGAGGTGGATTCAGAACGACCGGAATGATGTCAGAGATGTCTCAGATAACCCGAAGAAGAGTAACAAATCTTAGTGCGAAACCCTGGAGAAGGTCGATTGAGCACTTAAGAGAACCGGAGAGAAAATTGAGAAAAGGTGAGAAATGAAAAACTGGCTACTATAGCCATGCGGCTGTAGTTTGCACAACTACAGCTGCCTGGCTATAGGCCATTACAGCCGCACAACTGTAGCTACTAGATTTATTTTTCTCCTAAATAGGGTGTATTTTATCATTAATTTGGGATTTTCTACCCTAAATAGACCATATAAAAGGAAAAGATGAAAATTAGGTTAGGGGGAGAGAGACCATTTTGCAAAAACAACCAGAGGAAGCTAGGGTTTTGTTTTGGAGAGATTAGAGAGAGATTAAAGAGAGGAAAAGGAAAAAACCTAAATTCAGTCAAAAATCATCCAAAGCTCTAATCTAATCCGTAGAAACCATTAGGGTCCTGTGAGAATCCACATTCTACGAGTGATTCTGATAGACTTTGTGTTCATTTTGATCAATTCAAGGTTCCGTTCGAGTTTTGGAGAATCATTAATGATTTAAGGTTGTTCGTGATTCCGAGGAGTTTTCCGGTGTCCGAATCTATTTTAAGTGATCCAAAACACTAGAACACGGACAAGGTATACTTTGAGAGGCCCTAAAAACTTGTTTCAGATTGATTTGGATGTTGATTGTATGTGTTTTTGTATTTTTCTCAAAGCTGGAAGTGAAAACCCAGCTATAGCTGCCCCATTCGTTGCTTAATGCCGCTCGACTGTAGTTTGAAGACTACAGTGGCGCAGCTGTAACCTATAGTGTCATGGCTATAGTTCTCTAATTATAGCCGCTCAATTGTAATCTCCAGGGTAGAAGATCCAAATGCCCTAAATCAACCAAAAACACTTCCTTTTTCAAACCAAATGTGTTTTTCATGAATAATATCAGTTGGATCACATCCATATATAATTAGACTTGTGGTTTTTGGGTTTTTGATTGATGGATTTGAGATTTAGTTTTGATGATTTTGGGTTTTTAGGGTTTTCCGGATTCGTTTGATCCGATCTGGATCTATTTCATAGATTTCATAAGTTTCCAGAAACCCCATATTACCCGAAACCATTAAAACACCAAAACAATTTTCAAAACGAGAAAGAAAATCATATTAGTGCTTCTGGAACACTACAATTGATCGGCTATAGGTACTATCACCGCCCCAGCCAGTACAGTGGCGCAGCTGTAGCATACTACAGTGGCTTGGCTGTAGTTGATGAAACAAAATTACAGTTTTGCCTTTTTGTCCTTTAACTCATAATTTTGTTTCTCCTTTTGATTCAAAAATGATTTTTGGTGTGTTTATGTTTCCAGACCCTAGATGGATATTCAATTTAGGCCCACTCATAAACGGAACCCTCGGGTTCCGGGAAATGCATGTAAAACGAGCCAAACCGTTTTCAAAATTGATTTTCATTCACAAAATCTACAAGGTGTTTTATAAATTGTTTTCCAAGCCTAATCGAGTAGTCATGCGGACTTCTCGGTTATCCCCCCATGCATGATCCCGTTTCCCAAAATACCCCTATTCTGTCTTTATGTGAGTCCTTGATATGATTTGTATACTTATGCTAACTGTATTTGGATGCAGCCTTTAATTTTTCATTTTTTGATGTATTTGATAGATCATTTCGTGTATCTAGGTGGTTGTACCTTTTTAGATTATTGTGTATTATAGGCGGTTGTAAATGGTGAGGATGAGGGTTTTTCTTTTTCGGGTTGTACAATTTGGCCATTAGTTTACTTTTCCCTCACTTTTATTTTTCTGCACTTTATTTATGATTTATATTTATGTCATTTGTGTGAGCATTAACTAAAATTACTAGATGATAAAAATGGGTAGAATTAAGTGAATGTTATATTGTATTATGAAATAATATTTGAAAACAAGTTGAGGATTAGTAGTTGTGTTGCCCGAACCCTGAATCTTTGGATCAGGTACTGCATCTACACTTGGTTGGGAGCTATACTGAAATTTCTCGGATGAGCTGATCTGTGTGGTGTCTCTGTATCTGATCACGAAATTTAGATTTTGATATCTTTAAGTTTAAATTGGGATTTTATAAAAGATCTGTTTTTCGAAATTCACAATTAAAATTAGGTTTTCTACAAAATGAGTTTTCTTAATAAAATGAAAGGTTTTCTACAAACCATAATCACCCAAAAAGAAAATCCTCGGTTCCTGCTTCACCACTCATTCCAAAAACTGTCGTCCACTCACAACCATTAACTTCAGTTTGTGAGCTATTTTTTAAGCTGTTGAAGAAAGACCAGCCGATTGTATGGGATGACATGTTTCAGTTGGCCTTTGAAAAAAATTAAGGCTTATCTGGTAAATCCTCCAGTTTTGAGTCCACCGATTCTAAGAAAGCCTTTAATTCAGTATCTGGCAGTTGAAGATTCCTCAATAAGGGCGATGCTGGCATAAGAGTAGGAGGGAAAGAAAGAGTACCCTATCTATTATCTTAGCAAGAAGTTGTTGGATTATGAAACTAAGTACACATTGGTAAAAAAGACCTTTGCAGCAATTGTTTGGCTGACCAATAGGCTAGACATTTTTTTCAGTGATATAACGTTCAAGTTGTGGCTAAAGTTGATCCAATAAAGTATTTGTACAAAGCACCAGTGTTGGTTAGAAAATTATCTAGATGGTTGCTACTCTTATCAGAATTTGATGTTGAGTATGTCACTATGAAAGTCATCAATGCATGATCTATAGCAAAATTTCTGGCAAATCAATCTCTTGAATCAAAATATGTACAGAATTTGGAGTTCCTTGATGAGCAGCTCGCTATGGTAGAAGTGAAGATATGGATTATGTGCTTTGATGGTGCTATAAACAAAAAAGCTGCTAGAATTGGTATAATGATAGCAACACCAGATGGTGAGGGTATTCCGCTGTCGAAGAGATTGGATTTTCCCATAACAAATAATGGGGCAGACATGAAGCATGTTAGTTTGGAATGGAATCTCTTTTGTCGTTAGGGGAAAATGACGTGCTGATTATTGAAGATTCACTTATAGTGATTAGGCAAGCTCAGGGTGAATGGGATGTAACAGAATAAGCCTTAAGGCCTTACTTAGAATTGTTACAGTACAGAAAAGAGTTATTTGGCCAGTGTGAATTCAAACATGTTCCCAAGGAAGAGAATAAAATGGCTGATGCACTAGTAACATTATCTTCCATGTCGGAGAATCTACAAAGAACATAAATACAACTTATTATTAGAGCAATTTCTAGACAACCGTGTTTTGATGTTCAGGAAGTGATGGAGTCGACAGCTGAAGAGAAGCCATAGTTCTTTGAAATTTACCAGTATATGAAGTAGGGAAAGTATCCAGAAGAAGTTAGTTCTGCTGCTAAGGTTTCACTAAGAAGATTAGCCAGCCAGTTAGAATTTTTGAAGATAAGCTATACATGAGAATAGTGAATGGAGTTCTTTTAAGATGCCTTAGAGAACAAAAAGTAGAAACAATGATTTAGCAAGTACATTAGGGATCATATGGACCTCATATGAATGTGATAGCTTTGGCAAGAAAAATAATGAGATAAGGGTATTTATGGATGACAATGCAGTCTGATTGTGTGAAAGAAGTGAGAAGATGTCATGAATGCTCAATTTATGTTGATATCGGTCATTTACCACCATTTAAATTATAGAATTTGGCATCTCCTTGGCTATTTTTAGCTTAGGGGATAGATATAATTGGAGAGATTCACCCTGCAGCATCTAATGGGCATAGATTCATAATACTTGTAGTTGATTACTTTTTGAAGTGGGTAGAAGCCGAATCATTCACTGGTGTGATAGATAAGAAAATGGCTAAGTTTATTCAGAGAAACATCTTTGCTCGATATGGAGTTCCTCATCATGTAGTGACTGACAATGGGGTACAATTTCAACGGGCGACAGGAGAATTATTTGCAGAACATGACATTGAGCATCATAGATCTTCTCCATACAGACCATAAGCTAATGGTGCAGTGTAAACAACTAACAAGTCAATAAAGAAGATTCTATCAAAGATGGTAACCACCTATAGAGATTGGGTTGAGAAGTTGCCGTATGCTGTTTGGGGTTATAGAACCAGTGTTAGAACACCAACACTAGAAACACCATATTCTTTGGTGTGTGGTATGGAAGCAATGTTGCCAGTAGAGGTAGAGCTCAAGTCACTCAAAATAGCTTTGGAGGCTCAATTACCCGAAACTGAATGGATTCAAGCTAGACATGAGCAATTAGCAACTGTAGATGAGAAAAGACTGAAAGCATTGCATCATTTATAGATGTATCAGTGTAAAATGGCTAAAACTTATAATCAGAAAGTGAAGTATCCCAAGAAGTAGTTGAAATCCGAAGATCTTGTTTTGAAGTAGTTGAGACCTACGAATGTTGATGTTTGAGGAAAGTTTAAGCCAAAGTAGGAAGGTCCATATGTTTTCTAGAAAGTGCTATCAAAAGGTGGTGTCAGAATCAAGGATATGGATGGAAATATATTCATGGATCTAGTCAACCAAGATCACTTGAAGCTTTATCATGTGTGAAAATAAAGAAAATCCAAAAAGGGTAGCCTAGGCAAAAATTAAGATATGAGAGAAACTGATCAATTGGAAAATCCAAAAAGGATGAGTAGTAACGGGTCTGGTTCTATGTGGAATATATACCATTTTAGGAACCAATTATTTCAAGTGTACTCATGTTGAATTCATCATTAAAGTGTGATGTTTTGTCTAAATATGCTTATACGGTTATGTCAAAATGCATAAACAAAATTATTTTATCTGAACATTCATTAAAATAAAGCACTTTGCATTTAGCTGGTTATAAAGCTCACACTGCTATAAGCGGACGATGTTTTTCATGAGATGAATAAAATGAGATGAGCTCCGTAAGACAGGCCACTTTTTAGGGTTTTGGTTTTAATGGAAATTCGACTCTCCGTTTTGAAAAACTAGTCATTTATTTCATCAAAGAATCGAGTCCTAAATCTCAAAAGAAAATGTAGGAGTCGCCACCCTGTTCAGCTCAACCGGGAAATTAGAGCGTAGCTAAACCGGAAGAGGGCTGTTACACTTTTGAGAGATCTAGGTCCGGACAAGTCCCTTATTTCATGTCTAATCAAAATAAATAGCCAATGTTCATTGATAGCATTTTATATTTCTAAGGTTGATTTTCCATTGATTTAATCATACGACGTACATGCGAATTAAAGCGATAAATGAATTAGTTTTTTACAACCCAATCGAATCACAACAAAACTATCCTAGGGGATACATTTATATAATTTGGGGATCAAGGTACAATCATCTATTTTACACGAGTATCTATTGCCTCAACATTAGAATAAATAAATAATATTAAATTAAATTCTTGCAAAACAAAGGTTAGCACAAACGTTCCTGTATTTTTGTTTCATGAGAAAATACATTCTTGAAAATTTTTTTACCGGTTTATTTCCATTTAGCATGTAAATGTGGGTCGGTTTTCGAGAGATTTAGATCTCCATCATTTTATTGTTCTAATTACAACAACTCGAAAAAATAGATCAAAGGTCGTGAATGCATGAGATGAATTTATTTTGGTTTTTTTATGATTTTATGATTTTTACACATTTTTTATAATTTTTCTATTTTTTTTTTTGTATTTTTATGAATTTTTTTTATTTTATGTTGTTGACAAGAAACAAGAGCCGTATGAATGTAGTTAAAGTCTTACGGCTGTAATTATGTCGTATGACTCTAAATTACTTTGGTCAGAAAATTACTGAGGTGATTTAAATAGACAGGATTTAGAGCCATGGAATTCAAGTACACTTGTTTGACTGTAATTAGAGTCGTACGACTCTAATTATAGGAGTACGACTGCTCATCCTGTCTAGAAACAACACACTTGTATTTTTGGTTTTAGGTCGATTTAATGCACGAAAATGAACCAAAACAGCAAGAAAATGAAGCAACACACTAGTTTTAGGTATAGTTACCTTGTAGCGTGTCTCTCCTGCAATTATTTGGCTTAAATATGGGAAAAAAAGACAAGGAAACATCTCCAAAATCTGCTCAATCCTTTCCCAAGTGGGCTTGGTTGGAATGAGCAGAAAATGGATCTATAGTGGTACGACTGTAATTACTGTCATGCGACTGTAAAATTAGCTCCTTGACTTTTATTTCATTGACTTTGGCTGAGAATTTTAAATACAGGTGTGGAAACCAAATTACAGTCATGCAACTGTAATTACATTCATACGACTTTAACTACAGTCGTACGACTGTAGTAGTTAATTTTCTCAATTTTCTATTTCTGAACCCCTTTAGTTCATAGAAATCAAGTCTCAGAAAATCTCGTGTTCACAACTGTTTGACAATGGAAGTATACTAAACATATGCAATTTGAAATCATTTTTATCCTCTAAATCAAATTGATATCTTCTTGATGTCGCTGAAAATTTTGATAGAAATCTAAACTTTGATTTTATAAGGCTTGGTCTAAATTTTGATTTGTATAAACAAATCAAGTTTCATTTTATTTAAAAGAAAAAAGAAAAAAAAGCTCACTGAGGTAAAAACTGAAAAGGCATCTCAGGCAAAAATTAAAGCAGCTCGCTAAGCTGAAAACCCACATTGGGCAGTTTAGGCAAAAGTTTAAGCATTTTCAAATTCATTCTTCCCCAGTAGCAAAAAACAAGGGGCAAATTGTAGAAATTTTTCATTATTCCCCAGTGGAACCACAATAAAGAATATCACAATTTTCCTCAACAGTAATCCTATATGTCCAACAGATTCTCAAAGTATATCTTCCAATAAATATTTCACTGAATAAAGAATGTATTCCCTAGTTGAAGTTGACTAGGGGCATAATGCATTTTTCCCAGCAAATCAGAAGAATCTCAAGCTTGGACAGTAGCTAAAAGCATATCCTTTGATGTTTACATGCATATGCATTGTTATTCGTACATGTATAACATGAATTAAACATTCATTCATAGGAAATTCAAATCCTCTCCAGCCAGTCTTCATTCTTGATCGAATGGGAAAAAATTTTTGTTTCAAAATCTATCGATCAAGGAATGATGACTCACTACATCAAAGACAGAAATTCAGCAATCCTCAGTGCAATGAATTTCATCTCTAGCAAACTACTCAACAAAACAAAGGATTTACAAAGCTTTAAATAGCGTAACACACAAGGTAGTGAAATATCATTCCCATCGAGCCAATTCCTAATGAAGTTTGCTTTTCCCCATAAAGTATCAAAGCCCTTATTATCAAAGCTCTCATTATCAAAGCCCTCATTATCAAAGCCCTTATTATCCAAGCCCTCATTATCTAAGCCCTTATTATCAAAGCCCTCATTATCAATGCTCTCATTATCAAAGCCTTTATTATCAAAGCCCTCATTATAAAAACCCTCATCAAATCCCCAGTCGAAGCACAGGCATCAACAATATTGAATCCCAAGGCAGGTAAGTTTTGCTTTCCTTCATTTTGCTCTTTTCCACGTTTACAAATTCACCTTAGGTATTTTAGACCTAGTATTGGTATGGAATTTGATCACGCGAAGGGCAGTTGTGAGCGTCGGGTTTTCTTGACCTCAATGATGATAGAATACCAAATGTTATCTATCCTTATTATTCGTTATGAGAGTTGATTTGAGAAGCAAAGATTCTGATTTAAATGAACTTGAAACTTGAAATTGAGAAGAATTTGAAGAATTAGGGTTGAATTGAAGACAACAGCTGCACGGTCATTAGAAGAACCGTATGGTCATTAGAAGAACCGTACGGCTATTGAGTCAATAGCTACATGATTGATGTCATAACAGCCACATTGCTATCGATGTGTCATCAGCAATCTTGCATGAGATGGATAACTATTGAATTATAGTCTTAACACCCTAATTCAGATTTATTCCTTCTGATATGGGATCATTTTGGATTGAAGGGAGTTCGAGTGGTGATATTTAACAAAAAGGAACACAATTAAAATTAAAAAGAGAAAATTAAGCAAGCAAGAACAAGAAAACTCTCAAAACTTAAGAAACTCAAATTCAAGCATAAAAAATCAAATTCATCAATTCAGTCACCAAACTCATCATTCAAACCAATCCTAAACCTCTAGAGTCTTATTTGGCTATTGGAATTGGAGAACTGGAGCTGGATTTGGAGGAATTCAAAGTTTCGGTTTTAAAGTTCAAGTTTAATTTAAATCAGTATTCAAGCTTAAGAAGTGGTTTTCTGTCAAATTGAACCCTAGAGAGACATCTAAAAGGTAATTCTAAGAGGCCTTAAACCTTTTTACAGCTTTCTGGGTTGATTTGTGTGCATTTCATCATTTTATATTTTTTCTCTGTTTTTCTGCTTTCTAGTGAACTAGAGTTGTATGGCTATTGTGAGAGCCGCACGGCTATTGTACTATAGCTGTACGACTGTAGTTCATTTTAGACTAAGTAATTTCTCTATTGTATTTAAAACTAGAGCCGTACGGGTGTTTTAATAGCCACACAGCTATTGTCTCTACACCCGCATGGCAGTAGTTTTAGTTCCAATTTTTTTTTTTGTTAAATTTTCTTATTTTTGCATATAATTTTGATATAGATTTATTATGTATTTAATTTTTGTATTAATTTATGTAAATCAGTTCAATAATAAAGACACAAGTATCTTGAAAAACGGCCCATTTTTGTATGCGTATATATGAAATTGGACAAATTGATTTTCAAATGAATTTCTAGTCCTATTAAATCACGTTTTAAAATGTCTTCCAGGTCAAATCGGGTATTTTATTGAGTTTCTCGATTTTCCCTATTTCACGTCTCGAGCTATCTTGACTTCCAATTCTAAGTCTGTGTGAGTCTTATGCATATATATTTATCTGTACTAGCTTTGTTTTGCAGGTAGATGTATGTTAGGATAAATGAATTGTCTAGCTTTTTATTTTTAGACATTTTGTATATAGATTAATTTGTACGCCGAATCCCTTTTATGCAATTATATGCCCTAGGATAGTCATTTGATTGGTCTATATATTTTAGATTCCCTTAATTTATTTACTACTTCTTGAATTTATTTATCACTTTCAGCATTTGTATCTCATGTGTGATCATTGGCTAAATAAATCAAGATAAAATCGACCGTGGAAAATATAAAAGCCATTGATATAAATTGTTAAATATATTTTGAATCGAGAATAAATAGTTAAGTTGTCCCAACCTGAATCTCTTATTACATGTATAACGATTCATAGCTCATCTCGGCTGTACTGCAATTTTCCCGGTTGAGCTGAGCCGAGTGGCGACTCCTGTCACTTTAGTGAGAGCATTTGAGTTTCTTTGTTTTCTTGCTATAAAATCTCTTTTTCACAAAACCTTTTTATTAAAAATCTTCCCGGCCCGGTCGTGATGCCCATCTTTTTAAGGATCATCCGCTCACAACTGGATTTACTTTTTCTTTGTAATTTGCATCTGGCATAGTATTCATCAATGTATCCTACGAAATCAAAATCCCTACACGTTGACTACCAAATACCAAAATCTAGAGTTCCATTTAAGTATTTGAAAATTCTCTTCATAACACTTAAATGTGACTCTTTAGGGTTAGCTTGAAATCTTGCACATAAACATACACTTAATTCTATATCAGATCTACTAGCAGTTAAATAAAGTAAAGAACCAGTCATACCTCTGTATTTCTTGGTGTCTACACTTTTACCTTTTCATCTGTGTCTAGCGAGACTGATGTACTCATTGGTGTTTTAATAGGCTTGGAATTTTCCATTTCATATTTCTTGATGAGGTCCTTTGTATACGTGGATTAACAGATAAACTTTCCTTTCTTCTCTTACTTAATTTTTAATCCAAGAAGGAAATTTAATTCACCCATCATTGGCATTTCAAATTCCTTACTCATTTCTTGAGAAAATTCCTTGCACAAAAATTCGTTAATAGAACCAAATATAATATCATCCACATAAATTTACACAATTGATATTTGGTTCTTATATATGCTTTATGAATAGTATTGTGCCAACTTTACCTCGAATAAAACCTGTTGTAAGCAAAAAGGAGCTTAACCTCTCATACCAAGCTCTCGGAGCTTGCTTTAGACGATATAGCACTTTGGTTTGCTTGTAGACATATTTTGGATGATGACAGTCTTTGAATCTATGAGGTTGCTTTACAGACACCTTTCATTGATATGGCTATTTAGGAATGCACTTTCTACATCCATTTGATAAATTTTGAAATCCGTATAACATGCGAATGCACATAGCATTCTTATGGTTTTAGTTTTGCAATTGGAGCGAATGTCTCATCATAGTCTATTCCTTCTAGTTAGTTATACCCTTCTGCAACTAATCTGGTTTTATTCTTGAAAACTTTACCATATTCATCAAGCTTATTCCTGAACACCCATTTTTTTCCTATCAAAATTTGATCCTTGCATTTAGGAACAAGTTCCCATGCATTATTCCTTTTAAATTGATCGAGTTCTTCTTGCACTGCATTCATCTAGCTTTCCTCATTTTCAGCTTCCTTGAAATACCTTGGTTCTAATTCTAAAATGAATGTAGTATGATCAAAGTATTCCATTAACTGATTTCTTATCAGTACTCTTTTAGAATGATTATCAATGATATCATCTTTTTGGTTATATTTATGATATTTGAACTCTTTAGGTCGATCGTGATGTTGATTTTCTTACATTTTCAATTGTTGTAAATTAGGTTCTCCTTGATTATTGATATCATCATTTTTCTTCAGAGTATTTTCAGCAATATTTTTAACCTGTGGATCAAGTATCTTAAAAGTTTCCTCAAACTTATTATTACTTGGGAAAGAGTTAGCTTCTTTGAAAGTTACATGCATTGACTCATCAATTGTAAGAGTTCTTTTATTGAAGACTGTGTATGCTTCCCTATGTAATGTATATCCTAAGAAAATAGCTTCATCTGATTTTGAATCAAATTTCCAAGTTATTCTATATTGTTGATGATAAAACATTTGTAAATAAATGAGTGAAAATAACCAATATTAGGTTTTTTATTATTCCATAATTCATATGGTTTTTTCTTAAAAACAGGTCTTATTAAAGCTCTATTAAGAATATAGCAAGCAGTATTCATAGCTTCTGCCCAAAAACATTTTGGTAAATTGTTTTCATTTAACATGGTTCTAGTCATCTCTTTGAAAGTTCTATTTTTCCTTTCTACAACACCATTTTGTTAGGGATTCCTTGGTGCTGAGAAATTATGGGAAATACCATGCTTATTGAAAACATTTCAAAAAGATTGTTTTCAAATTCTTTTCCATGATCACTTCTAATAGTAATAATAGAAGTGTTTTTCAAATTCCAACGCGTTTTACACAGATTTGAAATTTTTCATAGGTTTATTTTTTTAAACTTAAAAACAATATCCATCTATACCCAGAGTAGTCATCTAGAATGACAAATGTATATTTCATGCCTCCTAGACTTATTAGTATATAGGACCAAGTAAATCTAAATGCAAAAACTATAATGGTTTAGAGATAGACACACTATCTTTAGTTTTAAAAGAACTTCTAGTTTGTTTATCTCTTTGACATGCATCACAAACATGAGTTTTATTAGAATTGATTTTTCGTAAACCTTTTTCTAAATCTCTTTTGAAAGTTTTTAAAATTAGATGCGTACTAGCATGTCTTAATCTATTATGCCATAACCAACTCTCTTCTTCTTGTAAAATGAAGCATTCATCATGTGTAAGACTGTTTGAATTTAAGACATAATTGTTTCCAATTCTTAGAACTATAAGTAATGTTGTACCACTTTTGCTTCAATAATTTCACACTTCTATGAATCGAAGATTACTTTTCAATCATTGTCACATAGTTGACTAACACATAAAAGATTGAATTTCAATCCGTCGACTAGTGATACTTCATCAATGCACGGTTTATTGCCAATTTTTCCTCTGCCAATAATCTGACCTTCCTTTTTGTCACTAAATTTTACAATAGCTCTTGTAATTTGTCATAAGGTGGTGAAGTAGGTACTATTACTGGTCATATGCCTTGAACATCCATTGTCAATTTATCGGCTTTGTTTTCCAAAGGTGTTCTTTAGGCATACTTGTAAGACAAATTAAGTAGTTTTAAGTCCTTCCTTATTAGCATTGTTTTTCTTTGGGATCCACATCACTTTTCCTTTGTGTAATCTTCTTCAAAAATTGCACTCTTGAATTTCATGCCCTTTATGATTATAATAAAAGCATGTAACATTTCTCTTTCTCTTGTAAGATGATCGAGGTGAGTATTGAGTTCTTGTGGTAAGAAATCTGTATTTGGAATCATGCTTAGGTTTTTTATTGAAGTAATTTGGTTATAAGCAAGTTTTTAGTTTGGATAAAGTTTTTGGTAGTGTATAGGTATGGAGGCTTTCTTGTAGTAATGCTTTTGTGGTATAGAAGGTTGAAACTTTTGTATACTCTTCTTTTTCTTTTTCTATTCAGAGTGCTGAAACTTCTAATATGTTTTATGTATAGGTCTCTGAAAATTTCTTCTAACTGTTTGTTCAGAAGACTGTAGATGACTAATCTTCTTTTTTTCTTTTGGTTCAGATGGCTAAATATGTTATGTAGATGGGAGATTTTGCATCTTGGTTGTGGATGAGGATTTGCAAAATGAAGACTTTTAAGGTGTTTGTATAGGTATATCACAAGCACTTTAGTTGAAACCAATTCATGTTCTATCATTTGGATTTCTTTGAGTATCCAACATATGTTAAGCTTATTTTCTCTAAGTGTGAATTTATTGAAATTGACATTTAATTTTTCACACTTGTCTTAAAGGCTTGATGCTTCACTTACTAATGTAAGATTAGTATTTTTAAGAAACTTTACTTTGTTCTGGAGTTCAAGTTTTTCTTTCTCTGCTTTATAACTTTTGCATTAGTGGGTTTTAATAGTTTCTTGCAAAGTATTATGTAATTAAAAATATTATTGAATGATTTCTTCATGAGATAAGGAAGTTAGGATTACCTCATCTTCCATTTCTTCTTTACTTTTGACAAAGTTCCTTCTTTAGTATCTACCATAAAGCATATTTGAGCATTGTTTTCAGCATCTTCATCATCGAAATCATCACTATCACTCCATGTAGCTATCATGGCCTTTTTATCTTTCTTATTAAATTTCAGCTTGGACTTTGGACAATCAATATTGTAGTGTCCTAGCTTTTTGCAATTGAAGCAAGTGACTTTTGATGATTCTTGCTTTGTCTTGGTGATGTTATTATTGAATTTTTTTCTTTAGCATCTTCTTGTCTTTGCTCTTTTTCTTTATAAATTTTCAAAATTTCCTGGCAAGAAGTGCTTCCTCTTCATCCAATTCTTCATCATTGTCATCACCTTTTGATTCACTTTCAGGTGCATCAATTGTTAGACTTGCAGCTTTAAGAGCAATGGATTTTTTCTTTTCTGATTACTCATGATTTATGGTCGATTTAATCTCCAATTCATAAGTAGTGAACCTATAAATTCATCATAAGAATATGAAGATAAATCTTTTGATTCCACTATTAATGTGAGCTTCGAATCCTATATCGTTGGCATTGCTCTGATGAGCTTTTTGATTAACTCTTCATTAGTGTAATACTTGCCAAGATTCTTTAATTTATTCATAATTAACTTAAATTTATGTTGATCTTTGAAATTAATTCTTTAGGATCTACTTTGAATAACTCATATTCTGTCACATACAGATTTATTTTTCCATCCCTTACTTGTTTGGTTCTTTCATGAGTTACTTCAAGCTTATCCTAGATTTCCTTAGTCGTCGTGCATCTTGAAATACGATTATATTCATTAATTTCTAAGGAGCATTGTAGTAAATTTATAGCTTTGACATTTAATATTATTTTATTCAAATCATTAGCATCGTATTCCACTTTCTTCATTTGGAATATTTCTATTGTCAACTGTTTTAGTAAGGACTATAGGTCCATCTTTGATAATTTTCCAAATTTGTAGATCAGTTGACTGTAAAAATATTCATTCTATTCTTCCAAAAATTGTAATTATCTCCATCAAATAGAGGTGGTTTGTGAATTAAATGTCCTTCAGCCATAAAAACATTTTGATTTCCCTGATGTACTAGCCATACTTGGATCACTTTAAGGATGTTAATCCTTTTGGGCAAGAGTGAAGCTTTGATACCAACTATTAGTCCCAAATAGGCTAGAAATACACTATAGGGGGGTGAATAGTGTATATTCCAAAAAAAATTATCTTTTGTAAAAAATTTTAATCAAAAATAACTTTTCCAAAAGGAGCAAGTTTTACTTAAAAATGCAGAATAAAAAGATTTGTAAAACTTATATGTCACAACTAGGTCAATGGGTGAAAATAGAATTTCGGGTTTTATTCCATTTTAGTGTGTTAGATTAGTGCTTATTCAAATTTTTTTAAAGAGTCGCCACCAATCGTATTTGAGGTGTGATTGGACACCGAAAATAATGGTCTGCATAACTAGAGATTCTTGATTCGTTTGTTAGTTACGTGTAAGCAAGAAAAGTAACTAATCGCCCTACCCTGTCCAAAATTATTGGCACTATAGATATGATGTTTATTTTGTTTACATTTTTATACAATTAGTGTATTATGAGTATTATGTATTTTAAATGGCAAAGTTAGGACCTAACTCTCGCATGAAGGATTTTATTTGTAAGCATTATCATTTGTTTACATTAGTAAGTAAACATACATTAATTTATTACTTAAAGCACTTAGTGTACAAGTTTTTTTCGAATCTTTTAGCTAGTACTTAAAACCTTTAATTAGTGCATATGCTAAGGAACTTTTTATATTTATGACATAAACATAGTTTTTTATAATAAAATAAACTCCAATTTATTACAAAAAAGGGGACAACGTTGCCACTTTAAAGACCAAACTAAACGACACTTTTTAATTAAGGCACTAGATTAAACAAAAAGGCACAGCACATTACACTTCTCCTTCTCCCTCTATTTTTCTCATTTCTTTTCTAATTTCTAAATGTCATCTCTGCTTCTCAGCAAAACTGAATTGCTCTTCTCCTTTACAAAGCATTTTATACCCTAAATCACTTTAGAAATAACCTCGCATGTCAATAGGGACATAAGAAACTGATTGTCGATTTGGATTTCAGAAGGCAGCGGATGTATAATACACTGATGATTGATGAGAAGAAAAAATAAACTTGGAAATGGAGACCCACTTCATCACACAAGAGGTAATCTATGGATTCTAATTCTTCTCATAATTTTATCCATTTTCTGGAATAAGGGGAGTATCAATTTGGCATGTACAAGTGTTTATGCCCTAATCTGATATGGTTTTTGTTTGGTATTGGAATGATTAGCCTATCTTGAATCTAAATTTACACTTTGTTTTACCCTTATCCTATGACTTTGTGTCCCAGTTCATCTATTAAAAGAAAAAATAGCTGTAGGACTTAAGGGAAAACGCTTGAAATCGAGGTTTAGAAACTAGAATACCAATAATGGCAAGAACTGTACAAAGGTAAATCCAGAAATAGTGGCATTAGTCATGCTTTGGGAGGGCTGGAGTTACAAGAAAAAAAAACTAATCTCACTCTATATATAAATACCATTAGGTACAAGTTATGATTAATTAACAGGGAAATGTCTCGTAACCAAGGTGAAAACTTATGATATAGAGCTTAGATTCCCTATGGATGGTGAATGGATTTGAGATGGAAATTCAATTGTCTGCTTATTGATCTCTTATATGTCTCTTGTGTTTCAATAACTCAAAACAGGAGAATCTTAGACCTCTAGTTTTTATATCACGAATTAAGTAATACATACCTTTGTTTCATTATATAGTTGGATTTAAAAATGAGAATCATAACATGGCCCTCCAACCTTACTCTACTTTAAAACTTGAGAAAGACTTTTGACAAATTTTTTCTTGTTTATTTTATTGCTCATTTCTAAATGATTACTTTACGATGTTTTATTTGAAAGATGTCTTTTGGTATAGAGATTATTAACCAATTAGATTATTTTATGTGTTATCGATTAAATTAGATTAAAAAAAGGAAAACATCAAGAGCTATATCATGGCAGAACATTAAATTCGTGAAACAATGAAACGATGATTAACAATACTATAGTGAATATAAACTGCCGAATGGAATTATGTGAAGGAAATTAGAGGAAGAGTAGCTTAACTAGATTGCTATAGAGATCTCCAATTTAAATTATCTTACTTTGTTTAATTGAAAATCATAACATGACTTCCAATTCTAATGTCTTTAAGAATACCGATCTTCTAAAGGAAGATAAAAAAAAGGGTGACCTCTAATTGTTATATTTGATCTCTTAACTATGTGTTCTTGTTACTTCAGCTCTGTAGATATGAATAATTTAGAACCTAATCAGTCATTTGCTAGTTATGTAGGGGTTATGTTATAGCTTTATCTAATCAATTCGTTACAAGCCTATTTCACTGTATTCTTTTACGAGTTATGATGAATAAAAGGTCCCTTTTCTTTACATCTTATATCCATGGAGCAAAGAAAAGACAAGACTGTAACTGTAGTACTGAAGTCTATAGGAGTACACACATCTATTTCATAGCGAGAAAAATTAACTGTTTTAAATAAGCATTTTAAGCTTTGACCTGTTTAGTATATCTATGAATATTATGGCTTGTGTGTATTAGATAGTGCTTATACTATTATTCTTGATGTGTTTTTTTTTTTTTTTTTTTTTTTTGTAGAACTTTATGGTTTGGAAAAAGAAAATAGTAAGCGAATTCTAAAAGGAAAGAAACAGAAATGCAAAAGTACGTATCATTATTATACATTCTGAATTAAGCAAGTTTTGACTTCATATCTGTTTTGTTATTTCTATGACAAGCTAATTCTTTAGAAATGCTATTATTACTTTGATTAAGGTACTATATATCAGTTTATTCCCTCTTACTTTAGTTATTTAAAGATGAAAGATTCAAGTGTCAGAACATGTTAATAAATTTTACACAAGAAAAAAAGAAAGAAAATTATTGAATAAATTGGTCCCATATTTTAAACAATCAGTCAATTACTAACGAAAGATTGATCTTGTATGTTTACAGCAAAAGAACGAGTGTCCTCCATTAAGGACTTGAGGCTTTATTTATTACAATAAAAAAAATTACCAATTAGAATAGTGTTGTAGAGATTAAATCAGAAATTAATTCGGTATATATAATTGGCATGTTTAATTGAATGAATGTCAGAAACCTCTAACCATAAATATTTAGAAGTGATAGGACCTCCACTCCTAAATACTTATGATTTTGGACACTATTAGAAAGAAAATTTAGTGAAGAACCGAAACACCTCATCTTCTTTCCAATCATCATTTAAATGCTCAAAGATTGGATAAATAAAGAGAAACTTAATAAAACAATAAATAGTATCACTGATGTCAAATAAAGAGAAACTCTTAATACCTTTATCATTTTTTAGTATTTATATTCTCTTTCTTTGAATGCTTCATTTGTCTCATTACCAACTCTTTTTCTTCAAGTACGGGTCCCTCTGCAACTAGAAGATGAGAATTGTAGAGAAATTTTTTTGTAATTCCCTTTCTTAGCTAGAAAATAATGTGCAACTAGTCTTTAGAAAGAGCAGATGATTGGTATTAGAATCTTCTTGTGCAAAATTTTTTCCCCGCCCCTTTTTGAGCTTTTTGTTCAGCCTTTTAAACTAACTATGGTCTTTAATACTGTTTACCTAAGAGACTAAAAGTAACTAGAGGTGTAACCCTCTTCCTTAGTTGTCTAATTTCTGGGCTAGGTATGTGTCTTCTCCTATTTGTTTTTGCAAATCAATAAGAGCCCATAGTCCATTTAGAATAGGCCCTTCTCTCTTTAATGTTGTCAAAACAAAATCTGCCAAAGTACTGCTATTATATTGGGCCCTAATTCTTGTAAAAGGAAAAAGCTTTTCTCTTTCGGCTATAATTTCATTTTCAGATTGTCATTTTTGTATTACTTCATGTAACTCTAATTGAAAGCCCTAGTAATCATATCCTGTACCTCTATTGGCATCAATTTCAAGCAACCGAATTTAAGTAAATGGAAACATCACAATACATAAACACAGAACAAAAATGAATAATGGAAAAAAAAATTAATGTATTAGTTTTTTTTTTCTTTTTACTATTTAATAATCAATTTGTTATAATTTTCCTAAATTATCCAATAACAAATAATAGATTATATTAAGGAAACACCAAAAATCAATATCTTGATAATTGCTCTACTTTCTATCGTTACGTACATAAAAGAGAAAATAATTAATCGAACAAAAATGGTAAACCCCATTGTAAATATAATTGCTTTTGAATGCTATCTCTAAAATTCTATAACAGTCAAATTAAGTGCATAAATATAAATGGTTGTAAATAAAAAGAGTAGGGATAGAGATATTGATAACATCGAGATTTATGTTAGGTCGGAGCAACTGTCCTACTCCTGTTCTAAGTGAATCACTTGAGATTTTCCACTACAATTACTTTAACTAAAGGAATCAAGCCAAATGATCTTTCCTTTGTCCAAGAGCAGGATGATTAATCCTTCTTTGGTTTAGGATTAAGACAACGATCCTTTTTCAGTCTAGGATAAAGATAACTGATGCTTTTGGCAAACTTAAACATTAAACTTTTATAACTTGTTGTTTTTCCAAGATCAACAACCAAACTTTTACAAAACTTTGTTGATAATCCTTTAGTATGATTTTACAATTAACTCAAAGTATTGAATATGAATGTGTGTGAATTGCTTGATGAAGACTTGATTTGTTTGAATTTCTCTCTTTGAAATTTGTTGGAAAGACTACTCAAGAATGCTTGTATTGTATTGTATGCTTTTTGTAAATTGTCTTCCCATCTTGAAATGTTCCAATTGTCTTCTATTTATAGGCATTGGAAAATATAGTCATTATTTGAAGAATTGGTTTAGAGTAGATTCCCAAATTCTATCCATTTATGTGTAGATCTCTACAATTAGCTGTTGCCCAGTATTCGACCTTCTGAAGCTTTTATTTTGAACTTTTTAGGTCTCTGAAACTAGTCATTGCACAATTCTTAGCCTTTTGAAGATTTGCGATGAACTTCTTCAGGTCTCTGAATGTAGCCGTTATACAATGTTTAGGCCTTTCAGGATTTGAATTGAACTTCTTCAGGTCTCTAAACGTAATCATTATATAGTGTTTAGGCCTCTGAAAATTTGTGGTAGAATTTCAAGTCTTCAGCCTTTTGAAGCAGTGTTACACTTATTACTCCAAACTTTTTATCTTCTTTTTGTAAAATCTTCCATGTCTTTGTAAGTCTTCATCTTATACTTTAAATAAAATCACAATTACTTTTAATTAATTCTCAAAGTGTTTATTATTTTTATCTTCTTCAATTATAAAATTGTTTTCATCAAAATATGGTTCGAAAAATACCCATGAGTAAATATGTTTTCCATAAACTAATCTCAATAGAGATCTCACAAAATCATATTATTTTAGTATGATTTTTAATTATCATAAAACAATCCTTAAATGGAACAATAAATTATGATAATTTAAAAATGTATGCTTAAATGCTTGCTTTTTTGAGTCTCAGAATCCTTAAATATCAATATACTTTCTAATTTCTTCAATGCTTGCTATCATTTTGCCTTAGTTTATGTCATGGCTAAATATTTGTGGATTTCTTTTAGTTCAACATTAATATATGTGAAGACTACCATCTTTTGATTGATAAATTTAAACAAATGAATTTGTGTTTGATGTAGATTAATCTTTACTTATCCATAAAATACCCAATAACTTATTATAGTTGCAACTTTCTGGTATGAACACACCTACGATGGAATAATTAGTATGCCCATTGTACTCCATATGCCACCGTAATGGATTAAGATTATTTAGCATCTTGCTTCCAATTGATTTTTAATCACTCAAAAACTAATTTAGCTCATGTTGACAATTTAAAATAAATGGTTGTTGATGGATTATTCATTTTTGTTTTACTAATTAATTCATTAGTAAGTTGATAGTTTTTAGGGGAGTTAAATTAGCTTGATTTCTTTTCTAATTGATATTGTTAAATTGGGAACTTAATAAGTAATCGTGATTTTTTCAAATGTCTATGAAGATTGTAATTGCATTTGTACAATTTGTTCTACGCATAAACTAGTGGTTAACTCCTCAATTTTTGTATGTACAATTATATATTCATTAATTTTTTTCCATATTCAATAGTCTAAATAAAGCTAAGTAAATGCTACAATTATTTTTCAAACATTGTATCCATCATTTTAGTAATTGCCTTGCATAAATCCAATGGACAATTTGATAATTTATAGAATGAATTTGATTGATTGTTAATTACTTTTTTACCTATTGATTTCTAATTAATTTGTTTGCAATTATAGACATTTAGTTGATTTATTCTTATTCTAATGAATGTAATATGTCTCAAACATACGTTGTTATCACATTTGACATAAAAAAAATTAAAAAAACAAATAGATGTACAAGCAATCTATTCATTCTTTTGATGCATAATCAGTTACTTAATTTTTAGTACTCTGAAATGTCTTGATATAAATGTACAGTTAGTTTATTTTTATGTTGTTAACTCTAAACTGTGTACTCTAAACTGTGTATTTTTTTTGTGAAAAATAAAGAGTTTTGGGGTGTGAGGGTTATCTCTAATTCATGTACATGTTAAAATATTAAGGTCGTAAAATGATTTACGAAAGGGTATACATATTTATTCATCTGTGGAAACTCCAATAGCAACAACAGAAATTCAACCAAGGGAGGTCTATCGCATGAGTTAGTTTTTTACTGTTACATACATCTATTAGTTTTATTGTTAGTAATTAAGAAGTAATTCATGTATAAGGTCATAGGACCGATACAATCGTACTAGAAACATATATTTTTTTAGGGCGTGTTAGCAAAAGCTCATTATTTTGACAGTTTAATTTTGTTTTGCCAGATGCGCTAAAACTCTTTTGGATAACAAAAATCGCTATTTAAGATTTTTAAAATCCCATATAATGATTTGAAGCAGAAGAAACTGTTAATTTTTTCTACTGACCAATGCTGATAAACGACCCTATTATCAAATTTCTAAAGCTGAAGCCGGGATGCAAATCTCAGTTTCCATTTCTCCTATTATGAGTAGGGATTTTTTTTTACCTCTCTAAGGAAATCAACTTCACCCTCTATATTAAAGAATGGCCTCAATTAGGTACTACAGACAATCTACATGTCTTATTTGGTCAAAACAATGATAAGAAATAACTCAATTCTATCTCTTGAGTTTTAATGCCAAGAAACCTCTTTCCCCAAACAATACTTGATTATTTTCAAAACTCGTGCTATATCAAATGCTGCTTGCTCAAGCTTCAATGTAATCAACCCAAAATGTGAACTTATATATGTGTGTGCACGTATGTGCATGCGTGGTGTAAGTGCAGGATTTTTCTAACCTCGATGATAAAAGTTTATTTGGTTATCAATTGCTTGGAGGTTTTATTGAAACCGGTTCATAGAGTGAGAATATAGATTTTACAAGTTTGAGATTTGGACCCCGAAATTATTTTCCAGACCTATTGTTCAACTTATTGGGCCTAGAGCCGCTATGAGCGGACGACCATTTAAAAATAATGAAATAAGGCACGGCGAAGCAGGCCGGGGGTTTTTAGAAAACCGAAAAAAGAAAATTAGTCTGAGTGTGATGTTTTGGAAAACAAGTTTTATTTGTCTTGCTTTAAAAGACAATTATTTCTTTATTTAGAAATACTTTTGTAGAAAATGTTTTTTTACATTTTCTAACTTAAAGACCTCGAAACCTCAATTTCAAGATCAGTGACAGAGTCGCCACCCGGATCAACTCATCCGGGAAATTCCGGTACAGCTCCCTATCGAGCGCAGACTACTGTACCTAATCCAGAGATTCAGGGTTCGGGCAACTTGCCTACTTAATCTCAAGCTTGTATTTGTTTATTATTTATAAAACCATATTTATTCAATTTAATATCTTTTTCTAACTCCAATTTGTTTATTTTATTAATCCAATGCTAAGGCAAAAATGCATAAAATAACTTGCAAGAAATAAACCATCCACACAAATATAAAAAAAAAAAATAAAATGCCAATTGTACAACCAAATTGAATAAAAATATAAAACCTCTCATCCTCACTTTACAAGCGCCTAGGTACACGAGGATCTAAAAAATACAATTGCCTAATTACACGATTTAATCTATTAAAATACAATAAAAACCAAAATAAATGCTGCAAAACAAATTAGTTAGCACAGTTTATATTATAAATGCAAATTGGACTCAAAACAAGACAGAATAGAGATTTGAGGATTGGGAGCATGCATTTAGGGGGTAATCGAGCCGACCTGACCGGTCGGACCGGTTAGACCTGGAAAACGATTTTGAAACGCCTTGTAATTTTTATGCTGAAAAAAACAATTTATAAATCATTTGGCTTGGTTTCATGCAAATATCCATTTTTGTGGGTCGGTTATCCCGAAACTCGGGATTCCGTTCGTATGGGTTTTCCTAATTTTCACAAACATCTAAAGTCCAAAAGCGATAAACACACCAAAAATGATTTGAACCCGAAAACAGCATCGCACAACGACACTCTTGCAGGGCATTCCGCGATTCTATCTTTTTCCCAGAAATTACAGCCATACAGCAAGAAGTAGAGCCGGACAGCTTTGGTCCATGCCGAGCGGCTGTAATGCCTGGACCCGAGACCGGTTTCCTGATTTTTCGTAAAACTTTCATTTTAATTTGTTTTCAGTACTTTCCTAGTATTTCATGGTGTTCGGGAGTTCGCTAATGCTGAACCATGGATCTGTAATGGATTAAACAACCCCAAAACCAAAATATTAAACCCGGAAAAAACTGAAAAACTAGTGTTTACATGTCCAAAAATATGAAAACCGAGACTAAAACGACGTATAAACATCCATAGGCTAGAATGTATCAAAATAGAAAAGCAAAAATGGAAAACGGACCCTTCCGGCCATCCGGGTCAGATCGGGAATCTGTCCCAGAAGAACAGGGTCAGGCAGCTCTGGGTTAGAGCCGGCTGGCTCTGTTCTTCAAGGTCATAACCGGTCGGCTGTGTTCATGAAAAACACAGCCGTACGACTATGATAGGCTGAGTCAGTTTTCCGAAAAAATTTCAAAAGATGAAAAACATGCAAAAAAACACAATGTACACGAGTTTAAGGCCTCTCAGAGTTACCTTGATTTCCTTCCAGCGTACTGAACATGCAAGAACAGATTGGAAAGCTTAGGATGGTCACCGGAGTCTCAACTAGTGAAATCCGAACAACCCGTGACAAATCCAAACAAACCTAGAATGGTTTTCCACGTAATATGCAATGGTAGAGAACTTTGGTTTTATTACTTCTTTGGGTTTTCTTTCTCAAACTTAGACTTTCCTCTCTTTTACTCTCTTCTCACCCCCTTCTCCCTCTGTTTCTCTCTGTTTTTCTCTTTTTTTTTCTTTTCGATCCTTTTCTCTTTTTTGTAGAAAGTTAGAACCCCTTTCTTATCTCCCTCTCTCTATTTTTATATCTCACCCTATCATCTCCCCATTCCTCATTAATGCCCACCTCAAAGTAAGCTCACCCATACAAAGTTGCATTTGAATTTAATTAAATCGATGGAATTACAATTGGGCTTGGGCTTAAAATGAAAAAGCCCACATGATGTGGGACTTATGTTGGCCGAAATTTTGAGCATGGAAAGGGCTAGAAAGATGACTCATTTTGTTGGATAAAAGAGATTATGTAATTGTTAAGTCATGGAAGACATTTGGGGTGGCAAAGTTGGACTTTGCTACTTGGATATTTTGGTTCATTCTTATGGTAAGAATGAAATAAAAAAAAAATCCCACCATTTCTTCTTCTAGCTTAGCCGAATATATAAGGCAAGTGATGAGTCATTTTTTTGACAAAATGGAATGATGAAAAGTGATGACATATGGTGTGAGTCATGGGTTGACACTTTGAAAGCAAAGTTGGACTTTAGTTACTTTTCAACTCATCCTTTTTCTTTCTTTTGATGATGATAAGAAAGAAATTAATGCATCACTTTTCTTCTGAATTTTTCTACTTGGCCGTAGATATACATTCTTATGGTAAGAATGTTTTGCCCACTTTTTATGCTTTTTGGTTCTCTTTGGGCTTCCTTACCAGATTCTTATGATCAATTCATCTTGAACTTTTACAAGCAAGGGATGGACCATACTGTTAGTGAGCTGCATTGGATGCTTCAGCTCGCTGAACTATCGATCAAGAAGACTCCACTGGTACGTAAGGTTATCAAGGGGAAACCTCCTCTTGCTAATGGCAAGGCAAAGGCTAAGGCCAAGGCTAAGGAAGCCAAGGCTAAAAAGGCTAAGGCCCAGCCCAAGGCCCATTCCAAGGATGTCTGCTTTGGATGTAAGTAGACTGGACATTAGAAAAGATTGTGTCCCAAGCTTTTGGGAGAAAAAGATAGACATATGGTGTGTCTTCATCAGGTATATATGTCATAGACATTAACCTCTATTTCAACATCTTATGTATTGGATACTGGATGTGGTTCTCACATTGTTGTAATGTGCAGGGACTTAAGAATAGTAGGGAACTGGGATCGGGACAAGTGGACTTGTAGGTCAGAAATAGAGCAAGGGTTGCTGCCACAGAGATCAGCAGGACCAGCTTATGATGCCTAGTAGATTAGTTTTGTTACTAAAACTATGTTGTTTTGTACCTGTTATGTACAGGAATATTATTTCTGTTTCAGTTTTGGATATTTTTTGATGTACATTTACTATTGGTAATAGTAAAATGAGTTTATCTAGAAAGAAATTATTTGATGGAGTAGCTCTGTTAAATAAGGTCTTTTATATCCTGGATCTAAATGAAACTAATCATGTCTATAATATATATACTTAATTAAGCCCAACAAACTTAATCATGTTTACCTTTGGCATTGTCATTTAGGCCACATAAACGAGAAGTGCATGGCTAGGTTTTGCAAAGTTTGAATCCTAGGATCATTTGACATGGAGTCACTTGATATATGTGAGTCTCGTTTCCGAGGTAAAATGAATAAAGCCCCTCTTACTAAAGAGGTTGAAAGGGCCCCTAGCTTACTAGACCTAATACATTCAAGTGTATGTGGACCTATGAGCAAAGCAACCAGGGGTGAACATCTATACTTCGTCTCCTTCATAGACAATTTCATCAATATAGCTATGCCTATTTAATGAAATATTAGTCTGAGACCCTTGATAGGTTCGAGGGATTTGGGAACGAAGTACAGAACCAACTAGGTAGAAAGATCAAAGCCCTTCGGTTGGACCGAAGTGGTGAGCATATAAGCCTATTGTTTGACTCATGTTTGAAAGGGCATGGAATAGTTCCATAGCTCACTCCTCTAAGAACACTACAATGGAATGAGGAGTCCGAACGGAGGAACAGGGCCCAATGAGGAGTCCGAACGGAGGAACAGGGCCCTGTTGGATATGGTCTGCTCAAATGATGAGTCATGCCTCTCTCCTAATAAGTTTCTAAGGATACGCTCTTGAGACAATGGCTCTCATTTTCAATTATACACCAACTAAGGCTTTAGAAAAGACCCCATTTGGAATATGGACGCGTAAGGTGCCCGATGTGTCTTTCCTACGGATTTGGGGTTGTTATGCATAAGTCAAGAAATTGACTGTGAGCAAAACTAGAACCCAAAACAGACTAATGCCTATTTGTGAGCTACCCTAGGGAAATCAAAGGGTCTTACTTCTACAACCCCGCTGAGAATAAGGTGTTCATGGCACGAAAGGGGGTCCTTCTTGAAAAGGGGTTTCTTTCCAAGACAATGGGAGCGATGTTGAACTCAGGATAGTTCAAAGCTCACAAACTCTTGAAAAGGATAACTCGGAGACCAGGGTGGAGCTTCCATAAGTAGAAGCACCAGCCTAGGTCACACAAAAACCTAGAAGGTTTGTAGGGATCGTCGGGAACATGAGAATGGGTTTCTCATTTCCGATGATTAAGCTCTTTTTGTCTTGGATGAAGAAGAGCTCAAACCCTACCAGCAGGCTATAGCTAGCCCATTGTCTGCCATGGTGGCAGATATGCAATCTATGTATGATAATCAAGTTTGGAACCTGGTTGATCCACCTCCGGGTGCTAAGGTAATAGGTTGCAAGTGGTGCTAAAAATCTATAGGCCAATAATACCTTTCAGGGTGTGTATAAGAGGTTTAGTAGGAGCACAGTAACTTTCCTGGTATTATATATGGATGGCATCCTTCTGATTGGAAGCGACATACCAACACTACAATGGTATTGTAATGGTTGAGAAAGTGCTTCACAATGAAGGACTTAGGCGAAGCTGAGACGATCCTAGGGATCAGGATCTACAGGGATACATCCAATCGGCTTCTAGGCCTAAGTCAGGCCAAGTACATAGACATAGTTCTGAAAAGATTCAGCATGGACCAGGCTAAGAAAGGTTTCTTGCCAATGGTCATGGGCTAAAACTTAGTAAAAAGTACTGTCCTAAGACAAGGCAGGACAAGGAGAACATGAAATGGTTCTATATGCTTCGACTATAGGATCAATCATGTACTCCTTACTATGTATGAGACCTGATGTCGCCTTTGCACTAAGTATGACGAGCCGGATCCCGGAAAGGATCACTGGTAGGCTGTCAAAGCAATCCTGAAGTACCTTAACCGGATGAAGGATAGCTTCTTAGTGTTTGCAGGCCAGGAAGAGCTGTCATTTACTGGGTACACTGATATAAGCTTTCGGACTGACCAGGATGAATAACAATTGCAGTCTAGGTATGTATTCATGCTAAATGGTGTTGCTGTTGTTGGAGAGGCTCCAAGCAACTGACCATCGCGGATTCTATCACAAGAAATGAGTACATTGCAGCGTGTGAAGCTGTTAGGGAAGCTATGTGGATCAAGAAGCTTATCATGGAACTGGGGGTAGTATCAACTATCCAGGAACCGGTTGATATCTTCAGTGACAACGATGGGGCTGTTGCACAAGCTAAGTGCCCCAGTCATACATAAACACGAAGCACGTACTTAGAGAGTTTCACCTACTACGAGAAATCGTTGAGAGAGGTGACATTTCATTACACAGAGTGGACACCAAAGACAATGTCACAGATCTTTTGGCTAACACACTTGGCTATGCCTATGCATGAAGGTTATACTAGATCTATAGGGATTAGACCCATGCCTAGTAGGTACTAGTGCAAGTGGGAGATTGTTGGAAATGCCCTAGTCCCGAGGCATTGGTCCTTGTGTTTTTGTAATACATTTGTACAGTAATGTGAACTTTATGTATTATACAATTTGTGTCAAGAGATAAAGGCATCAATCTATTTATTATATGTCTTGTGCTATATTTTAAATAGAGTATCCAATAGACATATCCATATCCTTGTTGTCAAGTGTGAGGCACTTGGCAGTAAGACTGTGGATAGGGAAAATGATATGGCCATAAAGTCATCCTTAGTCTGTTCCAATCATAGGAATAAATTGAACTAAAGACTATCATTAGCCTGGTTGTATGGCGGTGTCTTACCGGTCATAGAACATGGAATGTCAACCAGGTTAATGGGTACATGCAAAAAGGGCATGGTACTGGATCGATCCACTTAACGGGTCTACATGGTATAGTATCACAAATGATTATTGTGTAGTACTTGTATAAGTCCTTTGATCAGACCATATGATGGTGATGCATGTGAAGTGGCACACTTTGGTGTATGCCTAACGGGCCTGTAAAAGGGTGCCAGTTATGGGTACGTTCGGGTGTGTTAGCGAACATGGCAGTGCTATGGATATGCAGAAGGGAATATCACTCAGTGATTCACTAAGACGATATCACTGGCCTCTTGAAGAATGTTATTGATAAGTGTGCGGCCGCACCCAAACAAGATTGGATCTTTTTTGTGAGCATTAGTTCATTCGGTATCAAGTAAATGTCCAGACACAATAGAGGGTGATACTTCCATGCCTCTGTGTTGGACACCGATATCAGTGACATGTGACATACAAGTTCAAACTATAGGGTTACGGGGACAGTTTGACTGCCATCTCCGTCTTAATTGGGGGCTGCAGTGGCTTGCTAGAGCCCACCTGTAGTCTGTGGGCCTTGGCCCACTGCCAACATAAAAATGGGCCCATCTGATCGTACACATTGAGTGTCTGGACTTTAACTAGTCAAATTAAGTCTATACTTGGAGTATACACGTTTAAAGAGAGAGAGAGATCTATTAATTATATTATGGATCAATTGGATTGATCAAAATTATATAATTAATATTTATTTTGGCCTTTCTCTTAATTAATTCAATGAATTAATTTATGATATTATTTCCAAGGTGGAAATATTATGACAAGTATAGGTTTACGTGTTTTTCATTTTATGTGTGTCTAATTTAATCCATTGATTAAATTAAGAGGTCAAATGAATTTTAATTTAAATGTATGTAATATATTATATGGTATACTATATAAGCATACATGTCAAATTAAAGTTGCATTTGAATTTAATTAAATCGATGGAATTACAATTGGGCTTGGGCTTAAAATGTAAAAGCCCACATGATGTGGGACTTATGTTGGCCGAAATTTTGAGCATGGAAAGGGCTAGAAAGATGACTCATTTTGTTGGATAAAAGAGATTATGTAAATGTTAAGTTATGGAAGACTTTTGGGGTGGCAAAGTTGGACTTTGCTACTTGGATATTTTGGTTCATTCTTATGGTAAGAATGAAATTAAAAAAAAAAAAAACATCCCACCATTTCTTCTTCTAGCTTGGCCGAATACATGAGGCAAGTGATGAGTCATTTTTTTGACAAAATGGAATGATGAAAAGTGATGACTCATGGTGTGAGTCATGGGTTGAAACTTTGAAAGCAAAGTTGGACTTTCTTACTTTTCAACTCATCCTTTTTCTCTCTTTTGAAAGCAAAGTTGGACTTTGCTTACTTTTCAACTCATCCTTTTTCTTTCTTTTGATGATGTTAAGAAAGAAATTAATGCATCACTTTTCTTCTCAATTTTTCTACTTGGCCGTAGATATACATTCTTATGGTAAGAATGTTTTGCCCACTTTTTATGCTTGTTGGTTCTCTTTGGAAGAAACAATTATGAGAACTTGGATTATTTCTTTTGGAAAGAAATATTTTGGACAGCCATAAGAACTTATCTTTGAAATCGCCTGTGTCGCTAGCACGGGTTTCAGTCCGAGAGCAGTTCGTGTACGCATCGGTGGAGGAAATCTACACTTGATTTTTGCAGTCCGCATCCGTCTCTTAGAGAGACTGTATGGTAAGTTTTCGAACTTTCTCTTTATGCTTTAAGTTTTTGTTTTCCACATCTTAAGCTCCTGGGACCGGGTTCGAGGAAATCGACAGTATTTCCGCTTTTATCTGTTGGTTTCCCGTGACGAATCCCAACACAGTTGTCCCTAATGCATATCCCCAAAAGGATGTTGGGAGAGTAGTTTGACTCATCATCGAGTGGACCATGTCTAACAAAGTCCTATTCCCCCTTTCTAACACTCCATTCCATCAGGGTGTTCCATGAGGAGTGAGCTGTGAGATGATCCCACACTCTCTCAAGAATGCATCAAACTCTTGGCTCATATACTCACTGCCTCGATCAGATAGGAGTGCTTTTATAGTCTTGCTCAGTTGGTTTTCTACTTCATTCTTATACTTCTTGAATCTATCAAGGGTTTCAAATTTATGCTTCATCAGATAGACATAGCCATATCTGCTGAAGTAATCTATGAAAGTAACAAAGTAGTGGAAACTGTTTCTAGCACTAGTGCTCATGGGCCCACACACATCTGAGTGTATTAGCTCTAATAAGCCCTTGGACCCTTCTGGCGCCTTTGTCATTTTGCCTCTTAAACAAGATTTATATGTTTCGTAAGATTCCAAGTCAAATGACCCTAGCATTCCACTTTTGTGAAGTCTAGCTATGCACTTCTCGTTTATGTGGCATAAACGACAGTGCCATAAGTAAGCAGGATTAAGTTCATTGGGCTTAACCCTCTTAGTGTTTATGTTATAGATTGGATTGTTTTGATTTATGTCCATGATATATAAATCATTATTTAGAAAAGCACTTCCATAAATAATGTTATCTTTCAAAATATCAATTTTTGCAAAACCAATATTAAAACAAATCTAGAAATATCCAAGACAGAAACTGAAATAATATTTCTGCACATGGAAGGTACAAAATAACAATCTTTCAAAATCAAAACCAATCTAGCGGGCATCTCCAAGTAGAAGTCTCCAATCTCAATTGCAGTAACCTTAGTGTCATTCCTGACACAAAAATCTACTTCTTCGGTTCCCAATAACCTCCTATTTCTTAGTCCCTGTACATTACAACAAATGTGAGAACCACATCCAGTGTCCAATACCCAAGATGTCGAAACAGTGAGGTTATTGTCAATAACATATATACCTGAAGAACATCCCTGGCTCTTCACTTGCTCTCCCACTAGCCTTGGACATGTCTTTTTCCAGTGTCCTTTCTACTTGCATTCAAAGCATACGCCCTCAGGAATGACCTTTGGCTGGGGCCCTTGCTTAGCCTTCTTAGCCTTGGCCTTATTGGCCTTGGCTTTGGCTTTGGCTTTAGCCTTGCCTTTGCCCTTCATAGCCAGGGTGTTCCCCTTGTTCACTTGCAGCACCGGTGGAGTATTTTTGACAAATTGTTCAGCAAGCATGAGCATTCCATGTAGCTCAGCCATAATCTTGTCCATGCCCTACATGTGATAGTTCATTATGAATTGATCATTAGACTCAGGGAGGGATCCCAGGATGATGTCTATCGCTAACTCCTTTGGGACTGGCATGCCCTAGAAGGGCCAATGCGTCGATATAGCCCTTCATCTTGAGCATATGGTTGCTCATAGATGTCCCAGCTGCCATCTTGCAGGTGTTGACTGCCTTAGTTGTCAAGAACCTTTGTTGACGTGCCTGATCTTCGTACATCCTTTTGAGATCATCCATGATTGCATAGGCTTGACGGTCCATAAACTACTTTTACAACTTAAGAACCATCGTACCCAATAAAAGGCAAGACACATCTCTATCATCCCTCCTATGCAAGTCATACTCCTCAATTTGAGCTTGAGCAGCCCCTCGACCTGAAGGCGGTGCGGCCGATAAGGCCTTATCTAGCACATATTCCTTGGACTCTTATCTCAGCACTATTCTTAGCTGCCAAGCCTAGTCTACGAAGTTAGGCCTAGATAGTTTCTCCTTTTTGAGGAATGATCGCAATGAAAATGAATTACTAGCCTTTTTAAGTGATTATCTACACAGAAAAAATTGCAAAGTGATTAATAAAGGGCTTTATTATTTTAACCATATGAATTAACAATCCATTTTAATTAATTTTCTGGTAATGTATGGTTACAAGACCAAGATCCATATTTCATTAAGAATTGGCCAAGTGGAGGCTTGTCAACCAAACCTTAACTATTTAGGTAGGATCTCCCTCCAATCCCAACCCAGGGACTCTTGGTTTGATGGGCTTATTGGTACTTACCCATCTGTGCTTAGGGCCAAGAGCTTATCCTACTACCCACGTTGATTCCAACCACCATTCAAGTGTTACGCGTATCCAGTACCTCAACCCTATACACTAAATGAATAATACAACGCAGCTAGGGGAGGCACGGCCCACATTGCACAATTCAAAAACCGACAACGTTTGAATGTGGAAAGCACTTTTAATCGACTCAATATTTAATTGGACTAATTAACAACAACTTAGCATGCATAATCATTGGTGATTGGAGTGGCTTAACATACATTCATACACACACACACACACACACACACACACACATACACACACACACACACACATACACACACACACACACACACACACACACACACACACACACACACACACACATATATATATATATATATATATATATATATATATATACACACAATAGGTATAAGCACAAAAATAAGTATATAAATAAAAAAGACACTATGGGCCCTATTTTACAACCTATTGAATAACTAATAAACCTATACTAGAGATCCACTAGGCAGGCTTGCAAACTTCTCTTGGGCTTGGCACCAATGGGTTCCTCTCCAATGGCTTAATGCAATTACAATTAGATTTACAAAATATAAATAAAATAAAATGACGTCAAAATAAAATAAAACGACTCAAAGGCCGTATTTCTGAAGATAAATTTTACAACCCAACTTCATCCAAGGCCCAGTAGCGTTCAAACCCACACAACCAAGCATAGAAACATATATACACATAGCAAATATCAATATATATATATATATATATATATATATATATATATATATATATATATATGTAATAAAATGCATGAACATGGCAATTCCAATTTTAATTAATTATGTCAAGTCATTTGTGAAATCACCGATTCTGGCATCCATAACTAATGCCTGGTCACGGATCCAAATTAGCCGTCCAACCCATGCCAAGGGCCAATTGGACCAATTTCATTAACCAATTTAATTTTAACAAAAATTTAAATTATATGCATGAATTAAATCACATAAGAAACCACACAAATCCAATAGCGAAAATAAAATCATGCGAAATTTTAAAACCAATTTAAAATTCACATAGTGTCCGGCTGCCATCCGGGCAGCATGCAATTTACCTGTTGTGGCAAGCAACAGCAAAGGCCCAAAATTGGAATTGCAATTGGGATTCCAATTTGGCCAAACTTGTTTTTTTAACCAATTAAAAAAAGAAAAACAATTTGGGGAAAAATAAATTAAAAACCCCAAATCACCAAATTAGGGTTCCAAATAAAATGAAATTGAAAACTGATTCCAATAAAATCAAATCAAACACCAAGAACCCTAATACCAATCATTCTATTAATTGGAACATGAACCTATGCTCTAATACCACTGTTGGGAATTGTCATGGGAAAAATTAAATGCAAAGGGGAATACCGATTAAAATTTTCCTTGATTCCATAGCCCAAGATTCATGTAGATTAATAGAATGAAACCAAGAACGGAAAGAAAAATGAATTTTCTCACTTTAAACATCTCCTCTAGAGATTGCTGCAGAAACCTAAACACATTTCCTCCACAATCTGGTACACGAACGACTCTTGAACACGACTCACGCTAGTGAAGGGAAGAATGAAAACCAAGAAATTTCAGCCTAGGGAATTTTTGCTCCTTTCCTTGGTGTAGGCCAAAAATATCAAGTGGCTAGGGTTAGGGAGAAATTAGGTTTAAGGCTTCCTTATATACTCCTCAGTATACTCCTTAGCCTACTAGGATTTTAATTAAAACTATAGGTTATTTAATTTGATTAAATTAATTTAACCTGTATAATTAGAATTAAATAAAACCTTATTATAAAATTCCAATTGACACAATTAAATATAATTTTATCAAATTAATATAACCCAATGTTAAATTAAAATCAACCTTAATAAATACATCCTTTGTATTTATATTTCCACCAAGGAAAGTTTATTTTATTTAATTAATTATTTACTACATGTAATTAATTAATCAAATAAAATTAATTTCTCCCTTAATGTAATTGAATTAATTATGACATAACCCAATGTCAATAACTCAATTAATTTGGTTTCAATTCCAATTCTGATTTGTTAACGTTCAGTCGTTCTATGTGGATGATCCTATGGGTCCATCTTTATGTTGGCAGTGGGTCCAAAGCTCACAGACTGTAAGCGGGTTCTAGCATACTGTTACAACCCCTAATTAAGATGGAGACTTGCAGTCAAATGTGAAACATAACCCGATAGTGATCTTGTATATCCCTTGCCAACTAACATTGATATATAAGTAAGAGGCGTGTCCCTATCATCCTCTTATATGCTTATTTATTTCTTGATACCGAGTGGACTGAACCTAACGAATAAGTATCCCAACTTATTCGGGTATGGCCATACACTTGTCAGTCCCACTTATCAAGTGGCTAGTGATATCATCTCAGGGGACGCTGAGTGGCAATTCCATCAACTTCACTATTAACATCAACATGTTCACTGGCCTATCCAACATGCCTATACTTGGTACCCTGTTACAGGCTCGTTAGGCGTATATAAAAGTGTATGAGATCCCATATTATGTTACAGCGAATATTGGGTCTAAGGATAATAGCAAGATCTACCTGAGAAACACCTATGATGATCGAACCTTGTGGTGTTCTCATGGTGGATCGATCCAGTACCATGCAACCCAACATATACCCATATCATTGACTGACATTTCATGTCTAATGGCCGGTGAGACACCCCATCCAGTCAAGGATATGCTAGTATTTAGCTCTATTCATTCCCATGATTAGAAGAGACTAAGGATATTTTTATGACTATAACTTTAACTCTACTAAAAGGTCTCATAATTCAATGACCTATATTGGTTGACTTTAGTATGGTTATAATCACCGGATACTTTATTTATAAATAGCACAAGATATGAATAAATAGATTTATATCTTTATTTCAACACAAAATGTATAATACAAAATATCCAAATATAAAGTATAATACAATACAAGAACCAATGCCATTTAGAGTAGGGCACACCGGCAAAAGATTTATACTAGATTTTGTTGATATAATAAAAATAACATTACTGTTTGTTAGGATTAAAACAAAAGAAAAGGGAATTAGATAACTTAGACATAGCACTACTGACAATAAAAGTCTCTCAATATATTTATATGAAACAAGGAATTCTATATCATCTTTTCTAATCTATCCATTGACTAACTTCAAGTGAGTTTGGAAGTCAAGTTCTTTATGACAAATAAAAAAGGGAATATTGTGTCAAAGTTTAAGAATATGTATTAAATCATAGGCATATAGGAGTATACAAATTTGGATGTGAACAAAAAGTCTAATGATCCCCTTAACACATATGGTCAAAGGAATTTGTGTATACAGTAACACAATAATATGGTGAATTAATGCTTGAATTAAAGCAAATTATTTGTCTGTTTTTCGGAAATAAAATATTGCTAGTTTATGTAAAAAATTCTATAAACTAATAAAGATGAAAAATATGAATGGAAATAAGAGTGAAAAAAAAACATTAGTATAAATACAATAATTGATGTTCATACCATGCACCATGCAAAGAAAATACAAATAAGCTATATGAAATAGACAAAGATAAATCACCAATTATATATCTTTTTTGAAAAAGTTGTAAAAGAGATGTTTACAATAATATGATTTCGTAGTAAAAAAGATTGACACAAACACTTCGTATTAAACGGAAAGAGATTTAAGGAAATGAATTCAATCGAAAAATCACTTTAAAAGTGTTCGTAAAATGCTTATTTTGATTTACAAAGATTTTCCTTTTCAATTGATTTTATATATGAGAACTATTTTTTAAATGATTTTATAGAAAACATAATTTAAAAAATATTAAACTTATATTTCGTTTTTAGGTAGAATTGTTAGTTTGTTTCATTTATCTTTTCTATCACATATTATTTATCAAAGTTTTTAAAAGGCCTAATTACATCTAGAGCACCCTATACTTGGCTCAAATTGGGTATTGTCCCACTCAGCTTAAAGGTTATCTACTTAGCCCCCTCAAGTTGACAAATTCGATCCACGTAATCCCCTCCACCTGACGTGGATAGATACGTGAATCAACAGAAAAGTAACGTGCGTGAGCCATCGTAACAAATAAAAGTGTGAGACGTGGCATACTAACTTAAATCTTTTAAACAACTCTAAGACTCACCCATATCTTTTACCGTACCGTCCATCACTTCCTAATTAACTCTAGCCCTGCACTACCAAAACTATCATTCTTCTCTTATCACCGTTGGCACCACCGTTCCTCTCCAATCACAGCTGCCACCTCCACTCTTCTTTCAAACCTCTCTTTCTCAACATCAAAGTTCACATTCACTTCTTTTTTGCTCAGTCTTTTCAGGTTCATTTTTTTTGTCTTTATTCCATATTTTATTTTTCTCTTCAGCTATGTTTCTGTGTTTCCTTATGGCAGCATCTCTTTTCATGTTTCCATTTTTACTCTTATAATATGATCTACTATTTTTCGGATTTTTTTGTCATTTTTACTTTGGTTTAATGTTATATTAACTGGGATTCATTATTGTTGGACTAGCTTGGAGTTTATTTGATTTAAGTTGTGCTGATAGTTAATTTGTAATAATTTTTATTTACTACTTAATTATGTTTGTATCAAGCTTAATTGCTGTTTTCTTTCTCTTTTCTTAATGAGTTATTGATTTCTCTGTTTCAACAGTGCTTAAATTTGTAATCAACATAAAATGTAGTTCATGTCATGATTTTAGGAAATTGAATGTTATTCATTGAATTGAGGATCAAATTTGATTGTGTGATGAAAAAACGAAAGTGTGAGAGTGGCGATTGGAGAGGAACGAAGGTGGCGGAGTGATTGGACAAGAATGATGGTCAAGCGTTATGTGGCGAAGGACTACTGGTTAGCGTGGGTTAATTAAGAAGAGATAGACGAGTCGTGTCAAAAATATGGGTGGATCTTAGAATTGTTCAAAATATTTAAGTTAGTATTTCACGTGTCACATTTTTATTGGATAAATTATCCAATAAAATATTTTTGAACATATTTTAGACACATGGTAGCAAGTGTATCATACTCTCTTAGCCTAAAGAGATAAAGCCCGATGGAGGGGATTATGTGGGTCGATTTTGTTAACTTGGGAGAGCTAAGTGGACAACCTCTAAGTTGAGAGAGGTTGTAGGTAGTTTGAACAAAGTACAAGGACCTCCAGATTTATTAGCCCTTTTAAAAATGATTATGAGTATTTATTGTAGTTTATTATGATCACCGAACAAATTTACTGAAATATAAATATTTACGTTTATTAGTTTTGATGTAATATTTTTTTTAAACAACAATATTTTTATTGAAATTTTCTTGTACGAGGCATAATCACAGTTAAAACTCCTCACTTTCCCTAAGTCTCCGCCCATAAATCCAGTTTGCATTGTCAACTAAGCTACAACCCATGGAATAATATTGTTTATAAACCATTATTTTTTTTTTTACTTTTATTAATATATTTAAATTCCATTAATAATTTTTAATAATTTTTTTGTATTGAATTTAAGAGGTATTATAACTTATATATATATATATATATATATATATATATATATATATATATATATATATACTATTTTAATATAATATCTATCATATATCACAAATTTTCAAGTGGTGGAAATTTAAAAGATATGAGCATAAAATATATTTTTTTCTTTTTCTTTTATATAAAGTAAATTAAACACAATTACTTTTAGAATAATAAGGTATGTATATAATTGCAATAATAAATTCAAAAAACTACATTAAAAAAAATTATATCTATGTGTAAAAGTATAATCAACAAATATATTGGAACACATCACTATAACTTTTCCACGCGATATATATTAGATGAATTATTACAATGGCTATAAATGAGAAACATAAGAATTTTGAAGCTCCACGAACAAAAACAAATTTCCAATGTGACAGAGGTGCAAATCACAACGTTGGTCGCTCTCCAAGGTTAACATGATAAGCTTCAAAATCATGCACTTTAGGCTGAAACTTTGAAATAGCACAACTACAATTGCACATAAATTGTAGAGAAAAACAAAAGGTTTTAAGAGAAGAAGATAGTTTTTTGGTGTGTGTAAAAATGAAAGCATCAGGCTCTTTTTTATAGTGAATATTTCAAAATAAGTTACAAAACCATTAAAGAAGTTACAAAACATTTAAAATTTTATAACCACCATTATAAACTTAATGCATTTTGAATAAATGAATTAATTTATTGGTTATAAATAGAAAATAAATATATATTAATTTATTAGTAATTGCTTCTTAAATGATAATTTAGGGAAAAAATGTTCAAAATTTAGAAAAATAGAAGTATAGGCTATAACCAATTTAAGAGATGTCAAGCAAGAGTGAAAATAAAATCCTAAAACTTTGTTCCATTACACAAAATGTTCACATATCAATAGTTAAAAGGAAGATTGAATATTTTTCTAAATCCAATATATAATTCTATAAATTTCCTAAGTGACAACCTTGATTAAAAGTGAAAGAAATGAAATTTGACTAACTAAAATTTTCAATTGACAAAAATTATTGGTAAGAGACAAATTAATGTATTAAAAAGAGGCAATGAATTGATTTTAAAACCAATAAGGTAAAAAAATTAAAACTAATTTATTAGTAAAAAGTTGAAACGGAAAATATTAATGACTTATTATAAAATTAAGTAAGCGTTATAAAATATTAAAAGAGAGTACTTGAATGAGAATTTGAATTCAATGAATGCATGTCTAAAGGTTAAAATTAAAAATTTACCATATAAATGAAAATTTGGAACCTTGAAATTTAAGTAAAAATTCTTAAATATTTAAAAATTGATAAAAAAAAATAATCATAATACAATAAGAAAAATGACACATAGGAGAGATGTAAATAATTTGAGTATATGTACTTATATATTCTTATGCCAGTTAAAAATTAATGATTCAGCAAACAAAATTAAATAATAAATTGTATTTTTGAAAATTTAGAACATGAATTACAAATAAAAAAAATTGAGAAAAATATAAATAGATGTATAAAAGAAATACTAATGAGTATAATAGCTAATAAAATAATTGAAATTAATATGAAATATGCAATGTAAAAGATACACAAATTATTAGTAACTTTTATATATATAATATTTGACAATATGCCTAAAAATAAATAAGTAACAAAGAGAAAATAATTCAATTTGAATTATTGAACCTCTCATCTTAAGAAATAAAATTATTTTGTGTATTTATGGAATTAAACAAAATTGTCTTCTTTTGACTTTGATATTAAATTTTTCTTCTAAAACTATCAAATGTATAAAAATATTAAAAAACAAAATGGACCAAGACTTAAAATCTTATCTTTTGTATTGCAATTTGTTTTGCATGGTAGTGAAATACTAGAATGGCTTTTTTGATGAAATCAATTCATCAACATAATACTTGTATAAAAACTTAAATGCTTAAAAACAAGAAAAAAAATATATTAAAAGCTATTGAAATAAATACAAAAGAAATTATATAAATGGAAAACAAACATCTACAAACAAATATTTTCTATAGAAATACAACAAAAAACAAATCAAATTATATCGGAATTTATATGTAATAGAAAAATCACTATAATTATTTTCCTAAAAAATATAAAAAGAGATCACTACATTTCCACTATGTAACTCACATTCTCGATCATTTAAACCTCATTTTAAGTTATGATAATCATTAATGTCTCAAATAACAGATAAGAACTTTAAATAAAATTATTAAATAATTTTTAGAGATATAGAATGATCAAGAAAATAGAATTAACATGAATAAAAGCTTTTTAGGGATTTCAATTAAGAGAGAGAAGTTATATACATTAAAATAGTTATATTAATGTTCAAAAATATAATCAACAAATATTAGAACACATCACTATTAGAATTATTCAATGCGGTGCATCAAGCTCCTTTTTATAGTAAAAATTTCAAGGTAAGTGACAAAACAATTAAAACTTTGTAACCACCATTGTGAACTTAATTCATTTTTCATAAATGAATTAATTGATTATAATATATATTATTATATTGAATAAGTGAAATTAAAAATTTAAAATGCTTAGGAAAAAGATAAATACCAATGGAAAGATTTAAGAGGGAGAGAGAAAACCCCCTTAAACCTTCTTTTACAATATATATAGATATCACATATTACATTGGCTTATATTAGCGTGAATCAAATAATTACATGCTAGCATACAAGTCACACTAATGCATAAACTTTTCGTAAACATAACAGCTGTAAAAACTAGAATCTCATGGTCTAATTCAATTTCTCATACCTTTAAAGCTTGGTCAAATTAAATGTTGATATAATTGTCTTCTTTTCTTTTTCTAATTGGAAGTGGAACTGTGAAATTAAGCGAAAACAAGCTAGAGTAGAAGAAGTAGAATGTGATTGTGACAAAATAAATATAGTCTCATCACAATGCAGACACAGTAACAGCAATGCTCAAACAGATAATCAAACCCCTAAAAGAACTCTCAAACTGACTATAGGATCAAACCCAAACATAGACATCAATGAAATCTCACACATGAGATTAACATCATAAATTATCACAAAACCAAACCATGGAACGCAACAGAGCACAAAATAAAGAACAACCAAATGTGAACTCCATAAGTCAAAATCAAAAGAGATACATACTGAAATATAATAAAAGGGTTCGAAAAGTTCGAAATCCGAACACTCACCGTAAAATAACTACATGTTGTCACACGATTATACTAAACAATGCTCTGATTCTTGTTCAATTCCTAAAATTATGAAATTAAGACAGATGAGTATAGAAACTATAAGGGTAATCGAAAAATTGCAAAAACTGAAACTGATAAATGGACGAGAGATGACGATCCAAACAAGATATTGAATCCGCAAACTTAAACTTACCTAGATAACTAGTAGGAAGATACAAGAAATTTAGGGTTTTATCATTCTAATTTTTGCAGTGAGAGAGAACTTAAAGAGATAGATTAAGAGGAGAGGGAGGCAAGATATAAAGGAGACTTTATTTTTTAATGGCCAAATACATATATACCTCTGAATTTGTCCAAAAAAGCATACTGCCCCTCTTAACTTTTAAAATGTTTTAATGCCCTCCTGAACTTTGAAAAAGTGACCCAGTTTGCCCCCTTGCTACCACGTATCACTCAATTATTGGTTGTCTCATGTTTGACTTTTCAAAGTAAACTCTAATTTTTATGGGACTTAGGGGACAAACTGGGCTAATTTTAAGAAATTCAAGAGGGTATTAGAACACTTTTAAGAAATTCAGGGGGGCATTAGGATATTTTCAAAGTTCAAGGGGACAGTAGACCTTTTTTGCCAAATTCAAAGGTATATCTATGTATTCGATCTTCGAGGAAACAAATTCTCACCTTGTAAGTCTCTTCTAGAGACGACTGCAAAAACCAAAGCAGATTTCCTCCAAATTCCCATACACGAACGCCTAACTAGCAGGAACCTGTGCTAGCAAAGGATTGGTGAATTAGAGAGAGAGATCAAGGGGGGCCGAAATTTTTCCCTGAAAAATTTCCTCCTTGGCCGAAATTTTAGTGATGAAAATTAGGGTTAGCGTTTCTTTCATTAAGTGGGTATTTATACTTTCAAAATCCTAGGTTTAAATTAATTACTGTGAGCGGGCGACGTTTTTTACAAGACGAGAAAAAAATGCGCCGCGAGGTGGGTCGCTTTTCGGGGTTTTTTGGTTTTAATGCTCGAAATTCGATTTTGGAAAATTCATCATTTATTTCATAAAAGAATCGAGACCTAAGACTCGATAGAAAATGTAAGAGCCGCCACCCGGTTCAGCTCAATCGAAAAATTACAGCGTAGTTGAACCGGACGAGGGCCGCTACACTTTCAAGAGATCTAGGTCCGAACAAGTCCCTTATTTCATGTCTAATCAAAATAAATTTGGCCAATGTTCATTGATAGCATTTTATTTTTCTAAGGTTGATTTTCCATTGATTTAATCATGCAGCATACATGCGGATAAAAGCGATAAATAAATTAATTATTTACAAACCCAATCAAATCACATCAAAATTATCCTAGGGATACATTTGTATAATTTGGGGATCGGTGTATAATCGCCTATTTTACACGAGTATCTAATGCGGTAAAGTTGAAATAAATAAATAAAAATTAATTAAATTAAATTCCTGCAAAACAAAAGTTAGCACAAATATATGCAACAAGTTGGACTCAAGTAGACAGAACGAGGGATTAGAGATTGGGGACATGCATTTAGGGGGTAGTCGGGTAAACTCGGCTAGTTCGTCCGACTAGACCTGGAAAATGGTTTTGAAACGTTCCTGTGTTTTTGTTTCATAAGAAAATACATTTTTGAAAATATTTTTTTTTACCAGTTTATTTCCATTTAGCATGTAAAGTGTGTCGGTTTTCAGGAGATTTAGATCTCTGTCGTTATATTATTCTAATTGCAACAACTCGAAACATAAATCTATGGTCGTGAATGCATGAGATGAATTTATTTTGGTTTATTTTTGGTGATTTTCTAATTTTTATGCATTTTTATAATTTTTCTTTTTTTTTTTTTTATTTTTCTAAATTTTTTTTTTCAGATTTTTTGTGATTTCCTGTTGCTGAGTACAAATTAAAGCCGTGCGACTATAATTATAGTCGTGCGACCATAATTCATTTCCGATAAAAAGGTAGAAACTATTTAGATGGACAGGATTTATAGCTGTGATGACTATAACAGTCGTGCGACTATAACTATAGTCGTACGATTGTTCAACCTGCCCAGAGGCAGCAAACTTGCATTTTGTGTTTCAAGTGATTTTATGCATGAAAATGAACCAAAACACACAGAAAATGAAGCAAAACACTAGTTTTAGATACTGTTACCCTTGTAGCGTGGATCCATTGTGGATTTGACCGAGTAAAACGCCTTGAATCGGTTCCGGATTGCCCCCTTTTCCTTAGTATGTTGAGGTACAAAAATAACGTCCAAAAATCTCCACAAGTTACGAATTTAGTCAACTTCAAGTTCTGGAATTGATTATCCTTGAGTGACAGATTATTAACCTATGATTTCTATCAATTTGAGCCTCACAATACAAAGATTCAAAAAGAATAGAGTAGGAGAAAACAATTGTATTCTCTACTCTTTTATTCCCTTCTTTCAATGCCTCTTGAGCTCTCTTCAATCCAAAATTTTGTCAACCCTTATTCCTCCCTTTTTCCTGATATTTATAGACCTAAAAAAAGGATAAGAAGACACAATAATGCCCCTGGATCATGCCCCATACCTCTCACATTCTGGATGAGTTGTGACTGCCTGTTATTTAGATCTACGATCGTGCGACTGTATTTATCGGTAACGACAGTCGTCCGACTGTAGTATAGTCGTGTGACTGTATTATAGTCTTACGATTTTTTTTTCAGAAAATTTCGTGTTCACAATTACTAAGGGTCAAAATCTAATTTCAATTTAATTTCAATTTCATATGTATGGTATTATATTAAACCATATAATATAACACATAGCATTTGAATTAAAATTAATTTGCCTAATTACCCAATAAATTAATTTAGACTTTACTTAAATGAAATACATATAAACCTATATATGTATATTATTTTCACCAAGAAATAAATTCATGAATTAATTAATTTAAATTAATTCAATGAAACCCAATAAATTGATTATATTTTTTTTATCAATCAAATTGATCTATAATTTAATCAATAAATAATTCCTCTCTAGTCAGTATACTTCAAGTATACAGTTGATCTGATAAGTTCAATGTGTACGATCCTATGGGCCCGTCTTTATGTTAGCAGTGGGCCCATGGCCCACAGACTGTAGTTAGGCTCTAGCAAGCCATTACAGCCCCTAATTAAGACGGAGACAGCAGTCTAATGGAAGTCGTAACCCTATAGTTTAACTTATTATAAGCACTGGGTTTTCTCGACCTCTGTGATGAGAAACCTGTACTACCTGTTGAGCAGACGTATGCGAATTGGACTTGAGAACGAGCAGAATGTCGCCCTAAATATCTCAGATGCTCTGAAAATTGAACTATCCTCAATCTGTAACCCCGAGAAAGGTCCTTCGAGTAATTTCAGAGCTTAGAGATGAGCATGGGAATTAGGGATGTCTGCCCCGGCTCTGCCTATAGCCGTATGGCTATAGATTAGAGTCGTACGACTCTAATGTTAGAATTGCACGACTCTAATGCTAGAGTTGCACGAATCTAATATTTAAAGCCGTGCGGCTCTAGGGGGTCAGCCAAGTTACTCTGCAAAGGCAGAGCAACTTGACTGAGCGGAGAAGCGCGGCCGAAATCCTGTGAAAAGTAAAATGGCATATTTAATTCTTGGAATGATTATGTGGGATAGAGATATAAATAGAAAGAAAAAAAATCAATCAAGGGGGAATTAATCTTAAGGCAAAGAAAAACATAAAAGAAAATAAGGAAAGAAAAGGGAGTAAGGTAGAAACCGAGACACAGAGAGAAATAGTGAGAGGGAGAGAGCCAAAACAATACCAAACCAATACCAAACCAATACCTAAGCATTAAAGGCAGATTTCTAGACCTTCACTTACTCAATTGGGACCGTTTCGGATTGGTTTCGGATTGATTCGGATTCGTTTTCGGGATTTCAGGACGGTTAAGGATTTGGGAAGCATTTCAACTTTTCGATTCAATTCTGGACATTAAACACATCAAAACAATATCAAGGTAAACTCTGAAAGGCCTTTAAACCTGTGTACATTGCTTTTTCTTTACATTTTTCATTGTTTCTCAAATTTTTGGAAAACCTATTGCCCAACTAGAGCCGTATGGTTATAGTCCTGAAGAACAGAGCCGCACGGCTCTGTCCTTCCTGGCAAACACCCAAAACTACCTTGGATTGGCCGAAAACAGCCCGTTTTCCCTTTTTTCCATTCCATTGTGATATATTTCAGCCCAAACACACTCGTACACTATCAAACTTTGGTTTTTGGATTTATATTCATGCGGGTATGAGATTTTCAGTTTCCGCAGTTCCGATTTTCTGGAATTTTTGGTTGTTCGATCCGAATCGGATCCGTTGTCTAGCAATAGCGGACCCCTAGACTCTATAGAAATCTCGAGGAACCACTGAAATAGAGCGAATCGGCATTTTCAAAACGAGAAAACCATTTTTCGAGTTCTGGATGCTACAGTCACACGATCGTAGTTGTTATAGTCGCACGACTATAATTAGAGCTGCACAGCTCTAACTATAGTCGTACAACTGTAGTCTCCAGAAGGAGACAAAATCACGGAACGATTCGTACAGACGTCGTCGCCTAATGCTATCTTCGGATTCAAACTGTTTTTAGCGTGTTTACTGCTTTTGGACCCTAGATGAATGCTGAAATTAGGAGACCCGTAACAACGGAACCCCGAGTTCTGGGATAACAGACCTGTTAAAAAGGGAAAATTTACATGTAACCGAGCCAATTGATTTCCAAAAATGGTTTTCCAGCACAGAAAATTTACAGGGTGTTTCAAAATTGTTTTCTAGGTTTGGTCGGACCAACTGGCCTAGTCAGCCTGATTACCCCCTAAATGTATGCCTCCGTTCCTAAAAATCCCAATTCTGTCCTGTTTGAGTCCTATTCGTGTTTGTGCGATAATTGTGCTAACCGTCTATTTTGCAACCTTAGTGTCTTTTTATTTTCATTTTTGATGTAATTAATAGTTTAATTCATGTATTTTAGGCGGTTGTAATTTCTAGATCCTCGTGTATTTTAGGCACTTGTAATGTGAGGACGAGAGCTTTTTATTTTTATTCGATCTGGTTGTATAAGCAGCCTTTATTCTTATTCTTTTAACTGCTTGGGTGTATGGTTTATTCATTCTGCAATTTATTCCTGTCATTTGCTTGAGCATGAGCTAAATAAACATAAAATGGGTAGAGAAAGATAATAAAGCGAATAAAATATGGTAATATGAACTATAAAGTGAAAGCAAGCTTGAGGTTAAGTAAGTCGCCTGCCCGAACCCTAACCTTTGGATTAGGTGCAGTAGTCTGCCCTCGGTAGGGAGCTGTACCGGAATTTCCCGGATGAGCTGATCTAGGTGGTGACTCTGTCACTGATCTTGGAATTTAAGTTTCGAGGTCTTTAAGTTAAAAATGAGAAAAGGTTTTTTATAAAGGTTTTTCCAAACAAATCCATGATTTTTCTAAGATAATCAAAATCCTGATTTCCAAAAACCAAACCGCCATTCAAAACACATTTTCTAAAAATTCCCTTTTCCCCGGGTTTGCTTCGCCGCGTCCCGTTCCTTTTAAAGGTCGTCCGCTCACAGTGGCGACTCCGCTGGGGAGAAAGGTTTCTTAGAATGTTTTCATAAAAACTTAAGGAACTTAGGCAACTACTCAAATATAACCCCGCTTGCAGTCACTTTACCAATTCGTAGCACCATATTTGTTTGCACCTGCATAGCATGACATTTTCTTCTTCTCAATCCCTCCAATACACTGATCAGCCCTGGTTTACTGAAGAAGGTGACCTACCTCTTCTGCCAGGATTGGAGGCACCCGATTGGGTAAACCACTCATAGCACTGTATGACCTTACATCGTGTTCTATGTATGAGAACCTGTATGACCCTTGGTTTTGACTTTGACCCATATGTAATGGCTTAGCAACTTCCCCTAGGATACCAAAACGTAAATTTAAATTGAATATTAAGAATGCACCTTTGGTATCCCCCGTTGATGCCAAAGAGACCCAACACCTAAGAAGAATGCAAGACCAATTGAAAGGAGAAATAAGGTTGGAAGGGAGTGCATATTATTACGTGTGCTATCATTTGTTCCATGGTGTTTTTATTTGACTTTTCACAAAGCATCAAACATGTATAAGCCTTTATGTGCCATTCTAACCACATCTTTATGCAGCTATTTTCTAGCATCGACATATGTGTGACTCTAATCACATTTTAGTGCAACCACGACATTTTATTTGTATGCCATTTACATCTCGTGTGCAACATTTCCTCAAAGCATACACGACATCATCCCATGTGTCATGTGTCTTAACCACGTTTTTATGCAGCCATTTGCATTTTTGTGTGACATACACATTCATGCCATTTCATCCCACCTAATAAAGGATGTTCCAAGTGTGCTCCTCACGATCATTTCAATCTATAACATATCGGGTATCCCAAAACTACCATTGTGTTGCCCGTGCACCGGATTGCACTCGGCCATTTCACTATACCATGTCATTCAATATAAGACCACAATGTTCCTAGGTCTATTGCCGTGTGGCGGTTCATACGATGTCATTATATGGCATCATACTCATTCATCATAAGTGTCACGGTGACGCCAGAGTCCTGCTCCCGCATCATGGTCCACATCAGACCATTTCATGACAATGTGAAATCATTCAAGGTACTCCCCAAGTGCCGAATTAGTGCACATGTAAGGGCATTTCATAGCATTATCAAATCATGCAAGGTGTTCTACGAACGTTGAACCCTTGTCTGTGTTCCGAGTTACGCGTGACTCTTCTATAATATCACCTCATATCACATGCCTCAAAAGCATCAGAGCTCTATCTGTGGGACGGCCCCCATACGACCATTTCATGTCATATCATTGACCCACAAAGCATCGAAACTCTGCCCGTGTGACCGTACACACGCGGCCATTTCACAACATCCATTATGTGCCCTAAAGGCGCCGAACCTCTGTCCGTGTGGTGGCCCACACGAGACCTTTTTGCACTATTTTTGCATGGCATTGGGCACTCTTGGGACATCCCAAATAAAGGAAAAACACAAAGATCATCCTCATTCTCACCTTCATTCATGAAGCATCATCCAAGCATCATTCTTCACATCATCACTTCATTCATTTATTATCCCTAAATCTCAACATGTGATGTAGGACAGTAGGCACATGAGACTAGAAAAGACCAAAGCTCTGTACAAATAGTTTACTAAGTAAGCTGGATTGACGGAGGACAAGATCTCAGACTTTAAGGGCTGTTGAGGAACAGAGGACAGTAGAAACAGATAGTGAGTCTGATTCTGGGGAGGAAGTGGAAATGGGAAACCAGACATCAAGTCTTGCTAATGCCCTCAAGGATTTCCTAAAATCTCAGGATTTCGATGACATTCTAAAAGAGGAGATGCAAGCTGTTGTAAGGGAAAGTGGGGAAGTCGAAACAAGCGGGCCTAGAAAGGAAAAAGTGGTTGAATCTTCTCAGTATGGGGCTAATGTCTTAGCTAGTGTAGAGAAGCTGCAAAAGATTGAGGCATCCATGGAAAAGAAGATAAAGTCAAAGTACTCAGAGTTAGATGAAGTGGCAGCTGAGCTAAAGAAAGGGGCCAATATCAGTTTGGGCTCTAAGAGCGGCGTGAATGTGGATGCAATGATATGCAATGATAAACAAAGGCATTGAGACTTTCCCTATTGGGTTTCAAGTGCCGAAAGTTCCCTTCTAAAAAGGGATTGGTTCACCAGAAGCTTACGTGAACCTTTATGTGTGAGTCATTCTGACGGAAGGCACCACCAAGTAGCAGCTAATCAACTTCTTCCCAACTGCACTCGAGGGGGGAGCATTGAGATGGTATAATTCTTTATTTGAAGATGTTCAGTCGAACTGGGAAGCTTTGTCAGTGGCTTTCATCAAATACTATAGCTTCAACACTAAGATCCAGGTGAAGCTGTATGACTTGGAAAGGGTCAAGCAGAAGCCTAATGAATCCTTTGATGAATATTATCTGAGGTGGATGAACAAGATGATCTTATTGAAAAACTGCCTGGACGAAGATGAGTTGATCCAAAAGTTGATTGATGGTAGCAAGGACATCTTCAGGAATAATATGAAATTCCATGCTTTCAGTGAACTCAGCGAAGTGTACAGCATGGCTATGAAGATTGAGAGAGATGAAGAAGAAAAGACAATAAGCCACAGGGGTAGCAGAAGTTCTCAGTACAGGTCGATGACTACAGCCGGGTCAAGCAATGCGTCTGGTTCTGGTTCTTCAAGCAAAGGCGGGCAGTTTTCAGAGACTAAGCAGGCTGGGGTTGCCATTGTATCTCAGCAACGAGGAAACCAAAGTAGAAATTCAGAGGGTCAAGGCATATCCCCTTGGGCCTTCTCCTTGGCTAAGATCTTTGCGAAGTGCAGGAATGGCAGTCTGTTGAGCTCTCTTAGACCGTTTGAAAAGCCAGCAGACACGGATAAGGACAACTTCTATACTTATCATGTCATGGTGGGACACAGAACCAACAACTGTTATAAGCTAAAGGATGCCATCCAGAAGTAGATTGACGAAGGAAAGTTGCAAGAACCTGCCAAGCCCAGCACTAAGACTAATCCATTACCAACATTTGAAAGGCAGGTCAACATGGTACAGTCGGGGTTGCCAGACAACTTCATTTTCACCCAGGTCTTGCAGGCAAATGGTGGGTCCTAGGCGAAGTAGTGAAACTAAACCTAGAATCACACAACTAAGGCAGTGTACCTATCGTTGACAAGTAATAATTCTGGTTGGTCCAGGTATCGATCCCACAGAGAAAAATATTCTGCAAACACTAAACTACTCGGGCTCCTTGCGTGTCCTAGGCGGAACTTAATTTTGGGTCTGATTATACTAACAACTAAATTATCCTACTCCTAGTTGATCTATCCCAGCTTACTTTGCACTTGAATTCGGGTTATCAATTGGCGGTTTACCGACCTATGAATGCTAATGGTGATGGCTTTATCAATTAATTAAAATAGATGAATTTAACTCAACAATTAAACCTTAATTATGTTCTTTCGATAATTCAACCTAGCGTGTCTAGATCTTTTAGGTCCTTAGCCGGTTTCCCTTGTTTAAAGGCGGTCTAATTCTAAAGCTCAGAAAATAGGGGCACGTAAATTCCACAGTGTTGTCAATACTAATGGTTTCCTAGGCGTCAATCTAGGTAATATGAACTTAATAAGTTAAGATCTTATGAGACTAGATTATCATTAAAGGAATTGCATAAAGAAAGGGTGTAAAAATTGAAATTAAATTGCAATCAATTGTATTAATTGATAAAGATGATAAGAATTCAATGTTTACAACCAAACATAATCAATTGCGGAATTAAAAACTAACTAATCAAATTACAAAAAAGAAGAAGAGGAACTTATGCCCTTTTGGTCCGATTAACCGGATTTCGACAGTGTGAAGATGCTTGGGGTGTACCTCTATAGACAAACTCAATCCAGAACCAAGAACGTCGTAAAAGGGGAAGGTTCAATGCAAAACTTCTACCAATTGAGGGTTCAAACTCAAAGAAACATAGAGTTCAAGCAATAAAACCTAGCTACAAGTTTGTGCTTTCTACTTTAAAAGTCTGGGAAAAGATCCATACAACTTAGAAAATAACCTATTTATACGGCTAGGTTAAAACCACTAAACAGGAAAGATGAAAGTAGGGCAACAGCAGAATTCCGGAGCTCGGCACGCCGTGCTGATGGTGACGGCACGCCGTGCTGTGTAGATTTGGGGTTGGCACGCCGTGCTGGTGGTGGTGGCACGACTTCGTGCCGATCCACTAGATTTTGTCCCTTGGCACGCTGGAATGGCACGTCGTTCCCTCATTGCGGCACGCCGTGCCACCTTGCTTTTCAGCACTTCAAACTCTTCTTTGCCGCCGTCGCTCCAACTTTCGGTCCAGGTCATAATGCCTGTCCAAAACAAACATAAAGAAACATAACCGCACCACAGTCACGGACCACAAAAATGACGTATTATCCAAAATAACAAAAACACCCCTAAAAAACACGAAAAATACTAAAAGTTATGAAAATCTAACCAAAACATAAAAATCACAAAATACGTAAAACCAAACAAGCATTCACACAAAGAACTATAAAAAATTGCCGTTTAAACCACAAAATTGCCTAAAAGATAAGGTCAAAAACCGACCTTATCAGCAAACCCCACCGTATAGTCTATGGTGGCCAATGAAACTGGGGCAAAGTTATAATGTGGAAAGCCGACAGAATAGAAAGAGGTGAAACCAATGAGTCTGGATGATCTAGATTTGGAAGATGAGTATGAAGAATATGGCTATGATAAGATAGTTAAGCTACCAGTTGTTGAGAAGCCAAAAGTTCCCGAAGTCCAGAATGTAACAAGGAGTGGCAGGGTCTACCAGCCAGCGATTCAGGAGAATGACAAGACCCCAGTGACTGGATCAGGCAATATGTCACCGCCGAAGGAAGTAGAAAAGGAGGATCTGGTCATCTCGCAATTGAAAAAGACTCCAGCTCAGGCCAGCCTATGGCATTTGCTACTGACCTCCAAGGAGCATAGGGCAGCACTGGTTAAAAAGCTATCTGAGATTGAATTTTCCCCAGTTGCTTCCCTAAAGGCTATGTGTTGCTTACTGGACAAAGTTCATACAGGGCCCCCTGATATTGTGTTTTCAGAAAAGATTTACCATAAGGAGGGAGGGCTCACAACAAAGCTCTGTATGTCAAAGTTAACATCATGGACAGAGGCATGCCATGCGTAATGATAGATGATGGGTCGGCTCTGAATATATACCTATAGAAAATGCTGCCGTATCTGGGTTTAAGTGAAGATGCTCAGAAGAAGTCTTCCACCGTGATTAAGGCTTATGATGATTCGAAGAGGACTATGATCGAGACTTTTGAAACCGAGGTGGAAGTGGGACCGGTCAAGTCGACAGTCACCTTTACTGTGATTGACATTCCAGTCACCTTCTCCCTACTGTTAGGAAGGCCATGGTTTCACCCACTGGGGGGTGTACCTTCAACTTTGCACTAGAAGATAAAATTCTCAATAGGCAACGAGGTTGTGATGGTGGAGGTAGGTTCTCAGTCCATGATTGATGTAGTCAACGAAGAGATCATACCATTCAGTAGATTCCAAATTGCCATGGTCAACGAGGAGGAAACCACAGATGCTCTGATGGTTATCTACAAGAACTACATGCCAGAATGGTTGTCCAAATACCTGCCAAGCAGAATTTTGTTCCGGGTATGGGACTCGGAGCCAATCTACAAGGGGTGCCTGAATTTAACATTGATTTTGGAAAGTTGAGGCAGTTTGGCCTGGGCTACACAGTAGAAGCATTTGAAAAGAAGGATCCAAAGAAAGGAAAGAATGGCAGGCCCATGATGAAGCCGTTCATTAAGGCAGGTGAAGAGCTGTATAAGGGGCATGTTGAGCCAGTGAAAGTCGGGAATATTGAATACCCAGGCTTCGAGATATTCTCTGATGTTGTAGACTTTAAAAAGAGCCAGTGTGGGGGGCAATTGTCAAGCCTGTCATCCCCCAGAAGAAGCCATCTAAAGTGATAGCAAAAGCAATGGAAGTGTCCAAGGAGAAAGCTGAAGAAAAATTATGTCATGAATCTATAGAAGCAACTTCGGACGCATTGGCCGTCGCCCTGAGCAAGGCCTTTGCAAAATCTAAGGAAGAGTCTGGAATAGAGATGGTGACAGGCAAGTCTAAATTCTGTGGTTACCGAAATAGCAGGAATCATGATGAAGGCTAAGGCGTAGGTAGTTGAGATTAAGGAGGCTGCTATCCTGGCTGAACAAGAGTCTGAAATTGCTACTGACCTGGACAACATTTTGAAGCTGAGCAAGGATGGAGAAGTTCAAGGCCCTCCGCCTGTGGAGGATGAAAGTGATTTTGTTGTATCTGTTTCTTCTATTTTCAATGTGAATGATGTACTTTATAACAAATTTGATGCAATGAAATCCCAGTTTGCTTACTTATGCGATGTTTATCCTGATAATTCTGTGCATGCATTTGAATCACCATCAAGCATATTTAGCATTCAAAACACTGCATTGCATGAAATTAACATAAATACAGATGAAAACACCAAAATGGTATTCATTTCACACGAACTAAAATCCAAAGAAGAGAGAGAATTGACAAAAATACTGTAAAAACATGTCAAGGCTTTCGCTTGGTGATATGAAGACATGCTAGGAGTTGACACAGAAATAGCAGTTCACAAAATTCCAACAGATCTCATATTCAAGCCAATAAAGCAGAAGTTGAGAAGGCTAAGACCAGAATGGGCTACATTAGTAAAGGAAGAAGTGGCTAAATAGATTGAAGCCAAGTTCCTCGAGATGGTAAAATACACAGAATGGCTAGCCAACATTGTTCCAGTGCCTAAGAAAGACGAAAGGGTCAGAGTGTGTGTCGACTACAGGGACCTAAACAAAGCATGCTCGAAGGACAACTTCCCCTTACCTCACATTGATGTTTTGGTAGATAGTGCAGCCAAGGCAGCAATGTACTCTTTTATAGATGGGTTCTCGGGATATAACCAGATAATAACAGATGTTGTTGACAAGGTGAAGACTTCATTCATCATGGAGTGGGGCATTTTCTGCTACAGAGTAATGCCTTTCAGGTTGAAAAATGCTGGGGCCACCTACCAAAGGGCTGTCATAATGTTGCTGTATGATATGATTCACAAAGAAGTGGAGGTGTATGTCGATGATATGCTTGTTAAGTCAATGAGTTGGGAGGAGCACCCCGCTATCCTGGATAGATTTCTTACATGCATTGGAGAGTATAACCTGCGACTCAACCTTAAGAAGTGCATATTTGGGGTTACATCAGGGAAGCTGCTGGGTCATGTGGTTAGCCAAAGGGGGATAGAGATGGATCAAGACAAAATCAAAGCCATTCGAGATATGCCAGCCCCCAAAACAGAAAAGGAGGTTCGGTCATTCTTGGGCTCCTTGCAGTATGTCAGCCGTTTCATAACGCGGTTAACTTCAGTGTGTGAGCTGATTTTCAAGCTATTAAGGAAAGATCAGCCGATCATATGGGATGACAGATGTCAGTTGGCTTTCAAAAAGATCAAAGCTTACCTGGTAAATCCACTAGTTTTCAGCCCACTGACTCCGGGAAAGCCCTTTATTTTGTACTTAGCTGTCGAAGATTCCTCCATAGGGGTGATACTGGCACAAGAATAAGATGGAAGGAAGGAGTACGCTATTTACTATCTCAGCAAGAAGCTGCTGGAATATGAAACCAAGTACACGTTGGTAGAGAAGACATGTTTAGCAATGGCCTGGCTGACTAAGAAGTTGTGCCACTACTTTCAGTCATACAATGTACAAGCTGTGGCTAAAGTGGATCCGATGAAATATCTGTATGAAGCACTGTTGTTGGTTGGAAAACTATCTAGATGGCTATTACTCTTATCCGAATTTGATATCTAGTACATAACTAAGAAAACCATCAAAGGGCGAGCTGTGGCAGAATTTCTAGCAAATCAGCCATTAGAATCGGATCGTGTGGAGAATCTAGAGTTCCCTGATGAATAGCTGGCTATAGTGGAAGTAAGGAGATGGGTTATGTGCTTCGATGGTGCCGTAAACAGAAAGGGTGCTAGAATTAAGGTAATCATAGCAATGCCAGATGGCGAGATCATTCCATTATCGAAGAGGTTGGACTTTCCTATAACAAAAAATGGGGCAGAATATGAAGCATACTTATTCAAAACGGAAGCCCTCCTGACATTAGGGGCAGAAAAGACACAGATACAGCCTCTGGTTATAGCAATTTCCAAGCAACCCTGCTTTGATATGCACGAAGTGATGGAGTTAACAGCCGAAGAAAAGCCATGGTTCTTTGATATTTATCAGTATGTGAAAGGGCGAAAGTATCCAGAAGGAGCTAGTAACACTGATAAAGTTTCATTAAGAAGATTAGCCAGCCAGTTCAAAATCTTTGAAGATAAGCTATACAAGAGAACTGCAAATGGGGTTCTTCTAAGATGTTTGGCAGAACAAGAAGCAGAAACTATAATGCAGCAAGTGCACATAAGATCTTACGGGCTGCATATGGACAGGGTTGCTATGGCCAGAAAGATAATGAGACAGGGATACTTCTGGATGACAATGCAGTCCGACTGTGTGAAGGAGGTAACAAGATGTCACAAATGCTAAATATATGCTGACATCAGTCATCTCCCACCACTTGAACTACGGAACCTAGCATCCCATTGGCTTTTCTCAGCATGGGGGATTGACATGATCGGGCAAATTTATCCCACAACATCTAACGGGCACAGATTCATAGTGGTTGCAGTAGACTATTTCTCGAAATGGGTGGAAGCAGAGGCCTTCTCCAGCGTGACAGCGAAGCAGATGGTCAAGTTCATTCAGAAGATCATCCGCTCTCGACATGGAATCCCTCACCATGTAGTGACTGATAATGGGGTGCAATTCCAAGGGGCAACAGCTAAGCTATTTGTGGAACATGGCATCGAACATCATAGGTCTTCTCCATATAGACCGCAGGCTAATGGTGTAGTGGAGGCGGCCAACAAGTCAATTAAGAAAATCTTATCAAAAATGGTAACCACCTACAGAGCCTAGGCTGATAAGCTGCCATATGCTCTTTGGGGTTATAGAACCAATGTCAGAACACCAACTGGCGAGACTCCCTATGCCTTGGTATATAGGATGGAAGCGGTATTACCAGTGGAAATGGAACTTAAATCACTCAGGATAGCCTTGGAAGCTCAGTTACCAAAAACGGGGTGGGTTCAAGCTAGATACGAGCAGTTGGCAGCATTAGATGAAAAGCAGTTGAAAGTATTGGATCATTTACAGATGTATCAACGTAAAATGGCTAAAGACTATAATCAAAAAGTGAAGTATCCCAGATGACAGCTGAAAGCCGGGGATTTTGTTCTGAAACAGTTGAGGCCTATAAATGTCGATGCTTGGGGAAAGTTTAGGCCAAATTGGGAAGGCCCATATGTTGTAAAGAAAGTACCATCAAAGGGTGGTGTAAGCATCGTGGACATGGATGGGAATGAATTTGCATATTCGGTCAACCAAGATCACCTGAAGCCTTACCATGTTAAACAAAAAGAAAGAGTCTGCTAGGTTGAAAACTCGAAAAGGGCGGCCTAGGCAAAAATTAAGACACGAGGGAAAATGATCAGTCAGAAAATCCGAAAGGGACGACTGGTGACGGATTCTTGTTTTGTGTGGAATGTATACCATTTTGGGAACCCATCTTTTCAAATGTACTCATGTTAATTTCAGCAATAAAGTGTGATGTTTTGTTTAAATATATTTGTATGGTTATATAAAAATGCATAAACAAAGTTATCTCACCTAAACATCTATTTAAAGAAAGCACTTTGCATTTAATTGGTTAAAAGTCTTGCATTATTTAACGCTGAAAAAATGCTAAATACATACAATTTATAATCTTTTCTTATCCCCCAAATCTAACTCATCATCTTTTGGGAAGGCCGAAGAATTTTGAAACAAATCCCAGTTTAAATGTCACAGGACCTCGAAAAAAAAAAAGAGAAGCTCACTAAGGTGAAAACCGAAAAGGCGCCTTAGGCAAAAATTAGAGCAGCTCGTTGAGCTGAAAAATCCACATTAGGCGATTCAGGCAAAATTTAGAGCACTTCCAAATTCACCATTCCTTGGGGCAGAAAGGTGGAACCCTTCCACTATTCCCCAGCAGGAGCCCTTCCACCATTCTCTGGCAGGATCCTTTGCACTATTCCCCAGCGGAACCGTTACAAAGAACATCACCACTTTCTCCTTGGCAATCATCACATATCCTCAATAGGACTACAAGGATTACACTACCCAAGGGATGTGCTCCCCTAGCTAAAAGTCAATCAGAGGCATGACTCAGTCTCCCCAGCATCCCCAGCGTGAACATGGGATATCGGGGTTGGACATAGCAGGAAATGCGTCCTTTAGAGTCTACATACATATGCATCATCATGCATGCACACATAACATACATGGAACATTCATACCCAGTTAGTCTTCATTCTTGATCGAATGGGCAAAAATTTTTGCTCAAAGTCTCTCGATAAAGGAATGAAGACTCACCATTTCAAATATAGGAATCCATCAACTTCGCCTCGAATACAGATAAATCTAGTACAGGCTCATTCCATCTTCGCCTTGAATACAGATAAATCCGGAACAGGCTCATTCCATCAACTACGCCTTGAATATAGATAAATCTGGTACAGATTCCATCAACTAAGCCTCGGATATAGATAAATCCAATACAGGCTCATTCCACCATCACAGCCTCAGATACAGATAAATTTGGTACAAGCTAATTCCATCTTCGCCTCTGATATAGATAAATCCGGTACAGGATCATTCCATCAACTTCGCCTTGGATACAGATAAATCTGGTACAGGCTCATTCCATCTTCGCCTCGGATGCAGATAAAACCAGTACAGGCTCAGTTCACCATCACCTCGGATACGGATAAATCTGGTACAGGCTCAGTTCATCATCGCTTCGGATATAGCTAAATCCAGTACAGGCTCAGTTCACCTTCGCCTCGAATACAGATAAATATGGTATAGGCTCAGTTCACCCTCGCCTCGGATACAGATAAATCCGGTACAAGCTCAGTTCACCATTGCCTCGGATACAGATAAATCTGGTACAGGCTCATTCCATCTTCGCCTTGGATACAGATAAATCCGGTACAGGCTCATTCCATCATCACCGCCTCGGATACAGATAAATCTGATACAAGCTAATTCCATCTTCGCCTCTGATACAGATAAATCTGGTACAGGCTCATTCCATCAACTTCGCCTCGGATATAGATAAATCCGGTACAGGCACATTCCATCAACTTCGCCTCGAATACAGATAAATCCAATACAGGCTCATTCCATCATCATCGCCTCGGATACAGATAAATCTGGTACAAGGTCATTCCATCTTCGCCTCATATACAGATAAATCTGGTATAGGCTCATTTCATCAACTTTACCTCGGATAGAGATAAATCCGGTACAGGCTCATTCCATCTTCGCCTTAGATGTAAATAAATCTGGGACAGGCTCAGTTGACCATCGCCTCGAATACAGATACATCTGGTACAGGCTCAGTTCATCATCGCCGTGGATACAGAAAAATCAGGTACAGGCTCAGTTCTCCTTCACCTCGGATACAGATAAATCTGGTATAGGCTCAGTTCACCATTACCACGGATATAGATAAATCCAGTACAGGCTCATTCCATCTTCGCCTCGGATACAGATAAATCCGGTACAGGCTTATTACATCTTCGCCTCGGATACAAATAAATCCGGTACAGGCTCATTCCATCAACTCTGCCAACGATATAGATAAATCTGGTACAGGCTCATTCCATCAACTTTGCCTCGCATATAGATAAATCTAGTACAGGCTCATTCCATCATCACCGCCTCAGATACAGAAAAATCCGGTACAAGCTCATTCCATCTTTGCCTCGGATATAGATAAATCTGGTACAGGCTCATTCCGTCAACTTCACCTCGGATACAGATAAATCTGGTACAGGCTCATTCCATCTTCGCCTTAGATACATATAAATATGGTACAGGCTCATTCCATCAACTCCGCCTCAGATATAGATAAATCTGGTACAGGCTCATTCCATCAACTTCGCCTCGGATACAGATAAATCTGGTATAGGCTCATTCCGCAAACTTCGTCTTGGATACAGATAAATTCGGTACAGGCTCATATATAAACTCCACCTCAGATACAGATAAATTTGGTACAATCTTATTCCATCAACTTCACCTGGGATAAAGATAAGTCCAGTATAGGCCCATTCCATCATCACCGCCTCGGATACAGAAAAATCCGGTAGAAGCTCATTCCATCATCACCGCCTCGGATACAGATAAATCTGGTACAAGCTAATTCCATCTTTACCTCTGATACAGATAAATTCGGTACAGGCTCATTCCATCAACTTTACCTCGGATACAGATAAATTCGGTACAGGCTCATTCCATGAACTTCACCTCGGATATAGATAAATCTGCTACAGGCTCGTTCCATCATCACTGCCTCGAATACAAATAAATCTGGTACAAGCTCATTCCATCTTCGCCTCAGATATAGATAAATCCGGTACAGGCTCATTCCATCTTCGCCTCGGATGTAAATAAAATCTGGGACAGGCTCGGTTCACCATCACCTCGGATACAGATAAATCTCGTACAGGCTCAGTTAATCATTGCCTCGGATACAGATAAATCAGGTACAGGCTCAATTCACCTTCCCCTCGGATACAGATAAATCTAGTACAGGCTCAGTTCACCATTGCTTCGGATATAGATAAATCCAGTACAGGCTCATTCCATCTTCGCCTCAGATACAGATAAATCCAGTACAGGCTCATTCCATCATCACCACCTCGGATAAAGATAAATCCAGTACAGGCTCATTCCATCTTCACCTCGAATACAGATAAATCCGGTACAGGCTCATTCCATCAACTACGCCTCGGATACTGATAAATCCGGTACAAGCTCATTCTATCAACTCTGCCTCGAATATAGATAAATCCAGTACAGGCTCATTCCATTACCACCACCTCGGATACAGATAAATCCGGTACAAGCTCATTCCATCTTCGCCTCGGATACAGATAAATCTGGTACAGGCTCATTCCGTCAACTTTGCCTCGGATACAGATAAATCCGGTACAGGCTCATTCCATCTTCGCCTCGGATACAGATAAATCTGGTACTGGCTCATTCTATCAACTCCACCTTGGATATAGATAAATCCGGTACAGGCTAATTCCATTAGCTTCACCTCAGATATAGATAAATCCAGTACAGGCTCATTCCATCATCACCTCCTTAGATATAGATAAATCCGGTACAAGCTCATTCCATCTTTGCCTCGGATATAGATAAATCTGGTATAGGCTCATTGCGCCAACTTCGCCTCAGATACAGATAAATCCGTTACAGGCTCATTCCATCTTCACCTCGGATACAGATAAATCCGGTACAGGCTTATTCCATCAACTCCGCCTCGGATACAGACAAATCCGGCATAGGCTCATTCCATCAACTTTGCCTCGGATACAGATAAATCCAGTATAGGCTCATTCCATCATCACCGCCTTGGATACAGATAAATCTGGTACAAGCTCATTCCATCTTCGCCTTGGATACAGATAAATCTAGTACAGGCTCATTCCATCAACTTCGCCTCGGATACAGATAAATCCGGTACAGGCTCAGTTCACCATCGCCTCGAATACAGATAAATCCGATACAGGCTCAGTTCATCATCACCTCAGAGATAGATTAATGCGGTACATGCTCAGTTCACCTTCACCTCGAATACAGATAAATCCGGTATAGGCTCAGTTCACCCTCGCCTCGGATAAAGATAAATCCAGTACAGGCTCAGTTCACCATCACCTCAGATACAGATAAATTCGGTACAGGCTCAGTTCATCATCGCCTCGTATACAGATAAATCCGGTACATGCTTAGTTCACCATCGCCTCAGATACAAATAAATCTGGTACAGGCTAAGTTCATCATCACCTCAGATACAGATAAATCCGGTATAGGCTTAGTTCACCATTGCCTCGGATACAGTTAAATCCAGTGCAGGCTCATTCCATCACCGCCTCGGATACAGATAAATCTGGTACAGGCTCAATTTCATCCCAGCTCTGCCTATAGTCGTGCGGCTCTAGCGGGTCAGCCAAGTTGCTCTACAAAGGCAGAGCAACTTGACTAAACGGAGGAGCACGGCTGAAATCCTATGAAAAGTAAAATGACACATTTAATTCTTGGAATGATTATGTGGGATAGAGATATAAATAGAAAGAAAAAAATCAATCACGGGGGGATTCATCTTAAGGCAGAGAAAAACAGAAAAGAAAAAATGGAAAGAAAAGGGAGTAAGGTAGAAACCGAGACACAGAGAGAAATAGTGAGAGGGAGAGAGCCAAAACAATACCAAACCAATACCAAACCAATACCTAAGCATTTAAGGCAGATTTCTAGACCTTTACTTACTTTATTGGGACCGTTTCAGATTGGTTTCGGATTGATTCGGATTAGTTTTTGGGATTTCAAGATGGTTGAGGATTCGGGAGCATTTCGACTTTTCGATTCAATTCTGGACGTTAAACACACGAAAACAATATCAAGGTAAACTATGAGAGGCCTTAAATCTGTGTATGTTGCTTTTTCTTTGCATTTTCTCTGTTTCTCAAATTTTCAAAAAACTGGTTGCACAACTAGAGCCGTACGGCTGTGTTTAACAAGAACACAGTTGCATGGTTGTAGTCCTAAAGAACAGAACCGCACGGCTCTGTCCTTCCAGGCAAAAACCTAAAACTGCCCTGGATCGACCGAAAACAGCTCGTTTTCCATTTTTTCCATTCCATTATGATATATTTCGGCCCAAACACACCCGTATACTATCAAACTTTGCTTTTCAGATCTATATCCGTGCGGATGTGAGATTTTCAGTTTTTGCGGTTCCGATTTTCTGGAATATGGGGTTGTTCGATTCGAATTGGATCCGTTGTCCAGCAATAGTGGACCCCTAAACTCTATAGAAATCTCAAGGAACCATTGAAATCGAGTGAATTGGCATTTTCATAATGAGAAAACCATTTTTCGGGTTCTGGATGCTACAATCGCATGATCGTAGTTGTTATAGTCACACGACTGCAATTAGAGCCGCACGGTTCTAGCTACAGTCGTACAACTATAGTCTCCAGAAGGAGACAGAATCATAAAATGACCCGTATGGACGTCATCGCGTGATGCTATCTTCAGATTCAAACTGTTTTTTGCGTGTTTACTGCTTTTGGACCCTAGATGAATGCTGAAATTAGGAGACTTGCACGAACAAAACCTCGATTTCTGGGATAATAGACCCACTAAAAAGGAAAAATTTGCATGTAACCGAGCCAATTGATTTCCAAAAATGGTTTTCCAGCACAGAAAAATTGCAGGGCGTTTCAAAATTGTTTTCCAGGTCTGGTTAGGCCAATTGGCCGAGTCGGCCCGATTAACCCCCTAAATATATGCCCCCGTTCCTAAAAATCCCAATTCTGTCCTGTTTGAGTCCTATTCGTGCTTGTGCGATAATTGTGATAACCATTTGTTTTGCAGCCTTAGTGTCTTTTTATTTTCATTTTTAATGTAATTAATAGTTTAATTCATGTATTTTAGGCGGTTTTAATTTCTAGATCCTTGTGTATTTTAGGCGCTTGTAATGTGAAGACGATAGCTTTTTATTTTTATTCGATCTGGTTGTATAAGCGGCCTTTATTCTTCTTCTTTTAATTGATTGGGTGTATGGTTTATTCATTCTGCAATTTATTCCTGTCATTTGCTTTAGCTTGGGCTAAATAAACACAAAATGGGTAAAGAAAGATAATAAAGCGAATAAAATATGGTAATATGAACTTGTGAGCAGACGACCTTTTTACGGAATGCACAGTGAAGTGGGACCGGGGATTTTCTTTTTGGGTGTGTGATGTTTTGATTTGAAAACGGGTCTTTAATCTTTCTTGAGAAAATCTTTCATTTTATTGGGAAACTCATTTTGTAGAAAACTTAATTGGAAGTGTGAATTTTGGAAAATAAAATTTTTTCTTAGAAAATCCCAATTTAACTTAAAGATCTCAAAACATGAATTTCAAGATTACATATAGAGTCGCCACCCAGATTAGCTTATCCGGGAATCTAAGCATACATGGATGTAATTGGACCTATAATAAATATGAAAAACACATTTAATTAGAAAAAGGAAGCGTTATCGGTCGATTCTAGGGCATTCGAAGCTTCTTCCCTGGAGATTACAGCCGAGCAGCTATAATCAAAAGATTATAGTCGCGCCCCTATAGGTTATAGCTACACGGTTGTAGGTTACAGCCGAGCGGCTGTAATCATGGATGGGGCGGCTGTAATCGGAAACACTCCCAAAATCGTAAAAAAAAAATAATCAAAACATACAATTAAACAACACCCAGAAAGAATAAAAAGGGATTTTTAAGGCCTCTTAGGATATTACCTTTCCTGTGTTCCAGTGTTTGGACCACCAGGGATGGATTCAGATGCCAGGAAATGCCTTGCTATCACGAACCCCGAAAGTTTATGTGATCTCCGAAGCTCAAACGGAACTCTGAATGAGATTGAATGAGTGATTATAGTCTAAGAATGAACCTCAAAAACTAATCCTCCTAAAGTTATGATGATTTAAACGGATTTTTTTTAAGGTTTCTTTGATTATTTAGGATTAAAACACTCAATTTTAATCTTTCCTTTCAAAAACCCTAAGTGTGTCTGTGTTTTTTTTTTCTGTCTATTTTATAATTTTAGTCTGCTCTCTAACCCTAATCCTAGTCATAATCCTTTTATATCTCTTATTTTGGTTATAAAATCCAGATTAAATGCTGATTTACAACAAAAAAGGAAATCTGACGATTACAGTCACGTGACTGTAGTGGCCTATAGCCGGGCGGCTGTACTACAGCCAAGCGGCTATATTATAGCCGCGCGGCTGTAAGGCACTATAGCCGAGCTGCTATAGTGTCTAGACTTGCCTATTTTGCTCATTTTTCATTCTTTTCTTTGGTTTTCTTAAAGACTCACTTGAATTTCTTCGGGGTTCTGTACCAAGACTTGTCACACACATTCGGGTCATCTGAGACATTTCCGACATTATCCCGGCTAGTCCGAATCTATTTCATGTTTATCCGTGAAAAAGGAAATAAAAACTTACATCATCGAGGTTGGGAAAAAACCCGTGCTCACAGGCTACCCCTCGCGTGACCAAAGTCTACTTGAACAGGTGCTTGTGCCCAATTCGAGTTTGGTCTCGCGATAGGGAGCATGGTGATGAGGAAAAGAGTACATACGTGGTGGTTCCCTTTGTGCTGACCTGCCCTGATGTTTGTAGGGACTTGTCTCGGTTGCTTTGCGAGATAGTGGTCATGCCTAAATTGGTTTGATTTTTCAGGGTCTTACTTCGACTCCGTTGCAAAGCATAGGACTTTTCCCGAATTGATTTGATGTTCTCTAGGGTCGTGCTTAGACTCCATTACAAAGTAGAGGACTTTGCCCAGATCAGGTTGGTTTGCCAGGGACATGCTTTGACTCCATTGCGAAGCAGAGGACTTGCCTGGATTAGATTCTCCTTGTCATTATGATGCTTATGAAAGGGAAAGGGTATTTTGGTAATTTCACGATTTGGAAAGTTGGTGCCCCTTGAAGGAAGGGTATACTGGTCATTTGATCTCCCGTGGAGCCTATGTCACGAGAAGAAATGAGCTTCACTGATTTGGTACCCTCTTTTGATAGGAAAAGGGGATTTTGGTCATCTGGTAGCTTGGTGATTAACAAAAGGGTATTTTGGTCATTTTAACCCTAATGGAGCCCGTGTCACTAGAGGAAGAAATACTTTGGTGATTTGATCTTCCGTATAGCTTGTATTGCTAAAGGAAAGGTGTTTTGGCCATTCGATAGTGTGGTTACTCATAGAAGGGCATTTTGGTCATTTCACTTCTAGTGGGGCTTACGTCACTGAAGGACAGGGTAATTATTTTTCCCGTGAAGCTTGTGTAGCTGGGGAAAGATGCTTTAGTTGTTTGAGGAGCTTGACCATCTCTTGACGTTTTTGAAGTAGTTTCAGGCACGTATTCGTTCCTTGATCGATAATTTTGGGAACAAAAATTTTTACCCCTTCAATCAAGAATGAATATGGGCTGAACATCTTGCCCCTTGATACCTGTAAGACATGGAAACTACCTTTCTCGAGGTCAAATAGACATAAAACAAGTTTTGAAAAAGGAAAAAGGAAGAAAATTTTGCAAGGGAAATAGGCTACAGCCGAGTGGCTGTAGCACTACAGCTGCGTGGCTGTAGTGTTTTCAAACTATAGCCACTCGGCTGTAGTTATGGTTAAGAAAATGGCTTAAAAAGCCATAAGATGAAGGCAGTGTTTATTTTACCCATTTCAGCCGAAAGTTTCTCTTCTGTTCAGTGATTTTCTTCACCCAAACCCAAAATCATGAGGCGAAAGATGCGTAAAGTCCTCCGGCCTATTCCTGCCGCTCAACCCATCTTTCAAATGCAGTTTTCCATTCTGGAGGGAAACTTTACTCTAGCATTTGAACCCACAGAGTGTATCTACGGACTAAAAGAGGATGATAAGTATTGCGGGGTGAAGATCGACGCCCCAATGCCCATCCAACTCCACATTTCAAACCATGCTTACACGAATCTGGTTAGTTTTCTCAAATTTCCCTGCTTTTTCCAAGTTTGAAATTTTTTCAAAATTAGAGAAAATAGGTGAAATTGATGCTTGATTTGAGTAGGATATGGCCCTAGGATGTTTATTTGTTGATTTGGCTTGAGTTAGGACAAGATTTAACGAAAAAACAAAAAAAGAAATTGGGGTTGGCCAAAAATTTGCAGCTACAGCAGCCCCAGAGATGATCACAGCCATGCGGCTGTGATCATGATGGTTACAGCCGCGAGGCTGTGACCTCATGGCCGGGCAGCTGTAGCCCACAGATTCAAGGCTGCCCGATTTTTCATGATTTCGATGGTGTTTCTTCGATTTTTACGATATATATGCATTCTGAAAAGCTTATAAACTCCCTGGTTATTGATTTTGCAGGTGAGATGTGATCATTGCGGTTGCAGATCCATCACGGAGGCCTTGTAGTGGTATAAACAACTCCCCCAAGGAGTGAAAGAGATTGTGAACTCCACTGGTTTACATCAGCTGGTTCGCAGTATATCCATCACTACTCCTCGCACGAGCCAAGGACTTCTAGCTGCACTCCTAGAGAGGTGGATGGATTCCACCCACACATTCCATTTCCCCTCTGGAGAGTACATGGTGACTCCAGAGGACATCGTTGCCATTATCGGTCTTCCTTTCTCTAGACAGATGATACACTTTAATCAGGTCTTCACATATGGAGGCTATTGCCAGGAGTTAGTATCGTTGCTTATTGGGATCGACTCCCCAGATAGCCAGATTCAGTGTAGAAGTCTCCGGGGCGACAGCGTGCACTCCTGGGAGCGATCGATGAGAGAAAGTATGCTAGAGCCTTTCTATTGCATGCTCTTTCCACCAGCCTTTTTCCCACGGGCTGGAGCAGTCTGAATCTAGCTGTGTTGCCCTCCTTGATTGACCTGGAGTTTGTGAGGACTCTTAATTGGGCTCGGGCAGCCTTGGCCCATCTTTACTATACCCTGGATCTCTGTGCTCGAGGCTCTCATAAGGAGTTGAAGGCTTTCTAGATTCTGCTGCATGTGAGTATCTTAGACCCTTTTTTTTTTTACTTTAGTTTTCACTTTCCCTTTTGCAGATCTGGGTCTACCAGTACCATTTTGTTTCGCCCCCAGTAGTGTAGATTCCCGACGGGTTTGATCTAGCTAAATTCCCCCGCCTTAAAAGGTATATGGGGTTCGTCTGGAGTGAGGTCGACAAGAATGAGGCTGAGTGTGGCCAGGCCTTGAGGGAGATGACGTTCGAAGGCTCCTTTGTTACAGGAGGGTGATGATCTGCACCAGATCGCCAAGGCTCCTTGGATACGGGAGGGTGATGATCTGCACTAGCCCCTTCGTAATGCGCAGGTGCTATCGAGTAGGTGCTTCATGATGGAGTGCCCGTGTGGTCAGGAGTGGTTCCTGGGCGAAAGGACTCACGAATGGCGCTCCGGTCCCAGGGCATATAGGATTCCAGCAGCCTTGCCAGTGGGATTATTCTGGCCTCATCTTCTATCCCTGGAGTTGCACCCAGACCTTTATGGTGCTGGATATGAGGCTGGCAGTGTGGATGGCGATTATAGTCATTTTATCACCGTTCATCTGCTTCCGCCATCTACTGATGCTGATGCTGGGGTAAATTTATATTTATTACTTATTTATTTATTATTTATTTTAACTGATTCTAGCCATCTTCGCGAAGTGGGCGCGCACGTCCGTCCTAATCTGCCAGAGGAAGAGGTAGGAGGTCTGGTACCACTGCTTCTCGGACCACTGGAGCGGGTTCTACCGTTGGAGCGGAAGACATCCCTATTCCCCAACCTCAAGCTCCTCAGGCTCCTAAGGTCGAGTATGTACATGGTCGGCTTGAGTTCCCGATTGAAGATTCCATTCAGCTATTTGACGATTCTCGGCAATCTTATCGGGCCGATCTCCATCTCCAGGACCATAATTTTCCCCCGATCATTCCTCCCGACACCACGCATGTGAGTGTTTCTGCCCTTATCTATTCTTACCCTTTTTCCTGATTATCTATCATTAGCTGATCCCCTTGAATTGCGATCTTTGCAGATTCCAGTGATGCAGGGTATGTATATGGGCCAGGCCATTTATGCGTTGAGGGTGCTCTCTTTTTGGGACAATGCCGCTTTGATAGTAAGTACCTGTACTTGATTTTATCCTTATGTCTGGATGTATGCATGTATGTCTAGATGCATATGCATGCAATTGTGATGTTACTCATGCGTCGTTCAATCCAGACGACGATGGGGATGGAGCGCCATGAGTCCGCTCGTTTGAGGGCCGAGAATGATCAGTTGCGGTGTCGAGTCACTGAATTGGTAGTCATAAATTAGACTTTTAGAGACCAGGCAGGTGATTGGGGTGCCCAAATGGGAGATGTTAGATATGCCCTAGTCCCGAGGCATTGGTCCTTGTATTTGTATCATACATTAATTGGATTCATGTATTATACTTATTTGTGTTATTAATAAAGGCATTAATTCATTTATTATATTTATCTTGTGCAATATATTAAATGAAGTATCCAATGGACATATCCATATCCATGATGACCAGTGTCATGCACTTGGCAGTAAGACCATGGATAGGGTAAACGATATGACCATAAATAGATCCGTAGTCTGTTCCAGTCATGGGAATGAATGGAACAAGAAACTATCATTAACCTGGTTGTATGGCGGTGTCTTACCGGTCATTGGACATGGAATGTCAACCAAGTTAATGGGTACATGCATAAGGGGCATGGTACTGGATAGATCCACTAAACGAGAAATCCACATGGTATAGTATCACAAGCGATTCTCGTGTAGTACTTGTATGGATCCTTTGACCTGACCATATGATGGTGTTGCATGTGAGGTTGCATACTTCGAGGTACGCCTAAAGGGCCTGTAATAGGGTGCCAAGTATGGGTACTTTCGGGTATGTCACTTAGCATGGTAATGCTATGGTTATGCAGAAGGGATTTGTCACTCAGTAGTCCACTGAGAAGATATCACCGGCCTCTTAATGAATGTGACTGATAAGAGTGTGGCCACACCCAAACAAGTTTGGAACTTGTTTGTGAGCTTCAGTACATTCGAGATCAAGTCAATGTCCAAGCACAAAAGAGGGTGATCAATCCATGCCTCTGCGTCGGACACCGATATCAATGACATGGGATGTACAAGTTTAAACTACAGGGTTATGATAACAGTTAGACTGCCATCTCCATCTTAATTGGGGGCTGCAGTGGCTTGCTAGAGCCCAACTGCAGTTTATGGGCCAAAGGCCCACTGCCAACATAAAGATGGGCCCACAGGATCGTAAACATTGAGCGACTGAACACCGACTTAAGGAATCACATGTATACTTGGAGTATACACTCTGGAGAAAGAGGTATATATATATTAATTATATTATAAAGATCAATTGGATTGATCCTAGTAATAAAATTAATATATTTAATTGGCTCTTCATAATTGATTGGATCAATTATGAGATTATTTCCTAGGTGGAAATATTCATATGTATAGGTTTACATATGATTTTATTTTGTGAAGATCTAATTTTAATTTGATGGATTAAATTAATTGGTCAAACTAATTTTAATTTAAATGTAAATAATATATTACTTGGTGTAATATATTAAATGCATGGGTATATTAAAGTTGGGCTTGAAATTAATTTAAACCAGATTAATTAATACAAGATTGGGCCTGAATTAAAAGAAGGAAGCCCACACAAAATGAATGAGCCAAGCTGGGCCTTAATTCCCTTAAGGAATTCGGCCAACCCAGGGTTTTAACCCTAGGAGAATTTCAGCCAACTTCAGTGGAACACACCATAGCCGAAATTGTCTAATCCTCCTCTCAAGAGTTCGTGTTTTTGACGCCAGCACGTGTGGTGTTTGTTAGGCGTTCTTATACGTGAACGAGGAGGGATTCTATATTGATTCCTGTAGTCTGCATCCATCTCCGAAAGAGATCCAGGTAAGAAAATTATCTCTTTCTTTTAAATTTTGTTTTTCCAATTTCCATTTCAATTGCTCCTGGACATGGATTTGAGGAAATCATTGCGTTCTTCCACTTTTATCAGGTGATTTCTGGTGAAAAATCCCAACAGTTGTATCAGAGCGGGCTTTTCCGTGGAAATTGTTAAATTTGGTTGAATCCCATGGTTTAAAATTGGAAATTTTATTGGGGTTCTTGGTTTGGGTTTAAGATTTTTCCCATCTGATTTTCATACAATTGGAATTGAATATGCATATTGGTTTGTGTTTGTTTAATTTAATTGTATGTTTTTGGAATTCTTGGTGAATTTCTTGTTGTTGGATGCCATGATATAATTTTATATATTTTTGTTTAAAAAAAAAATCTAACTGTTCCCGGGTGCGGGACTGCCGGCGGCCGCCGCTGCCGCTGGGCGGCTGCGTCGCTGCTACCCTTAGCCGCAGCGGGCCGGGCCCAGTGTTTTTGGATTTGGCTGGTTTTGGGCCTAAGGCCTAGTTTTGAATTTTAATTGGTTTAAAATTCGTGTGTTTAAATTTATGTAATTTAAATGCGTGTGATTTCTTGAATGAAATTTTATTTTATTCATGTGATATTAATTTTGGAAATCAATATGGTTAATTGAAATTGGTTCGGGTAATTTTGGCACAATTACTTGGACGGCTGAATTAGACCCATGGTTTCCCAATTCCAGTGGGAGCAGTTGGATTGCCTGGGCTGGAGGCCCAAAGCCCGTTAAGGGTTAGAACCAAGGTGGGCCAAAATTGGCGATTTCTATATAATGGCTTGGACATAATTGAAATGAGCTTAAATCATGCATTATAACATGCTTATGAATTATATGTATTGGATGCATATGGGTGATTAAATATTTTGTATGATTGGATGCTATTGGGCCTTATTCAAGATGGGTTGTATTTTCTTTTTTGGGTAAATACGGCCTGCGTGTCATTTTCTTTTTTTCATGTAATTTTATTTTATTCAATTATTATAAAATTTGTAAAAGAAGAAGCCCATGGAGTGGTGAACCCAAGTGGAGGTGCAAGCCCAGAAGAAAGAAGATGGAGGCCCACCTGATATTGTTTTCTAGTGTAGGTTTACTAAAATAATATTAGGATGTAATAAAGGCCCATAGCAATCCATTTTACTTATTTATTTAATTATGCTTTATATTTATATGCATATATGAATGTATGATCCAACCGCATTTCACCCGTCTTATGTATGCAAGCCGTTGTTAATTGAATCTAAAAACCAAATGAAATTACTAAGTCACTTAAGAGTGCTTCCCTCATTCAAAACCGGCTCGAAGTGGGAATAGGCCAGTTGTAGACCATGCCCTCGCAAGATACACTAGAGTATTGTCACTTTGTATTGGGTTAGGGTATGGGATACTCTAACACTTGAATGGAGGTTTTGACTTAGCATGGGTAGTAGGATTCTCCTGGCCCTAAGCACAGATGGGTAAGTGCCAACAAGCCCATCAAACCGAGAGTCCCTAGGTTGGGATTGGACGGCGTTCCTACCTAAATAGTTAGGGTATTGTTGTACCAGGCCCTCATCTGGCTATATCTTAATGAAATATGGATCTCGGCCCATGAGCCCAACAACTCGGTTTAATTAATAACTTGATTCATTATTAGTTTCATATGGGAATAACAAAGTAAAGTCCTTTATTAACACTCTAAATGTTTTTCTTTGTAGAAACTCTAAATGGCAAACAACAATACTTTATCACTGCGATCGATTCTTGAAAGGGACAAGCTTTCCGGTCCTAACTTTTTGGACTGGTCTAGGAACTTGAGAATAGTTCTAAGATAGGAGTCCAAAGAGTATGTACTGGAGAGGCCTGTACCGGTTGCGCCTCAAGGACGTAATCCACCGGCTGCCGAGCTGGAGGAATATGAGGTGCATGTCAAGGATAATAGGGATGTGACATGCCTAATGTTGGCCTGTATGGTCCCCGAACTGCAAAAACAGTTTATGGACGATGAAGCCTTTGCTATGATAACAACTCTAAACTAGATGTTTCAGGAGCAAGCTCATCAGGAAAGGTACCTGACCAACAAGGCATTCCACTCCTGTAAGATGGGGGCTGGGACATCTGTGAGCGCACACGTGCTCAAGATGAAGGAATATTTGGACACTTTAGCCTGTCTCGGATTGCCCATCTCTCAGGAGTTGGCGGTGGACACAATCCTAGCATCCTTGCCGGATTCTTATGATCAGTTCATCCTGAACTACAACATGCAAGGGATGAGCTGTAATGTCAGTGAGCTACATGGGATGCTTAAGCTTACTGAGCAGTCGATCAAAAAGACTCCGCTGGTGTTACTGGTCAACAAGGGGAACCCTCTTGTTGCCAAGGGTAAGGCCAAGGAAAAGGCCAAGGCCAAGGCCAAGAAGGCCAAGGCTAAGAAGGCCAAAGCCCAACCCAAGGCCCAGCAGAAGGCAGGTCCTGAGGATGTCTGTTTCGGGTGTAGACAGGCGGGCCATTGGAAGAGATCGTGTCCCAAGCTGATGGGAGAGCAAAGAAGGGGCCAAGGTGTGTCCTCTTCAGGTATTTAAGTTATAGACATTAACCTTACTGTTTCAACATCCTGGGTATTGGATACTAGATGTGGTTCTCACATTTGTTGCAATGTGCAAGGACTTAAGAACAGAAGGTCACTAGGGTCGGGAGAGGTGGACTTGCGAGTCGGGAATGGAGCAAGGGTTGCTGCCATAGAGATCGGCGAATACCACCTTGTGATGCCTAGTGGATTGGTTTTAATTTTAGAACAATGTTATTTTGTACCTGCTTTGTGCAGGAATATTATTTCAGTTTCTATGTTGGATATTTCTGGATTTTATTTTACTATTTCTAATGGTAGAATTTCAATATCTAGAGAGGGATTATTTTATGGAGATGCTCTATTAAATAATGGCCTGTATATCCTGGACTTAAATGAAACCAATCACGTCTATAACATAAACACAAAAAGGGTTAAGCCAAACGAACTTAATCCTGTCTACCTATGGCATTGTCATCTCGGCCACATAAACGAGAAGCGCATAGCTAGGCTTCACAAAGCTGGAGTCTTAGGGTCATTTGACTTGGAGTCAATTGATACATGCGAATCATGTTTACGAGGCAAGATGACTAAGGCGCCTTTTAGCAAGAAGGCTGAAAGGGCCACTGGCTTATTAGACCTAATACATTCAGATGTATGTGGACCTATGAGTGCAGCGATCAGAGGTGGATACCTATACTTTTTCACGTTCATGGATGATTTCAGCAGATATGGCTATGTCTATCTGATGAAACACAAGTCTGAGACCCTTGATAGGTTCAAGGAATTTAGGAATGAGGTATAGAACCAGCTAGACAGAAATATCAAAACCCTTCGGTCGGACCGAGGTGGTGAGTATATGAGCCTAGAGTTTGACTCATATTTGAGAGAGCATGGAATAGTTCCACAGCTCACTCCTCCCGGAACACCACAATGGAATGGGGTGTCCGAACGGAGAAATAGGACCCTGTTAGACATGGTCCGCTCAATGATGAGTCAAGCCTCTCTCCCAATTAGTTTTTGGGGACACGCCCTCGAGACAGCAACATCTTAAATAATACTCCGACTAAGGCAGTGGAAAAGACTCCATATCAGATATGGATGGGCAAGGAGCCCAATGTGTCTTTCCTAAGGATTTGGGGATGCGAAGCACATGTCAAGAAATTGATTAGTGGCAAGCTGGAGCCCAAAACCGATAAATGCCTGTTTATGGGCTACCCTAGGGAAACCAAAGGGTATTACTTCTACAACCCCGCCGAGAACAAGGTGTTCGTGGCAAGGAAGGGGGTCTTTCTAGAAAAGGAGTTCCTTTCCAAGAAAGACAGTGGGAACAATGTTAAACTCAGGGAAGTTCAAGATCCACAAGCTCCTAAGAGGATAATTCAGAGGCCCAGGTGGAGCTTCCACAGGAGGAAGCACCGACCCAGGCCGCACAAAGACCTAGAAGGTCTGGTAGGGATCGTCAGGAACCAGAGAGGTATGGTCTCCTCGTCACCGATGATCAGACTCTTCTCATCTGGGATAAGGAAGAACCCAAAACCTACCAGGAGGCCATAGCAAGCCCACAGTCTATGAATTGGCACAAAGCCATGGAGGCAGATGTTGGTGTGCCCTAGTTGTTAGGGCATTGGATTCCTGTATTTTGTATTATACATTAAGACTCATTGTATAAATACATTATTTATGTCACATTAATAAAGGAAATTAATCTATTTCATTTATATCTTGTGCTATAATATGAGTAGAGTATCCATTGATTGATAATCATAAAACCTATCCCAGGTCTGTTCTAATCGTGGGAACGAATAGAACCACAGACTTGTATATTCGATGACTGTATGGTAGTTCTTAACTAGCCATAGTACTTGTATAGTCAGTCATGAATATAGGTACATGTCGTTGACATGGGACTGGATCGATCCACATAAGAAAGCTACATGGTTGTCACGTCATAGGTCTTTCTTGAGTAGGTCTCTTTTGTCCTCAGACCAGATTTCACTATAATATCGATATGGAATCCGATTCACTTTGACATACGCCTAACAGGTCTGTAAAAGGATGCTAAATATGGGTATGATAGGGTGGACCGGTGAACATGTTGATATTGATGATGAAGTGATGGAATTGCCACTCGGGTAACACCGAGATGATATCATTAGCCACTTGATGAGTGGGACTGATAAGTGTATGACCATACCCAAATAAGTTGGTTGCTTATTTGATTAATCAGTCAACTCAAGATCAAGAAATATAATAAACAACAGAAGAGGATGACAGACACCATGCCTCTTGTTTATTCATATCGATATCGTTAGGCAAAGGACACTATGAGATTACTACCGGGTGAGTGTCTTCTAAAGACTGCTGCATCTCTGTCTTAATTGGGGACTGTAATGGTTTGCTAGAACCCACTTATAGTCTGTGGGCCTTGGGCCTACTGCCAACATAAAGACAGACCCATAGGATCGTGCACATAAATCAACTGAGCTGGAACTTATAGAAATTGTACATGTAATGTACATTGGAAGGAATGCGTTAATTAATTAGTTGACATTCGGTGTCAAGGTAATTAATTGACATTGGGTTGAATTTAATTTAATTAATAAGTTTACATAATGTAATTAATTACTTTATCAATTAATTGAATTACATAAAGTAAACAATTAATTAAATAATTTTCCTAAGTAGGAAAATTAAATACATGTATTGTATTAACTTAAGTGTGATTTAATTTTATTTAGGGGTAATTAAATTTAGCCAAATGGAATTAAATTACATAGTATATACTTTTTAATTAAAGTTTATTTATGTAATTATAATCCTAGTGGGCTTGGGTTTAATTAACCTAATTAGAACCCAATTAGACAAGGTGTCTATAAAAGGGCACACTTAAGGAATAAAAACCTAATTCAACTCTAATTAATTGCTGGAAATTTCAGCCACCAATAGCAGCCCCAAAACAGCCGAAAATCCCAGCATTAAACCTCCATTCCTTCGCGTCTTCGGCTAGCACCGGTTCCCGCTCAATAGTTGGTCGTGCACCGGACTTTGGAGATCGCAGTTTCAAGAAACGATTCTGCAGTAGTCTCTAGAGGAGACGAATCCGGTGAGTTAATCTCTCTTGATTCTTATTTGATTTTATTCTAATCAATGGTAATTGGACATGATAGGTGGATTCTAGGAAATTTTAAACGGTGTATTTTCCGCTGCGCCACGTTATTTTTCCAATGACGAATCCCAACAGTGGTATCAGAGCCTAGGTTTTATCCATTAGATTGATTGGAATTGGTTCTTGAAAGCATTCTTGAAGAAAGAATGGGTTTCAAGTTTGTGATTTTAGGGTTTTTATTCAATTGGTTTTGGTTTTGATAAACCCTAGAATTTTGTTTAGGGTTTTATTTTTTTTTCCCCAATTGGTTTCCATCTAGAATTGTATTTTCTTTATTGATAGTTTGATGTTGATGGCTGGAATTTTTTTGGTGATTTAATAATTTTTTTTTTTAAAAAAAGGAATATTATTTTTGGCCACAATTGGAATCGCAATTGCGATTCCAATTGTGGGTGCTGCTGCTTGCCGCAGCAGGCAAATTGCCTGCTGCGGCACGCAGCAGCTGCTGCCTCTTGCGGCAGCATGGCTGCTGCGTGGCAGCAGCCCCTTGTGGGCTGCTGCTGGCAGCAGGCTGCCGCGCGCGGGTTTTGGGTCCGGTTTTGGATTTTGCGGGTATTTTTTTATCTCGGACCCTAATGCAAATTAAATTAAATTTTTTTAAATTAATTTGTGTTTAAATTATTTATTTTGTTGGCATGCATATTTAATTTAATTGTTTGCATATTAAATTGAATATGAACTTTGTGAAATTGGCCCAATAAACCGTGACACCGGTTAAAATTGGGAGAGCTAAATTTTAAATTTGTGACAACCCAAATTCAAGTGGGAGCAAAAATTGTTAATTTTGCATTTATGGATGTTATCCATTGGGCCTTTATGCGCCTTAGTCACATTTGTTAAAATTGGCGATTTCACCCTAAGTAACTCGGCTTAACATTTATATTTATAATTTGGAATGCCACGATCATGCATCATATTGGTATGTATGTGCACGACAGGTACTTTGTTTGAAATGTTATGTTGAGTTCTATGGGCCCTAAATTATTATCGGTTGTAATTTAATTTTGGGAAATATGGCCTGTGTGCCATTTTTTTATTTTGATGTAATTTTAGAATAGATTTTATTTTCAAAATTATTGTAATTGCATCAAGTATGGAGGAAGGCCCAAATGGAGCAAGCCCATGGTGGGAGCCCAAGAAGGATTGCGGTCCGACCCATGGAGAATTAGATAGGATATCTAGTTTTTCATTAGGTTGTAATTAAAGGCCCATAGGATCTCATTTATTTCAAATTAAGTATGCTATTGCATTTTTCATATAATATGGATGTATGGATCACCAAATTATTACCCGCGTTTATGCATGCTAAGCCGTATCACTTAATTATAATCCGGAAATTAAAGTATTGAGTCGCTTAAAAGTGCTTCCCACATTCACACCTCTTCCTCCCATTGATGCTGCAATGTGCGCCATGCCCTAGCTGGGTATATTGTAGTATTCGGTGGGCCGTCGAGGGTTAAGATATAACATGTGAATGTGGTTTGACTCAACATGGGTAGCATTAGCTCAGAGCGGGCCCTAAGCACAGATAGGTAAAGTGTCAATAAGCCCATCAAACCAAGAGTCCTTCGTGGAAGGATTGGATAGGTTGTCCTACCAAACGACTTAATGGTTGGTTAGCGAGCCCTAGTTCGGCCAGTCATTGATAAGTTGTGGATCTTGGTCAAGTCAGCCAATTAACAACACCAACAAACAAATTAAAATCGGATTATTAATTTGAATTGGCTTAAAAGTCCTTTATTTCTAACTCAAGCAATGATTTCTTCCATGTAGATAATCCCATTTCAGTTAAGCAATTTAAATGGCTGCAACAAACAACAACTCACTCTCACTTAGGTCACTCTTGGAGAAGGAGAAGCTTTCGGGGACTAACTTCCTGGACTGGGCTAGGAACTTACAAATAGTTCTTAGACAAGAGTCTAAGGAGTATGTACTGAATGCTCCTTTGCCAGCCGGCCCTCCCGCAGGTCGAGGCATCACCACGGCGATGGTGGAGCAGTACGATCGGCATATGAGGTGTTAGAGATTGTGCCCTAAGCCAATGTTGGATTATGTAAACAATCTTCTTAAGTCATTAATAAAGACTTATTTTATCATATATATTTGTATGTTAGTATTTATGATAATGTATCCATGAATTAATTGTGTAATTCTAAATTTCCCTAGTCGATTGTTATTATGGGAATAATAACAAACTAAGACTAGTGTGAGTGATAATGGATATTCATAAGATGAATATAGTGTATACAGATACAGATTATACTCACGGGCAATATGTTAGAGAACATGTTGCTGGAGACCCACTATGAGATCAAGTTCATGGTCACGTGTCACAACTGATCTTGATTATAGTAGTGTCATCAGCTGATTCCTTTGACCTGAGGTCACCATGGATTCCGGGATGAATTCATGTTGTGCTTTGACGCAGTCAAACGCTGCTTGTAACAGAGTAGTTATAAAGGCTGTGGTTGGGTACAATATGACTCATGCTTAGGGATGTGAGTGACAGATATGGGATTTTGTCCCTCTCTAACAAGAGAGCGATATCACTGGGCCCCTCGATAAGTAAGACTGTTAAATGCATGGCCGTGCTCAAATAATTGATAAGAGTATCAATTGATTTGTCTGAACAGTTTACTTTGAGATCGAGAAAGCATATGATTAATTATATAAGATTGACAAGTGTACCATGTCTTATAATTAATCTTGATATCAAAGAGACAAAAGGGAATATGACATTCTATAAATAGGTATTGGATCATTCCAATCATATTAATTGGGTAGTCGTAATGGCTTGCTAGAGTCCGCTTGTGACCTATAAGGACATTATGGTAATTTCCTTATTGCCAATTAATATGATCCTATGGGGTCACACACAAGAGCAAAATGAAGTTCATCTTATCGGGTATAAATTATTATTGGATAATAATTTATGAATGAGAAAGAGAATAAATATATATAGTGATATATATTTATGTATGTATATATAAATATTAATGTAATTAATATTGCATAAAGTATGCTACATATTATAATTAAATTATATGGAGATATAATTAATTATAATATTATATATACATATATGTATCATGGAGTATTGAATTGATTTAATATTAATTGAGAATTAATATTAAATTTTGTGGGTTAATATATAATTATAACTAATAGGTGTATTAGGTTATAATTATAATTAACTAAATAGGGTTTATATTTAAGGAAATAAAAAACCTGAAAACCTAATTGCTCCATAAGTTAAGAAGCAGATTTCGGCCAGCCACCACAAGCCAAGTGAACCAGCCGAAACTCTCCTCCAAAAAGAAAAGGGAAAATCTGATTTTCTGCTCTCTCTTCTCTCGTTCGAAGAATTGTTCTTCAAATCCGGCGCTAGCACGCGGTGGACGTATTGCTCCGTGTGGATCAACCGTAGAGGGAAGCTATTTTGGTTCCTGCTTGATTCAATCTTCAAAGAATTAAGGTAATTCTTTAACCCTCCTTCCGATTCAATGCGATGTACATGGGTCCTTGGTGGGGATTAATCTTTTATCCGCTGCGTTTTATGTTTGTTTTGTGCGATTAATTCCCCAACAGTGGTATCAGAGCCACTTGTGCATTGATTGAATTGGATTTGTTATTTTGATTAGATCAAAATTGCATGTTAGGGTTATATGTTTTTGATTTAGGGTTCTTTGTTATTGTGAATAACGTTTGGAATTGATTTGGGAATTGTTGTTTTGAACAAATTGACGCAGAATTGTTTTTCAGTGCAGAACACGCCGGCGTGCAGGCACTGCACGCCGTGCAAACGTGTGTTGCACGCCGTGTACTGGTTTTGCATGGCGTGTAGTCGGAAATCGTTTTCGTAAGCTGAGAATCAGTGCATAACTCGCCGGCGTGCAAGTGTTGCACGCCGTGCATATGTGTGTTGCACGCCGTGTACTGGTTTTGCACGGCGTGCAACCGGAAATTTCTCATGTGCGCTGAGTAACAGCGAGGAACACGGCCGCGTGCAAGTGTTGCACGCCGTGCAAACCGGTTTTGCACGCCGTGTTCCCTTAGTGCTGCAATGTAGAAATTGTCTTCTATACCTTTTCTTCTCAAATCAATTTCTTTTAAATACAATAAGATTGTGTTTAGTTTTTGAACCCTAAATCTTGTAGATGTAAAATTATTGTGATAATTTTATGCATGGTGTTGTGGTATGGTTTTGGACCCTGTGGATGTTTTTGTTTTCCTTTGGTTTTGGTGGATGTAAAGTTTTATAAATACGGCCTGCGAGTCGTTTGTATTTATGTAATCTTATTTTCTAGATAAATTGTATAGGATGCAATTTATTGTTTGTAAATCTTATTTTACTAGAAAACTGTATAGGATACAATTTTGTTAAATATGTAAATCCATGAGATGATGCCAAGGAACAAAGACGTGAAGACGGATCCAAGGGGTGCGGCTGTGCTGTGACCATGCGATGGTTGCAACCACCTAGGAAATGACCTGTTGATTTTCATATTGGCCTATGAAAATCAATGTAGATAAAACCATACCATAACACGGTTTTTCGAGTCTATTGCATGTTTTATATTTTGATGCCATGTGATGCCATGCCTAGTATGAAATATGCATGCTAGATGAATGTATGACATTGGATGCCATGCTAGGATTAATGTTAACTTGGAAAGTTTAATATTAATGCCATGTTTTGTATATGATAAAATTCTAATCACGGGATTTATAAACCCTAAATAAACTTATGAAGTTTATATTTTTGCCACCCAATTACGTATAACACTTGTCAAGTACTATGTTCGCATCATGGTATACCGCCAGGGCGGGTACGCATGTTGTGACCTTAGCGAAGCAATAATATGAGAAAAGGTGATTCTCATTGTGTTGTAATTGGTTTAACTAAAGGGTTAATCAAAAAGGTGTTTGAGCCCGAGGCAAGGATGAGATGAGTAACATACAAATTAAACATGATATATGATATCATGCATCTCATAAATTAAAAGAGTTACATAACGATGTAATTGACATGGTGATGTCTACCGAAATTATATTTAATCATAGGGACATGCCAAAGCAGTGCTATGGTTAAGTATGGATTTTGGGTCTTTTACCCACTTAAATATTTTAAAGGGTTTTATAATTTTAGTGGGAGCTATATTCTCTTATGTAATTAACTTTGCATATATATTTTCTGTTGTAGATAAATGGCCAACACAAGCAATCCCGGTTCTATTCGATCTATCCTTGAGAAGGATAAACTGAATGGAACAAATTACCTAGACTGGTATCGCAACTTGAGAATTGTTCTCAAGCAAGAGCGAAAGCTATATGTTCTGGATGGGCCTTTGCCCGCTAACCCTCCACCCACCACAGCTTCAAGAGCTGAAAGGGATGCTTTCCACAAGCATCAAAATGATCAGATTGATGTACAGTGCCTGATGCTCGCATCAATGATTCCGGAACTTCAGAAGGATCTGGAAACATTTGAGGCATATGAGATGTCTCAAGAGCTTAAGGAAATGTTCCAAAAGCAAGCGAGAAGGGAAAGGTATGAGACCTTGAGATCTTTGGTTGGGTGCAAGATGACCGAAGGGAGTTCGGTTAGTGCCCATGTTCTGAAGATGAAAGGGTACATTGATCAGTTGGAGAGGCTTGGTTCGCCACTCAGACCTGAGTTGGCAACGGATTTGATCCTTAATTCTCTTCCCGAGAGTTACTCCCATTTTGTCATGAATTATCACATGAATGATATGGACAAAACGGTCAGCGAACTGCATGGGATGCTGAAAAACGCTGAAGTAACTATAAAAGAGAAGCCAAGCTCCAAAGGGATCCATATGGTGCAAAAGGGTAGGATCCAGAAGAAGAGGGGTAAAGCAAACAAACCCAAAGAGTTTGGGAAGGATGCAAAGAAGCCCAAAGCTGTTACCAAGGCAAAGCCTCCAAAGGAAGGCGCATGCCATTTCTGCAATCAGCCTGGTCATTGGCGCAGAAATTGCAAGCTTTATTTGGAGGACTTGAGGAAGAAGAGAGGCGGTGAGACCGCTAATCAAGGTATTCATGTTATTGAAATACTTCATTCTACTTCTGTTTCTACTTCGTGGGTATTAGATACCGGTTGTGGTTCTCACATTTGTATGAATGTGCAGGGGCTTAGAGGAAGTAGAAAGCTCAAGAAGGGCGAGGTAGAATTCCATGTGGCGAATGGAGCTAGAGTTGCTGCTTATGAAGTCGGTCGCTACGAGCTCAAGTTGCCAAGTGGACTTGTTCTCCTTTTGAATAATTGTTATTTTGTTCCTAATTTGTCTAGGAACATCATTTCTATTTCATGTTTGGACAAGGAAGGATTTAAATGTGTTATTGAGAATAATCACTTATTGCTTTTCAATAAAGACTTGTTTTATGCAAATGCGGATTTACATGATGGTCTTTATTTGTTGAACCTTAGTGAAGGTTATGATGAGCATGTATATAACATAAATACCAAAAGGATAAGAACAAATATTGTGAATCCTACTTATCTCTGGCACTGTCGTCTAGGACACATTAATGAGAAACGCATTTCAAAACTCCATAAAGATGGAATTTTGGGTCTAGATGTTTTTGAAACATGTGACACTTGCGAGTCTTGTTTAATGGGTAAGATGACCAAGAGTCCTTTTACTGGTCACAGTGAAAGGGCTAGTGACTTATTAGAACTCATACATACAGATGTATGTGGGCCTATGAGCACAACTGCTAGAGGTGGTTTTCAATACTTCATTACGTTCACTGATGACTTCAGTAGATATGGTTATCTATATCTAATGAAGCATAAGTCGGAATCCTTTGAAATGTTCAAAGCCTTCCAAAATGAAGTACAAAACCAACTTGGCAAGACAATTAAAGCACTTAGATCTGATCGAGGTGGTGAATATTTGAGCCAAGAGTTCGACGATCATCTTAGAAATTGTGGGATTGTCTCACAATTAACTCCTCCTGGTACACCACAGTGGAATGGTGTGTCTGAGAGGAGGAACCGAACTTTATTGGATATGGTTCGGTCTATGATGAGTCAAACAAATCTTCCTCTATCCTTTTGGGGATATGCACTTGAAACAGCGGCATTCACACTGAACCGAGTTCCATCAAAAGCAGTTGAAAAGACACCATATGAGATATGGATTGGTAAGAAACCAAATTTGTCTTTTCTCAAGATTTGGGGATGCGAAGCCTATGTGAAATATTTGATTTCAGACAAGTTATCACCAAAATCTGTGAAATGCAATTTTGTTGGTTATCCAAAAGAAACTAAAGGTTATTTCTTTTACAATCCTAGTGAAAACAAAGTGTTTGTTGCTAAGGGTGGTACATTCCTGGAAAAAGAGTTTATTTCCAAAGGAATCAGTGGGAGTAAAGTACACCTACAAGAAAATATGGATAACCAAGTTGAAAGTGAGTTTCAAATGGAACAACCTGATTCACAAGAAGTTGTTGAGTCAGAACCAGTAACACAAGTCCAACGTAGATCAAGTAGAGTTCGTCATGAGCCCGAGAGATATGGATTTCTCGTCACGAATGAAAATGATCTGATTCTGTTAGAAGAGAATGAACCTTCCACGTACATGGAAGCTGTCTCTAATTCAGAATCTGAAAAATGGCTTGATGCTATGAAGTCAGAAATTCAATCCATGGACGACAACAAAGTATGGACTTTGGTTGATCTCCCAAAGGGTGCTAAAGCAATAGGGCACAAATGGGTTTTCAAGTTGAAAACGGACATGGATGGGAATATTCAGACTTATAAAGCAAGGTTAGTGGCAAAGGGTTACCGACAAGTTCATGGTATAGACTATGACGAAACCTTTTCGCCAGTAGCTATGATCAAGTCCATCAGAATTCTTGTTGCCATAGCAGCATATTATGACTATGAAATATGGCAAATGGATGTCAAAACAGCTTTCCTAAATGGAAACCTTGTTGAGGATGTGTACATGACACAGCCTGAAGGTTTTGTCGATCCAAAGAATCCTGATAAAGTATGCAAGCTTCAAAAGGCCATTTATGGTTTGAAGCAAGCATCAAGAAGTTGGAATCATTGTTTTGATGAATCAGTCAAAAAGTTTGGCTTCATCAAAAACGAAGATGAGCCTTGTGTGTACAAGAAGTTCAGTGGGAGTAATATAGTTTTCCTAGTTCTATATGTCGATGACATATTGTTAATAGGAAATCACATTCCTACCTTGCAAGAAGTAAAATCTTGGCTAAGAAAGTGTTTTTCTATGAAAGACTTGGGTGAGGCAGCCTACATTCTTGGAATAAAGATCTATAGAGATAGATCTAAGAGATTGATAGGCTTGAGCCAGAGTACATACATTGACAAAATACTGAAAAGGTTCAGTATGGATCAATCAAAGAAAGGAAATGTTCCTATTGGGCAAGGGATAAAGCTTAGTCGTAAGCAATGTCCTGTGACAGTTGAAGAACGTCAACGCATGGATAAGATTCCTTATGCGTCAGCTATAGGATCTATCATGTATGCCATGGTATGTACTCGGCCAGATGTCTCTTTTGCTTTGAGCATGACAAGTAGATATCAGTCTGATCCAGGTGATAGTCACTGGACTGCTGTCAAGAGTATTCTTAAGTACTTGAGAAGAACTAAAGATACATTCTTGATATATGGAGGCTCGGACGAAGATCTTGTTGTAAATGGTTACACGGATGCAAGTTTCCAAACTGATCAAGATCAGATGCAGTCACAGTCTGGGTATGTGTTCATTCTGAATGGAGGTGCGATAAGTTGGAAGAGTTCTAAGCAAAGCACGATAGCTGCATCTACAACAGAAGCTGAGTATATTGCTGCATCAGATGCAGCCCAAGAGGCTGTTTGGATCAAGAAGTTCATCGAAGAACTTGGTGTCGTTCCTAGCATAGTGAATCCTGTGAGCCTCTTGTGTGACAATAATGGGGCAATATCACTTGCTAAGGAACCTAGTGTGTCACAGAAATCCAAACATATACTTCGGCGTTTTCACTACATAAGAGAAGTCATCTCAAGAGGAGATGTGAAGATATGCAAAGTTGCGTCTGAAGACAATGTTGCTGATCCACTAACAAAAGCTCTTTCACAAGCTGTACATGATGGTCATGCTAGGTCCATGGGTATTAGATACATTTGAGATTGGACTTAGGGCAAGTCGTAGATTGTTAGAGATTGTGCCCTAAGCCAATGTTGGATTATGTAAACAATCTTCTTAAGTCATTAATAAAGACTTATTTTATCATATATATTTGTATGTTAGTATTTATGATAATGTATCCATGAATTAATTGTGTAATTCTAAATTTCCCTAGTCGATTGTTATTATGGGAATAATAACAAACTAAGACTAGTGTGAGTGATAATGGATATTCATAAGATGAATATAGTGTATACAGATACAGATTATACTCACGGGCAATATGTTAGAGAACATGTTGCTGGAGACCCACTATGAGATCAAGTTCATGGTCACGTGTCACAACTGATCTTGATTATAGTAGTGTCATCAGCTGATTCCTTTGACCTGAGGTCACCATGGATTCCGGGATGAATTCATGTTGTGCTTTGACGCAGTCAAACGCTGCTTGTAACAGAGTAGTTATAAAGGCTGTGGTTGGGTACAATATGACTCATGCTTAGGGATGTGAGTGACAGATATGGGATTTTGTCCCTCTCTAACAAGAGAGCGATATCACTGGGCCCCTCGATAAGTAAGACTGTTAAATGCATGGCCGTGCTCAAATAATTGATAAGAGTATCAATTGATTTGTCTGAACAGTTTACTTTGAGATCGAGAAAGCATATGATTAATTATATAAGATTGACAAGTGTACCATGTCTTATAATTAATCTTGATATCAAAGAGACAAAAGGGAATATGACATTCTATAAATAGGTATTGGATCATTCCAATCATATTAATTGGGTAGTCGTAATGGCTTGCTAGAGTCCGCTTGTGACCTATAAGGACATTATGGTAATTTCCTTATTGCCAATTAATATGATCCTATGGGGTCACACACAAGAGCAAAATGAAGTTCATCTTATCGGGTATAAATTATTATTGGATAATAATTTATGAATGAGAAAGAGAATAAATATATATAGTGATATATATTTATGTATGTATATATAAATATTAATGTAATTAATATTGCATAAAGTATGCTACATATTATAATTAAATTATATGGAGATATAATTAATTATAATATTATATATACATATATGTATCATGGAGTATTGAATTGATTTAATATTAATTGAGAATTAATATTAAATTTTGTGGGTTAATATATAATTATAACTAATAGGTGTATTAGGTTATAATTATAATTAACTAAATAGGGTTTATATTTAAGGAAATAAAAAACCTGAAAACCTAATTGCTCCATAAGTTAAGAAGCAGATTTCGGCCAGCCACCACAAGCCAAGTGAACCAGCCGAAACTCTCCTCCAAAAAGAAAAGGGAAAATCTGATTTTCTGCTCTCTCTTCTCTCGTTCGAAGAATTGTTCTTCAAATCCGGCGCTAGCACGCGGTGGACGTATTGCTCCGTGTGGATCAACCGTAGAGGGAAGCTATTTTGGTTCCTGCTTGATTCAATCTTCAAAGAATTAAGGTAATTCTTTAACCCTCCTTCCGATTCAATGCGATGTACATGGGTCCTTGGTGGGGATTAATCTTTTATCCGCTGCGTTTTATGTTTGTTTTGTGCGATTAATTCCCCAACATGAGGGATGACCGAGATGTCTCGTGCCTCATGCTGGGTACCATGGCTTCTGATCTTCAGAAGTAGTTCATGGACGAGCATGCTTATGAGATGATGGATCAGCTTAAAAAGATGTTCCAAGATCAGGCTCGTCAGGAACGTTACCTGACAACTAAGGCACTTTGCATGACTGTGATGGCAGCTGGGACTTCTGTTAGCACTTATGTGCTAAAGTTGAAGGGGTATATTGATACACTTGCCCGCCTCGGCTCGCCAGTTCCGCAGCACTTGGCAACAGACATTATTCTCGGGTCACTTCCTGATTCTTACAACCAGTTTATCATGAATTACCATATGCAAGGGTTGGATAAATCGGTTGTTGAGCTGCATGGCATGCTCAAGCTTGCTGAGCAGTCTCTTAAGAAGACTCCCGAAGTATTGCTGGTGAACAAGGGCAATACGCCCATTGCTAAGGGAAAGGCCAAATCTAAAACCAAGGCTAAGGCCCAAAAGGCCAAGGCTAAGGGCAAAAAGGTGGTGGCCCAACCTAAAGCAAGGGTTGCCTCTCCTGACGATGTTTGCCATGAGTGTCATGAGAAGGGGCACTGGAAGAGCTCATGTCCAAAGCTAAGGGAGCAACTGAAGGGCAAAACTGCTGCTTCAGGTATTTATGTTGTTGAGATTAATCTGGCTATTTCTACATCTTGGGTCTTGGACACTGGATGTGGATCTCACATTTGTTCAAATGTGCAGGGTCTAAGAAATAGGAGATTATTAGGATCTGGAGAAGTAGATCTTCGAGTCGGAAATGGTGCTCGGGTTCAGGCCATGGAGATCGGAGATTATTTCTTGGAGATGCCTAGTGGACTTGTTTTGGAACTAAGAAACTGTTATTTTGTACCTGCGATGCGTAGGAATATTATTTCCGTTTCTTTGTTGGATATTTCTGGTTTTGTATTTAATATTGGACATGGTAGAATTTCTATGCAATGTGGCAATATTATTTATGGAACAACATTTCTTGAAAATGGCTTATATATCCTTGATCTAAAACGTGAAAGTTCTATAACATAAATACTAAAAGGATTAAACAAAATGAAATTAATCCGACTTACATCTGGCATTGTCGACTTGGCCATATAAATGAGAAGCGTATAGCTAGGCTTCACTCTAGTGGAGTGCTAGGGTCATTTGACATCCAGCCTTATGACACATGCGAATCTTGTTTGAGAGGCAAGATGACAAAGGCGCCTTTTAACAAGACTGCTGAAAGGGCCTCAGAGCTATTGGAGCTAATACATTCCGGTGTATGTGGCCCAATGAGCACTAGTGCTAGATCTGGTTTTCTGTACTTCGTCACCTTCACGGATGACTTCAGCAGATACGGTTACGTGTATCTAATGAAGCATAAGTCTGAGACTCTCCAAAGGTTCAAGGACTTTAAGAATGAAGTAGAAAACCAACTTGGCAAGAAAATAAAAGCACTTCGGTCTGACCGAGGGGGTGAATATTTGAGCCAAGATTTTACTCGTTTTTGAGAGAGTGTGGGATCATATCCCAACTCACTCCTCCTAGTACACCCCAGTGGAATGGAGTGTCAGAAAGGAGGAATAGGACCTTACTTGACATGGTCCGCTGGATGATGAGTCATGCTACACTCCCTGTCTCCTTTTGGGGATATGCTTTAGAGACAGCTGCTTACATTCTTAATAATACACCAAGCAAGGCAGTTGGGGGAACACCATATGAACTATGGAAAGGCTGAAAGCCTAATGTTTCCGTCTTGAAGATTTGGGGCTGTGATGCACATGTTAAGAGATTGACAAGTGGCAAACTCGAGTCCAAATCTATCAAGTGCCAGTTTGTGGGTTACCCTAAGGAAACTAAGGGTTATTACTTCTACAATCCGGCCGAAAACAAAGTTTTCATAGCCAGAAATGCAGTCTTCTTGGAGAAGGAATTCCTTTCCAAGAGAGACAGTGGGAGTAATGTTGAACTTTCAGAAGTTCAAGACTCACAAACTCCTGCAGCTACTGCTGAGGATGCTTCGGGAACCAATCTGACTACTCAAGGAATTGAGGAACCAGAAACGGTTGCACAGGACCTTAGAAGGTCTGGTAGGACATGTCATCAGCCAGAGAGGTATGGCTTTCTCGTGACTGATGATGGGGACCTTATGGTCGTTGACCAAGAGGAGCCCAAGACCTATCAGGAGGCTGTTGAAAGCCCACACTCAGATCAATGGCGCAAAGCCATGGAGGCTGAGATGCAATCTATGCACGATAACCAAGTATGGAACTTGGTGGATCCACCTCTGGGTGCTAAGGTGATAGGTTGCAAGTGGTGTTTCAAGTTAAAGGCCCTGTGTGTATAAGATGGTTAGTGGGAGCGTTTCCACCGTCCTAGTGCTGTATGTTGACGACATCCTTATCATTGGAAGTGACATACCAACACTGCAAGGGGTTAAGCAGTGGTTGAGTAGGTGCTTCGCAATGAAGGACTTAGGCGAAGCTGAGACGATCTTAGGGAGCAGGATCTACAGAGATAGATCCAATCGGCTTCTAGGCCTAAGTCAGGCCACATACATTGACAAGGTTCTAAAAGGATTCAGCATGGACAAGGCAAAGAAAGGATTCTTGCCTATGCGCCATGGGTTGAAGCTGAGTAAGAAAGATGGTCCTAAAACAAAGAAGGACCTGGAAAACATGGAAAAGATCCCTTACGCATCTTCTATTGGATCTATCATGTACTCCATGTTATGTACGAGGCCTGATGTCGTGTTTGCACTAAGTATGGCTAGCCGGTACCAGTCGGACCCCGGTGAGGAACACTGGAAGGCAGTCAAGGCAATCTTGAAGTACCTTAACCGGACTAAGGATGCTTTCTTAGTGTATAGAGGTCAAGATGAGCTGGTAGTGTTAGGTTACACTGATGCAAGCTTTGAGACTGATGAGGATGAGAACCAGTCACCGTCTGGTTATGTTTTTCTCTTGAATGGCGGTGCCATTAGTTGGAGGTCCTCAAAGCAGGCCACCATTGCTGACTCTACAACGGAAGTTGAGTACATAGCTGCGTGCGAAGCTGCAAAGGAAGCCGTTTGGATCAAGAAATTTATAACCTAGTTGGGAGTAGCACCTACTATCCTAGACCCAGTTGATGTTTTTTTGTGACAACAACGGGGCCATCGCACAAGCTAAGGAGCCCCTGTCACACAAGAGATCCAAACATGTGCTCAGAAAGTTTCACCTCATTCGGGAGATCGTGAACAGAGGTGACATATCATTGCAGAGGGTTGACACCAAGAATAATGTCACTGATTAATTGACTAAAGCGCTACCACAGACACAGCACGACGGTCATACCAGATCTATAGGAATTAGGGCAATGCCCACTTGGAACTAGTGCAAGTGGGAGATTGTTGGTGTGCCCTAGTTCTTAGGGGATTGGATTCTTGTATTTTGTATTATACATTAAGACTCATTGTATAAATACATTATTTGTGTCACATTAATAAAGGCAATTAATCTATTTCATTTATATCTTGTGTTATAATATGAGTAGAGTATCCATTGATTGATAATCATAAAACCTATCCCAGGTCTGTTCTAATCGTGGGAACGAATAGAACCACAGACTTGTATATTCGATGACTGTATGGTAGTTCTTAACTAGCCATAGTACTTGCATAGCCAGTCATGAATATAGGTACATGTCGTTGACATGGGACTGGATCGATCCGCATAAGAAAGCCACATGGTTGTCACGTCATAGGTCTTTCTTGAGTAGGTCTCTTTTGTCCTTAGACCAGATTTCATTATAATATCGATATGGAATCCGATTCACTTTGACATACGCCTAACAGGCCTGTAAAAGGATGCTAAATATGGGTATGATTGGGTGGACCGGTGAACATGTTGATATTGATGATGAAGTGATGGAATTGCCACTCGGGTAACACCGAGATGATATCATTGGCCACTTGATGAGTGGGACTGATAAGTGTATGGCCATACCCAAATAAGTTGGTTGCTTATTTGATTAATCAGTCAACTCAAGATCAAGAAATATAATAAACAACAGAAGAGGATGACAGACACCATGTCTCTTGTTTATTCATATCGATATCGTTAGGCAAAGGACACTATGAGATTACTACCGGGTGAGTGTCTTCTAAAGACTGCTGCATCTCTGTCTTAATTGGGGGCTGTAATGGTTTGCTAGAACCCACTTACAGTCTGTGGGCCTTGGGCCTACTGCCAACATAAAGACAGACCCATAGGATCGTGCACATAGATCAACTGAGTTGGAACTTATAGAAATTGTACATGTAATGTACATTGGAAGGAATGCGTTAATTAATTAGTTGACATTCGGTGTCAAGGTAATTAATTGACATTGGGTTGAATTTAATTTAATTAATAAGTTTACATAATGTAATTAATTAATTTATCAATTAATTGAATTACATAAAGTAAACAATTAATTAAATAATTTTCCTAAGTAGGAAAATTAAATACATGTATTGTATTAACTTAAGTGTGATTTAATTTTATTTAGGGGTAATTAAATTTAGCCAAATGGAATTAAATTACATAGTATATACTTTTTAATTAAAGTTTATTTATGTAATTATAATCCTAGTAGGCTTGGGTTTAATTAACCTAATTAGAACCCAATTAGACAAGGTGTCTATAAAAGGGCACACTTAAGGAATAAAAACCTAATTCAACTCTAATTAATTGCTGGAAATTTCAGCCACCAATAGCAGCCCCAAAACAGCCGAAAATCCCAGCATTAAACCTCCATTCCTTCGCGTCTTCGGCTAGCACCGGTTCCCGCTCAATAGTTAGTCGTGCACCGGACTTTGGAGATCGCAGTTTCAAGAAATGATTCTGCAGCAGTCTCTAGAGGAGACGAATCCGGTGAGTTAATTTCTCTTGATTCTTATTTGATTTTATTCTAATCAATGGTAATTGGACACGATAGGTGGATTCTAGGAAATTTTAAATGGTGTATTTTCCGCTGCGCCACGTTATTTTTCCAATGACGAATCCCAACAGCAGAGATGCAATCTATGTACGATAACCAAGTTTGGAACTTGGTTGATCCACCTCCTGGTGCTAAGGTTATAAGTTGCAAGTGGTGCTATAAGCTAAAGGCCGACAATACCTTCAAGGGGCGTCTGGTTATGAAAGGTTTCAGATAAGTCCATGGAATAGACTATGATGAAACTTTCTCACCAGTAGCTATGCTCAAATCCATCAGGATCTTACTAGCCCTAGCCGCATTGTACGACTATGAAGTCTGGCAAATGGATGTCAAAACTGCTTTCCTTAATGGAAAGCTACTCGAGGATGTGTACATGACACAACCTAAGGGTTTTGTCGATCCAAAGTATCCGAGAAGGGTATGGAAGCTTCAAAGGTCCATTTATGGACTGAAGCAAGCATCCCGAAGTTGGAATCTCAGATTCAATGAGGCTATAAAGGAATATGGCTTCATACATAATAAAGATGAGCCTTGTGTGTATAAGAGGACTAGTGGGAGAATTGTCATATTCTTGGTACTTTATGTGGACGACATCCTACTCATTGGAAGCGACATACCTACACTGCAAGGGGTAAAGCAGTGGCTGAGTAAGTGCTTTGCAATGAAGGACTCAGGCGAAGCTGAGATGATCTTAGGGATCAGGATCTATAGGGATAGATCAAATCGGCTTCTTGGCCTAAGTCAGGCCTTGTATATAGATAAAGTTTTGAAAAGGTTCAGCGTGGACCGGGCCAAGAAAGGCTTCTTGCCAATGGGCCATGGGCTGAAACTTAGTAAGAAGCACTATCCTAAGACAAGGGAGGACAGGGAGAACATGAAATTGGTTCCATAAGCTTCGGCTATAGGATCAATTATGTACTCCATGTTATGTACAAGACTTGATGTTGCTTTTGCACTGAGTATGATGAGTCGGTACCAGAAGGATCCCGAGGAGGATCACTGGAAAGCTGTCAAGGCAATCCTTAAGTACCTTAACCGGACTAAGGATAGCTTCTTAGTGTATGGTGGTCAGGAAGTGCTATCAGTTACTGGGTACACTGATGCAAGCTTCCAGACTGACCAGGATGAGTACCAGTCACAGTCTGTGTATGTATTTTTGCTAAATGGTGGTGTTGTAAGCTGGAGGAGCTCAAAGCAGCCAACCATCGCAGACTCTACAACAGAAGCTGAGTACATAGCTGCGTGTGATGCGGCTAAGGAAGCTATGTGGATGAAGAAGTTTATCACTGAGTTGGGAATAGTGCCAACTATCCAGGACCCAGTTGATATCTTCTGTGGCAACAATGGGCCCGTTGCACAAGCTAAGGAGCCCCGGTCACACAAGAACACAAAGCACGTGCTCAGAAAGTTTCACCTCATACGAGAGATTGCGGAGAGAGGTGACATTGCATTGCACAGAGTGGACACTGAGGATAATGTCGCAGATCCTTTGACCAAGGCTCTGGCCCAGCCCAAGCACAAGGGTCATACTACATCTATAGGGATTAGGCCCATGCCTAGTTAGAACTAGTGCTAGTGGGTGATTGTTGGATATGCCCTAGTCCCGAGGCATTGGTCCTTGTATTTGTATCATACATTAATTAGATTCATGTATTATACTTATTTGTGTTATTAATAAAGGCATTAATTCATTTATTATATTTATCTTATGCAATATATTAAATGAAGTATCCAATGGACATATCCATATCCATGATGACCAGTGTCATGCATTTGGCAGTAAGACCATGGATAGGGTAAATGATATGACCATAAATAGATCCGTAGTCTGTTCCAGTCATGGGAATGAATGGAACAAGAGACTATCATTAACCTGGTTGTATGGCGGTGTCTTACTGGTCATTGGACATGGAATGTCAACCAAGTTAATGGGTACATGCATAAGGGGCATGGTACTGGATAGATCCACTAAACGAGAAATCCACATGGTATAGTATCATAAGTGATTCTCGTGTAGTACTTGTATGGATCCTCTGACCTGACCATATGATGGTGTTGCATATGAGGTCGCATACTTAGGGGTATGCCTAAAGGGCCTGTAATAGGGTGCCAAGTATGGGTACTTTCGGGTATGTCACTTAGCATGGTAATGCTATGGATATGCAGAAGGGATTTGTCACTCAGTAGTCCACTGAGAAGATATCACCGACCTCTTGATGAATGTGACTGATAAGAGTGTGGCCACACCCAAACAAGTTTGGAACTTGTTTGTGAGCTTCAGTACATTCGGGATGAAGTTAATATCCAAACACAAAAGAGGGTGATCAATCCATGCCTCTGTGTCGGACACCGATATCAATGACATGAGATGTAAAAGTTTAAACTACAGGGTTATGATAACAGTTAGACTGCCATCTCCATCTTAATTGGGGGCCGCAGTGGCTTGCTAGAGCCCAACTGCAGTCTGTGGGCCAAAAGCCCACTGCCAACATAAAGATGGGCCCACGGGATCGTACACATTGAGCGACTGAACACCGACTTAAGGAATCACATGTATACTTGGAGTATACACTCCGGAGAAAGAGATACATATATATTAATTACATTAAAAAGATCAATTGGATTGATCCTAATAATAAAATTAATATATTTAATTGGCTCTTCATAATTAATTGGATTAATTATGAGATTATTTCCTAGGTGGAAATATTCATATGTATAGGTTTACATATGATTTTATTTTGTGAAGATATAATTTTAATTTGATGGATTAAATTAATTGGTCAAACTAATTTTAATTTAAATGTAAATAATATATTACTTGGTATAGTATATTAAATGCATGGGTATATTAAAGTTGGGCTTGAAATTAATTTAAACCAGATTAATTAATATAAGATTGGGCCTGAATTAAAAGAAGGAAGCCCACACAAAATGAATGAGCCAAGCTGGGCCTTAATTCCCTTAGGGAATTCGGCCAACCCAGGGTTTTAACCCTAGGAGAATTTTGGCCAACTTCAGTGGAACACACCATAGCCGAAATTGTCTAATCCTCCTCTCCAGAGTTCGTGTTTTCGACGCTAGCACGTGTGGTGTTCGTTAGGCGTTCGTGTACGTGAACGAGGAGGGATTATATATTGATTCCTGTAGTCTGCATCCATCTCTAAAAGAGATATTCCGGGTAAGAAAATTATCTCTTTCTATTAAATTTTGTTTTTCTAATTTCCATTTCAATTGCTCCTGGGTACAGATTTGAGGAAATCATCGCGTTCTTATGCTTTTATCAGGTGATTTCCGGTGAAAAATCGCAACAGGAGATGCGGGCGAGGATATAAGCGGGACTCTGGATGACGAGGTAAGAGATGACGGAGATGATGATGATAATGCTGGCTTTGACTCCTCTTAGGCCCACTTCTCTGTTCCTTACTTGTGATGTATTGACCCATCTGTGGGTTGTTTCTTTGCACATTTTGGCCCTTGCATAGGCTCGACTCAGTGATGTATCTGACGTATTTGATGTACATAATGTTTATATAACATTTGCACCTTTTTTTACTGTGAATTTGAGTTTTTGAATGCGCATTTCTCTGCTTTTCCATGTTTTTACCCCCTTCCAGTTCAATTTGGTTGGACCCAAGATGTATTTCGGTGTCTCTAGACTTTATTTTCCTAGAAAAACAACCCCCGGAACCTATAGCCGCACGGCTATAATCATCAGAAATCATATAAAGATATAGACAAAGTGCTGTCTACAATACAGCCGCACCCCTATAACATTACAACCGCCCCACCTGCTACAGCCGCGCAGTTATAGGTGGTTATAGCCGCCCCACACCATAAATTTATCCCACACCAATTTTTGAGCTTTATTCAGCACAGTCGAGCCCCTATAAGTATTACACCCATGCCACTGTAGGGCATTACGGCCGCCCCATACACTATAGCCGCCCCATCTATTTTTCAGCCTTTCTCCTTCTTTCGCTTCTCTTTCGGCATGAATCAACTCAGAGGACGACTCCGGGACTACTAGGGTACGATCCGCTCTTCTAATTAGGATTCACTCACACCTTTTGGCTTGCAGTACCTCAGGTTTTAAACTTCTTTGACTCCGACCTGGGTCTTCTTGGATGCAGCTGTCAGCTTTTGGGATCCGATGGATCATGTTTTTTGTTTCTCTGGTCAGGAGTTGTGCCCCTTGATAGAGGAGTTTAGTGCCATCCTCTGTGTTCTCTGCCCTCGAGGGGTACGGTTAGCTATTCCCAGCTCTAACTCTGATGATGTTCACATATTTCTGAGCCGATTCGCTCCAGCTGTAGCAGGCTGGGACATGCGCTTACTAGTAGGCCTATTTCTCCCAGACTCAGTCTTTCTGTTGTAGCTGACTTATGTTTTGCTTTGTCTCCCACTGCCATTAGCAGGGCTTTGTTGATGAGTTTGTCACTGATGGCTTGCTACTTGTGTGAGTCCCGAGACGGTACTTGCAGTCTTAGACTAGCGTCAGTAGTGACTCAAATGGCTCAGGGGCATCACTGATGGGGGTTGTCTTGGCTGAAGCTGTAACACCCCCTATAAATAAAACTAAGCATGTATGTCACATTCCAATACCATCACCCTATATTCATAATAACCTGCTAAACTCTGATATTATCTATTAATTCGGTCCATTCATCCATTTTCCATACGTTATATATATACATCGCAAAAATTTATAATACTTAGAATAAATATGCACAACTCCAAGGCTTTTAAATAAAGTATCCAAATGAAACTCCAAGTTACACATCTAACCATTTAGTACATGCCATACTATTCCAACAATTCACCAATATATATACATTATACTAAATATCTACCTTAGCACACTTCCACTATCTGCTCTGCATACACTTGATCCACTTCTACCACTGGTCCATGCTATCTACAGCTCCAAAACTACGTGTAGAAAAACAAACTACACGCTAAGCAACTTTGCTTAGTGGTATACACTAACTTTACTTCATATAATTCAATCACTCAATTTTTCCTTTAAAAACAATCACTTAAATATATAAAAGTACAAATAAATAAAATTGACCCAAAAACCATATATAGCTCCATTAAAATGTCATAACTTTTAGTTATCCAAATATCTCAAAAAAATAATATCACATATTATTGCCCAAGTAACTCAAGTAAAATATAAACAGGAATTGGATACGGGGGCGGACAAGCCCGAAGCCGAAGCTCCAATAACAATCATATCGGTTAAGCCCGAAGCCGAAGCTCCAAAATCAAATATCCATAATCTTAATAATCTCATAATATCGGCCAAAGCCCGAAGCAAAAGCTTCAATTGTTTGTACAGTACTGCACCCCCCTTTATTGGCACATCTATCCGAACCCATTCTTTACTTGAATAATAAGGGCAATACAAGTTATCTTATATAAGTCAACATAAAACCAACAGCCCAAAAAAATCATATCACCAAAAACATAATCATCAAAACAACATGGCAATTTATTTCACAATACAATACAAACCTATTTCTTCCCAAAAACAGGACAGCTTCCAACATCAATTTTGAAACCCAAATTCAAACCTTTAGCCATCCCAAACATTAAAAAAAAAAACATCACAAACATGTTCTCCTGCATCTTAAGATCACTAGGAATTTCGAATCATGAAATTTCAAGTCATACATACCAAGTTATAGCCGCACAATTAGACCACACTCCAAAAATTTCTGCCCAAAAACAGAATTCGAGCACCAAATTCAACTATGAATTCAAACTAGAAAACAATCGAATTTGATAAAATTTTCTTCTAAACATATCTTTCTCTATGTCTTAAGAATCCACAGAAATTGGAATCACCCAAATCGGACTTGTAAAACATGAGAAAAGTCACAAACAATCCACAGTGCTCAAATCTGAAATTTTCAGCAAAAGGAGATAGAAATAAAATTAGTGTACACAAACCTTATCAAAGCCCTCACTAGCCTTCTTCTACCTCTTTTCCTCTTTCCCTACTTGACCTTGGTTCCTCTACACATAACCACAATGGATTCAAGATATATAACCACAATTGATTCAAGATATATAACACATAATTAAACCATCAATGCATAAAACATGCTTAAATAACCTTAAACCCTAACATAAAAGCTCCAATGTCATCAATTTCTACTTACATCAAATTTGGATTACTATTCACCAAGAACCCTAACTTCTTTAAATCCCTCTTTTCTTGACTTAATAGGTGAAATTGATGAGCTTAATGAGCTTAATCATCAATTTCTAACAAGAATTTGACATTGGATTGAAAGAAGGAGAAGATTTTGGTTCCTTAAGGAAAATGGTAAAAATGGGTAAAGAAGAAGAAGAAGAAGAAGAGGAAGAAGAAGAAGAAGTATACATTTATGAGCTGATGGAAAATCAGATTTTATTTGGCTTAGATGTGTAAAATTACACTTTAGTCCTCGAAGAAAAATAAATTTTCACAACACCCGTCACAACTTAACTCGTTAACCCTTTCTCGTATTTTAACTCCATAAACGAATAATATACACTACATTCATTATTTCCACCATCAATTATGCCATCACACTTCCGTATATATTTAATTTGAGAAATTTTTGGATTTCAATTTTACCGATTACAGGTACAAATTTGACCGTCGGTCAAACTTGTCTCATATTTATTTCACACCATGACTTGAACCCTTAATTATTACTTCTATAATATTGTCTTAAACCAAAATTTATCTCCAATTATATTGTTCACAAGTTCAAACAATATTATTTGAGATTTCTAAATTTCGGGTCGTTATAGAAACCCTAGTCCACTTAGATTCTGTCCATTCTGATTTTCTCGTCTAGAGTTGTGGATCTCCTTTTCTGCTTCAGGTATGCTTCAGCACTGGATTTTTTGAATTCAAGCATTTGTTACCCCTTTATTTTGACTAATCCACATGCAGATCTGGCTGTTGGAGAAGCTGAGTCTCTTGAGGCCTCCTCCACCTCATCTGAGATATGCTTCGAAGCGCTATTGGTCTCGGCGCATCAAGCTCCCAGATTTTGGTTTCATGTCTATGGAGCATGGTATGATTGGCTGAGGAGATGGACTGATGACTCTATCCAATGGGTCTGTCCTTGGTGGGATATCACTGATGTGACTACTGAGACTTGGGCCGAGGGTGTTCAGCTACTCGGGGTAACCCACATGACCTTCTATTCTCCTACTCAGCTATGCAGACAGTACAGACAGCTGCAAAGGGTCCCCCGATCCTTGTGTACTACTAAGTATAGGGTATTTACACCGTAGTGGCCTCAGCATGTGCAGCACCAGTGGATGCACCCTTCCCGCACTGAGGTTCTGAGGTATGACAGTCTTGCACCCTTGGACACAAATGCTTGCTATAGGGCTTGGCTGACAGATTTGATTGGTTGCCTCACTAGGCATGGATGTGAGGTGCTGACGTTGCGGCACCTCAGTCTTTAGCTGATTAGGATCATAATTGATTATTGCTATATGACTTTTTATTCTGTTTTTGTTTTTCTTGTCTTAATTTTTACATAGGTCGCCCTTTTTAGGTTTTTCGGCCTATCGGACTGTCTTTATTTTTGCCTGAACTGCCCTTTTGGGTTTTCAATTTAGCAGACTTTTTTTTATCTATATATACATGTTTAATTTATGGATGTGAGATATGTAAAAGATATAAAGACAGATATGCTCAAAATAATCTGAATTGCAATTAAACTTGGAACATTTAAACGAACAGAATCGAACATTCATTCATTCATTCATAAATAATGTTTTAGCACAATGTACATCAAATGATGAAATGAAACTATGGACAGAATCATTAATGGTATATGTCTCGACTGAACCCACGTTTGCCACCAATCAGTCTTTATAGATTTTCCAACTGATAGTCCTCACCTCTCTGTCCTAACTTTTGCATGGATCGCCTTTTCGGTTTTCGACCCATCGGACTGTCCTAACTTTTGTGTGCATTGCCTTTTCAGTTTTCAACCCACTGGACCTTTTTTTTACATGTAGTAATGTTTCAGCTTATCCTGGTTGATGGGGTTGACAAATTCATTCCCTTCCATGTCCATAATCTTTGCAGCACCCTTCAAAAGTACCCTCTTGATTACATACGGACCTTCCCTGTTCGGTTTGAACTTCCCCCATACATCTGTGTTGGTCTATTTCGTCTGCTTGAGTACCAAATCCCCTGCCTTGAATGGATGCTTTTGATGACGAACCTTGTTGTTGTATGTCCTAGCCATTCGCTGTTGATACATTTGCAACCGGTTTAAGGCCTGAAGACTCTTTTCATCAAGCAATGCTAGCTGTTCATGTCTTAATTGGAGCCAATCAGATTCTGGCAACTGTGCCTCCATAACCACCCTTAACGATCTGACTTCCATCTCTACTGGCAATACTGCTTCCATCTTGTAAACTAGTGAATACGGAGTTTCTCCAGTAGGGTCTAATGATTGTCCGGTATCCCCACAAGGCCAATGGTAACATGTCGGCCCAATCTCTATAGGTCGCTGCCATCTTTGATGGAATCTTCTTAATGGATTTATTAGCCACTTCTACTGACCCATTGGCTTGTGGGCGATACAGGGATGACTTATGGTGCTCAACTCCCTTCTCTTAGAACAGCTGTGCCGTCACCCCTTGGAACTGTACCCCATTACCAGTCATGACATGATGAGGGATCCCATATCTTGCAAAGATGTTCTTTTCTATGAACTTGGCCATCTTCTTAGCACTGATATTTGCAAATGATTCCGCTTCAACCCACTTAGAGAAGTAATCCACTGCCACAATGATGAATCAGTGTCTGTTTAAGGTGGGTGGCCTTATCTCTCCAATTATATCTATGCCCCAAGCTGCAAACGGCTACGGAGTCGAAGATACTTGAAGTTCAAGTAGGGGGAGATGATTGAGGTCCCCGTACACATTTATGGCATTTTTTAACTTCCTCAATACAGTCAGCTTGCAGAGTGAGCCAAAAGTAGCCTTGTCTCAGTATTTTCTTTGCCAGGGCCAACCCATTCATGTGCGGGCCTGTATCTGTTTCATAACCACAACTGCCTCTTCCTCCATTATACACTTCAGAAGAACTTCGTTAGCTGTTATTTTGAAAAGTTGATTCTCAAATATCCGGAACTGTGCTGCCAATCTTCGAAGGGAAACCGTGTCAGACTCATTAGCATCTTCGGGGTACTAACCATTCTTGATGAACTGTAGAATATCATAATACCAGGGCCGTGCCCCAATTGTTGTGACCATGTTAACTGACGAATAGCATGGATTCTGAGTGACTTCCAAGATGACTGGCTATTTTCGGGGACCTTCCCACATTGATGATAGTGTAGCCAAAGAATCTACCATTTGATTCTCCTCTCTCGGCACATGTCGGAATTCACACTAGCTAAATACCTTTGCCCTTTCCCAAACCATCTCGAGATAAGGCCGGAGTGATTCTTCTTTTATTTCCCAGTCTCTGGTAACCTGTGAATCACCAAAGCTGAATCCCCAATAACTAACGCCTCGTTTGCCCCCAATGTGATCAGAGCATCAATACCAAAGAGACATGCTTCATATTCTGCCCCATTATTGGTCACTTAAAAGTCAAGCCGTCTTGCCAGAGGTATGATTTCTCCTTCTAGTGTAGCAATGCTTACCCCTAAGCCTGCGCCATGTTTGTTCACCGCTCCATCGAAATACATTACCCATCTGTTTGACCCCTCTTCTACCACCGCCAATTGTTCATCGGGGAATTCTAAGTTCTCCATATAGTCTGAATCTATCAGCTGATTGGCTAGAAACTCCACTACAGCTCTTCCCTTCACTGTCTTCCTTGTCACATATTCTATATCGAACTCCGACAACAAAAGCAACCACTTTGATAATTTCCCCGCTAACACTGGAGCTTGACATAAATATTTCATGGGATCCACCTTGGCTACCGCCTGAACCTTATACAATTGGAAGTAGTGCCTTAACTTCTTTGTCAACCATACCATAGCTGCACAGGTCTTCTTTACTATCGTATACCTAGTCTCATACTCCAGTAGCTTCTTGCTTAAGTAATAGATCGCATGTTCACGTCCATCCTCTTGCTCTTGTACCAACATGGCTCCCACAGAAGTCTCTTCAATGGCCAAGTACAGAATCAAAGGCTTGTCTAGTATCGGCGATTTTAGAACTGGAGGGTTCATCAAATAAGTTTTAATTCTATTGAAGGCTATCTGATACTGTTCATTCCACTCTACTGGCTGGTTCTTCTTCAGAAGTCTGAAAATTGGCTCACAAACTGTCGTCAATCTTGCAATAAACCGACTAACATACTATAGTGAACCCAAAAACGACCTTACTTCTTTTTCTGACTGCGGTGCCGGCATGTCCCTGATGGCCCTGATCTTATCTGGATCCATCTCGATTCCTTTCTGGCTGAGTACATGACCAAGCAGCTTCCCTGAGGTCACCCCGAATACACACTTTTTAGGATTGAGATGAAGATTGTATTTCTCGATTCTGGTTAGAAATCTATCCAGGATGGCTGGGAACATATCATCCACATAAACCTTGACCTCCTTATGGATCATGTCAAGTAGAAGTGTTGTAACAACTCGTTGATAAGTCGCCCCGGCATTCTTCAACCCGAAAGGAATGACCCTGTAGCAGTAAACCCCCCGCTCTATGGTGAAGGCCGTTTTCACTTTGTCAATTACATTCATCAGGATCTGATTATACCCCGAGAGCCTGTCCATGAAGGAATACATAGTTACCCTGGCAGCACTGTCAATTAAGACATCGATATACGAGAGTGGAAAGTTTTCTTTGGGAGATGCCTTATTTAGATCTCGGTAATCCACACAGACCCTAACCCAGTCATCTTTCTTTCTTAACCTTTTCAACCCATTCTGGTCGAAGTCGTCTGAGTTTCTGCTTAATAGGTTTCATCTTCGGATCTGTCAGGATTTTATGCTCTGTAATTTCCCTGTCAACCCTAGGCATGTCGTCGTAGGACCAGTTGAAGGCTTTGATGTACTTTTGCAAAATTTATACTAGTTCTTTCCTCTCATCAGGCGTGAGGTCTTTCGAGATGGATACCATCTTTGGTTCATCATCTGTCCTTAGATTCATTTCATGTAATGATGCATCATGTATGCTAAAGACATTAAATGAATGTTTGTATGTATGCACAGTTCCATCAGAAAAAACATCACACAAGTAAGCGAAATCAGATTTTATTGCATTGTGTGCCTTGGAGGCAGAATTGTTCACATGAAAAATAGAAAAAGCAGATACATTTAAAAAATTTCCATCCTCCACATGCGGAGGGTCTTCGTTAACAGCAGCAGAGTCAAATTCTTCAAACAGGTACCCTAGTATGAGCGGACGACGCGTTTTCGATGCGACGCAGGACTCCCTTTCGGAATGGGGCACCTCGATCTCGGGCGGGGCCCTCCCTCGCATGGGTTTTTTGGATTGGAAATTTGTTTTTTGGAAAATTAATTGTTTCATAAAAGAATCGAGACCTAAATTTCGATAAAAAGTGTAAGAGTCACCACCTGGCTCAGCTCAACCGGGAAATTACAGTGTAGCTGAACCAAAGCGGGAACTACCACACTTTTCAGAGATCTAGGTTCGAACAAGTCCCTTATTTCATGTCTAATCAAAATAAAATGGCCAATGTTCTAATTACGACACTTTAAATTGCTAAAAAAATGATTTTTATTGAATAATACATGCAGCACGCATACATAATAATACAAAAATAAAAGTAAGGAAATAAATATTTAAAAGGTTTACAACCCAACTGAATGGAAAATAAAAAACTCTCGGCCTCACAATACAAGCGCCTAGATACACGAGAATCTAAGAAAATATACAATCGCCTAAAATACACGAGTTGATCTATTAAATACATTAAAAATAAAAATAAAGAAATTAATGCTGCAAAATAGATGGTTAGCGCAGATGTATAGCACACCACATATTGGACTCAAGTTGGACAGAATGGGGGAATTTTAGAGTTCAGGATCATGCAATTGGGGGTAACCGGGTTGGTCCGGTCGGCCAGCCCGGTTAGACCTGGAAAATCATTTTGAAACGTCCCTGTATTTTTGGTTTTGTGAGAAAATCATTTTTGAAAACATTTTTTTTTCAGTTTATTTTAATTCAGCATACGAGGTGGGTCGGTTTTGAGGAGAACCGGGTCTCCGTCGTGGTTTTGTTCTAAATGCAGAAACACAGAAAAATAAATCTTGGGTCATGAATGCACACTCCAAAATTCATTTTTGATGATTTTTGATTTTTCAAGACTTTTCTAATTTTTCTGAAATTTCTGATTTTTATGAAATTTTTGGGATTTTATGAATTTTTTTGGATTTTTAGGGATTTCTACTTCTGGCCGGGAACTACGGTCATGCGACTGTGTTTACAGTCGTACGACTGTAAACTACAGTCGTGCGACTGTAGTCCAACCTGAAGTAGAAATCGCCAAAACTTTGAAAAGAAATAAAACTGAGGAAATTCAACAACAGTGGTACGACTATAAATCAAATGGCACGACTGTAATTACAGTCGTGCCCCTGTTCTTTGTGACAAGAATAGTCGTACGACTGTTCTTAACTGTCCAGAAGCAGAAGTGTGAAAAGTTGGACAAAATTGCACAAAAATCAACTAAATCACCCAGAAAGCTGGAAAATGAGTTAAGTTGAAGTGTGTTTAGCGCCGATCCACAGCTGGAATGACCTCTGGCTACGTACCAATCTACGTGAATTTGCCCCTTTTCCTTAAAGTGTCAAGGTTGCAAATGAAGTCCAAAAAGCTACAGTTTTGATCTTATTTATGTCCAGAGATGAGTTAAATTTCTTGTGTGAAGATTAACCTAGGGTTTCTAATTCATTTTAATCATTAACATCAAGAAATTTAGGAAGAAAAAGGTAGAAGAAAGTAAGGTTTTTTCTTTTTTTCTCTCTTCCCTCTTTTTCTTTCTCTTTCTCTGCCAAAAAGTCCCCCCTTTTGATTCTCTGCCTTCCTTTTATCTCTTTCTCCTGGAAAATCTTGAGGCATTAAATGCCTAAGATTTTCCACCAATTTTTTATTCTAGGGGTATGGGTTCCTGCCCCTGAACATACAGTCGTACGACTGTAATTTATTTACAGTCGTACGATTGTAACAAAAACACCACGACTGTACTTACAGTCATGGTAATCAAGGCTTTTTTTTTATTCGGAAAATTTCGTGTTCACCGGCTGCCCCTCGTGTAGCTAAAGTTCGATTCTTTGCACGGATTTAGGTACATGATAAAGAACATAGGATCAAAAGTAGTGTGCTCGTGTGTGGCTTGTGGGTTAATTCCATGAGACTTTTGGTAGATAGGCGGTTTCTTATGATCCCTTTTCACATAAGAAAGACGCCAGGGAAATACAATTCTTGGAGCCAAGCGATTCCCTATGATCATTTTTCACATAAGGAGGACGCCAGCAAAAACATAACTTTTAAGAATAGATAGTTGTGTAAGACCTACCACACAGAGCCACGGTGTTTGTAGTGTGTAATTGGTGAGCGTATTTATTCCTTGATCGATAATTTTGGAACAAAAATTTTTGCCCCTTCGATCAAGAATAAATACGGGTAGATGCGTTTCTGGTTACCTTTTATAGTCATGTAGGACTAAAATTGTGGAGTGTGTGACAGCCGTGTGCAACTTGGCGCACTCAACGAACTGGCACGGAAATTCTGGTTCTGTTTTATAGTCGTGGGAGGACTGAGATTTGGTGAAGGGTATGACAGCCGTGTGTGACTTAGCGCACTCAACGGACAAACATGGAAATTCTGGTTCCTTTTTATAGTCGCGGTGGGACTGAGATTTGGTGAAGGGTGTGACAGCCGTGTGCGACTTAGCGCACTTAACGGACTGACACGGAAATTCTAGTTCCGTTTTATAGTCGTGGTGGACTGAGATTGGTAAAGGGTGTGTCAGCCATGTACGACTAGGCGCACTCAACGGACTGGCACAGAAATTCTGGTTCTGTTTTATAGTCACGGGGGGACTGAGATTTGGTGAAGGGTGTTACAGCCGTGTGCGACTTGGCACACTCAACGAATTGGTACGGAAATTCTGGTTCCGTTTTATGGTCGCGGTGGACTGAAATTTGGTGAAGGGTGTGAGAGCCGTGTGTGACTTGGCGCACTCAACGAACTAACATAGAAATTCTGGTTCTGTTTTATAGTTACAGGGGAACTGAGATTGGGTGAAAGGTGTGACAGCCGTGTGCGACTTGGCGCACTCAACGGACTGACACGGAAATTCTGGTTCTGTTTTAAAGTCACGGTGGACTGAGATTGGTTGAAGGATGTGACAGCCGTGTGCGAATTGGCGCACTCAACGGACTAACATGGAATTTCTGGTTTCATTTTAAAGTCGCGGTGGACTTAGATTGGTTGAAGGGTGTGACAGCAGTGTGCGACTTGGCGCACTCAATGGACTGACAAGGAATTTCTGGTTCTTTTTTATAGTCATGGTGGACTGAGATTGGTGAAGGGTGTGACAGCCGTGTGTGACTTGGCGCACTCAACGAACTGACACGGAATTTCGGGTTCCGTTTTATGGTCACGGTGGACTGAGATTTGGTGAAGGATGCGATGATTTGGTATGACTTGGCACCCGAAATGCGTCAGAATGCAATTTTTTGAGAAATTATACTCACAGTGAATTTTTTGTGATTTTTCTCGGGTTTCGTGCCCCTTGGATGAGGTGGACCATTCTAAGAAAAATTAGTTGCTGATGGGTTGGCCCTGCAAAATTACTGAAATATCTTCCCGTGGGGAATAATTAAGCATTTGGTGATAAAATAGGGTTTAGGAAATAAATGAAGAAAATTAATTAAAAATTCCCCCCTTTTATCCACTACAGTCGTACGACTGTATTCAAATTTGACTACAGTCATACGACTGTGGTCGAAGTACAGTCGTACGACTGTACTTCGAGGGAAGAAAACATCAAAGGGGCGGTTTCTGCCCCTTCCTTCTCCCACTTCTCAAATTTCTGAAAATTCTAACCTTCTCTCTCTCTCAAAACCGACCCCTTATCTCAAAAACTTGTGAAAATGTTGAAGAAATTGGGAAAGAAAGTGAGGAAGCTATCAAGTAACCTGATTCAGAGGCCCAACAACGCGGATGGTATCCCTTTCATGAGCGTTTCAAATGGATACGGTCATCCTCAGTATATGGAGCATTTCGGGATTAGACTCGGGATGGAGATCTCGATTTTGCTGGAGATGGACTCCCATCTGTCTGTCACTCAGGTTGGTACCCGAATTTAATCTTTGATTTTGAGTTTTTTTTTGAACATTTTTTCCTTTGAATGCATGAATCTAATTTGGCATGATTTACTGCTTGCTGGGTTGATTGATTTAGTAGAATGCATGTTAGGAATCTCCTGTAGTTAATAGAAACAAAAAACTAGGGAAAACAAGTTAGAAATCATGAAAAATTGAACGAAAATCAAAATCTGCCTGCAGGGATATGAACAATCATGCGACTATTCATGCTAATGATGAACAGTCGTGCGACTGTAGGATGAACAGTCATGCGACTGTAGCCATGCTCGTGTGACACGTGCTACAGTCGTACTACTGTAGCTTAAAAGCCAGATTTTTTCCCCCTTTTAATTAATGTTTATTATGCTGATATTATGCAAAAATTGAATATGTATGCATTATACTTCCCAAATATGTAGGAGCATAGGATTTCCGGTGGGACCTCCTTCCCGAGTCTGTGAGAGCTCGGGTCAGGATCTTGGGTCTAGAGACCTTCATCTTGTCGTTGCCCACGAGCACGTCGCACACTACTCATGCCGTGCTGACGGCATTGTGTGAGAGGTGGGTCTGCACTACCCACGCATTTCATCTGCCTATTGGGGATTTTACCGTCACTCCCTTGGACTTTGCCGTGATCACTGGTTTTGGGTTCGGCGGGACCCCGATTGCATTCAACTGCTATTTAACCCATCAACAGTTAGTGGATGACTATATCAGGAGATTGATTGGCTGCACCCCTGAGAAGGGGAAGATTCTATGCTCCAGGGTGGAGGCTTATTGGGCTGCTCGCCTAGACTTATCCGAGGAGGACGTGGAGAGGTGTGCTCGGGCTTATGTGCTTGTCCTGTTGTCCTGCACGTTGTTTCCCACTAGGCAGAGTACTTGCAATATGATACTGCTGCCGACTCTGATGGATTTGGCTGCCTTTCCTTCTTTGGATTGGGCCCGCGCTGCGTTGGGGCAGCTGTACTACGGGTTGGACTTGTGTGCTCGGGGTAGCAGCAGGAGATCCTCGGCTTTTGGTTCGGCCTTCTAGTATTGTCTTCTCCTTTTTTTTTAACTCTTTTGTTAATTACAAATTTGGGCCTTTGAGCACCGTATTTTAGAGCCACCAGAGCTGCGAGACGTCCAGGACGATACCCAGCCGACCGTCCTACGTTGCTTGACGCAGGGGTGGCAAGGTATTGGCCGTGACTTGCGGGAGGTCAGGCAGGGTTTATTGGATGCTTCCTGGCAGAGGGTAAGTAAACAAAACTTATTAGTAGAAAAATTTAATTAACTTTTACTTACTTGTATTGAATTTCTTTTATTGTATTTTTACAAATCCGGCACCATCAGTGGCATGGTCAAGGCGCTATTTCCCTCCTCGTGCAGACATCTGTGCGGTTTGACGATCGCTTGTTTATCTTGGAGTGTCCCATGTCCTAGGAGTGGTACCTGGGTGAGGCCTCCGCCTATTTGACCATGTGGACGGCCCTGCTAGTCGGCTCGTTCCTCCGCCGCTCCCGCTTGCACTTTTTTGGCCCCATTTCGCTAATCCTGCTGTGGATCCCAATATTTTCTGGGATGGGTACAGTGCTGATACGGTGGATGGCGATTATTTGGTGTTCATCTGCCAGTGTCTGTTGCCCGTTGTGGGTGATGCACCGGCGACTCCTCCTGCTCGTCAGGTATTCACTTCTTCTTATATATATGTATACATATATATATATATATATGTTAATCTGTTTGTAGGTCAAGAGACGCAGGGGGTCCAGTTCTGCTCAGCCGAGCGGCCCGGCAGGCGAGGGTGCTGAGACCGCCATGATTGGTGGGCATGCTCTGGTTCAGGATAGGAGCCATCCTGTCTATGTTGGTAGTGCCGCAACCTCAGCTTCTCAGGCTGCAGGTGTGGTGGAGGGTCATCTGATTACTGAGCTTAGGACCGGCTTCAGTATGATAGGTCTTGATGGCAGCTAGTCCTATAGTTCGTGGCCTGTTCACCATGAGCAGACACTTACATTTTCTCCAGTGGACACCACTCATGTACGTTTCTTTTTTTTTTTTTTTTTGACTTTCTGGTATGATCTGGTATGTTCTAGGTTCCTGGGGCTCAGGTGGAGGACATGACATATCGGCACTTGGGCTTGGAGACCTTTCTCGTTCAGGAGAATGCCATCTGGGCAGTAAGTATTCTGCATTTTCTACATTATCTGATGATTTATGCAATACATGAATGTGTATGTATGTATGCATGCATGTTAATTTATGTTATTGATTGCAGACTTGAGTCCAGATGCTCCAGGACCAGGCCAGATAGGCTACTGTCTTTGAGGCTTGGGCCTTGGCTTAGGTCCAGGAGGCGGATCGGATGAGAGCTGAAGCAGCTAGGCTGTAGGCTAAGCTGACCTGGATGCGGGAGGACTTCGACTCCTATAGGGCTACGCATCAGAGTAAGTCCCAGGAGGAGGAGGAGAGAGAGGAACAAGATGAGAGCTAGATAGAGTGCTCCGTATTTCTCTTTTTTTTTTTTATATATTGGATTGCTGTACATGACTTGAACTGCATTTTTATTATTATGGGATTTTGATGCAACAATCTACTGATGGATGTTTATGTGTAATGGCACGGTGTATGTGATGTGAACGTCTAAGTAGAATATCAAACATGTATAATATGATTAAGATGACATCATAATGAGTACAATAGGGAAATTAACAGTGACTCCATCTTTAGACATCACCCTCTTCTTGTTACCAACACGTCCTCTCGGTTTTCCGTGTCAAAAATTTTCTCTTTGTGATTTTTTTTGAATGGCCCAAGAGTCTGCGCGAGCGTTCCAACCAAATTGATCTCTTTGTATGAATCCCTTTTGAGATTGAAAAACACACCTTGACAATGTTCATCAGAAGTCGTGAGAACGTTGCTACTGATGACATCCAGTGGTTCAGCTTTACCTGCCCCTAGTATTAGAGGTTTGTATTTAGGGTATAAAACACTGAATCAGACATGGTTCGCTGCATGCTGTCACCCGTTCGTGGACATTTACATGCAATGACATGACGAATGCATATCAAACATCAAAATTGAATATAAAACATCTATGACATAATGAATGTGGATGCATTAGGAAAATCCAAAATGTGGCTCTGTTTTTGATTGATGCCCCTTCAAATTACCAATATGTTCTTTCGGTTTTCCATATTGGAGAATTTTTTTTTTTGACATGTGACAGAGTTTACAGCTAAGCACTGAACTGCATCAATTGATTACCCACTGGATCCTCCAAGAGTTTAACCCCATATGCATGTTTCCAATCCACCTCAAATTCCAACTCATGCAGAGTTCTCCAAGATTAACACAGCTTTTAATTCTTCACAGCACGACCCCAGATGATGAAAGAACCACCGGTAAGTAGTTAGATCCGTTGTGGCCGAAGACTGAGTTCTTGAAATGGTTGGTAAATGCAACTTTCTTTTGGATATTGGTGCAGCAGGCTTTGCAAGTCCTCCTATTCATGAATTGTTGAAGGGTTTGTAAAACCTGGTTGCCTCAACGCTATTGGTGAAGTTCATGAGTGCATAACCAATATTTCCTCCAGTCCTGAAGTCCATAAGCAAATAGAGGGAATCATAAGCAGACTGTTCTTTGGACTTGAAAGGAGGGTAAAGGGTGTTGAAGGTATGGATGAAGATCGAGATGGGAAGTGTTTTGGGTTTGAAAATATAAGAGCCCAAATCTTTCACAGGTTGTTTGAAAATGAGAAAGTCCAAATTTTTCACAGAAAGGGGCCGAAAGATCCAGGGGCGATGGAGATTGAGATGGTGAGTCATTCCCGTGTTAATTGTAGCTGCCATATGAGAGAGAAATTCTTTCGTCTACACTGATCCCTTTTTTTTGTTTTTCTTTTTTTTTTTTTTTTGAAGGAACTAAATCCAAGCCACAACCACCTTTTGGTTTTCCTACTGCATTCAAATTCGTGCATGTCATGTGTGCTTAATATGCCTTTTTGAGTGAACAATGCATGCGTAATGTCATATGCACAGGAATGTCATGCAAACAAGATCATACATGCATGGCAACCAAAGAATGATTCAGAGTTTTACGATAAGATGGATGGTAAAGGCCATTTGAATTTCTTGACGGTTGGTGCTTTGGATAAGTTTGGGTTTTTATTTTCAAGGTTTTGGTATAGGGTACTTTCTGGGGTATGAGGCCAAGTTTTTGCCTCCGAGAGGACTTTTATTTTGTGTGTGATTGCCCCAAGGAGAGCTTTTGATTCGGTTTTGCCTCTGGGAGGGCTTTCTTGGTTCAGGTGCCTCAAGGAGGGCTTTCTGGTTTGATTTTGCCATAAGGAAGGACTTTTGATCTGGTTTTGCCTCAAGGAGGGCTTTCTGGTTTGATTTTGCCTTAAGGAAGGACTTTTGATCTGGTTTTGCCTCAAGGAGGGCTTTCTGGTTTGATTTTGCCTTAAGAAGGGCTTTCTGGTTTGATTTTGACTTAAGGAGGGCTTTCTGGTTTGATTTTGCCTTAAGGAGGGCTTTTTAGGTTTAGGTATTGTGTGTGCCTTTTTAGTTGAAGCTCTAGGGCAGGATTGGTAGTGTCTTTCAAAGATTGTTGAGTTGAATCAGCAGATGCTTCGGCGGAAGTGGTACCATCGTATCATTTTATTTATCTCCCAAGCTCACCTTTCAAGAGAGAGTTCGTTCAGAAGCAGGATCAATTTTAGGTTCCCCACAATACTCAGAATGATGTCATGCATTTTGATATTATGTGTGTTGGATATGTCATGTTAGATGATCAAATGCATGCACAATGCCATGGACAAGTAATCATCAAATAAGTAAGACGAAAATGAATTTCATTGCATTCATGATGAATTCAATACATCCCATAAACAAAATGAGTCCCTTGTAAAAAGGGAATCTCCAAGAGGTATTGATCTCATATAATGTGATTATTTTCCGGTTGGTCACCATTTCAGCTTCAGCATCCTCAACCCACTCTTATCAGAGCAGACTCTGAAGTTCTTCATCATATTCCTCTCCTCGGGAGACTTGAGAAGTTTCCATGGGGGGCTCCCTAATTGCCCCTGGTCGCTTATTAGAGAAGGTCGAGATTTCCAATTTTCTGTCGTCGACTAGCTTTTGGATCTCCTTCCTTAAAGCAAAACAATCATTGGTCCGATGGCCCATCACCACATGATAGCTGCAAAAATTGTTCTTTTGTGCCTTTGCCGGCTTTATAAATGGCCTGACACTCTGTAGGAGATCCTCCTCTCTACATCTAAGGAATAACTTGCCTAACGAGTCAGCCCATGGAGAAATGCCTCTTCCGCTACCCACGGTAAGCGAGTTTTTGGTATGCCGTGGAATGGAGTCGGTGCCAACATTCGTCTTAAGGGGCCTTTTCAGTTCTATTTCACCAGTCGGCCTTGGGAAACCCGAATCTTGGAGAAAGGGCATTCCAAAGTATCGAGGGCGAGTGTCAGCAAACTGGGCCTTCTGTTTCTCGCTGGCATCAGAGTTGGAGTCTGAGAATGCCGTATTTCTCATTTTCCCTTCGAGTTCTGCCACTCGTGCTTCCAATTCGGTACACCTTGCCGTCAGCCTCTCTACTTGGTCAAGATCATCTCCCAGCACTTCCCTCAACATTGCTGCCACTTCCTTCCTGACTACCTTCCGGAACCGTGATGAGGCGATATGATCCTCCACGATATCCATTATGGAGTTGAAGTTCATTGGGTTTGCCATTCTCAAAATCTTTTCCCTTTTCCCTCTAATAAGAACACTTATTAGCACTGACGGGCACATAGGCATGAAGAGCACCAAATCACAGTGATATAGGCATGAATGTATGATGAGTTGCATATATGATGTCATGAGGGAGATGATGACGAGGATGATGATTTTTTTTTCGGACATTCCGAGAATACTCAATGCCATGCATGAGATAATGCGAAAAGACCACGTGTGGACCGCCACACAAACAAGGGTTCGGCGCTTTTGGAGCACCTAGTGAAAACCGTGAAATGATCACGTGTGTACCAACACACGGATAGGGTTTCGACACCTTGTAGGTCTATGAGATGAAGTGAAATGGTCACGTAGGGGCTGGCCCATGGACAGAGTTCTGATGCTTTTGGGGCATATGACATGAGATGGTGTTTACAGATAAGTCACATGTAGGCAAGGACACGGACGAAAGCTCAGCGTTCATGGAACACCTTTCATGATTCAGTAATGTTATGAAATGCCCCTAGACGCGTAATAATCCAGTACTCGTGGAGCACCTCAAATGACACAATAATATCAATGTCATGTAACAATCTGAAATGGATCGCGACGCACCAACAGAACTTCGGCATCCCCACGATGCCAATGATAAATGACGTGAAGTCATGCAATGATATCGTGTGACCTACTACACGAAGATATACCTAAGACCATTGTGGTCTCCTATTGAATGAAATGGTCTAGTGAAATGGCCGAGTGTATTCCGATACACGGGCAGAACACGGGTAGTTGTAGGACTCCCGATATGTTATGAAATGAAATGACCGTGAAGGGTATCCTCAGAATGTCCTTAATTTAAATGATATGAAATGACATGGATGCTTGTGTCACACAAACATGCAAGTGGCTGCACAAAAACGTGGTTAGGATGCATGACATACATCATGATGTCATGTATGCTTTGCAAAGATAACAACATACAGGATGTACATGTGTATGGCACACAAAAAAAATGTCGTGGCTGCATAAAAATGTGGTTAGAATAAATGCCATGATTATGATGATGTCTTGAAAATGGTTGCATGAAAACGTGGTTAGAATGACATATAGGCAAAGTTTCGGTGCTCGGGGAGCACCTTGGGTTTTCGTGATGTGAAATGAGATGAACATGTGCGAGGCACATGGTCGGGATTTTTGGCGCTCGGGGAGCACCTAAATGATTTGATGCATGAAATGTAATTATTCGGTGCTCGTGGAGGACCTAAATGATTTAATGAGATTTTTCGGCGCTCGTGGAGCACCTAAATGATTTAGTGGAATGAAGTGAATTTTTCGGCACTCGTGGAGCACCTAAATGATTTAATGGAATGAAATGAATTTTTCAGCACTCATGAAGCACCTAAATGATTTAATGGAATGAAATGAATTTTTCGGCGCTCGTGGAGCACCTAAATGATTTAATGGAATGAAATGAATTTTTTGGCGCTCATGGAGCACCTAAATGATTTCCTACTTGGTAGGCAGTGAAATGTGTGTGACTTTTATGAGGTTGTTCAATGTCCGCATGAATGTTTTATGCATGACACGTGTTCCATATGGCTACAAAATAAATTGGTTAATGCCTTATGACATTCAAGTGATGCGTATGAACTAATGTTTTCAGACAATGAAAAGATGCATGGCTGCAAAAAATGTGGTTAGTGTAAACGTCACGTGAGTGATTAATGTATTTACACATCAAAAAAATAATAGATATGACTGTACAAAAGATGTGAGTTAGTGTCACACAAATGATTTACATGTGGTATGTTATGTTCGTGAAAAATGTGGATGATGGTATGTTATGAAGGGACGAGAAACACGTAACAATTAGCACACGAATCGAATTCCTCCAACCTTATTCCTCCAAACGTGGTCAATTTGAGAAATTCTAACCGAGTCCTAGGAGGGGTTCTCTTCGATCACCAACCGGGGATGATGAAGGCGCATTTTATTTTATTCACACGATTTATTTTGGTATCCTAAGGGAATCCAACTGGGGTTGCTTAAATGAGTTCGGTCCAAAGTCTGGATAACATCAAGGCTCCTATAGCAAAATATACTCCTCACTTCTCCCCACTTAAGGGTCCGAACGAAGGGGTTCGTACGAGGCTATGGGCGGTGTTTCGTATCCGTACCCCCAAGACCAAGAGGAACTTAGGCAACACTTCAACAATTCACTGGGCTAAATAATGGATACTTAACCTAATGCAATAATGTCTAACTACAAAAAAAATGCATAAAATGCCATATAAGAATCATCCGCCTTTTTTTGATTAGACATTTTTCAGGGCTTGTCAAATTCTTTTAAGTTTTTGAAAAACTTTTGTAAGAAATCCCCATTGGAGTCACCACTGTGAGCGGACAACGCGTTTTCGACGGGATGCGGGACTCCCTTTCGGAATGGGGTGCCTCGATCTCGGGCGGGGCCCTCCCTCGCGTGGGGTTTTTGGATTGGAAATTCGTTTTCTAGAAAATTAATTGTTTCGTAAAAGAATCGAGACCTAAATCTCGATAAAAAGTGTAATAGTCGCCACCCGGCTCAGCTTAACCGGGAAATTACAGTGTAGCTGAACCAAAGCGGGAACTGCCACACTTTTCAGAGATCTAGGTTCGGACAAGTCCCTTATTTCATGTCTAATCAAAATAAAATGGCCAATGTTCTAATTACGACACTTTAAATTGCTAAAAAAAATGATTTTTATTGAATAATACATGCGGCACACATACATAATAATACAAAAATAAAAGTAAGGAAATAAATATTTAAAAGGTTTACAATCCAATTGAATGGAAAATAAAAAACTCTCGGCCTCACAATATAAGCGCCTAGATACACGAGAATCTAAGAAAATATACAAGCGCCTAAAATACACGAGTTGATCTATTAAATACATTAAAAATAAAAATAAAGAAATTAAAGCTGCAAAACAGATGGTTAGCGCAGATGTATAGCACACCACACATTGGACTCAAGTTGGACAGAATGGGGGAATTTTAGGGTTTGGGATCATGCAATTTGGGGTAACCAGGTTGGCCCGGTCGGCCGGCCCGGTTAGACCTGGAAAATTATTTTGAAACGTCCCTGTATTTTTGGTTTTGTGAGAAAATCGTTTTTGAAAACATTTTTTTTCAGTTTATTTTAATTTAGCATACGAGGTGGGTCGGTTTTCGGGAGAACCGGGTCTCCGTCGTGGTTTTGTTCTAAATGCAGAAACACCAAAAAATAAATCTAGGGTCGTGAATGCACACTCCAAAATTCATTTTTGATATTTTTGATTTTTCAAGATTTTTCTAATTTTTCTGAAATTTCTGATTTTTATGAAATTTTTGGGATTTTATGAATTTTTTTGGATTTTTAGGGATTTATGCTTCTGGCCGGGAACTATGGTCGTGCGACTTTGTTTACAGTCATACGACTGTAAACTACAGTCGTGCGACTGTAGTCCAACCTGAAGCAGAAACCGCCAGAACTTTGAAAAGAAATAAAACTGAGGAAATTCAACAACAGTGGTACGACTATAAATCAAATGGCACGACTGTAATTACAGTCGTGCCCCTATTCTTTGTGACAAGAACAGTCGTACGACTATTCTTAACTTTCCAGAAGTAGAAGTGTGAAAAGTTGGACAAAAATGCACAAAAATCAACTAAATCACCCAGAAAGCTGGAAAATGAGTTAAGTTGAAGTGTGTTTACCTCTTTGGCGCCGATGCACAGCTGGAATGACCCATGGCTACGCACTAATCTACGTGAATTTGCTCCTTTTCCTTGAATTGTCAAGGTTGCAAATGAAGTCCAAAAATCCTCCAAAAAGCTACGGTTTTGATCTTGTTTATGTCCAGAGATGAGTTAAATTTCTTGTGTGAAGATTAACCTAGGGTTTCTAATTCATTTTAATCATTAACATCAAGAAATTTAGGAAGAAAAAGGTAGAAAAAAGTCAGGTTTTTTCTCTTTTCTCTCTTCCCTCTTTTTCTTTCTCTTTCTCTGCCAAAAAGTCGCCCCTTCTGATTTTCTGCCTTCCTTTTATCTCTTTCTCCCCGAAAATCTTGAGGCATTAAATGCCCAAGATTTTCCACCAATTTTTTATTCTAAGGGTATAGGTTCTACAACCTGCCCCTAAACATACAATCATACGACTGTAATTGATTTACAGTCGTACAACTGTAGCAAAAACACCACGACTGTGCTTACAGTGGTGGTAATCAAGGCTTTTTTTTTATTCGGAAAATTCCATGTTCACACCTCGGTCTCTTTCTAGGTCTTCCTTCTGCTTCTCAGTCAGCTCTTCCTCTGGTGTCTCAGCCTTACCCCTCATGACCAGCTTGGGGAGTTCCTTCACAGCTTCCTCCACTAGCTCTTCATGTGTCTTCTCAACAGGTGGCACCTTCTTTTCTGAACCCTTGTTTGGCTTCATCAAAGTGGATAATGCTCTTGTGATGGCCCCCATGGCCACTTCCATCTCGCCTCTCACCAAGTCAGTCTTCTTAAAGGCTTATCCCTTTTCCCTGAATTCAATCCTAACTTGATCAACATCTTTCTAATTCTGAACCTCCTTACTTTCAGCCCTAGCTCCCACTCATAGCATGCTCACAATAGGCTCAATTCCATACTTGCTGAAATCAACCACATCAATAAAAATTTCAAATCCCGGGAGCTGACCTCCCTCAATAGTTATGGGCTCAAGAGTCCCATCATACACAAATTCTGTGGCCTGGACAAAGTGTCCACCAAGTTCATACGCTTCCCCTCTTGCTTAGGCCTTCCATCATGATACCCTAGCCCAAACTGACGGTACTTGCCGGCTTCAATATTGAATTCAAGGACACCTTGTTGCTTGGCCCCTAATCCTTTACCTGGTTCATAGTTCTACTTGGCGAAGTACCTATGAATCTAGTCCGAAAACTCAAGCTTGTCAGAGATCACAGCAACCTGAAACCCCGTCATTGGCTGCTCGGTAGCGCTCAATACAGCTACAATAGAAGGTTTATCTGCTTCAACAGTTACCACTTTCCCCTCGATCAAAAACTTCACCTTCTGATGCAAGGTCGATGGAACTCCTCCTAGAGCATGGAACCATGGTCTCCCTAAGAGCAGAGAGAAGGTGACAGGAATGTCGATCACTGTAAATAGTACTTTTGACTTAACCTCCCCCACTTTGACTTCAGTCTCGAAGGTTCCCAGCACAGCTCTCTTGCTATTATGATAAGCTCTAATTATGGTGCTGGACCGGTAAAGAGCTTTAGTACTCACCCCCAAGAAAGGTAGGATCTGAGAAGGACAGATGTTTAAGGCTGAGCCGTCATCCACCATCACACTCGGCATCACTTTATCCATGACTTCAACCCTTAAGTACAGAGCCCTGTTGTGATTAACCCCTTCAGGTGGGAGGTCTTCTACCCCAAAACTAATCTCTGGGGCCCTGTTGGCCTTTAAATCCACTCCCCTAATCATTGCACACACCTCATCGGGGGACATAGTAGGGTTGGCATCCATCTCCATTAGTTGTTTGACCACCGCCTCTCGGTGCCTCTTCGATTCCATAAGTAAGTGCCACATACTAGCACGAGCCGGTGTCCTCTTTAGCTGGTCCACCACCATGTCTTCCTCTTTGGCCACTGGAGGTGATCGGACCATATCATTCTGCACCAGTGTAGTGTTCCTTCTTGAGGGTGCCGGAGGTGGTGCGTTGGTGGGTTAATAAACCCTACCACTTCTTGTGATGTGCACCACCGGCCCATCTTTCTCTATCACAGTCCCCCTCTTTGTCTCCACCGGGTAAACAGGCTTCGACTCTTGCACATCAAACTCATCATATTCATCCTCTGCTTCAATTTCATCCAAATCGATGGGACCCATCTTATACCTCACTACCAAAGTCTGCTCTTCAACCACCTCTGGCTCTTCCTCCCTTTCCACTAACACAGCTCGCACGCTCGGATTCGCCTTAATGATTTAGGCAAACACATAATTGGCTAGCAGGCATGACTGTACCATGTTCACCTGACCTCCAAAGGTAGGGAGTAGATTTTTCTGCACGTTCGGCTTTAGAGCCTGCTCTACTATCCTGCCATCTGTGACCAGCTGCTTGATGAATTTAATCAGCTGGGTGCACTCGTTTGTACGGTGACCCACCATCACATGATAAGAACAAAAATTATCTTTATCTGCCTCAGCTGGAGGCGAGAACGGCCTCAAACTTTGTAACAACCCGAACTTCCTACACTTGGCAAAGATTCGGCTAACTGATTCGGTCCATGGACTGGTAATTCTCTGAACACTTGGCCTCCCTTGATTCACAATAGCCACTTCTGCCTCCTGCGCTTTAATTGAGGCTGCTTTTGGTGTCTCCTTTGAACTAGATCCCACTGTAGTAGCCTTAGAACTGCTACTCTTGTACCCTTAAGAGTATCCCTGATTGTTTCTATAGGAGCCCGAACTCTATCTACCCCTCTGCTCTTCTTCCTCCTATCGCTTGATACGCTTGGCAAACTCTACCACCTCCTTAAAGGAATGGAACCTCTTGAGCTTCATCTTGTCCTTATATTGGGGCAGGCTACCATCCACAAGAGTCACAATCAAAGACTCCAACTTCGGTGCCCCCATCCACCAAAACTTGCTCATCCATCCACCGTTTGTAATAAGCCGGGAAAGACTTATTCAGCTTCTGGCGGATTCTCTCCAGATCCTCAAGAATTGTCTCAACCTGGGTGTTGTAGGTGTATTGCTTCACATACGCATCAGATAAGTCCTCCCAAGTGGAACAGATATACAGGGGCATTTTTATGTACCACTTTGCTGTAGCGCCCCTCAGAGTAGTAGGAAATAATTTCAAAAGATGACCCTTTCCAATCCCCATGCTCATCATCAACCTCACATAACTATCCAAGTGGGCGTTCGGTGGTCCTTCCCCAGTGTAGAGAGGAAGGTAGGGCATACGAAAACCAGCCGGAAGCGGCCCTTTTCCAATCAGCCACCAATGTGGCAGGATCAGCACACTTGATAGGATTAAAGTGGACCATCTCCTTCAACTTGGGCATCATAGCATCTATGTCAGAAAATTTTTGGTTGAGACGCTTCTCCAGTATCGTCTCAATCAAAGCCTCCCTTGCCTTTTCAAAGGCCTCGTCCTCTTCGGACTGCCGGTCAGGTTCCCTCTGGTTCATTACTATGCCACTCCCCCCGGGAAGACTCCCTCCAACATTATTAGTGACTTGGACAAACTGTTGTCCCCCACTTCTAACCGAGGTCTGAGTCGGTTGAACAACCTGAATAGGGAGGCTGGTTATCACCGCCTGCACCTGCTCCCTCAGTGTAGCCTTGAACTCATCCGAGCTTAAGATGCTCCTCATAAAGGCAGCCATGTCGAAGGGCAAGTTTCCATTGTTTCAGCTGTTTCGATTGTTTTCATCGGCCATCTCTACTCTATCAATCTCCTCTAACAAAACTTGACTGTCAACCGATAGGGTAGGCAGCTGAACTTCGATCTCCCTATCTGAATCCAACCCTGAACTGATTCCCTCCACGGTGATCGGTTCTGATTAAACTGATTGAATTTAAGTGCTTGGTTCTAACTCAACTCGAACTAACATTCCTAAGATGTGACTCCAAACTGTACATTCAACATGTGGTTAGAGTCTTGGATGGATGTCGTGGTCCTAGACTCGACACACTAAATGACATGTATGGTATGTTCATGCTCATGTTCAAATGATGCTTCATGGATGTAGATGATGCTGAAAATGATTTTTTTATTTTTCTTTCCTTTGCTTTGGATGTTCCAAGCATACCCTATACTACACAAAAGACAATGCCACAATGCCATGTGCGAGCCGCCACACGGACAGAGGTTCGGTGCCTTTGGGGCACCTAGGGGATGTCGTGAAATGGTCGCATGTGTACCAACACACGGACAGAAGGTTGACACTTTGTAGGTCAATGAGATGATATGAAATGGTCATATGGTAACCATCCCACAAATAAATTTTTGATGCTTTTATGGCATCTAAGATGAAGTGATGTCACATAGAAGTCACGTGCAAATCGAGACACAGACAGCATTTCGGCGTTTGGGGAATACCTTGCATGATTTGGTCATGAAATGCCCTAACATGACCACTAACTCGGCACTCGTGGAGTACCTTAAATGAGTTATTGATGTCATGGAACGATCCGGTATGGATCCTAACACGCAAGCAAAACCACGGCATCTCCATGACACCAACAGTGAATGGTCATGATGCCATGTGTGATATCATGTGATCCGCCATGCAAATATAAGTCTAAGACCGTCGTGGTCCTCTAATAATGTATTGAAATGGCCAAGTGCAGTCTAGTGCACTGGCAAAATATGGGTAGCCTCAGGGACTCTCATGAGATGAAGTGGTTGTGAAGGGCATACTCAGAACATCCTTACATTCTAGATGGGATGAAATGATGTGAATGCCCATGTCATACAGAAATGCAAGTGGCTGCATAAAAACGTGGTTAGCATGCATGACACATAAGGTGATGTCGTGTATGTTTTATAGGAATATGAACACACGGAATGAATATGGCACACGAAAAAGATCATGGCTACACGAAAATGTGGTTAGTATAACACACACGTATGATGATGCTCCAAAATGGCTGCATAAAAATGTGGTTAGGAAATGACACACGGATGATGCGTGTTTATGTTGTATGAAAAGTTCGAAAATAAAACAACCACAAAGCAAATGTTAGCACACCCACAAAGACATGCTCACCCTTCTAACCTTATTCCTCTATTCGATTGGTCTCGCATACTTCCTAGGTGTCGGGTCCCTTTGGCATCAACTGGGGATACCAAAGGCATACTCAATGTCCATTTTCGAACATATGTTTTGGTAACCCTAAGGGGAAGTTGCTTGGCCCTTACATAAAGGTTCCCATAGCGAAAATATACTCCTCACTTCTCCCCACTCAAGGGTCCAAACAAAGGGGTTCGTACTAGGCTATGAGTGGTTTACCCCCTCGGGTGCCTCCAATCCTAACGGAAGAGGTAGGTCACCTTTGAAGATAAACCGGGCTTAAACAAGTGTTGGAGGGATTCAAGAAGAGAAAATGTCATGCTTATGCAAATGTGAATGAAACATCAAATTATGATTTAATAATTGACTACAAGTGAGGATATACTTTAATTGTTGCCTAAGTTCCTTAAGTTTTTGTGAAAACTTAAAAAAAAAAAAAAAACCGTTGATCCCCAGCGGAGTTGCCACTGTGAGTGGACGACCTTTTTACGAAACGCGCAGTGAAGCAGGAACCAGAGATTTTCTTTTTGGGTGTGTGATGTTTTGATTTGAAAACGGGTCTTTAATCTTTCTTAAGAAAATCTTTCATTTTATTGGGAAACTCATTTTGTAGAAAACTTAATTGGAAGTGTGAATTTTGGAAAATAAAATTTTTTCTTAGAAAATCCCAATTTAACTTAAAGATCTCGAAACATGAATTTCAAGATTAGATATAGAGACACCACTCGGATCACCTCATCCGAAAAATTACTGTACAGCTCCCTAGCAAGTGCAGACGCAGTACCTAATCTAGAGATTCGAGGTTCAGGCAACATACTTACTAATCCTCACTTATTTTCAATTATTATTTCATAATGTAATATTGCATTCACTTAATTCTACTCATTTTATCTTCTTTTTATTATTAATCAATGCTCATGCAAATGACATAAATATAAATACCAAAATAAAGTGCAGAAAAGTAAAAGTGCGGAAAAGGTAAAGTAGAGGCCAAATTATACAACCCATAAAAAGAAAAGGCTCTCATTCTCACCATTACAATCACCTAGATACACGAAAATCTTAAAAGTACAATCGCCTAGATACACGATTTAATCTATAAAATACATCCAAAAATAAAAATAAATAAAAAATAAAAGCTGCATCCAAATACAGTTCGCAAAAGTAAATAAAACACACCAAGGACTCACATAGGACAAAATAGGGGTATTTTAGGAAACAGGGTTATGCATTTAGGGGGGTAACCGGGTCGACCCGACCGGTCAGCTCGGCTAGACCTGGAAAATGGTTTTTTGAAACGCCCTGTAGGTTTTATGGATGAAAAACCAATTTTGAAAACCATTTAGCTCATTTACATGCATTTTCCATCTTTTTAATGGGCCAGATATCCCGAGACCTGGGGGTTCCGTTCGTGGGTGGGCCTATATTAAACATCCATCTAGGGTCCAAAAAGAATGTAAACAAGCCAAAATTCAGTTTTGAATAGTAAAAAGATGCAAAATTACAAGTTTGGGGCCCAAAAAGGCAAAACTGTAATTCTGCCTCCTGAACTACACCCGAGCGGCTTAGGGCATTACAGTCGTGCCACTGTAGTGGCTGGGGCAGCTTTAACGCCTACAGCCAAGCAGCTGTAGTGCTCCAGAATGCACTCTGGCCTTCTTTTCTCGTTTTTGAAAATCGCTTTACAAGTTTAGCGACTTTGGGTGATCTGGGATTTCTGGAAACACACTAAATTCAACAAAACGGATCCAAAACGGATCGAAACAAATCCTGAAATCCCTAATCACCCGAAATTACCGAACTTGAAATTACATCCATCAATTAAAATCAGAAAACCGAGAATCTAAGCATACATGGATGTAATTGGACCGATAATAAACATGAAAAACACATTTAATTGGAAAACGGAAGCGTTATCGGTCGATTTTAGGGCATTCAGAGCTTCTGCCCTGGAGATTATAGCCAACCGGCTGTAATCAAAAGATTACCACTGTGCCCCTATAGGTTACAGCCGTGTGGCTGTAATCATGGATCGGGCGGCTGTAATTGAAAACACTCCCAAAATCACAAAAAAAAAAAAACTCAAAACATACAATTAAACAACACCCAGAAAGAATAAACAGGGATTTTTAAGGCCTCTCAGGATATTACCTTGCCTGTGTTCCAGTGTTTGGACCACCAGGGATGGATTCAGATGCCAGGAAACGCCTTGCTATCACGAACCCTGAAAGTTTGTGTGATCTCCGAAGCCCGAACAGAACCCCGAATGAGATTGAATGAGTGATTATAGTCTAAGAATGCCCCTTGAAAACTAACCCCCCTAAAGTTATGATGATTTAAATAGATTTTTTTGGTTAAGGTTTCTTTGATTATTTAGGATTAAAACACAATTTTAATCTTTCCTCTCAAAAATCCTAAATGTGGCTGTGTTTTTTTTCTATCTATTCTGTAATTTCTATCTGCTCCCTAACCCTAATCCCGGTCATAATCCTTTTATATCTCTTATTTTGGTTATAAAATCTAGATTAAATGCTGATTTACAACAAAAAAGGAAATCTGACGATTACAGCTGGGTAGCTGTACTACAGCCGAGCGGCTGTATTATAGCCTCGTGGCTGTAGGGCACTATAGCTGAGCGGCTATAGTGTCCAGACTTGCCTATTTGGCTCATTTTTCAATCTTTTCTTTGGTTTTCTTAAAGACTCACTCGAATTTCTTCGGGGTTCTATACCAAGACTTATCACACACATTCGGGTTATCCGAGACATTTCCGATATTATCCCGGCCAGTCCGAATCCGTTTCACGTTTATCTATGAAAAAGACAATAATAGCTTACATCATCGAGGTCGGGAAAAAACCAGTGCTCATAGAACTATAAAGTGAAAGCAAGCTTGAGGTTAAGTAAGTCACTTGCTCGAACCTTAAATCTCTAGATTAGGTGCAATAGTCTACCCTCGGTAGGGAGCTGTACCGAAATTTTCTGGATGAGCTGATTCGGGTGGCGACTCTGTCACTGCTCTTGGAATTTAAGTTTCGAGGTCTTTAGTTAAAAATGGGAAAAGGTTTTCTATAAAGGTTTTTCCAAAGATAATCAAAATTCTGTTTTCCTAAGATAATCAAACTCCCGTTTTCCAAAAACCGAAACACCATTCAAAACGCATTTTCCAAAAATTCCCTTTTCCCTGGGTTCGCTTCGCCACTTCCCATTCCTTTTAAAGGTCATCTGCTGACACTTATATATTCCATGTCACTGATATCAGTGTCCAACACAAAGGCATGGTGTCATCACCCTATTTTGTGTCCGGACATTAACTTGATTCCGAATGAACTGATGCTCACAAACAAGTTCCAACTTGTTTGGTTGTGGCCACACTCTTATCAGTGGCACTCATCAAGTGACCAGTGATATCTTCTCAATGAACCACTGAGTAACATTCCATTTTGCATATTCATAGCTTTGCTATGCTCACTGGCACACCCGAATGTACACATAATTAGCACCCATTTACAGGCCCTTTAGGTGTACACCAAAGTGTGCGAGATCACATGCAAAACCATAAGATGGTCAGGTCTAAGGATCCAATATAAGTACTACATGAGAATCACTTGTGATACTATACCATGTAGATTTCTCATTTTAGTGGATCTATCCAGTACTATGCCCTTTTACATGTACCTATAAGCTTGATTGACAATCCATGTTCTATAGCTGGTACGACACCGCTATACAATCAAGGCTATGATAGTCTTTGGTTCCATTCATTCCCATGACTGGAACAGACTATGGATGGCTTTATGGTTATATCATTTCTGTATCCATGGTCTCACTTCCTAAGTGCATGACACTTGTCAACATGGATATAGATATGACCATTGGATACTCTATTTATAATATTACACAAGATATAGAATAAAAAGATTAATGACTTTATTTAATAACATGTACAATACATCAGTCTATTAAAAGATCTAAAAGTACAGTACAATACAAGGACTAATGCCTTGGGACTAGGGCATTCCCAACACATAGATCCAGGAATGCCTACGTATAACCATGCACAGACATAGACTAACAAGGATGGGCTTGTGTGTGTACAGACTGGTAAAACAAAAGTCTAAATGTGAATGTCATGTAATGCATATAGCTGCATAAGAGAGGGGTTAATGTGAATGACACATAAATGATGCAGATGTGACCAAATACATATAGTCATATGAAAGGAGTAGATGTGGATGACACACAAATGACGTATAAAATTGCATAATGAAATGATAAACATGCGTGTCTGTGAGCACGGGTTTTCCTGACCTCTGTGATGTGAACCCTTTATTACCTCTGTTAAGCAGTCAGACTTGGAAAATAGCAGAAGGTCACCTGGAACACATCAAACGCTCTGAAAACCAAACCACCTGAAATCCGAAAACCTTGAGAAAGGTCCCTTGAGTGAGTTTAGGGTTTAGAGGCGAGTGTAGAAATTAGGGTTGTCTGCCCGGCTCTGTCCAGAACCACATGGTTGTAGTTTCAGAACTGCAGCCGTGCAGCTCTTGTGGGTTTGGCAAGTTTACCTTGATGGCAAGAATGTGCTTCGAATCCTCGAACGTTTTGAAATCCTGAAAATGACATCAAGGTAAACTCGAAGAGGCCTTAAACTTGTGTTCATTGCGTTTTCTTTGCATTTTTCCTCTGTTTTGTCAATTTTCGAAAAACCGGCTACCTGAATAGAGCCGTATGGCTATGTTCCCTTGGAACAGAGCTGTGCAACTGTAACCTCAGAGCTGCACAGCTATGTTCCTCCCGGGCAAAAACCCGAAAATGCCCGATCGGCCGAAAATAACCCGTTTTCCATTTTTACGCGTTCTATTGTGATGTTTTTCGGCCTAAATACATTCGTACATTATTAAACTTTAGTTTTCGGATTTCTATGCATACGACTGTTAGGTTTTCAGTTTTTTTATGGATTTTGGGCTATGTTATTAAACTTTAGTTTTCGGATTTCTATGCGTACGACTATTAGGTTTTAAGTTTTTTCTGCATTTTGGGCTTGTTCGATCCGAACCGGATCCGTAGTCCAGCATTAGCGGACCCCCGAACCCTATAAAAATTCTCGGGAAACACCGAAAATGAGCAAAATAACGATTTTCAAAAAACAACAAAACCATTTTTCGGATTTTGGAATTTACAGCAGCACGGCTCTAACTACAGCCGTGTGGCTCTAATTACAGCTTTACGGCTATAGTCTCCAGAAAGAGATAGAATCGTGGAACGACTCGTACAGACATCGTAGCGCGATGCTGTTTTCAGATTTAAACTATTTTTGGCGTGTTTACCATTTTCAGACCTTAGATGTTTGTAAAATTAGGAAACGTACACGAACGAAAGCCCGAGTTCTGGGATAATAGACCTACTAACATATAGAAATTTGCATGAAATCGAGCCAAATGGTTTTCCAAAAATTGTTTTTCAGCACAAAATCTACAGGGCATCTCAAAACAGTTTTCCAGGTCTAACCAGGCCGGCTGGCCGAGTCGATCCGGTTGCCCCTAAATGCATGCCTCCGTTCCTAAAAACCCCAATTCTGTCCTGCTGTGTGTGAGCGGACGACCTTTTAAAATGTTAAAAGAAATTAGCAACGCAGTGAAGCGAACTGGGGAAAACGTTTTTGTTCGTTTGGTTTTTGGAAAACGGATTTTTTTATCTTGAGTTACGAAAATCATGGATTTGATTTGGAAATTCCTTTGTAGAAAACATTTTCCCGTTTTAGCTTAAAGACCTCAAAACTTAAATCCCGAGATCAGTGACAGAGTCGCCACCTAGATCAGCTCATCCGGGAAATTCAGGTATAGCTCCATACCGAGGGTAGACTACAGTACCTAATCCAGAGATTTAGGGTGTGGGAAGTGTCTAGCTTGCTTTCACTTTACAGTTTATATTACCATATTTGATTTGCTTTATTATCTTTCTCTAACCCCAATTTGTTGTTTATTTTTAATCAAACGATGCTAAAACAAAATGCAGAAAATAAATTGCAAAAAAATAAAGCATACATCCAAAACATACAAGAAAATAGTAGAGGCCTCAAATAGGACAAAATTGGGAATTTAGGAAACAGGGGCATGCATTTAGAGGGTAACCGGGTCAACCCGACTGGTCGGACCGGTTAGACTTGGAAAACGGTTTTGAAACGCCCTGTAATTTTTGTGCTGACAAATCATTTTTTGGAAAACAATTGGCTCGGTTACATGCAAATTTCCATTTTTTGTGGGTCTATTATTCCAGAATCCAGAGTTCCGTTCGTGCGGGTTCCTAAATTCAACATCCACCTAGGGTCCAAAGTGCAATAAACACACCTGTAAGCGATGGAATTTTCCATCAAAAAAAAGAGAAAAAACGAACGATAGTCATACGACTTCGACTATAGTCGTACGACTGTAGGTTCGTGGTAGGTAAACCAGCCCATACCCTGAAAACTAAAAAATGGGGGAAATAGGTGGAGCAATTAATGCTCTAGGATAAAAGAGAGGGAGAGAGTAGAGAGGGGGGGACTTTTGGCCAAGAAGAAAGAAGAGGAAAAAAAACGGAGAGAGAGGGAGAGATTGGAGGGAAAGAGAAGAAGAGAGAAATACAAAACCAAAGCTCTCTTCAACCCTTTTCTTCTCAATTCTTGAGTGTCAATGTCTAAAATCGGTTAGAAATCATAGGTTAATGACTTAACACTGAAACTCAATCAATCTCAAACCTTAAAATCGTCAGAATCCCTAACATTTTGGAGATTTTGGACCAAACATCCCAACCTTGACTCAAGGAGAAAAAGAGCAAATCTAAGTGGATTGGTGTATTGCCAGGAGTCATTCCTACGGTGGATCTACGCCTAAGAGGTAAACACTCCTTTTCCCTTCTGTTTTCGATGCTTTCTGGGTGATTGGTTGTGTTTTTTTTTTTGTGCTTTTTATTCAAGTTTTGTGTTTTTTGTTTCTGGAAATTAAGAACTGTCGTACGACTGTTCTTGAGTTTGATGAACAGTCATACCATTGTAAATACTATCGTACGAGTGTTCTTGGTTTCCAGATGATTTTCTTTCAGTTTATTTCAAATAAATTTTGGCGAAATCCTGGTTTGGATCGCTTACAGTCGCACGATTGTAAAACTTTTCCAGAATCAAAATTTCCAGAATAATTTCCAAAAATTTCCAAAAATTACAAAAAATTCAGAAAATCTAAAAATCATCAAAATGAATTTTATTGTGTGCATTCACGGCCCTAGATTCAATTTCCAGTAAAATTGCATTTAAAACAATACCACGACGGAGACCCCGATTCTCTTGAAAACCGACCCACCTCACATGTCGAAATCAATTAAACCGAGCCAAATGGTTTTCCAAAATTGATTTTTCATCACAAAAATTACAGGGCGTTTCAAAAACGTTTTCCAGGTCTAACCGGCCCGACCGGTCGGGTTGAACCAGTTACCCCCTAAATGCATGCTCCTAATCCTAAAATCCCCATTCTGTCCTGTTTTAAGTCATATTTGTGTTTATAATATAAACTGTGCTAACCAATTTGTTTTGCAACATTTATTTTTATTTTTATTGTATTTAATAGATTAATCCGTGTACTTAGACAGTTGTATTATTTTTAGATCCTCGTGTACTTAGGCGCTTGTAAAAGTGAGGATGAGAGATTTTATTCCTTATTCAATTTGGTTGTATAATCGGCCATTATTATTCTTTTGTATATTTGTGTGGATGGTTTAATTTTCTGCAATTTATATTTTATGCATTTCTGCCTTAGCATCGGATTAATAAAATAAACAAATCGGGTTAGAGAAAGATAACAAATTGAATAAATATGACTTTATAAACAATAAATGAATACAAGCTCGAGGTTAAGTAGGTAATAAGTTGCCCGAACCCTGAATCTCTGGATTAGGTACAGTAGTCTACCCTCTGTAGGGAGCTGTACCAGAATTTCCCAGATGAGCTGATCCGGGTGGCGACTCTGTCACTGATCTCGAAGTTGAGGTTTCAAGGTCTTTAAGTTATAAAACAGAAAAAGGTTTTCTACAAAAGGAATTTCCAAATCAAATCAATAGTTTTCCCTACTCCACATAAACAAAACCTCGTTTTCCATAAATCTCATCCAATTTCTTTCTTTTTCTTTTTCCCCAGTTCGCTTCGCCGCGTTCCGCTAAAAAGGTCGTCCGCTCACAGTAGCGACTCTGCTAGGGACGTTTCTTAAAAATGTTTTTCTTAAAAACTTAAGGAACTTAGGCAACTATTGAAATATAACCTTGCTTGTATTCGTTTATTAATTTATAAACATCATATTTATTCATACCTTTGCATATCATGTCATTTTCTTCTTCTCAACCCCTCAAATACACTGTTTTCACCCCGGTTTACCCAACAAGATGGCCTACCTCTACCGCCAGGATTAGAGACACCTCAGGTAAACTACTCATAGCCCCGCATGACCTTACATCGAGTTCTACAGTGGGGAAGTGTTTATTTGCTATGGGAGACTGTACGACCCTTGGTTTGACTTTGGCCCACATGTAATGGCCTAGTAATTTCCCCTAGGGTTACCAAAACATAAAATTAAAAATTGAACATTGAGTGTGTGCCTTTTGTATCCCCCACTGATGCCAAAGAGACCCAACAACTAGGAAGAATTGCGAGACCAATCGAAAGGAGAAATAAGGTTGGAAGATAGCGCATATTTTTGCATGTGCTAATGTTTGTTATGTGTTGTTTTTCCTTTTCTTTTTACCTTTCATAAAGCATCCAAAGTGCATAATCATCTCGTGTGTCATTTATGATCACGTTTTCATATAGCTATCTTTAGATACATATGCATATGTGTGACATTTATGCTGACCACATCTTCACGCATCCATGATGTTTTACTTGTATGACATACATATACATCCTGGATGCCAACATTTCTATGAAACATACATGACATCATTCCTCATGTCAAGCATTCTAACCATATCTTCTTACAGCCATGACATATTATTCGCGTGTTATTTACCCATTTCGTATGTCCACATTCCCATAACATAAACATGACATCATTATGTATGTCATACATCCTAACCACATCTTCTTGCAGCCACTATATTTTACTCGTATAACATACATATACATCCTGTGTGCCAACATTTCCATGAAACATACACGACATCATTCTGCGTGTCACACATTCTAACCACGTTTTCCTGCAGCCACTTATATGTTTGTGTGACATACACGTCCATTCCATTTCATTCCATTTCACCTATTCGGGGACGTTCTAAGAATGCCCATCATGATCATTTCATTTCATCCCATGTCGGGTACCCCAAATCTACTCGATTTCCGCCTATGCACCAGATTGCACTCGGCCATTTCACAAAATATCATATCATTTAGTAGTAGACCACAAAGGTCCTAGATTTGTTTCCGTGCGACAGTTCACATGATGCCATCACATGACATCATATTCTTTCATCATAGGTGTCTAGGTAATGCCAAATCCTGTTTGTGCATATCGATTCATGTTGGACCGTTTCATAACATGGTGAAATCATTTGAGGTACTCCATGAGTATCGGATTAGTACTCATATAGGGGCATTCCATAATGTTATCAAATCATGTAAGGTGTTTTACGAATGCCGAACTCCTGTCCGTGTCTCAAGTTGTACGTGACTTTCCTGCAACATCATTTCATATCACATTGCTTCAAAAGCATCAGAACTCTGTTCACGGGGCAGTTCCCGTGTGACCATTTCATTTCATGCCATCAACCTACAAAGTGTCGAAACTCTGCCCGTGTGCCGGCTCACACTTGGCCATTTCACGATAATTCATTAGGCGCCTCAAAAGCGCCGACTTTTTACCCGTGTGATGATTCACACACGGTCTTCTTTGCATTACTTTTGCACAGCATCGGGCATTCTTAGAGCATCTGGAATAAACAATTCGTGCCTCCATTCATGAAACATCAGATGTGCATAATCACCTGTATGTTATTCATATCATGTTTTGTATAATCATTCCTAAGGCATCAACATTTGTGTAGCATTAATACCAATCATATTCTTTTGCAGCCATGATACATATTCACATGTGCCATACACATATTGTGTTTCCATGAAGCCTACAAGGCATTAATTTGTGTGTGTGTTATGTGTGCTAATCACATTTTTCTACAGCCATTTGTGTTTTGAGTGACATATGCATTCATTCTTTGCACACACAGCATCACTTTACGTGTCATGCATCCTGATCACATTTTGAGTGACATATGCATTCATTCTTTGCACACACAACATCACTTTGCGTGTCATGCATCCTGATCACATTTTGAGTGACATATGCATTCATTCTTTGCACAACAACATTACTTTGCGTGTCATGCATCCTGATCACATTTTGAGTGACATATGCATTCATTCTTTGCACGCACAACATCACTTTACGTGTCACGCATCCTTATCATATTTTGAGTGACATATGCATTCATTCTTTGCATGCACAACATCACTTTGCGTGTCATGCATCCTGAAAACATTTGGAGTGACATATGTATTTATTCTTTGCACGCACAACACCACTTTGTATGTCATATATCTTAACCACATCTTCTGCAGCCACCTGCATTATGTGTGACACGTACATTCATATCACATCTTGATCACATTTCTTTGCAGCCACCTGTATTTTGGGTGACATTCCTTGCACTCATAACATCATCTTGTATGCCATGCACTCTAACCACATTTTTCTTCAGCCATCTGCATTTTTGATGAAATATACATTTGTTCTTTGCACGCACGGCATCATCTCGTATGTCATGCATCCTAACCACATTTTCTGCAGCCATCTGCATTCTGTGTGACATGTGCATTCACACCACTTCATGTCATTAATCCAAATAAAGGACGTTCCAAAGTTCCCCCATCATAATCATTTCATTTCATAACGGGGTGTCCCAAAGCCACCCGTGTTTTGTCTGTGCTCAGGTTTGCACTCGGCCATTCTTCTATATTCCATTCATTAGGAGACCACCATGGTCCTAAATCTATGATCAGGTGTGGAGTCACATGATAAGCACTACACTACATCTCATCTATTTGTCTGTTCCCGATGTCATTGGGATACTGAGATCTTGCTTGTATGTCGTGATCCGCATTGGATTGCTCATAACATTATCAAGTCATCCAGCATATAGGGGCATTCCATGTCACTACTAAATCATGCAAGGTGTTCCACGAGCACCGAATCTTTGTCCATGTCTCAAGTTACACGAGACTTGTCTATAACATCATTTCATGTCAGATGCATCAAAAGCATCAGAGCTCTATTTGTGCATCGGCATACACACGACCATTCCATAACATCCATTAGGTGCCTCAAAAGCATCGGAACTCTGTCCCTGTTCCGGCTACGCGTGACCATTTCATGACATCTACTAGGTGCTCCACAGGCACTGAACCTATGCCCATGTGCCTTTTCACATGTAGTCCATTTGCATTGCCTTTTTCATAGCATTGGGGTATCTGCGGAATGTCCATAATAAATTATAAACAAAATCATACTCATTTATGTTTCCATCCATCTACTATCATTTCTCCGTATTAACCCATGGTCATGCACCTCATTCATACATAAACACAAGGCGCTCCCTGAGCGCCGAAACCCGGCTCACATACCAAGCACGTTCCCTCATCTCATTTCATCACATAAAGGCCCAAGGTGCTCCTCGAGTGCTAAAAAACCATTCGCATGCCAAGCACTCTGTCCTGTCTCACTTCATATCATGCTTCATAATCCAAGGTACTCCCTGAGTGCTGAAGATTATGTTAGATCGTCATACGCATATACACCACCATAGCATTTAACTCTCCCTATTGCAAGCAATGCCTTGCTTCGACCTGTGGACACCCCAGTGTGTCGTTCTTTCCCGGGGGCATAACTATGCACCCTTGCAAGTAATATCTTTCTTCGACCCGTGGACACCCCAGTGTGTCGTTCTTTCCCGAGGGCATAACTATGCACCCCATTGCAAGTAATATCTAGCTTCGATCCGTGGACACTCTAGTGTGTCATTTCTTCCCGGGGGTATAACTATGCACCCTATTTCAACCTCCCTTGCAAGTAATATCTTACTTTGATCCGTGGACACCCCAGTGTGTCATTTCTTTCCCGGGGGCATAACTATGCACCCCATCACAAGCAATGTCTTGCTTTGATCCATGGACACCCTAGTGTGTCGCTCTTTCCCGGGGGCATAACTATGCACCCCATCGCAAGCAATGTCTTGCTTCGATCCTTGGACACCCCAATGTGTCGTTCTTTCCCGGTGGTATAACTATGCACCCCATTTTAACTTTCCTTGAAAGTAATATCTTGCTTCGACCCATGGACACCCTAGTGTGTCATTTCTTCCTAGGGGCATAACTATGCACCCTTGCAAGCAATGTCTTGCTTCAATCTGTGGACACCCTACTGTGTCGTTCTTTCCCGGGGGCATAACTATGCACTCCATCTCAACTACCCTTGCAAGCAATGTCTTGCTTTGATCTATGGACACCCCAGTGTGTCGTTCTTTCCCGGGGGCATAACTATGCACCCTATTGCAAGTACTACTTTCTTCGATCCGTGGACGCTCCCGAGTGTCATTTTATCCCTGTGGTGTATATTTATACACCATGTTTTATTTTAGCATGCATCATTCCTACCAGCATTAATTGCATCTGCACGTTTCCCTTCTTAATTTTGCGTACATATTCATTGGTTCTGAATAGCATTACATGACATCACACGTGTGGTACATCATCCACATACACGTGTATAACACGTCACGCATATTCATACATACATAGTTCCCTGTTTGGTGTCTGCCTACCCACACTAATAAGAGCTCTCATCAGGAGAAAGGATCTTGAGAGTGGCCAGCCTACAGAACGTCAACACCATAATAGATGTTGTGGAAGACTATGTCGCTTCATCTCGATTCTAAAAGGCAGTTAGGGAGGAAGCGGCGGCTATGTTAAGGGAAATGCTGGGGGGTGACCTTGACAGAATAGAGATGCTGATGACGAGATGCACTGAATTGGAAACCCGGGTGGCAGAACTCGAAGGGAAAATAAGAGACATGGCGAGCATGGACTCCAGTGTTGGCATCGATAAAGAGCAGAACGCCGAGATTGCTAACACTCCTTCTTGACACCTCGGAAGGCCCCCTCACCAAAATTTGGGCTTATCGGGGTCGTCCAATGAAGGAGAGCTAGAAAGACCTCTCGACACCAACGCCAACATTGACTCTGTTTCACGACAAATCCAGAGTCCGCCTCCTGAAGACACAGGGGCAGTCGCATCCTCTGGGCCTCGTTCAGTGACCAGACTATTTACCGTCTGCAGAAAGCTAGGCCTACTACAGAGTGTCCGACCATACATGGCACCAACACCAGAGCAAAAAGGTAACTACAGCAGCTATCACGTAGTAGCACCCCACCGGACTAATGAATGTGTCGGTCTGTGAAGGAGGATCCAGAAGCTAGTTGACGAAGGAAAATTGAGGGTGCCGTCTGCCTCTAACGAGTAACCAGGAGCAATCAAGGAGACCACCAAGGAAATTCCTCAATCCTCTCAGAGAGAGGAATATGATGAAGAGCTACAGGGTCTGATCTGACGAGAACGGGGCAATGGTACTGAAGTCGAGGCAGTGACTAGTCGGGGGAAAAAGAAAACAAAAACAAAAACAAAAACAAAAAAACAAAAACTCCTTAGAGCTGTCATTTTTATAGGGAACTCATTTTGTTGCTATAGTGTATTAATATCATTTTGAATGCAATGCATTTTGTTATCTTCTTACTTATGTGGTGATTGTATGTATATGGCATTGCGCACACATTTGATCATCTAACATGACATGTCAAACACACATAATATCAAAATGCATGACATCAATCTGAATGTTGTAGGAAACCTAAAAGTGAATCTAGCCCTGACTTAACTCTCTCTTGAAAAGTGAGCTTGTGAGATAAATAAAATGATACCATGGAACCACTCCAGCAGAGGCATTTGTTGATTCAACTCAACAATGCTTGAAAGACACTACCAGTCCTGCCCTAGAGCTTCAACTTAAAAGGCACACACGATGCCCAAACCATTCTAAACTGAAAGCCACCTTTGAAACTCCAAATCCTACCTAAAAAAAGGAAACAGAAGAAAGCCCTCCACGAGGCAAAATCAAATCTAAAAAACCCTCCTTAAGGCAATTACACCCAAAAAGTCCTCCCAGATGCAAAGCATGGTCTCATATTCCAAGGGGGCCTTCCATGCCAAAACCCTAAAAACTAAAACCCCTGACCTCACCAAAATCTCCAACCTGAGGAGAACTCAAATGGTTTTCATCATCTTCACCACCCACCATGTGTAAAATGCTAAAGCAATTTTGGTTGTATTGCATACATTATCTTGTTCGTGTGACATTCATATGTACATGACATTACGCATGCATTGTTCATCCAAAAAGCACATCAAACACACATGACATGCATGAGTTTGAATGCAGCAGGAAAACCAACAGATGGTCATGGTTGGAGCTCGGTTCAAAAAAAAATACAGAAAGGGGATCTCGTAGCATTAAAGGGTAATCTTCAGCTCCCGGCATCATCAGATCCTTCCCTCCTATCTGCGAAAGATTTGGACTTTCCTGTCTTCAAAACCAAAGCTCTTCCCCTTTCCTTTTCCAATTTCTTCCACACCTTCAACACCCTTTGTCTTTCGTTTACCACCCAAACTACCAACACATATTTAACCAAACCTCTTCTCACCTTATTCTCTGAATTGACCCTGTGAAGCCTTATTTTCCACCATCAATGGCTTCTAACAACAAGTTAAACCCCAATGTTGTTCCATATGTGCATCATCTCATCACCACAAAGGTAACAAGGGTATATGACAAAGTACTAACTCGATCAGTCTTTGCTTATCATCAACCCGTACCGAATTGAGATTCTTTTTCTATCCCATGCCACTTCCCTTCAACCTAAACCCCCAGACCAAACATTTTGTAACCTCAGACTGACAGGAAAGGCATTGATTTCATAACAGAGAGAGGATTTGAACATAAGCCTACTTCAATTGAGCTGGAGTTTGCCAATGTTCAAGCAACTGCTGATGGAACTCCTAAGTAACCACTGCTCTCGCCCAGCAAAATCCATACTATAGCCTATACTGGACTCAACCCATATTGGACTCAATCCACCAAGAGATGGTTCTGTTGAGCAAAAATGTGCTACAAAAAGAAGAAGATTGACGCTCACCCCTATGAACTTCACCAATAGTGTTGGAGCAACTAGGTTTTACAAAGCTTTCAACAATCATGAATGGGATGTTCCCATCAATAGGAAGAGTTGCAAAGCCTGCTGTGCTAATATTCAAGGGAAAGTTGCATTTACAAGAACTCAGTCTTCTGCTGCAACAGAAGTGACTACTTACCAGTGGTTCTTTCATTTCCTAGCTATGGTGTGCGTTGCTCTAGGGTTATTGTGGTTCACGAACAAAGGAAAACCACAATTAACTCAAGTCATTCTAAATCAGGCCATACCTTGAAGGACTAAAAGTTGTGTCCATCTTTGGCAACCATGTGTGAATTGGAATCTGGGGTGAATTGAGGACATGAATAACAGTTCCAGACCCTTGGAGATTTCAGTGGTTAATTGACTCCATCTCAGGTGGTCTACTCGACAGAGGCAGTTCCATCCAATGGCCGGCTATACACTTTTGTAACATCCCCAGTGGAAAAAAAAAGTGTAATGAAGGAACATTGATCCACACCAGAGCTATGTTTTATATTCTATTTTGATGCTCAATTTGCATGTGTTATGCCATTGCATGTAAATGTCCATATTCAAGCTACAACACGCAGCAAACCAGATTTAATGAACCATTTCACATCCAAACCAAAACCTCCAACACTTAGGGCATGTAAAAGAAAAATCACGAAATATCATCAAGGACGATCCTATCATAATCCCTGGCGGAATCGTCAAGGTGCATTCTCCAATCCTAAGACAACACACTCTTATAGACTTGGCCATCGACCTTGAAAAAAAATCTTCAGCGAGAGAATCTCCGACATGGAAAATCGAAAGGACGTGTTGGTAACAATAAGAGAATGACATATAGAGGCAATGTCACTTTTGATTTTCCTATCACATTCTTTCTGATGTCGTCATAATGATACTATGCACCCTTGATTTTCTGCTTAGATGTTCATATTGTATGCATCGTGCCATTGCATATAAACACCCATCAGTAGGTTGTTGGATATGCCCTAGTCCCGAGGCATTGGTCCTTGTATTTGTATCATACATTAATTGGATTCAGGTATTATACTCATTTGTGTTATTAATAAAGGCATTAATTCATTTATTATATTTATATTGTGCAATATATTAAATGAAGTATCCAATGGACATATCCATATCCATGATGACCAGTGTCAAGCACTTGGCAGTAAGACCATGGATAGGGTAAACGATATGACCATAAATAGATCCGTAGTCTGTTCCAGTCATGGGAATGAATGGAACAAGAGACTATCATTAACCTAGTTGTATGGCGGTGTCTTACCGGTCATTGGATATAGAATGTCAACCAAGTTAATGGGTACATGCATAAGGGGCATGGTACTGGATAGATCCACTAAATGAGAAATCCACATGGTATAGTATCACAAGTGATTCTCGTGTTGTACTTGTATGGATCCTTTGACCTGACCATATGATGGTGTTACATGTGAGGTCACATGCTTAGGGGTACACCTGAAGGGCCTGTAATAGGGTGCCAAGTATAGGTACTTTTGGGTATGTCACTTAGCATGGTAATGCTATGGATATACAGAAGGAATTTGTCACCCAGTAGTCCACTGGGAAGATATCACCAGCCTCTTGATGAATGTGACTGATAAGAGTGTGGCCACACCCAAACAAGTGGGAACTTGTTGGTGAGCTTCAGTGCATTAAGTTAATGTTCGACACAAAAGAGGGTGATCAATCCATGCCTCTGTGTTGGACACCAATATCAATGACATGGGATGTACAAGTTTAAACTACATGGTTATGATAACAGTTAGACTGCCATCTCCATCTTAATTGGGGGCTGCAGTGGCTTGCTAGAGCCCAACTACAGTCTGTGGGCCAAAGGCCTACTGCCAACATAAAGATGGGCCCACGGGATCGTACACATTGAGCGACTGAACACCGACTTAAGGAATCACATGTATGCTTGGAGTATACACTCTTGAGAGAGAGGTATATATATATTAATCATATTATAAAGATCAATTGGATTGATCCTAATAATAAAATTAATATATTCAATTGGCTCTTCATAATTAATTGGATTAATTATGAGATTATTTCCTAGTTGGAAATATTCATATGTATAGGTTTACGTATCATTTTATTTTGTGAAGATCTAATTTTAATTTGATGGATTAAATTAATTAGTCAAACTAATTTTAATTTAAATGTAAATAATATATTACTTGGTGTAATATATTAAGTACATGGGTATATTAAAATTAGGCTTGAAATTAATTTAAACTAGAATAATTAAAATAAGATTGGGCCTGAATTAAAAGAAGGAAGCCCACACAAAATGAAGGAGCCAAGCTGGGCCTCAATTCCCCAAGGGGAATTCGGCCAACCTAGGTTTTTAACCTAGGAAAATCTCGGCCAAGGATTACACAAGACACATAGCCGAAATTTCAACCAAGCCTCCTCTCCATTGTTCGTGTTATCCAACGCTAGCACGGGTCGTGTTCGTTAGGCGTTCGTGTACGAGAACGAGGAGGGACTCTACGTTGATTCCTTCAGTCTTCATCCATCTCTAACAGAGATATTTCGGGTAAGAGAATTATCTCTTTCTATTATATTTTTTTGTTTTACAATTTTCATTTCCGTTGCTCCTGGGCATGGATTTGAGGAAATCATTGCGCTCTTCCGCATTTATCGGGTGATTTCCCGTGAAAAATCCCAACAGTGGCATTAGAGTGGGCTTTTGATCCCTGGAAATTGTTAAAATTGGTTGAATCCCACGTTTTAAAATTGGAGATTTTTCATTGGTTCTTGTTTTGGGTTTAAGATTTTTCCCACTTATTTTTCATACAATTGAAATTGAATATGCATATTGGTTTGTGTTTGTTTAATTTAATTGTATGTTTTTGGAATTCTTGGTGGATTTCATGTTGATGGATGTTTTATTATTTTTCTATTTAATTTTAAAAAAAAAATCTGGCTGTTCCCAGGGTTGCGGGGCTGCCGCCGGCGGCCGCTGCAAGCAGCGGGAGCAGAAGGCAGTAGCCGCTGCTGGACAGCAGTTGCTGCCGGAGCAGCGGGCTGCTGCTGAGCAGTGGCCGCTGGGCAGCCACTACACAGCGGCTGTGCCACTGCTGGGCGGCAGCCACTACTGGGCAGTGGTTGCCGCACGGCCCACTGCTGCCCCTAGCAACGGCTGCCGCTGCTGCTAGGGCAACTTGGTTGCCGCAGCCGCAGCGGGCTGGGCCCAGTGTTTTTGGATTTGGCAGTTTTTTGGGCCCGGGGCCCAATTTTGAAATTTTAATGGGTTTTAAAATTCGTGTTTAAATTTATGTAATTTAAATGCGTGTGGTTTCTTGAATGAAATTTTATTTTATTCATGTAATATTAATTTTGGAAATTAATATGGTTAATTGAAATTGGTTCGGGTAATTTTGGCACAATTACTTGGACGGCTGAATTGGACCCATGGTTTCCTAATTCCAGTGGGAGCAGTTGGACTGCCTAGGCTGGAAGCCCAAAGCCCGTTATGGGTTAGAACCATGGTGGGCCAAAATCGGTGATTTCTATATAATGGCTTGGATATAATTGAAATGGGCTTAAATCATGCATTATAACATGCTTATGAATTATATGTATTGGATGCATATGTGTGATTAAATATCTTTGTATGGTTGGATGCTATTAGGCCTTATTCAAGATGGGTTGTATTTTCTTTTTGGGTAAATACGGCCTGCGTGTCGTTTTCTTTTTAATTTAATTTTATTTTATTCGATTATTATAAAATTTGTAAAATGAAGAAGCCCATAGAGTGGTGAGCCCAAGTGGAGGTGCAAGCCCAGAAGGAAGAAGATGGAGGCCCACCTGATATTGTTTTCTAGTATAGGTTTACTAGAATAATATTAGGATGTAATATAGGCCCATAGCAGTTCATTTTACTTCTTTATTTAATTATGCTTTGTATTTATATGCATGTATGAATGTATGATCCAACCGCATTTCACCCGCCTTATGTATGCAAGCCGTTGTTAATCGAATCTAAAAAACCAAATGAAATTACTAAGTCGCTTAAAAGTGCTTCCCTTATTCAAAACCGGCTCGAAGTGGGAATAGGCCAGTTGTATACCATGCCCTCACAGGATACACTGGAGTATTGTCACTTTGTATTGGGTTAGGGTATGGGATACTCTAACACTTGAATGGAGGTTTTGACTTAGCTTGGGTAGTATGATTCTCCTGGCCTTAAGCACAGATGGGTAAGTGCCAATAAGCCCATCAAACCGAGAGTCCCTAGGTTGGGATTGGATGGTGTTCCTACCTAAATAATTAGGGTATAGTTGTACCAGGCCCTCGTCTGGCTATATCTTAATGAAATATGGATCTTGGCCCATGAGCCCAACAACTCGGTTTAATTAATAACTTGATTCATTATTAATTTTATATGGGAATAACAAAGTAAAGTCCTTTATTAACACTTTAAATGTTTTTCTGTGTAGAAATTCTAAATGGTAAACAACAATACGTTATCACTGCGACCAATTCTTGAAAGGGACAAGCTTTCCGGTCCTAACTTTTTGGACTGGTCTAGGAACTTGAGAATAGTTCTAAGGCAGGAGCCCAAAGAGTATGTGCTGGAGAGGCCTGTACCGGCTGCGCCTCAAGGACGTAATCCATCGCTGCCCAGCTGGAGGAATACGAGGCGCATGTCAAGGATAATAGGGATGTGACATGCCTTATGTTGGCCTGTATGGTCCCCGAACTGCAAAAATAGTTTATGGACCATCAAGCCTTTGCTATGATAACAACTCTAAAAGAGATGTTTCAAGAGCAAGCTCGTCAAGAAAGGTACCTGACCAACAAGGCATTCCACTCCTGTAAGATGGTGGCTGGGACATCTGTGAGCGCACACGTGCTCAAGATGAAGGGCTATTTGGACACTTTAGCTCGTCTCGGATCGCCTATCTCTCAGGAGTTGGCGATGGACACAATCCTTGCATCCTTGCCGGATTCTTATGATCAGTTCATCCTGAACTACAACATGCAAGGGATGAACCGCACTGTCAGTGAGCTGCATGGGATGCTGAAGCTTACTGAGCAGTCGATCAAAAAGACTCTGCCGGTGCTGCTGGTCAACAAGGGGAACCCTCTAGTTGCTAAGGGTAAGGCCAAGGAAAAGGCTAAGGCCAAGGCCAAGAAGGCCAAGGCTAAGAAGGCCAAAGCCCAACCTAAGGCCCAACAGAAGGCAGGTCCTGAGAATGTCTGTTTCGGGTGTAGACAGGCGGGCCATTCGAAGAGATCGTGTCCCAAGCTGATGGGAGAGCAAAGAAGGGGCCAAGGTGCATCCTTTTTAGGTATTTATGCTATAGACATTAACCTTGCTGTTTCAACATCCTGGGTATTGGATACTAGATGTGGTTCTCACATTTGTTGCAATGTGCAGGGACTTAAGAACAGAAGGTCACTGGGATCGGGAGAGGTGGACTTACGGGTCGGGAATGGAGAAAGGGTTGCTGCCATAGAGATCGGCGAATACCACCTTGTGATGCCTAGTGGATTGGTTTTAATTTTGGAACAATGTTATTTTGTACCTGCTATGTGCAGGAATATTATTTCAGTTTCTATGTTGGATATTTCTGGATTTTATTTTACTATTTCTAATGGTAGAATTTCAATTTCTAGAGAGGGATTATTTTATGGAGATGCTCTATTAAATAATGGCCTGTATATCCTGGACTTAAATGAAACCAATTACGTCTATAACATAAACACAAAAAGGGTTAAGCCAAACGAACTTAATCCTGTCTACCTATGGCATTGTCATCTCGGCCACATAAACAAGAAGCGCATAGCTAGGCTTCACAAAGCTAGAGTCTTAGGGTCATTTGACTTGGAGTCAATTGATACATGCGAATCATGTTTACGAGGCAAGATGACCAATGCGCCTTTTAGCAAAAAGGCTGAAAGGGCCACTGGCTTATTAGACCTAATACATTCAGATGTATGTGGACCTGTGAGTGCAGTGACCAGAGGTGGACACCTGTACTTCGTCACGTTCGCGGACGATTTCAGTAGATATGGCTATGTCTATCTGATTAAACACAAGTCCGAGACCCTTGATAGGTTCAAGGAATTTAGGAACGAGGTACAGAACCAGCTAGGCAGAAATATCAAAACCCTTTGGTCGGACCGAGGTGGTAAGTAGATGAGCCTAGAGTTTGACTTATATTTGAGAGAGCATGGAATAGTTCCACAGCTCACTCCTCCTGGAACACCACAATGGAATGGGGTGTCCGAACAGAGGAATAGGACCCTGTTGGACATGGTTCACTCAATGATGAGTCAAGCCTCTCTCCCAATTAGTTTCTGGGGACACGCCCTCAAGACAGCAGCTCTTATCTTAAATAATACTCCGACTAAGGCAGTGAAAAGACCTCATATCAGATATGGACGGGCAAGGAGCCCAATGTGTCTTTCCTAAGGATTTGGGGATGTGAAGCACATGTCAAGAGATTGACTAGTGGCAAGCTGGAGCCCAAAACCGATAAATGCCTGTTTGTGGGCTACCCTAGGGAAACCAAGGGTATTACTTCTACAACCCCGCCGAGAACAAGGTGTTCATGGTAAGGAAGGGGGTCTTTCTGGAAAAGGAGTTCCTTTCCAAGAAAGACAGTGGGAGCAATGTTGAACTCAGGGAAGTTCAAAGTCCACAAGCTCTTGAAGAGGATAACTCAGAGGCCCAGGTGGAGCTTCCACAAGGGGAAGCACTGACCCAGGCCGCACAAGGACCTAGAAGGTTTGGTAGGGATCATCGGGAACCGGAGAGGTATGGTTTCCTCATCATCGATGATCCAACTCTTCTCATCTGGGATGAGGAAGAACCTAAAACCTACCACGAGGCTATGGCTAGCCCACAATCTACGAATTGGCGTAAAACCATGGAGGCAGAAATGCAATCTATATACGATAACCAAGTCTGGAACTTGGTTGATCCACCTCCGGGTGCTAAGGTAATAGGTTGTAAGTGGTGCTATAATCTAAAGGCCAACAACACCTTCAAGGGGCATCTGGTTGCGAAAGGTTTCAGACAAGTCCATGGAATAGACTATGATGAAACTTTCTCACCAATAGCCATGCTCAAATCCATCAGGATCTTGCTAGCCATAGCTGTATGGTACGACTATGAAGTCTGGCAAATGGATGTCAAAACCGCTTTCCTTAATGGGAAGCTACTCGAGGATGTGTACATGACACAACCTGAGGGTTTTGTCGATCCAAAGTATACAGGAAAGGTATGCAAGCTTTAAAGGTCCATTTATGGACTGAAGCAAGCATCCCAAAGTTGGAATCTAAGATTCAATAAGGCTATAAAGGAATATGGCTTCATACAGAATCAAGATGAGCCTTGTGTGTATAAGAGGACTAGTGGGAGCATTGTCACATTCTTGGTACTTTATGTGGATGACATCCTACTCATTGGAAGCGACATACCTACACTGCAAGGGATAAAGCACTGGCTGAGTAAGTGCTTCGCAATGAAGGACTTAGGCGAAGCTGAGATGATCCTAGGGATCAGGATCTATAGGGATAGATCAAATCGGCTTCTGGGTCTAAGTCAGGCGTCGTACATAGACAAAGTTCTGAAAAGGTTCAGCATGGACGGGGCCAAGAAAGGTTTCTTGCCATTAGGCCATGGGCTAAAACTTAGTAAGAAACACTGTCCTAAGACATGGGAGGACAGGGAGAACATGAAATTGGTTCCATATGCTTCGGCTATAGGATCAATTATGCACTCCATGTTATGTACGAGACCTGATGTAACCTTTGCACTGAGTATGATGAGCTGGTACCAGCAGGATCCCAGGGAGGATCATTGGAAAGCTGTCAAGGCAATCCTTAAGTACCTTAACCGGACTAAGGATAGCTTCTTAGTGTATGGTGGTCAGGAAGTTATGTCAGTTACTGGGTACACTAATGCAAGCTTTCAGACTGACCAGGATGAGTACCAGTCACAGTCTGGGTATGTATTTTTGCTAAATGGTGATGCTGTAAGCTGGAAGAGCTCAAAGCTGCCAACCATCGTGGACTCTACAACAGAAGTTGAGTACATCGCTGCGTGTGATGCGGCTAAGGAAGCTGTGTGGATGAAGAAGTTTATCACTGAGTTGGGAGTAGTGCCAACTATCCAGGACCCAGTTGATATCTTCTGTGACAACCATGGGGCCATTGCATAAGCTAAGGAGCCCTGGTCACACAAGAACACAAAGCACGTGCTCAAAAAGTTTCACCTAATACAAGAGATCGTGGAGAGAGGTGACATTGCATTGCACAGAGTGGGCACCGAGGATAATGTCGCAGATCCTTTGACCAAGGCGCTGGCCCAGCCCAAGCACGAGGGTCGTACTAGATCTATAAGGATTAGGCCCATGTGTGAGCGGACGATGAGTTTTCGACGGGACGCGGGACTCCCTTTCGGAATGGAGCGCCTCGATCTCGGGCAGGCCCCTCCCTCGCGTGGGGTTTTTATGAATGGAAATCCGCGTTTTGGAAAATGAATAGAATTAATGCATAAAAGAACCGAGACCTAAGTCTCGATGGATATTGTAGAGTCGCCACCCGGCTCAGCTCGACCGGGAAATTCTTAAGGTAGCTGAACCGGATGAACGGTTGCTACACTATCCAGAGATTCGGGTCCGGACAAGTCCCTTATTTCGTGTCTAATTAAAATAAAATTGGTCAATGTTCTCAAATGGTATTTCAAAAATCTAAAGTCAATTTTATTGAAGTAAATAGACATGCAGCGCGCATACAAAATATAATACAAAAACAAAGAAAAATAAATATTAATTGGCCTACAACCAAACCGAATAGAAAAATAAAAACACTCGCCTCACTGATACAACCGCATAGAATACACGAGAATCTAAAAATAATTACAATCACCTAAATACACGATTAATTCTATTAAAATACAAATAAAATCAAAAATAAATATAGATAAAAGCTGCAAAACAAAGGTTAGCACAATTTATACAGCACGCCACAAGTTGGACTCAAATAGACAGAATGGGAAATCGAGAATTGGGGGCGTGCATATAGGGGATAACCGGGTTGGCTCGGCTAGCCGACCTGGTTAGACCTGGAAAACATTTTGAAACGTCCCTGTATTTTTGGTTTTTGTGGGAAAATCATTTTGAAAACAATTTTTCCGGTTTACATGCATTTTTTATATATTAAGTGGGTCGGTTTTCAGGAGAATCGGGTCTCCGTCGTTGAATTGTTCTAAATGTAATTTTACTGAAAATTGAATCTATGGTCGTGATGCAAACAATGAAATTCATTTTGATGATTTTTGGATTTTTCCGGATTTTTTGGGATTTTTTAGGGATGAAAACGGAAATTCTGATTCTGGAAATAAGTTATAGTCGTGCGACTATAGTTACAGTCGTACAACTGTAACCTACGGTCGTGCGACTGTAAACATTCCAGGGTCAGAATCCCGCTGAAATTTATTCGAAATAAACTGGAAAAATGGGCTGGAAATCAAGAACACTCTGTTGGGATTTTTCACCGGAAATCACCCGATAAAAGCGGAAGAACGCGGTGATTTCCTCAAATCCGGTCCCAGGAGCAATTGATGTGGAAATTGAAAAACTTAAAATTAAATAGAAAGAGATTAAATTTCTTACCAGAAAAATCTCTTTCTAGAGATGGATGATGACTGCAGAATTCAATTGAGAATTCCTCCACTCTCACGTACACGAACGCTTGGCAAATGCAACCCGTGCTAGCGTCGGAAAAACAAAACCAATGGAGAGGGGAGCTAGGAAATTTCGGCTAGGAGTGTATGAGCTAGGGTGGCCGAAATTTCTAACCCTAGGTATTTATACCTAGGGTTGGCCGAATTCCCTTAGGGGAATTCAGGCCCATCTTGGCTCCATTCTATTTTGTGCGGGCTTCCATGTTTTAATTTAGGCCCAGTCTAATTTTAATTATTCTGGTTTAAATTAATTTCAAGCCCAATTTTAATATACCCATGTATTTAATACATTACTCCAAGTAATATATTATTTACATCTAAATTAAAATTAGTTTGACATTTAATTTAATCCATCAAATTAAAATTAACTCAACACAAAACAAAATCATATGTAAACCTATACATATGAATATTTCCACCTAGGAAATAATTTCATAATTAATCCAATTAATTATGAAGAGCCAATTGAATATATTAATTTTATTATTATTACCAATCCAATTGATCTTTATAATATAATTAATATATACACACTTCTCCCTCCATGGTGTATACTCCAAGTATACATGTTATTCCTTAAGTCTGCATTCTATCGTTCTATGTGTACGATCCTGTGGGCCCATCTTTATGTTGGCAGTGGGCCTTTGGCCCGCAGACTGCAGTTGGGCTCTAGCAAGCCACTGCAGCCCCCAATTAAGATGGAGATGGCAGTCTAACTGATATCGTACCCCTGTAGTTTAAACTTGTACATCCCATGTCATTGATATCGGTATCCAACACAGAGGCATGGATTGAACACCCTCTTTTGTGTTCGGACATTAACTTGATCCTGAATGTACTGATGCTCACAAACAAGTTCCAACTTGTTTGGGTGTGGCCACACTCTTATCAGTCACATTCATCAAGTGGCCGGTGATATCTTCTCAGTTGGTTACTGAGTGACAAATCCCTTCTGCATATCCATAGCATTACCATGTTCAGTGACATACCCGAAAGCACCCATACTTGGCACCCTATTACAGGCCCTTTAGGCGTACCCCTAAGTATGCGACTTCACATGTAACACCATCATATGGTCAGGTCAAAGGATCCATACAAGTACTACACGAGAATCCATTGTGATACCATACCATGTGGATTACTCGTTTAGTGGATCTATCCAGTACCATGCTCCCAGGCATGTACCCATTAACTTGGTTGACATTCCATGTCCAATGACCGGTAAGACACCGCCATACAACCAGGTTAATGATAGCCTGTTGTTCCATTCATTCCCATGACTGGAACAGACTACGGATCTATTTATGGTCATATCGTTTACCCTATCCATGGTCTTACTGCTAAGTGCATGACACTAGTCATCATGGATATAGATATGTCCATTGGATACTTCATTTAATATATTGCACAAGATAAATATAATAAATGAATTGATGCCTTTATTAATGACACAAATGAGTACAACACATAAATCCAATAAATGTATAGTACAAATACAAGGACCAATGCCTCGGGGCTAGGGCATTTCCAACACACTCGTACGACTATAATTACAGTCATACGACTATTCATCAAATCCAAGAACAGTCGTACGACTGTTCTTGATTTCCAGAAACAGAGACATGAAAACAGAGCAAAAATGCACGAAATACACTTCAATCACCCAGAAAGCAATAAAAAATGAATGGAAAGGAGCGTCTACCTTCTTTAGAAGCTTATCCAAGTTGATTAGACCCCTGGCGTCGCTCCGATCCACAAGAACTTGCAATTTTTCCTTGAATTTTGGGTTGAAAAACTTTATGTCTCAAAATCCTCAATTGTCAAGGTTCCTTGTGGTTTTGGTCTGAAATTTGAGTTTGTTAGCAAGGTCAGGTTGTTCCTTTATCAATTTAACAAGCTTCTTGTGTTTGCTTTACGATTTTTAAAGAAACAGATGTATTTGCTCTTTTTTCTTTCTTTTTCCTTCTTTCTTTCTTTCCTTTCTTTTTTTCTCTAAATCTCTCTCCAAAAACCACTCACCAGATCATCCCCCCTTTTCCTTTATATCCCATCTCACCACCTGATTCCGGTGCCAGAGGGGCGGGCATTAATTGCCCTTCCTTTTGCAGCCCGCAATCCCTGCTGCTGGCAGATGCAAGTGGATGTTACAGTCGTACGACTGTAAAAATTTTTAAGTACAATCGTACGACTATAACACATTGACACGACTGTATATTACAGTCGTGTGAAATCTGCTCTCTCTTTTTTTTTTTTCAATCCGGTGCCCACAGCTGCCCTTCGCATGATCAAATTCACTATCCGATTTTGGTCTGGGATAGTTGATGTGAATTTAAGAGCACGACTCAAAGCGCCGTAGACACAGGAAATGAAGCACGTAACCGAGCTACCGAAGCTTTACTGCTATGGTGATATGTTGAATTGATCAAATGGAATAAGCCGATATCGGGTTTAGGTTACCCGAGGCAAAGTTGATGAAGAAATAGGCCGATATCGGGTCTATGTTACCCGAGGCAAAGCTGATGAAGAAATAAGCCGATATCAGGTCTATGTCACCCGAGGCAAAACTGATGAAGAAATAAGCCAATATCGGGTCTATGTTACCCGAGGCAAAGCTGATAAAGAAATAAGCCGATATCGCGTCTATGTTACCCGAGGCAAAGCTTGTTGGGGATTTGAAATGGAATAGATCTGGACCGATGCCAGGTTTACATTACCCGAGGCGGATCTTCTATGGAACTTGAGAAAAAGCTGATCTGGGTCGATACCGAGTTCATAATACTCAAGACGGATCTGCTGGGGAAGAAGTGGGCTGATCTGGGCCAATACAGAACTTACATTACTCGAGGCGGATCTGCCGGGAACTAGATGATCAAGTCCTGCACTTCATTCCTTGATCGAGAGATTTTTGAGCAACATTTTTTGCCCCTTCGATCATGAATGAAGACTAGCTGGGGAGGAATGATTGATGTATGCAATGTGTGCATGCGTGATGATATATATGTACATGTATGCACTCTCTATTATTGGATATTCCCTCTTTCTGCTGGGGATAATATACTGTGCCCCTGATTGATTCTACTCTCTTTGAGGGCATTGTTTAATGATTGTCGAGGAAGTAAGGTGACTGCTGGGGACGTAAGATACTGCTGGGGAATTGATTGTAGTAATCTCTATGGATGTCCTGCTGTGGAATAGTGTGGGTAAACTCTGTTGCAGAGTACGTGAAGGATGCTGCAGGTCATCGCCGGGAAAATCATGCTTTTCCTGCCCCCGGGGAGATTATGAATTTGTGATGCTCTAATTTTTGCCTGGGTTGCCCGATGTGGGTTTTCAGCCCAGCGAGCTGCTCTAATTTTTGCCTAAGGCGCCTTTTCGGTTTTCACCTCAGCAAGCTCTCTCTCTCTCCTTTTTTTCTTTCTTTCTTTTTTTTTTCTTTTTTTTTCTTTTTTTTTTTTTGAATGATAAAGATGGCTCTGTGGCCCCCTTGTCGCTCGTATAGAAAGATGAACTGGATTTTGAAGAATGATAAAAGATTTCAAATCGCATGCATTCGGTGCATTTTCATTGGTTAGATAATGCGCTGATATTGATCAGTTAAATGCAAAGTGCTTTCTTTAAATGTATGTTTATGCAAGACAATTTTGCTTATGCATTTGTCATACCCATGCAAATATATTTAAACAAACATTTCACTTTATTGATGAAAGTCAAAATAAGTACATTTAAAATGATTGTCCCCTAGATGATACACATTCCACACCGAGCCAGAATCCGTCACCAGTCGTCCTTTTCAGGTTTTCCGACTAGTTATTTTCTCTTGTGTTTTAATTTTTGCCTAGACCGCTCTTTTCGAGTTTTCAGCCTAGCAGACTCCTTTTTTTTATATACATGATAAAGCTTCAGTTGGTCTTGATTGATCGGGTTGGTGAACTCATTTCCGTCCATGTCCATAATGCTGACAGGGCCTTTTGATAGCACCTTCTTCACTACATATGGTCCTTCCCAATTAGGCTTGAATTTGCCTCTAGCATCGACATTGGAGGGCCTTAACTGCTTTAGGACCAAGTCACATGTTTTCAACTGCCTCTTAGAGAATTTCACATTATGGTTGTAAGCCCTGGCCATTCTGCGCTGGTAAATCTGTAGGTGATCCAATGCCTTTAGCCTCCTTTCATCTAGAGCAGCCAACTACTCATGCCTAACTTGCACCCATTCAGTTTTCGGTAATTGAGCTTCCAAGGCAACTCTAAGTGACTTGAGTTCTATTTCCACTGGTAACACTGCTTCCATACCGCATACTAAGGCATAAACAGTTTCTCCTGTTGATAAGGTCAGATTTTGACCTTATCTTTTAGGCAATTTCGTGGTTTGAACGGCAATTTTTAGAGTCTTTTGTGTGAATGTTTGTGTGGTTTTTGAGTATTTTGTGATTTTCATGTTTTGAATAGATTTTTATAACTTTTAGTATTTTTCGTGTTTTCTAGGGTTATTTTTGTAATTTTAGACAATATGTAGTTTTTATGGTCCGTGGCATTGGTGCGGTTATGTTTCTTTATGCTTGTTTTGGACAGGTATTATAACCCGGACTGGAAGTTGGAGCATCGGCGGCAAGGAAGAGTTCGAAGTGCTGAAAATCAAGGTGGCACGGCGTGCCAACCTGGCGGGCCAAGTGAAGCAATCCAGTGGAGTGGCACGAAAACATGCTACTCAGACCAGCGTGGCGTGCCAACCCCAAAATCACATGGCACGGCGTGCCACCTCCTGCAGCACGGCGTCCCGCCTTCAATTCTGCACAGCACGGCGTGCCGAGTCCACCAGCACAGCGTGCCGAGCCCCGAAATCCTGCTGTTGCCCTACTTTCATCCTTTCTTTTTTTTTGGTTTTAACCTAGCCGTATAAATAGGTTATTTTCTAAGTTTTAGAGGATCTTTTTCCAGACTTTTAGAGTGAGAGCAGAAACTTGTAGTGAGGTTTTGAGCTTGAACTATTTGATTTCTTTGAGTTTTGAATCATCGATTGGTTGTAGCTTTACATAGAATCTTCCCCTTTTGCGACGTTCTTAGTTCCGGCTTGAGTTCGTCTATAGAGGTACACCCCAAGCATCTTCACACCATCGGAATCCGGTAAATCAGACCAAAAGGACATAAGTTTTTCTTCTTCTCTTTTGTAATTTGATTAAGTTAGTTTTGATTCCGCAAATCGATTGTGTTTGGTTGTAAACACTGAATTCGTTTCATCTTTCTTGATTAATACAATTGATTGCAAGTTAATTTCAATTTTTATTCCTTTTCTTTATGCAATTCCTTTAATGAATATCTAGTCTCATAAGATCTTAATTTATTAAGTTCATATTTGTGGCATTACCTAGATTGATGCCTAGGAAACCATTAGTATTGACGACACTGTGGAACTTACGTGCCCCTATTTTCTGAGCTTTAGAATTAGACCACCTTTAAACAAGGGAAACCGGCTAAGGACCTAAAAGATCTAGATACGTTAGGTTGAATTATCGGAAGAACATAATTAAGGGTTGATTGTTGAGTTAAATTCATCTTTTGTAGTTAATTGATAAAGCCATCCCCATTAGCATTCATAGGTCGGTAAACCGCCAATTGATAACACAAAATTCAAGTGCAAAGTAAGCTGGAATAGATAAACTAGGAGTAGGATAATTTAGTTATTAATATAATCAACCCAAAACTACGTTCCGCCTAGGACACGTAAGGAACCCGAGTAGTTTAGTGTTTGCAGAATATTTTTCTCTGTGGGATCGATACCTGGACCAACCAGAATTATTACTTGTCAACGATAGGTACACTGCCTTAGTTGTGCGTTTCTAGGTTTAGTTTTACTACTACGCCTAGGACCCATCAAGTTTTTGGCGCCGTTGCCGGGGAAATTTATTTTTCTGCATCATTGAGCCAAAGGTCTATTTGCTAATCTAGGCACCATTCTTGTGCATATAGTTAAATAATTTTTCTTTTCTGTGAATATTTGTTGCAATTTAGTTTTCTTTATTTTTTGTGTGTGTGTGTTTTCTAGCTTATGCGAACTCGCTCTCAGCATCCTGAGCTTTTACCTTATAACCCTGAAATTGAACGTTTGTGTAGCAGGAACCGTAGAGTACGTCAAGAGAAAATTGTCCAAATGGAGCATCAGCAACATGACAATGAGGAGAGACAACTCCGGGAAAGAGTTGAGCAAGAGCAACTCTGGAGAGAGCGGGAGGAGTTTGATAGAAGAAGGGGTGGTGATCGGGAGAACATGGTCATGACTGACCTAATGGCTCCACATCGGCCCCGAAACAGATCCGGAGTGGTTATTCCAGCCATTACTGCCAATCACTTCTAGTTGAAGTCCAGTATGATGCATTTTATCCAAGGGAACGGACTATTCAGTGGCGGAATAAGTGACAACCCCAATGATCACTTAGATCGGTTTCTCATGGTGGCTGATACAGTCCGAATTGGTGGAGTGCCCCAAGATGCTGTGCGGTTGAAGTTGTTTCCCTTCTCATTATGCGGGGGAGCAATGGAATGGTACAAGTCCTTGAGGCCCGGATCAGTGACTTCATAGGACCAACTGGAAGAACAGTTCTTAGCATACTACTTCCCACCATCAAAGACGGTTCAGCTAAGGAACGAGATCATGGGATTCCGGCAATTTAGGACAGAGACTCTTAATGAAGCATGGCAGAGATTTCAACAGTTATTGCGGAACTGCCCCCACCATGACATGCCGCGTTTCACTCAGGTAAGCACGTTTTATCATGGTTTGACACCAGCTAACCGTGCCATTATTGATTCTTCTACAGGTGGGGACATTTTTAAGAAGACTGCTACACAAGCCGAGGAGTTGATGGCGGAGCTAGCTAGAAAGAGTACCTTGTGGCAGTCGGACACGCCAACAAGGAATGAGGTTCGAGCTGCAGATTTGGGACGCCAAGATGCAGCCATGGACCATGTAAACAAGAAGTTGGACCTATTGATGTCCCGCCTGAATTTAAATGGGCCACAATACCAGCCGGTCTTGTGTGTATCATGTGGAGCGGAGCATCCCGGGCAAGAATGTGCAATGGGCGACCCATTCGCCCAACCATCCGAAAATGTAAGTTTTGTGGGAGGAAACCAAAGGTACAATAATTCTAACTCTTACCCACAAAATTTCAATAATAATAATAATTACGGAAGAAGGTATCAACACCCGAACATGTCTTATGGTAATAAGCAGAATGTGTTGAGACCTCCTTCCGGATTTCATTATGAGCACCGTGAGCAGGGGTTAGGTAAGGCCCCATTTATTCCTAATGATCAATCCTCGTAGCAACCGCAACAGTCTAAGCAAGATGAGACGGTTTTGTCTTTATTAAAAGACATCTCTTCTCGGCTTGCTGATAATGAAGCATACTGTAGGGATTTGGAAGCAGGTGGCTCAAATGAGTAGGGAGAGGCAGGAAAGACCTCAAGGAGCACTTTCGAGTAGAACCGAACAAAACCCTAAGGGTAATCAACGGGAGACAGCTCAAGCTATAACCCTACGAAGTGGTAGGCAAGTGGAGGACCGGGTGCAAAACGCTGATATTCCATCCCAACCTACTGAGGTAAGTGAAGAGTCGGGAGAGGTAAGCAACCCCGACTCACTTTCTGAACCCGAACCTAGTACAAATGAAAACAGGAAAATTCCTGACCCAGTGAGAGCCTATGTGCCTAAACTTCCTTATCCTCAAAGGGAGAAGAAAGATAAATTGGAGCAGAAATATTCCAAATTCCTGGAGATTTTTAAGAAGTTAGAATTTAATATGCCATTGATTGAGGCTCTCCAAGAGATGCCTTCTTATGCTAAATTCTTTAAAGAACTTCTTGCAGGGAAACGAAAGCTAGGTGAGGACGAAGTGGTGGTTTTAACAGAGGAATGTTCGGCAATTATCACTAACAAACTTCCACCCAAGCTCCAAGATAAGGGTAGTTTTACTATCCCATGCCGGATAGGGAACTTGGAGATTGCCAATGCCCTATGTGACTTGGGTGCAAGTATAAATCTGATGCCTCTGTCGTTTTTCAGGAGACTCGGACTGGGAGACCCAAAGCCAACCAACATGACCCTCCAATTGGCGGATAGATCTCTCACGAGACCAAAGGGGGTGGTCGAGGACATGCTAGTAAAAGTGGATAAATTTATCTTCCCTGCGGACTTCGTGGTGATGGATATCGAGGAAGATAGCACGGTGCCCCTTTTGCTTGGAAGCCCATTTCTTGCAACCGGTAGGACTCTGATAGATGTCCAGGAAGGTAAGATTATTCTTAGGTTGCATAACTAGGAGGTAAGTTTCAACGTCTATAACTCAATGAAATATCCATTAGATGTTGAAAGTTGTAATTTTGTAGACTCTTTTTCCCCTATTGATGCTTATGTGACAGAAAAGAGTTTCAACCAATGGGAGTTGGAGCTCTTGTATAACTTCCGATTGAAACTATTTCCGGGCAAACTGAGAAGTCGATGGACGGGGCCGTTTACCGTGCATAAGGTTTACCCTTCGGGGATGGTGGAAATTGAAACCCCGGAGGGAATTCAACAAGTAAACGGGTATCGATTGAAGCCCTACGTTAGCGGAGGAATGAAGGAGGAGAAGCAAGTCTTACTCCTTCGTGATATGTAATGCGAAAACGTGGACGTAGGAGTCGAGCTATTCCGACTATAAACATAGCGATGAGGTACGTGTGCCTCCCTTGTACATTAATTTTTGTGTTAATATTTTTTGTGTGTGTGATTTTGTGTGTAGGATTAGGTACTTAAGCAAGTTAATCGAAATTCATGGTCAAAATGTGAAAGAAAAAAAAAAAAAGGTTGGCAGAATTCAAGATGGCATGCCGTGTCACAAGCAGCACGCCGTGCCAAGGTGAAATTGGATGTAGCACGTGGCGTGCCATGGTGGCACGAAATCATGCCAGGCTGCTGTTCCGGAAGAAAATTGTGCATAAGTAAACATCACGCCGTGCCAGATTCAGTACGCCGTGCCAATTACAGGGTCTGCAGGGTGGCACGATGTGTTAACTCAGCACGCCCACGTGCCATCGTTCTGTTCCGCAAGAGGGTTGTGCATAAACAAGGAGCACGCCGTGCCACATTCAGCATGCCGTGCCAATTACAGGTCTGCAGGGCGGCACGACGTGCCAATACGGCACGCCAAAGTGCCGTCGTGCTGTTTCTAAAGTGAGTTGTGGAAGAGAGAACAGCACGCCGTGTCAAAACTTCAGCACGCCGTGCCACATATTCAAATTTCAAGGCAGCACGCCGTGCCAAGCCAGCACACCAGCGTGCCCTCACGCTGTTTCCAGGTAAGTGTTTTTCGCCCTGCTCAGCACGCCGTGCTGATTGTTTGGCAAGGCGTGCCGAGCATTTAAATTTTGAAATCCTAGGGGAATTCCGCCGCCTATATAAAGCCTATTCTCCTTCCCCCCTCTCATAACCGCCCATCACTCTTCTTCTTCATCTTCTCCCTCTCACCTTCTCCTCCACTCTGATTTTACCCTAGGGTTTTCTTTTGCTTCAATTTCCTTGAAACCAGGTATGAATTCATGCTTTGTTCTTAGTTTATTTTTTTTATTGTTTGTTCTTTTTCTCATTTTGGCTTTGATTGATTAACTGCTTAATAGGGTATTGTTTTGCATTCTTTTTCTTTTTCATGGTTTGTATTTTTGACAGTAGGTTTTCTTTAGATTTGGGTTCTTATGTTTTTTATTTTTATTTTATTTTTATGATTGTGCAATTATAGGATGAAGAAGAAGACCGTCGCCGATCGGAGACACGGTTCGTCTCTCCGGCCCATGGAACCGTCACCGGAACCGGTGCCACGTGACGAATTGCCCACCGAACAATCAATGGCCCCGTTGACGAGCCTCTCAAGGAAGTACAAATGCCCCTTTCCTTTACTTTCGGATGATGAAGGTAAAAAGTACAAAACCCTATTTCCTTTAGAGAGCACCCCCTTTCGCACTTTTGATTGGGAATTTCTATTTGTGCAAGATAGGTTGGAGGCGGTGAAAGCTAAATTGACTAGTCTAGGGTGGTATGAGTTTGTGAAATCTAATCCACCAGTCTTTAGGGAGTTGAACCTAGAATTCTACTCCACCTTGAGCTTTAAAACAAACCCGGATACGGGCCTTAGGAGCATGACATTCCGCGTCTTTGGTACTGAACGGTCTTTGGATATTGATGGCCTTAGGGCTTGTATAGGTATTGAGGGGAATGGTTATAAATGGCCCGAGAATATGGATGCCAAGAAATTTTGGTGATTGATAGGGCAAGGGGTATACCAACCTCGGTTTGCCAAAACTTCCCAAATCCATGACCCTGTTTTGCAATTAGTTCACAAATTTGTTTGTTTTAATTTTTCAGGAAAAACTGAGAGCAACCGGGTTAATGCATTTGAACTTTTAATCCTGTGGCATGTGCATAGTGAGATTAAGGGGCATATGGGCTTCTTTGTCATGGAGGCCTTATACAACCACCATAACCGAGCTAAGTCCGAACTAGGGTTAGGACACATTGTAACTTGTATTGCATGCTTCTTTCATAGTAATACTTGTTATAGGAACCTCGATAGCATCCTTCCCAAGAAGCTTTCGAGGGGAATCTTGTCTTGCTCCCATGTTGTGGCAGCTGCAGGTCCTTCAAGTGTGGGAGGTTCAAGTAGGGGAAAGGCTCCTATGGACGTAGACGAGGAGGATGAGAGTGAGGAAGCTGAGGATAGCGAGGGGGATGCGGAGAATGTTTCAGTGGGCATAGATTTTATGGGGTGGATTGAAGGACGGTTGGAGGGCATAATTGAACAATTGGAAGGCTTAACCATCCATCAGGTTCTGCTTGAGCAGCGGATGAACGCGCGCCTTGATAGGCAAGCAGCTCATCTCGCCAACGTCGAGGCGTTCGCCTCTCCCTTCTGTGCAGCCCAAGGGTGGCCGTACCCGCCGCCACCACCACCAGCCCCCGATATGTGAGGTAACCCTTTTCCTTTCCCATTTAGTTTGCTCCTTCTTCCATTGCACTTTTGGAAGTAAGTGCAATCTAGGTGTGGGGTGGGTAAAGGGATTTCTCCTTTTCTTTTTCTGCTTCTTATATTGCACTTTTTGATTATTTGTTTCGCATGTTTGTTGGTGTTTGTTGGTGTTTTTGCATGATTGGATGTTTTACATTGGTTTTTGGTTAGATTTAGGCTTTAGTTTTCAATGCATGTGAAGTTGGTTTTGGTTGTTTTTGGTTTGATAGTGTTTTTAGGTTGTTTATATGTCAATTGCCGTTTGAATAACATTGCTTAATCCACCCTCGAACCTAAGTCTCTGTGCTTGGATTGGTAGCAATTGGCTAAGGATACTAGGAGTTGTTTGCAAGTCATTAGCTTGTTTGTGCGTGATTTGTGATTCTTGATGGTAACCATTAGTTAGATTTGTCATTTAGGTTGCATTAGGGAATTAACCCTCTACCTCTACGTGCATGATTAAGCTAGGATTACGCCTTGGAACATTGGTTGAGTCACACGACCTAGCATACAACCCCTAATACACTTGTGAGAATTTCAGCCTTTAGAACCCGGTGTTGTTTTGCACTTGGCATCGAGAGCTTAATATGTGGAGACCCTTAGGATTAACCCCTTGACTTAAATAACCCTAACCCTAACTACTAATTCATCCCTTAGATCACCCAAAGCCACTAAATTAACCTTTTTTACTTAAAAAACCTTCACCAAGCCAACTCTATCATCCTAACTTTTCACCATTCACTTTGATTTTCCTTTCTCACCCTCCTCTCCTAAATCAAGTAATTGGCTAAGTTGTTCATTCATTTTGGGGTCAATCGCCATTTGCATTTCAACTCTTTCACATCTAGTCCTATGGAAAAATTGTGTTAAAAAAAAAAAACAAAACAAAACAAAAAAACAAAAAAACAAAAACAAAAACAAAAATCCAAATAGAGTCAATGTGTTTGTTCGGTTTCTTTCATAAAATTCGGAGTTTGTGAACGCCTGTCTTGTTTGTTCGGTTTGCGTCTTTAAGCCGGTATTTGTGTTTCATGTTTCAGTTCATTTGTTGAATAAAGGACTAGGGCGATCATCTAATTGCCTTGACCCATGTCTTGTAATTTTTGTTCTCTTTTTCCCATTAAGTTGTGTTTTGGCCATTGGGTGTGGATAAGGCCTTCTTTTTGTCAAGTTAAGTTCAAAAAAAAAAAAAAAAGAGAGAAAGAAGAAAAAAATATATTTAGCAAATCAAACACTCTTAGGACTAGTTTTGAGTTGAATGTTGCATGACCCGTCTTTAGTTCTTAGTCAATTTGTATATTTTACTTGATTCGTAGGAGTTGTATACCTAAAATTTCCCCTTATCAAACCTACCCTAAGCCGTAACATTACAAGCCCTAGGTTCTCTGATTTTGCTCCTTGACCAATGACTTCACCGGGATTGCCATTAGTTCGCTATGTGATGTGTGCCATTGTTTGTTTTTGTGTGCTCATCCGCCTTACCTTGAACTTGAGCGTTGGAGTGACACCTTGTGAGGTGCTTTGTGATCGTATAAACTCTGTTTGTTCCTCGCCCTTTGACTAGCTAAATTGTGTTGGGTTCAGGTATTGAGTGGTTTTGAACCTGGTGCACCTAGTGTCATTTCGAAGGTGATGCTTTACTTTCTTGAGTTTATGAATTTCGTACAGTTAAACCCTTAGTTGGATTTGCAAGTAAAAGCGAGCAAGTTTACTCCTTTGTCTTTAGTTGATTTGCTTGAGGACAAGCAAGACTTTAAGTGTGGGGTGGTTTTCGGATCTTGACCTTATCTTTTAGGCAATTTCGTGGTTTGAACGGCAACTTTTAGAGTCTTTTGTGTGAATGTTTGTGTGGTTTTTGAGTATTTTGTGATTTTTATGTTTTGAATAGATTTTTATAACTTTTAGTATTTTTCGTGTTTTCTAGGGTTATTTTTGTAATTTTAGAAAATATGTAGTTTTTATGGTCCGTGGCGCTGGTGCGGTTATGTTTCTTTATGCTTGTTTTGGAAAGGTATTATGACCCGGACCGGAAGTTGGAGCATCGGCGGCAAGGAAGAGTTCGAAGTGCTGAAAATCAAGGTGGCACGGCGTGCCACAATTAGGGCATGGCGTGCCAACCTGGCAGGCCAAGTGAAGCAATCCAGTGGAGTGGCACGAAAACGTGCCACTCAGACCAGCGTGGCGTGCCAACCCCAAAATCACATGGCACGGTGTGCCACCTCCTGCAGCACGGCGTGCCGCCTTCAATTCTGCACAGCACGGCGTGCCGAGTCTACCAGCACGGCGTGCCGAGCCCCGAAATCTTGCTGTTGCCCTACTTTCATCCTTTCTTTTTTTTTTTGGTTTTAACCTAGCCGTATAAATAGGTTTATTTTCTAAGTTTTAGAGGATCTTTTTCCAGACTTTTAGAGTGAGAGCAGAAACTTGTAGTGAGGTTTTGAGCTTGAACTATTTGATTTCTTTGAGTTTTGAATCATCGATTGGTTGTAGCTTTACATAGAATCTTCCCCTTTTGCGACGTTCTTAGTTCCGGCTTGAGTTCGTCTATAGAGGTACACCCCAAGCATCTTCACACCGTCGGAATCCGGTTAATCGGACCAAAAGGGCATAAGTTTTTCTTCTTCTCTTTTGTAATTTGATTAAGTTAGTTTTGATTCCGCAAATCGATTGTGTTTGGTTGTAAACACTGAATTCGTTTCATCTTTCTTGATTAATACAATTGATTGCAAGTTAATTTCAATTTTTATTCCTTTTCTTTATGCAATTCCTTTAATGAATATCTAGTCTCATAAGATCTTAATTTATTAAGTTCATATTTGTGGCATTACCTAGATTGACGCCTAGGAAACCATTAGAATTGACGACACTGTGGAACTTACGTGCCCCTATTTTCTGAGCTTTAGAATTAGACCGCCTCTAAACAAGGGAAACCGGCTAAGGACCTAAAAGATCTAGATACGTTAGGTTGAATTATCGAAAGAACATAATTAAGGGTTGATTGTTGAGTTAAATTCATCTTTTGTAGTTAATTGATAAAGCCATCCCCATTAGCATTCATAGGTCGGTAAACCGCCAATTGATAACACAAAATTCAAGTGCAAAGTAAGCTGGAATAGATCAACTAGGAGTAGGATAATTTAGTTATTAATATAATCAACCCAAAACTACGTTCCGCCTAGGACACGCAAGGAACCCGAGTAGTTTAGTGTTTGCAGAATATTTTTCTCTGTGGGATCGATACCTGGACGAACCAGAATTATTACTTGTCAACGATAGGTACACTGCCTTAGTTGTGCGTTTCTAGGTTTAGTTTTACTACTACGCCTAGGACCCATCACCTGTTGGCGTTCTGATGCTGGTTCTGTAACCCCAAAGAGCATAAGGCAGTTTATCGGCCCAATCTCTGTAAGTGGTTACCGATTTTGATAAGATCTTCTTTATTGCCTTGTTAGCTGCTTTCACTGCACCGTTAGCCTGAGGCCTGTATGGAGAAGACTTCTGATGTTCAATACCATGTTCCGCAAGTAGCTCAGCTATTGCCCCTTGAAACTGCACCCCATTGTCTGTTACTATGTGGTGAGGAACCCCATACCGAGTGAAGATATTCTTTTGGATGAACTTGACCATGTGTTTGGCTGTCACATTAGTGAAGGATTCTGCTTCGACCCATTTGGAGAAGTAATCAACTGCTACAACTATGAATCTGTGCCCATTAGATGCAGCTGGTTGAATTTCACCAATCATATCTATCCCCCATGCTGAAAACGGCCAAGGAGATGCCAGATTCTGAAGTTCGAGTGGAGGAAGATGACTAATGTCTGCATAGATCTGACATTCATGACATCTCTTCACCTTTCTTATACAATCTGCTTGCATTGTCGTCTAGAAGTAGCCTTGTCTCATGACCTTCCTAACCATGGCAAGTCCGTTCATATGTGGCCCACAGGATCCTGCATGTACCTGCTGCATCACTTCTTCTGCTTCTTACTCTGTTAGACACCTTAAAAGGACTCCGTGTGCTGCTCTTTTGTACAGCCTATCCTCAAAGATTCTGAATTGACTAGCTAGTTTTCTTAGTGTCAACTTATCAGCAGCACTAGCCCCTTTGGGATACCTACCCTCCTTAACATACTAGTAGATGTCAAAGAACCATGGTTTCTCTTCAGCTGTCAGCTCCAGCACCTCATGCACTTCAAAGCAAGGATGTCTGGAAGTGGCTATAACCAGTGGTTGAACTTGCGTTTCCTCTGGATTCTCCCACATGGAAGACAGGGTCGCTAATGCATCGGCCATTCTGTTTTCATCCATGGGGACATGTCTGAATTCGCACTAGCTAAACAAATCCTTCCTAAAGTGTAGTAGCTCTAATTAAGGCCGCAATGCTTCTTCTTTCAGCTCCCACTCACCCTGAGCTTGCCTGATCACCAGAAGTGAATCACCGATAATTAAAACATCATTTGCCCCTAAGGTTAACAAAACTTCCATTCCGAATAAGCATGCTTCATATTCTGCTCCATTATTGGTCATGGGAAAGATCAGCCCCTTGGATAAAGGAATAATCTCACCATCCGGCGTGGCTATAAGTACCCCGATTCCGGCACCCTTTCTATTTACTGCCCCATCGAAGCACATAACCCATCTTTTCACTTCCACTATGGCCAATTGTTCATCTGGGAACTCCAAATTTTCTGTGTAATCCGATTCCAGCGGTTGATTTGCTAGAAACTCTACCACGGCTCGCCCTTTAATGGTTTTCTTCGTGACGTACTCGATGTCAAACTCAGATAAGAGTAACAGCCATCGGGATAGCTTCCCAACCAATACTGGTGCTTCATAGAGATACTTCATTAGATCCACCTTAGCCACGGCTTGTATCTTGTAGGATTGGAAATAATGGCGCAGCTTCTTGGTTAGCCAAATCATTGCTACACACGTCTTCTCCACCAGTGTGTATTTGGCTTCATACTCCAGCAATTTCTTGCTAAGGTAGTAGATAGGGTATTCCTTCCTGTCGTCTTGTTCTTGTGCAAGCATTGCCCCTATAGAGGATTCTTCAACTGCCAAATACAAAATCAAAGGTATCCCTGGAACTGGTGGACTCAATACTGGTGGCTTTACCAGATAAGCCTTGATCTTCTCAAACGCCAACTGACACCTGTCATCCCACACAACCTGCTGATTTTTCCTTAACAGCTTGAAAATTGGCTCACAAGTGGAGGTCAACCGTGCTATGAAGCGACTGACATACTGTAAGGAACCCAGGAATGATCTGACTTCCTTTTCTGTCTTTGGGGTAGGCATATTTTGGATGGCTTCGATTTTATCTGGGTCCATTTCTATCCCCCTCTGGCTGACTACATGACCCAACAGCTTCCCTGATGTAACCCCGAATATGCACTTCTTGGGGTTAAGCCGCAAGTTGTACTCTCCAATGCGTGTTAGAAATCTATCCAGGATAACAGGGTGTTCCTCCCGGGTTGCCGATTTAACAAGCATATCATCGACATACATTTCGACTTCTTTATGTATCATATCGTGCAACAGAGTTGTGACAGCCCGCTGATAAGTGGCACCAGCATTCTTCAATCCAAAAGGCATCACTCTGTAGCAGAAGGTACCCCATTCTGTGATGAACGATGTTTTCACCTTGTCAATCACATCCATCAAGATTTGGTTGTACCCTGAAAAGCCATCCATAAAGGAATACATTGCTGCTTTTGCTGCACTATCAACTAGGACATCAATATGGGGCAACGAAAAGTTATCTTTTGGGCATGCTTTATTCAGGTCCTTGTAGTCGACACATACTCTGACCTTGCCATCCTTTTTAGGCACAGGGACAATAATGGCCAGCCATTCTGTGTACTCCACCACTTCGAGGAATTTGGCATCTATCTGCTTAGCTACTTCTTCCTTTACCAGCGTAGCCCATTCTGGACTCAGTCTTCTCAACTTCTGCTTTACTGGTCTGAACTTGGGGTCTGTCGGGATTTTATGCACTGCTATCTCTGTGTCCACACCCGGCATGTCTTCATACGACCAGGCGAAAGCTTTAACATGTTTTTGGAGTATTCTTATTAATTCTTTCTCTTCTTCGGATTTTAGCTCGTGTGAAATAAGTACCATTTTAGGGTTTTCATCTGTACTTATGTTGATTTCATGCAATGCGGTGTCATGTATGCTAAATATCCTTGATGGTGATTTAAATGCATGCACAGAATTATCAGGATAAACATCACACAAGTAAGCAAACTGGGATTTCATTACATTGAACTTATCATAAAGTACATCAGTTACATTGAAAATGGAAGAAATAGATACAACAAAATCATTTTCATCCCCACAGACGGAGGGCCTTGTTCTTCCTCAGCTTCCACCTTCCCTTCCAGAACATCATCAGAGGTTGCAGCTTTCTCTGTTTCTTTTCCGGTCACCTGCATCTTAGCTTGCTCCATGACTCTAGCTATCTCAGCGATCACAGAATCTAAGTTCAATTTAGCCATCAGTTCTTCATCAAAGCCTTCCTTGGATTTTCCAAATGCCTTACTTAAAGCAGCAGTCAAAGCACCTGAAATCACCTCTGTAGCTTCAGCACAGGTCTTCTTTCCATCTTCCTTCTTAGCCACCTCCACGGCTTCTGCTACCACCTCAGATGGTTCTCCTTGTAAAATCTCAAATTCAACAGCTGCTTCTCCTGTCCCCACAGGGGCCACTGGCCATTCTTGACTTTTCTCAAAATCCACAACGTCAGCAAAGATCTCCAAGCCAGGGTATTCAACACCTCCAACCATCACAGGTTCAATTTGGCCCTTGTAAAGGTGTTCCCCTGCCTTCAGAAACGGCTTCATCATAATCTTTCCGTTCTTGCCCTTCCTCGGATTCTTCTGCTCAGATGCCCCTTCTACATAACCAAGGCCACACTGTTTCGACTTCCCTGAGTCGATCTTAAATTCAGGAACCCCTTGCAAATTGATTCCGAGCCCCATTCCCGGGACGAAGTCATACTTATACAAATACTGGGATAGCCATTCCGGCATATAATTCTCATAAAGAACCATAGGAGCATCCATGACTTCTCCCTCTTTTATTACAGCGACTTGAAATCCACCAAAGGGAACCACTCCTTCATTCACTGCAGCTACCATTGATTGGGCATCCGCCTCAACAGTCACAATTCTGCCATTCATAGGGAACTTGATCTTTTGATGCAATGTGGAAGGGACACCTCCCAAAGGATGAAACCAGGGCCTTCCAAGCAACAAGGAAAAAGTGACTGGGATGTCAATCACTGTAAAAGCAACTGTGGACCTAACTGGCCCAACCTCTACTTCTGCCTCAAACGTCCCTATCACCGTCCTTTTGGAGTCATCATATGCTCGGATGACTGTTGAGGATATATTTAACACTTCTTCATTCAGCCCCAGAAATGGCAACATCTTTAGTGGGCAGATATTCAGTGCCGATCCGTCATCAACCAAGATGCAAGGCATTACCTTATCCATCAAATGGGCCCTGACATAAAGAGCCTTGTTGTGGGCCTTTCTTTCAACAGGCAGGTCTTTCTCGGAGAAGACAATATCAAGACTTCCAACATGGACTCTGTCTAACAAATAACACATAGCCTCTGGTGAAGCTATAGGGGAGACTTCGATCTCTGACAGTTTCTTTACTAAGGCAGCCCTATGCTCCTTGGAAGTCAGAAGTAAATGCCACAAGCTAGCTTGAGCGGGAGTCTTCTTTAGTTGGGAGATAACCAAATCTTCTCTGTCAACTCCCTCTGACACTGATGAACTACCCGACCCAGTCATCGGGGCTTTGTCTTTCATCTGATCTACCGGCTGATATATCCTACCACTTTGGGTCACATGCTGCACTTCCTAGACCTTCAACTTTTCAATGGTTGGAAGCTTAACTGTTTCCTCTCCATCAGACCCCTCATACTCATCCTCAGAATCGAGATCATTTAAGCTTATTGGTTTGATCTCCTTCCGCTTCCCCTGTTCTTCGCATTCCGTTTCCACTCCGGTTTCCCCTACTGTCACGGCCTGAATGGTAGGGTTTGCTTGAAGAACTTGTGCGAAGATAATATTGGTGGGCTACCCTGACTGAACCATATTAACCCGTTTTTCGAATGCCGACAGCGGATTGGTTTTAGTACTGGGCTTGGGTGGCTCCTGCAGCTTCCCTTCGTCAATAAGTTTTTGGATGGCATCCCTTAGCTTATAGCAATTGTTAGTCTTATGACCGACGACCACATGATAAGAGCAGAAATTTCCCTTGTCTGCATCGAAAGGCTTTTCAAAGGGCCTCAAGGATTGCAGCAATCTGCCATTTCTACACTTGGCAAATATCTTCACCAAAGGAAAGGCCCAAGGCGATATGCCTAGTACCCCCGGATTCTTACTCTGATTGCCCTGTTGCTGAGTCACAGTAGCAACTTCCACCTATTTTACTTCTGAGGTCTGCCCCCCTTTTCCGCCGGAACTCGAACCAGAACCACTGCCAGACCCAGCAGCTGCAGTTGACCTATAACCAGAACCGTATCCTGAGCCCCTACCACTCTTGTGTCTAGTTGCCTTTTCCTCTTCATCCTGTTCTATTTTCATTGCCATACTATAAACCTCACTGAGCTCCTTGAAGGAAGGGAATTTCATGTTGTTCTTAAAGACATCTTTGCTGCCATTTATCAACTTCTGTATAAGCTCGTCTTCATCTGGACGATTCTTCAGGAGAATCATTTTGTTCATCCAGCATTGGTAGTACTCGTCGAAGGGCTCGTTGAACTTCTGCTTTATCCTTTCCAAATCATACAGCTTCACCTGGATTTTAGTGTTAAAGCTGTAGTATTTGATGAAAGCCGCCGATAAGATCTCCCAATCAGATTGTTTCTCCTCCATTAGTGAATTGTACCATCCTAGCGCTCCTCCTTCCAGTGTGGTAGGGAATAGATTAATCAACTACTACTTTGTGGCGCCCACTGTCAACATGACTCGGGCATACAGATTCACATGGGCCTCCGGCGAGCCCATTCCTTTGTAAGTAGGGATTTTCGGCACCTGGAAGCCGATGGGAAATGTCTCGATGCCTTTACTGATCATAGCATCAACGTTCACTCCTTTCCTTGATTCTACACTAACACTGACCCCCTTCTTTAGCTGGGCCACTACTTCATCCAGCTTAAAACATTTTGCCTTCATTCTCTGTTCCATAGCTGCTTCTATTTCTTGCAGCTTCTCAAGACTGGCCGAAGCATCTCCACCATGTTCCGAGGACTCAGCCTCTTTCTCTTTCCCGGTTCTACTACCACCAGCCTCACCAGCTTCCCTCACAACTGCCCGCATCTCTTCCTTCAACATGTCACGGAAGTCTTGGGATCTGAAGAAGACTCTTATAACATCAGCCATGCTTGGTATCTATTCTGCCATATTCACTCCTTCTCCCAGCTCAGAATCACTATCACTCTCAATTACCCTCTGTCTCCTAGCTGCCCTCGAAGCTTGGGATCTTGTCCAAGGTCACTCCAGTGTATTCTGCTTGGAGTAGACAGGAGGTTTTAGGGTTGTGAATGAATGATGTGATATGACATGAAAATTAAGGCATTGAGAATGCTTGAAATGAATGGAATGGGATCATGTATGGAATGATGATATGAATGTTTTCTTTTTATTATCTTTCTTCTTTCGAGGAATTCCAAGAACACCCAAAGTTTATGCAAAAACGTCACGTGTGGGCCGTCACACGGACAGAACTTCGGCGCCTTTGGGGCGCCTAATGAATTCGTGAAATGGTCGCGTGTATACCGGCACACGGACAGAGTTTTGACGCTTTGTAGGTCTATGAGATGATATGAAATGGTCGCATAGGCCGGGCCCGCGGACAAGGTTTTGATGCTTTTGAGCACATGATATGGTGTTATGAGAAAGTCACATGTAACAGGGACACGGACAAGGATTCAGAATTCGAGGAACGCCTTTCATGATTTGGTGATTTATGGGCCTATATGTACACTAATCGGGCACTCGGGGAGTACCTTGAATGGTGAGTTAATGTCGTGAAGTGGTCGGATGTGCACCACAGTGTTATATGATGTTTATGATAGATGGGTGTGATGTCATGAAATGTATCATGTAAATTGCTACACGAAAATGGGCCTAAGACAGTTGTGGCTTTTATTGAATAAAATGATTTTCGGTGGAATGACCGAGTGCAATCCGGTGCATCGGCAAAACACGGGTAATTTTGGGTACCCGATATGTTATCAAATGGAATGGGATGGTCATGATAGGTGTCCTTGAAATGCCCCTTGATTTAATTTAAGTGAAATGTAGTGAATGAACATGTCATACAATATGCAAATGGATGCACAAAAACGTGGGTTAGGATGCATGACATACATAATGATGTTATGTATGCCATGTCAAAAATAAAATGCTAATCACACAAGTTTAATGTTATGGCTGAAAAAGAAAGGGTTAGTATGAATGGCAAACGGATGATTTAAGGTTTTCACACGAAAATAAAATGCACGTGTCTGCATAAAAATGTGGGTTAGTATCACACAAGAATGTTTATGTATGGTATGTCACATGCATGGAAAATGGTGATTATGATATGTTATGCACGCGTAGGTAGCAATGGCGATGTGTCACGAGATGGTGAAGAACACATAGCAAGCAAAACGGATTCTTCCAACCTTATTCCTCCAACGTGGTCGGTCTAAAAAATTTCTAACCGAGTCCTAGGTGGGGCTCACTTCGATCACCAACAGGGGGTGATGAAGGCGCGATTTTATTATTCACACAATTATTTTGGTATCCTAAGGGAATCCAACTAGAGCTGCCTATATGGGTTCGGTCAAAGTCGGGATAACATCAAGGCTCTCATAGCAAGATATACTCCTCACTTCTCCCCACTAAAGGGTCCTAGCGAAGGGGTTCGTACGAGGCTATGAGTGGTATTTCGTATTCGTGCCCCAAAGACCAAGAGGAACTTAGGCGACACTTCAGCAATCCACCAGGCTATAAAAGGATACCTAAACTAATGCAAGAAATGGCTAACTAAAAAATGCAAATAAAATACCAAAAGAGAATCATCCACCTTATTTTAATTAGACACTTTTCATGGCTTGTCAAATTCTTTTAAGTTTTTGAGAAAACTTTTTAAAGAAATCCCCAGCGGAGTCACCACTGTGAGCGGACGACGCGTTTTCGACGGGACGCGGGACTCCCTTTCGGAATGGAGCGCCTCGATCTCGGGCGGGCCCCGCCCTCGCATGGGGTTTTTATGAATGGGAATCCGCGTTTTGGAAAATGAATAGAATTAATGCATAAAAGAATCGAGACCTAAGTCTCGATGGATATTGTAGAGTCGCCACCCGGCTCAGCTCAACCGGGGAAATTCTTAAGGTAGCTGAACCGGACGAACGGTCGCTACACTATCCAGATATTAGGGTTCGGATAAGTCCCTTATTTCGTGTCTAATTAAAATAAAATTGGTCAATGTTCTCAAATGGTATTTCAAAAATCTAAAGTCAATTTTATTGAAGTAAATTGACATGCAGCGCGCATACAAAATATAATACAAAAACAAAGAAAAATAAATATTAATTGGCCTACAACCAAATCGAATAGAAAAATAAAAACACTCGCCTCACTGATACAACCGCCTAGGATACACGAGAATCTAAAAATAATTACAATCTCCTAAATACATGATTAATTCTATTAAAATACAAATAAATATAAATAAAAGCTGCAAAATAAAGGTTAGCACAATTTATACAGCAAGCCACAAGTTGGACTCAAATAGACAGAATGGGAAATCGAGAATTGGGGGCATGCATATAGGGGATAACCGGCTTGGCTCGGCTAGCCGGCCTGGTTGGACCTGGAAAACATTTTGAAACGTCCCTGTATTTTTGGTTTTTGTGGGAAAATCATTTTGAAAACAATTTTTCCGGTTTACATGCATTTTTTATATATTAAGTGGGTCGGTTTTCGGGAAAATCGGGTCTCCGTCGTTGAATTGTTCTAAATGTAATTTTACTGAAAATTGAATCTATGGTCATGATGCACACAACGAAATTCATTTTGATGATTTTTGGATTTTTCCTGATTTTTTGGGATTTTTTAGGGATGAAAACGGAAATTCTGATTTTGGAAAATAAGTTACAGTCGTGCGACTATAGTTACAGTCGTACGACTGTAACCTACGGTCATGCGACTGTAAACATTCCAGGGTCAGAATCCCGCTGAAATTTATTCGAAATAAACTGGAAAAAGGGGCTGGAAATCAAGAACACTCGTACGACTATAATTACAGTCGTACGACTGTTCATCAAATCCAAGAACAGTCGTACGACTGTTCTTGATTTCCAAAAACAGAGACACAAAAACAGAGCAAAAATGCACGAAATACACTTCAATCATCCAGAAAGCAATAAAAAATGAAAGGAAAGGAGTGTCTACCTTCTTTAGAAGCTTATCCAAGTCGATTAGACCCCTGGCGTCGCTCCGATCCACAAGAACTTGCAATTTTTCCTTGAATTTTGGGTTGAAAAACTTTGTGTCTCAAAATCCTCAATTGTCAAGGTTCCTTGCGGTTTTGGTCCAAAATTTGAGTTTGTTAGCAAGGTCAAGTTGTTCCTTTATCAATTTAACAAGCTTCTTGTGTTTGCTTTACGATTTTTAAAGAAACAGATGTATTTGCTTTTTTTTCTTTCTTTTTCCTTCTTTCGTTCTTTCCTTTCTTTTTTTCTCTAAATCTCTCTCCAAAAACCACTCACCAGATCATCCCCCCTTTTCCTTTATATCCCATCTCGCCGCTTGATTCCGCTGCCAGAGGGGCGGGCATTAATTGCCCTTCCTTTTGCAGCCCGCAATCCCTGCTGCTGGCAGACGCAAGTGGATGTTATAGTCGTACGACTGTAAAAATTTTTAAGTACAGTCGTACGACTGTAACACATTGACACGACTGTATATTACAGTCATGTGAAATCTGCTCTCTTTTTTTTTTCTTTTAATCCGGTGCCCACACCATGCCTAGTTGGAACTAGTGCAAGTAGGAGATTGTTGGATATGCCCTAGTCCCGAGGCATTGGTCCTTGTATTTGTATCGTACATTAATTGGATTCATGTATTATACTTATTTGTGATATTAATAAAGGCATTAATTCATTTATTATATTTATCTTGTGCAATATATTAAATGAAGTATCCAATGGACATATCCATATCCATGATGACCAGTGTCATGCACTTGGCAGTAAGACCATGGATAGGGTAAACGATATGACCATAAATAGATCCATAGTATGTTCCAGTCATGGGAATGAATGGAACAAGAGACTATTATTAACCTAGTTGTATGGCGGTGTCTTACCGGTCATTGGACATGGAATGTCAACCAAGTTAATGGGTACATGCATAAGGGGAATGGTACTGGATAGATCCACTAAACGAGAAATCCACATGGTATAGTATCACAAGTGATTCTCGTGTAGTACTTGTATGGATCCTTTGACCTGACCATATGATGGTGTTACATGTGAGGTCACATGCTTAGGGGTACGCCTAAAGGGCCTGTAATAGGGTTCCAAGTATGGGTACTTTCGGGTATGTCACTTAGCATGGTAATGCTATGGATATGCAGAAGGAATTTGTCACCCAGTAGTCCACTGGGAAGATATCACCGGCCTCTTGATGAATGTGACTAATAAGAGTGTGGCCACACCAAAACAAGTGGGAACTTGTTTGTGAGCTTCAGTGCATTCAGGATCAAGTTAATGTATGACACAAAAGAGGGTGATCAATCCATGCCTCTGTGTTGGACACCGATATCAATGACATGGGATGTACAAGTTTAAACTACAGGGTTATGATAACAGTTAGACTGCCATCTCCATCTTAATTGGGGGCTGCAGTGGCTTGTTAGAGCCCAACTGCAGTCTGTGGGCCAAAGGCCTGCTACCAACATAAAGATGGGCCCACGGGATCGTACACATTGAACAACTGAACACCGACTTAAGGAATCACATGTATGCTTGGAGTATACACTCTGGAGAGAGAGGTATATATATATTAATCATATTCTAAAGATCAATTGGATTGATCCTAATAATAAAATTAATATATTCAATTGGCTCTTCATAATTAATTGGATTAATCGTGAGATTATTTCCTAGGTGGAAACATTCATATGTATAGGTTTACGTATGATTTTATTTTCTGAAGATCTAATTTTAATTTGATGGATTAAATTAATTGGTCAAACTAATTTTAATTTAAATGTAAATAATATATTACTTGGTGTAATATATTAAATACATGGATATATTAAAATTGGGCTTGAAATTAATTTAAACCAGAATAATTAAAATATGATTGGGCCTGAATTAAAAGAAGGAAGCCCACACAAAATGAAGGAGCCAAGCTGGGCCTCAATTCCCCTAGGGGAATTCGGCCAACCTAGGTTTTTAGCCTATGAAAATTTCGGCCAAGGATTACACAAGACACATAGCCGAAATTTCAACCAAGCCTCCTCTCCATTGTTCGTGTTATCCAACGCTAGCACGGGTCGTGTTCGTTAGGCGTTCGTGTACGAGAACGAGGAGGGACTCTGCGTTGATTCCTGCAGTCTTCATCCATCTCTAAAAGAGATATTTCGGGTAAGAGAATTATCTCTTTCTATTATATTTTTTTGTTTTACAATTTTCATTTTAATTGCTCCTGGGCATGGATTTGAGGAAATCATCGCGCTCTTCCGCATTTATTTGGTGATTTCCGGTGAAAAATCCCAACATAGTTTATTGCATCCAAACCCACGGTGGCATCAATGAAATTGTCACTACAAATGATAGCTATCGGCTCAGTTGTATCATCACCAACATAATTATCCCTGGCAGAGTGGTCCCCAGTAGGATCATCCCCACGGAGTTTCCAATAGAATCCTCAGGCAGATTCCCAGCAAGGCTCCTCACAAAGTCTCCAACAGATCCCCCAGCGAGATCAAATGGATCAGAATACTCCCCAGCTGAGTCTTCAGCCAAAACGATCCCTACTGAGTCATTATCCTCAGCAAAGTCATCCGGCGGACACAGTCCCTATAGGAGTCATCAAGAGTCACAAGCTCACTCCCAAACATAGTGCAGATACCAAAAATATTATCAGAAGCATCATGACAAATGCATACACATGAATCATGCACACATTCACGTATACATGCATCAAAACACCATCATCGTGCTGCCTCTTCACCTAATAGAAGGGACAGCACATTATCTTATTCGACCTTGTCGACCCAATGGACAAGGAAGAATGTCTGTTGATGAACTTCTTGTCCTTAATAGGTATCTGGGGGCAAAACAATAGACCATTTCGTTCGACCTTTCCGTCGTATAGGAGAGGAAGAACATCCATTTCAATCATGTCACTGCTAGGGTAGGAAAGAAATGCCTATTGAGGTGTTTCTTGCCCTTAACAGGTATCTGGGGGTAAGACAACACCATCCTTATGCTGCCTCTTTGCCTCATAGAAGGGACAACACATTATCTTATTCGACCCTGTCAACCCAATGGATAGGGAAGAATGTCTGTTGATGAACTTCTTGCCCTTAACAGGTATCTGGGGGCAGATCAACAGACCATTTTGTTCGACCTTTCCACCGCATAGGAGAGGAAGAACATTCATTTCAATCCTGTCACCACTGGGGCAGGAAAGAAATTCCTATTGAGGAGTTTCTTGCCTTTAAACAGGGATCTGGGGGCAAGATAACCAACCTCGTGCTATCTCTTCGCCTCATAGAAGGGACAGCACATTATCTTATTCGACCCTGTCGACCCAATGGATAGGGAAAAATGTCTGTTGATGAACTCCTTGCCCTTAACAGGTATCTGGGGGCAGAACAACAGACCATTTCATTCGACCTTTCGCCATATAGGAGAGGAAGAACATTCATTTCAATCCTGTCACCGCTGGGGCAGGAAAGAAATGCCTAATGAGGAGTTTCTTGCCTTTAAACAGGGATCTGGGGGCAAGATAACCAACCTCGTGCTATCTCTTCACCTCATAGAGGGGACAGCACATTATCTTATTTGACCCTGTCGACCCAATGAACAGGGAAAAATGTCTGTTGATGAACCTCTTGCCCTTAACAGGTATCTGGGGGCAGAACAATAGACCATTTCGTTCGACCTTTCCTCCACATAAGAGAGGAAGAACATTCATTTCAATCCTGTCACCGCTGGGGCAGGAGAGAAATGCCTATTGAAGAGTTTCTTGCCTTTAAACAGGGATCTGGGGGCAAGATAACCAACCTCGTGCTGCCTCTTTGCCTCATAGAGGGGACAACACATTATCTTATTTGACCCTGTCGACCCAATGGACAAGGAAGAATGTCTGTTGATGAACTTCTTGCCCTTAACAGGTATCTGGGGGCAGAACAACAGACCATTTCGTTCGACCTTTCCACCGCATAGGAGAGGAAGAACATTCATTTCAATCCTGTCACCGCTGGGGCAGGAAAGAAATGCTTATTGGGGTGTTTCTTGCCCTTAACAGGTATCTGGGGGTAAGACAACACCAACCTCATGCTGCCTCTTTGCTTCATAGAAGGGACAGCACATCTCTTATTCGACCTTGTCGATCCAATGGACAAGGAAGAATGTCTGTTGATGAACTTCTTGCCCTTAACAAATAGCTGGGGGCAGAAAAACAGACCATTTTGTTTGACCTTTCCGCCGCATAGGAGAGGAAGAGACATTCATTTCAATTTTGTCACCGCTGGGGCAGGAAAGAAATGCCTATTGAGGAGTTTCTTGCCTTTAAACAGGGATCTGAGGGCAACATAACCAACTTCGTGCTGCCTCTTCGCCTCATAGAGGGAACAACACGTCATCTTATTCGACCCTGTCGACCCAATGGACAGGGAAGAATGTCTGTTGATGAACTTCTTACCCTTAACAGGTATCTGGGGGTAGAACAACAGACCATTTCGTTCGACCTTTCCGCCGCATAGGAGAGAAAGAACATTCATTTCAATCCTGTCACCACTGAGGTAGGAGAGAAATGCCTATTGAGGAGTTTCTTACCTTTAAATAGGGATTTAGGGGCAAGATAACCAACCTCGTGCTACCTCTTCGCCTCATAGAGGGGACAGCACATCATCTTATTCGACCCTGTCGACCCAATGGACAGGGAAGAATGTCTGTTGATGAACTTCTTTCCCTTAACAGATATCTGGGGGTAGAACAACCGACCATTTTGTTCGACCTTTCCACCACATAGGAGAGGAAGAACATTCATTTCAATCCTGTCACCGCTGAGGCAGAAGAGAAATCCCTATTGAGTTGTTTCTTGCCTTTAAACAGGGATCTGGGGGCAAGATAACCAACCTCGTGCTGCCTCTTTGCCTCATAGAAGGGACAACACATCTGCTATTTGACCTTGTCGACCCAATGGACAGGGAAGAATGTCTGTTGATGAACTTCTTACCCTTAACAGGTATCTGGGGGTAGAACAACAGACCATTTCATTCGACCTTTCCGCCGCATAGGAGAAGAAGAACATTCATTTCAATCCTGTCACTGCTGGGGCAGGAAAGACATGCCTATTAAGGAGTTTCTTGCCTTTAAACAGGGATCTGGGGGCAAGATAACCAACCTCGTGCTATCTCTTCTCCTCATAGAAGAGACAGCACATCTCTCATTCGACCTTGTCGACCCAATGGATAAGGAAGAATGTCTGTTGATGAACTTCTTGCCCTTAACAGGTATCTGGGGGTAGAACAATAGACCATTTTATTCAACCTTTCCACCACATAGGGGAGGAAGAACATTCATTTCCAACCTCGTGTTGCCTCTTCGCCTCATAAAAGGGACAACACATCTCTCATTCCCCCTTGTCGACCCAATGGACAGGGAAGAATGTCTGTTGATGAACGTCTTACCCTTAATAGATATCTGGGGGCAGAACAACAGACCAACTCATTCAATCTTTAGCCACGGAGCAGGGGAAGAACATTCATTTCGATCCTGTCATCGCAAAGGCATGAAAGAAATGCCTATTGAGATGCTTCTTGCCCTTAACAGGTATCTGGGGGCAGAACAACAGACCAACTCGTTCAACCTTTAGCCACAGAGCAGGGGGAGAACATTCATTTCGATCCTATCATCGCAAAGGCAGGAAAGAAATGTCTATTGTGGATTCGCTTTCCTTTAACTGGTATCTGGGGGCAAAGCAATTCAATCGTATTTATTCTTGATCGAGGGGGCAAAAATTTTTGTTACCAAAACTATCGATCAAGAAATAAATACGCTACTTAGCACCAACATCACGGACGCGCTCCGCAGCAGTGAGCCAGCATCATGGACGTGCTCCGTCTCAGTGAGCCAACATCACAGACGCGCTCCACCTCAGAGAGCCAACATCATGGATACGCTCCGCCTTAGTGAGCCAACATCATGGACGCGCTCCGCCTTAGAGAGCCAACATCATAGACGCGCTCCTCCTCAGTGAGCCAATACTACGGGCATGCTCCACTGCAGTGAGCCAATGTTATGGGAATACTTTCCCGCAGTGAGTTGACTTGGAGTCACGACCGGCACCTCTAGCGAGGAACGCCAGCTACGTTTCCATTTCCTTCCTCACTACGCTTACAGTCACGAGACCAAACTCGATCTAGGCTTTTCAGCCCACAATGATCCGACTTTGATCGCGCGAGGGGTAGCTGTAAGCACCGAAATTTTCCATCAAAAAAAAGAGAAAAACGAACGATAGTCGTACGACTTCGACTACAGTCGGATGACTGTAATCGACCTACAGCCGGATGACTGTAATCGACCCACAGCCAGCCCATACCCTGAAAACTGAAAAATGGAGGAAATGGGGGGAGCAATTAATGCTCCAGGATAAAATAGAGGGAGAGAGCAGAGAGGGGGGGACTTTTGTCCAAGAAGAAAGAAAAGGAAAAAAAACGGAGAGAGAGGGAGAGATTGGAGGGAAAGAGAAGAAAAGGAAAGAGAAGAAAAGAGAAAGACAAAACCAAAGCTCTCTTCAACCCTTTTCTTCTCAATTCTTAAGTGTTAATGTCTAAAATCGGTTATAAATCATAGGTTAATGACTTAACATTGAAACTCAATCAATCTCAAACCTTAAAATCATCAGAATCCCCAACATTTTGGAGATTTTGGACCAAACTTCCCAACCTTGACTCAAGGAGAAAAAGAGCAAATCTAAGTGGATTGGTGCGTTGACAGGGGTCATTCCTACGGTGGATCTACGCCTAAGAGGCAAACACTCCTTTTCCCTTCTGTTTTCCATGCTTTCTGGGTGATTGGTTGTTTTTTTTTTATGCTTTTTATTCAAGTTTTGCGTTTTCTGTTTCTGGAAATCAAGAACAGTCATACGACTATTTTTGAGTTTGATGAACAGTCGTATGAATGTTCTTGGTTTCCAGATGATTTTCTTTCAGTTTATTTAAAATAAATTTTTACGAAATCCTGGGTTTGGATCACTTACAGTCGCACAACTGTAATTTACAATCGTACGACTGTAACATTTTTCCAGAATCAGAATTTCCAGAATAATTTCTAAAAATTTCCAAAAATTCTAAAAAATTCAGAAAATCCAAAAATCATCAAAATGAATTTTGTTGTGTGCATTCATGACCCTCTATTCAATTTCCCGTAAAATTGCATTTAAAACAATACCACGACGGAGACCCGATTCTCCTGAAAACCGACCCACCTCACATGTCGAAATCAATTAAACCGAGCCAAATGGTTTTCCAAAATTGATTTTTCATCACAAAAATTACAGGGCGTTTCAATACCGTTTTCTAGGTCTAACCGGTCCTACCGGTCGGGTCGAACCAGTTACCCCTTAAATGCATGCTCCCGATCCTAAAATCCCCATTCTATCCTGTTTTAAGTCCTATTTTTGTTTATAATATAAACTGTGCTAACCAATTTGTTTTGCAGCATTTATTTTTATTTTTGCTGTATTTAATAGATTAATCCATGTACTTTGGCGGTTGTATTATTTTTAGATCCTCGTGTACTTAGGCGCTTGTAAAAGTGAGGACGAGAGATTTTATTCTTTATTCAATTTGGTTGTATAATCGGCCATTATTATTCTTTTGTATATTTGTGTGGATGGTTTAATTTTCTGCAATTTATATTTTATGCATTTCTGCCTTAGCATCGGATTAATAAAATAAACAAATCGGGTTAGAGAAAGATAACAAATTGAATAAATATGACTTTATAAACAATAAACGAATACAAGCTCGAAGTTAAGTAGGTAAGTTGCCTAAACCCTGAATCTCTGGATTAGGTATCGTAGTCTATGCTCAGTAGGGAGCTGTACCGGAATTTCCCGGATGAGCTGATCCGGGTGGTGACTCTGTCACTGATCTCGAAGTTGAGGTTTCGAGGTGTTTAAGTTATAAGACGGAAAAAGGTTTTCTAAAAAAGGAATTTTCAAATCAAATCAATGGTTTTCCCTACTCCACATAAACAAAACCTCGTTTTCCATAAATCTCATCCAATTTCTTTCTTTTTTTTTCCCCCGGTTCGCTTCGCCGCGTTTCGCTAAAAAGGTAGTCCGCTCACACCACCAAAAACATTTGTGAAAATACTGTTTTGATCGTTTTCATTATTTTTCGGGGATTTAATAGGGTTCGGGGGTCCGTCAATGCTGGACTATAGATCTGATTTGGATAAAATAACCCCAAACTCAGAAAATAAAACCCCAGGAAAACAAAAACCCTAATATCCATACGTACGGAATCCCAAAACCAAAATTTTATAACATACGAATGGATTTGGACCGAAAATGATCATAATAGAATGCACAAAATGGAAAACAGACTATTTTTGGCTGATCAGGACAAATCAGGAATCTGTCCCTGTAGGACAGAGCTGTGCGGCTCTGTTCATCATGAACACAGCCGCCTGGCCCTATTCGGGTATGTTTGGTTCCAAAATTTGCAAAAAATGAAGAAAACACATAGAAAAGACAATGCAAATAGGTTTAAGGCCTCTCAGAGTTCACCTTGATGTTATTTTGATGCTTTGCACGTCAAGCAACGGATTGAAAGCTTGGAATTTTTCCTGGAAGCTCAACCATCCGAAAACCGAAATTCGATCCGAAACAACCCGAAACGAATCCGAAACAATCCCAAATCAATGTACAAAGGTTAATAGGCTTGTTATGGATGTTTGGAGATTGGTTTTAAGTCTTAGCCTTTGTGTTTCTGAGTTCTCCTTTGGCTTTAGTGTCTCAGTTCCCTTCTCCTTTCTTCTCTTTTTCTTTTTTCTTTTTTTTTCCAAAGTCCTGCATTAAGATTACCAACTCTCCTCCTTTCTTGATTTGATTTTTTTTTCTTTTTATACTCTCCTCACACATATCATTTCAAACATTAAATGGCCCCCTAACTTTTCTGATTTTGCCCAACTTCTCCTCTGTCGAGCCAGGTTGCTCACTAGAGCCGGGACAAAATTTCGAAAATCCGATGCACACCCTAAGCCCTAAAGCCACTCGGAAGACCATTTCTGAGGGTTTCACATCGAGGATTGCTCGATTTTCGGAGCTTTTGAGGAACTCCAGGAAACATTCTGTCGTTTTCAAGTCCGATTCAAGTCCGTTCGCTTCATAGGTAACACTGGAACTCTCATCATAGAGGTCGGGAAAACCCCACTGTGAGCGGACGATGCATTTTAGACGGGACGCGGGACTACCTTTCGGAATGGGGCGCCACAATCCCGGGCGGGCCCCTCCCTCGCGTGGGGTTTTTATGAATGGAAAATCGCGTTTTGGAAAATAAATGAAAATAATGCATAAAAGAACCGAGACCTAAGTCTCGATGAATATTGTAGAGTCGCCACCCAGCTCAGCTCAACCGAGAAATTCTTAAGGTAGCTGAACCGGACGAACGGTCTCTACACTATCCAGAGATTCAGGTCCGGACAAGTCCCTTATTTCGTGTCTAATTAAAATAAATATTGATCAATGTTCAAAGATGGTATTTCAAATTCTAAAATCAATTTTATTGAATTAAATAGACATGCAGCGCATATACAGGTTAAGCAAAATAATAAATGAATAAATTATTACAACCCGATCGAATAAAAAATAAAAGACTCTCACCTCACTTTACAAGCTCCTAATATACACGAGAATCTAAAAATGTACAATCGCCTAGGATAAACGATTTAATCTATTAAATTACATCCAAAATAAAAATAAAAGAAATTAAAACCTGCAAAACAGAGGGTTAGGACAGAATGCGGCATGCCACAAATAGGACTCAAATATGACAGAATTGGGAAATTAGGATTTGGGGGCATGCATATAGGGGATAACCGGGTTGGCTCGGCTAGCCGGCCCGGTTAGACCTGGAAAACGTTTTGAAACGTCCTTGTATTTTTGGTTTTGTGGGAAAATCATTTTGAAAACAATTTTTCCGGTTTACATGCATTTTTACATATTAAGTGGGTCGGTTTTCGGGAGAACCGGGTCTCCATCGTTGAATTGTTCTAAATGCAATTTTACTGAAAATTGAATCTATGGTCGTGAATGCACACAACAAAATTCATTTTCGATGATTTTTGGGGTTTTCTGAATTTTTTGGGATTTTTGGGAATTTTTGGGGATAAAACCGGGAATTCTGATTCTGGAAACAAGGATTACAGTCGTGCGACTGTAACTACAGTCGTGTGACTGTAAACGATTCAGGATCAAGATTTCGCCAAAATTTATTTTGAATCAAAAATGGAAGAAAATAATCTGGAAATTAAGAACACTCGTACGACTGTATATACAGTCGTACGACTGTTCAACAAAACCAAGAACAGTCGTGCGATTGTTCTTAATTTCCAGAAACAGAAGCACGAAAATGTAGCAGAAAATGCACAAAACTCACTTCAAACACCCAGAAAGCGAGAAAAAGTGTAGGGGGAAGAAGTGTCTACCTTTTTAGAAGCTAATCTAAGTCGTTTTGACCCCTGGCGTCGCTCCAATCCTAACAAATTCGCACTTTTCCTTTGAAATTGAAGTTGAAGGCTTTATGTCCAAAAATCCAAATTGCAAGGGATTCTGATGATTTAAGTCTGGATTTTTGATTTGGTTGTGAAGTTAATTGATTAGCCTAGGGATTTTTAACAAGTTTTAATCCTAATTCTGAGAATTAAAAAAAAATAGAAGAGGAAAAGATGAGTTTTGTGGGTTTTTTACTTCTTTCTTTTCCTTCTCTCTTTTCTCCTTTCTCTCTCTAAGTTTTTCCACCAGAAAATCCAATTCCCCTTCTCTCCTCTCTTTTTCTTCCTTTTATCTCTGATTTTCTCGCTTGTTTGCTGTCCATCCGGCGCATTAATTGCACCACCTCTCTCCTCCATTTTTCTGCTGTAGAGATATGGGCTCCTGCAACTTTTCGATATTACAGTCGTATGACCATAAACTTTTTTTTTAAGTATAGAAAATTCCGGCGCTTACAGCTGCCCCTCGTGTGATCAAATTCACCACCTGATCTTAGTCTAGGATAGTTGATGTGAATTTGAGAAATGCGACTCAAAGCGCCACAGACACAGGAAAGAAAACATGCAACTGAGCTGCTGAAGCTTCACTGCTGTGGTGATATGTTGACTTGATTGGATGGAATATGCCGATATCGGGTCTACGTCACCCGAGGCAACACTGGAGATTTGAATTGGCTTCCATGATCTAGGATCTTACTTGAATCGGTCTTTAAGAATCCGAAATCTGACTTGGGCAATTTTCAAGAATTAAGAATCAAACTTGAAAAGGTTTCAAGGATTCAAAATCACACTTGAGGAGGTTTACAAGGATTGGGAATCTTGCTTGAAGAAGTTCAAGGATTCGAAATCTAGCTTGGAGAGGTATTGATCAAGGATTAGGAATCATGCTTGAAGAAGTTCAAGGATTCGAAATCTGGCTTGGAGAGATGTTCAAGGATTGGGAATCATGCTTGAAGAAGTTCAAGGATTCGAAATCTAGCTTGGATGAAATAATGGGTTTGATGTAGAATTAAGCCGATATCTAGGTTACCCGAGGCAAATCTGCAAAAAATTTGTGGATTTAAAATCTTGTTGGGATTAGATGGACTTGGAATAATGAAATAAAGAGTTCAAGGATTTGTAACCATGCTTGAACGCAATGGAGTTCAAGGGTTTGAAAATCTGGCTTGATTGAAGAGAAGGATTCAAGGATTTGTAACCATGCTTGAACGTAATGGAGTTAAAGGGTTTGAAAATCTGGCTTGATTGAAGAGAAGGATTCAAGTATTTGTAACCATGCTTGAACGTAATGAAGTTCAAGGGTTTGAAATCTAGCTTGACTGAAGAGAAGGATTCAAGGATTTGTAACCATGCTTGAACGTAATGGAGTTCAAGGGTTTGAAATCTAGCTTGACTGAAGAAGGTGGTGTTGGGGATTAAGCGCACAAAAAACAATACGCAGCGGAAAATAAAGGATTAATCCCCACCAAGGACCCATGTACATTGCATTGAATTGGAAGGAGGGTTAAAGAATTACCTTAATTCTTTGTAGGTTTTGAATCAAAAGGAACCAAAATAGCTTCCCTCTACGGTTGATCCACACGGAGCAATACGTTCACCGCGTGCTAGCGCCGGGATAGAAGAAACGGTTTCTTCGAATTGAGAGAGAGAGGCAGAAGAATCAAATTTTTCTTTGGCTTGGGATGGGATTTTCGGCTGGCACCTTTTCTTTTTCTTCTATGTCTGCCGAAAAACTGGTTGTATTAGTGTAGAGAAAAAAATTAGGTTTAGGTTAATTGTTTCCTTAAATAATTAACCTAATTAGTTAATTATAATTATAACCTAATACACCTATTAGTTATAATTATATATTAACCCACACAATTTAATATTAATTCTCAATTAACATTAAATCAAATCAATTCTCCATAATACATATATGTATATATAATATTATAATTAATTATATCTCTATATAATTTAATTATAATATGTAGCATACTTTATGCAATATTAATCACATTAATATTTATATATACATACATAAATATATATCACTATATATATATTTATTCTCTTCCTCATTCATAAATTATTATCCCATAATAATTTATACCCGTTAAGATGAACTTCATTTTGCTCTTGTGTGTGACCCCATAGGTTCATATTAATTGGCAATAAGGAAATTACCATAATGTCCTTATAGGTCACAAGCGGACTCGAGCAAGCCATTACGACTACCCAATTAATATGATTGGAATGATCCAATACCTATTTATAGCATGTCATATTCCCTTTTGTCTCTTTGATATCATGATTAATCATAAGACATGGTACACTTGTCAATCTTACATAATTAATCATATGCTTTCTCGATCTCAAAGTAAACTGTTCAGACAAATCAATTGATACTCTATCAATTATTTGAGCACGGCCATGCATTTAACAGTCTTACTTATCAAGGGGCCCAGTGATATCGCTCTCTTGTTAGAGAGGGACAAAATCCCATATCTGTCACTCACATCCCAAGGCATGAGTCATATCGTACCCAATCACAGCCTTTATAACTACTCTGTTACGAGCAGCGTTTGACTACGTCAAAGCACAACAGGAGTTCATCCCGGAATCAATGGTGACCTCAGGTCAAAGGAATCAGCTGATGACACTACTATAATCAAGATCAGTTGTGACACATGACCATGAACTTGATCTTATAGTGGGTCTCCAGTAACATGTTCTCTAACATATTACCCGTGAGTATAATCTGTATCTGTATACACTATATTCATCTTATGAATATCCATTATCACTCACACTAGTCTTAGTTTGTTATTATTCCCATAATAACAATCGACTAGGGATATTTAGAATAACACGATTTATTCATGGATACTTATCATAAATGCTAACAAACAAACATAAATGATAATATTAATCTACACTAGATTAATCTTAGAAGTCAAATTACATAATCCAATATTGGCCTTAGGGCACAATCTCCAACAATCTCCCACTTGCACTATGGCCAATCATACATGTATCTTATACCCATTGACCTACATGACCTTCATGTATTCACTCGTGCAGGAGTCTTTGTCAGTGAATTATTAATTTTCGCTTCCGTTGTTACTTTACACATTTTCACTCTCTCTTTAGAGACAGCCTCTCTTAATTAGTGAAAAACGCCTAAGTATATGCTTGTGTCATACAAGGTTCTTACGCATTGAACTATTGTCCCAACAATAGTCTCACAGGATAAGCAATGCTTAGAACAAAACACAAAATTTTGATGAACTTCTTCATCCAAAATTTACATCATATGTAGCTATATACTTTGACTATTATTATAGATGTTTAGCTATAACGTTTTATTTTGAACCTTTCAAAATCATAACTTCTCTTTTAAAGAGAATACTAGATCTCGACTGATATATTGCAACTAATTGTAATCAGTTGTATGTGTGCAACTATTTACACAGTTAACATAAGCAAGCTTCTATTAAGTCTTTTACATTGAACGCTTTCAATGCTTTGACTTAAGCCAAAACATTCTTTTAGATCTATCTGTATAGATTCCAATTTCAAGAATACAGGCAGTCATGCTTATAACATTAACCGAAATTACTTTCTTAGCCAAGATTTTACTTCTTGCAAGGTAAGAATGTTATTTCCAACAAGCCATATGTCATCCACATATAGCATTAGGAATACCGATATGCTCCCACTGATCCTTTTGAAACACAAGATTCATCATCCTTTTGATAAAATCAAACCATTTGATTTCTTTATCAAAACTATGATTCCAACTATTTGATGCATGTTTCAATCCTTTTAAGAATCTTTGAAACTTGCATACGCTATTTGAATTCTTTGGATGCTCAAAAACTTTGGGTTGTGTCACGTACACATCCTCAATCATGTTTTCACGTAGAAAACAGATTTTGATATCCTTTTGCCATATTTTATAATCGTATTATGCGGATGTGGTAACAAGAACTCAATTTGACTTGATCATGATTAATGACGAAAAAGGATTTTATCATAGTCCTACTATGAATTTGTTCGTATCCTCATAGTCACTACTATGAACTTGTTTATAACCCCTTTTTGTCACTAGTCGTGCTTTATAAGTTTGAAGATCACCATTCATGTCGGTTTTTCAATTTGAAAACTCACTTGCAACCATTGCATATGCATTTTCTAAAAGATTTATCAAAGTCTGTACTTTGATTGTCAGACATGGACTTATCTTCATCCTTTGTAGCATCAAGTCACTTATTAGATTCAAAATCTAACATTGCTTCTTCATAAAAGAAGACTTATTCCAATCTAGTAAAACTACATCATGATTTGGAGAAATCCATATCTCTCCTAATCATGTCGTATTCCACTAGATTTTCATTGAACTTGTGTAATTTCAACAATGATCATGAACCATTTCCATGTTCCTCTTCAACGTTAATGTCACTTTGTGAATTACGAGTTTTGTAGGTGTACTTTACTCCCACTAACTCTTCTAGAAATTAACTCCCTCTTCAAGGGGAAACCATTTCTAGCTACAACTACTTTGTATCCCAAAGAAAACACAGGAGTAACAACTCCTACTTTCCTTTTGAGTAATCCACAATACAACATTTAAATTTAGGTGCCAACTTATTCGAAATAAGCTTTACAGCCCTAAACTTATTCAATGAAACAACTTGGGTCTCTTACCCAACCATATCTCATATGTTGATTCATGAATTGTTTTAGACGGAACAATATACACAGCTGCTTTAATGGCATATTTTCGAGAAAACGATGATCAACTTGACTTCATCATAGATTGAACTATATCTGTATAGAGTTCGACTACTCCCTTTTCGACACAACATACTTTGTGGCGTACTTGGAGAAGTCAATTGTGAGACAGTCCCACAATCTCTAAGATGATTGTCAAAATCTTGACTCAAATATTCACCACTCGGATCATATCTAAGTGATTTTACTATCTTGTCAAGATACTTCATACTCCTTTTACAAGCTTTTGAACACTTCAAAAGTTCCAAACTCGTGTTTCATTAGATACTCTTATCTAGTGAAAAGTTCCATGAAAGTAATGAAGTATTAGAACCTCCTTTAGCAGTTGATTTATAATTCATATACATCCACATGTATAATGCTTAATAAATCGATTATTCTTTAACTACTTTTAGCAAAGAACCACTTTTGTCATCTTTTACAATAAACAACATTCGCATGATTCAAGATGATTCATAATCTCATGAATCCAAAAGTCCATTCTCATGGAGTTTCGTAATGCGACTTTGCTTATGCCTCCAAGACAATACTGCCAAAATAGGTTGAATCAAACTATTTGATTCGATCCTTACAGTATTTATGTTACGGATGGGCTCCACATATAAAGACAATTATGTAAATCTGTATTTCATAATCATGTCTTTATAAAGCTTATAATTCACAATTATAAAATAAACAACATTTGTTTACTCAAGCCAACAAGCTCAATAGACAACAAGAGTTCGTAACTCACATGTAAAAGTTCATAACCTTTAACCAAAGTTCATAACTTTTACGTAAAAGGTTTACAACCTTTACGTAGAAGTTCATAACTTTCATATAAAAGTTCATAACTTTTATGTAAAAGGTTCATAACTTTTAACTTGAAGTTCACAACTTTCATGTAAAAGTTCAAAACCTTCGAGTAGCAACCTTTGCTTCTCTTGCCTATTCCCATTCTACCTTTCACCTTCATAAGGTTTCTATTCAAGTTGTGATTCTACATATTCTACTAATATGAGATCCACAACAGGTATCTAATACCTTTGATATAGAAACAAAAGTAGAATAGTTAATAAATACTTAAGGTAGCAGTCTTATTGCCTTTCATCTTCTTATAGTTCTCCAAACAGAGTTTACTATTTCCATTCTAATGAACGATTCATTCTAGAAATGGCAACACCCTTCTTTTGGAGATCTCTCTATGCCAACAGCTTTGGTCTTTAAAGCACTTTCACCCGAACCTTTCGGTCTTTATGCTTTTCGACCTTTCTTTTATTCTTTTCCTTTTGAACCATAAGCACACAATTCGAGGCGGGCTTATCCTTTATGGATAATTTAACATTCTTTTGCATCCTATGCAACTAATTCACAATTTTCCCCATGTCATTCAAATGATAGTTCATCACCAATGACTATCAAATAATGAATTCAAGATCACATCTTAATGCCTTTTGGAGGCCAATGAGAAATTGTTGCCTCAAACACTTATCTTTTCTTGCTCACTAACTGATGGAACATTTCCATTTGTGATGTATCATATACCTCAAGTAAAACTTCCACGTGCGGAAGAATTGGTGGCAAGTGTAAGATAATAAATTTTAAACAGAGTCCCTTCGATGCTTCAAGTAAGCATCTTTTATACTCGTGTTACAACTGCTAGTGGTTCATTGGGCAAAAGGATTATTGAGAGCATATATTTCCTTTTGGTTGAGAACAATTCTCAATGTTCAATAACAATCGAGATCAAAGTAATAGCAATTATAACTATAATAAAGCGTGTAAAGATTATTATTTAAATGCTCCCACTTAAATTATAAAACCCTTTAAAATATTCAAGTGGGTGAAGATCCAAAATCCATACTTAACCATAGCACTGCTTTGGCATGTCCCTATGATTAAATATAATTTCGGTAGGCAAAGACTCAAAATCATGCTTTAAACCATTTAAACATATTTTGGATGTGCACTTCTTTGCCAATTGCATCATTATGCAACTCTTCTAATTTATGAGATGCATGATATCATATATCATATTTAATTGTATGTTACTCATCTCATCTTTGCCTCGGGCTCAAACACCTTTTTGATTAACCCTTTGTTAAACCAATTACAACACAATGAGAATCACCATTTCTCATATTATCGCTTCGCTAAGGTCACAACATGCGTACCCGCCCTGGCGGTATACCATGATGCGAACATAGTACTTGACTAGTGTTATACGTAATTGGGTGGCAAATATAAACTTCTTAAGTTTATTTAGGGTTTATAAAATCCTGTGATTAAATTGTATCTCATACAATTCATGGCATTAATATTAAACATACATTTGTTAATACTAATTAGCATGGCATCCTATGTCATACATATGTTAAGCATGCAATCTAGCATGGCATCACATGGCATCTAAATGATACAAGGCATGCATTTGCACATATATATAAACATATGCATCACATGCAAAATAATTTCTAACATGCATCAATATTTATTAACATGGCATCTTATGGCATAAAATAAATATAACATGCATAAGAATCAAAACCGTGTTATGGTATGGTTTTATCTACATTGATTTTCATAGGCCAATATGAAAATCAACAGGTCATTTCCTAGGTGGTGGTAACCATCGCATGGTTACAGCACAGCCGCACCCCTTGGATCAGTCTTCACGTCTTTGTTCCTTGGCACCATCTCATGGATTTACATATTTTACAAAATTGCATCCTATACAATTTTCTAGTAAAATAAAATTTACAAACAATAAATTGCATCCTATACAGTTTATCTAGAAAAATAAGGCTACATAAATATAAACGACTCGCAGGCCGTATTTATAAAACCTTACATCCACAAAACCAAAAGAAAACAAAAACCATCCACGGGGTTCAAAAACCATACCACAACACCATGCATAAAATTATCACAATAATTTCATACCTACAAGATTTAGGGTTCAAAGGCAAAATACAATCTTATTGCATTGAGGAATTGATTTGAAAAGGCTAAATGTGTAGAAACAATTTCTACACGGCAGCACCAAGGGAACACGGCGTGCAAAACCGGTTTGCACGGCGTGCAACACCTGCACGCCGCCGTGTTCCTCGCTGTGTCTCAGCACGCACGGAACCAATTTCTGGTTGCACGCCGTGCAAAACCAGTACACGGCGTGCAACACACATTTGCACGGTGTGCAGAGCCTGCACGCCGGCGTGTTCTGCTCTGTTTCTCAGCACACGGAACGATTTCCGATTACACGCCGTGCAAAACCAGTACACGGCGTGCAACACACGTTTGCACGGCGTGCAGAGCCTGCACGCCGAAGTGTTCTGCTCTGGAAAAACAAGTCTGCGTCAATTTGTTCAAAACAACAATTCCCAAATCAATTCCAAACGTTATTCACAATAACAACGAACAAATCATTCATAATGATCAACATTGAAATCAAATTTCAATTTGTTATTCACAATAACAAAAGAACCCTAAATCAAAACACACAAACCCTAACATGCATTTTGATCTAATCAAAATAACAAATCCAATTCAACCAATGCACAAGTGGCTTTGATACCACTGTTGGGGATTAAGCGCACAAAAAACAATACGCAGCGGAAAATAAAGGATTAATCCCCACCAAGGACCCATGTACATTGCATTGAATTGGAAGGAGGGTTAAAGAATTACCTTAATTCTTTGTAGGTTTTGAATCAAAAGGAACCAAAATAGCTTCCCTCTACGGTTGATCCACACGGAGCAATACGTTCACCGCGTGCTAGCGCCGGGATAGAAGAAACGGTTTCTTCGAATTGAGAGAGAGAGGCAGAAGAATCAAATTTTTCTTTGGCTTGGGATGGGATTTTCGGCTGGCACCTTTTCTTTTTCTTCTATGTCTGCCGAAAAACTGGTTGTATTAGTGTAGAGAAAAAAATTAGGTTTAGGTTAATTGTTTCCTTAAATAATTAACCTAATTAGTTAATTATAATTATAACCTAATACACCTATTAGTTATAATTATATATTAACCCACACAATTTAATATTAATTCTCAATTAACATTAAATCAAATCAATTCTCCATAATACATATATGTATATATAATATTATAATTAATTATATCTCTATATAATTTAATTATAATATGTAGCATACTTTATGCAATATTAATCACATTAATATTTATATATACATACATAAATATATATCACTATATATATATTTATTCTCTTCCTCATTCATAAATTATTATCCCATAATAATTTATACCCGTTAAGATGAACTTCATTTTGCTCTTGTGTGTGACCCCATAGGTTCATATTAATTGGCAATAAGGAAATTACCATAATGTCCTTATAGGTCACAAGCGGACTCTAGCAAGCCATTGCGACTACCCAATTAATATGATTGGAATGATCCAATACCTATTTATAGCATGTCATATTCCCTTTTGTCTCTTTGATATCATGATTAATCATAAGACATGGTACACTTGTCAATCTTACATAATTAATCATATGCTTTCTCGATCTCAAAGTAAACTGTTCAGACAAATCAATTGATACTCTATCAATTATTTGAGCACGGCCATGCATTTAACAGTCTTACTTATCAAGGGGCCCAGTGATATCGCTCTCTTGTTAGAGAGGGACAAAATCCCATATCTGTCACTCACATCCCAAGGCATGAGTCATATCGTACCCAATCACAGCCTTTATAACTACTCTGTTACGAGCAGCGTTTGACTACGTCAAAGCACAACAGGAGTTCATCCCGGAATCAATGGTGACCTCAGGTCAAAGGAATCAGCTGATGACACTACTATAATCAAGATCAGTTGTGACACATGACCATGAACTTGATCTTATAGTGGGTCTCCAGTAACATGTTCTCTAACATATTACCCGTGAGTATAATCTGTATCTGTATACACTATATTCATCTTATGAATATCCATTATCACTCACACTAGTCTTAGTTTGTTATTATTCCCATAATAACAATCGACTAGGGATATTTAGAATAACACGATTTATTCATGGATACTTATCATAAATGCTAACATACAAACATAAATGATAATATTAATCTACACTAGATTAATCTTAGAAGTCAAATTACATAATCCAATATTGGCCTTAGGGCACAATCTCCAACAGGTGGTTCAAGGATTTGCAACCATGCTTGAACGTTATGGAGTTCAAGGGTTTGAAATCTGGCTTGAATGAAGAAGGTAGTTCAAGGATTTGCAACCATGCTTGAATGTAATGGAGTTCAAGGGTTTGAAATCTGGCTTGAATGAAGAAGGTGGTTCAAGGATTTGCAACCATGCTTAAACGTAATGGAGTTCAAGGGTTTGAAATCTGGCTTGAATGAAGAAAAGGGAATAGCTTTAGGAATGATAATTTTGATGTTGGCTGGGGAATGAGTATTTGTCCCTTGATCGATGATTTTGGAAACAAAAATTTTTGCCCCTTCGATCAAGGATAAATACGGCTTGATTGTTCTGCTTCTTGGAGACTTGATATGTTGAGATTTGGATTTGTGCTGATGCTTAAGGTCCAATGGATACCTCGGTGTTGTGCCATCTGTTCTTTGAGAGTGATCCTGGTTCGAGTAGTCCGATGATAATGGTGGATACCTGTGCTTGGGTTGGTTGTGATATGTATGTACATGTATGCATGTATGATTTGGATGCATGTATATATTTCAATGTGTGCATGTGCAAATGAACTTTTAGAAAATGCATTTCGCACCATTTGCTTGATTTTGACACCCCAGGTTCTTACTAGGGAAGCTATGTTGTGCGATTGATCGTCCATAGTTGGAGAAGCAACACTTTGGGTGCATGTAATTCTTGCGATCTTGACAGGGATATATGATGACTAATGCAGAAATATAATGACTGTTAGAGAGAAAGTGATGATGTTCTTGGTAATGATGTCGTTGAGAAATCAACAGAAGATCTTCGTTGGAGATTGATACAATGCTCCTGCTGGGAAGATGATAGAGAGTTTTTGCCTTTTCTGCCCCTAGGCTTTATGAATTTGGGAGTGTTCTAAATTTTGCCTGAGCCGCCCAAAGTGGGTTTTCAACTCAGCGAGCTCCTCTAACTTTTGCCTAAGGCACCTTTTTGGTTTTTACCCTAGCGAGCTTTTCATATGCCTTAACTTTTGCCTAAACTGCCCAATATGGGTTTTCAGCTTAGCGGGCTGCTCTAACTTTTGCCTAAGGTGCCTTTTCGGTTTTCACCTCAACGAGCTCTTTTTTTTTTAAGAGATGTCATGGAATTAGAAGAAGACTTCCAATTTAGTGCACTCTCTGATGATGAGAAGATTGTGGGAAGTCTTGTAGAATCTGGTTGTTCCATCGCCGTTGCTGAAGCTCACAGGCGTGTAGCCATATATGATGCATGATGTGAATTCAATTTCAAGCGAACTCAGGATATTTAAATGAACAGAGCAAGGCATTCATTCATCCATTCATTGATAATGTTTTAGCATAGCGCACATGATGTATGAAATGAAATTAAAGACAAGATGAGTATGGTATCCGTCTCGGCCGAACCCACAACTGCCACCAACTGGTCCCTGCGGATTTTCCCACCGGTGGTGCTCACCTCACTGTCCTAACTTTTGCATGGATTGCTTTCATGATTTTCAATCCATCGGACCTTTTCTTCTCTTTTTTTTTTCATGGAGACCTGAGCCTGTCCCGATTGAAATTGGTTGACGACTTGGTTTCTGTCTTTCTTTGTAGGACTGCTTTGATCCTACAGGTTGATGGCTGCACTTTTTGACGTGCTTATTAGCTGTTTGTACTATCTTGCTGGCTTATGGGTGGTATGGAGGCGATGTATGGTGCCTCTCTCCTTTATTCTAGAATGATTGTATTGTTGCCCCAGAACGCCCGTTCTATTATCGGGGATGCTATGGTGCGAAACATCATATGATATAGATGTATTCTTATTTTGGAACTTGAAAACATGCTTATTTTATCTGTGTTGTTGTTGTTGTTGTTTTTTTTTTACGTCTACGGAACTTCCGCTTAGCTGGACTTGTCCTTCGGCTTCTTTGTAATTCTGCATCTTGCAATCCTTCGTCGATGCGCATTGCCTTAGGACTAGGTGAAGGTCTTCCATGCTCTTAGGCGTTTTGTAATCTTTCTTTTCTTTCTCTCATCAGTCGTGAGGCCTTTCAAGACGGATATCATTTTGGATGCCCATATGTCCTTAGGTTCATTTCACGTGATAATGTGTCATGTATGCTAAAGACATTAAATGAATGTTTGTATGCATGCACAGTGTTCCATCCATGAAAACATCACACAAATAATTGAAATCAAATTACATAACATTAAATGCCTTGTAGGCTGCATTGTTCACAAAACAAGATAAAGGACAAAATAGATACAAGATAACTAACATCCTCCACATGCGGAGGGTCTTCTTTTGCTGTTGTATTGCCCACTTCGATTGGACTAGTCAAAGCTGGGCAAAGGATTGGTTTGCACACTGGGTTCAAGGGTGGTGCCGTAATTTTCCCATCAGTGATCAGTTGACGAATAGCCCTGAGCAGTTGCTTGCAGTCATTCGTGTGGTGTCCCACCGTCACATGATAGGAGTAGAATTTGCCTTTGTCTATCTCGGCTGGCTTCTTGAATGGCTTCAAAGAACTCAAGAGGCCACCATTCCTGCATTTCACAAAAATCTTAGCCAAAGAAAGGGTCCAAGGGATAGGCCTCGATTTTGCGGATCTCCAGCTTGATCTCCTTGCTGGTGAGACACCACAGTAACTTCAGATGGCTTATCCTCTGGGGATTGGTCAATCTTGTTTGTAAAGCTGAAATTGGATCCACTGCTTGATCCAGCGGCAGTTGTCGATCGATACCCCAGACCGTGCTTGAAGCTTCTGCCACCCTTTTGACTGGCCGCTCTCTCTTCTTTATCCTCTCAACCTTCATGGCCATGCTGTAGACCTCGCTGAGTTCATTGAAAGCATGGAATTTCATGTTGTCTTTGTAGACATCCCTGCTACCTTCAATTAGTTTTTGAATCAGCTCGTCTTCATCGGGGCGATTCTTCAACAGGATCATCTTGTTCATCCACCTTTGATAATATTCATCAAAGGGTTCATTGAGCTTATGCTTAACTCTTTCCAAGTCATATATCTTCACTTGGATCTTTGTATTGAAGCTATAGTATTTGATGAAGGCCACTGACAGCGTTTCCCAATCTGACTCTACTTCCTCTATCAGAGAGTTGTACCAGTTCAAAGCTCCTTCTTCTAGTGTTGTTGGGAAGAAGTTGATCCGAGCCCCTTGTAAGAAGGAATTTTGGGGACTTGGAACCCCACAGGGAATGTCTCAATGCCTTTGTTTATCATGGCATCCACATTGACACCCTGCTTGGAACCCAAACTGACGTTGGCTCCCCTTTTCAGCTCAGCTAGCATCTCATCCAGCTCAGAGCACTTGGCCTTCATTTTCTGTTCCATAGCTGCCTCGATTTCCTGCAGCCTTTCTATACTGGCCGAAGCATCAGCCCCTTGTTGAGAGGTCTCCCCTTTTTTTTCTTTCCCGGTTCCACCATTACCAGTTTCAACGCTTTCCCTAACAACAGCCGTCAGTTCTTCCTTTAGCATATCTCGGAAGTCTTGGGATCGGAAGAAATCCCTTAGAACACCAGCAATGCTTGGTGTTTGCTCGGCCATTGCTACCTCTTCCCCGGACTCTGTTGCGCTGCTTGATTCGACTGATCTTTCGCTCTCATGTGCACTTGTAGCTTGGGCTCTGGTTCTAGGACACCCCAACTTATTCTTTTTTAATGCACATAGAGATTGTTAGGGCTAAAAAGTGCACGGTTGGATGGTATGGATGATAATGCTTGGATGATGCTTCGTAAATGTGGACGATAACAAATGTGACCTTTTTATTTATTTCTTCTTTTTATTTTGGACATTCCAAGTGCACCCAGTGCTATGCAAAAATGTCACATGTGGACCGCCACACAGATAAAAGTTCGGTACTTTTGGGGCACCTGATGAATTTCGTGAAATGGTCACGTGTGTACCGACACACGGACAAGATTCGACGCTTTGTAGGTCTATAAGATGATATGAAATGGTCACATGGGACCGGCCTATGGATAGAGTTCTAATGCTTTTGAGCATATGATATGAAATGATGTCATGAGAGAGTCACGTGTAACGGGGACACGGATAAAAGCTTGGCGTTCGGGGAACACCTTGCATGATCTGGGATGTTATGAAATGCCCCTAAATACGTACTAACCCAGCACTCGGGGAGCGCCTTGAATGATGTAGTAATGTCATGAAGTAACCCGATGTGGACCACAGTGTTGTATGATATTTATAATGGATGGATATGATGTCATGAAATGCATCGTGTGAATTGTCACACGGAAATACACCTAGGACCATTGTGGTCTCTATTGAATGAAATGTTTTGGTGGAATGGCTGAATGCAATCCGGTGCATTGGCAAAACACGGGTATTTTGGGATACCCCATATATGATGGAATGATATGATCGTAGTGGGCATCCTTGGAATGCCCCTAATTTAATTTAGGTGATATGTCGTGAGTGCTTATGACACACAAAATGCAAATGGCTGCACAAAAACGTGGTTAGGATGCATGACATACATAATGATGTTATGTATGCTATATGAAAAATACCAATCACACAAATATAATGTTACGGCTGAAAAAGAGAGGGTTAGTATGAATGGCAAACAAATGAATTAATGTTTTACACACGAAATAAAATGCAAATGGCTGCATAAAAATGTGGGTTAGTATCACATAAAAATGTTTGTGTATGGTATGTCACGTGTATGGAAATTGGTGATTATGGTATGTTATGCATGCGTAGGTAGCAATGGCGATGTGTCACGAGACGGTGAAGAACACATAGCAAGCAAAACGAATTCTTCCAACCTTATTCCTCCAACGTGGTCGGTCTCAAAAATTTCTAACCGAGTCCTAGGCGGGGTTCACTTCAATCACCAACCGGGGGTGATGAAGGCGCGATTTTATTATTATTATTCACACAATTATTTTGGTATCTTAAGGGAATCCAACTAGAGCTGCCTATATGGGTTCGGTCAAAGTCGGGATAACATCAAGGCTCTCATAGTAATATATACTCCTCACTTCTCCCCACTCAAGGGTCCTAGCGAAGGGGTTCGTACGAGGCTATGAGTGGTGTTTCGTATTCGTGCCCCTAAGACCAAGAGGAACTTAGGCGACACTTCAATAATCCACCGGGCTATAAAAAGATACCTAAACTAATGCAAAAAATGGCTAACTAAAATGCAAATACAATACCAAAAGAGAATCATCAACCTTATTTTAATTAGACACTTTTCAGGGCATGTCAAATTCTTTGAAGTTTTTAAGAAAACTTTTTGAAGAAATCCCCAGCAGAGTCGCCACTGTGAGCGGATGACGCGTTTTCGACGGGACACGGGACTTCCTTTCGGAATGGGGCGCCACGATCTCTGGCGGGACCCTCCCTCACATGGGGTTTTTATGAATGGAAAATCGTGTTTTGTAAAATAAATGAAAATAATGCATAAAAGAACCGAGACCTAAGTCTTGATGAATATTGTAGAGTCGCCACCCGGCTCAGCTAACCGGGAAATTCTTAAGGTAGCTGAACCGGACGAACGGTCGCTACACTACCCAGAGATTCGGGTCCGGACAAGTCCCTTATTTCGTGTCTAATTAAAATAAATATTGATCAATGTTCAAAGATGGTATTTCAAATTCTAAAATCAATTTTATTGAATTAAATAGACATGCAACGCACATACAAGTTAAGCAAAATAATAAATGAATAAATTATTACAACCCGATCGAATAAAAAATAAAAGACTCTCACCTCACTTTACAAGCGCCTAATATACACGAGAATCTAAAAATGTACAATCGCCTAGGATACACGATTTAATTTATTAAATTACATCCAAAATAAAAATAAAAGAAATTAAAACCTGCAAAACAGAGGGTTAGCACAGAATTGCGGCACGCCACAAATAGGACTCAAATATGACAGAATTGGAAAATTAGGATTTGGGGGCATGCATATAGGGGATAACCGAGTTGGCTCGGCTAGCCGGCCCGGTTAGACCTGGAAAACGTTTTGAAACGTCCCTGTATTTTTGGTTTTGTGGGAAAATCATTTTGAAAACAATTTTTCCGGTTTACATGCATTTTTACATATTAAGTGGGTCGGTGTGAGCGGACGACGCGTTTTCGACGGGACGCGGGGCTCCCTTTCGGAATGGGGTGCCACGATCTCGGGCGGATCCCTCCCTCGCGTGGGGTTTTTATGAATGGAAATCCGCGTTTTGGAAAAAATAAATAGAATTAATAAATAAAAGAACCGAGACCTAAGTCTCGATGAATATTATAGGAGTCGCCACCCGGCTCAGCTCAACCGGGAAATTCTTATGTAGCTGAACCGGACGAACGGCCGCTACACTATCCAGAGATTCGGGTCCGGACAAGTCCCTTATTTCGTGTCTAATTAAAAGAAATATTGCCAATGTTCTCGAATGGTATTTCAAAATCTAAAGTCCATTTTATTGAATAAAAAAAAAAATACAGCGCGCACACAAAACATTTAATACAAAAATAAGGAAAAGAAATAAATATTAATTGGCTTACAACCAAATCGAATGGAAAAATAAGAACTCTCGCCTCACTTGTACAATCGCCTAGAATACACGAGAATCTAGAAAAATACAACCGCCTAAATACACGATTTAATCTATTAAATTACATCCAAAATAAAAATAAAAAGAAATTAAAACCTGCAAAACCGAAGGTTAGCACAATATATACAGCACGCCACAATTAGGACTCAAATAGACAGAACGGGAAATCAGGAATTGGGGGCATGCATTTAGGGGGTAACCGGGTCGGCTCGGCTAGCCGGCCCGGTTAGACCTGGAAAACATTTTGAAACGTCCCTGTATTTTTGGTTTTGTGGAAAAAATCATTTTTGAAAACAATTTTTCCGGTTTACATGCATTTTTATATATTTAAGTGGGTCAGTTTTCAGGAGAAATGGGTCTCCGTCGTTGAATTTTTCTAAATGCAAATTTACTAGAAAATTGAATCTATGGTCGTGATGCACACAATAAAATTCATTTTGATGATTTTTGGGATTTTCTAATTTTTGGGATTTTTACGGATAAAGGCTGAAATTCCGATTCTGGAACAAGGATTACAGTCGTACGACTGTAGTTTACAGTCGTGCGACTGTAATCAGTTCAGGGTCAGAATTTCGCCAAAAATCATTGAAAATCAAAATCTGAAGAAAAGTAAATCTGGAAATTAAGAACAGCCGTACGATTGTATATACAGTCGTACGACTGTTCATGAAAACCAAGAACAGTCGTACGACTGTTCTTAATTTCCAGGAACAGAAATACGAAAAATGCAGCAAAAAGGCACAAAACTCACTTCAAACACCCAGAAAGCGAGAAAAAATGTAAGGAAAAGAAGTGACTACCTTTTTTAGAAGCTATTCCAAGTCATTTTGACCCCTGGCGTCGCTCCGATCCCAACAAATTCGCACTTTTCCCTTTGAAATGGAAGTTGAGAGCTTTTTGTCCAAAATCCGAATTGCAAAGGATTCTGATTGTTTTAGTCCGAATTCTTGATTTGGTTATGTAGTTAATTGATTAACCTAGGGATTTCTAACAAGTTTTAGGTTTGATTTCGAGAATTAAAGAAAATCAAAGAGGAAGAAAAGTGAGTTTTTGTGGTTTTCTTTTTCTCTCTCTTTTCTTTCTCTCTCTAAATTTTCTTTCACCAGAAAATCCCTCTCCTTCTCCTTCTTTTTCTCTTTTTTATCTCCCTTTTTCCTACTTGCTTGCTGCAGAGCCGGAGCAATTAATGCTTAAACTCTCTCTCCTCCATTTTCTGCTGCAGAGGTATGGGTTCCTGCAGTCTGTCCGACATTACAGTCGTACGACTGTAATATTTAAATTACAGTCGTACGACTATAACAATAGTCGTACGACTATAGTTTTTTTTTTTTTTTTAAGTATAGAAAATTCCGGTGCTTACAGCTGCCCCTCGCGTGATCAAATTCGACATCTAGCCCCAAGTCCATAATACCTGTGATGATGAATTTGAGAGCATGAATCGAAGCGCCGCGAACGCTGGAATGAATCTTCTGATGAGATAGGCCGATACCGGGTCTAGGTCACCCGAGGCGATGCTGGGAAGGAAATAAGCCGATATCGGGTCTAGGTTACCCGAGGCAAGTTGATGAAGAAATAAGCCGATATCGGATCTAGGTTACCCGAGGCGAAATGATGAAGAGATTAGCCGATACCGGGTCTATGTTACCCGAGGCAAGTTGATGAAGAGATTAGCCGATACCAGGTCTATGTTACCCGAGGCGAGTTGATGAAGAGATTAGCCGATATCAGGTCTATGTTACTCGAGGCGAAATTGAGGATAAAATAAGCCGATATCAGGTCTATGTTACCCGAGGCGAGTTGATGAAGAGATTAGCCGATACCGGGTCTAGGTTACCCGAGGCGAACTTTACTGGGGAAATAAATGAAGCTGATCTGGGCCGATACCGAGTTTACATTACTCGAGGCGGATCTGCTGGGGAACTTGGATGATGGAGCGGATCTGGGCCAATGCCGAGCCTACAATACTCGAGGCGGACTCGCTGGAGAAAGTTGAGATAATGGAGCGGACATGGGCCGATACCTAGTTTACATTACTTGAGGCGGATCTGCTGACTTGCTGAGGATATTAAGCTGGGGATGAATTCCTGCACTTAAAATGGCAAGTCTTCATTCCTTGATCGAGAGATTTTTAAACAAAAATTTTTGCCCCTTCGATCAAGAATGAAGACTAGCCGGAGATAAGTAATCGATATATGCAATGTATGGATGCATGATGATGTATATGTACATGTATGTATTTTCTGTTATTGGACGCTTCTGTCTTCCGCTGGGGAGATATGTTGTGCCCCTGGTTGATTTTACTTTTCTTGGGGCATTGTTTGGTGATTATTGACGGAGTGAGGTGATTGCTGGGGAAATGATCGTAGTATTCCTTGTAGAGATTCCGCTGGGGAAGAGTGTGGTGACTTGATTGAAGAGACCATCGTGGTATCCTTTGTGTAGACTACACTGAGGAGTAACATGGCGACTTTGCGGAGAAGTAATTGATAGTGTTCTTTATGTAGACTCCACTGGGGAATAGTAGGGGACATTCTGCTGGGGAGTGATGTGACGAATTCTGCGGGGAATACTGAGGATGTTCTATTTTTCCTGCTCCATAGGAAGTTATGGTTTTTTTTTTTTTTTTAGGTGCTCTAATTTTTGCCTGGGCAGCCCAAATCAGGTTTTCAGCCCAGCGAGCCGCTCTAACTTTTGCCTAAGGCGCCTTTTCGATTTTCGCCTTAGCAAGCTTTTCATATGCCCTACCTTTTGCCTAAACTGCCCGATATGGGTTTTCAGCTTAGCGGGCCGTTCTAATTTTTGCCTGAGGCGCCTTTTCGGTTTTCACCTCAGCGAGCTTTTTTTTTTTTGATTAAAATGGCGTTGTGACCCTTTATTGCTCGTCTGGGAAGATGAACTAGACTTTAGAGGACGATAAAAGATTTTGAATTGCACGTATTTAATGCATTTTCATTTGCCTAATAATGTGATGATATTGATCAGTTGAATGCAAAGTGCTTTCTTTGAATGTGTGTTTATGCAAGACAACTTTGTTTGTGCATTTGTCATAACCATGCAAATATATTTAAACAAACACTTCACTTTATTGATGAAGTCAAAATGAGTACATTTGAAACAAGTTGGTTCCTAAATGGTACAGATTTCACGTTGTGCCAGAATCTGTCACCAGTCGTCCTTTTCAGGTTTTCCTGCTGATTATTTTCTCTCGTGCCTTAACTTTTGCCTAGACCGCTCTTTTCGAGTTTTCAGCCTAGCAGACCTCTTTTTTTTTTCTTTATACATGATAAAGCTTTAGCTTGTCTTGGTTGATCGGGTTGGTGAACTCATTTCCATCCATGTCCATGATGCTGACAGCGCCTTTTGATAACACCTTCTTCACCACATAGGGTCCTTCCCAGTTAGGTCTGAACTTGCCCCTAACATCAACATTTGAAGGCCTTAGTTGCTTTAAAACCAAATCTCCCGCTTTCAACTGCCGCTTGGAGTATTTCACATTTTGATTATAGGCTCTAGCCATTCTGCGCTGATACATCTGCAGGTGATTCAGTGCCTTTAGTCGCCTTTCATCCAGTGTAGCTAGCTGCTCATATCTAGCTTGAACCCATTCAGTCTCTAGCAATTGAGCTTCCAGGGCAACTCTGAGTGACTTGAGTTCTATCTCCACTGGTAACACTGCTTCCATTCCATATACCAAGGCATAAGGAGTTTCCCCTGTCGGTGTTTTGACACTGGTCCTGTAACCCCAAAGAGCATAAGGCAGTTTATCAGCCCAATCCCTGTAAGTAGTTACCTTCTTTGATAAGATCTTCTTTATTGCCTTGTTAGCTGCTTCTACTGCACCATTAGCCTGTGGTCTATATGGAGAGGACTTATGATGTTCAATTCCATGCTCTGCAAATAACTTAGCTGTTGCCCCTTGAAACTGTACTCCATTATCAGTTACTATGTGGTGAGGAACCCCATACCGAGTGAAGATGTTCTTCCGGATGAACTTGACCATATGCTTGGCTGTAACATTGGTGAAGGATTCCGCTTCGACCCATTTGGAGAAATAATCAACTGCTACAACTATGAATCTGTGCCCATTAGATGCAGCTGGATGAATTTCACCAATCATGTCTATCCCCCATGCTGAAAATGGCCAAGGAGATGCTAGATTCTGAAGTTCAAGTGGAGGAAGATGACTAATGTCTGCATAGATTTGACACTCATGACATCTCTCCACCTTTCTTATACAATCTGCTTGCATCGTCATCCAGAAGTAGCCTTGTCTCATGATCTTTTTAGCCATGGCAAGTCCATTCATATGTGGCCCACAGGACCCTGCATGTACTTGCTGCATCACTTCTTCTGCTTCTTGCTCAGTCAGACACCTCAAAAGGACTCCATATGCTGTTCTTTTATACAACTTGTCCTCGAAGATTCTGAACTGACTAGCCAATTTTCTCAGTGTCAACTTATCAGCAGCACTGGCCTCTTCTGGGTACTTTCCCTCCTTAACATACCGGTAAATGTCAAAGAACCATGGCTTTTCTTCGGCTGATAATTCCATTACTTCATGCATTTCGAAGCAAGGATGCCTGGAAGTGGCTATGACCAGTGGTTGAGCTTGTGTCTCTTCTGGATTTTCCCACATAGAGGACAAAGTAGCTAATGCATCAGCCGTCTTATTCTCATCCCTGGGGACATGTCTGAATTCACACTGGCCGAATAAACCCTTTCTGAACTGTAGCAGCTCCAAATAAGGTCGTAAGGCTTCTTCTTTTAGTTCCCACTCTCCCTGAGCTTGGCTAATCACTAGAAGTGAGTCTCCAACAATCAGGACGTCATTTGCCCCTAGTGTTAGCAAAGCTTCCATCCCAAATAGGCACGCTTCATACTCTGCCCCGTTATTGGTTATGGGAAAATTCAACCTCTTGGATAAGGGAATGACTTCACCATCTGGCGTTGCTATAAGTACCCCGATCCCAGCGCCTTTTTTATTCACTGCCCCATTGAAACACATGACCCATCTTTTTACTTCCACCATGGCTAGTTGCTCATCAGGGAATTCCAGATTCTCTGTATAATCTGATTCTAGGGGCTGGTTTGCCAGAAACTCTGCCACGGCTCGCCCTTTAATGGTTTTCTTCGTGATGTACTCGATGTCGAATTCAGACAAAAGTAACAACCACCTAGATAGCTTCCCATCCAATGCCGGTGCTTCATAGAGATATTTCATTGGATCCACTTTAGCCACAGCTTGTATCTTGTAGGATTGGAAATAGTGGCGCAGCTTCTTGGTCAACCAAATCATCGCCACACATGTCTTTTCCACCAGTGTATACTTGGTTTCATACTCCAGCAATTTCTTGCTAAGGTAATAGATAGGATATTCCTTCTTGCCATCTTGTTCCTGTGCTAGCATTGCCCCTATAGAGGATTCTTCAACTGCCAAGTATAAAATCAGGGGCTTCCCTGGAATTGGAGGACTCAACATTGGTGGCTTTACCAGGTAGGCCTTGATCTTCTCGAAGGCTAGCTGACACTTGTCATCCCACACAACCGGCTGATCTTTCTTTAATAGCTTGAAGATTGGCTCACAAGTGGAAGTTAGCTTGGCTATGAAACGGCTGATATACTGCAAGGAACCCAGGAATGATCTGACCTCCTTTTCAGTTTTTGGAGCTGGCATATCTTGGATGGCTTTGATTTTATCTGGGTCCATTTCTATCCCCCTCTGGCTAACTACATGGCCTAACAGCTTCCCTGATGTGACCCCGAATATGCACTTCTTAGGGTTAAGTCGCAAGTTGTACTCTCCAATGCGTGTCAGAAATCTATCCAGGATAATAGGGTGTCCCTCCCGGGTTGTTGACTTGACAAGCATATCATCGACATAAACTTCAACTTCTTTATGGATCATATCATGTAACAGAGTTGTGACAGCCCTCTGATAAGTGGCACCGGCATTCTTTAATCCAAAAGGCATCACCCTGTAGCAGAAAGTACCCCATTCTGTGATGAACGATATTTTCACCTTGTCGATCACATCCATCAGAATTTGGTTGTACCCTGAAAAGCCGTCCATGAAGGAGTACATTGCCGCTTTTGCTGCACTATCAACCAATACATCAATGTGAGGTAGTGGGAAATTGTCTTTAGGGCAGGCCTTATTCAAGTCCCTGTAGTCAACACATACTCTGACCCTTCCATCCTTTTTAGGCACGGGGACAATGTTGGCTAGCCATTTCGTATACTCCACCACCTCAAGAAACCTGGCATCTATCTGTTTGGCCACTTCTTCCTTCACCAGTGTAGCCTATTCCGGCCTTAGTCTTCTCAACTTTTGCCTTACCGGTCTGAACTTGGGGTCCGTTGGGATTTTGTGCACTGCTATTTCTGTATCTACACCCGGCATGTCTTCATACGACCAGGCGAAAGCTTTAACATGTTTTTGGAGTATTCTTATTAATTCTCTTTCTTCCTCGGATTTTAGCTCGTGTGAAATGAGTACCATGTTAAGGTTTTCATCTGTACTTATATTGATTTCATGCAATGCAGTGTCATGTATGCTAAATATGCTTGATGGTGATTCAAATGCATGCACAGAATTGTCAGGATAAACATCACACAAGTAAGCAAACTGGGATTTCATTGCATTGAACTTATCATAGAGTACATCAGTTACATTGAAAATGGAAGAAATAGATACAACAAAATCATTTTCATCCTCCACAGGTGGAGGGCCTTGTTCTTCCTCAGCTTCCATCTTCCCTTCCAGAGCATCATCTGGGACTGCAGCTTTCTCTGCTTCTTTTTCGGTCGTCTGTGCCTTAGCTTTCTCCATAATCTTGGTGATTTCAGCAACCACAGAGTCTAAGTTCACTTTGGCCATCAGTTCTTCGCCAAATCCTTCTTTGGATTTTCCAAAAGCTTTGGTCAATGCAGCAGTCAAAGCTCCCGAGATCACTTCTGTAGCTTCAGCAGAGGTCTTCTTTTCATCTTCTTCCTCGGCCACCTCTATGGTTTCTGCTGTAGCCTCAGATGACTCTCCTTTCAAAATTCCAGATTCAGCAATAGCTCCCTCCATCATTACAGGGGTTACTGGCTCTTCCTGGCTTTTCTCAAAATCCACAACATCTGCAAAGATCTCAAAGCCAGGGTGCTCGACATTTCCAACCAGCACCGGTTCAGCTTGGCCCTTGTAAAGGCTTTCTCCTGCCTTCAGAAATGGCTTCATCATGACCTTGCCATTCTTGTCCTTTTTCAGATTCTTCTACTCGGATGACCCCTCTACATAACCAAGGCCATACTGCTTTGACTTTCCCGAGTCGATCTTGAATTCTGGCACACCTTGCAAATTAATCCCGAGTCCCATTCCCGGGATAAAGTTCAGCTTGTACAGATATCGGGATAGCCACTCCGGCATGTAGTTCTCATAAAGGACCATAGGGGCATCTGTGGTTTCTTCCTCCTTAATGACAGCAATTTGGAATCCTCCAAAAGGAACCACTCCTTCATCCACTGCAGCTACCATCGACTGGGCATCCGCCTCAACAGTCACAATCCTGTCATTCATAGAGAATTTAATCTTCTGATGCAATGTGGAAGGAACACCTCCCAAAGGATGGAACCAGGGCCTTCCAAGCAATAAGGAGAATGTGACCGGGATATCGATCACTGTGAAGACAACCATGGACTTGATGGGCCCAACCTCCACTTCTGTTTCGAAGGTCCCTATCACTGCTCTTTTAGAATCATCATACGCCCGAATGACTGTTGAGGACTTCTTCAACACTTCTTCATTCATGCCTAGAAACGGTAGCATTTTCAGTGGGCAAATGTTCAGAGCCGAGCCGTCATCCACCATAACGCACGGCATCACCTTATCCATGATGTAGGCTCTAATGTAAAGAGCCTTGTTGTGAGCCTTTCCTTCTGCTGGTAGGTCTTTCTTGGAGAAAACAATATTAGGAGCTCCAACATGGACTTTGTCTAGCAAGCAGCACATAGCCTCTGGTGAAGCTATAGGGGAGACTTCGATTTCTGATAGCTTCTTCACTAAAGCCTCCCTATGCTCTTTGGAGGTCATAAGCAAGTGCCACAAACTAGCTTGTGCAGGGGTCTTCTTCAGTTGGGAAATGACCAAATCTTCTTTCTCGACTCTTTCCGATGCCAAAGTACTGCCCGACCCATTCATCGGTGCTTTATCTTTCGTCTGATCTGCCGGCTGATATACCCTTCCACTTCAGGTCACGTGCTGCACTTCTAAAATCTTCAGCTTCTCAACAGCTGGGAGTTTAACAGCCTCTCTTCTGTCAAATTCTTCGTACTCATCTTCGGAGTCAAGGTCGTCCAGACTTATGGGCTTGACCTCCTTACACCCCTCCTTTTCCTCACATTTAGGCTCCACTTCGGGTTCCCCCATCGCCACTGCCTGGATGGTAGGGTTCGCTTGCAGAACTTGGGCAAATATAAAATTAGCCGGCAATCCCGACTGAACCATGTTAACCCGCTTCTCGAATGCCGGCAGTGGATTGGTTTTAGTGCTAGGCTTAGGTGGTTCTTGCAGCTTTCCCTTGTCGATAAGCTTCTGGATAGCATCCCTTAGCTTATAGCAGTTATTGGTCCGGTGGCCTATCACCACATGATAAGTGCAGAAGTTATCCTTGTCAGCTTCAGGTGGGAACTCAAATGGCCTCAAGGACTGTAATAAGCCACCATTCCTACACTTGGCGAATATCTTTGCCAAAGTAAGAGTCCAGGGCGTTATGCGTTGTCCTCCAGGACCCCTATTCTGGTTGCCTTGCTGCTGATTCACAGTAGCCACCTTAACCCGCTTCACTTCCGACGACTGTCCCTGCTTGCCAGTGGCACCTGAACCAGACCCACTGCCAGACCCAGCTGCTGTGGTTGATCTATACCCTGAACCATACCCTGTACTTCTTCCCCCTTTCTGACCAGCTGGCTTCTCCTCTTCATCCCTTTCTATCTTCATGGCCATGCTATAGACCTCACTAAGCTCCTTGAAGGAATGGAATTTCATGTTGTTCTTGAAAATATCTTTGCTGCCATCAATGAGCTTCTGTATAAGCTCATCTTCATCAGGGCGGTTCTTTAGGAGGATCATCTTGTTCATCCATCTCTGATAGTATTCATCAAAGGGCTCATTGAATTTCTGTTTCACCCTCTCCAAGTCATACAGCTTCACTTGGATTTTGGTGTTGAAGCTGTAGTATTTGATGAAGGCTGCTGACAATACCTCCCAGTCAGATTGCTCCTCCTCTGACAGTAAGTTATACCATCCCAAAGCACCTCCCTCCAATGTGGTGGGGAAAAGATTAATCAATTGTTGCTTTGTAGCGCCTGCTGTCAGCATAACCCGGGCATATAAATTCACATGGGCCTCTAGCGAGCCCATTCCTTTGTAAGTGGGGACTTTCGGCACTTGAAAGCCAATAGGAAATGTCTCGATACCCCTACTGATCATGGCATCAACGTTTACCCCCTTCTTGGATTCAGCACTGATCCCGACCCCCTTCTTCAACTGGGCCATGACCTCGTCTAATTCAGAACACTTGGCTTTCATCCTCTGTTCCATAGCTGCCTCTATCTCCTGCAACTTTTCAAGGCTAGCCGAAGCATCACCACCGTGTTGGGATGACTCAGCTTCTTTTTCCTTCCCGGCTCCACTACCACCGGTCTCACCAGCTTCTCTAACGACTGCCCTCATCTCTTCCTTTAACATGTCGCGGAAATCCTGCGACCTGAAGAAATCTCTCAAAACATCTCAAGAGTATGCTCAGATTCTTTATCTGGGAGAGAGTTAGTTTCTTCAAATACTAAATGCATGGACTCATCAATGGTGAGAGTTCTTTCGTTAAAGACTCTATATGCTTTGTTATGCAATGAATACCATAAGAAAATACCTTCATCTAACTTAGAGTCAAACTTATTAAATATTCCTTATTGTTGAAAATAAAACATTTACAACCAAATGGATGGAAATAACCAATATTAGGTTTTCTACCATTCCATAGCTCATATGGTGTTTTCCTTAAAATAGGTCTTACCAAAGCTCGATTTAAAATTTAGCAAGCAGTGTTCATGGCTTCTGCCCAAAAATATATTGGTAAATATTTTAATTGAGCATGGTTCTTGTCATTTCTTCTAGAGTCCTATTTTTCCTTTCAACAACACCGTTTTGTTGAGGAGTTCTAGGAGCAGAGAAGTTGTGTGAGATTCCATGCTTTAAGCAAAATATTTCAAAAATATTATTTTCAAATTCTCTTCCATGATCACTTCTATTGGTAAATATTTCAAAAGCTTCATCTTTTTTATTTAAAAACAATGTCCATGTAAAACATGAATAATCATCTACAATAACTAATGCATACCTCATGCCTCCTATTGGACCAGGCAAGTCTAAATGCAGTAGTTCTAAAGGTCTAGAGGTAGAAACAACTCCTTTAGGATTAAAGGAGCTGCTAGTTTGCTTCCCTCTTTGACATGCATCACAAATATGAGCTTTATCAAAATTGATTTTGGGTAAACCTTTAACAAGTTCTTTCTTTGCAAGCTTTGAAATCAGATGCATGCTGGCATGATCTAGTCTAGGATGCCATATCAAACTCTCTTCTTCTTGTGAAATTAGGTAATGATCATTAATAAGAGTACTTGAATTTAAAAGATAAATATTTCCAACTCTAGGAACTTCAAGTAAGGTCTTACCACTTTTAACTTCCACAATTTCACATTTCTTTGAATCAAAGATTACCTTGCGATTTTTGTCATAGAGTTGACTCACACTTAAAAGATTGAATTTCAATCCATTAACTAGAGATACTTCATCAATGCATGGATTGTTCCCAATATTTCCTTTTCCAATAATTCATCTTGCTAGATTATCTCCAAATTTCACTGATCCTCCCTTCACTTGCTTCATGGAAGTAAAGTATCTTCCATCACCAGTGATATGTCTAGAGCAACCACTGTCAATAAACCACTTTGAATTTCCAAGAGTGTTCTTTAAACATACCTACAAAACGAATCAAGTAGACTTAGGTACCCAAATGTTGTTGGGTCCTTTAGGGTTAAAGTCAACATATTTCATATTGGGTGCCCATATAGTTTTCCCTTTATAGTTTCCTTTCCGAACCTTACAATCACCAATTACATGTCCCGTATGATTACAATAGTAACATGTGATATTCTTCTTTTTCTTGAATCAATGTGACCAATAGTGTTTTGAGGTAGTATATTGGTGATAAGGAACATAGTTAATTTGATATGAGCTTTTAGGCTTGTAACTATGTTTTTGTTTTGGCCTATAAGTATAAAGCTTTTAACAGTATATAGGTCTATGTGTGTTTTTGTGCACAATCTTCTATTGTGAAAAAGAATGTTGGTTTGGTTTAGAAGATTGTACATTTCTCGATTTGGAAGAATATGTCCTCTTTTTGATTCTCTGGTCTGTACACTGAGTATGATGTTTGGTATTTGGTTTAGTGACATGTTTATGCTTTTGATATGTAGGTTTAGGGGATTTAGTTTGCATAGTAGAAGTGAAGGAAGAACATAATATAATTGGTTTTGGGGGAATTTGAGAAGGTATACTATTAGTATAACTAATTCCTGTTCTATAATTTGGATTCCTTTGTGAGTCTAAAAGCATATTCAGCATATTCTCACCATTTGTGAATTTGCTAATTGTAGAATATAACTTTTCACATTTCTTTTCAAGATGTGATATTTTACTAATAAGTTCTAGATTAGAGTCATTTTGCTTTGTAATTCAAGCTTTTCGGACTCTTTTTCTAAAAGCTTGTTTTCATAATCTTTACACTTAGCAATTATATCAAGCTTATCATCATGTATCTTAAAAATTCTTGTATAAGATCATTATGAGATAAAGTTTGTAGAATTACCCCATCTTCCTCATTTTCATGTTGATGTGATGAACTTTCTGCAACTATCATTTTCCATGAAGCATATCTGAGCTTTTTCTTACTTCTGGTCATCATCATCATCAAAACTAGATTCATCTCTATCGTCATGTTGCCACCATAGCTTTCTTGTCCTTTTTCCTATATTTACTTTTAAGCTTCGGACAATCAGCTTTGAAATGACCTAGTTTATTGCATTCAAAACATGTAGTTTCTTGTTTTGAATCTTTCTTGGCTTTATCAATCTTGTTATTGTTGAATTGCCTCCTGTACGATGTTTTGCCTCTGTTTTTGCTTTTCAGGAATTTTCTAAACTTTCGAACCAATAGAGCTTCCTCATCATCTTTCTTGTCATCACTATCTGAATCGAAAGTGGATTCTTCAAGAATTGAGCCAGCTGCTTTCAGTGTGATGGACTTCTTTTTGTCAATTTGCTCACAGTCAGTAGTAGACTTAACTTTCATCTCATATGTGAGTAATGAACCAATGAATTCATCATATGAGTATGTGGTTAAATCTTTCGATTCTTCTATTGCTATGAGCTTTGCATCCCATGAAGTTGGCATTGTTCTGATTAATTTTATAATAATTTCTTCATTTATGAAGCTTTTGCCAAGATTCTTTAATTTGTTCACAATGAGTGTGAACCTTGTGTTGATTTTTGAAATTAAATCTTTTGCATCCACTTTGAACAACTCGTACACTGTGATGTAAACATTAATCTTTCCATCTTTGACTTGTTTAGTTCCCTCATGAGTTGTTTCAAGTTTGTCCCACATCTACTTTGCTATCGTGCAACCTGAAACACTATTAAACTCATTAATATCTAAAGCACATTGTAATAAATTAATAGCTTTAGAATTTAACACTTCTTTACTCCAATCAGTATTTTCATATTCACTTTCTTCTTTAGGGATAGACTCTCCATCAACAATTTTTGTTGGAATATTAGGTCCTTCCTTGAAAATTCTCCAGACCTGAATATCCGTTGATTGCAAAAATATTTTCATTCTGTTTTTCCAAAAACTATAGTTTTCTCCATTAAATAAAGGAGGCTTGTTGATGGAACATCCCTCAGATATAAAGAAATTTTGACTCCTGGATGCGCTAGCCATTTGAGATCACTCTAAGGATTTTACTCCTTTTGTTTTAGAGTCAGGCTCTGATACTAATTGACGGTCCCAAATATGCTAGCTACAGTACTAGAGGGGGGGTGAGTAGTACTGTATATGGAATAAAAAATTTTTTCAAACAGTTTAGAAAATTCTTTTTAAATAAAAACAATTTTCTTTCTACAAATACAAATTTTACAAAAATACGGAATTAATTAAAATAGTAAAACTTGTGAATATAAATTTGCTTAACTAAAAATGACTTCAAATAATAAAGCTATTAATTTAAATTGCAAGAATTTAAATAGCAGTAAATTTAAAGAGAGTAGGGATAGAGAAATGAAGATGCTGAATTTTATCCTGGTTCGACCCAATTGGTATATGTCCAGTCCCCAAGCTAACTGCTTGAGATTTTTACTAACGTTTTCTTTATGGGCAAGAAACAAGCCTATGTTACTTTTTATGAGTTCTAGTAACAATTTCAATACTCTTACAGGCTTAGTATAAACCTTTACTTCTACTTTTTTGAACTTAAGTAAAAAACTCTTCCGATGCTTTTTCAAAGTTCAAGCACCAAACTTTTACAGACTTAGTTGATCACACCACCAACAAAGTAAAGCCCCTTTCACACAACCTTGTGTGAATATAAAATTCACGAAAATATGAATATTTGAATGAAAGAATGAAGCTCTTCTCTCTTGAGTTTGCTATTGTAGGAATTATGGAAGACTTTGAAAAATAATAGCTTAAGAGTGTGAAAATTGCATGAAAGTCTTCTTCCTTCAAGCTTTGATCTTCATTTCCTTTCATAGGTGAAAGAAAGCTTTATGGCCGTTTGTCTCAATTCATAAAGTAAAATGTGGTGGTTGATTTCAAGTCATGAAGAGAGGAGTGTTGAATTCATCCAATAAGCTGCATATGGCCGTTTGTTTCAAGTAATAAGATGAGTTGATCTCATGTGATTGGAGTCAAGTCATAAGCTAAAGAAACAAAATCTTTCCAAGTGATAAAATGAATATAGCAGTTGAAGTCAAGTCATAAGCCGTAGTCTTCCAAGTGATAAGGTGAATATAGCAGTTGAAGTCAAGTGTCAAGCCAAAGAAAGTGTTGAATTCATCTAATAAGCTACATATGGCCATTTTTCTCAAGTAGTTAGATGAAATGATTTTTATGCTCATGTAATAAAGATAATGTCATTAGTATGTAGCTCATAAGTAAACCATTTCATAAGCTAGATACTGCCAATTAATAATGTGAAAAGATTAGCTTCATCTTATAAGTAAATTGTAGCTCTTGAAGGTATATGAAGCCTCAAAAGTATGTTGCAACTTATAAGCATAAGTTGTTTATTTAATAAACATAATTATATCAAGTAGTATGTTTATTTAATAAACACAATTATATCAAGTAGTATTTTTATCTCATAAAGCTTTTTTTATACTTTGTGTCAATTTAAGAAATACTTTTTCCTTAATGTCAACTTGTGATCATCAAAACTAAACTCAACATAATGCATATGGCTACATGAAAAAGTTGATGTAGATGTCGCACAATGAAGCATATGGATGGTGTAAATACACGTGAAATGATGTTTATGGTTGCACAGAAATAATGAGTTGGTGTAAATGTCACACAGATGGATTGTGGATTTATAACAAGAGTGATGCAGGCAACACCGGCATAATGTGTATTGTTGTACAAAAGGAGCTATTATGAGTGTCATGAAATATGATACTTGTGGTTGTACAAGAAAATGTTAGTGTGAACGTATGCCGCACAAATGATATGCTTGAATGTACAAAAGAGTTAATGTGAATGTCACACGATGTAATGTGTGATGGCCACACAAGATGAGGTTAGCACGTATGTGATGTAGTTGAAGAGCAAGCTTTAAAATTTTTAGGCAAATGGCAGAATGGTAATTTCTATCAAGCTTCGAGTCCCTATTGGAAACGGGCCAACGATCCAAATTCCATCGTTTAGGCCTTCAAATTGCATTTTTCTATTTTAAGGGGCTTTTAGGGAATTTTTGTTTCAACTTTCCTTTTTGGTTTTGGATTCTAACTAAATGATTTTTTTAAGGTGAGTGAGCATATGGATTTCTCGCAATAAACCTCTGGTCAAAGAAGAATAGAATGTAATGTTACATGAAATGGGGCATGTGAATGGTGTATGTACACACGAGAAATAATGAATATGGCTGAACGAAGATAATGGGTTATATTACACAAATGGTATGGAGAAATGTATGATGTGTGCATGAAAGAATGATTACAATGATGTGGTACAAAAAATGAATCACATAGTACATAGCATATGAACATATATTCCTAACTTTATTTCTCCATGTGGTTCAAAAGTTGATATTCTAACCGAGTCCTAGGTGGGGTTCTCTTTAATCTTCAATAGGGGATGATAAAAGTGAACTAAGCGTACATCACACTTATCGTTTTGGTATCTTAATGGAGATAACTATGGCTACTTACATGAGTTCGGTCAAAGTCCGAGATAACATCAAAGTCCCCACAGTAATATATGCTCCTCACTTTTCCCCACCTAAAGGTATAAAGAAAGGGGTTCGTACGAGGCTGTAGGTGGTGTTCCATATCCATGTCCCTATGACCTAACAGAATATAGATGGCACTTCAACAATTCACCAAGCTAAAAATGGTACCTCAATCTGATGCTCAAATCTAGCTAAAATGTGATACATATAAAATGTTATAATAATTTATTGAAGCTATTTTAATTGGATATTTTCAATGCTCGTCAAAATCTTTTAAGTTTTGAAAAACTTTTGAAAGAATCCCAAGTGGAGCTGCCATTATGAGAGGGTGATGTTTTTACGAAATGGAAATATAAGGCGAAGGGAGCTACAAAGCGGATTGCAAAATTGGGGGGTTTTTTTTGTTGGATAAGTAATAATGTAGATATGGGAATTCATTTTTGGAAAATAATATTCATAAAAGATTTGAAACCGAAATCTCAAAAACAAGATATATGAGTCGCCACTCGCCTTAAAACTAGGAAATTCAGGTATAGCCGGAACTGAGTGAGAACCACCATACCTTCCATAGATCTAGGTTCGAACGAGTCACGTACTTATTATCAAGTTAAAATAACAGCTTCAACATTCGATTATAGCATTTTATAAAACTAGATTGATTTTAATTTTATAGCATATGGCGTTCATGCAAGGTACGTAGAACAATAAATAAATTACAAGCCAGATCAAGAAAGATATCCTAGGAGGATACACATGAATCAAATGGGGAATTAGGGCATAATTGCCTAAAATACACGAGTTTAGCTAATACAAAGATAAAATAACAAAATTAAATCTAAACCTGCAAATAGATGTTAGTAACAAGACAAATATTTATGCACATGAGATTTGAACATAATAACGAGGGATTGAAAATGGTGTTGAGACATTCTTATGTTGATTTTTAAGAATTTTTAAAACGGTTATACCAGTTAACGTTTAACATATTAAATAAGTTGGTTTTCAAAAGATCAGGTCTTTGTCATTGATTTTGTCTAACATTGGTTCTAGAAATTAGATATAAGATTCATTATGCAACAAAAAGCTTAGAAAATATCTTGTAGGTCATTTTGCCCGAAAACGACTATAGTGATAACTATACGGACATCATTTATGGGTTTGAAGCAGATTCAAAGTTTTAGAGATTTGTTTAGGAATTTCTAGATCTTAATGGTTGTGTGGCCAAGAATAATAGTTGTACGGTTGTCACTATAACAGTGTGGTTTTATCGATGGCTGTTCGTTTGTAATTTCTGAGCAGAAACAAAAAATGAACAAAAATAGAGTGAGTTAAAAAGTGTATGAAATGATTCCTAGATGATAGAAATATGAAGGAAAATTATTGGTTTTTTAAAACCCTTGACGCGTAAATCCACCACTTTACGGGTTCAAAAACACTTCAAAGGAGCTACGGATTATTGAAATTCGATTAAGGCTCCAAAACTCCGAAAATCACCAAAAACCTTCTAAAGTTACAGGGTTTGTGATTCATTTTAGTCTCTGAACCTATTATTAATCATAGTGAATTATTCACCTATGATTTCTAACAGATTTTTAAAGCCTAATATTAGGGAATTAAGGAAGAAAATGAAGAAAAAGACTTGAAGTCTTTTCTTTCTCTTCTCTTTTCTTTCTCTTCTCTTTTCTTTCTCTTTTCTCTCTAACTCCTTTCAAACCTAATTTGGATTGCTAACCTCACAAATAACCCCGCATTCTCTCTCCTTATCACTTTCTTTTTATACCATCTTCAAAGTAAAGATTCAGATCCGATCTATAAGCAATTGGGGGTGGATTATTAAACGATCATACGGATATAGCCTATGACAGTATGTTTGTTGCTCTACACCCATGCGGATTTTATACTACATCCGTACGGTTATGATTTGTTAACTAGAAACCCTAATTTGATCGATTCAGTAATCCGAAGCTTTGACTTTGAGTTGACTTTTCCTAGTGTGGCTCCAGAAATAGGTCAAATAAAACTTTGTTTTCATCATTGAAACTGGGAATTAAAATTCCATGCTCACACCTACCTCGGCCTTGTAGCCTATAGCTTATCCAAAAGATCGTCCGTTCACACGTGGGTGCATGTGAGAGAGGGATACACTAATTATTTAATAATGAGATATTTCTTGGGCTTTGTTCCCTTCCTATATGGAGGAAGAAACCACATATGCATCCTTCAAGCCCTTGATCTTCCTATGTGAAGGAAGAAACCGCATGTGCATTCTTCAAGCCCTAGAAGGAGCCTCTTTGTGAGGTGAGAGGGAGCCTGTTTGTGAGGTAAGAAGAAGGTTATAAGAATGAGCAGATGGGATGTGGTAAAATGTGGATGAAAGGAAATAATAACATTTGAGAGTGTTTTGGATACAAGGGAGTAGAGTGAAAATCCTTTGAGTTTATGAGCTTGTTCTTCAAGTATACTTTTCCTCTTCTTTCAGCGATCTCTAACTCATACGGAGTCTGATTGTGCTGATTTTTGGACAACACATTGGGGACTGTTGTTTCTTGATTTTGAATGGTCGAATTAGAATTTGGAGGTTCATAAGTTCAAATTTTTGGGTTTGCAACAGCTGCTGTTTTCTAGGCGCTTTTCTGCAACCAGCTTTGGTTTTCTGCTTGTAGTTTCGTTTCTAGCTGTTGAATTTGGCTGAAACTTTAACACAAGTTTGAAGACACATTTTTTTGTATTCTGGACAATAGCATCAGTCATTGGAGTTGAGGAAGGTCCTCGTTTGTCTGTTCCTGTTTTGATGTTTGCAGTGTTTCTTCTACTGGTTTTTAAGATTGAGCTGCTTCATCCTTTTCAGTCCTTTGAACAGGCTGTTCCTCTTTGATTGGGCTGAAATTTGGTGAGCTTGTTCTAGACTCATTTATCTTCATTTTGTATGGTGGAGATCTCTTTTGGAAGTCTAGAAATTTATGCTCTTGCTGTGTAACATTAGTGTATCCATTTGTTGTTGTTGTTGTGTGTTGGAGCCGTGAAACTTGTTGTTGTTGTTCACTAACTCAGTTTTGTATCTGCTGTAAAACTCTCATATTATAGTGGATACTTTATCTTGGGCCAGGAGAGGCCTCATGGTTTTTATCCTTCATGTTGAAGGAGTCTTCCACGTAAAATCTTGGTGTTCCTTTCTGTGTGATTGTGTATGTTCTGCTGATTACGCTCCTCACGGATTCATTTAAGCGGGGAAAGTTTATTCTGCATTCCTTTCCCATCACTGTTGTCATGATCAATATATATGTTACCTACACATAATCACATTATCCATAAAATAATTAGTACCACACCAATGTCATCTCTCAAATAAATATTCAGGTGTCTTCTTCTTTATTGAACTTTGCAATATTAACTGCTTAAATGTCATGGTTTGTAAGAGTGTCTTCAAATGATTTTGGATGTTAGAAGCGGTTTGTAATTAATGTCTAATAAGTAATTATGAAAAACTCAGGCTGATAATGGATTAATAGGTATATTTTAATAAGAAAAAGAATATATTAATAAAATCAAGGAACTTTATTTGATGAACAACATGTATCAAATCCAATAATTAACAAATACATATTGAATCTAAATCAATCAATGATCGAGTTTTTTAGTATTTAGGAGGAAAACCTATAGAGCACATGACATCCCTTCATAAATTTGCTTTTGAATTAGGGGATATGCAAATGAGAAGTATTCCTAGCTAGTTACTAAAATTAATGAGAGGTAGCCCTGATTCCTAGTAATTTACTAGAAAATTAATAAAAACATTTTTTTACTATGTTGTTGTATTTAAAGGATAACCAACAATAATTATAGTAAATTATGATGAAAAGAATATATATATTAACGATCTTTAGAATGGAATTTATTCAAAAGATCAAATGGATAAGAAGACTATTGTTGCACTGGTAATGATGATGTGGGTTATTGTTTGTGTTGAAGCGGAATTGGAACTTGATGAAAAGGAAGCAGACCAAATATATATGACTTGTTATCGTGATTGCTACAATAAATGCATTTCAACAAAACAAAAAACTTCTGAGCAATGCACAGCGGTGTGTGCAAATGAAAAATGCACAAATAGTGTTCATATTCCAATTGTAATATCTCATTCTCTCTCCAATAAAAGAATATTTAATTCTCTTTTTTTTTTCATAAATTTTTATTATTTTCACACAATTATGCAAATGCGTGGTATAATATTGTAATTTCATATTATTCTTTGTGTTTGCAGGGATGATGACATGGATCCACACACACTCCAAAGATTCATTTTTTTAATTATGGCAAAACACATCTTGAGGTCCCTGAACTTTTATAAAATTTACAATTGGCCCCCTGATCAATTATTTCAACACATTGGGTACATGATCTTTTTGTTTTGATGCTATTAGCCCCAAACTCGACACTTTTTTCTCCCGTGGATTATAGTGTCCATTTACTGGTATATGACACAATTTTCGCAAACACGTGAGATTAAATTGGAGTTATAATTTATATTCATAGCTATCATAAAACTGCATAGGAAGTATGATTCTGATATCTCCAATCAACTCTAGAGTCTTCTATTTTTTTCAAAAATTATGTCATGTGTTAGTGAATAGATACTATAGCCCACAAGAGAAAAAAATGTCAATTTTGGGGCTAATACTATTAAAACAAAAAGATCATGTACTCAATGTGTTGAAAAAATTGATTAAGGGGCTAATTGTAAATTTCATAAAAGTTCAGGGGTCTCAGGATGTGATTTGCCTATAATTATTATTTGAAATAGTGTTTCTTATTATGTTGAGGGAGGAGGTGTTGGATGTCAACCAAAGACCCCAAAACTTCGTTTGCATTTAATTGCAATTTTATTTCTCTATGATGCAATGTTTTCTGTTTTCTAATTTTCATAATATAATTAAATTGCTAATTATAATTGGTTTTCTTCTTAGTATAATTCCTTTAATTAATATTCCTAATATAATAATATCTTTATATTTATGATTTTATGAAATTTCAGCCCGTATAAGAAGAAATGGCTAATTGGAAAGGAGAAATACTCTTATATGATGGAAGATAAACGTTAGTGAAGTTTCCTCTTATATTTTTGTCAATCTTAAAAACTCCTTCAGGTATACTAAAGAAGCTAAAAAAACCATTATGAAAAGAATCGCTTGCGCTGGTACAAATGTTAAAAGAAAAGTGTGCAATGTTAGTTGGAACATTATTAAAAAAAAAAAGCTTTAAAGATCGAATGTAAGGAGTAAGAAGAAATTTTTGTTTCGGAGAATTGTAGCTAAAATTGAAGACTCATTTGTTGGAAATAGTTTCTTAAATCACTGGAAACAAGTTTCCAATTTGTGTTATTTACAGAAATGCGTCTATAATAATATGTATCCTGGTTTCTGCAAGAGTTTCCGTTTCCAAATAGAAACTTAAGTACCTTAGAGTTTACATGTTTCATAGATCGTTGCAGGTAAAATTTTAACTACCCTTGCAATTTCTTTTCACTTATTTGGAGGAGTATCGAAATCTTCATCATTGAAACATTCTTATTCATGCTAGATTCTAGTATCTTATGTAAAAGGTAGTCCTTGTTTGTATAGAAATCTAATTGTATATGTCTCTTTAGTGTGAGCTACCCTAATTGAACATGCAATGACGAAAATAGAACAATTTTGCAAGAGGGTCCAATTCATACTAATTTTTGTTATTAAAAGTATTTATCAATACAATAAAAACATAAATAAAAAAAATTAAGATAACATATAACAATTATAGTCTAAAAATAATATATATACATATATACATATTTTTCAATTTGTAGTATTTTTCAAGCAACTAAAAATAATTAACTCATTCAATTGAACAATTAAACAAAATTAGTGATAAATTAATATTTCTTTGCTATGAGCTAATATCATGTTGCTCTTATTTAATTATTAAATATAGTGTCAATTTTTTTTTTAAAGTTATAATGTACGTATGAGTTTTGTTGAAAAAAATTATATAATTGGGACAAGAACAAAAACTTATATAAATTAGGAGTTTAGCATAAATTTTTTTATAACCTATGTGCTTTGTGTATATGAAATTTTAATCATAAAATAATTAAAGACAAGTGGCTTAATTCAATATTATTGAAGCATTATATATAAAATAAAAATATAAACTGAGCATTCATAACTTTAAAAAGTTACGATATTTAGACATGATAATTAAAGGAAGTAAGAAAATAGGGAGAAAAAAAATCTTTTGAATAGTGTTTGTAAAGAAGTAGTCACATTTTTTCTACGGGACAGAATGCGAGTGAAAAAAATATGTTGTCTTCAACCTCCGTCTTTTCCGCAACCATGGCTAAACCAAACAAATCTGGTTTGGGAAAAATAGTAGAGGCCAGCGAAGGACTAGCCAAGGGGAGTCCTCCGTGGGCCAGCAAGGTCGACGAACTCTGCTGATCCACTGCAATTTCATACCTATGTACATATATATATTTCATAATCAACATATATTGTTAGTCCCAAATAGGCTATAAGGTACACTAGGGGGGTGAATAGTGTAAATACACAAATAAAATTCTTTTTTGGAAACTTTTTATTCAAAAAACAATTTTGCCCAAGAAACAAGTTTTACTTAAAAATGTGTTATAAAAAGGTTTGTAAAACTTGTAAATTTAATTGCTCTTGAATAAAGTAAAATATCAAAGGAGCTATAACTGGATAAAATAAATGCAAGAATATAAAAGCAGTAATGTAAAAAGTGTGGGGATAGTTAGATTGTCGATACAGAGATTTTACAGGTTCGGACCAACTATCCTACTCTTGTCCCCAAGTGAGCCACTTGAGATTTTCCACTATAATTCCTTTAACAATAGGAATCAAACCACTTTGATCTTTTTTCTGTCCAAGATGGGGACAATCAATCCTACTTTTGTCTAGGATTAAGACTGTGATCGTTCTTCTGTCTAGATGGAGACACCCGGTGTTTTTTGCAAGCTAAAACACCAAACTTTTACAACTTGTTGTTTGTCAAAGATCAACAACAAAACTTTTATACACACTTTGTTGACAAAACTCTAACAACAAAGCTCCCCCTCTTACTAATATCTCTTAGTGTGAATTTACAATTCACTCAAAATGTTGTATTTGAAAGTTTGTGAATTGCTTTGATGAAGACTAGATTGCTCTCTTTGAAGATTGTTGGAAAGACTACTCAAGAATGCTTTGTATGTATTGTAAACCTTGTAATTTGTCTTCCCATCTTGAAATTTTTGCATTTGTCTTCTATTTATAGGCATTGGAGAAATGGTTTGGAAAGGAAATTCAAATTCTGTTAAGGTCTCTGAAACTAGCCGTTTAGTGTATTCAGCCCTCTGAAGCTTTAGTTTTGATTTCCTTCAGGTCTCTGAAACTAGCCGGTGCACAGTGTTTAGCCATCTGAAGGTTAGTAATGAAATTTCTTCAGGTCTCTGAATGTTCCCGTTATACAGTGTTCAGGTCTCTGAAAATTTGAATTTGATTTCTTCAGGTCTCTGAATGTAGCCGTTATACAGTATTCAGGTTTCTGAAAATTTGAACTTGATTTCTTCAAATCTCTGAATGTGATCGTTATACAGTGTTCAGGACTCTGAACATTTGAACTTGACTTCTTTAGATCTCTGAATGTGACCGTTATACAGTGTTCAGGACTATGAACATTTAAACTTGACTTCTTCAGGTCTCTGAACGTGGCCATTATATGTTGTTTAGATCTCTGAAGATATGTAAAAAAAAATTTTAAACCTTCAACCTCCTGAAGCAAGATGTTCCTTTATCTCCCCAAGCTTGTTATATTTTTGTATAATTCTTCCAATGTCTTTGTAGAAAGTCTTCATCTTTATTCTTTAATTAATTAATTAAAAATGCTTTTATCTTTAATTAATTATTAAAGTATTTATTTAATTGTTATCTTCTTCAAATATAAAAGTTGTTTTCATCAAAACAATGTTCAACATATATGATGGCCTTTTTCACAATATTACATCTAGAACATCAATTATAACAATACTCTCAGCATTAGGATTTGATCATGTATAGTCTCCTCAAATAAAGTTCCAGGATCTTAATTGTAGCATGAATGGTAAGTCCTGCTTTGAAAAACTGACAGTATTACTTCCTTCAAGCAGGTATAGTTTTATCTAACGCATTTCAATGATTATTTTCTTCATTAGGTATAGCTATGATTTTTTAGTTTAATTTAAATGAATTATTTTCTTAATTATTACATATATCTTTTTTTTTTTTTTTTTTTATGAATTGTGAATGTGATCAATGCAAAGTTTAGTCTAGGATATGATTAACTGATAGGTGAAATATGAATCAAGAAGTAGGAGTTCAAACGGTGTAGTGGCAAAGGTGGCAGCCATCGCCGATGGGTCGGGTAAAATGTAAAGTTGGTACTGGGGTTTTTTATGGCGGAGTTCGACTCGGGCATGGCTACATTTGTCGGAATGAAGTGGGATAGCTGCTGGCAGCACGAAATATTATTCTTCATGGAAAAAGTGATTCGGATTTGGCAGAGGCAATGAGCTGTAGGGAGTCGTTAAGTTGGATAAAGACACTTCATTTTTCCCTGGTGATAGTTGAGCTCGATGCTCAGAATTTAGTTTCCATGCTAAATTCCAATGCAATAATTAGATCACCGATAAAGGGGGTTGCTCGGGACTGTTAGAATTTAGCTCGGGAACTAGGTGTTGTCTGTTTTTGCTTTGTAAGTAGGTCTGCGAATCAGGTGGCCCTGTGTGTTGGCTCTGGAAGCTGATTCTTCGAAAAGTAGGGGGACATGGTATCATGTATGTCCAACGTTTCTCAGTGATGTACTTGCATCTGTTTTTTTATTAATGACATTATTACTTTAGTAAAAAAAAAGTAGGAATATGAACATAATTGAATTTAGATTGAACATAGTTAGAATTAAATGTAAACATATTATTATTGCTTGACGGATTTAATTAAGGATGATGAGAAAGATATTATAAAATACACTTATCAGTAACTATTTGAGGAGGCAAAGGGGAAAAATGAGAGAAAGAAAGTAAGCCTATCTATGTTATTTGCATTTTAAAAGTCATAAATTTTATACATGAGAGAAAGAAAGTAAGCCTATCTATGTTATTTGCATTTTAAAAGTCATAAATTTGATACTAATGCAGATATATCTAATGAGTGGTGTCCTTTTCCTTTTCCCATTGGAATGATCAATCTATCCTTATTTGCGAGTGCCTTGTGAGATTAACAACCTGATTGGATGTGGGCTCTTCATTTGCAACACTATCAATGGTCTTATATAGCTACAGAGATATCTTTTATTGATTGTCTATGCGTGGCCTAACTGAGCGGGTCATAGGATACAAATTCAATCGTTAATAAACCATTCTTTTGTGTTGGATAATGTTTTTAGGAATTACATTTATAGTCCGTTCATTGCTTGTTGGGGCTCACTTTAAAAGATTGGCCCTTATGTAAAAAAGGATGGTTTGGGAAAGCTGCTCTTTTGTCCCCAATGTAAGTGGTGTGTATTGCTAATGGGGACCCATTATGTTGATTCCTGAAGATATAGTGACAAGAGATTCTAAACCTAGAAAGTAAATCAAATTAATTTGTCAAGATATATTATAATCGGGTTCATGAATTTTTCTAAATTTTTTGGATGCATGTCAACTTTCTTACCTTCCTATTGTCATTATTAATAATGCTCGACTCAAAGTTGGACTTGTGAAGTTATTATTCATTGCTTGTAGATGTATGTGATACATATTGGTTATGTTGATGGTTGGATAATTTATGAGCCGTTTTTGTGTAGGAATATTCTATTTATCACGTTTGGTAAATAGAATGATGTTTGTTTCACACGGAATTCTGCCGAAATTCCGGTAGATTTCCTAATGAGATTTTTTTTTTTTTTTTTTTTTTTAGCACTCATGCATATTGATTTTGATTGTATAAATATATCTAAGACTGTTACATGTTACAGGAAAAACATATTGGCAAAGCTCATAGTCCTCTACAGTTATTCCTATGGACACATACCATGGATCATGATGAAGTGAATTTTGTCGATGATAGGAGTGGAACTATGCGTGTAATAATTAATTGCATTCATTGGACTTAGTTAAAAATTAAAGTGATAGTCAACTAAGATACTGATGTGTATTTTTTTTGCTCCAACAATATATGCAGAAAAAATATGCGTTGTTTGTAGAACGATTTGATGCTATGGAGAAGCTTCTGCAAAGCTGCTGGAGGGTTGACTGGGGAGAGGAATGTTTTTGGCCTAGGTACAGCAGCTGTTCAGTTCTATTAGGCCTCTATGTTTTTAATACTTGGCATATAATGCTTATATTAGGCCTCTATCTTTTTGTAACTTAGCATACGCTGCTTCCCTTGGGCCTTCAACTTATTGAAACTAAGCATATAACTACTCTATCTTTTTTGGAACTTATATTATATTTTTATGTTAGACTTGTAAGTTAGTTTTAGTTGTTTTGTGACATTTTAATGTATATGAACCTACTAATCAATGCATATATTTATTACCTATGTTTTTTATACTCTTAAATTATGTATGTTTAATTAGCAATTAGTATTAGTGATAAAAAAGATTATTAATAATTTTATGAATAATTAATATTAATATTTCAGAACAACAATAATATTAACAAAAATATTAATGAAAATAGAAAGGTAATTTTCGTCCAAAACATTTCCAAGGATTTTTGTCGTTTTTGAAACGAAATATTTGTTGCTAAATACCGCTGAAGATATCGGTTGGTATTTTAGTTGGAAACAGTCAAAATGCTAAGGACTTGAATCCGACTTAGCAACTGTTATTGCTGGTAGCTTATGCTGAAAAGTGGTTGCTATTTACTACAACCATCAGTTGGATGCTATTGCAGTCAACGTGGTTGCAAATGTTAGCAACTTCTGTGGTTGCTATCTTTTAGCCACGGTTGAGTTAGTAACCATTTTTGTGTGGTTGCTAAAGCTGAAAAGTTGGTTGCTATTGCACCGTAGCAACCACTTGGCAACCAAACTGGTGGATGCTAATTCACGAATTTCTTGTAGTGAGTTCGAATTTAAAATTTTATAGTCTCTACTCTTAATTTTATATTTTTTGAAATATTTTTTTTTAGTTATTTTGATTAAACAAGTTTTATGCCAGATACTTTTTAGTTTTATAATTATATATAATTTAATAAATTAATTAATTAATATCAATAATATTTGGAATATGTAAAGAAAAAATATAAAATGGAAAAGACGATATGTTTTATCATTATAAAATAAAATAAAAAGTAATTCTATTATTATTAATTTAATTTGACCGTTGACTCTCCTAAAATTACTAAGCAGTTGATAATAAAAAAACCTAGACACTGTTACTATCACAAAAATTAATTATTTTGCATAAACAATATCAATTGAGGAAAAGGGGGTTTACTAAACGGATTTGGATTCTCTGTCGTTGGTCAAACAGTAAAGACATGTTTGAGCGATTCCGATTCTTTATCAATTATCAACGAATAAGATTTAGAGATATTTGTGAATTTGGCAACAGAGAATAGGAAATTAAGGAATATAGCAGCAACAATAACTTATCATCTTCCTAAAATTTTGAATGTCCATAGCAACGACCCCCTTGTTGTACGGAGATGGTTCTTCTACATCAACTACCATTTTCAGATGGGTTTTCGATAACTGATCTTATGCTCTTTAGTAATCAAATTCAATTGGGTGAAACCATTTCACCCCAGCCTAGATCCGCCATAAGTAAAGCAAAATAAATCTCGAGAATCGGATAATCTTTTCTAACCAAAATTACCATAATCGGAATATCTGAAGCTTTTTAGTTTTTAGGTTTTCTTCCCTGCTAGGATTTCAAACAATCCTCCATCAATCTAAAACAAAATCATTTCCAATATTTAAGGTCTTCAATTCAAATTGGTTTAGTTTACTTGTTCAATTTTGTGGCAACATAGAGATATTGGTACAACAAAAAGAGAGAATTACATAGAGAAAGAAGAGAGATTAATTAAGAAAGGAGAGAGATAAAAGAAGAAACTTAGAAAGGGAAGAGAGATGGTGCAAATGGACGAAGAAGAAGAGTAAATACCGAGTGAAAGATGAAAAAAAAAAGAGTTAATGCCTTACTTAAATTAGGGGAGAGAAAGGACGATAATTTTAAAAAAAAAAAAAAAAATTAGAATTATGACATTTTTCATATTTATCAAAATATGTTAATATCTTCTAATATTTTGCCAATTCAATTATCATATTCGTGTGTTTTATCTTTATTATATTAATATATCATTCCATTTAATTTGAAACTTTTTATAAGTAAACTAATAACGTGACATATTATTAATTTACTAAAATACTCTCTAATGCGTTTTTATCTCAATTATTTTTTAAGCCAAAATTTTATTATAAGAAAATAATATTACTAAAAGTTGATGGCCAGAAAATTATTTTTTCCATCAAACAGTAAGATATCAGCATTCATTCACAAATAAACATACCCACATATTATGAACAAAGCGATTTTAAATTAGGAAGTTATGTTTAGTAAAACTTAAATAGGGATAGATTTTTGTCTATCTTCAAAAAAAAAAATAAAAAAATCAATTGACTAACCCATTTTTGTGCATACAAGAGCTATGTTAATTAATTAATTAGAATAATGTAAAAAAAAAAAATTCCTACTCTACAAGCAAATTTGTTAGGATATTCCGTAAACATCATATGCAAATTTCACTTTAGCATATCCTAATTAATCGTCAAAAATTGGCAAAACCCTTAAAAGTCAATTTATGTAAATTTAGTTGAGCAGTAAAAATATCGTAATTAATTAGAAAAATCCAAAGCGAAATTTATGTAATTTGCTCCTAGCATATATGCTTTAAGGAAGTAAATTTTTTTTCACTAATCTAATTAATTAATTAATATAAACCCTTGTGTGTACAAAAATATATTTACTAATTTAATATCCTTTTGCCCATAATTTGTGTGGTATGTGCATTAGAGTATGGATGTTGTTGTTTGATGGAAAAAATTCCTACGTTGTCAACTTTTAGTAATATTACTTTTATCTAATAAAATTTGAAATTATAAAAAAAATTGAGATAAAAAGGTAACAAAGGTATTTTAGTAAATTAATAATGTCACATTATTAATATGGATGGAAAAAACTTCAAAATAGACGGATGGAGCTATAACGGAGGCAAAATGCAGGGAGGTAGTCATTGAATTGACAAAATAGAAGTACTGATGTAGTTTGATAAACTTGAAGGAAGTCGTAATTGTTTACCCAAAAATATAATACCTTAATGTAAAAGAATAAATAAAAAATTTCAGTTATTATGCATCTCTTAATCTCAATCGTTGATAGTACATAAAGGATTAGGATCACTGTAACATATCTCATGTTTGACCAGCAACAGGAGAGAATCCAAATCGTCCTCAAACACCTTCATTTTCAAAAGATATGGCCAGCTATCTACTAGACCCATTAAAACTTGAAATTTTGTTTAAGGTTTTCAAACACCTCCATTAACGCTGTCAAAATTGAATTTTGACTCTTATCCTTTGGTCAAAAGAGCTTTGCGGGGAAAAAGAAAACTTAAAAAGCAGTATTTTTGAGATGGAAGGTATGCAATGTTTTCTCTTTGCAATTATTTTGTTTCTATTTGAGGGTTTTGACTTTTTGTACCACAAATCCCTCGCATGAACGCAAGCAGAGTTTTCATTGTGAAAAAAGTTTTTTTTTTTTTTTCTTTTTCTTTTTTGAACATTGTGCATAAAGTTTTGGAAGGGTAAAAGACTCATGATGCTTGATAATATATTTAATATCTCTAATACCCAAGTTTTTTTTTTTTTTTTCCTTTTCTTTTATACGACTCACCTTTTCTGCAATATATATTCAGAATTCAACTCTAGATTAGGCCTAACTTGAATCACAGGAAGTTCTACTCATATTAATCTTAACAAATTGAAGTGTTTTACCTACTTAATAAGGCAAATTTGTGCACTTAAATAACTTATTTAGGAAATTTGATTTATATGTGTTTGACTCTTTTGTGGAAACTGTAAGAGTATCAGAGAATTATAGTATTCTCAAACTGTAAAATTAAATTAAGTGTATTTACCAACTTCTAAAAACCAAATGACTGACTGGAAAATTAAATTAAGTTCAGTTACTGATTTCTGAAACCAAACGACTGTAAGACATAAAAGAGACCTAATATTTTAAAGGTTCTGATTATCAAAATTATACCAGTCTTATAAACACAAGTGGAAACTTTCTAATTTCCTCAATTACTCACACGTTCCACGTTTTTCATCAACCAAAATTGTTCTCCACTACTACTTGAGTAACTTCCACACTTGACATAAATGGTTCACGTCAATGTTGTGAAAACCGGACCGGACCGGCCGGTTCGACCGGTTTTATCGCGAACCGGTCATGGATCCGGTCGGTTTGATTAAAATGGACGGTTCGATTAAAAACCAGAGATGACCGGTTCCACCGGTTAAAAACCAGTAAACCGGCGAACCGGTCAAAAACCGGTTTTGACCATTTTCTATCTTTGGGTTTGATTCGGTTCGGTTCGACGGTTTGGTTCAGTTCGGTTCTGTTTAAACCAAATCAAAAAATAAACATATAAAATTATAAAAACCAAAATCAAACCAATATATATTCGGTTTGACTTGAACCAAACTGAACTAGTTTTGTTTTGTTCTGGTTCGGTTTGGTTTCAAACCAAAATTTTTCAAATTTTAAAATTTAAATCAATTATCATTAAAATTTAAAATTGATGAAGTTTTAAACCGAACCAAAAAATAAACATATAAAATTATAAAAATCAAAATCAAACCAATAGACATTTGGTTTGACTTGAACCAAACTGAATTAGTTTTGTTTGGTTCTGGTTCGGTTTGGTTTCAAACCAAAATTTTTCAAATTTTAAAATTTAAATCAATTGTCATAAAAATTTAAAATTGATGAAGTTTTAGAATATTTCATGAAATTATTTTGAGTATTAAATATTTGAAACTTGTATTTGATGAATTTATAAGCTTATTTATTTTTTAAATAATATTTTTTTAAAAAAAAAACAATAATCCGGTATAACCACCGGTATTACCCGGTTGAACCGATTGTACCACGTACCAGTAGCTTCACCGGTTTGATGTCCGGTACGGTTATGATAACATTGGTTCACGTTGAGAACTGCTCTTGATTTCCTGGCAGATCTTTACATGGTGAATTCCACTTGTAAAATATTAAATGGCCAAAGTCTAATTCCTCCTTAAATTTTTTCATGGAGAAACTACCAAATTAAATACATCATTGCCATTTAATAAATTCACTGAAATAAGTAAAAGCCAAAATTTAATTTTCGTGCAAACAATTGCCCCACGCAAACTTGAATTTGTGACACATAAAATTTATGTTCGGATTCAAAAAAAATTCTTATAGACTCGATAATATTGAAAAATTAGAGTATAGAAAAAAAAAATTTAAGAGATTTAATTCTAAACTTCTAATTAAAATAAAAAAAAAAATCTTATATTTGAGACTAGTGGCAGTGCTAGGAATTGGCGAACGGGGGCGAAAATTCCCTTAAAAATTTTCGGCCGGCGATCAAAAATTTCCGACCGGCCAACGAACCTGGAATTAATTCAATTTAATAACAACACAAACAAATTAATCCAAACAACAACTTCATTATTTATACACATGACATACTAACATTTAATTTTTTCTAATCGATGTAGACAACAAAGTACTCGTAACATGAGAACTTTTACGAGGTTTCAAATAGTTTTTGCAAGAAGCCAACTTTTGAAAATACTGCAAAATGGATTCTTCGTTCATGCTAATGAATATCTTCTTTTCAATGTAACATAATAAGCAATCTGATAGTAATTCATCTCCCACCCGGTTGTGTAGATTAGTCTTCACAGTATTCATGGTAAAAAAACATCTTTCAACAGTAGGTGTTACAACTGGTAAGACCAATTCCAACTCAATAAGTCGATACACCAAAGGAAAACAAATGTGATATTTATTTTCCACCATCTTTTTTGCAAGAGCGCCAACATCATTAAGATTAGAGAATTCTGGATTCTCTTTCATAGTAGAAATTTAGAGTTCAAGTTGGTAGTGAAGCTCGGCTAGCTCAACACTAGAGAAATCTTGAGAGTATAACCCAACAAGATTCAGTATTTGAAGGATCAAGACTCATTATGCATCTAAACAAATCTATGTTTGCCTCATTGAAACAATTGTTCAATTCCATGGCAACCTCATCAATTACATATCAGTATATGATATAAAAACAATTTAGAACACTATACATTTAAAGAATAAAGACCAACGTCATACATATATATCAATTACGAAAAAATAAAATGGAATGGAATACCTTTGCAAAGATTGCCACACGAAAATAGTGAAAATGAGTCATTAGTTCTCCATCAATAAGTGTCCGGCTAAGGCTTTCAACAATGTCATCCATATTTGGCACTTTAATTTTTTGTTTGACACAAAATTCAGTGGCTTCTTTCAACAAATTTTCCCAACCATCTTCTCTATATGTTTGTAACTTCTTGTTCAGCACTTCATCCATACGAACTGTAGTTCCAATGTTTTGATCTTTGGCTTGAAGAATCTTTGATAGAGGATCTGTCATTCCCAAAATATACAACATTAACTTTCCAAAAAACACAAATTCAAAAGAACCCTTTTCATTTAACAAACCCTTATCCGTGCCTCGATTTTTTCTTGTATCACCATCTTTGTTTATTGCTAAAAGCACTTCTTCCATTGAATTCCACATATCAAAAAGCCGAAGTAATGTTTTATAATGAGAACCCCAACGTGTAGTACTTGGTCGAGCTAAGCTTATTTCTTGATTCTTACCCTTTCCACTAACCACTTTGTATTTTCTTCACAACTTCTTCATGGTGTAATTGGCGAAGAGCATCCTACCTTTTACATGAATCTCCAACCATATTCACAATCATAAAAACATATTCAAAGAATTGGCTCACATCATCGTTTTCCTCAGCAGCAGACATAACAACTAACTGGATCCATTAAGCTTGCCTCACATATTAGAAGCCCCATCATAACCTTGACCTCTAACTCTTGACAGTGATAATCCATTCTTCGTAAAGAATTCATCGACATCATTCTTTAAACACTGTGCAGAAGTCTGAGTTACATGAACCACTCTAACAAATCGTTCTATAACTACTCCACTATCATTCAAAAATCTCAAAACTACAACCATTTTCTCTTTCACAGAACTATCTCGCGTCTCATCGAGTAGAAGAGAAAAGAACTTGTCCCCAATCTAATTTAAAATGACTTTTCTCGTTTCTTTTGTACAAGCTTCAATTATTTATCTTTGAATGGTAGACGAAGTCATTTGATTATTTTTAGGAGCATTTGATTGCATTACTTTATTTACTTCTTCATTATACTTATAAAACCAACTAAAAAGTTCAAGAAAATGGCCTCGGTGCATTGATTCTTCAGACCCATTGTGTTGTCGGAAACCCAAACCTTTCCCTAAAAGATATCGAGCTACTCTTACAACCGTATTCAAATGAGCATGATAATCATCATCTAAAGCAGCACTTTTTGATGCTAAAACAAAATCCACATTCTCTCTTTTGTTTTGGTATTGATCAACCCTAATTCTAGCATAAGTGTGTGGATTATCCAGACTTCCTTCATGAGCAATGAAGTTTGGTAAAGCATTTTTCCAATTGTTATATCCAATTTCTGTAAAAGCATTTCTTCCACTTTTATTACTTTTACTGAACAAGTAGCAATGTAAAGAAAATGTTTTATCTTTCAAGACACTATACTCTAGCCAAGTGAATTTCTTAAACCATGAACTTTGAAACCTCTTTTTACCTCCCTTAAGAATAGTTTGTGGAAACTGATGCCCAATTGGCTGACAAGGGCCTAGAGCTTAGTACCTCCTCCTCAATTAATCTCTAATCTGAAAGGGGTAACTATCAATTGGCTTCCACAATCCTGGATCGCTAATGATATCGTCATCAAAAACTTCTACCTCAATACAAGCTCTTTTTTCATTACCTTTATCAAGAGGTATTGTAGGAGTAGTTCTAGTTGAAGATTGATCGGGATTTGAAGAATTGCTCTCAGTTCTAGTATATTATTCCTAAAATAGTAATACAATCAAATTATTAAAATCTAAACTTAAAATCTAAAACCAATCTTAATATAGCATAATGTCATAGTTAAATGCATAAGCACAATGTAAATTTCAAATTAAATTATATCACAATCCCAAATTCTCAACATATCATTCACAATTCAAATCATAACACAATTGACTTAATTCAATGACAATATATACAATTTTGATCAATTATCAATTCTAATTAGTATTAAACAAATAAATAATCAAATTATTAAACTTAAACTAGAATCCCTAAATCTCTAATTTATCAATTATAAAACTAATTTACCATAAATGATAACCAATTGAAACTAAAACATTAAAACTATAACATATAAACTAGAAAAAATTTAAAAAGTTCCATGATCATAACTAAATGCGTCTACAAATACCACTTTATTCCAAATCTTCTATATATGGATGAGTTTCTTGAATGTTCTCATTTCGAGCTTCATCAAAAAACACAAACTCCAACTTTGGTTAATCTTAAATGAGGTTAGCAAAGTCAAGAACACCTACTTCATTGTCCATACTTCCAAATCCATCTCCACCCCCATCCCTCATTTTTGTCTTCTCATTACAATATTCAACTGTGCTTCTTGATAAGAGACGGAGATTATTATGGATAGATACTAATTGTTGTGCACGATTTGGAGTTAATCCATTCATTTTCAATGAATGAATAAAGGAATAAGTACTCCAAATCCTTTCACAACAAGAGGATGAACTTGGTTGTCCAAATACTTTAAAAGCTAATTTTTAAGTAAAGTTTCACTTAAACCAAACATGCCTACCAATTTCTAGGTTATGTATCATACCTACTAACATGGCTATCAAGATCTCCAAACTCCCCAATTCTAAGAGAAAATTGAGCAAACTCTTGATTGGCCTTAGCTCAATGATCCCTATTATGAAATATTCTTTTAAAGCAGTTGAATTTTTTAGCAGATATTTCAGGATCAACATGAGGAGTAACTCTTCGTCCATCCTCCTTAAGCCATTTATCACTATAATACCTTCCAAGTTCAAAGCATAAGTTTTCTTTAATCAAAAGGCAGTAAATTGTATAAAAAAAAGAACAAACATAAATAAATTTAGAAAATCACTTTGGGTTTAATAAGTGAGCCAAACAATGAAGTGGATTATTATTCTTTGTCCAGCGTCAATAAGAATTTCGTAAACCACATTATAAACACTAGATTCAGCATGGAGTGGCTTATTTTCATGGTAAAAATCGATCACCTTCACTTTTTCAATCATAGAATCTCACATCTCATAAACCAAATGAAGGCATGGCTTATTAGTATCACAAACCCTGATTATTTCTTATATAGGTGCTGTAAAAGCAATAATATAATAAAGGTTTTCCCACCATTCATCACTCAATATTTTGTCAAGAACAAATTCGTCTCTCCATTGATCACCATCTCGGTATTGTACCCAATGTTTACTCACTACCATAGCTTCTAAAGATTGTCTCATAAGTTTAAATATTTTCAGCATCACAATAACAGACGCAAAACGAGTATCAGCAACAGCAAGCAACTTCAAAGAGCTAAATCTATTGAGCATGTCTAATCTCATTGAGTGATTCATTATAAAATGTTTAATTTGATTAGCATCTCCATGGATTTCAGTTATCCAATGGCACTCCTCATATGTGTCTTAATTAACTTCAACATTCTTAGTAGCATATATATTCTTTAAAGTAAGATTAACTGCATGCACAACACAAGGAGTCCATAAATATGTGGATACATACCTTTAATGAGTTCCCCATCACCTTTATAGTTTTTAGCATTACCAGTGATAACTTGTACAACCTTATCAGGACCAATTTCATCAACGACCTTCATCAATAGGTTAGCAATGCAATGCTGATCTTTCACCATACCTAACAATCCATAGATTTAATGAACATCAGGCTAGATTCAATGACAAACATTACATTAATTAATGGTCGTCTTTGTGGATCACTCCATCCATCACTTACTATGATTACACCTTTTTCCTTCCAAGTAGGGGTGAGCAAAACCAAACCAATGTCTAAAAACGGAAAATCCAAACCGAACCGAATCGAACCAAACCGATCCATTTCATAGTTTGGTTCGGTTTGGTTTTAAGTTATGAAGAAGTTTGGACTTCGGTTCGGTTTGGTTTGGTTCGGTTCAAAACCGAAAAAAACCGAAAAACCAAATAATTGGTAAAATATTAAAATTAATTATAAAATTAATATATACTAATTGTAGAGAATTTTAGACATTATATTCTTTTATAGTTTTATATTGTGATTTTTTTTATACTAATTTATAGTTGTTTAAACTTGAGAGTTGAAAAAAAAAGGAAGAGAATTTTAGTATTTTATTGTGATGTAATAGTATTATTTAGTATTACTATTTTTTTAAGTTAATTTTTTTGTATTTCTTTTTTTTTTTTAAACAAACTACTTATATAAAATTATTATTTTGATTTTTTTTTTTAAAAAAAGTTGATGTTTTTAGTTCGAGCTAGTCCAAACCGAACCGAACCGAACTAGTTTGGTTTGGACTGAACCGAACCAAAATTTAGTTTGGATCGGATTGGTTTATAAAATACAGTGTTTTTTGGATCAGTTTTTTTCAGTTCAGTTCGGTTTTTGAACGGAACCGGTCCATGCTCACCCCTACTTCCAAGTGGGTTTGATAGGTTCTAGCAATTAACCTACATGTGCCTTCTCTTGTAGAAGCAATGAGGTTCTTAATTAATTATAACCCGGAGGCACATATCCACTTAAAGAGCTTTTAGTGACAAATTTATAAGAACTTTGATATTAAGGATTTCTAGCCAAATTAAATGGTAAACCTCTAGTATAAAACATCCTAGCAATTTCAACATCTAATTGACTTCTATTTTGCAAGTGAAAAGCTCTAGCAATTGGAGAACTATTATCAACTCTTTTTCTCTTTGAAAGATTACACATTTTGTGGAGGTAGAACCAATGAAGGACTTGAAAAATTACCTGCAGAGGTAATAGACACTCTTGGGTTAAGAGTTCAAAATTCTTTTTATGACTTCGTCCTCTGATTTTTCACATTTCAATAAGATCATCAGCTTTAACTTTTTTTCAAGTTGCAATTCCTTTTCCAGTTATTTTCAATAAATGACTTCTCACTCTAGTATAAGTTCCTTGTTTTTCTAGATAAAAAAAATTACATGTCCACCTATAATTTCCTTCTCCATCTCCTTTCTTCTCATGCTTTGTAACATATTTCCATAAAGGACTTTGATCATCTTCTTTTGCGTTTTCGCTAGAGTTTGAATTAGTATTCGTATGAGGATCCATTAATATAACCTATTATTTAAAATAAGAAGAAAAATTAATTTTATGAGGGAAAGTGGATTATTTCGTAGCATTAGTGCAGTACATGTGTTAAGTTATTAAACCATATTTGTTCAATTTTGTGACCTAACCCCACCCAACCTTTGTCCATTCCAAATTCTAATTAATACTCTCTAATTAAGCCCTTCCCCTACTTATTCAATTATTCTTAACAAGATCAGATGAAGAAGCATAAATATAGGAATACAGAAGAATTTTAAATTACCTTAGAAGTAAGAAGCATTTTACAATTTGCTTGAAGAATGGTTCTGCTCCAAATCAAGGTAAGGATTTGCAAATTGTTTATAGATGTTTAGTTTATATCAAAAAATATTCTGATTTTTTAATAGAAATATAGGAACATTAGAAACACTCAAAAAAGTTTATGAGAAGTTTGAAGAAAATAAGAAGTCAAAATAACTAATCAAGAGTTTTAATTTCAATAGGAAATTTTTCTTTTGGAGAATCACAATCAAAATTGGACTGATTCCAACTGGATACAGTTATAGAAATTTATGAAAACGTGTTTCCCACTTTTCATATTTGCAGAAATTGACCTAAGAACTTCTCATATAGGCTTCTTGAGGTTTTCATTTTCAAAACCGCACGAAATGGTGACACATAAGGCTACAAGTGTTTCCGTGCATCGTAGATGGAACCCAAGAATTAGCAGTGCTACAACTTTCCAGATCGATCTTTTCCGCAAATTCTCCATTTCTTAGCATTTTTTTTATTTGTGCTGCTCAGTTCCAATCTAATGTGCAAGTGTATTCTCTGATTGGCATGAATTCTTGCTTTATTTTATTTTTCTCTGACTAGTCTCATTCACATAGCCATTGGATACTTTTTAATTCAGAACCTCAGAGTATAGCTTTTCTCGTGGTTGCAACAATGAGTAAATTTTCAATTCCACTATTGACTAGCCGCATTATTGATTGATGATAACACTGCTATTTCCTTTTGGTTAAATTTGAGGCCCTTCTCAAATTTATTAACATCGACTTTGACTATATCGGCTCAAATTACATTCTTTGGACTGTTGTGTATTATTGTTGCACTATCATTTTCTTTTTTACAAATACCCCACTAATCGAGGAGTGTGAACGTTGAATTAAAGGGCAGATCAATTGATCGGCTCCTTTTATTAAACCAACATAAAAGGATTGAGAGAAGTAAAAAGTGGACTCCTTCACATTAAGACTTGAAGCAATCAATATTCCTTGATCCATCATTCAGCTTGTACAGTCAGAGGTTAGATCTTTTGATCGGTTCCTTCTAATTACTGCACTATAAAAGGCACTTCAATTGTCTCCTCAAGAGCATTCCTTTTTGGGTAAAGTATCAACATTCTCCTTAAATCCTCTTCGATGATCGATTGACTCTCTTGGAATAGATTTTCCCAGCAAGATGCCTTTAGTGTCCCTATAGATAAGGCTCCAGAGTGGCAAAAAAAGCAATAAGATTCCCTCTCGAGGAAAGGTTTCCAAATTAATTCTAGTATCATTTAGAGCCCCTTAATTGTCTCAGGGAGAAAGATCCTTTTCAGTCAAAGAACTTGCTACAAAATTTGTGGGCACGTGTTTTCCTAACCTCTGTGATGAGAGTCCTTTATTACCTGTTAAGCTGACGGACTTGAATTAGGCTTGAGAATGAGTGGGATGCTGCCTAGAATGTCTCGAACACTCTAAAAACCAAACCGTCCTCGATCCGAAACCCCGAGAAAGGTCCTTCGAGAGATTAGAGGTTTTAGAGGTGAGTGTAGGATTTAGGAGAATCCATCACGGCTCTGGTTTAAGCCGCCAACGGTTGTAGAATCAAAGCCATGTTGCTGTAGAATCAGAGCCGTGCGGCTGTAATTCCTATAGTTACGCGGCTCTGACGGACGGCCAAGTTGCTTGGCAGAAAACCAGAGCAAGTTAGTGGCAGGGGTGAGGCTTGAAAAAGTTTGGCCAAAATTTTAGAGACAAAATTAATGAGAGATTGACAAGGGGCAGAAAAGGGTAGAAAAAAGGGATTGGAGATAGAATTGAGAGAGGATCAACAGAGAAAAAAAAGGGGGGAAGAAAGAAAAACAGAGACAATGGAGAAAAACAGAAGGAGAGAAAAAGAAAGCAAAATACCAGAGGTAAACACTCAGAAAACACGTAGAGTGAGGGTTTCTAGACTTCGCACAGTTGATTGGGATCGTTTTTGGGTTCGTTCGGATTGGCTCAAGGTTCAATTTTGGTGTTTCGGATCGTTTTCGGGATTCTGGGTGTATTCCAGCATCCAAGTCCATTTCCGATTGTCCAATACACTAGAATATCAATAAGGTAAACTCTGAAAGGCCATAAACTTGTGTTCGTTGTTTTTGTTATGCATTTTTCTTTCTTTCATCAAATTTCTGGAAAACTGACTGCCCAGCTAGAGCCGCACGGCTGTATTTACCTTGCATACAGCCCTGCGGCTATTGTTCATTAGAACAGAGCCGAGCAGCTGTAATACTATAGCTGCAAGGCCGTGCTCTTCTGGGCAACAACCCGAAAAGCCCCAAAACGATCGAAAGCAGTCCGTTTTCCATTTTGTTCATTCTGTTATGATCTATTTTGGTTCAAACCGTATGTGCATTACAAAACTTTGGTTTTCGGATTTCTAATTGTGCGGATGTGAGGTTTTTGATTTCCTTGGTTTCGATTTTCTAGAATTCGAGGTCGTTCGATCCAAATCGGATCCGTTGTCTACGATTAGCAGACCCCCAGACTCCACAAAAATCCTTAGAAATCCTCGAAACGGCTTAAAATAGTGATTTTCAAAGCGAGAAAACCATTTATTGGTTTTGGGTATTACAACCGTACAGCTGTAGTGGTTAGAGCCGCATGGATGTAGTCTCCAGAAAGAGGCAGAATCATGGGATGACCCGCACGGGCGTCATCGCGTGCTGCTGTCTTCAGAATCAAATTGTTTTTGGTGTGTTTATTGTTTTTAGACCCTAGATGTATGTCGAAATTAGGAAACCCACACGAACAAAACCCCAAGTTTTGGGATAACCGACCCACTAAAAGGGAAAAATTTGCATAAAACCGAGCCAAATCGTTTTTCAAAATAGTTTTCAAGCACAAAACCTACAGGGCGTTTCAAAACCGTTTTCCAGGTCTAGTCGAGTTGACCCGACTATCCCCTAAATGCATGCCCCCGTTCCTAAAATCCCAATTCTGTCCTGTCGTGAGTCTCCTATGTGTTTGTGCTGTAATTGTACTAACCATCTGTTTTGCAGCTTTTAATTTTTCTTTTTCTTTTTTTTTATTTTGAATGTAATTAATAAATTAACTTATATATTTTAGGCGGTTGTAATTTTTAGATTTTCGTGTATCTAGGCGATTGTATTAGTGAGGATGAGAGCTTTTTCGTCTTTTTGGGTTGTAAATAAGTGGCCTCTACTTTTATTCTTTCGATTACTTGGATGTATGATTTACTTTTTCTACACTTTATCTATTTCTGTCATCTGAATGAGCATGGGCTAAATAATACAAAATAAAAATGGGTAGAGAAATAAGTGAATAAAATATGGTAATATGAACTATGGAATGAATGCAAGCTTGAGGTTGAATAGGTAAGTTGTCGAAACCCCGAATCTCTGGATTAGGTACAGTAGTCTATGCTCGGTAGGGAGTTGTATGGGAATTTTCCAGATGAGCTGATCCAGGTGGTGACTCTATCATTGATCTTGAAATTTAGGTTTTGAGGTCTTTAAGTAATAAAACAGGATTTTCTAAAAATGGAAAACCAGTTTTCCAAAAGCTCACATTCAAAGTAAAGGTTTTCTACAGAAGGGATTTCCAAATAAATCAATGGTTTTCCTAAAATATATATCCAAACCCACTTTCAAAATCAAAAATCCCAAAATCAAAATTCTCATTTTTTTCCCCGGTTCGCTTCGCCGCATTCCGCTTTCGTTTTCGAAAGGTCATCCGCTCACAGTGGCGACTCTGCTAGGGATAAAAGTTTCTCAAAAAAGTTTTTATAAAAACTTAAGGAACTTAGGTAACTACTGAAATATAACCTTGCTTGCAGTCATTTTACTAGTTCATAGCACCATGTTTTACTCACACTTGCATATTATGACATTTTCTTCTTCTCAACCCCTTGAACTCACTGATCAGCCCGGTTTACTTCAGAAGGTGACCTACCTCTTCCGCTAGGATTGGAGGCACCCAAAGGGGTAAACCACTCATAGCACCACATGAACCTTACATCATGTTCTGTGATGACAAGTGTATATTCGCTATAAGGACCTGTACGACCTTTGGTTTGACTTTGGCCCATATGTAATGACTCAGTAACTTCCCCTTAAGATTACCAAAATATAATACATGAAATTGGACATTGAGAGTACGCCTTTGGTATACCCGGTTGATTCCAAAGAGACCCAACACCTAGGAAGAATGTGTACCAATCGAAAGGAGAAGTAAGGTTGGAAGGTGAGCATATTATTGCGTGTGCTAACATTTGTTCTATGGTGGTTTTATTTGACCTTTTGACAAAGCATCAAACACTCACAATCATTCGTGTGTCACTCTAACCACATCTTCGTGCAGCCATGATATTTTAATTGTGTGCCATTTACATCTCGTGTGTTGACATTCCTATGAAGCATACACAACATCATCCCGTGTGTCATGTATCCTAACCACATCTTTGTGTAGCCACTTGCATTTCGTGTGACGTGGACATTCATATCATCTCATTACATTTAGTATAAGGATGTTCTGAGAATACCTATCACGGTCATTTCATTTCACACCATATCGGATGTCCTAAAACTACCCGTGTCTTGCCTATGCACTGGATTGTACTCGGTATTCCATTATACCATGTCACTCACTAAGAAGACCACAACAGTCTCAGGACTATATTCGTCTGGTGGGTCACATGATAACATTACATGACATCATGCCCATTCATCATTGGTGTCACGGTGATGCCAAGGTCTTGTTTGTGTGTCGCGATCCATATCGGATTGTTTTATAACATTTTTGAATCATTTAAGGTGCTCCACCAGTACCAAATTATTATACATATAAGGACATTTCATGACATTACCAAATCATACAAGGTGTTTCGCGAATGCCGAACCTCTGTCCATGTCCAAATTCACACGTGACTTGACTGTAACATCATTTCATATCGAATGCCCTATAAGTGTCAAAACTCTGTCCGTGGGACAGCTTCCACACGACCACTTCATATCATTTCATTGACCTATAAAGCATCGAAACTCTGTCCATATGTCGGCACACATGCAACCATTGCATGACATCCACTAGGTGCCCCAAAAGTGCCGAACCTCTGTCCGTGTAAAAGATGAAAACAAAGAAAGTCACATTCATTATCGTTCTCATTCATGAAACATATTTCAACCACGATCATCTTATGATCATCCTATACACATCACTTAGTACGTCGTGTCTAGGGTCATGACATCCATCCACGATGCTAAATTTATGCTAAATGTGCAGTTTGGAGTAGAACTTCAAAGTGACTAGTATGTGTTGAACCGGGGTCTGATTAGTTAGCTCAATCAGTCCAATCAGAACTAGTAACCGTGGAGGAAGTCAGGGTTAGTTCAGATTCAGAATCAGAGTAGGAACCCGGGGGATAGTTGCCTTCTTTGCTAATTGACAGCCAGTTTATGTTAGAGGAGGTGAATGTAACAGATATGTTTCAAGAAAGATCTAGTGGAGGGATGCCTTTCAACATAAATGCATTCATGAATGCCCTTTTGAATTCACATCAGTTTAAAGCTACTTTGGGATAGCAGATGCAAGCTGTAATGACCACCAATGCAGATCAGACTAGTCAACCAGTCCAAGCTTAGGTCGAGAATGAGGGGAATGTTATGCAAAGAGTTCCCAACTCGAGAAGAATCATTCCCGGTAGTAGTAGGGTGGCCATTCCACATCGGGAAATTAATCGTCAGTCCGAAGAAGATGAGGCTTTTATGAGGGTGAGGGAGGCCTCAATTGAGACTGCTGCCGAAAAACGTCTCAAGGAGAAGTTCTTTGATCTTGAAGCTCTACTACCGAGGCTAAAAGAGATGGTGCATTATAACCCTGTCAGGTGTGTAGACCCAGCTATTCTATTAGTAGAAGGAGAAGAGCTACTCATAGTTGGTTCCCAGATGCCATACTTGCCTCCGTACATTAGAAGGGGCCCACTAGAGGCTTACTTAGACAGCTATGTGAGGATTATGTCTAGTCCGGGGATCAAGAAAGTCCACCTGTTGAACATGTTCCCAAAAACTCTGAGGGGTGCTGCTGCTAAGTGGTACTTGAAAATGCCAATTCATACCCGCTCCACATGGGAAGATTTGGCTGAGGCATTTGTGAAGCAGTATGCCTATAACATTCAGTTGGAGACCACTCTGGAAGATCTAGAAAGGATTCGCCAAAAACCCAATGAATATTTCTCTGCATACTACAAGAGATGGATGGATGTCCAGGTACCGGTAGACGGGGCTCCGAAGCTTGAATCCCTTGTTATAAAGCTGGTTGATGGTAGCTTACCATTTTATAAAGAGAAGATGAAGCTAAAGAGGTTCCACTCCTTTAATGATGTCGTTGAGTTTGCCAAGCATATCAAGAGGTACGAAGAGGAAGAGCAGATGAACAGACAGAGCTCATGCACTTATCGAGATGGCTGGGGATATACACAAGGATATAAGGCTGGTAGCTCCATAACCACATCGACTGGGTCTAGTTCAAAGCCAGCTCAGACTACAACATTAGATAGGGTAAGAGAAGTAGATGTGGCGGCAGTGGCCCAGGGCAGACAATCAAGGACTCCTTAGAGGCTCACTAACTCGTAGGTCAAATCTTTGGGTTGTATTTTTGCCAAGTGTAGGAAGGCTGGCTTACTGCAGAGTTTGAAACCTTCTGTTCCTCCTTCCGAAGTGGAAAAGGACAACTTCTGTGCCTATCATGTGATGCCAGCTCACCGCACCAATGATTGCACTTAGCTGATAAAGGCCATTTTTCAGTTGATTAATGAAGGGAAGATTATGGAACCACCCTTGAAACCGAGCATTCAAAAAAACCCCCTGCCCAACTTTGGCTAGCTCGTGTGCACAAGCTATTGAGAACCATGATGCTACAATGACAGGAGACCTTCCGCATATGGAGGATGATATTTATTTTGATGTACTTGTTATTTATTATGTGAACAATTCAGCCCATAAGTTGTTTAATATAATGTAGTTTGATTTCAATTACTTGTGTGATATTTTTTCCGGAAGGGACTATGCATACATACAAACATTCATCTAGTGCCTTTAACATACATTTTGCATCATTGCATGAAATGAATCTAGGGACAGATGATGACCCAAAAATGGTATCCATCTTGAAAGACCTCACTCCTAATGAGAGAAAAGAAATTGCAAAGATACTACAAAAGCACGTGAAAACCTTTGTCTGGCTATATGATGTTGTGCGGGGGTCAATAGAGAAATTACCGAACACCAAGTTCCAAAGGGTCTGAAGACAAAATCAGCCAAGCAGAAGCTCCATGGACTCAGACCGAAAAAGTCGGGGTAATTACAGCATGGAGAATTGGTAGCATCAGAGAAATAAGGCCACTTGCAGCTAACGAACGTCGATTCATGGTCGACCGTCAAACTACTTCTCAAAGTGGGTAGAAGTGGAGTCATATATGAATGTAAAAAAAAGGGGGGGTCTAATGGATCAAAAAACAAAAAGGCGATCCATGCAAAAATTAGGACAGTCCGATGGACCAAAAACCGAAAAGGTAGTTATGCAAAAGTTAGGATAGTGAGGTGAGCACCATCAGTGGGAAAAGCAGCAAAGGCCGGCCGATGGCAGCCATGGGTTCGGTCGAGGTGAATACTATTACTGATTCTGTCCTTACCTCCATTTCATCTTTGGTGTGCATTATGCTAAAACATTATTAATGAATGAATGGATGAATACTTTGTTCTATACGTTTATACGCCCCAAGTCTGTTTGAAATTGAATTTGTATCATGCATATGTGGCTGTGCACATTCTCTGTTTGCATGCGTCTCACTTCGACAAAAAAAAAATCCGATAGACTGAAAACTAAAAGGCTGTCTATGCAAAAGTTAGGATACAAATAAAAGTCTGCTGTGTCGAAAACCTGAAAGTGCAGTTCAGGCAAAAATTAAGATAGTCCGATAGATTAAAAACCCGTAAAGGCAGTCTATGCAAAAATAAGGGCATAAAAAAAGGAGGCTAATCAATAGCAGTCCATCAAGCCCCGAGAAGTGTTAAACCAATTCAAATAATGGCAAAGGCATGTATAGTCGAAGGGCATTCATTCAGAAATATAAACTTGGCAGAAAAGGAAAAAATGGTGGATATCAGAAGAAGTATCATAATGTACCAAGTCAAATGAACAAATGTAACAGAATAGAGCCTACAGGGAGGCGTAATGTACTAAAATACAGAAATCTGAACCCACAGGCGGGCTGTCACAATAAGAAAAACAAAAGCAGAAGAAGACTAGGACTGTCCCCCGTCGTCCTAATCATCCACCTTATCCTCATCCCTAGTATCCTAAGAGATGGCGAGATGAGCCTCTAAATCATCTACCCACGAGTGGAAGGTCTGGTTCATAAGCTCTAGATCTGATACATGCCTCTGTAGCTGGTCCACCTTCGACCTCAGATGAGTTTCCTCACAGTGATGAACACCAACTGTGGACTACACCAGAATCAACAACATGAACATCATGCCACATAAATGCATACACTTGCAGCATACACACACACATATGCATACACGCATCACCACTAACTTAAATGTAGGTACTTACTGTCATCGTCGTGTTGTCTCAGATCGTGAGCGTCCTGAGTGTGGAAATGGCCTGACATAAAGCCATCCCCTGAGATACCAAAATCTGCATAGGAAACAGTTGCACAAATCAGACAAATGGCAACAGTGAGAATCAAAAAGCAGATAAAAGCAAGAGTACTCACATGGGTGGTATCACCGGGGTTAGCAGCGGGGTAAAGGTGGTCCTGGAGAAACAGGTCAGCCCAATACGAATGCCTGAACTCATCAAGTAGCTGAATGGACGACTTTATTAGGAACTCGAGTCGACTAAGAATGAAGCTAGCAGGGGGGACCACGGGAGGAATCATAGGAGGAACAGATGGAGCGCCCTCCATCCTAGCATCAGCATCATGCTTGGCAGCATACGCAGAGGAGCTCCCATCGCCCCTACCACCAGTAGTCTGGGATTCCTGACAGTTGGAGCATCTGCCAAATGAAGTACGAGGGCGCTTTCCCCTCCTTGATGGCTACAGGAAGCAAAAAAAAAAAAAAAAAAAAGATGTGTGGTAGGAGGGAGGAGGTGTGTGGTGGCAAACCTGAGGTAGTCTCCCTCCACTCTATCTGCCACGTACCTAGGCCCAAAAAGATTGGAATGATCCGCTGCCGACAGAAGGTGTGGCCAAAATAGTCCTACAAGCAGAGCGGCTGGGATCTTGCGCCCAGCGGGACTGGAGCGCCAATCAGAGACCCACTCTCCAAAATACCACCCCAGACCAAAGGGGTACTCCATAAAAAACCTCCTAGGAATCAGTCTTTGGGCATCCACCACCTCCTGGGGTAACGTAGATCCCCTCCAGGGCTCTTTAGTCAACTGAAATTAGAAGATCGGAAGTTAGAAGATCAGAGAGATAGTTATGAAATACCAGAATTCATAATACTTAGATGCATACCACCTCAAACGTCATCTGGGTCAAAAATAGTCGGTAGTCCTCTACAGTCTTATCCACCTCACCCCAGATGAAACCCAACCACCGTCTCAGTTGAGGGAAATCAGGGATGTGACATCCCTAACTTTCTTAGCATGCAATGGCGGAAAACATTACATAAAGTCTAGGACATCATTATAAAAGAAACTTCCAATTATGCCTCTGATTAATACTACACGTGTTCATAAAATACGTACTCCCAAATTTAATTCTAAGTGATAAATAATAATTCAATACGAATAATACTTCAATGACAAAAACCTAAAAGTTTAGAAAATCTGAAAATCTCAATTCTAAAATGTTCATAACAACTATTTAATGTCTACTCAAAGCAATCCCTCCACACAATCCCAAGGACGGGCGTCAGGCATCATTCAATCATCACCGGCATAATCTGAAAATATCAACAGCGCCACTTAGTGACGAGTAACTAACAAATCCCAAACATCAATTTAAAGTTTGCATAAAATGACGATAGTTCACAAATATATGTTATATTAATTAATCAAGCACCGTAAGGGTAATAAACAACAATCATCATTCATACAAGTGTACATACTTACGCTCACAATCCTTGTAATAGGGAACGTACCTCGTTTAACAAGCCGCTCCAACACATATCACATAGATCATATCATTTAAGTAGCAAAACATCAATCAAAGAATAAAATTCCAAGTCAAGTCATACAAACTAGATGCATACAACCGTTTAGAACAAGGAATTGTATCATGAACATGACATTATTTCATTTACACAATAACCATTATTAGTTTCCTAATACACAAATTCCAAAGTCACAAGATAGCTTACAAACCTCACTATCACAGCCAAGCATCAAAATCACATTGTAATCAACATTAACATGCAATTACATTCTTAACCGTTGATTAACATCAACTTATGTATATGCGTACAACTCATTGCATTAACCTATACACTTGTGCTTATAGGGAGTTTGGCAGCAGACGCTGCAGAGTGCCATGAACCTAGGGCTTACCTCTGCGGAGAGCCATGAACCTAGGGCTTACCTCCTTAACACATTGAGTACCATGAACCTAGGATTTACCTCAGAATGCCATGAACATAGGTCTTACATCATAATGCCATTAACATAGGTCTTACATCACCGAGTGCCATGAACCTAGGGCTTACCTCGGAATTTGGGGTGCTGTCCTAGTGCCTACCAATCAAACATGGCAAACACTTTGCCAAACTAACCAAAACACAACTGTATAAATCACTACAACTCAAATTAATTACTATAATCATACCAATATCAAAAGGGTGCCATTAAAATAGGTCTTATTCCCAAAACATAGCACAATACCTCAATAAACACAAGGTACCAATAAAATGGGACTTACCCCAAACTCAATTTCATAATTCTAACATGTATTAATCTACTAAATCATATTTGCAATTATTATATTTCATGTCATGAGTTCTAGCATAAAATTTCTAGAATCAAATTATGCTTTACACACATTAAAAATAAATTCAGGCCTAAGGTGACAATTTCAGAATTCATAGTTCATGCCTCAACTTGCACATAATATTCCAGTAGGTTAGACTCAGAATTCAGCATGGCAATACAAAGGTAAATTTAGCCTTACATCTTAGGAACACACGCCAACTTAAATCATGCAATTCGGATTCCTATAGCAAAAGATATTAAGGAAACACTAAAAACATGCAATCTGTAAATTCACTTCAGATCACTGCACATAGTCTGACTTCAACAGACAAAACAGATGTGTTACTCACTGATTTAGCAAAAATAATATAAAGCAACATTGAACATCAGAATTTCAGGAATACATAGAATTTTATTTCATGGCAAACGGAGCTACAGAGAGAAAATAAAGCCATAATCAACACAAACTGTACAAACTGAAATTCAGCAGTTCCAGGAAATCGGCACAGTGCACATAAGGCAGTTTCAACAGGGAATACGAGCACTTTACTCACAGAATTTGCCAAAATAGTATAAAAAAACCTTGTACATTTATGTCTCAGGAAAACACAGAAAGTTGAATCATGCCAATCGGAGTTATATAACGAAAATAAAGCTAAAATTATCACAACCTGTACAATCTAAAATTCAGCAGTTCAAGAAAAATCGGCACAATGCACATAAGGCAGTTTCAATAGGGAATATGAGCACTTTACTCACGGAATTTTCCAAAATAGTATAAAACAACCTTGTACATTTATGTCTCAGGAAAACACAGAAAATTGAATCATGCCAATCGGAGTTATATAACGAAAATAAAGCTACAATTACCACAACCTGTACAATCTGAAATTGAGCAGTTCCAGCATAAAACCATTCGAAACATGCATATACATATTTCTTTCAACCCTTAACTTAATTATCATCATTTTATACCAGTAACATACATGCTTAAATTTCAATATACAAGATTATTATCTCACCATGCAATCAATAGGAACCTATCACGCAATCTATGAAAGCTTTAAATCGATATTAGAGTTTGTTTGTTACCTCGATTGCAGTGAGGTTGGTCACTAGAGTAAAAATAGAAATTAGGAGAGGGTGCTCCTCGATTTAGGTCACGAACTTAATCCGATGATTCCCAAAGAGAAGAAACTTCAGAAAATTACAGAAAAGAACAAAGTTCTTAGCAAGTTTCTAAGGAGTTAAAAGATGGAATAAAACCGATTGGGATTCCTTACCTTCAGAAAGATGAATGATTTCCTCAACTGAGACAATGGAATTTCGGAATTCACAAGAATGATGCAAGGCTGGTTTGAGTGAAAGAGAGAGGAAGAGAAAGAATAAATTTCAGCTAGGGTTAGAGGAAATTTCGAAATTTGTAGTGTTAAATAGGAAATAGAAGTTGATTTGATGAAGGAAAGGTAAGTGGGAGAGATTTGCTCCACTAAGTTGGTAGTTTCTGATTTGAATTGGTCAAACTAAATAAAAGGGATATATAAAATAGTAAATTTTGGATTTTATGGGATTTTATGTCTCCCAAACCAAAAATATAAATCCTAAAGAAAATAACTAAATTAAGCTAAGTTGGGTTCGAACTCTAGACCTCTAGTTATTAAACACATCTCTCTACCATTAGGCCAAAGCCTACGAATTGTTATAAGCATACAAAACATCGGTTAAATGCAAAAATGCTCACTCATATGCACACATCACAACATAACTAAGTCAACTTATATCTGGGGCGTTACAAGGGAGCTTTATGGTCTCAGGAATGTGTACCACCGGTTGGGGGATGCACCCATACTCGTATGCCCAAATCTTCAAAGGGTGCATAATAAGAAAGTTAAAAAAAAGAGAGAGAAAGAAAGTTGGGGAAACTCACATGAAGGACGATCCAAGGGCCTTCACTTCCCTATGCTTCCCCTGGGCGTATACATCAAGGGAATAGTACAGCTGAGCCAAGCCATCTCGTCCCCAACTCAAGTCCCTCATGTCGCCTAACTGGATCAATGAGGGGAGGACTGCTAAGCTCAGGTTGTTCTGAACTATAAAGAAAACCAAGGTGCTAAGGGCATAAAGGAGGCAGGTTGTTCTGAACTATAAAGAAAACCAAGGTGCTAAGGGCATAAAGGAGGAAAGCCCGAGCATAGCACCTCGCATCCTTAGGCGTGAAAGTAGAGTCCTTGGGAAGCTCAACCTGCCTCTCCAACCAATAGTCTTGGAGGGTGCCACCCTGGATCCTCCTGTCCCAAGGAGATAAACCAATCATCATGGCTATGATCTCAGGACTGAAGCCTCCTCTCTCCAGTGTCTGGTTGAAGTCGATAATGCGTCCACCAAACGGAAGCCCGGTGATAGCTATGAAATCCTCTAGCGTGATGGTGTACTACCCAGTCGGGAAATGGAAAGTGTGCGTGGAATCCATCCCCCGCTCAATCAATGCCATCAATAGACCTCGACTCATCCGAGGACGATGCTCATACATCGAGCACACCATCCTCTCCAGCCTCGTAGAATCGACTATCCTCCTGACCGTGTTGGGGAGTCTTCTATACCATTTCAAAGCATCCGATAGTGCCCCGGCCCCATGATTATGGGACTGATCCTGCAAAACAATGAACAGGGAGTTTTTATGAGTTATCAAGGTTACACATGAATCACATGAACCAAATAAAAAGCATTGAAATTGAAGGAAAGAATAAAGAACTTTATGTTCTATCCCTTATAGGTACGGCTGTCGTTATAGCCGCATGACTGTAATTACAGCCACACGGCTGTAATCAACAGATATAGAGCCGTGCGGTTCATATTCAGGTATTTTCAGCCAAGCTTAAGAATAGAGCCGCACGACTATAACATAGAGCTGCGCGGTTCTATCTGGAAAAACACAACAGTTTTGGAAAAACCCTAGGATTTGCAATTTCAACCCTAAATGAACTCTAATCATTACCAAATCATCAATTAAAGTTCTAGGGGTAAAATATACCCTAAACATGCATCAATTTCACCTAATTTCATCTACATTTGTAGGAATTGGAAAAATTGAAAAAAAGGAGAAAATTGGGAAAACTAACCAATTTTCGGGACACATGCGTCGACGGCTGAAGTGTGATGAGTACGGGATCATTCCTCTTGACTCTATAATATTTAACCGAATTCTGGAGTCTGTATACATCCATTGTAGTCTCAGTGGGAAAGAAAAACTCCCCCACTGGCAGAATATATCTCGTGTGAGGGGCGGGTTGTGAAGGAGCAGCTGGACAAATCGCCTTTTTGAGTTTCTTCAACATCTTGGAAGCCAGAAATCGAGTTGAAGAATTAGGAGGAAAAGAAAGGCAGAAGAAAAGGAAGAAAAGTGTGTTTTATGGAAATGAGGCCGTTTGTTCGCCATTTTAAGGTTCTGCCCATTTCACGCTAGAGCTGCGCAGCTCTAACAACGTGGCATGTTACAACCGCGAGGCTATGTACTACACTCACGCAGCTGTATCGTGTAAATTAGAGCCGCACTGCTCTAACTCTCAATTAAGAAAGTTTTCTTAATTTTTCATAATTTCCATTCATGCCGATATGATCCTGAAAAGGGTATTTCTTGCCTTTTGTAGGTATCCAGGGGTGAAACAACCAAGCCCTATTTATTCTTGATCGAAGGGGCAAAAATTTTTGTTTCCAAAATCATCGATCAAGGAATAAATATGCATTCTTGACACGACATCAAAACCAATGCCCTCTGGGCCAACTTCAAAACCAACGCCTCCTGGGTCGACTTCAAAATCAACGCTGGGCCGACTTCAAACCAATGCCCCCTAGGCAAACTTCAAACCAACGCCCTCTAGGCTGACTTCGAACCAACGCCCCCTGGGTGGACTTCGAACCAACGCCCCCTAGGTTGACTTCGAACCAATGCCTCCTGGGCAGACTTCCAACCAACACCCCCTGCCCGACTTCAAACCAACTCTCTCTGGGCAGACTTCAAAACCAATGCCCTCTGAACCGACTTCAGAACCAACGCCCCCTGGGCGGACTTCGAACCAACACCTCCTTGGCTGACTTCAGAACCAGCACCCCCTGGGCTGACTTTAGAATCAGCACCCCTTGGGCCAACTTCAAAACAGCGCCCCTTGGGCCGACTTCAAACCAATGCCCCCTGGGCTGACTTAAAACCAACGCCCCTGGGCCGACTTCAAAACCAACGTCCCCTGGGCCGACTTCAAACCAACATCCCCTGGGCCGGCTTCAAACCAACTCCCCCTTGGCTGACTTCAAACCAACGGGCCCTAGGCCAACTTCAGAACCAATACCCCCTGGGCCAACTTTAGAAGCAATGCCCCCAGGGCCGACTTCAAACCAATGCCCCCTAGGCTGACTTCAGAATTAGCGTCCCCTGGGCCGACTCCAAACCAACGCCCCCTGGGCCGACTTCAAACCAATGCTCCCCAATTGGACTTCAAAACTAACGCCCCTTAGGCTGACTTCAAAACCAAAGCTCTTGGAGCCGACTTTAAACCAAAGCCTCCGGGGCCAACACACAACCATCGCTCTAGAAAAAGCCGAGACACGTCCCCCAGCTAGACATTGCACCTGATTTCCTTGACAAACCAAGACGTTAGGTACATTTTCTTTCCCCTTCTCACCGTGCTCCGAACAGTGAGATGAAACTCGATCCAGGCTTCACAGTCTGACCACAAATCCACTTTGATCCCACAAGGGGCAGCCTGTGAGCACAGGTTTTCCCAACCTCTATGATGAGATTCCTTTATTACCTGTTAAGCTGATGGACTTGAATTAGACTTGAGAATGAGCGGGATGCTGCCTAGAATGTCTCGAACGTTAGAAAAACTAAACCTTCCTAGATCCGAAACTGCAAGAAAGGTCCTTCGAAGATTAGAAGGCTTAGAGGTGAGTGTAGGATTTAGAAGAATCCGTCACGGCTTTGGTTTGAGCTGCATGGCTATAGTTTCAAGACTATAGCCACGTGGCTATAGAATCAGAGTCGCACGGCTGTAATTCCTATAGTCGCGTGGCTCTAATGGGTGGCCAAGTTGCCTGGCAGAAAACCAAAGCAAGTTGATGGTAGGGGTGAGGCTCGAAAGAGTTTGGCCAAAATTTTGGAGAAAAAATTAATGAGAGATTGACAAGGGGCATAAAAAGGGTACACAAAAGGGATTGGAGATAGAATTGAGAGAGGAGTAGCAGAGGAAAAAAAAAGGGGAGAAAGAAAAACAGAGGGAAGGGAGAAAAATAGAGGGAGAGAAAAAGAAAGCAAAATACCAGAGGCAAACACTCAGAAAACATGTAGAGTGAGGGTTTCTGGACATCGCACAATTGATTTGGATCGTTTTTGGGTTCGTTTGGATCGACTCAAGGTTTAATTTCGGTGTTTCGGATCGTTTTCAGGATTCTGGGTGTATTCCGGCATCCAAGCCCATTTCTGATTGTCCAATACACTGGAATATCAATAAGGTAAACTCTGAAAGGCCATAAACTTATGTTCGTTGTTTTTGTTATGCATTTTTCTTTGTTTCATCAAATTTCCAAAAAAATGACTGCCCAGCTAGAGCCACACAGCTATATTTAGCTTGAATATAGCTGCACGGCTATAGTTCATTAGAACAGAGTCGAGCCGCTATAATACTATAGCCGCACGGCCATGTTCTTCTGAACAGCAACCCGAAAAGCCCCAAAATGACTGAAAGCAGTCTGTTTTCCAGTTTGTTCATTCTGTTATGATCTATTTCAATCCAAACATATCTATGCATTACAAAACTTTGGTTTTCAGATTTCTAATTGTACGGATGTGAGGTTTTTGGTCTCCTTGGTTTCGGTTTTCTGGAATTCGGGGTCGTTCGATCCAAATCAGATCCTTTGTCCAGCATTAGCGGAACCCCGAACTCCACGAAAATCTTTAGAAATCCTCGAAACGGGGTTAAAACAGTGATTTTCAAAATGAGAAAACTATTTTCAGGTTCTAGTTATTACAGCCATACGGCTGTAGTGGTTAGAGCCATATGGCTGTAGTCTCTATAAGGAGGCAGAATCACAAGACGACCTGCACAGGCGTCGTCGCATGATGCTGTCTTCAGAATCAAACTATTTTTGGCGTGTTTATTGTTTTTAGACCCTAGATGTATGTCGAAATTAGGAAATCCTCACGAATGGAATCCCAAGTTTCGGGATAACCGACCTACTAAAAGGAAAAAATTTGCATAAAACCGAGCCAAATCGTTTTTCAAAATGGTTTTCAAGCACAAAACGTGTAGGGCATTTCAAAACCGTTTGCTGGTCTAGTCGGGCTAATTAGTTGAGTTGACCCGACTATCTCCTAAATGCATGCCCCTGTTCCTAAAATCTCAATTCTGTCCTATTATGAGTCTCCTATGTGTTTGTGCTGTAATTGTACTAACCATCTGTTTTGTAGCTTTTAATTTTTCTTTTTCTTTTTTTATTTTGAATGTAATTAATAGATTAACTCGTGTATTTTAGGCAGTTGTAATTTTTAGATCTTTGTTTATCTAGGTGATTATATTAGTGAGCATGAGAGCTTTTTCCTTTTTTGGGGTTGTAAATAAGCGGCGTCTACTTTTGTTCTTTCGATTGCTTGGATGTATGATTTACTTTTTCTGCACTTTATCTATTTCTGTCATCTGAATGAGCATAAGCTAAATAATACAAAATAAAAATGGGGAGAAAAATAAGCGAATAAAATATGGTAATATAAACTGTGGAACGAATGCAAGCTTGAGGTTGAATAGGTAAGTTGCCCGAGCCCTGAATCTCTAGATTAGGTACAGTAGTCTATGCTCAGTAGGGAGCTATACCAGAATTTCCCGGATGAGCTGATCCGGGTGGCGACTCTGTCACTGATCAGGAAATTTAGGTTTCCGGGTCTTTAAGTAATAAAACAGGATTTTCTAAAAATGTAAAACCAGTTTTCCAAAAGCTCACATTCAAAGTAAAGGTTTTCTACAAAAGGGATTTCCAAATAAATCAATGGTTTTCCTCAAATCCAGTCCCAGGAGCAATTGAAGTGGAAATTGAAAAACTTAAAATCAAATGGAAAGGGATTGAATTCCTTACCAGAAAAATCTCTTTCTAGAGATAGATGATGACTGCAGAATTCAAAATAGAATTCCTCCACTCTCACGTACACGAACGCTTGGCGAATGCAACCCGTGCTAGCGTCGGAAAAACAAAGCAATGGAGAGGAGAGGAGTAAGAAATTTCAGCTAGGAGTGTTTTTGCAAGGGTTGGCCGAAATTTCTAACCCTAGGTATTTATACCTAGGGTTGGCCGAATTCCCTTAGGGGAATTCAGGCCCATCTTGGCTCCTTTCTATTCTGTGCGGGCTTCCATGTTTTAATTTAGGCCCAGTCTAATTTTAATTATTCTGGTTTAAATTAATTTCAAGCCCAATTTTAATATACCCATGTATTTAATATATTACTCCAAGTAATATATTATTTACATCTAAATTAAAATTAGTTTGACATTTAATTTAATCCATCAAATTAAAATTAACTCTACACAAAATAAAATCATATGTAAACCCATACATATGAATATTTCCACCTAGGAAATAATTTCATAATTAATCCAATTAATTATGAAGAGCCAATAGAATATATTAATTTTATTATTATGACCAATCCAATTGATCCTTATAATATAATTAATATATACATGCTTCTCCCTCCACAGTGTATACTCCAAGTATACAAGTGATTCCTTAAGTCTGCATTCTATCGTTCTATGTGTACGATCCTATGGGCCCATCTTTATGTTGGCAGCAGGCCTTTGGCCCGCAGACTGCAGTTGGGCTCTAGCAAGCCACTGCAGCCCCCAATTAAGATGGGGATGGCAGTCTAACTGATATCATAACCCTGTAGTTTAAACTTGTACATCCCATGTCATTGATATCGGTGTCCAACACAGAGGCATGGATTGATCACCCTCTTTTGTGTCCGGACATTTACTTGATCCCGAATGTACTGATCCTCACAAACAAGTTCCAACTTGTTTGGGTGTGGCCACACTCTTATCAGTCACATTCATCAAGTGGCCGGTGATATCTTCTCAGTTGGTTACTGAGTGACAAATCCCTTCTGCATATCCATAGTGTTACCATGTTCGGAGACATACCCGAAAGCACCCATACTTGGCACCCTATTACAGGCCCTTTAGGCTTACCCCTAAGTATGCGACTTCACATGTAACACCATCATATGGTCAGGTCATAGGATCCATACAAGTACTACACGAGAATCCATTGTGATACCATACCATGTGGATTACTCGTTTAGTGGATCTATCCAGTACCATGCTCCCAGGCATGTACCCATTAACTTGGTTGACATTCCATGTCCAATGACCGGTAAGACACCGCCATACAACCAGGCTAATGATAGTCTGTTGTTCCATTCATTCCCATGACTGGAACAGACTACGGATCTATTTATGGTCATATCGTTAACCCTATCCATGGTCTTACTGCTAAGTGCATGACACTAGTCGTCATGGATATAGATATGTCCATTGGATACTTCATTTACTATACTGCACAAGATAAATATAATAAACGAATTGATGCCTTTATTAATGACACAAATGAGTACAACACATAAATCCAATAAATGTATAGTACAAATACAAGGACCAATGCCTCGGGACTAGGGCATTTCCAACACTATCATCCTTAAGTGTGAAGGAGTTGGTCTCGACTTATACATATCAATACCTCTATCATATTTCTCTAGATGGTTTTTCTAGATGACTTCCACACCTACAGTCTCCAGATCCTCTTATTTCTCAAATTCCTCTATCAGTTGTTGCATTTGGATTTTTTTGTATGGCAAAGGCAGTTGCTACCATTTCTTCTTATGAGTGCTTAATACTAATTATTGATTTCTTCAATGATAGGTCCCTCCACTGCTCCTCAAGACTTGTATGGAATGATGGTTGTTGACTAGAGGGTGGCTTTTCCTTTCTCTTGGCATTGATTCTTTTAGACTTCACTCTTGGGTCTTCCTCTTGTTCTCTTCCTAAGGAACTTTATGTAACCTGTGAGCGGACGACGCGTTTTCGATGGGACGCGGGACTCCCTTTCGGAAGGGGCGCCACGATCTCGGGCGGGCCCCTCCCTCGCGTGGGGTTTTTATAAATGGAAATCCGCGTTTTGGAAAATAAATGGAATTAAAGCTTAAAAGAACCGAGACCTAAGTCTCGATGAATATTGTAGAGTCGCCACCCGGCTCAGCTCAACCGGGAAATTCTTATGTAGCTGAACCGGACGAACGGCCGCTACACTATCCAGAGATTTGGGTCCGGACAAGTCCCTTATTTCGTGTCTAATTAAAATAAATACTGCCAATGTTCTCAAATGGTATTTTAAAATCTAAAGTCCATTTTATTGAATATGAAAGGCATACAGCGCGCATACAAAATATTTAATACATAAATAAGGAAAGGAAATAAATATTAATTGGCTTACAACCAAATCGAATGGAAAAAATAAAAACTCTTACCTCACTTATACAATCGCCTAGAATACACGAAAATCTAAAAATAATTACAACCGCCTAAATACACGATTTAATCTATTAAAATACATCAAAAATTAAAACAAAAGAAATTAAAACCTGCAAAACAGAAGGTTAGCACAATATATACAGCACGCCACAAGTTGGACTCAAATACACAGAATGGGAAATCAGGAATTGGGGACATGCATTTAGGGGATAACCGGGTTGGCTCGGCTAGCCGGCCCAGTTAGACCTGGAAAACACTTTGAAACGTCCCTGTATTTTTGGTTTTTATGGAAAAAATCATTTTGAAAAACAATCTTTCCGGTTTACATGCATTTTTATATATTTAAGTGGGTCGGTTTTCAGGAGAAACGGGTCTCCGTCGTTGAATTGTTCTAAATGCAATTTTACTAAAAATTGAATCTATGGTCGTGATACACACAACAAAATTCATTATGATGATTTTTGGGGTTTTCTAATTTTTTGGGATTTTTTGGAAATTTTTGGGAATTTATGGGAATTTTTTATGATTTTTTATGGATTTTTTATGAAATTTTTGGGTTTTAAAGGTAAAATTCTGATTCTGAGAACTACAGGGGTACGACTGTAAATTACAGTCGTGGAAAATCAACTACAGTCGTACGACTGTAGATGCTGAAAATTTAGGATTTTGCCAAAATCTTCTTTAAAACAAGCTGGAAAGAGAATTGCCTGGAAATCAACTACAGTCGTACGACTGTAACTACAGTCGTATGACTGTTCATCGACTCAAGAACAGTCGTACGACTGTTCTTGATTTCCAGAACAGAAACGCAGAAAAACGGATGAAAATGCAGAAAAATCACACCAATCACCCAGAAAGCTTGTAAAAAAGAAGGGAAAAGGGGTATTTACCTCTGTGGCGTGCGTCCACCGTAGGATTGACCCCTGGCATCGCTCCAATCCACTAAAATCCGGACTTTTCTCCTTGAGTTAGGTTTTGAGATTTGAGTCCAGAGATTTTCAAATACTGGGAGATTTTGATGAGGAGTTCCTCCTTTTCTCTTTGATTTTCTCTTCTCTTCTTTTCTTTTTCTCTCTTTTTTTTCTTTCTCTCTGTCTGTCTGTTTTTTCTCTTTTTTTTCCCCGTTTTTTTTTTTGTCTTTCTTTTTCTGCTTTTATGGGTAGATCTACAGTCGTACGTACGACTATACTCTCTTTTTTTTTTTTTTGAAAGTGAAATTCCGGCGCTTACAGCTGCCCCTCGCGTGATCAAATTCACCACCTGAACTTAGTCTGGGGTAGATGATGTGAACTTGAGAAACACGACTCAAAGCGCCGTAGACACAGGAACCTCCGTTGAAATAAGCCGATATCAGGTCTAGGTCACCTGAGGCGATACTGGGGAGGAAATAAGCCGATATCAGGTTTAGGCTACCCGAGGCAAAGATGAGGAAGAAGTAAGCCGATATCGGGTCTAGGTTACCCGAGGCAAAGCTGGTGAGGAAATAAGCCTATATCAAGTTTAGGTCACCCGAGGCTAAGTTGAGGAAGAAATAAGCCGATATTGGGTCTATGTCACCCGAGGCAAAGATGAGTTTGAAGTGTGGGATTCGAATTGGTTTCAAAGATCTAGGATCTTGCTTGAATCGATCTTCAAGAATCCGAAATGTGGCTTGGGCGGTTTTTCAAGGATTGGGAATCATGCTTGAAGAAGTTCAAGGATTCGAAATCTAGCTTGAATGAAATAAAGGGTTTGATGTAGAACTAAGCCGATACCGGGTCTAGGTTACCCGAGGCGAAGGAAAATGAAATTGTGGTTAAGCCGATATCGGGTTTATGTTACCCGAGGCAAAGGAAGATGGAATTGCGGTTAAGCCGATATCGGGTTTATGTTACCCGAGGCAAAGGAAGGTGGATTGTGGATTAGCCGATATCGGGTTTATGTTACCCGAGGCAAAGGAAAATGGATTATGGATTAGCCGATATCGGGTTTATGTTACCCGAGGTAAAGGAAGGTGGATTGTGGATTAGCCGATATCGGGTTTATGTTACCCGAGGCAAAGGAAGGTGGATTGTGGATTAGCCGATATCGGGTTTATGTTACCCGAGGCAAAAGGAAGATGGATATTTGGATTGGCCGATATCGGGTTTATGTTACCCGAGGCAAAGGAAGATGGAATATGGATTGGCCGATATCGGGTTTATGTTACCCGAGGCAAAGGAATGTGGAGTGAGGATTAGCCGATATCGGGTTTATGTTACCCGAGGCAAAGGAAGGTGGATTATGGATTTGCAACCATGCTTGAACATAATGGAGTTCAAGGGTTCGAAATCTGGATTGACTGGAAGGAGTGATTCAAGGATTTGTAACCTTGCTTGAACGTAGTGGAGCTCAAGGGTTTAAAAATCTTGCTTGAATGACATGAGGAAATAGGTTTAGGAAGGATAATTCTGGTGTTGGCTGGGGAATGAGTATTTATCCCTTGATCGATGATTTTGTAAACAAAAATTTTTGCCCCTTCGATCAAGGATAAATACGGCTTGATTACTCTGCCCCTTGGTGTGTTGAGATTTGATGTGTTGAGATCTAGATTTGCACTGACGCTTAAGGTCCAATGGATGCCTCGGCGTTGTGCCATCTGTTCTTTGAGAGCGATCCTGGTCAGGGGAGACCTGATGATGGCAGTGGATACCTGCACTTGGATGAGTTGTGATGCACATGCATGGGGATCATGCATGTTTACTTTAAACGTATGCACGCATGTATGGATGCATTTATGGTTCTAAATGTATGCATGCAACATGTGGCTTATGCTTTGTTCTTGGTATCCGTGCGAGCCCAGAGACAGAATTCACGGCTTGAGACTGGCCCCGATGGTAACTCAGGTGACCTAGTCTGATTGTTCCAACGTATCTTCTGACTGACTGAATACTACGTTGACCTAGGTATTAGGGGAGTTGGCCATCTTGAGTGACCTTCCACTTTACCCTCAGCATATTCTGAAGCGTTGTCAGTGCTGAGCAGATCAGGATAGTAGGCCGTGCAGACGAACAGTCCGTTTGATTGAGTAAGAAGATGAGAGTGGGACTTTGCATTTCTGTACCGCATGACAGGAGCTTCTGCGATATTATCACGGGCTTGGATGCAATGTCCTACTGATGGATGTTTATATGTAGTGGCACGGTGCATGCAAGATTAACATCTGATCGAAAATCTAAACATGCACAATATTGCAATGGTGACATCAGAATGAGTATAACAGGGAGTATGACAGTGGCTCTGACTTTGTATATCATCCCTCTCCTGTTGCCGACACGTCCTTTCGGTTTTCCGTGTCAACAAGTTTTTTTTTTTTTTTTTGAAAAAGATTTTGTGATGGGCATTTTGTCTGCGTTGATCCCTTTTGCGACGGTTTGTCCTAGGATGGGAAAGATAGGTCTTGACATGTTCATTACGACTCACGAAGATACTGCTGTCGATGATACCCGGTGGTTCGGCTTTTTACTCGCCCCTGGTGTTATAGGTTTGTGTTTGGGGAGTGTTATTGGTTTGTGTTTGGGAAACAAAGCACTTCTACAGACAAGGTTCGTTGTACGATGTCGCCCATAAGTGAACATTGACATGCAACAACACAACAAATGCATATTGAACACCAAAATTGAATACAAAACATTCATGACATAATGAATGCGGATGCATTAGGAAAATTTAAAATGTGGCTCTGGTTTTAATTTATGCCCCTTCAAATTACCAATATGCCCTTTCGGTTTTACACATTGGATTTCTTTCTTTATTTATTTTTTTTTATAGAAAAGTCTGATCACTGGATAGATTTGCTATTATGGATGGACAACCCGGGATGAATTCAAGTAACCACTGGATTGTCCTGCGGTTTGATGCTGTATTCATGCTTCCAATTCACCCCAGATTTCAGTTCAGACACGGCTCCCGAAGACTGCACGCTTGAAATGGTTGGCAAATGCAACTTTCCCTTTGAATATAAGCGCAACATACTTTATAAGCTTTCCTGTTGATGGTATCGTCCCTTTCATGATTGTTGAAAGCTTTGCAAAGTCAAGTTGCCCCAACACAGTTGGTGAAGTTCACAAATGCATAACCAAAATTTCCTCCAGTCTTGAAATCCATAGGCAAATAGAGGAAATCATAAGCAGGCTTCCCTTTGGACTTATTCTTGTTTTCCTCCAGAGAATGTTTGCCCAGAGTTTGTAGCAGATTATGTCTTTGAAACTGATTTGGTAGGTTTCTGATCATCAGGCTTGTTTTTCCCACCAAGATTAGCTTCAATCTCTCTTTTATCCAGCTTGGTCTTCAATAGTCAATTTCTTGGGCAACCATTGTTGTTCCTTTTCACTTACAGAAACTATTTTCTTCTTACTCTGGAATCTCGGAGCTAAATTTTTCATTTTCTCCCTTTTTCAGCATTGTTGAACTCATTTGAAGCAGATTCATATCCAAATCCTCTATCTATCATCAAATCAAAACCCTTTCCACTATTTAAGGGTACTAAATGATTAGTCTGGGAGTTTAGATTGAAGAGAAATGGCATGGGATTTAAAAGGTATCCCCAATTTGGTACAGGTTGATGATAAACAAAGACGGATTGAAACGACGCCATAACCACCTGTTTCGATGCCCTTCCGCTGATGAGATGGTGCGGAACAAAAATGATATGGAACAGCATTGGGGTTCAACTTCTTGTTATGAGCCATTGAAGGTAGGAAATATGGAATCACAGAATTGGTTCAAGTTCCAGAGAGAAGCTGAAAGATAGAAGATGAAAGTGAAGGAAAGATAATAAAGGGAAGACAAAAGTGTTGAAGGCAAATGGAGAAGACAGAGAGGAGAATGAAAAGGGAACTGCTTGGGGTAAAGACACCAATCTTCTCTGTCACCGCACGAAGTTAACTTTTCAGAACAGGCAACAATGTACTTATCTCCATTGTCTCAACTCATTAACCCCGGCACTTCATGCAATAAGTGGGCCGCCCCCAGATTCATCAAGCACTCAACAGAATTTGACTCTATGATTGAAGAGAGTGCAACTTTAGACCAGGAGCAGAAATTTGACTGTAAGGGAGAGCTGGGGTCTTCCACCGGTGCTTGCTTCTTTTTTTTTTCTTTTTTTTTTTTTTTTGAAGAAGTTAAATCCAAACCACAGCCACCTATTGATTTTCCTGCTGCATCCAGATCCATGTATGTCATGCGTGTTTGATATGTCTTTTTGGATGAACAATGCATGTGTAATGTCATATGCACATGAATGCCACACAAACAAGACTATACATGCACTAAAACTAATGTCTGCTTCAGAGTTTACAGCATGGTGGGTGGCGAAGGTCATTTGGATTTCTTAGGGCTTGGTGCTTTTTGGATGGATTTGGTTTTTTTTTTTTTTATGTGAGATGCTTTTCGAGCGTGAATCAAGCTCAAAGCTTTATTTTGGAGCTCGGCTCTGACACTTGGTAATGGTCCCTGGTTTGGAATGATTTGGATGTATCGTGGGTTGTCCAAGTTGAAACTTTTAGGGCAAGACCAACAGCATTTTTGGATCATGGTTTATAGAGATCATTGATCTAGACTGGCAATTGATTCGAAGGAAATGGTACCATCCCATTGCTTGCTTAGCAGAGTTTTCTCTTTCTCTTTCTTTCTTTTTTTTTTTTTTTGGGTTTTGAAGAAAAGGGCTTTACCAAAGTCAGGTTCACTTGTAAATTCCCTGTAAGACTCAGATTGATGTCATGCATCTTAATATTATGCGTGATGGATGTTGATACCCGATTTTGTCCGGGTTAGTTTTATTTTTATACGCGTAATTTATTAACAATATATTTTATTTTTTTGAAATTTTAATAAAAGTTGAATTACTAATAAAATGCACACATGAATTAGATGATCTCTTATAGTTTTTTTTTATTTATAAGAATAATGATAAAAAATGATAATAATAACAGAATTTAGAAGTAATAATAAAAGGTGTCCAAATTGGGGAGTAGAAGGTATGGCACAAAGTATGGCCAACCTAATAATAAATTCAGTCCCTAAAATTACACAATAGGCAAAACCCAAAATTATTGAAATTACAATTTTAGCCTTAAAAACTCTCTAATTTTACAAGCTTGGGGACTGCCCCTCTTTTGCCTATAAAAGGGCAGTCCCACAATACACAAAATAGACATGAAGAAAGGAAGATACACGAAAAAAAAACAGAGCTAAAAATCTTATTCTTCAACTCTGAGAAGGACCAGGTTCTGGTTCTTCTAGCCAAAACAAATAATCTCCAGTTTCTTCATCTCCTCTTGCTGCCCCTATTCCTCTTTGAACTTCACCTATTACAAAACACACACCAAATATCATCAGGTGAGCAGAAAATCAGAAGCAGAGCAGCACAAGAGAAACAACAGCAACTAAAACCAAACAAAACAACCAGAGCAAGCAGCAATACGTATACATCTCTTCTTTTTATCTTCAAATTAATATACTAAAAAAAAACATCTCACATGTAATACATTAATATGGTTTTGCCATTATCCTGTAAAGACATGCTATGTCTATACTAAATACTTGGCCATTTATATATTTATCTATATATTTAGATTCACAGTGTTCCTCTTTTCTGTGTTCTCTTTTATAGATTTACTTAAGAAAATCATTAATCATTAATTAATCTATGATAATTATCCAGACCCATGTATGAAATAAGTCTTAAATCTATCATAATATAATCATCAAACTAAGTATTACAAAATCAGCAATATAAACTCAACAACACAGAAGACGCACAAAACAAAAACAAAGCACACAAATCAGAAAAACACCAAAATCAGTCCCAAACCATCACCAACAATCTGAAAATAGCCAAAAGACGCAAAAATACAAAATAAACAACAAAAGTCCAGCAAGTAAGAAATACAAATCCCAAATCACCACTCAATCACATGCACTCACTTCAAAATTTAAAAGAAGAGTTTAAGAGCTTAGCTTGAAAGGTGTTTCCAGAGCTCTTGCAAATCTGACGAGATGTTAGAGAATGATCTAGCTTGGGTTTTCGCTGCCTGAAAAAAAAAACGAAAGCATGGAGAGGTTAAGTAGAGAAACCCGAAATAAAAAAAAAACAAAAAGTAAAGTCTGCATCTCAATCAGAAAATCAAGTAAAGAAATTATTGACCCAAAAATAGTATAATAAATCTAAAAAATCCAGAAAAAAGCAAACTGAGAAAGGAGAAGAAAATTACCTCAGATCGTGGTAGCCAAGGCGAGATCGAAACGGAGGAAGGCGTGAAACATCTGGGGTCGGAATAGATCGAGTCGTTCAAGCTCGAGCCACCATTGATCTTTCACTGCTTGAAGCAGCGATCTTATGGATCTCGGCTACGAGATCGAGAGAAAGAGAAGCAGACCGCCGGTGAGGAAGAAACCGAGAAGCGTGGCGAGGATGAGGACGAGATCGAGAGAAAGAGAAGCAGACCGCCGGTGAAGAGTCAAGCTCCGACGAGATAAAGAGAGAAAAGAACGAGAAAGAGAAAGGCAGAAGAACGAGAAAGAGAAAGGCAGAAGAATGAGAGAAAGAGAGAAACAGAAGGCAGAGAAAAAGAGAGAAAGAACGAGAGAGAAAGAAGGAGAGAACGAGAGAGAGGAGAAGTGGCCGACGAGGCGGCCGGCGAGATGGCAGGACAAGAGGAAGGAGGTGGCTGGAAATTGATTCTAGGGTTTGAGTAGAGAGAGAGATGATGGAGGCTGGTGAAGAGAGATTTAGGGTTGGAAGGAGAAAAAGATGGTTTTTATATGATGGGTAATAACCCATGGGTAGTGGGTTAATGGTTCTGGGTCAAAGCTTAATTTTTGGGCTTCAAACATTTGGATTAAGGCCGGCCCAACCATTAAGCCTTTCATCTTAATTCATTTTTTTATTTTCATATTACTATACATATAAACTTGTTAGGAATTAATTAAAAATTTGGGGTTTATAAAATTTAAAGATTTCGAAATAAGAAAAAGACAAGTAAAAATTTATTTACGTATTGTAGAATTCTTTTTATTCCATGATCATGCTATGGTCATGGAATATAATTTAAGTTAATTTTATAATTTTATTTATGATCAAAACTAGAATATCCATTAAGTTTATTTCAAGTGAGCTTTGAATTTGTTTTAATAACAAATATTATAAAGTCTTTCGTTACTTTCCCATCAAGCCTAGACAAATACTTTGTATAATCACGTGTACACATTCATATATAAATTATATTATGCCTTATATGTGTATATTTTATATCCATGTTATAGATATAAAATGAATACTTCATTCAAGCATAAACATAAAATTTGTATAATTTTTTTTTGTGTCCATGTCATGGATATGAATCAACATAATTAATTTAAATAAAACATCATTATGGATTTATCTTTAGTAAAAATGTATTTATATCCGGATAAAAAAAAATAAAAATGAAAGAAATACATCCCACGAGAATAATTTACGACTTTTGGTACCAATTATGGGCGGGGTAGGGTGATTATTATCTTCCCTACACGTAATTGGCAAACGAACCCATATAAATCTCTGGTTATTTAAGGTGTCCAATCGGACCAAAACTCGATTGGTGGCGACTCTCTAAAATTTTATTATCGACCAGACATCATAATAAATTATTACACGAATAATAATAAAAATTTGAAATAAATAAAATTAAATTAAAACTAAGATTTTTCGCCCGTCGGTACGGTTCCGACAGTTGGCGACTCTGCTGGGGACTTGCTAGGCTAATTATATGTTGCAAATTATCTTGTGGATGTATTATTTTTGTATTTAAATGATAAGTTTATTATGTTATGCATTCATCACACATATACTCAAACACATCGCACATACACTAAAAGATCATGTTATGATCTTACCCCGCTTTAGGATTGTAGGAGAGAATAAAGTACGGATGCCGCCGTGAGAAATCTGGTTAAGCTCCCGAAACGTTCTCAACTTATGTCACTGCTTTACTAGCCATGCAATGGCGGCAGTAAAAAGGTGACTTAAGGATCTTAAAACATATTCTCGTATCCACCAGATAGAACTAGTAACCACCTAACACCGGCAATTAAAAAACTTTAGGCATATGTATACTGTTGTATATAATATTTGTGCAATTCTTGTTTTATGTCTATATTTGATAATTATAATTACGCAATAGTATGTTCAAATTTTATGAGAATGACCTGGTCATATTTTATTTTGTTTTATATTTTTTATCGTTATTATAGTAAGAGTTATTTTGACATCAATAATAGCTTTTATTTAGTCCATCAATTTTTTTTAAAGTTTCCATATACCTCCACGTGTATATATTTCATTTTGTTTTTCTATGGGTACTTCAATTAATTTATGATAAAAAATCATTTCCTTTTTATTCTGAAGTGATTAGACATGTCGTTACCACCATATATGTTCAAATTATTAAAAAAAAAGGAATTATTTTTTGTAAACAGTATTGTATTATGGGAAAAATATACAAGTTTAAAGATAATTTCTTTTCTTGAGGTATATATGAAAATTGATCCTGAAAGGTTCTTGATAGGTGATATTACTCTTTGACCCATTTTTTTTTTTTAAAGATTTTTTTTTTTTTAAAAAAAAGAAAAATTAGTTTTTTTTATTTTTTAATTTTATTATTTATTTATTTATTATTATTTTAATAATTCTTTATACATAAAGTAGTATTTCATAAAGTTGAAATTTTGCATAATGAGAGTGAATTCTTGAGGAATCTTTAAGAAAATATTTGGCATGATGCATTCATTTTTATTTATACCTGAAATTAGGAATACACATCTATAAGGGTACATTTATGATATTTCTATTCATTCCATTTCAACTCTTGACTTTTATATGTTTTTTTTTAAAAATAGGTAAAATTCAAAGTCTTAATTAATTTTTTAATTTGTTCATTCATATATACAACCCAAGCAAGCTCAAAGATGATGAATGCACAGAAATTAAAGGAAGTACAGAGAGAGATTGAAGAGATAAATGAGCAGATCGCTAGCTTCTCAGATTTGAAGACTCGAATGGCTAAATTTTTAGAATTCATTAAGGGAGAGGAGTTACAGAAGAGCATATACGCTCCTTATGAGCAAGAACAAAATGAACCAAGGGGCTCATCACTATCGATATCGTTGATTACACCACAAGAATGTAATTATAATGATTCACCAGGTGTGTCAAAGGACCAGGGAACCTCCAAATTAGGTTCCACAAGTCCATCCATTGGAAATTGCCAAGGAGAACAATCACTCCGTAAAAGGAAAATGGCGAGTGATCGATATGACCCCATCCCCATGTCATATGAAGAACTGTATTTAATCCTCCTCGAAAAGAATTTAGTCAGTCCATCACCTTTAGAACCATTAATACCTCCATATCCAAATTGGTATGATCATGATGCTAACTGTATGTATCATGCTGGAGCTCGAGGGCATACCGTTGAAAATTGCCTTGGTTTTAAGAAGAAGGTCCAATTATTTATTAAGTCAGGATGGTTGAAATTTGAAAAGAATACTCCACTCGACAAGGAAAATGATACAATTACCTTTGAAGGTCAAGAATATCAGTTCAAGACAAAAGTTGAAGAAATATGCATGCCTATGCATATGCTTTTTCAACTACTTTATAATGCTGATTTGGTCCAAGTACAAAAATCTTCATCAGGTGTGAGCAAAAGAGTTATATGTGAGTACCATAAGGGAGCTGGGGATCATACGATTATGGAGTGTTGGCCTTTCAGAAATAAAGTTCAGGAGCTGATGGACAAGAAGATCATAATCTTTGGAATCCCAGAGAAGGAGTCAATGGTTAAAGAGGAAAAGGCAACTTTGGAAAAGTTGATAATCCCACATCTTAAAATGATATTGTGAAATGTGTAATCTTGTCAACTCTTATGTAAAAGTAGGATTTTCTTAAATTCTACCTAGGATTTAAGGAATCAAATTGTCACTCAAAGCTTTTGTTTCTAATGTTCTTAGGATAATAAAAGTGATTTAGTGAAATGCATTTTATCGTTTTGTGCAATTCTCTTAACTTTCTGCTCTTGTTTCTTGGTTTTCTTTTTTTGTTTTTTTTTTTCTTTTCATCATTTGTTTATATACCTAATTTTTGTTATTAGATAATAAATAATTTGAAAAAATGAAATAAATATATGAATCAAGGTAAATTTTTTATTGCTCAAAGTGGATTATTCATTTGTTGATCATTTTATTATGGACTGCAAAGCAAAGAGTTAGGAACGAAGAAACACCTTCTTGGTTCAAGGTGAATGCTCGTGAAAGTAATTAGTGGGATGGCCCATCTCACTCATCTGCAGAGAAGTTACTTCATAACCGATTCATGCATTTCTAAATTTTTCTCGATAAATGAATAAGGTTAATTTCAAAACTCTAGAACTTATTTGATTATTCCTTGAGATGAAATGCTAGACTACTTATGACTAAAGAAAGGACTAAGGCATTCTTTGGATTACACATTTAAGCCCTTTACCTACCTTTTCATTATATCCCTTTGCATACCCCTTTGAGATATAGCCCTTTCTTTGTTTCACCTTATCCATTCTACTGAAAAACAAGAAAACCATTTGATTAAGAGGGTGAGGAATAGGAACTTGATGGCAAGAACAAGTGGTGAGGAAATGATTACTGGCCATGAGAATAGATAGATACATTATCAGATTGTTAAAATGCACGGGTATGTCAAGGTCTATGGGACTAAAAGGTGTCGATATGGATATTGAGACAGGATATAATATGATATGGCAACGTTATGAGAAAAAGCTCCTAATTCATATAGGGGAAATCAAATTCTTATGAAGCATTCAAGTTTGGAGTCTCAAAATCATATACTCAAAGGAAAGTATTAGTATAAGAAGAATGTCTCTCATAAAAATTCAAAACCTTTTAATGGTGATAGCACCGCTAAGAGAATTTTTTTTTTTTAAAAAAAAAGTTCCCCCTGGTATCAATGATCACATCGGAGCCTAGTATAGTGGAAACAGTAAGGATAATCATCTTGGCAAGAATATATGGTCCTTTAAGGAATATTGTGTTTTTAAAACTGTCTAAATGAGTTCTTTATGAGAATGATAAATGATAGTCTTTAAAGAAGCTCATAATACTTTTTGAAGAAGGTGTGCAATGTTGTGAGCTATTAACCTTGGTTAAGATGATGGCTTCCGTAGTCAGAATATGATTGCATCGGATACTCCTCTAGAAAGATCTTAACTCATTAAAATAGATAGACAGTAAGAAGAAAGTCTCAGAAGGAGTGAAAATTTACCAAAAGATGATAAATGATCCAAAAGTTTGAAATATTTTGGAAAAACATCTTTTATGAGAATTGTTGTCCGGGATCTAGGGTTTATCTCTTGATGATGTACATTTTTCAAAAAGGTCAAATCAAAGAAGTTGGATAATTTCATGGAGAATGCTAAGATTATCAAAATTTTTAGGACCTTAATCATAGGAAAAGGAGAAAACAAATGGTGACTTTGAGTCTTGGAATCCAAGTTGGCAGAATATTTTAGATCCAATGAATTTTAGACGACTACTTATGTCAATATGTTGTCTAAACGGCCAAGTGAATTATCAAGTGAGGAATTCAAAAACAAAAAAAAAAGAAAAAGAAAAAAAACCTTCAAATCGGATTTCCAAGCCCTGATGCCTTAATAAGATCAAGAAATAAAGCTATTAGGGGACCTTTATTTCATCTGGTTTTCTTGAATCACTTAACATCCCTCTTATTTCTTTTACCCATCTCACTTATAAACCTAATAAACCGAAAAAGTCCTTATGATTTCTAGTTATGATGTTAGTCTTCATTAATGAAGAGGAACATGAAAATAAGCACATAGTAGTTTAAAAAATTAGCTCTATTCATTAATCTTGTTAACATTTAGAAATGCATGATATGAAAATTAAGAAAATCAAGTTATGAATGTAGTATCGCCAGATAACCAGCATATTTCTTCTTAATATTTCAAGGCGATAGAAAGGAGGAATGTTTCATTCTACGATGCAACGATACAGATTAAGTGAGATATCCTAATTCATAAGGAACAAAATAAGCACATTGAGTCGGATGGATTCAAGTGGGTGCATTGCATCCATTCAAAAAAAAGAAAAGAAAAAGAAAAAGAAAAGAAAAAAAAAAGAAAAAAAAAGAAAAGAAAAAAAAGAAAAAAAAGAAAAGAAAAAAAAAAGGAAAAAAGAAGAAAAAAAAAAAGAGAAGAAAAGAAAGGAAAAGAAATCACTTCAGGACCCTTTACAAGGAATATGTCAATATTAGATGAGATTCGAGGGGGCATTATGAAATTGATAGTAGGAGCAACTAAGAAGATACCCATGATGAAACTCAAGATTAGCACAGATCGATAGGATCAAAGACTTCATTAACAACAAGTCTAGGGGCAATTGTGGAAAAGGCCTCGAATGAAAGTCAAAATTATCACAAGAACTTCATCTCCAATGAACTCGGGAGGCAACCATGAAATGTCTTTGTTAAAAGTCAAAATCAGTACAAGCTGATCAGAGCAAGGATTTCATTGGAAACCAATTTGGGGGTAACTGCAAGGATGCCACCAATAAAATAGTGCAAGAACAAGGACATCATTGATAAAAGGATAAAGTCACTGTGAAATATCATTCCCCGAAGTCAAAAATTACTTAGGCTAGCAAGAATAGTATCATCAACAAGGCAAGTGAAGACTGGGGGGCAATTAATGTCCTCGCCAATAAGGATCAGAATAATACGCTCCAATAGACAAGAAAACCATGACAGAACATTTTGAGCAATGAAATATATCTTGTTTTGTAATCATTTGGATTTTTCATATGACTTTATTACCTAAAAATCTTCTTATTTTCTTCTCGAACATATCTCATTACGAAATACCCAAGTCACGAGGCATTTTCCTTCCCTTATCAAACTCACCATTTACCAACCTTTAATAATTTAACACAAATTAAATGCATTTAAATTATTTTAAGCATTCATTAAATAATTATGATCTTGTGAACAAGAGAAATGAACATTTTCAGTGCCTATGTTGCTTTAAACAATGAGTTGACAAATTATGCCCTGACATGTGTGGTTCAACATTGACGCATGTCATGGTTACTCAAGGACCACAAGATGGATAATTCTCTAGAAATCCATGTGTATTGCACTAAGAGATCCCTAGGGACAACAAGCAATTTAGGTCTTTTGACCAAAATGCATAATTTTGGATCAACAACTTACTCATAGGAATGGGGGGCAAAGTTCAAAGATGAACGCCGATGTCTTGCTCAAACAAGCTGCAAGTGGAATAGGTTACTGCAAGTAATTTGTTCAAAATAAAACATAAGACAAAGATTAAACCATCACTTTTATTCTTCCAAGAGCTGTTCAATTTAGCAAAAAAGGATTCTCGGGGTATGGACTATATGCAGAGCTTTTGAATATTTGCACCAATCTCTTCGAAAGGAAAAATTACACGAGAAAAACTGTGCCTATTCGTTTGAAGAAATAATCACTATAAGACAGGGCATTCAAAGTGGAAAAAGTACTCCAAGGACTTATTGGAAAAACAAGACGATACATATTCAAAAATCTAAGGAAGATAATTGATGTCATCAAAGTATCTTCCTAAAAAGTCAATATTGATTTTTCCTCGGTTATATATATGAATGAATCAAAGAAGTGTTCTGAATTAAATTATTCATTTACTTCTTAAACCAATTTTGATTTTTCAGTATTTGATAAAACATTTTAGAAAAATCATATCATACATTTTCATGAAGATTCCTCTAAGAATATTTTCATAAAAAGACAAATTAATTTATTTAGTTATCTTTTACAAAAATTATATTTGCTTGTCATTTTAAAGGGTAGCTGTGTGGCAATTCAATTACTTTTAGCATTTTGTGTTCAAAAAGCATGCCCACTGTAAAAATTGTGTCAAAATGTTTGAAGTTTTTTTTATGACAAGCATATCCTTGTTTAAATTTGTCAAAATCAAACCCTTGGTGGAAACACAGGGATTAAGCAGTAAGCATATCTTTCAACTGATATCAGCCAAGGTTCATCTTTTGTCTCTTGAGTTTCGATCAATAAAAAGTTGATTCTCCTTTTGACTGAATTTGGATGTCAGTCAGAACTAATTCTCTGTCTTGTGAAATCTGATTAATATCAATTTCATCTCTTCTCGAAATTCGACTGGGTCGCGTTAATTCCTACCTTTTTGAAATTTGACTAGGGCATGCTACTGTCAATATTCCATCAAAAGTCGATTGATACAAGTCAGCTTTACCCTTTAAAACATCAATTGGAGTCCTTGGGATCAACCTTTTACAAGAAATCAAAGCCCTTAGCAACAGAGTTTGTGGAGTCAAACTCTATCTTTTTCACAATCAAATCACTTGTGATTATAGTTCTTAGAATTTGAAATGGTGCGTATTTTTATTCTCGAGAATAGCTCCCTTTAGCAGTTTGATCATTTTACTATGATTAACTCCCTTTAATAGGTGTAGCTTCACAATTTTTTTTTAAAAAAATTTAACTCGATAATGATTTCTAGACATATTTAATGATCATGTGATGACCATTAAACCACCAAAAATTAGTAAAAATTGTCTTTCATATTTAATTAAAATATCAATTTAATTTGAATCCACCAAGCTACTGCTACATAGTCGATCTTACAAAGAACTTCTAATAACTTATGACAAGAATCGATTTAATTTCCTTGCTGGTGAGATTTGATCGTCAGGTGATCGATCTCATTCGGATTTCAATTATTGGAAAATTGATTCCAAATTTCCTGCTTGTGAGATTTGATCGTCACGTGATCGATCTCATTTTTCAATTATTAGAAAATTGATTCCAAATTTCCTGCTTGTGAGATTCGATCGTCACTTGATCGATCTCATTCGGATTTCAATTATTAGAAAATTGATTCCAAATTTCCTGCTTGTGAGATTCGATCATCACCTGATCGATCTCATTCGGACTTCAATTATTAGAAAATTGATTCCAAATTTCCTGCTTGTGAGATTCGATCATCACCTGATCGATCTCATTCGGATTTCAATTATTAGAAAATTGATTCCAAATTTCCTGCTTGTGAGATTCGATCATCACCTGATCGATCTCATTCGGACTTCAATTATTAGAAAATTGATTCCAAATTTCCTGCTTGTGAGATTTGATCGTCACTTGATCGATCTCATTCAGATTTCAATTATTAGAAAATTGATTCCAAATTTCCCTGCTTCTGAGATTCGATCGTCACGTGATCGATCTCATTCGGATTTCAATTATTAGAAAATTGATTCCAAATGTCCTGCTTGTGAGATTCGATCGTCACTTGATCGATCTCATTCGGATTTCAATTATTAGAAAATTGGTTCCAAATTTTCTATTTGTGAGATTTGATCGCCATGTGATTGATCTCATTTAGTTTTCAATTTCCAGATTATTAACCCCAATTTTCTGCTTGTGAAATCAATCACGAAATGGTCAGATTTCGGTATAATTTGATGCAAATTTGATTACGTGAAAATCAATCATATTTTCCAAATTTAATTATGAAACAATCAATTTCGATGAAATTTGGCACGGATTCGATTATGTACGTTTTCACTTTAAGGTCTGATCACGACAAGATCAACAAAAAGTAACGTTTCGCTGGCTTAACTAGATCAGCAGCCTCGGATATAATTCCCTAGTTTGTTATTAGAGCATAAGCTGATATCGTCATAATAATACATGTTTTGGGATTAAAAGTCATATCCTTGGTTTTGTAAAAAACAGGTTTTTAATGGCTATGCTATAGTCGTGACAAAATTAACAAAAATCGGTATCTAATATTACTTTGTATAACTTTAAATTCTTAAAGCTATACAAAGGGGGGCAACTGTAGATACCCGATTTTGTCCGGGTTAGTTTTATTTTTATACGCGTAATTTATTAACAATATATTTTATTTTTTTGAAATTTTAATAAAAGTTGAATTACTAATAAAATGCACACATGAATTAGATGATCTCTTATAGTTTTTTTTTTATTATAAGAATAATGATAAAAAATGATAATAATAACAGAATTTAGAAGTAATAATAAAAGGTGTCCAAATTGGGGAGTAGAAGGTATGGCACAAAGTATGGCCAACCTAATAATAAATTCAGTCCCTAAAATTACACAATAGGCAAAACCCAAAATTATTGAAATTACAATTTTAGCCTTAAAAACTCTCTAATTTTACAAGCTTGGGGACTGCCCCTCTTTTGCCTATAAAAGGGCAGTCCCACAACACACAAAATAGACATGAAGAAAGGAAGATACACGAAAAAAAAAACAGAGCTAAAAATCTTATTCTTCAACTCTGAGAAGGACCAGGTTCTGGTTCTTCTAGCCAAAACAAATAATCTCCAGTTTCTTCATCTCCTCTTGCTGCCCCTATTCCTCTTTGAACTTCACCTATTACAAAACACACACCAAATATCATCAGGTGAGCAGAAAATCAGAAGCAGAGCAGCACAAGAGAAACAACAGCAACTAAAACCAAACAAAACAACCAGAGCAAGCAGCAATACGTATACATCTCTTCTTTTTATCTTCAAATTAATATACTAAAAAAAAACATCTCACATGTAATACATTAATATGGTTTTGCCATTATCCTGTAAAGACATGCCATGTCTATACTAAATACTTGGCCATTTATATATTTATCTATATATTTAGATTCACAGTGTTCCTCTTTTCTGTGTTCTCTTTTATAGATTTACTTAAGAAAATCATTAATCATTAATTAATCTATGATAATTATCCAGACCCATGTATGAAATAAGTCTTAAATCTATCATAATATAATCATCAAACTAAGTATTACAAAATCAGCAATATAAACTCAACAACACAGAAGACGCACAAAACAAAAACAAAGCACACAAATCAGAAAAACACCAAAATCAGTCCCAAACCATCACCAACAATCTGAAAATAGCCAAAAGACGCAAAAATACAAAATAAACAACAAAAGTCCAGCAAGTAAGAAATACAAATCCCAAATCACCACTCAATCACATGCACTCACTTCAAAATTTAAAAGAAGAGTTTAAGAGCTTAGCTTGAAAGGTGTTTCCAGAGCTCTTGCAAATCTGACGAGATGTTAGAGAATGATCTAGCTTGGGTTTTCGCTGCCTGAAAAAAAAAACGAAAGCATGGAGAGGTTAAGTAGAGAAACCCGAAATAAAAAAAAAACAAAAAGTAAAGTCTGCATCTCAATCAGAAAATCAAGTAAAGAAATTATTGACCCAAAAATAGTATAATAAATCTAAAAAATCCAGAAAAAAGCAAACTGAGAAAGGAGAAGAAAATTACCTCAGATCGTGGTAGCCAAGGCGAGATCGAAACGGAGGAAGGCGTGAAACATCTGGGGTCGGAATAGATCGAGTCGTTCAAGCTCGAGCCACCATTGATCTTTCACTGCTTGAAGCAGCGATCTTATGGATCTCGGCTACGAGATTGAGAGAAAGAGAAGCAGACCGCCGGTGAGGAAGAAACCGAGAAGCATGGCGAGGATGAGGACGAGATCGAGAGAAAGAGAAGCAGACCGCCGGTGAAGAGTCAAGCTCTGACGAGATAAAGAGAGAAAAGAACGAGAAAGAGAAAGGCAGAAGAACGAGAAAGAGAAAGGCAGAAGAACGAGAAAGAGAAAGGCAGAAGAATGAGAGAAAGAGAGAAACAGAAGGCAGAGAAAAAGAGAGAAAGAACGAGAGAGAAAGAAGGAGAGAACGAGAGAGAGGAGAAGTGGCCGACGAGGCGGCCGGCGAGATGGCAGGACAAGAGGAAGGAGGTGGCTGGAAATTGATTCTAGGGTTTGAGTAGAGAGAGAGATGATGGAGGCTGGTGAAGAGAGATTTAGGGTTGGAAGGAGAAAAAGATGGTTTTTATATGATGGGTAATAACCCATGGGTAGTGGGTTAATGGTTCTGGGTCAAAGCTTAATTTTTGGGCTTCAAACATTTGGATTAAGGCCGGCCCAACCATTAAGCCTTTCATCTTAATTCATTTTTTTATTTTCATATTACTATACATATAAACTTGTTAGGAATTAATTAAAAATTTGGGGTTTATAAAATTTAAAGATTTCGAAATAAGAAAAAGACAAGTAAAAATTTATTTACGTATTGTAGAATTCTTTTTATTCCATGATCATGCTATGGTCATGGAATATAATTTAAGTTAATTTTATAATTTTATTTATGATCAAAACTAGAATATCCATTAAGTTTATTTCAAGTGAGCTTTGAATTTGTTTTAATAACAAATATTATAAAGTCTTTCGTTACTTTCCCATCAAGCCTAGACAAATACTTTGTATAATCACGTGTACACATTCATATATAAATTATATTATGCCTTATATGTGTATATTTTATATCCATGTTATAGATATAAAATGAATACTTCATTCAAGCATAAACATAAAATTTGTATAATTTTTTTTTGTGTCCATGTCATGGATATGAATCAACATAATTAATTTAAATAAAACATCATTATGGATTTATCTTTAGTAAAAATGTATTTATATCCGGATAAAAAAAAATAAAAATGAAAGAAATACATCCCACGAGAATAATTTACGACTTTTAGTACCAATTATGGGCGGGGTAGGGTGATTATTATCTTCCCTACACGTAATTGGCAAACGAACCCATATAAATCTCTGGTTATTTAAGGTGTCCAATCGGACCAAAACTCGATTGGTGGCGACTCTCTAAAATTTTATTATCGACCAGACATCATAATAAATTATTACACGAATAATAATAAAAATTTGAAATAAATAAAATTAAATTAAAACTAAGATTTTTCGCCCGTCGGTACGGTTCCGACAATGGACAATGTCGTTTCAGATGATCAAATGCATGCTTAATACCATTTACATGTAATCACCACATGAGTAAGAAAATAACAAGATGCATTGCATTCAAAATGAGTTCAATACACTTTACAACAAAATGAGTTCCCTACGAGAAGGAGCCTCTATAGGTATTGATCTCACAGCACCGGACTATTGCTTATCCGGTCATTGCCCCACTCTCGTCAGATCAGGCTTTGTCGCTCTTCATCTATTCCTCTCCCTGGGAGGTTTGAAGAATTTCCTTGCCAGTCTCCCTGCTTGCCCCTAGTTGCTCATTAGTAGTGGATGGCACCTTTAATCTTCCCTCATCAACTAACTTCCGGATCTCCTTCCTTAAAATATAGCAAGTGTTGGTTCGGTGACCCATCGCTACATGATAGGTACAGAAGTTGTTCTTTTGATATGATGCCGGCTCCACATACGGCTTGACGCTCTGCAGTAGCCCCTCTTTTCTGCATTTGGCAAATAATTGGCTCAGCGAGAAAGGCCACGGGGATATGCCCTTTCCGTCACCCTTGGAGAGTGGACACCTGGTTGGTCGCGGAACAAGGTCAGTATTGGCTTTGAGGGGGGCCTTCGATTTTGCTTCACCAGTCAGCCCTTTTATTACTCCCTCAAGCTCAATCACACGTGCCTCCAATTCAGAGCACCTTGTTGTCAGCTTTTCCACCTTGTCCAGGTCACCTCCTAGCATTTCCTTCAACATTACCGCTGCCTCTTCCCTGACCGCCTTTCGGAATCGTGATGAGGCAACATAATCATCTAGGACATCTGTGACGGCGGTGAAGTTCACTGGGCCAGCCATTCTCAAGACTCCTTCCCTTTTCTGTTCTGATAAAAATACCTGTTAGCATCGACTGGGGCATGTGCACGGAGAATACCAAGTCAAGGGATGATGCAGGTATGAATGCAAGATGTGGTGCATGCATGCATGAATGATGATGTCATGTGATGCCATGTCATGTTATGGAACCCTAAGCTAGTCATGTGCACACAAAGTCAGGAATGGAAACATGCAAAATGCAATGAATGTTGTTAACGAAGCTATATGTTGAAGTATAGCGTGGTATATAAATATACACCACATGGATACAATGACACACAAGGTGTCCACGGATTGAAGCAAGGTGATACTTGCGAAGGGTTTATGTGTAGAGCGTATCTTACACGGGGAGGAGAGTTGACATTTGAAACGGTACGTGTAGAGCGAATCTTACACGGGAAAGAGATGTAGTGATTAAAGCGGTACGTGTAGAGCGGATCTTACACGGGAATAGGTGTAGTGATTAAAGCAGTACGTGTAGAGCGGATCTTACACGGGAAGAGGATTAGTGATTAAAGCGGTACGTGTAGAGCGGATCTTACACGGGAAGAGGTGTAGTGATTAAAGCGGTACGTGTAGAGCGGATCTTACACGTGAAGAGGTGTAGTGATTAAAGCGGTACGTGTAGAGCGGATCTTACACGGGAAGAGGTGTAGTGATTAAAGCGGTACGTGTAGAGCGGATCTTACACGGGAAGAGAATTAATGTTTAGAGCGGTACGTGTAGAGCGTGTCTTACACGGGAAGGAAGGACAGAGTTTAAAGCGGTACATGCAGAGCTTATCTTGCACGGGAAAATTTGGAACGACACGTATAGAGTTTGCCTTACACGGGGAGGAAGTGTGCAGGGCTTGTCTTGCACAGAAAGATATAGGGAACGATACGTGTAGAGCTTAGTCTTACACGAGGAGGAAATGTGGAATTTAATGTGGTACATGCAGAGCTGGTCTTGCACGGGGAGATTTGGAATGATACGTGTAGAGCTTGTCTTACACGGGGAGGAAGTGTGGAATTTGATGCGGTACGTGCAGAGCTGGTCTTGCACGGGGAATTTTAGAGCGGTAGGTGCAGAGCTTGTCTTACACGGGGAGGATGGATAGAGTTTGATGCGATACGTGCAGAGCTGGTCTTGCACGGGGAATTTTGGAGCAGTACGTGCAGAGCTTGTCTTACACGGGGAGGATGGATAGAGTTTGATGCGATACGTGCAAAGCTGGTCTTACACGGGAGGGATGGGTAGAGTTTGATGCGGTACGTGTAGAGCTGGTCTTGCACTGGAAGGATGGGTAGAGTTTGATGCGGTACGTGCAGAGCTGGTCTTGCACGAGAAATTTGGAACGGTACGTGTAGAGCTTGTCTTACACGGGGAGGAAGTGTGCAGAGCTTGTCTTGCACAGAAAGATATTTTGGAACGATACGTGTAGAGCTTAGTCTTACACGGGGAGGAAAAGTAGACTTTGATGCGTTACGTGCAGAGCTGGTCTTACACGGGGAGATTGGAACGGTACGTGTAGAGCTTGTCTTACACGGGGAGGAAGGATAGAGTTTAAAGCGATACGTGCAGAGCTGGTCTTGCACGGGAAGGATGGGTAGAGTTTGATGCGGTACGTGCAGAGCTGGTCTTGCACGGGAAATTTGGAACGGTACGTGTAGAGCTTATCTTACACGGGGAGGAAGTGTGCAGAGCTTGTCTTGCACAGAAAGATATTTTGGAACTATACGTGTAGAGCTTAGTCTTACACGGGGAGGAAAGGTAGAGTTTGATGCGGTACGTGCAGAGCTGGTCTTGCACGGGGAGATTGGAACGGTACGTGTAGAGCTTGTCTTACACGGGGAGGAAGGATAGAGTTTAAAGCGATACGTGCAGAGCTGGTCTTGCACGGGAAGGATGGGTAGAGTTTGATGCGGTACGTGCAGAGCTGGTCCTGCACGGGAAGGATGGGTAGAGTTTGATGCGGTACGTGCAGAGCTGGTCTTGCACGGGAAATTTGGAACGGTACGTGTAGAGCTTGTATTACACGGGGAGGAAGTGTGCAGAGCTTGTCTTGCATAGAAAGATATTTTGGAACGATATGTGTAGAACTTAGTCTTACACGAGGAGGAAAGGTAGAGTTTGATGCGGTACGTGCAGAGCTGGTCTTGCACGGGAAGATTTGGAACGATACGTGTAGAGCTTGTCTTACACGGGGAGGAGAGGTGAGTTTGTCTTGCACAGAAAGATATAGGTAACGATACATGTAGAGCTTAGTCTTACACGGGGAGGATATCTAGGTATTTGGGTGTGTAGGACACAAGGACAGGGTTTATAATGATTATGGAGGACCTAAAGGGCTTTATGGAGTTTCCAGCGTTTTTGGAACACTTAAATGATGGTAGTGTATGCTGTAAAGTCCTTGGTGCTTATGGAATGATTGAACGTTGTGGAGTGCTTGAATGTTTGATGGATGAATGAGATGTACATCGTGAGATAATGAGGATGATCCCTTTGTGTTTATTTTTATTTTTATTTTTATTTTTGGACATCCCAAGAACACCCAATGCTATGCAAAAATGCCACGTGTGGACCACCACACGGATGAAGGTTCGGTGCTTTTGGGGCACCTAATGAATTTCGTGAAATGGTCGCGTGTGTTCTGACACACAGACGGAGTTCGACACTTTGTGGGTCTATGAGATGATATGAAGTGGTCACATGAGACCGGCCCATGGACAGAGTTCTGATGCTTTTGAGCGTATGAAATGAAATGATGTTGTAAGTGAATCACGTGTACTGGGGACACGGACAGAGATTCAGCGTTCGGGGAACACCTTTCATGATTTGGGATGCTATGAAATGCCCCTACATACGTACTAATCCGGCACTCGGGGAGCGCCCTGAATGATATAGTAATGTCATGACGTGTTGTATGATGTTTATGACGAATGGGTATGATGTCATGAAATGCATCGTGTGGATTGTCACACGGAAATACACCTAGGGCCATTGGGGTCTCTATTGAATGAAATGATTTGGTGGAATGGCCGAATGCAATCCGGTGCATTGGCAAACATGAGTATTTTGGGATACCCGATATATGATGGAATGATATGATCATGGTGGGCCTCCTTGGAATGCCGCTAATTTAATTTAGGTGATATGTCGTGAATGCTATGACATACAAAATGCAAATGGCTGCACAAAAACGTGGTTAGGATGCATGACACACCTAATGATGTTATGTATGCTATGTGAAAAATACTAATCACACAAATATAATGTTATAGCTGAAAAAGAAATGGTTAGTATGAATGGCAAGCGGATGATTTAATGATTGCACAAGAAAATAAAAATGCACGTGGCTGCATAAAAATGTGGATTAGGATGCATGACACACATAATAATGTTATGTATGCTATGTGAAAAATGCCAATCACACAAATATAATGTTATGGCTGAAAAAGAAAGAGTTAGTATGAGTGGCAAACGGATGAATTAATGTTTTACACACGAAATAAAATGCAAATGGCTGAATAAAAATGTGGGTTAGTATCACACAAAGATGTTTGTGTATGATATGTCACATGTATGGAGAACGGTGATTATAGTATGTGATGCACGCGTAGGTAGCAATGGCGATGTGTCACGAGATGGCGAGAAACACCTTGCAAGCAAAACGAATTCTTCCAACCTTATTCCTCCAACGTGGTCGGTCTCAAAAATTTCTAACCGAGTCCTAGGCGAGGTTCACTTCGATCACCAACCGGGGGTGATGAAGGCGCGATTTTATTATTATTATTCACACAATTATTTTGGTATCCTAAGGGACTCCAACTAGAGCTGCCTATGTGGGTTCGGTCCAAGTCGGGTTAAAAATCAAGGTTCCCATAGCAAAATATACTCCTCACTTCTCCCCACTCAAGGGTCCTAGCGAAGGGGTTCATACGAGGCTATAAGTGGTGTTTCGTATTCGTGCCCCTAAGACCAGGAGGAACTTAGGCGACACTTCAACAATCCACCGGGCTATAAATGGATACTAAATCTAATGCAAAAATGGCTAACTAAGATGCAAATAAAATACCAAAAGAGAATCATCCGCCTTATTTCAATTAGACACTTTTCAGGGCTTGTCAAATTCTTTTAAGTTTTTAAGAAAACTTTTTGAAGAATTTGCCCAGCAGAGTCGCCACTGTGAGCGGACGACGCGTTTTCGACGGGAAGCGAGACTCCCTTTCGGAAGGGGCGCCACGATCTCGGGCGGGCCCCTCCCTCGCGTGGGGTTTTTATAAATGGAAATCCGCGTTTTGGAAAATAAATGGAATTAAAGCTTAAAAGAACCGAGACCTAAGTCTCGATGAATATTGTAGAGTCGCCACCCGGCTCAGCTCAACCGGGAAATTCTTATGTAGCTGAACCAGACGAACGGCCGCTACACTATCCAGAGATTTGGGTCCGGACAAGTCTCTTATTTCGTATCTAATTAAAATAAATACTGCCAATGTTCTCAAATGGTATTTTAAAATCTAAAGTCCAGTTTATTGAATATGAAAGGCATACAGCGCGCATACAAAATATTTAATACATAAATAAGGAAAGGAAATAAATATTAATTGGCTTACAACCAAATCGAATGGAAAAAATAAAAACTCTTACCTCACTTATACAATCGCCTAGAATACACGAAAATCTAAAAATAATTACAACCGCCTAAATACACGATTTAATCTATTAAAATACATCAAAAATTAAAACAAAAGAAATTAAAACCTGCAAAACAGAAGATTAGCACAATATATACAGCACGCCACAAGTTGGACTCAAATACACAGAATGGGAAATCAGGAATTGGGGACATGCATTTAGGGGATAACCGGGTTGGCTCGGCTAGCCGGCCCAGTTAGACCTGGAAAACACTTTAAAACGTCCCTGTATTTTTGGTTTTTGTGGAAAAAATCATTTTGAAAAACAATTTTTCCGGTTTACATGCATTTTTATATATTTAAGTGGGTCGGTTTTCAGGAGAAACGGGTCTCCGTCGTTGAATTGTTCTAAATGCAATTTTACTAAAAATTGAATCTATGGTCGTGATGCACACAAAAAAATTCATTATGATGATTTTGGGGGTTTTCTAATTTTTTGGGATTTTTTGGGAATTTTTGGGAATTTTTTATGATTTTTTATGGATTTTTTATGAAATTTTTTGGTTTTAAAGGTAAAATTCTGATTCTGAGAACTACAAGGGTACAACTGTAAATTACAGTCGTGGAAAATCAACTACAGTCGTACGACTGTAACTACAGTCGTACGACTGTAGATGCTGAAAATTTAGGATTTTGCTAAAATCTTCTTTAAAACAAGCTGGAAAGAGAATTGCCTGGAAATCAACTACAGTCGTACGACTGTTCATCGACTCAAGATCAGTCGTACGACTGTTCTTGATTTCCAGAACAGAAACGCAGAAAAACGGATGAAAATGCAGAAAAATCACACCAATCACCCAGAAAGCTTGTAAAAAAGAAGGGAAAAGGGGTATTTACCTCTGTGGCGTGCGTCCACCGTAGGATTGACCCCTGGCGTCGCTCCAATCCACTAAAATCCAGACTTTTCTCCTTGAGTTAGGGTTTGAGATTTGAGTCCAGAGATTTTCAAATACTGGGAGATTTTGATGAGGAGTTCCTCCTTTTCTCTTTGATTTTCTCTTCTCTTCTTTTCTTTTTCTCTCTTTTTTTTCTTTCTCTCTGTCTGTCTGTTTTTTCTCTTTTTTTTTCCCCGTTTTTTTTTTGTCTTTCTTTTTCTGCTTTTATGGGTAGATCTACAGTCGTACGACTGTAGTTTGACTACAGTCGTACGACTGTAGCAATAGTCGTACGACTATACTCTTTTTTTTTTTTTTTTTGAAAGTGAAATTCCGGCGCTTACACAACCCACTTCTCCATCATAATATCTTGCTTCAATAGAATCTTGTTGAGTTGTAAATGGCTTTCCATTTGCCCAATGACTTCCATATTGTTCCCTTCTAGAAAAGCAAGAATTGATGGAGGGAGGACATTACACACCAATTGGCATATATCCAGTTTCTACCAAGCAAGATCTAATAACTTACTGATGAATTAATGACAAAGAAAGCCACCATCGATGTTTGTCTTCCAATAGTAATCTCCTATGGCAAGACTCCTAATGTCTTAGTGGCTTCCCTTGTGAAGGCAACCACCATGACCTTTGTTGCTATGAGATCATCTATAAATTTCCCCAAGGCCTTCATCATCCTTAATGGCATGATGTTCACTAAAGAACCATTATCGATCAGTACTTCCAATATTGGTTTGCCATTAAGATGTACATTTATGTACAAAAAGGCCTAATATGCTTTGCCATTCTATCTATAGGTTTCTAAAAAATCACCCTTTTTGGTTCCCCTTGGCCATTGAATTGAATGGTGACTCTAGTGGTGAATGACTCTCTCTTCTCAAGGATAGATTGGTCTCCATCTTCTTCAGCATGATCACTTGAAGACCCTTGGAAATCTATTGGCATCATTATGGAAACTGTTGCATACCTTATGGGTGTGACCATGTCACCTATTCTCACCTTCTAGATGATCTCCTTTTAAGTCTCTTATGTAGATACTCTATGTGTTTCATCTTCATTTTCACTCATTTTTGTTTCAGCTTTAACCTTATCTTTAATATGTCCTTCAACCTAGTATCGCTCTTTTTCTCTACAACCTTCTTTATTGTGTTCTGGTGAGGGGTTAAGGGAACTTTTTGTGGCATACTACATGCCATTAATCACCAAGTTCCTCAGCCAAAGGCACAACAAATCGAGGCCTCCTCTGATGGGTTGTTGAATGAATCCTTTTCGCTGACTGATTTTGAACTTCATGTTTTGAAGGGTTTCCTCATATTTACTCTTCTTTCATTGTTCTTGACTTTTACCTAGATATTGGATGTCTGCCCCCTATGCCTCCTATTGGAATGATGTCTCTCAGGATCTCTAACCAGATCCTTGGGGATCCAAGGTTGTTAACTTTGGCTTCTCTTCATTCTTGACTTTGTCAGTTTTACTTGAAGATCTTATCTCTTTTATTCCCTAATCTAATTGATCACCTCCCACATATCTACGATAACCAAGTTTATTATGGCTACTAGAAGAAAAGGATCTTTATCCACCAACACGGTTTTTTTCTTCTCTAGGAATTTGAGTATTCCTTTATTGATCATATCCTGAATAATGCTCTTGAAGCTCTAACAATTATTGGTTGCATGGTTCCATGAGTTATGGTATTTGTAGTAGGTTTTCCCTTTCACCTCTTTCTTCATAGGCAACTTATGACCTGTAGGCAAGGTAACAAACTTTTCCTTGATGAGAAAGTTAGAAATCTCATCCTTTTTGGAAATGTCAAAAAACTGAACTAAGGAGGATTGTCATTAACAGGCTTCTTCGATGTCGCTTGTTGTACATTTGGTTGAGATAACAATAGGCATATGAGCTTGCTATGTATGATTAGCTAGCCCTATGGCAGCAAAAGAATCAGACGTTCGATGTCTACGGTTCCCTACGGTCCAAACCCGGTGCCACATTTTGAGCCCCAGTAGCTTTCAGACTAGCAATTGCTACTTCTTAATTGTATATCTCTTGGCAGTAAGTTCCTATGGAATTCTTCCTTCTATGGTTTTCCTCTCTCAATAGATCCTCGTGCATAGTCACCTTGGCAACCAATATATAGAAGTCCCTGAACTCCATCCCTTGGGACTTCTTTCTTAGCTCAATTAAAGTCCCTATTGGGCCATAATCACATAATCCACCTTTAGGAGATAGACTTTGCACTTGTCCCTCATCTTTTTAAAGTGCGCAATGAACATGTCTATTATCTTTCCTCCCTTATGGGTAAGCCTGGAAAGTTCAGCAACACATACCTTCAGCTCTGCCCTTAAGAAATGGGTGTGGAATTGCCTCTCCATCTCTTGCCAACTACAAATTGAATTCTTGAGAGAGTGGCATGCCAAATAAAGGCTGGCCCCATCAGGGAATCTAGAAAGAGCCTCAACTTGATATTGTTAAAATTGGGAAAACTGGCAAGTTCCTCACACTTGATGGTGAACCTTGTTATATGCTCCAAGGTTGACAATCCATCTTCTACTGAAAAAAGGGTGAAATCCAGAATTATGTACCCTCATGGATAAGGGTTCTCTATGTCAATTAGGGATAAGGCTTATGGAACTCAAGGCGGATAATTTTGCAAAGACTAGGCCCATATAGTTCTTGAATAGCTTCTCTCACCTTTTTCATTGTTTATAAGGGAATATGTAGAGGCATGCTACTTTGTTGATGGCAATATGATATATAAGGATATCCAACACTTCCTCCATGTCTTCTAGATATGCGCCTCCATCTCTCCACTATTGTGGTGACCTCCTACATCATCATGATATGCAGCAAAGTGGTTGAAAGGATTAGTATAGGCAAAAACCTGGGTAATATGTGCTTTACTCGAATTTTCATGGCCTACTAAACCAACGACCTTGGCTTTGATGGCTTCTTTCCTCAAAGGTGGAATATGATACTTCTCACCAGTTAGAGCACCATGCCCTTCATTGGATCCCATGGATCCTTGAGAAGCATTCATTGAAGCAACATATCCATGGTTTCACCTAGAAGCAGGAGAATTATTCTTGGTGGCTCCTAGTTTAGACAACATCTGAATAATCTTCTTTACATTCCTTTAGAGGGAATCCATAGCATCCCTCAGAACCTCCATATTCCTTTCAATAGAAGTGAAGCATTTCTCAAGGTATAGTGAGTTTTGGATCTCTGTAGAAATCCATGATTGTCTCTTAGGGCTGGATTCTCTTCCTTTTATTCATTCCACTTGTTGTGGTATATTTGTTACTGCCATGGCTTCCTTGTCCTTGGGTCCAACGGCTGCATGATCTTTTCCCTTGTCATTTGTTAAAGGCTAAGCTAGCATGCAAAATATCCTAGCAAGTGCTCTAGGGTCAATAAGTAGTAAGTGAATCTAAGTCTGAATATCATTCCCACAAGGATCTAGGATTTAGTGTAAGCAAACAAGAATGGTATTTAAACTGAAACAGCATGTGGTAGAAATATGGTCAATTTATCAAGTTTGTGTTTTAAACCTAAACTCTACTAAAACAAATAAATCTAACAAATATCATAAAAAGGAAATAAACTTGAAAACAGATATGAAACAACATTGTTAACAGGTGGAGAAAGTAACAATAAGGCATGGAAATAACTTGTACTTTTGTGTAACCTAAGTAATTTCAGTAGCATGCAGAAGAGTCTCTCCTTCTACAATTGTTATAATCAGTTTAATTGGAGCATTCTTCGTAAATAATTCTTATAAACCCTATGCCTTTAAATAATTAATCGGAGCATTCTCCATAATTAACATTCAAAAACATGTATTAAGAAAAAGAAGCATCAATGTGGGCATTCCCAATGCGAACCTTAATCATATGAAGCAAAGCCATTGCTAAGTCAACATAAGTATCTAACCTTGTTGTGAACGAACGATCCTAAAGAGACAGGCCTTGTGACTAGGCCAGGAATGTTTTATGATTGAAAACGGGTTTTATAGTGAGAAAACAAACAAACTCGAATGCTCTTACTAAAAAGTGATAGGAGTCACCACCCGGTTCAGCTCAACTAGGAAATTCCAGTATAGCCAAAATGAGCTATAACTTAATGTACCTTTAATCAGAGATTCAGGTTCGGACAACTCACCTATTTCTTTTCGATTCAAAATATATTTAACAGTTTATATCAATGCCTTTTATATTTTCTACGGTTAATTTTATCTTTATTATTTAATCGATGCTCACACACGAGGATACGATGCAAAAAGTGATAAATAAATTCTAAAAGTAGTAAATAAATTTGGAAAAATTAAAATATACAAACCAATCAAATGACTACCCTAAAGGATACAATTGTATAAAAAGGGATTCGGGGTACAATTTTATCTATATACAAATTCCTAAATATGAAAAGCTAAACATTCATCTAACCTAACATACATCTACCTGTAAAACAAAGTTAGTACGGATAAGTATATATACACGTAGGACTCAATCAGACTCAGAATGGGAATTCTAAATAGCTTAAAACGTGAAACGGGGAAAACCGAGAAATTCGATAAATTACCTGATTTGATCTAGAAAATATTTTTAAACGTGATTTTAATAGGGCTGGAAATTCATTTGAAAAATCAATTTATCCGTTTATTATTTCTGCATGCAAAAGTGGGCCGGATTTTAAGAAACTTGTGTTTCTATCGTTGAACTGGTCTATAGAACATTAATATGGAAATTTAATATTGAAATTAAATAAATACAAAATGTAAATTTAGGTCAAAATGATATGCAAAAATAGTAAAAATTCAAAAAAATTAATTCTGGAAATAAAACTACAATCATGCGAATGTAGCAACAACATTCACGCGACTATTGAAACATTCCTACGGCTTTGGTATTAAACATAATAGACAAATCGCTAAAAATCTAGAAATCTCTAACTTCTAAAATGAACAATAGCCGTACGACTATTAGAACAACAGCTATGTGGCTATTCACAATAACCACACGGATCTGGTTCACCATAAATTAGAAAACAGAGCAAAATTTGAAAATGATAAAATGCACCAAAAATCAACCTAGAAAGCTATAAAAGAGTTTAAGGCCTCTCAGAATTACCTTTTAGATGTCTCTCCAGTGTTCAATTTAAAAGGAATTCGGTTCTTGAAGCTTTAATTCGGATTTGAAATTGAAATTGAACTTTTGAAATCAAAAGCTTGAAATCTCCAATCCAGCCCTTAATTCTTCAATTCTAGCCACCCAAATATGTCTATGAAGGTTTAGGATGGGTTTGGGTTATGAATTTGGTGATTGAATTCAAGTAGATTATGATTTTGATTGTTGAAATTTAAGTTTCAGAATTTTGATAATTTTCTTCCTTAAGCTTTTTCTCTCCTCAATTCTGTGTTCTTGTTGTTTTTCTTTTCTTTTTCTTTGTTATTAGTGTTAATTATGTGTTAAGAGCTCACTTCAATCCAAAATTCCCATAATCAAAAAGTTAGGTGGAAAGATTAGGCGTAAACTCCCGTTTTCAACAGCTGTCTTCTCAATGAAAAAATCTGGCGATTCATCAACAGCCGTACAATTGTTGTGTAATAACCGTACGGTTGTTGACATAAGTCGTGCGGCTCTTCCAATAATCGTGCAGCTATTTTCTTCATTAACCCTAATTCTTTAAATTCTTCTTGCTTTCAAATTTCAAGTGCAATCAAATCCGAATCTTAGCTTCTCGAATCGACTGCCGAATTGAACCAAAAGGATATATGACATTCGATACTCTATCATCACTGAGGTCAGGAAAACTCGGCACTCACACTTGTATTTTCCACATGTAAAGCAAATAAACATTTTACTTAACATATTATGCATGAGGGGATCAAACTCATCTAAGAGTGTAACCACTAGACCTATCCACGGCCCGGGCTTTGGCGGGCTCAGGCCAGGCTTGGTAAGCCTAGGTTTAAAAACACTGAGCCCAAGCCTAGCCAAGCCCGGCTCAAATTTATGCAGGCTCGGGCAAGGCCGAGTTCGGGCCTAAAAAAGTAAATCACAAGCCCGGCCCGGCCTGCCTAATAATAATATATTTTTAAATTTTTAATTATATAATTATATATTTTAATATTAAAATTATAATAACATAATATAATATATATATTTATAATATTATAAATTATATAATATATAAAGATAGGCCGGGCTCGAGCTGGCCCGCCCTATATTTGTGATACCTAAGCCTGGTTCTAAATTAAGCGGCTTTTACGGGCTTGGGCTCGTGCCGAGCTTTTTAAATTTTAATATGTCCAAGCCCGGCACAAAGCAAGTGGGCTTAAGCGGGCCTAGAGGGCCTGGGCCTCATGGACAGGTCCAGTAACCACAAGGTAGACATACATACCTATACTGAAATATAACTTGCATGAAAAAGTACTTGCATACTTCCAGCCACTGCTGGCTTACACCTAAGACTACTCCTCCATTGCCAAAACAGGTTCTGCTTGTAGGGATTTTTCATAGAAAATCAACTGATAAAAGCGGAAGCTTGGATTGATTTTCTCAAATCCTTGACCCATCAGCAATTGAAATGGAAATCAAAAACATAAAATCAAAAACACAAAAATCAAAAGATCAACAATGAGATTCTCACCTTTCTATGTCTATTCTAGAGACAGCTGTAGAAACCGAGATCGATTTCCTCCACTCTCACACACACGAACTTCTATCGAGTAGAACCCGTGCTAGCGACAGATCAAAAGTGAAAAGAAGATTGCTTGGCCAAAAATTTCAGCCTTCTTTTTCTCTGATGACTGAAAATTCTCATTTATGAGAATTAATTCTTGGCTCAAATCAAGGTCTTGATTTAATGCTTTAGTTTAATTGGATTTTAAGTTAGGATTTTAATAACATAAATCCCTAAATCTAAATTAATTATTATGGGTAAATTAAATGCAATTCTATTTTAATTTTCATGCATGTATTTATATAAAACCATATTATATAACATACATGTCATTAAATTAAAATTTATTTAACAATTAAAATTGACCTAATAAATTAATTGAGACTCAACTTAAATCAAAATATATATAAACCTATATATGTATTTTATTTCCACCCCGAAATAAATTTCCAATTAAAATACATATCAATTAAATTATATTGATCAATCCAATTTACCTATACTTTAATTAATTAATATTTATCTCTCCAGTCTGTATACTCCAAGTATACGAGCGACCTGACAAGTTCAAACTCAGACATTCTATATGTATGATCCTATGGGTCCGTCTTTATATTGACGGTGAGCCCAAGGCCCACAGACTGTAGGCGGGCTCTAGCAAGCCATTACAGCCCCCAATTCAGATGGAGAAATCAGTCTAATGGAAGTCTTAATCTTGTAGTTAAACTTATATATCTCATGTCATTGATATCGGTGTACAACACAGAGGCATGGTATCATCACCCTCTTTTGTGTCCGGACATTAACTTGATCCGGAATGAACTGATGCTCATAAACAAGTTCCAACTTGTTTGGGTTTAGCTACACTCTTATCATTTGCATTCATCAAGAGGCTGGTGATATCTTCTCAGTGGTTTACTGAGTGACATTCCCTTCTGCATGTTCATAGTCTTGACATGCTCATTGGCACATCCGAACGTACCCATACTTGGCACCCTGTTACAGGCCCTTTAGGTGTACACCAAAGTGTGTCACTTCACATGCAAGACCATAACATGGTCAGGTCAAAGGATTCATATAAGTACTATATGAGAATCACTTATGATACTATACCATGTGGATTTCTCATTTAGTGGATCTATCCAGTACTATGCCCTATTGCATGTACCCATAAACTTGGTTGACATTCCATGTCCAATAGCTGGTAAGACACCGCCATACAACAAAGCTTATGATAGTCTTTGGTTCCATTCGTTCCTATGATTGAAACAGACTATGGATGACTTTATGGTCATATCGTTTTCCCTATATATGGTCTTACTGCCAAGTGCATGACACTTGTCAACATATGGATATGTCCATTGGATACTCTATTTATAATATTGGACAAGATGTATATAATAAATAGATTAATGCCTTTATTCATTGACACGAATGTATAATACGTAAATCTCATTATAAGATACAAAATGTATGATATAATACAAGGACCAATGCCTTGGGACTAGGGCATTCCCAACACTGCCATGGAAGGCCTTGAAGAGAAATTAACTAAAAACATAAGAAAACTAAGGAGGCGGAGAAATGAGAGAATAGGGTTGGTGGGATGCCATTACTATTGTTTAAAGGGAGTTTACATAGCAACTCCAAGAAAACTAGGGCAACATGCCCTCAAAACACCACAAAATGACATGTGGCCTTAATCTAACAGCTAGAAATTAAAGAAATATTCAAAAGGTGCTCTAATAATGTCTCCCAGCTTTAGCCAATGAAAATGCAGTTAGTAAAACGTTCTTATGAAGTATTTCCATTTTTGGTAAAAGCTGTTTCGTGACCAACTTGCCTGTTGTGAGTGCTAGGTTTTTCCCGACCACTATGATGAAAGTTGAAATTAGTTATCTACTGTTTAGAAATCTTTGTTGAAATCAGTTTGAGAAGCAAGGATTCAGATTTAAACAAGCTTTGAACTTGAACACAAAAGAATTTGAAGAATTAGGGATGAAAAATGGCTATACCCATACAAGTATAGCCATAACCGTACGGATATAGGTACGACATCCGTACAGGTATTGCACTACACCCGCATATCTATTGATGAGTGGCAGACTTTCTTACATGAAACACACAACTATTGGAGGAGGACAGCATGATTCAATGATTTTGAGTTTGGATTGAAGGAAGTTCTAAGCAGAAAAGAAAAAAAAAGGAGGGACAAGGGTTTAGAATAGTAGAAAAGAGAGAAAAAGAAGAAAAAAGAAAATCAAATTCTTAAATTCTTATAATTCCAAATTCAATCAATCAAGCTACAATTTCACTAAATTCAGTCACTAAATCACAATCCAAACCTAACCTAAACTTCTAAAGACACAAATTGAAGCTGTAATTGGAGCATTGAAGGTTCGATTTGGGAGAATTGCAAATTTTGGGTTCAAGGTTCAAGTTCATTTAAATCCGGATTTCAAGCTCCAAGAATCGGTTTTATTTGATTCAAACACTAGAAAGCATCAAAGATAACTTTTGAGAGGCCTTAAAACTCCATGTTATTGCTTTCTAAGTGATTTGTTGCTTCATTTTGCATACTCTATTTTTTGCAATTTCTGGTTAACTTGAGCCGTACGGATATTACAATAGTCATACGGTTATAGCTATACCCGTACGGGTATAGTTATATCCATATGGACATTGACAATAGCCGTACGGTTATAGTTAACATTTTCAAAATTCAACAATTTGCTTTTTAGCATTTCTCTAGTATATTAAAAAACAAAGCTGTACGGATGTTGTTATATCTGCACCACTGTTGTCTTCACATTTGTACAGCTGTAGTCTTGACTCTAAAATTGAATTTTTGTGTGTTTTTCATGCATTTGCATATAGTTTTGCCTTAGATTTAATTTCTATATATATTGTATAAACCAGCTTAATGATAGAAACATAAGTTTCTTGAAATCCAACATATTTTTTTATGTGAAAATAATAAACCGGACAAAATGATCTTCAAATGAATTTCCAGTCCCATCAAAATGCATTTCTAAATGTTTTCTAAGTCAAATCGGGTAATTTATCGAATTTCTCAATTTTCCCCATTTCATGCCCCGTGCTAAATCCCTAATTCTGAATCTATTTGATTCCTACATGTACATATATTTATCTGTACTAACTTTGTTTTGCAGGTAGATGTATGTTAGATTAGGTGAATGTCTAGCTTTTCATTTTAGACATTTTGTATATAGATTAATTTGTATCTCAAATCCCTTTTATACAATTGTACTCCCTAGGATAGTCATTTGATTGGTCTGTATATTTTAGACTTCCTGAATTTATTTACTGTTTTTATAATTCATTTATTGCTTTTAGCATTTTATTTGTACCTCGTGTGTGAGCATTGGCTAAATAACAAAGATAAAATCAACCATAAAAATATAGAAGGCATTGATATAAACTGTTAAATATATTTTGAATCGAGAAGAAATAGGTGAGTTGTCCGAACCCAAATTTCTGACTAAAGGTATAGCGATTCGTAGCTTGTTTCAGCTATGCAATTTTCCTGGGTGAGCTGAGCTGGGTGGCAACTCTTGTAAAAACCCTATAAAAACCCTTTTTTTTTAATAAAACCCCTAATTAAAATCTTCCCAGCTTGAGTCGCGAGGCTTATTTTTAGGATCATCTACTCAAACCTGTTTGCCATTTTCAGCTTAATTTTGCTTTAATACCAGTCAACAGCAGCGTCAGACAGCTTTTCCAACATCAAATTAGGGATTTTACCTAAAAACTTCCAAAGACTACAAAAAGCAAGTTAAACATCAAAAGTAGCCAATTTTACTACCATAATAAGCTGCTTTAAATATAAAACTAATTCAATTAAGCACAAATTACTGGATAAAACACTGGCATATTTTCTCTTATCATCCTTCTTCTTGGGTGGCATTCTGATTGCGTCTCATTGGGCGTGCCAATTTTTGTTTGGCTCTTTTGTAGAAATTGAGAGCATTCTAAAGAATTATAGCATTCTCAAACTAGAAAATTAAATTAAGTGCGTCTACCAACTTCTGAAAACTAAACGACTGTAAGGAACAAAAGAGACCTAAAATTCCAAAGGTTTTGATTATCAAAACGATACCAGCTATAAGAAAAATAATTGAAGAACCAATAAAATAAATTGCACTAAGGAACTTGAAAGGAAATGAAATACTTGAATTAATGAACTTAAAATTACAAATGAAATAATTGAACTTGAAGTGGAATTAAATTGACAGAACGTTGAAAATGCTAAAATTGCTAGAATCTACAGTATTTGTTGAAATCTAAAGAAATTTGCTAGAATATTTTTTAGATTTTTATAAGTTTCAGTTGTTGGTCCTTGGTCCATCTATGATTACGCTTTTATAGACATAAGTGGTAACTTCCTGGTTTCCTCACCTATTCCCACGTACCACATTTTCCACCAGCCAAAATTGCTCCCCGTTAGTTACTTGAGTAACTTCCACACTTAGCGTAACTGGTTCACATTGAGAACTACTTTTCCTAGCAGATATTCATATGGTGGATTCCACATGACACCACTTAATAAATCTAGTTCTCAATTAGCTCAATCAAGATATGATAAAATATTAAACGACATTTTAAGTCTGGTTCCTCCTTTTAATTTCTTATGGAGGAACTGTCAAATTAAATATGTCATCGCCATTTAATAAATTCATCGAAATAAGTAAGAGGTAATTTTTAATTATGGTGCAAACAATTTGAAATTTTATGGTTAGTTAAGACCAATTTATGTTTTTTAAGAGTTTAAGTGTTCTTATGATAAAATCCAATTAATCGGTTAAGATTGCACAACTGAACGAATCAAATTTGATATCTAACTAGGGATGTAAACAGGGCGGGGCGGGGTAGGGATTGACAATCCCATCCGCGTTCTCCAACTAAGTGGGGATCCCCATCCCCGTCTCCATTTAGCAAAACGGGGACAATCTTAACCCTCATCCTAGGTTTTATCGGGAAACAAGTTCCCCGCAGGGATCCCCGTCCCCGTTAAAACAATTTTTCTTTTTTTTTAAAAAAAAAAACAATAAGTAAAATTTAGTTTTGAAGCCATGACTTTTTGATGTTCAACATAATATTGACAAACATCCATAATCTAAATAAATACCTAATTAAGTTCATAAGTGCATTAACCAATTAACTTAAAACCCTAGTTTTAATTTTATTTTAGTATTACAAAATTCAATTATTTATATATGATAAATATATAACTATATATCTATTATAATAATTAGAAGTAGGGGTTTTAGCGGGGATATTATCAGGGATCCCAGCGGGGATGAAATGGGGATGGAGACGAGGCTCACGAGACGGGGAGAGGTAATCCCATCCTCGTCCTCGTTTAGCATCCGATGACAAATTTGTCCCGTTCCCACCCTACGAAAATCCTAAACGGGGAATCCCCGTCCCCATTCGGGCAGTGTGAGCACAGGTTTTCTCGACCTCTATGATGAAAATCCTATATTACTTGTTAGATAGACGAACGTGAGTCGGATTTGGCAAAGGAGCAGAATATTGCTTGGAATGTCTCAAATGCTCCGACAACCGAACAGTCCATGATCCGAAACCCCAAGAAAGGTCCTTCGAGTGATTAGAGAGCTTAGATGTGAGTGTGGGATTTAGGAAAATCCTTGTTAGCTCTGGTTAGAGTAGTAAGGCTGTAGTTTAAAAACTATAGCCACGTGACTATAGTATCAAAGTCGCATGGCTGTAACATTACAGCAGTGCTGCTCTAACAAGCGACCAAGTTACTTCCTAAATAACCAGTATCAGTATTTGACAGTAGCTAGAATTTCGAAATAAGGGGAGATAACCGAGATTCTCTTGGTTGGGAGAGACTAGAGGAGAAACAAAAATAAGAGGAGGATAACAACACAGAGGGGAGAATTCTAAAAGACCATAGAACAGAAAAAAAAAAGAGAGAAAAAGAGAAAAAAGTGATAAGAAACCAAAGAAAAACACAAGACACAGAGAGAATATAGACTAGAAAAACATAAGGTGAGGGTTTTCAGTCACACTTTCACTTGTTCGAGTCATCTTTTGGTTCGTTCGGATCGATTCGAGACACGTATTCGAGGATTTCAGGATGTTCGTGAGGTTCTAAGCGGATTCTGGCATTCAAATCCAATTCCAGTCGTCAACCACATTAGAACATCAAAAGGGTAAGCTCTGAGAGGCCCTAAACTCATATTTGATTGCTTTTGCTGTGTGTTTTCTGAGTTTTATAAAATTTCCAGAAACTGTCTGTTTGATTACAAGCATGCGGCTCTAACTAGTGTCGAGCGGCTGTAATCCCTTAGAACAGAGCTGAGCGGCTGCACCTCTGTAGCTGCACGGCTGTGTTATTCTGGGCAGAAACCCGAAGTGCCCTAAATCAACTGAAAGCAGTCAATTTTCCTGTTTTAATCATTCTGTTATGAACTATTTCAGTCCAATCACATCCGTTACACTCAGAATTGTCGTTTTCGGTTTTCCAATAACATTGATGTGAGATTTGGGCTTCCTTGATTTCATTTTTTTTTTAATATGAGGTTGTTTGATCTAAGTCGGATCCACTGTCCAGCTTTAGCGGACCCCCAGATTCCACAAAATTCTCAGAAATCATTGAAACGAGTCAAAACAGTATTTACAAAAGCAAAGAAAACCAATTTTAGGTTTTGGACACTATAGCCGCATGGCTGTAATGGCTACAGCCGCGCGGCTCTAAGTAGAGCCGCACGACTATAGTTCCTAGATGAAGGTAGAATCTCAGGACAACTCACTCGGACGTCGTCGTGTGATGCTATCTTTGGAATCAAATTGTTTTTGGCGTGTTTACTGCTTTAGACCTGAGATGGATGTTGAAATTAGGAAACCCCCACGAAACGGAACCCTGAGTTCCAGGATAACCGACCCACTAAAAGGAAGTAATTTGCATGTAATCGAGCCAAATGGTTTTCCAAACTGTTTTCAAGCACAAAACCTACAGGGTGTTTCTAAAATGATTTTCCAGGTCTAATCGAGTAAGTCGTTCGGACTTCTCGGTTACCCCCTAAATGCATGCTCCCATTTCCTGAAATTCCCCATTCTCTCCTGTTATGAGTCCTACTTGTGTTTGTGATATAATTGTGCTAACCGTCTGTTTTGCAGCTTTTATTCTTCTTTTTATTATTTTGGATGTATTTGATAGATTATCCGTGTATCCTATGCGATTGTACTTTTTCGATATTCGTGTATAGTAGGCGATTGTATTGGTGAGGATGAGAGTTTTTTTTATCTTTTTGGGTTGTAATAAGCGGCCTTTATCTTTTATGGTTTACTTTTCTGCACTTTAATTTTATGACATTTATTTCTGTCATCTGAATGAGCATGGGCTAACAATAAAAGATAAAAATGGGTAGAGAATAAGTGAATATAATATTTTCATATGAACTTATAAATGAAAGCAAGCATGAGATTGAATAGGTAAGTTGCTCGAACCCTAAATCTCTGGATTAGGTACGGTATTCTACGCTCGGTAGGGAGCTGTACCGGAATTTCCCGTATGAGCTGATCCCAGTGGCGACTCTGTCACTGATCCAGAAATTTAGGTTTTGAGATCTTTAAGTAATAAAACGGGATTTTTTAAAATGTAAAAACCAGTTTTCCCAAAACTCATATTCAAATGAAAGGTTTTCTACAAAAGGGATTTCCAAACAAATCAATGGTTTTCTTAAGCAAGATACAAACCCGTTTTCAATTCAAACAACAACTAACAAATTCAGTTCTCCATTTCTCCAATTCGCTTCGTCGCATTCCGTGCTCCAAAAAGGTTGTCTGCTCACAGGCGGGCTCCCACATTCCCATATCTAACTCAAATAATTAAAGAATTTTACCCATTCACCCAATCTTAATTGGTAGTTTTTTATTTTTTAGTCAAATTTAAATGTTCAACTTACAAGAGATCATAATGAAAGGAATCATTTTAATTGTAAATCATATTAGGATTCCATTAGTTTTGAAACCGCTCTATGTGTAGATCCATTTATCTTTATATATACTGCATAAATATAAAATTAACTTCTTTTTTTTTTTATGAAGTGGAGAATTTATATATATTTTTCTTATTCATTTTTATACATTTATTTTACGCATTTTATTGACTTAATTAAGAAGAATAATTCAAGAAATTTGTCAAACAGCTTAAAGAAAAAGTAAAAATGATGGATGAGTGCCCTTTGTACTTGAACTCAAAACATCTCCCGTACCCTTTTTTTTTTTTTTTTTTTAAGAAAATTATAATCTTTTTGTAAAATTTCACACACTTTTAACACTGAATAAGAACTAAAAAAAATATTTTTAAACAATCTTAATTACGTTTTAAAAAGGTCTATTCTGACAAAGTATTAATCAAAATTCTAAAAATAAGATAAATCATGTATTAATATTCATAATGGATAATACAGATTGTGTTTCAAACTTAGAGCTCAATACATAAATTACATGGAATATTTAAGAAAACATAAAAGAATTTCATAAAAGAAATAAATTACTAAGTTAGTGTTTTTTTCAGTAAACAAAATGATATAAATCATATGATAAAAAGTTGATATCTTTAAAATGATTTTGTGTAGAACAATGTAAATAAAGCATCAACTGGACAAAAAAAAAAAAAAAACACACTTCTCAACAACAATATGGGAAACAAGCTCAGCCATAGGTAAAATTAGTATTTGCAAGTAAAGCTTCTTCCTTTTGACATGAATAACTATAAGAATGTAGGTCTAGGGTATCTTTTCTAAAATTATGATTGTCAAGTCTCTTTACACTAAAAATTCTATGAAAAACCATATAACCAAGTCTCCTTGTGTTAATGCATGAAGATTAAGGAAACGGTTCATAAATCACATACAATGAAATATAAAAACCCCTAGTATGGAAAGTCATGTCTCCAACCCCCTCGCTATGAGCCAATGATCATAATTTTCAGATTCAGATAGGGTATTGAGCTGGTGAAGGTACCGGTTCATAGAACTAAGGTTTAAGTGGGGTCCAACAAGTTTTAAAAATATGCTAAAGTAATAATATATTTATATAATTTAAATTTATAATATGTGAAAATTAAATATTTCAACAATAATTTTATAAAACTAAAAGTTCTAAACATAATATATTAATTGAAAAATCTAAAAATATTTATTATTGTTTTCAATAATAAACATTTGATTTAAAAATAATTTAAATTTTATTTTTCTTTATAATAATGTATTAATAAACAAAATCAAGAACTCATACTATTGAACGATAATTTTTTTGAATTAAAAAATATTTTAAAAATAATAGTTTAACTAAACCAAAAATTTGTTTGACTCACCGGATTCTAGTTTGACCGTTCGGTTCACGATCAACTATCGTTTTTATCAACCCACAAAATTGTGTGAGACCAATCGCATCAACCAGGGACTTGGTTGACTGGTCGATCTCATGAACTAAAGTCTTCGCACATACATTCAGCTATTGTTGCCCTAAAATTGTGCACTAGCAAGTGTACTAGGTCAATTGTAGCAGTGGCGAGACAAGTGTCGATCCCACAGGGAATAAGGGAAAACTAAAAGATTTCCTAATAAATTGTGATTTTCCAAGTATTCAGCAATGCAAATTTAAATAAAATGAAATAAATGTAAAGCATGCAAAATAACATAAGAAGACTGCTTAAACAAGAGATGACAGATAATAATAAAAGCACAGACTTCCACCAGTTAGACCGGCAATCTCGAGGTATCTCTCTAGTGTTTATGATGAATATATTAAGGATGTAGATCTAAGGTTTCTTGCCCTCTTACCACCAAACTTATCTCTCGACCTCACTTGGATTCTATGACTACCCAACTAAGCTTATCTCTCGACCTCAACTAGCCTAGGTATTCATGCATTAAGTCAAGCAAGCATTCTATCGTAAATAAAAACCCTTAGTACACCCCCAATCTCCTCTCGGTCTCATGGTAAGTGTGTGTGTGCATGATTTTCCATATTCCCAAATCTCCTCTCGGTCTCATTAAGAATACTAGGCATACAACGGGGCCCCATCATATTTTCTCTTCTTTGTAAATACTTCACCACACAATCATCTAAGCATAATATGCATAACAAACACAAGAAAGACTTCCCAAGATCACCAGACTAAGCTGGCTTCAGCCTGCTGGGAAACTACTCGCAACACATAATTAACATAAAACGAGATTGCTTAAGCAGAAGACTTGAAAGAAGAAGGAAATTAAAATTAAAGTAAGGAAAATAGTGGTAGTTGAAGAACAATCAATGCTCTCCCCCCTCTGAACAGCAAACTATAAATAGCCGCCAAAAGAAAATAAAATAATCCACCTAGAGCCTTGTTCCAAGATTAAACTAATAACAAAAAAATGTCAACCACAAATACAATGGCTTCCTCAAGAAGCCAAGGACAAGTCTGGGATTTCCATAAAAATAAATATCTCCTCCTCACTCTGGGCCGCGCCTTTCCCTTTAATTCCGGCCCGTCCAAGCTGCAGCCCAATCCAATTCTTTTATTTCTTTTCTGCTTGAGATTTCCAATTTCCAGCAGTCTTCCTGAATCAGCGCTTAAGACCTGGAAAAACTCATTTATTAGCTATGAATCCTCTCTTCTCAAAGGAATTTTTACTAATTAAGCTGCTGAATTCTTGTATAATTGACTAGAATATTTTCACTTATCAAGAACCCCCACACTTGAACATTGCTTGTCCTCAAGCAATCCAAAAATAAAACAGAAAAAGAGAAAAGAAGTAAAGGAAAACTTTGAAAGAGAACACAGTTTAACTTATTTTAAGCAGCAACCAATAATCAATCCATCACCCTTGAACAACAAGATTCTTATGCAAAACACTAAAATTGAGAATACCAAATCAATAAGAGCATTCTTAAGAGACCTGGCTTAGCTTCATAAATATCATAAGACAGCAAGACCAAACCTTAAATTTCAGTGAGCTAGCAAGAGATTATACCAAAATTTGCCTTTCCAAAAGAGTTCACTCTCACTCTAGTGTTTGGGCGATTTGAATAAGAACTCTCAGCAGCAACACACATTGGCCTTAAACTAAAAACTTAAGCAAACATCCTATCGCTACCACCTAATTAGACACATGCGTAATCAAAAGGTCTTTTACAAGGGTTGTAATGTAAGGCTTAGGTGAGGGGTGGGAATAAACAGGCTTTTTAGGTTAAAGGGATACCATATCAATCAACACTATGGAACAACAAGCAATTTACTCCAAAAAGAAACTTAAGCAACCTAGGACAGATAAGGACAGGAAACTTAAATATTAAGATACAAAATCAAGATTTTCAAGAATTTTAAGCACAAGAAGAATATGAACATCTTAGCACAGATTTTTACCACTGAACACAAATTTTTTTTTTTGAAAGAAGAAGAAGGAAATTATTAAGAAATTAGAACAAAACAGCTGGATGCAATTAGTTGATGAAATAATACTTGGTAAAATCGATCTTGCTTGCATTTTTGAATTTCAAGCAATATGAAAGAAGAGAAAATTTTAACTACCTTTTGGCAAAAATTAGGCGAAAGTTGCAACTGAACTTTAAAGGAAGAATTAACATGAAAGCATCTGTTTTTATGTCCACATGAATTTCTGAGAAAAATCTGATGCAAAAGTTCAATTAAAGTAGACTACTTGCTATTCGAAAACAACATGATTCTGTTATGGCATTCCTAGGATTTTTTTTTTTGGACAACATAGTGTGATTTGGCTTAAGGAAAAACACAACGGGTTGAACAAAGAAAACAGTCTTAAAGGCTCAAAGGGGCTTAAAAAAATGGGAAGAGAAATGTTAGGGAAGCTTTTTGGATTTAAGAAACAGAGATGGGCAACAAATGCCTTAATCATTTTGCACATGTGAAAAACCTTATGGTTTTGACAAAGATAATCCACTAAGCTCTAGCTTAAAACTCAATATGCATGCCCTCTCTACAAGGAGTTCGAGTAAGATTTTATATCCAAGAAAACAGGCTCAAAAAGCTCACGGAGAAATATAGGGTTAATGCAAATTGGCCTAACTCAGGCTATCAAGGTGAAACAAATTTTAAGGTCTTGAAGTCCTAAACTGCTTAATCAACTAAAACCAAAATTTCTAAAAGTTTTTCCAATCAACAGACAATCAGTTTTAAGTGCTTTACACAGACTTCCTGCATCCTTAGGATCAGAAAATTTCACTGGTTGCTAACTCAAGAAAACATAGAGAAATCAAAAAATTTAGACAAATTTTTGCATGAAACCAAAAGAACTAAGAAAACTAATCACAAAAGTCCGTAAAACCACACATAGAACTTTATAAGTTCACACAGAACATAGAAAACTAAAGACTACTTAGAACAACAATTGTTCAGGCAGGGATTCCCAATCAGTAGACCAGCAATTACCAAACAATCAACCAACAATCATGCATTCCCAAATCATCAGCAATTAATTTAAAATTCATAAGGTAGCTCTTCTCCCCCACAGTTAAGACATGCTTTGTCCTTAAAGCATCACATGCATGCAGTAAACAAATCAGGGCAAAAGAAACCACCTACTTCAAGGCACAGAAAAATTATTGAGAGAGGGCTTTTGAAAAGAAGCATACCAGAATTGGACGAGGAGGAGAAGGAGAACATATCACTCAGCAAGCTTAGAGGAGACCTGCTCCTCTTCTTCTTCTGATGCATCTCGGATTTCTTCATCCGCTGAGGCTTCATCACCCTCCTCTTCAGGGATTTCTAACAGCAGCTTCTGGACCTCCTTGGGCTGAGCAGGCTTCTTAAACTCTTTCTGCACTTCCTCAATTGTTTTAGAATTCTCATCCTGCTTCTCTAGCTTTGCTTCAAGGGAGCAATGTTTTCCAAGAGAGCAATTTGGGCCCTATCTTCAATCTGCCTGACCCACAGACGGTCAATCAGGTTTACCAATTCAGCCATGGACATTTTTAAAATTCTTTCAAATTGCTTCAGCTTCTCTTGATAATTCAGAGTCAGGTCTTCAATGATGTGTGGCTGGTGGGAAGTGGAGGAACGGGTGACTGGCCTTCTTCACTTTGCTGGGGGCTCAGAAGGCTGCTTGGATGCAGACTTGGCTTCTTTCTTCATCTCAAGTTCCTTTTCCAGTTGGAAAGCATCATCCCATAGCATCCATTTCCCTGCCACCTTCTTACAAACCCCTATCTGATTCAAATTAACAAATTCAAACGGCGTAGGATGGCATTCAAAGGCCAGACCTTCTTCAGAAAACTCAGTCAGACAGGCTTTAGCAATTCTGGTCACATACAACCCACAGAGTATTTTTCCTTGCGGTTTGATACTGTCAATATAATGTGCAAACCAAGCCCCCACATTCATCCTCTTTCCTTCAATTATGCACCAAAGAGCAAAAAGATCCTGATTGGGAACATGTGACTGGTTGTTCCTTCCAAAAACTGAGGTGGCAATAAACTTTTGAAGGATCTTGTGACTATACTTTTTGATGTAAGAGGCGGAGGAAGATGTTGACGAATACTCACTCCTGTCAGTGAGTTCCTTCCAAAACTTTGTGGGCTTGAACTCTGGTGCGAAGTCAGTGTAGGCTTGAGTAAATTCCTCAGACTCAAGATAAGCAGTATTTGCTACCCCCAAATATTGGTTGAGTTCAATCAAAGAGTAGGTCTTCCTCTTTCCCATCACTCTGAAGCTAAACTTTCTCTGATCATCCATTTTAGTAATCTCTGGGTTAAGGGTGAAAGTGCTAAGGAACTCTAGTGTTAGTTCTCTGAAGACTGGTTCCTCAATCTACGTATAAAACTCGAAACCCCCATTGGCTAACAACTGTTAGATTTCACTATCAAGGCCTAGGGTTGACAAGACATTCCAATCAAATGTTCTTGAGGGCGCAAAGGTCAAGCCCTTGAATTGCTCGTACCTTTCATTCTCCTTGTCGATGAAAGTTTGCATTTTCACAAGCGTCTTTTCCACGGTTGTGCTTTCAAAACCGATGGGTTGAACACTGACGGAGGAAGAGGAGGGCTTTGCGCGGGAAGCACTTGGTGCATGCTTCACAACTTTCTTTTCCCTGGCCGTAATCAGAAATCAAGGAATGAAAGAAAAAGAAAGTTTGAAGATAGATTAAGAAACTATAGGGGATTAGAGAAAGAAAAACAGAGGTAATGCAATAGGGAAGAGGAAAGGTTTTAAAAAACGGAAAAGAGAAGGGGGAATAGTTACTCAATTTAAATTTCAAAGCAAAACTGCCACAAGTTCGGGAGGAGGGAAACGTGGCGTCTGAGCAAGAGAGAGAGGGGGGTAAAAATTGTGGCTGAAAAGATTTAACACGTTTTCCAAAAAAATTCACCTTAGTGATTCTAATAATTACTCCCTTTTTCCGAAAGAATTTTAGACATGAAAAAAAATTCTTGCGGTTAAAAAGAATAAGAAATAAAGGCAAGTATGGATTTTAACAAAAAACAGAAAATAAATTTCAATTTGATGTTACTACCCATACTCACTCCAGTTGCAGCCCAGCAAAAAGAAATAGGATTTCAAGATTAATAACTACATTGAAAAAAAACAAATAAAATAAAAAAGGGGTTAGAGATTTTCAAACAAAATTGCTTCAACTATGTGTTTGAAGCGGACACCAAGCAATCTTAGATTGCTCAGGGTGGTTCAAGGTATTGGAGACTTCCAACACCGCATGATGATTCCTGCGCAAGATAGGGTTTTAATCTCTAGCCATTAATTTTAAAAATTTCACCATTTTGATTCATTATTTCAACTGCCCCATGTGAAAAAACTTGGTTCACAATAAATGGTCCAGTCCACCTCGATTTAAGCTTTCCCGGAAATGATCTTAGCTTTGAATTATGCAGCAAGACTTTATGACCCTTGTAGAAAGTTTTCTCCTGAATCTTCTTATCATACCATTTTTTATTTTCTCTTTGTAATTGATGGCATTTTCATAACTGAATAGCCTGAACTCTTCCAACTTATTCAACTGCAGTTTCCTTTTTTCTCCTATCAAATTCCTGTCAAAATTCAAATATGTTAGAGCCTATAAAGCCTTAAATTCTAATTCAACAGGTAAGTGACACGCTTTTCCATACAACAATCTAAAAGGTGACATCCCAATAGGTGTCTTGTAAGCTGTACGATATGCCCAAAGAGCATTATCAAGCTTTCTTGACCAGTCCTTCATAGAATTGTTAACAGTTTTCTCAAGAATTCTCTTGATTTCTCTATTAGAAATTTCAACCTGCCCACTGGTCTATGGGTGGTAAGGTGTAGCAATTCTATGAGTGACCCCATATTTAGTAAGAAGCCTTTCAAATTGGTTATTACAGAAATGAGTACCTTGATCACTGATTATAGCTCTAGGAACTCCAAATCTTGTAAATAATTTCTTCAGAAACCTTACCACAACTCGAGCATCATTTGTAGGACTTGCGATGGCTTCAACCCACTTACTCACATAATCCACAGCAACCAATATATATTTGTTACCATGTGAGCTTGGGAAAGGTCCCATAAAATCAATACCCCAAACATCAAAGACTTCACAAACAATAATATTATGTAGAGGCATGGCATTTTTGGCAGAGATATTACCTGTTCTTTGACATTCATTACACTCCAACACAAACCTATGGGAATCCTTAAAAATTGAAGGCCAAAAGAATCCACACTCCAGAACCTTTGAGGCTGTTCGGTTTGCACCAAACTGACCTCCAGCTTCTTGAGTATGACAAATTGACAAGATTACTGGGACTTCTTCTTGTGAAGCACATCTTCTAATAATCTGATCTGCGCATAACTTAAAAAGAAAAGGTTTCTCCCAAAAATAATATTTTAAGTCCGAAAGGAATTTCTTTCTTTGGTGAGAAGATAAAGATTAAGGCATAATTCCGCAGGCTAAATAATTTGCAATATCAGCAAACCACGGTATAGAATGTACCACATAAAGTTGTTCATTAGGGAAAGAATCAGCATTGTCAGGTTATTTATCGAGGTTGCTTAATGGAATCCTGGAAAGATGGTCTACAGCCATGTTCTCTAAACCCTTCTTGTCTTTGATCTCAATATCAAATTCTTGAAGAAGTAGGAGCCATCGTATGAGGCGAGGTTTCGCATCCTTCTTCGCCAATAAGTATTTCAATGCTGCATGATCAGTAAAAACAGTGATCTTAGATAAAACCAAGTAAGATCTGAATTTATCAAAAGCATGAACAACAGCAAGCAATTCTTTTTCTGTAGTGGTGTAATTCTGTTGTGTTTCTGTGAAGGTTTTGCTTGCGTAGTAGATGGGGCGGAAATGCTTGTCTCTCCTTTGTCCTAGCACAGCTCCGATGCAAGTGTCACTTGCATCACACACAAGCTCGAATGGAAGACTCCAGTCAGGGGCAATAAGAATTGGAGCATTTACCAATTTTGCCTTGAGAGTTTCAAAAGCTTTTTCACAAGCTTCATCAAAACAGAATTGAACATCCTTGTGTAAAAAGGCTGTTAGTGGCTGGGCAATTTTCGAGAAATCTTTTATAAATCTTCTGTAAAAACCGGCGTGTCCAAGAAAACTTCGAATTTCTTTAACAGAAGTAGGAGTAGCTAGCTTCTCAATGACTTCTACCTCTACTTTATCAACCTCCATTCCTCTTGAAGACTTTGTGCTAGAGAACAATGCCTTCATCAACCATTAAGTGACATTTTTCCCAATTCAATACAAGATTGGTCTCCTTGCACCTGGTTAGGACTGCTTCAAGATTGTTAAGACAGGATTGGAAAGTCTCACCATATACTGAGAAATCATCCATGAAGATTTCCACTGTCTTTTCAGCCATGTCATGGAAAATTTCCATCATGCATCTCTGGCAGGTTGCTGGAGCATTACACAATCCGAATGGTATCCTTCTATAGGCATAGGTGCCATATGGACATGTAAATGTTGTCTTCTCTTGATCTTGGGGATGAATAGGAATCTGATTGTACCCTGAATATCCACAAGAAAACAATAGAATGCATAACCTGAAAGTCTTTCCAGCATCTGGTCAATAAATGGCAGTGGAAAATGATCTTTTCTTGTAGCATCATTAAGTTTTCGATAGTCAATGCAAACTCTCCATCCAGTAACTGTTATTATGGGGATGAGTTCATTTTGCTCATTTTGAATAACAGTAATCCCACCTTTCTTAGGGACTACCTGAACAGGGCTTGTCTATACTGAATCAGAAATGGGTTAGATAATTCCTACATCCAGTAGCTTAATTACCTCCTTTTTCACAACTTCCTTCATGTTGCGATTTAGTCTCCTTTAAGGTTGTATAACAGGCTTATGATCTTCCTCCATTAGAATACGATGGATACAAACAGAAGAACTAATGCCTTTTATATCCGAGATTGTCTAGGCCATTTCTTCCTTGTTCTTTCTCAAGATGCAAAGTAATTGAGTTTTCTGCTAAAGGGTAAGTTTTGAAGAGATAATTATAGGTAGATTGCTTGGTGGATCAAGGAAGGCATATTCTAAATGAGAGGGTAATGGTTTCAAGTCTAGTGTAGGAGGCTCTTCAATGGAAGGTTTAGAATGCAGTATGGGTGTATAGTTTAAAGGTTCAATGAATTGCCTACTTCCTAAGACTGCTGGACATCCGATTTCACCTTCAATTTGCTTTTCCATATCTTCATCTTCATTTTCAAATTTTGTTTCCTCAAATTCCTGCATGAAAAATGGGTTTAAATTGACATCAGTAGCATCAATAAAATAACAATGGTCATCACAAGCAAGAGGGTATTTCATGGCTTCATTCATCTTAAAAACTACTTCCTCATCATGAATTTTCAAGATTAGCTTACCATTATGCACATCAATTAATGCACGACCTATTGCTAAAAAGGGTCTTCCTAGAATAATAGGAACATGCAGGTCTTCATCCATATCCATCACAATGAAATCAACAGGTAGTATAAATTTTCCTATCTTAACCAAAACATCTTCAATTATTCCCCTAGGATATCTCACGGTTCTATCAGCAAGTTGTATGGAAACCCTAGTAGGCTGAGGTTCTCCTAGCCCTAATTGTTTATAGATGTAATATGGCATGAGATTAATGCTTGCTCCTAAATCACACAATGCATTTTCAATATTAAGGTTACCAATAGAGCAAGGTCTAGAAAAACTCCCTGGATCTTTGATCTTGGCTGGTAAAGGTTGCTTGCTCTGAAGGATTGATGAGCAATCTCTGTTGAGTTGCACCATTGGTACATTCTCAAACTTCTTCTTGTCAGCAAGAAGTTCCTTTAAGAATCTCACATATAGGGGCATCTGTGCAAGTGCTTCCACAAAGGGTATGTTGATGTGAAGCTTCTTAAAGACCTCCAGAAACTTGTCAAACTGCTTGGCCATGTCATGTTGCTTAGCTCTTTGTGGATAAGTTATCCTTGGTTGATAAGCAGGTACAGGTTGCCCATTTTGAATAGAGGTGTTTTGAATAGAGTCTAAGGTTGCTTGGTTCTGCTCTGATAGAGCCAGAATAGAGTCTAAGGTTGCTTGGTTCTGCTCTGATAGAGCATTCTCTGGCTGCACTTGAGATTGCTTATCTGCGTCAGAAGGTTGCTCAGTGATGTGAGCAATTTTAGGTTGCTTATTCTTTTTAACGACCTTTTCTTCTGAGTCTTTGTCTTTGTCCACAATGTTCATCTTGTGAGGTTGCTCAACATTCTTACCACTTCTCAAAGTAATAGCTTTGCATTCTTCTCTCGAATTGGTTTCAGTATTGCTTGGAATTACCCCTTTGTTCTTTGGAGTAACTATATTTGTAAGTTGCTGGAGCTGAGTTTCCATGTTCTTTATATAAGCTTGAGTCTGCTTCATAAACTGCGACATCATTTCCTTCATCTCCTCAACCTCCGATTTCTTAGATGCATATGATGGTCCAGCTTGTTGAACATGACTGGGCTGTTGATAAGGTTGGAAATTGCTGTGAGGCTGCTGGAAAGGTACATGAGGTTGCCTGCCAGGTTGTTGGTTCCAAGAGAAATTGGGGTGATTGCGCCATCCTGGATTATACATGTTAGAAAATGGATTGTTCTGCCTTGGATTGTTTCCAATATAATCATATTGCTCCTGATTAAGTGAGATATCACAATCAATGCTTCTATGATCATTTCCACAGAATTCACACGATATCTTTGAACTTGAAATGGCTGAGATATTCTGCTTGGCTAACTATTTAAGGATCAGATCTACTTTGTCAGAGAGCTTGGCAACAGCGTCTGATTCAGCAGTCTTTTCTTGATCCTCTTGTGCTGAATGCCACTTGTAACTGGTGTTGACCAATCTTTCAACCAAGCTCTTCTGGTGCCAGTTCTTCTGGGTCTCCATTTGTAGTTGACTCAATTTGAATCTTATATGCATTTGTCAAACCGTTGTAGAAATTCTGAATCTGTATCCACATAGGAAATCCATGGTTTGGTACTTTTCTCAGGAGCTCTTTGTATCTTTCCCAAGCTTCTGACCGAGATTCATCATGTTGCTAACGAAAACGAGTAACCTCATTTCTTAACTTGATTGCTTGTCTAGGTGGAAAATACTTAGTCAGAAAGACTTGAGCCATTTCATCCCAAGTTGTAACTGAACCTGGTTGAAGATTCTTTAGCCAACTTTTAGCCTTATCCCTTAGTGAAAAAGGGAAAAGCTTTAATCGTATCACATCATTTGAAAGACGCCCCGGTTAGTACAAAAAGTATTGCACATGGTCACAAAATCTTGGATGTGAGCATTTGGATCTTCTCCGGGCAATCCTCCAAACTGAACAGCAGCTTGAAGCATTTGAATCATATAGGCTTTGATCTCAAAGATATTGTCCCCTTCATTGGGTATCACAATGCAAAAAGAGTGTCCCTCAGTGATAGGTCTCGAATATTCCTTAAGTCTCTGCCTTAGAGGAGGAAGATGAACTTCTCCCTCTCCTTCTGGTGGTGGAGGTGGCAAATTTTGATCGGCCATTCTCTGTCTCCTTCTGGCTCTTCTGACAGCTCCACTCCTTCTCCTAGTGTCCTTTCGATCTCTGGATCTATAGGAATTAGAGGGATTCCTATTCTTCGCATGCACTAGGAGATTGCTTAAACAGAGAATTTCTGCACAAAACACCAAACACCAAATCAAGCACACAAATTTACAGGAAATCTTAAAAAAAATTTCAACCGTTATTCCCCAGCAACGGTGCCAAAAACTTGTTGCTCTAAAATTATGCACCAGTAAGTGTACTAGGTCAATTGTAGTAGTGGCGAGACAAGTGTCGATCCCACAGGGAATAAGGGAAAACTAAAAGATTTCCTAATAAATTGTTAGATGAGATTTTCCAAGTATTCAGCAATGCAAATTTAAATAAACTGAAATAAATGTAAAGCATGCAAAATAACATAAGAAGACTGCTTAAACAAGAGATGACAGACAATAATAAAAGCACAGACTTCCACCAGTTAGACTGACAATCTCGAGGTATCTCTCTCTAGCGTTTATGATGAATATATTAAGGACGAAGATCTAAGGTTTCTTGCCCTCTTACCACCAAGCTTATCTCTCGACCTCACTTGGATTCTATGACTACCCAACTAAGCTTATCTCTCGACCTCACCTAGCCTAGGTATTCATGCATTAAGTCAAGCAAGCATTCTATCATAAATAGAAACCCTTAGCACACCCCCAATCTCCTCTCAGTCTTATGGTAAGTGTGTGTGTGCGTGATTTTCCATATTCCCAAATCTCCTCTCGGTCTCATTAGGAATACTACGCATACAACGGGGCCCCATCATATTTTCTCTTCTTTGTAAATACTTCACCACACAATCATCTAAGCATAATATGTATAACAAACACGAGAAAGACTTCCCAAGATCACCAGACTAAACTGGCTTCAGCCTGCTGGGAAACTACTCGCAACACATAGTTAACATAAAACGAGATTGCTTAACCAGAAGACTTGAAAGAAGAAGAAGGAAATTAAAATTAAAGTAAGGAAAATAGTGGTAGTTGAAGAACAATCAATGCTCTCCCCCCTCTGAACATCAAACTATAAATAGCCCCCAAAAGAAAATAAAATAATCCACCTAGAGTCTTGTTCCAAGATTAAACTAATAACAAAAAAATGTCAACCACAAATACAAAGGCTTCCTCAAAAAGCCAAGGACAAGTTTGGGATTTCCACAAAAATAAATATCTCCTCCTCACTCTGGGCCGCGCCTCTCCCTTTCATTCCGACCCCGTCCAAGCTGCAGCGCAATCTAATTCTTTTATTTCTTTTCTTCTTCTTGAGATTTCCAATTTCCAGCAGTCTTCCTGAATCAGCGCTTAAGACCTAGAAAAACTCAATATTAGCTATGAATCCTCTCTTCTCAAAGGAATTTTTACTAATTCAGCTGCTGAATTCTTGTATAATTGACTGGTAATATTTTCAGTTATCAGCTATGAAGTGGCCATTTTCATTATTTCATAAGACATTAATTAAAGAACACTATATTAAACAGAAATCTAGAAATGAATGCAATAGAAAGATACGCCCTCCGGTTTTTATATATATGTCATTTTATGATTTTTACTTTGATTTTTTTTATAAGTTTTTTTAAGTTATTAATGCATTTTTTGCAATATTTTCACATATTTACCCTCATTAAAAGCATGACAGAAGTTCAATTTTCAATGCAAATAACCCAATATTAAGCCTTAATAATTAAGAAGAAAAAGAATTTCAACATGGAAAGTAGAGTTTTACAATAAAATTATTAAGGCTAAATTAGTTATTTTAATAACATAATTAATACTTTATTGGTTTTGATGAATAACCCTAAACTATATATATTTAAAACTAGAGAGAGTATATTAAATATTAATCACTATTAAGATGCAATTAACAATAAATTTTATATGTGTTATAGAAGACTGAGGTAGCAATAAAAAAAAAAGCCAAATGGATTATGGTTTTATATGCACTGTTGCGTATATGGAAAAGAAAGCAGAAAAAATAAACACATTAATCTTGATGGAGCGGTGACTGATTCTATCAAGCCGAATAAATAGAGGAACACAATAAAAAAAATTCAAATAAAAAAAGAGAGAGAAGAAAAACGGATGACACAATAGATTAATAAAAATGACAAAATTTTAATATTTTTATTTACAAATAAGTTGATTGAATAGAACCATTTCAACCATAATCATAAACAGTGGCAAATCCAGGACGCCAGCTTCGGGGGGTAGGGGGGGCAAAAATTTCCTTAAAAATTTTTCGGCCGGCCATCAAAAATTTCAGGCCAGCGATAAAAAATTTCTCACCGGCCAACAAACCCATAATTAATTCAATAACAACACAATCCTTCATTATTTATACACATAACATACTAACAATTAATTTTTTCCAATTAGAATCCCTAAATTAAAATTGTTAAAATTATAAAATTTATAATTCCAATCAATCTTTAATTCTAATCAATCTAATTTCAATCTAATTTATTTTATTTTATTTTATTTAATCATAAGGTGGAAATTTGTTTTTTTAGGCCCAATTTTAAATTATAGAATTGAAGTTTTTTTTTAGGCCCAGTCAACACGATGTCGTTTTGCATAGGATTTTTTTTAATCCTAGGCAAAACGACATCGTTTTGCCTGGGTTTTAAAAAAAATTAAAATCCCAGGCAAAATGACTGTTTTTCTTGGGATTAAAAAAAATTGTCTTCTTCCTTTGGTTTTAGGGAGGCTCCCCCCCCCCCCCCCCCCCCCCCCCCCCCCCGAAAAAAAAAAAAAAAAAAAAAAAAAACAGAGATCAGCGGCCATGGCCGCCAAGATACACCCCTAATAGGGGTGATTCTCGGCGACCGGGGGGGCAACGGCCTACCCATGCCCCCTGGCTCCGCCACTGATTATAAAAGAACTGATATTCTTTTTAATTACATGACTAGGACCATACAAAGCCTTGATAATGAAGAGGAATAACGCATTATTTTACCGTTAATTTTTCTTTATTAGGAATATAATGATGCCGATATCGTAACAAAATTAATCTAATAAAATTTAGCAATATTAAGTGAAATGGTTTTTTATATTTACTATTATAAGAAGTTTATTACTATTAGTTTTTTTTAACCCGAATTCAAAAAGGTGGTCGAAGAGGGAGTGGCTACCATGCTGAATGACAATGGGAATAAAAGGAAAGCCTTAGAGCCCGTCGATCTGCATAAGAGGCCTGTTGAAAGTGAAAGGGCCATTGAAGGGGATTCAGTAAGGGAGCAAAGACTAAAGATGAAATGTGCGACGTTGGATAAGGCGATGAAAGAGTTGGGAAAAGTAAACCACACTAGATTGCCCGTATATAAAGGTATTGGTTCGCCTGCTACCCATATCAATTAGTATATGAGAATCATTTTAACTGCTAGGGTCATGAAACAACAGCTAGTGAATTTGTTCTCCACCACTCTAGAAACTATCTTGGTACAATAGCCTGTCAGAAGAAGTGCAGATGAATTGGGAGGCTCTCTCTGCAGCTTTTACTAAGCACTACAGCTTCAATGCATCATTGCAAGTACGACTATATAATCTAGAACAAGTCAAGCAGAAATCTAATGAATCTTTTGCAGACTATTACTAGCGGTGGATTGAAAAGATGACTCAATTAAAAAAGAGACCGGGCGAGGATGAGTTAATTCTTTAGCTTATTGATGGTAGCCAGGAAATGTACAGAAAAGTCATGAAATATCGAGTGTTCCACACCTTAGAGGTAGTCTACAGGATGGCTTGTTTAATAGAGAAGTAGAGGGATAATCTGACCTCAGCCGGTAGTATAGAAAGAAGGGACATCCAAGCTCCAAATGAAGTAGCAGCAATGTCACAAGGGCGATCTATTCAGAGCAAAAACCCAGGGAACCATAGGATTTCTCCTTGGACTCTATCTCTAGTCAAATTCTTTGCGAAGTGCAGAAACGGCAAGTTACTGCAGTCCCTCAAGCCCTATCTTTTGCCATCAAAGGAAGATAGGGCCAATTTCTGCTCATATCATTTCTTGGCTAGCTATTAGACGAATAATTGCCTGAAATTGCAAAGAGATATTCAGAAATTGATCAACGAAAGGAAATTGAGATGGCCTTCTAAGCATGAACATCCAAGCCTATCCCTTCCATCATTTTGAAAATCAAGTCAGCATGATACAGTAAGGACTACTGCCATATTTTGTTCTCAGATACATCAAGCCAACCCGACTGCACAAATAGTGATAGGTAGTGAGACTGTTAGGAATGAAGAGGTTACTTAAGTGATAGGAGGGAACGAAGAGTCTGGCAGATCTAGAAAGGATAGTATTTTTAGAGGAAGTTCAAGGGGCAGAAATGGCTAATCAGGTAGACATGAAAAGCACAGCAGATGCTCTAGAAGATTATATTGCTTCGTCGTAATTTTGTAAGGTCATCAAAGAAGAAATGGCAATAGTGCTAAAAGGAATAGTAAGTAGTGACCATGATAAATTGGAGAGGTTGAAGGCATAATGTGCTGAACTAGAAAGAACAGTACCAAAGCTTAAAAAGGGAATTAGTTGTGCCACAGGTCTAAAGGCTGACAGCGAGCCTAAAGCAAATGAGAACAACACAATTTTCACCACTCATTCCTAACTGTCAGAAAGCACCTCCCATAAAGACCTGGGTTCGCCAGATGCAAATACTAGTATAGAACCAATTGTGGGCTATGGGGCCACTATAGATCGGCTTCGGGCCTTCTTAAATCCATGAAAGTTGCACAGCATCAAGAGATTATTGCAGCAACCTCTTGGGGGCAGTCCACTCTAAGTAAAAAGCCTAGGGCATCTCAGTGATCCTTGTCCTTGGCCAAGATCTTTACCAAATGCCGTAACATGGGGTTGTTACAATCCCTTTGCCCATATAATCCACCGTCCAAGGAAGACAAAGATAACTTTTGCACTTACCATGTGGAAGTTAGCCATAGAACTAATAATTGTCTCAGATTGAGGGACGACATATAGAGGTTGATTAACGAAGGCAAGTTACCCGAGCCTGCATCACCCAGTGTCGAGAGTGGTCTACTTCTATAGTTTGCAGAACAGGCTAACATGGTATAGTTGGGGTTATCTGATAATTTTATGGCTGCACGAACCTTGTAAGCCAACCCTCAATAGAGAACTAGGGGTGATTATAAATCACCGAACAAAATTTTGGAAGGACTTGTGCCTATAAGGAGTGTATTTTTGTTTGTAATATATTTCTGTACAAATGTGAACCTTAGAACTCTTTTGGAATGTAACGTGCTTTATCTTTTTCTTACTTATGTGATATTTTATCTTTATATGACATTATGCATGCATTCGATTATCTGAAAGATGTATCCAATATACATAACATTAAAATGCATGTAATTGATATAAGTGTAATAGGGAACCTGAAAGTGACTTTGGCTTTGATTGTATTCTCTCTTGAAGGGAGAGCTTGTGTGTAATTCAAACAACATAATGACACAATAGTGTGTCACTTATCAATTAGGAAGTCGATACCCATAATTTTCACAGGCAAGAGCTCAGGTTCCATCATCAACAACCAGTAAAGAAAGAGAATGCCATTTTGGAACCTCAGTTCAAAACGACATATGCAGCTTCTAGGCAACCAAGTTAAGGCCATATGTCCATTGCTAAATCTAATTTAAAACTCTACAACCCGTACACAAAAGCCAAAATCATTTAAGACCAAATACCGATCCAATTCATCATGAAAAACCCAAGTGCTAACCACCGCGCCTTACACATTAAGAACTATCTCAAAAGCCAAAGTTGGACCTCACCCAAACTCGACACAAGAGAAACAATGAAGCTCACCATGATAAGTACAAATCTGCATGATAACAAACACCTTCACGGGGCAAGTAGGAGATCACATTGAAGGACACAATGCATATTGCTCAAGCTCTCACAGTCTACGGTGAAACACAGTTAAAGAAGGGAGGAGCAAGCTCACCATGTAGAATATGATACTACAACACGCAAGATAGTCGACATTCCCGAGAGGTAAACAAAAGGTTACTTCAAAGGTATGACTTCTGACATTCAGTTCTCAAACACAAAAAGTGGATCAACAATACGATATAAGAAGAAACTTAACTCAACACAAAAAGATTACATTTTGGGTAGAAATCTTAGAATGAAAGGAAATGATTTTATTAAGAAATCCTTTTAATTGTAAATATGTAACACCCGAGATCTGATCGTCTGTCCCCATAAACCAACACGTGTCTTTCCAGCATGCTTTTTCCTCACGCACATGCTTCCTGGAAATTTCTTCCCAGGAGGTTGTGAGCGGACGACTTTTTTCGCAACTCTCTCGGAAGGGAGCCTCGATATCAGGCAACCTTCCTTCGCGTGGGTTTTTATGATGAAAATTCGGTTTTGGAAAATTAAATTGCTTCATAAAAAAATCGAGACCTAAGTCTCGATAGAGAGTGTAGGAGTCGCCACCTGGCTCAGCTCAACCGGGAAATTGCAATGTAGCTGAATCGAATGAAGGCCGCTACACTTTCCAGAGATCTAGGGCTAGACAAGTCCCTTATTTTATGTCTAATCAAAATAAAATTGCCCAATGTTCATTGAAGGTATTTTAAATTTCTAAAGTTGATTTTTATTCAGTTAAATCTTGCAGCGTACAATAAATAAAGTAAAATAAAAAACAATAAATAAATAAGTTATTACAACCCAATTGAATGAAAATAAAAACTCTTAACCTCACCTTACAAGCGCCTAAAATACACGAATGATCTAGAAAATTACAATCGCCTAAAATACACGGATTAATCTATTAATTACATCAAAAATAAAAATAAAAAAAATTAAAATCTGAAAAGCAGATGGTTAGCACAATTTATAGCACGCCACAAATAGGACTCAAGTAGGACAGAATTGGGATTTTAGAGATCGGGAGCATGCATTTAGGGGGTAACCGGGTCAGCTCGGCTAGCCGGCCCAATTAGACCTGGAAAACAGTTGAAACGTCCCTGTATTTTTGTTTTGTGAGCAAATCATTTTGAAAACATTTTCTTTTTCCGGTTTACTTTAATTTAGCATGTGAAGTGGGTCGGTTTTCGGGAGATTCGGGTCTCCATCGTTGCATTGTTCTAAGTGCAATAAATTCAAAAATTAAATTTAAGGTCGTGAATGCACACAATAACATTCATTTTTTATGATTTTCTGATTTTTCTGAAGTTTTATGATTTTTGGGAATTTTTAGGGATTTTTCTGGATATTCTGCTCCTGTACAAAAATTACAATCCCCCGATTGTAATTACAGCCGGGCGACTGTAACTACAGTCGTGCGACTGTAGTTCATCCAAATGCAGAAAATTGCCAAACTTATTTAAATGAAAAGAGAAAGCGGGGAAATCTAAGAACAGTCGCACGACTGTTGTTTGAATGGTACGACTGTAATTACAGTCGTACCACTGTTCTTCATCACAAGAACAGTTGCACGGCTGTTCTTATATTCAAGCAACAACAGACCAAAATTATGAGTTTTATGCACGAAATCAAACCATAACACCCAGAAAGAGCAACAAAATGAAAGTTTTAGGTGTAATTACCTTTGTGGCGCTGATCCACCGTCGATTTGACAGCTGGAAACACCTTAAATTGCTCCTTTTTCCTTGTGTGCTAAGGTTCCAAAAGTTGTCCAAATGTCTCCAAAAAGTCACGGATTCAGAGAGGTAAGAGTCTAGAATTGATCAAATTTAATATGTCAAGTTATTAACCTATTGATTTCTAACCGGTTTTAACTTTAACACAGAATTAAAAGAAAAAGAGGAGAAAAAGATGGCTTGATATCAGGTTCTTTCTTTTTCTCTCCTTTTTCCTTCTCCTCTTTTTCTCTTTCAATTTGTCCAAAAAAGTCCCTTTCTCTTTCTTCTTTCTCCCTTTTATCTCTTTTTGCTTTTGCTGAAAAACGGGCATTAATTACCCTTCAAATCACCTCCATTTTTTTATTTTTAAGGTATAGGCTGCTGTACCTGCTGCGTATTTACAGTCGTACGACTGTAATTTTTCAATTACAGTTGCACGATTGTAAATACAGTCGTGTGACACAAATTTTTTTTAAGTGTGAAAAAAAATTCCGATGCTTACAGCTGCCCCTCGCGTGATCAAATTCAACACCCTACTTCGGGTTTAAAATACCCGAGGTGATGAATTTGAGAGCGCGGATTGAAGCGCCGTAGACACGAGAAAGAGAAGGTGCAACTGACTTGTTGAAGTCTCAATGTCATGATGATGCACTAAGTTGATTGGATGAAATAAGCCGATACCGGGGTCTAGGTTACCCGAGGCAAGGTTGAAGGTGAAATAAGCCGATACCGGGTCTAAGTTACCCGATGCGAGGTTGAAGATGAAATAAGCCGATACCCGGTCTGTCTAGGTTACCCGAGGCAAGGTTGATGATGAAATAAGCCGATACCGGGTTTACATTACCCGAGGCGAGGTTGAAGATGAAATAAGCCGATACCGGGTCTAGGTTACCCGAGGCGAGGTTGAAGATGAAATAAACCGATACCGGGTCTAGGTTACCCAAGGTGGATCTGCTGGGGATCTGGAATGAAGCCGATCCAGGCCGATATCGGATATATATTACCCGAGGCGGATCTGCTGGGGATCTGGAATGAAGCCGATCTGGCCGATACCGGGTCTATGTTAACCGAGGTAGATCTGTTGGAGATCTGCCCATGTCCGAGACAGTGATGACGAATTACTGCATTTGAAATAATGAGTCTTCATTCCTTGATCGAGAGATTTTGAACAAAAGTTTTTACCCCTTCGATCAAGAATGAAGACTAGCTGGGGAAGAATACTCTGTGTATGTTATGTATGTATACATGATGATGCATATGCATGTGGATCCTAGAGGATGTATTTCTCGTTGTTTGTTTAATATTGATGTTTCTTTTTTCTGCTGAGGAAGGTATGTTTTGTCCCCGGTTGGTGGAAAACACTTTTTGCATCAAGCTTTCCTTTGTTGAAGATATATGAGAACTGTTGAACAAATGAGATGACTGCTGGGGATGCGTGACAACTGCCGGGGAAAGAATTGTAGTGTCCCTTGTAAATGTCCCATTGAGGAGTGATGTGGAGAATCCTGTTGGAGGATGCTGTAAAGATGCCTATGGGGAAACGGTGGAAAGGTTCTATCTTTCTGCCCCTGTGATTTATGAATCTGGAAGTGCTCTAAATTTTGCCTGGGTTGCCCAATGTGGGTTTTCAGCCCAATGAGCTGCTCTAACTTTTGCCTGAGGGGCCTTTTTGGTTTTCACCCCAGCGAGCTTTTTTTTTTTAAGTTGAACAAAGACCGACTGAAATGGCTTCGTGACTACTTGTTCCATCATCCTTCTGGTGATGATACAATGCAGAAAAATGCTATATGGAATAGCATTGGGGTTCAAATTCTTGTTAGAAGCCATTAACGGTAGCAAATAAGGTTTTATAGAATCAGTCCAAGAGAGGAGATGAAATGAGCAACTCATCGGGCTAGATCGGCTTTTACTCAGCTTGATTTCTTCAACAGCCAAGTCCTTGGACAACCACTGTTACTCTTTTGGAAAGATGAATTAGATTTGGAGGATGACAAAAGATTTCAGATTATATGTATTTAGTACATTTTCATTGCTAAATAACGAGATATGTTCAACCAGTTAAATGCAAAGTGCTTTCCTTAAATGGATGTTTAAGCAAGATAACTTTGTTTATGCATTTGACATAACCACACAAATATATTTAAACAAACATTTCACTTTATTGATAAAATCAAAATGAGTACATTTGAAAGGATTAATTCCCAAAATGGTATACACTTCACACAGAGCCAGAATCCATCATCTCTCGTGTCTTAACTTTTGCCTAGGTCACTCTTTTTGAGTTTTCAACCTAGCAGACTCTCTCTTTTTTTTCAGGCATGATAAAGCTTTAAGTGGTCTTGATTGATAGGATTTGTGAACTCATTGCCAGCCATATCCATGATGTTGACACCACCTTTTGATAGCACTTTCTTCACAACATAGGGCCCTTCCCAGTTGGGTCTAAACTTTCCCCGAACATCGACATTTGAAGGCCTCAATTATTTTAGATTCAAATCCCCTGCTTTCAAGTATCGCTTAGGATACTTCACATTCCGATTATAGGCCCTGGCCATTCTGCAGTGGTACATCTGCAAGTGATCCAGTGCTTTCAATTGCTTTTCATCTAGCATTGGCAACTGCTCGTATCTAGCTTGAGCCCACTCAGTCTCTGGTAACTGAGCTTCCAAGGCGATTCTAAGTGACTTGAGCTCTATTTCTACTGGCAATACTGCTTCCATACCATACAACAAGGCATAGGGAGTTTCCCCTGTTGGTGTTCTGACACTGGTTCTATAACCCCAAAGAGCATACGATAGTTTGTCAGCCCAATCTCTATAGCTAGTTACCATTTTTTATAAGATCTTCTTTATACCCTTGTTAGCTACTTCCACTGCACCGTTAGCTTGTGGCCTATATGGAGAAGACTTATGGTGTTCAATGCCATGTTCTGCAAGTAGCTCAGCTATTGCCCCTTGAAACTACACTCCGTTGTTAGTCACCACATAGTGGGGAATTCCATATCGAGCAAAGATGTTCTTCTGGAGAACTTAACCATCTGCTTGGCTGTTACACTAGCGAAGGATTCTGCCTCCACCTATTTTGAAAAGTAATCAACTACCACGACTACGAATCGGTGTCCATTAGACGCTGTAGGATGAATTTCTCCAATCATATCTATCCCCCATGCTAAAAATGGCTAAGGAAAGGCCAGATTCTGTAGTTCAAATGGTGGTAAATGACTGATGTTAGCGTAGATCTAGCACTCGTGACATCTCCTCACTTTCCTTATACAATCAGCCTGCATAGTCAACCAGAAGTACCCCTGTCTCATTATCTTCCTAGCCATAGCGAGTCCATTCATGTGTGGTCCGCAAGATCCTGCATGTACTTGATGCATCACTGTTTCTGCCTCTTGCTTTGTCAAGCACCTCAAAAGAACTCCATTTACAGTTCTCTTGTATAGTCTATCTTCAAAGATTCTGAACTACTGGCCAGCTTTCTTAATGACACCTTATCAGCAATACTGGCTCCCTCTGGGTATTTTCCTTCCTTCACATACTGGTAAATATCGAAGAACCATGGCTTTTCTTCAGCTGTCAATTCCATTACTTCGTGCACTTTAAAGCAGGGTTGTCTGAAAGTTGTTATAACCAGTGGTTGTACTTGAGTTTCTTCTGGATTTTCCTATATGGAAGACAGTATTGCTAGCGCATCAGCCATCCTGTTCTCATCCCTAGGGATACGTCTGAATTCATATTGGCCAAATAACTCTTTTCTGTACCGTAGCAGTTCCAAGTAAGGCCATAAGGCTTCTTCTTTCAACTCCCATTCGCCTTGAGCTTGCCTAATCACTAAAAGTGAATCTCCAACAATCAAGACATCATTTGCCCCTAGTGTTAGCAGAGCTTCCATCCCGAACAAGCACGCTTCATACTCTGCTCCATTGTTGGTGTAAGCGCCGGAATTTTCTACACTTAAAAAAAAGTGTTTATGGTCGTACGACTATTCTTACAGTCGTACGACTGTAATATCAGAAAAGTTACAGGAGCCCATACCTCTGCAGCAGAAAATGGAGGAAAGAGAAGGAGCATTAATTGCTCTGTTGTTGCAGCAAGTAAGCCGAAAAATCAGAGATAAAAGAGAGAAGAGGGAGGAGAGAAGCAGCAATTGGATTTCTGGTGGAAAAATTTAGAGAGAGAAAGGAGAAAAAAGAGAAGGAAAAGAAAGAGGACCAAAACCCACAAAACTCATCTTTTCCTCTTCTATTTTCTTTTAATTCTCAGAATTAATATTAAAACTTGTTAGAAGTCCCTAGGTTAATCAATTAACTTCACAATCAAATCAAAAATCCAGACCTAAATCATCAAAATCCCTTACAATTTGGATTTTTGGACATAAAGCCCTCAACTTCAATTTCAAAGCAAACGTGCGAATTTGTTAGGATTGGAGCGACGCCAGGGGTCAAAACGACTTGGATTAGCTTCTAAAAAGGTAGACACTTCTTCTCCTTTCACTTTTTCTCGCTTTCTAGGTGTTTGAAGTGAGTTTTGTGCATTTTCTGCTGCATTTTCGTGCTTCTGCTTCTGGAAATTAAGAACAGTCGCACGACTGTTCTTAGTTTTGTTGAACAGTCGTACAACTGTATATACAGTCATACGAGTGTTCTTAATTTCCAGATTGTTTTTCTTCCATTTTCATTCAGAATAATTTTGGCGAAATTCTGATCCTGAACTATTTACAGTCGTACAACTGTAAACTACAGTCGTACAACTGTAGTTACAGTCGCATGACTGTAACTCTCGTTACAGAAACAGAATTTTAGCTTTTATCCCAAAAATTTCCAAAAAACACATAAAAATTCAAAAAAATGCAAAAATCATCAAAATAAATTTTGTTGTGTGCATTCACGACCGTAGATTCAATTTCCAGTAAAATTGCATTTAGAACAATTCAACGACGAAGACCCAGTTCTCCCGAAAACCGACCCACTTAATATATGAAAATGCATGTAAACTGGCAAAATTGTTTTCAAAAAATGATTTTCCTACAAAACCAAAAATACAGGGACGTTTCAAAATGTTTTCCAGGTCTAACCGGGTCGGCTAGCCGAGCCAACCCGATTATCCCCTAAATGCATGCCCCCAATTCTTGATTTCCCAATTCTATCTATTGGAGTCCAACTTGTGGCGTGCCGTATCAATTGTGCTAACCTTTGTTTTACAGCTTTTATTTATGTACATTTTTATTTTTATTTGTATTTAAATAGAATTAATCGTGTATCTAGGCGATTGTAATTATTTTTAGATTCTAGTGTATCCTAGGCGATTGTATAAGTGAGGCGAGGGTTTTTATTTTTCTATTCGATTTGGTTGTAAGCCAATTAATATTTATTTCTTTTCTCTATTTTTGTATTATATATTTGTATGCGCGCTGTATGCCTTGTATATTCAATAAAATTGATTTTAGATTTTGAAATACCATTTGAGAACATTGGCAATATTTATTTTAAATTAGACACGAAATAAGGGACTTGTCCGGACTCGAATCTCTGGATAGTGTAGTGACCGTTCGTCCGGTTCAGCTACATAAGAATTTCCCGATTGAGCTGAGCCGGGTGGCGACTCTACAATATTCATCGAGACTTAGGTCTTGGTTCTTTTATGCATTAATTTCATTTACTTTCCAAAAACCGATTTTCCATTCATAAAAAAACCCCACGCGAGGGAGGGGCCCGTCTGAGATCAAGGCGCCCCTTCCGAAAGGGAGTCTCGCGTCCCGTCGAAAACGCGTCGTCCGCTCACAGTTGGTTATGAGAAAATCTAGTCTTTTTGACAAAGGAATGATTTCACTGTCCGGCATCGCTATGATTACTCCAATTCCAGCGCCCTTTCTCTTCACGGCACCATCGAAGCATATAACCTATCTCTTTACTTCCACCATAACCAGCTGTTTATCCAGGAACTCTAAATTCTCTGTGTAATCTGATTCCAGTGACTGATTTGCCAGAAATTCTGCTATGGCTCGCCCTTTAATGGTTTTCTTAGTGATGTATTCAATGTCGAACTCTGACAAATGCAAGAGCCACCTAGATAACTTCCCAACTAGCACGGGTGCTTTATAAAGATACTTCATCGGATCCACTTTGGCCACAGCTTGCACTTTGTATGACTGGAAGTAATGGTGCAGTTTCTTGGTAAGCCAGATCATTGCCACACATGTCTTCTCTACCAGTGTGTACTTGGTTTCATACTCCAGCAGTATCTTGCTGAGGTAATAAATAGGGTACTCCTTCCTGCCATCCTGTTCTTAGGCCAACATTGACCCTACGGAGGAATCTTCAATGGCTAAATACAAGACCAAAGGCTTCCCTGGAATTGGTGGGCTCAGAACTGGCGGATTAGCCAGATAAGCCTTGATTTTCTCAAATGCCAACTGACATCTGTCATCCCACACAATCGGCTTATCTTTCTTTAACAGATTGAAAATTGGCTCACAAGTGGAGGTCAATCGTGCTATGAAACGACTGACATACTGTAAGGAGCCCAAGAATGAGTGGACTTCCTTCTATGTTTTTGGAGCTGGCATATCTCAAATAGCTTTGATTTTATTTGGGTCCATTTCTATTCTTCTCTTACTGACTACATGACCTAACAGCTTCCCTGATGTGACTCCGAATATGCATTTCTTAGGGTTGAGTCGCAAGTTATACTCTCCAATTCGTGTAAGAAATCTATCCAGGATGGCAGGATGCTCTTCTCAGGTCATTGATTTTACAAGCATATCGTCAACATACACTTCGACTTCTTTATGGATCATGTCATGCAGCAAAGTTGTGACAGCCCTCTGGTAAGTGGCTCCAGCATTCTTCAACCCGAAAGGCATTACTCTATAACAGAAAGTGCCCGACTCTGTGATGAACGATGTCTTCACCTTATCAATTACATCCATCAGGATCTGGTTGTATCCCGAAAATCCATCCATGAAGGAATACATCACTGCTTTAGCTATACTATCAACTAGGACATCGATATGAGGCAGTGGAAAATTATCTTTTAGGTATGCCTTATTCAGATCCCTATAGTCGACACATACTCTGACCCTTCCATCCTTTTTAGGTACTACACTTCGAGGAATTTGGCTTCTATCTATTTAGCCACTTCCTCCTTTACTAATGTAGCCCACTCTGGCCTTAATCTTCTTAGTTTCTACTTCACTGGCTTGAACTTAGGGTCTGTTGGGATCTTATGAACTGCTATTTCCATGTCTACACCCGGCATGTCCTCTTATGACCAAGCGAAAGCTTTAACATGTTTTTGCAATATTTTTGTAAGTTCTCTTTCTTCCTCGGGCTTTAGCTCATGTGAAATGAATACCATTTTGGGGTTTTCATCTGTACTTATATTGATTTCATGCAATGCAATGTCATGAATGCTAAATATGCTTGATGGTGATTCAAATGCATGCACAGAATTATCAGGATAAACATCACACAAGTAAGCAAACTGGGATTTCATTGAATTAAACTTGTTATAGAGTACATCATTCATATTGAAAACGGAAGACATAGATATAACAAAATCATTTTCATCCTCCACAGGTGGAGGGCCTTGCACTTTTTTAGCTTTCCCATTCAGCTCCAGGACATCATCCAGATCTGCAGCTACTTTGACTTCTTGTTAAGCAAGAATAGTGGTCTTCTCAATTTCAGCCACCTACGCCTTAGCCTTCTTCATGATCTCGGCTATCTCAGCAACCACAGAATCTAAGTTTACCTTGGTCATCAGCTCCTTTTCGAACCCTTCTTTAGACTTCCCAAATGCCTTGCTCAAAGCAGCAGCCAACGCCCCTGAAATTGCTTCTACTGATTCATCGCAAACTTTCTCTTCGGTTTTCTGCTTGGGTACTTCCACCGCTTTTGCTATCTCTTCAGGTGGCTCATTTTGCTGAACAGCAAACTTAGCAAGTACCTCTTCCACCATCACGGGGGCTACTGGTTCTTCCCGACTCTTTTCAAAGTCTACAACATCAGAAAATATCTCAAAGCCTGGGTATTCAATGTTCCCGACCCTCACTGGCTCAGTTTGGCCATTATACAGCTCTGCTCCTGCCTTTATGAAGGGTTTCATTATAGGTTTGCCGTTCTTGCCCCTTCTCTGATTCTTTTGGTCAAATGTTTCTTCTGCAAACCCTAGCCCGAACTATTTTGGCTTTCTCGAGTCAATATTAAACTCAGGCACCCCTTGCAAGTTAATTCTGATTCCCATACCTGGGACAAAGTTTTGCTTATGCAAATATCTAGATAGCCACTCTGGTATATAGTTTTCATAAATGACCATTGGAGCGTCCGTAGCTTCCTCTTTCCCGATCATGGCGATTTGGAATCCGCCAAAAGGTATGACCCCTTCATTTACAGCAGTAATCATAGATTGAGCATCCGCCTCAACAACACAATCTCCCCGTTTATCGAGAACTTTATTTTTTGATGCAGAGTAGAGGGGACACCTCCTAATGGGTGGAATCATGGTCTTCCCAACAGCAGGGAGAAAGTGACCGGGATGTCTATCACAGTGAAAACGACCATTGACTTAACTGGCCCGACCTCCACTTCAGCTTCGAAAGTTCCAATTACCATTCTTTTGGAGTCATCATATGCCCGAATCACTATTGAGGACTTCTTTAGGGCATCTTCACTCAAGCCCAAACATGGTAGCATTTTTAATGGACAAAAGTTCAGCGGCGACCCATCATCTACCATCACACATGGCATTACTTTATCCATAACATGGGCTCTGATGTAGAGGGCTTTATTGGGAGCTTTTCCCTCGCTGGGCAGATCTTTTTCAGAAAAAACAATGTCAGGAGACCCAGAATGGATCTTATCTAGCAGACAACACATGGCTTCTGGTGATGCATTGGGGGAAACCTCAACTTCCGACAACTTCTTCACCAAGGCCGCTCTGTGCTCCTTGGAAGTCAACAATAGATGCCACAAACTAGCTTGGGCAGGTGTTTTCTTTAACTGAGAAATAACCAGGTCTTCCTTCTCAGCTCCCTCTTGTGTTGATTTGCTACCCGACCCAGTCACTGGGGCCTTGTCTTTCAATTGGACCGCTGGTTGATAAACCCTGCCACTTCGGGTCACATTCTGCACTTCTTGAATTTTCAGCTTTTCAATAACTGGCAGCTTAACTGTCTCATCCCCACCAAACTCCTCATATTGGTCCTCTGAGTCGAGGTAATTCAAGCTCACCGGCTTGATTTCTTTCTGTTCTGTTTATCCCACACATGCTGGCTCTGACTCAGCTTCACCGATTGCCACAGACTGTATAGCAGGATTCGCCAGTAGGACTTGAGCAAAAATGAAATTGGCTGGCAATCCTGAGTGTACCATATTAACCCACTTCTCGAATGCCAGCAACGGGTTAGTCTTTGTACTGGGCTTAGGAGGCTCCTGTAATTTCCCCTCATCAATCAGCTTTTGGATGGCGTCCCTCCATTTGTAGCAATTATTAGTTCTGTGGCTAGTCACAACATGGTATATGTAGAAATTATCTTTATCCGTATCAGCTGGTTTCTCAAATGGTCTCAGGGACTGCAACAAACCTCCATTTCTGCATTTTGCAAAAATTTTAACTAAGGGGAGCGTCCAAGGGGATATACCCTGTCCTCTAGGGTTTCTACTTTGACTGCTTTGCTGCTGGGTTACCGCGGTAACCTCGACCTGCTTTACCTTCGAAGACTGTCCCTCTTTACCTCCGGAACCTAAGCCAGAGCCGCTACCAGACCCGGCCGCAGCTTTTGACTTGTACCCAGAGCTATATTCGGAACTTCTGCCACCTCTGTGGCTTATTGCTTTCTCCTCCTTATCTTGCTCAATTTTCATAGCCATACTATATACTTCGTTGAGCTCACTGAAAGGGTGGAACTTTATGTTGTTCTTGAAGATGTCCTAGATCAATTCATCCTCGTCAGGGCAGTTTTTTAGCAAGATCATCTTATTCATCCACCTTTGATAGTATTCATCAAAGGGCTCATTTGACTTTTGCTTAATTCTTTCCAAGTCGTACAGCTTCACCTGAATCTTGGTATTGAAGCTGTAGTATTTGATAAAAGCTGCCGATAAAACCTCCCAATCCGACTGCTCCTCTTCAGAAAGAGAATTGTACCAGCTCAATGCTCCTCCCTCGAGGGTAGTCAGGAAAAGATTGATAAGTTGCTGCTTAGTAGCACCTGTCGTCAGCATGACTCGTGCATAAAGATTCACGTGGGCTTCTGGTACTTGAAAGCCAATAGGAAAAGTCTCAATGCCTTTACTGGTCATGGCATCTACATTAACCCCCTTCTTGGAATCTGAACTGACACTGGCCCCTTTCTTCAGCTGGGCCATAACTTCATCCAATTCTGAATACTTCGCCTTCATTTTTCTCTCCATAGCTGCCTCAATTTCTTACAACTTCTCCAAACTAGCGAGGCATCAGCACCTTGCTGAGATGATTCAGCCTCTTTTTCCTTTCCATCTCCACTAGCGCCGGTTTCACCGGCTTCTCTCATAACAGCCCGCATATCTTCCTTCAGCATGTCATGGAAATCCTGAGATCTCAAGAAATCCTTCAGGGCATCAGCAAGACTTGGTGTTTGGTTGGCCATCTCAAATTCTTCCCCGGAATCAGATTCACTTTCTATTTATACTGCTCTTTGTTCCCCAATAGCCCTTAAAGCCTGAGACCTTGTCCTTGGTCGAACCAGTTTACTTTGCTCGGCATCACACAGGAAATGTTAGGGACAATGAATGAATGGCATGGTGACATGAAGAGTAAGGCATCAAAGATGATTTATGATGAATAGGTGAAATGATGATGAGATGATCTTTATGTGTTAATTTCCTTTCGTTTTGGACGTCCAAGGAGTGCCCAATGCTTATGCAAAATAATGCAAAAAGATCATGTGTGAACCACCACATAGACAAGAGTTTGGAGCTTTCAGGGCACCTAATGAATTTTATGAAATGGTCACGCATGTGTCAACACACGGACTGAATTTTAACGCTTTGTAGGTCTATGACATGAAGTGAAATGATCACGTGAGGGTCAGCTCACGGACAAAGTTTCGATGCTTTTAGGAGCATCTAACATGGCATGATGTTGCAAACAAGTCACGTGTAACTTGTGACACGGACAGAGGTTCGGCGTCCGTGCAACATCTTGCATGATTTGGTAATATTATGAAATGCCCCTATATGTGTACTAATCTGGCACTCAGGGAGTACCTTAAATGGTTTCACAATGTCATGAAACGGTCCGACGTGAAACATGATGCGCAAGCAGAGTTTCGGTGTTACTGTGACACCTATGATGAATGGGTATGATGCTATGTAATGACATCATGTGAACCGCCACACGGAAATAAGACTAGAACCATTGTGGCCTTATATTAAATGACATGGTATAGTGACATGGTCGAGTGCAAACCGGCGCACAGGTAAAACACGGGTAGTTTTGGGACTCCCGCTATGCTATGACATGAAATGACCATGATGGGCATCCTTGGAATGTCCCTAATTTAAATAAGATGAGATGATATGAGTGCTTATGTCACACAAAATGCAAATGGCTGCACAAAAAGTATGGTTAGGATGCATGACATACATAATGATATTGTGTATGCTTTGTGAAAATGATACCACATGAATATAATGTTATGGCTGCAAAAATAATGGTTAGTATGAATGGCACAAGGATGATATAATGTTTTCACAAACGAAAAAAAAATGCGAGTGGCTGCACAAAGATGTGAGTTAGTATCACACAAATGCTTTGTGTGTATGGCCTATCATGTTCATGGAAAATGCCGATGATGGTATGTCATGAGAGGTCGAGAAGCACATAGCACACGAAGCGTATTCCTCCAACCTTATTTCTCCAAATGTGGTCAATTTTTGAGAAAATTCTAACCAAGTCCTAGGAGGGGTTCTCTTCGATCATCAACCGGGGATGATGAAGGTGCAATTTATAGCGATCGTACAATTTGTTTTGGTATCCTAAGGGAATCCAACTAAGGTTGCCTATATGAGTTCGGTCCAAGTCGGGTTAAAATCAAGCCTCCCATAGCAAAATATACCCCTCACTTCTCCTCACTCAAGGGTCTGAACAAAGGGGTTCGCATGAGGCTATGGGTGGTGTTTCATATCCGTTCCCCTAAGACCAAGAGGAACATAGGCGACACTTCAACAATTCACCGGGCTAAAAATTGGATACTTAACCTAATGCAAAAATGTCTAACTAAAGAATGAAAAATAAAATACCATACACAAATCATCCACCTTATTTTGATTAGACATTTTTTAGGGCTTGTCAAATTCTTTTAAGTTTTAAGAAAAATTTTGTAAGAATCCCCAACGGAGTCATTACTGTGAGCAGACGACGTTTTTTGCAACTCTCTCGGAAGGGAGCCTCGATATCGGACAACCCTCCCTCGTGCGGGTTTTTATGATGAAAATTCGGTTTTGGAAAATTAAATTGCTTCATAAAAGAACCGAGACCTAAGTCTCGATAAAGAGTGTAGGAGTCACCACCCGGCTCAGTTCAACCGAGAAATTGCAGTGTAGCTGAACTAGATGAAGGCCGCTACACTTTCCAGAGATCTAGGTCCGAACAAGTCCCTTATTTCATGTCTAATCAAAATAAAATTGGCCAATGTTTATTGAAGGTATTTTAAATTTCTAAAGTTGATTTTTATTAAGTTAAATCATGCAGCATACACACAAATGAAGTAAAATAAAAAGTAGTAAATAAATAAGTTATTAAAACTCAATTGAATGAAAATAAAAACTCTCAACCTCACCTTACAAGCGCCTAAAATACACGAATGATCTAGAAAATTACAATCGCCTAAAATACACGGATTAATCTATTAATTACATCAAAAATAAAAATAAAAGAAATTAAAAGCTGCAAAACAGATGGTTAGCACAATTTATAGCACGCCACAAATAGGACTCAAGTAGGACATAATTGGGATTTTAGAGATCGGGGGCATGTATTTAGGGGGTAACCGGGTCGGCTCGGCTAGCCAGCCCGATTAGACCTGGAAAATAGTTTTGAAACGTCCCTGTATTTTTGTTTTATGAGAAAATCATTTTGAAAACATTTTCTTTTTCCAGTTTACTTTAATTTAGCATGTGAAATCGGTCGGTTTTCGGGAGATTCGGGTATCCGTCATTGCATTGTTCTAAGTGCAGTAGTTTCAAAAATTAAATTTAAGGTCGTGAATGCACATAACAAGATTCATTTTTTTATGATTTTCTGATTTTTCTGAATTTTTATGATTTTTGGGAATTTTTAGGGATTTTTCTGGATATTCTGCTCCTGGACGAAAATTACAGTCGCCCGGCTATAAATACAGCCATGCGACTGTAATTACAATCGTACGACTGTAGTTCATCTAAATGCAAAAAATCACCAAACTTATTTAAATGAAAAGAGAAAGTGGGGAAATCTAAGAACAGCGCACGACTGTTGTTTGAATGGTACGACTGTAATTACAGTCGTACCACTGTTCTTCATCACAAGAACAGTCGCACGGCTGTTCTTATTTTCCAACAACAGCAGGCCAAAAGTATGAGTTTTATGCACGAAATCAAACCATAACATCCAGAAAGAGCAACAAAATGAAAGTTTTAGGTGTAATTACCTTTGTGGCGCTGATCCACCGTCGATTTGACCGCTGGAAACACCTTAAATTGCTCCAAATTGCTTATTTTTCCTTGTGTGCTAAGGTTCCAAAAGTTGTCCAAATGTCTCCAAAAAGTCACGGATTCAGAGAGTTAAGAGTCTGGAATTGATCAAATTTAATGTGTCAAATTATTAACCTATTGATTTCTAACCAGTTTTAACTTTAACATAGAATTAAAAGAAAAAGAGGAGAAAAAGATGGCTTGATATTGGGTTCTTTCTTTTTCTCTCCTTTTTCTTCTCTTCTTTTTCTCTTTCAATTTGTCCAAAAATGTCCCTTTCTCTTTCTTCTTTCTCCCTTTTATCTCTCTTTGCTTCTGCTGAAAAAGGGTATTAATTGCCCTTTAAATCACCTCCATTTTTTTATTTTTAAGGTATGGGCTGTTGTACCTGCTATGCATTTACAGTCGTACAACTGTAAATACAGTTGTGTGACACAAAATTTTTTTTTTAAGTGTGAAAAAAAATTCCAACGCTTACAGAGGTCACTCATCCTGAAATTTTCCCAAATCAAGTACGCTTAACTTTGAAGTTACTTCGAAATGGGCTACCGAAAAGAAGATGCATCTTGTTGGTATAGGTAGTACCTATCAAATCTTTTATGTCTTTCTCAACTGTACCGTCCCATACCAATACAATCTCGAAATCTAGCCCTTCTTAACTGTACCGTCCCATACCAGCATAGTCTCGAAACCCTCTCTTTCCGGTATAGATTCGGTTCATTCCTGCCCCCATCGACATCCTTCAGGGCCGCTCCTTGCTCAGGTTTCTCTACTCCGACGCCACCACTCACTGGGCCGCTCCTTGGTCAGGTTTCTCTGCCCCGGCACCACCCCTCGCTGGGCCGCTTCTTGCTCAGACCATCCACCCCGGCACCACCCCTCTTAGGACCGGGTTGTTACAAAATCATATTAGGATTCCATTAGTTTTGAAACCGCTCTATGTGTGGATCCATTTATCTTTATATATATTGCATATATAGAAAATTAACTTTTTTTTTATGAATTGGAGAATTTATATATATATATATATTTCTTATTATTTCTTATTCATTTTTATACATTTATTGTACGCATTTTATTGGCTTAATTAAGAAGAATAATTAAGAAATTTGTCAAACAGCTTTAAAAAAAAAAAAGTAGATGGATGAATTTTGTATAAAATAGAATTATTTATCATAGGTGACCCTTTCTACTTATATTAATTTGTGATATCGAGGCTTTCTTCTAATCTTGAACTCAAGACATCTCTCCAGCCCTAAATTTTTTTAAAAAAAGAAACTTAAAATCTTTTGTAACATTTCTTTCACTTTTTAAAACTGCATAAGTACTAAAAAAATATTATTAAACAATCTTAATTATGTGTTAAAAAGGTCTATTGTGAGAAATTAATAATCAAAATTCTAAAAATAAGATAGATCTGTTAGAATTTAATCCGTTATGTAGGACCTCTCAATAACACTAATTGATTTAACTTATCCTTATAGCTATATTACAAGCTAATATCTTGGAAATCATATGCCTTGATTATGATCCATAGTCATAAAAAACTATATGTTCCATATCAAATAAAATTTATCCGCCTCTCTCTTTGTACTATTATTGGTTCTTTGATAATAAATAATCTTTTTACTTATTTATGATATTTTCTTAGAGAGAGTGGACAGAATCAAAACCCATTAGCTCTCTATTCCTTACATCCTAGTAACCATCATCCTAGCATCTCTTATATAGTAAAGCTAAACAATATATGTTACATGTACTTTAAGTCTTATAACTTAACTTCATTAGTATTCTAAAGTTACTTATTAAAGAAGACTAGAAGTTATAGTAAACAAGTAACATGACATAAGTGTAACTTAATCAATAAACTCCTAAGTTATATCCTCCATAAGGGTAACTTAATTAAATTACTAAGTTACATGGATTAAAGCCTTGAATTACATGGACCACTAAAAACATTAATTTAATAAAAACAAAATTAATTCAACAAGATCATATATTAATATTCATGGTTAATAATATAGATTGCGTTTCAAACTTAGAGCTTTCTACATAAATGGCATGAAATATTTAAGAAAATATAAAAGAATTTCATAAAAAAATAAATTAATAAGTGTTTTTTCAGCAAACAACATGATATGAATCATATGATAAAAAGTTAACATCTTTAAAATGATTTTGTGTGCTGAACAACGATATGGGAAACAAGCTTATACACAAGTAAAGAAAGCATAAATTGCATATATATATATATATATGAACTTCTGAACAACGATATGGGAAACAAGCTTATACACAAGTAAATTTAGTATTTGCGAGTAAAGCTTCTTCCTTTTCACATGAATAACTATAAGAACACAGGTCTAGGGTATTCTAAAATTGTGATTGCCAAGTCTCTTTGCACTAAAAGTTCTAAAAAAAATCATATAACCAAGTCTCCTTGCATTAACGCATTAAGATTAAGGAAGCATTTTATAAATCACATACAATGAAATATAAAAACCTCCAACTATGGCAAATCATGTATCCAGCCCCCTCGATATGAGCTAATAATCATAGTTTTTATATTCGAATCAGGTATTGAACTGGTGAAGGTACGAGTTCATAGAATTAGGGTATAATTGGGGTTTAACTGGTTTTAAAAATGTACTAAAGTAATAATATATTTATATAATTTAAATTTATAATATGTGAAAATTAAACATTTCAACAATAATTTTATAAAACAAAAAATTTTAAACATAATCTATTAATTGAAAAATCTAAAAATATTTATTATTGTTTTTAATAATTATAACTAAGGTTAATTTGATTATAAAAATATTTTTATTTTTATTTTTCTTTATAATAATGTATTGATAAACAAAATCATTGAATGATAATTTTTTTGAATTAAAAAAAATTAAAAATAATAGTCTAATTAAACCAAAAATTTGTCCGACTCATCGGTTTTTCGGTTTGACCGTGTGGTTCAACCAATCAACGGTCATTTTTTTATCAACCCACAAAATTGTGTGAAACTAATCGCAACAACCAATGGACCTGGTTGGACCAGCTAATCACATGAACTAAAAGCTCCACATACAGTGGGGGAAGAAGGGGGGCCTGGGTGAGCCTGTACTCCCAAGTTGCCAGAAAACACCCCTAGTAGGGGTGTTCGGCTGGCTGCTCATTCCTGTAAATTAAGGGATTTGGGGGAGCATTGTACCCCCCCCCCCAGTTTGGCTAAAGAAGACGGAGCCCTTTATGGGCTTTGCGTTATTTTTGTTTTTTAATTTAGTCCAGGATGCAAAACGACGTCATTTTGCCTTTGGCCGAATTAAAAAAATAAAACCCACCAGAGCAAAACGACGTCGTTTTTCCTTGAAGGGTTTTCTAAAAAAATCATAGCCTTGCCTCCTCCCACCCCTTTTTCTTTCTTCCAAATCGACAACCACCCAACCAATTTCACTTCCCATTTTTCGCCCACTGTTGCCGATTGCTGATTACTACCTCCCTTAGGCCTTCTTGAAGAGTCTGTCGATCGTCGTCCATCGTCTTTCCTGTTAAATAATTGTTTATCTTCATATTAAGGTTAGTTTTTTTAATCCATTTATTTATGTATTTTTGTCCCTAAATTAAGTTTGCTAATTAAAATGGTTTAAAATTAAATAAATTAAAAGTTGTTATCATATTATTTTGTTGGTATATTATCATTGTTTGAATCAATTATACAATTATTGTCCTTGATTTTCATAAATTGACAAATTAGAGTTTATAATTTAGGTTTACTTATCTATTTGCTTAATGTAAAATATAAAGCTAAATTATTGAGATCGGATAAATTGACACTTGAATTTAGTTAATTGTATAATAATTTGGATTGAAATTGAGTTAATTATACAAAATTTGGATTGTGTTATAATTTGGTATATTAGGATTTGTAATTTATATTTAATTTAGGGTTGTGTTGTTATAATAGGAACTAGAGATATGAACAATAGAACCAAAATTTTTTCGATAGAACCAAAATTACTCTCCTTTGTTTTCCCCTAATCTACCGCTGCTGCTGCCTCTGCTCTCCATTGCCAATGGTCTTTTGTCGAGACGCGCTGCCGATCGCAGTCTGTTTGTGGCCCAATGCTGGAGTCTTGGTTCCGCCACTATAGACTGCACATACATTCAACTATGAAGGGTTGTTTTCACTATTTCATAAGACATGAATTAAATAACACTATATTAAACAACAATCTAGAAATGAGTGCAATAAAAAGATATATTAATTATTAATCACCATTAATATGCAATTAACAATAAACTTTTTACGCGTTATAGAAGATTGAAGTAGCAAAAAAAAGCCAAATGGATTACGGTTTTATATGCGTTGTCAAGTATATGCAAAAGAAAGCAGAAAAAATAAACACAGTAATCTTGATGGAGCGGTGATTGATTCTATTAAGGGCCAGTTTTGGGCAGCTTTCAGCAGTCCCGAAAACAGCTTTTAGCCAAAGTATGGGGAACCTTACTTTGGCTAAAAGCTGCTTTTGGAGCTGCAGAAAGCAGTCTCAAATGTAAAATTGGTAAAAGTCAGATTATATCCAGAAATGCACTGGAAAAACACTTAAAACTACTTTTAAAGAAAGCAATAAAATCTAGCGTTCTCTGATAGCATTTTTACTAACAGCAATCCCAAACTGGTCCTAAGCGGAGTACATAGAGGTACACGATAAATAAAAAAAATTAAAATAAAAAGAGAGAGAAGAAAAATGGATGACACAATAATTAACGTAAAAAGAAAAATTTTAAAGTAATTCTAAGATATAAAATATAATATAATTAGAAAATAAAAGAAATTCTACATATGCTTTGAGTATTCTCCTGTGTCCTTTGTTTTCGGCTAATTAATTTTTTTTTTTTTTTTGACAATAAATGAGAGAATTTTAATTTGTTTATTTAGAAATAAGTTGATTGAATAGAACCATTTCAACCATGATCATAAAAGAACTGATATTCTTTTTAATTAGATGATTAGGACCAAACAAAGCCTTGATGGAGAAGAGAAATGACGCATTATTTTACCGTTATTTTTTGTTTAGTTGGAATATAATGCTGCCGATATCGTAATAAATTTAAAGTGAAATGGTTTTTTATATTTATTATTTTAAGAACTTTACTATTAGATATATATATATATACATATATATATTGGATTTAATTATATATCCGTTGATAAGTTTAATATACATGAAATTATTCTATTGAGCTGGGTTACTATGATAGTTTGGGCAATATCCTTGAAATATTGACTCCAGATATTGAATTAACAAATAAACAGATTGGGCCATATTTAAAGAAAAATGTATTACATATTTTAGTTTACTTGTTGTAATAAAAAGAGAATATGTAGTGTGCAGATTAGAAATTCTTTCTTTATTGAATAAAATAAAGTAAAATAAAAAGAAAAAGAAAAGTAAAGAAGGAAGGACGGGAGGAAGGTACGTGTGGTTGGTTTTATGAGTTGCTAGCTTTAAGATATTGAAATTTACTTTTAAAGTTTTTAAAGAGTATCTGGTATGGTGATAATTGAAGGGGATGTAGTCAACTGTCCACATCCAAAAGGGATATTTCAGTAGAAACTCCAACCTTATCTAGTTATCTTTTATCCTGTTATGGCATCATATTTAAAGTAAATTTAAATAAATAAACAAAGAATATTTGGGTTTCTTGAGCAAATGTCGGCAAAATACCTATTTTTAATTAATATTTTTGTGGGGAGCGATTCTGATAGACCGATTAGTAGACTGAAAAACTTAATAAAATGATTAATCAATCAACCATTTGCAGCCTAATATTTATTAGTACCACAGTGATTAGTTATCAACACATATTTAACACTAATTAACAACTCTATTAATATCCAAACTCTGATTGATTCTATTACTCCTCCATTTTAACTTAGTAAAGTTTTAAAATGTTTTACCTACAATCTCTATTTCACTTCATTTGTGTTTTGTAACATTCTACGGGCATATTAGTCTAAATAAGAATATATAAAAAAAATATTATTAGAAAACATTAAGGATTAAAATTACTTGCCATTTGGATCATATCTAAAATATATATTGCTTTGGTTTTTAATTTATTTCAATTCAATACATTTAATTCTAATCTTCTTTTCTAGTAAAAAAATATGAGACATTTTGTCAAATTTAGACATATAAGCGCTCGCTAGATTGCATTAAATGGACCAGATATGCGAGCATCAAATGTTGCAAATCAATTATGGGGACACATTTTGGATAAAAAAAAAAAAAAATCATTTTGGCTGGCAATCTGTGTATGTGACATTGATTGAGGTAAAACTTCAAGAAAATCGAGTGTAGGAAGAATCAGTGGTGAAGATATGATGGGATGAAAAAGGGATGGGGCCATTTTGAGGATGTTCTATTTTGACTCTACGAGGCATGAAACGCAATTATCCATTACAGGACACACACCTCACTCAATCACCAAAGTCCACTTAGGATGACATGTGGACCCCACGTGGCACTTATCCATTTAATGTTTTGCGGAAGAAATCAAAATCATAATGGGTTGTTTCGTTTCATTTGAGATATTATTAAGAAAATTAAAAATAAATTCCCATATCTCAATTTTTTTTTTTTAAAAAAAAAAGTTAGAAATAGTTGAATCTTTGTTTTGTTTTGTTTTTTTTTTTTTTTTTTTTTTTTTTTTTTTTTAAATTTTATGATTGATGATGGCACATGGGCGGCATAGAGAGACAGAGTGCCGTAACCAGCATAGGAATTGGCTATAAATATGCAAAAATGGTTTATTAAATTTCACTCGCAGAATTATATTTTGTCTTGTTTCTATAATTTCGTATATCCCTCTGGAAATTGAAATTGTTATCTCTTAAAAATCAGTTGTCAGTTTTTCTCGGAAGGTAGTTGTTAGACTCAGTGGATCAGTTAGTTAAAACCCAGCGACATTTCTGGTTTTCACAACTAGAAAAAATAAAATAAAATATAACTAATAATGGAGTCTAAGAAGGAACCCTCTTCTTCTTCTTCATTTACAGCTGATCTGTTTGGCACCAAAGAATCACCACCATCTTCTTCAACTGGGATTTTTGCTTCTATCTTTCCACCCCCAAACAAGGTAATTCACTTCAATTTCTTCTCCGTCTCTCTGATTAATATTAACTTCTATTTTCTTTTTTCTTTTTCTTCTTTTTATCATAGGTGCTGTTTGATACGAGGTAATGCGATGGGATTGTTTACTTTAATTCCATTACAATCTTGATTGTATTGTGTCCCAATAATTTCTTACCAAACGGCACCTAAGCAATAGGGAGGATACGAAATGATCAATAATTGAATTTGTGTTTGTGCTTGTTAAGGTTGTAGGGAGGAAATCATCAATCTCTGAAGGGGTAGGATCATGGCAAAAGCAACCCTTCCCAAATCAAGGGTGGAACACTAAACAAGGAGATCCAGGTTAATTGATTGATCATTATGTGCAAATTTAACCCTTAATTGTTCCTCTAATCTGTGTTTTCAACCATTTTTAGTGATATCAAAGACTAAATTTTCTTTTTTCTGGTATCTGTGAAGCTGTCACTGGTGGGGGGGCTCAAAATAAGGATAGGAATTCGATTTTTGTGGAAGAGAAAGTGGAGCCATGTCATTTAAGTTCATCACTTTACTATGGTGGCCAAGACAACTATTCTCAGCCCCCAACCACCCAAGCTTCAGGACCATATCCAAATCCAATGGTAAACTCTGAAACAATACATGATTAATTCAAATTCAAATGCTAGCATACTAAATGTTTGAGAAAATGCCTCTACTAATTCGAAGTAATACTAATGAACTTTTATTTCTGAGTTAGTTCAAGAAAGATGGGGGAGAAGATGATCCAAATGGAACTAATTCAAACAGTGCATCTAGAGGAAACTGGTGGCAAGGTATCATATTTTAAATGAAGCTGCAAGTACACACTTCAATCTGCTGTTCTAAGGTTTTCTTGTGTGATTTTTCTACAGGTTCGCTTTATTATTAGGACCTTGTCTTCTCTTGGCATATGAATTCACTATTTTTTAAGGTATGCAAATGCTGTAATTGTACATTATCTATATTTCATATCAGATCAGGTTTGTTCCTAATTAAGGTTATTGGGATAATTCAGTTTCGTTAATGTCATACTCTCGTATCCTTTGAATCAAAAATCTGTTGGCAATTACCGACAAATTATCTATTAGAATCACTTGGAAAAGGGTAAGATTGATCTAGAATTTTTAGTATGAGGGCAATATTAGACTTTTTGTACAGTTGTAAATTGATCCTCTCTGATGTAACTTAAATTGGCTCCTATCCCTAAAGAAAATTTAAAAATAAGAAGCTCTTTGTTTTATTATTGTAGGTTAACCTGTTTCTTTGTTGATTTTAACATTTGCAGGAATTCATCATATGCCTCAACGATGATGACAAAAGACTATGCAAAATAAATAAGTAGCTGATATAGGATTGTATTGTCAGCGATTTGTAATGATTTTTCCCAGTAAAAATCTCATGAATATTTATATGAGTGTAGCATCAATGCAAAGACATGTTCAAGAACTTTGTGTAAATGTTTCGATTTTTCACCAAGGCTGGTGAAGAAACAACAAACATATGATTTTAGCAACTTTGTTGTCTCTGTCCCTTCAATTTATGTTACCTTCTCTGTTTTGAAAAAATTGTATTGACAAGAAAACAAAAGACAGAAAAGCGATAAACTGTGACCCTCTATTTTAGTTAGTGAGTCAGTATTGACAATAATCTTCCCCTCTCATGTCATCATTTGATACACAAAGGAAAAGCCTTTCATAAGCAGCTGCCATTTTTGTAGAAGTAAACAGCTGCAACCCTCTCTGCCTACCAATCTGGCCTTTCTTTTCTAGAGCTCCTCTGCCATCTCTCCAAACTCTATACAGAGCGTTCTTCAGTGAATCGACCGTTGGAGAAAATGTATAACCCATTTCTTCGCCAACGATCACCGATCCGGTGATGCTTGCTACCCTTGTAGCCATCACAGGCTTACCGGAAAGGATTGCTTCTAGCAATGTATGATCCAACCCTTGAGCCCGAAGCGTTGGGTTCAGAAAAATGTCTATTGCATTGTAGAACTTCGCCAACTGAGCTTGTTCCAGCGGTCCCAAAACAAGTATATTAGAACTGAGATTCTTGTATCTAGGTCCCCATGGACCATCACCAGCAACAAGGATTACAGTGTTCTCACGAAACGTACCATTTTCTGTGAATATTTGTTTTAGGGCTTCGAATATTAATGGGTGTCCTTTATCCTTCACTAGCCTCCCTGCCATGCCGATAACTAATGGTGTTTTGGTGATACCGAACTTCTGCTTGAATTCTTCACCATTGATTGGATCTAGCTTGAAAATTTCCTCATCGACACCATTGAGAATGATGTGAACTCGTTCTTCCGGGATCATATAAATCGTTTTGAGGATATCTCCGGCGTGATCACTAGTGGCAACATGGTGAGCGTAATCGGGGAAAAATTTCACCTCTTCAATTACCTTTGTAATTCTTTCAGTCAATGCATATGCTTGTGGTTCTTCAGGATTCCGTAGAAGTTCTTGAATGATGTCGGTATGAATGGTTTCATATGCAATGCCATGCCAAGACACAATCAGCTTGGTTAGGTTTCGTGACCGAGCATGCCAGAGCCCTACGCTTTCTGTGTGGACCAGATCAAAAGGCTTCCCAGTCGAGTTTTGAGCTTGAAATAGCTTCCAGACTAAAGCTTGGTTGAGAAGTCCTGCAGGTGTTGGTTTTGAAAGGTGAAAGTAGAGGTTACTAATAGGGTACTTGGGGAAGGAGGAGGAGTTATGAGGAGAAGTTGTGAAGACATGAAGCTCGTGGCCTCTTTTGGCGAGGGCAAGATGGAGGGTTAAAGCGTGTCGTTCAAGGCCTCCGGCATGGGATCTATGAGGCCACTTCTTAACAAAGAGAGCAATTTTAAGGATTTTTGAAGGGGAATCCTGGGGAAAGGAAAGATGATTCCAAGCAGAAAGGAAAGAAAGGAGATTAATTGATTGGTTGTGCTTGTGCAATATCATTTGGGTTTTGAGATACCAGGAAGCAGAGTATTGAGACAAAAACAGAAATGAAATGGATGAAAATGCAGATAACAGTGGAATTATGAAGCAGAAATTGCGAAAACTCAACACACTAACCTGATGATCCTTAGCCATGAAAATGCCAGACTACAAGATCTAATCCACGGAAAAAAATAATTAAAAAGAATCTAAAGAGAAACTGAATGAGATGAATTCTTGAATTAGAAGGCAGCTGCACATGGTCTGTCTTCAATTAAATGTGCAGCAGGTGAAGCAAATACCAAAAAACTTTGGCATCATCTAAATTTTATATGAATACCTTGTAAAAAAAAGAACTAAATATGTGGTTAAGCAATCCCATCATCCATTGACTTGATGGGATTAAAATATGCTGCTTTGATATATGCACTTCTAATGATATACTATGCTGACAAAAAGCCATTGGGACAATGGCCCTGGCTTGTTTCCATCTCCCTTGAAAATTGACCAGATGAACCATTCCCAATAGGTAGAATGACCGCTTCGGCCTTTTTCTATCACCTAATTGTATGTTTATTACTTGTTTCAATGTTGTCCTCTTGGCTCTTTTTTTTATATGAAACTATATCCAATTAGACCATACTTGTTCTTTTAACACTCATTTCAAAACTAGATGACATACATCAGATGTTGTTTTTAACGCTACATACCTGTTCAGATTTTAGGCATTCAAAGTCCGGAATGAACAAAGCAAAACCGAACATTTGACTTCCGGCTTTTCTACAGTTAAAATAGCCCCAGACTGAAAATTCGATAACTGGGTATTAATATGAGATTTAGTACTTCCATAGCTATTATTAAGATGCTTAATCTGACAACGGCACAGGCTTATTTCCAACTCCCTAGAAAAATTGACCAAATGAACCATTCCCAATATCACCTGAAAATTACTAGTACTTAAAAAAATGAATTTTGCATTATATTTTTCATTGAACTTGCAACTTTATTGATTTTGTTATCCATTTAGAATGCAAAAACAAGTCTAGCGAGCAAAGGAATAAAGCATCAGAAAAACATAGATAATTAAGGCAGAAGGAACCAAAATCAGCAGAGGAACAATTGCAGCAACAGTATAGAAATCCCCACAAGCCAAAATCCCTAACTTAATCTGCACCAAATCCACCAAAGCCATCATCAAAAACCCACATCCAAAAACTGACCCAAACCCAGAAATCAAAGTCCCAACCCTTAAAGCCACCAAATTGACATTGATCAAGGCCACACTGCCAACCTCCTCAACAGTAACAACGTTATCGTCATCTTTATCAGCAATTTTAATGGCCTGCTTGAGAGCTAAGGCAATTAGACTAGAAAAGAGGAAGCAGCTGAAAGAGTAAACATGGAAGGAAATAAGTTCCTCTCCAATTGAAGAAGTGGCGGCGCAGGAAGGATCAGTGACGAGGGAGATAGAAGGGGCAATAACAGGGTACCAGGCTAAACCAAGAAAGAGTGCTAAAGTGAATAAAGAATTGACATTGACGATTCCATCTAGGGCCATGATGTGGATTTGGGTTGTGAGTTGATGGGCACGAGAGAGCTGCGGAAGCATTGTGGTTGAAACAGAGGAAACTGGGGGAGAACAGAGAGCATTTTTTTTGGGGGGGTTTTGGAGGTTGTTAATGAATTGGGTAGAAAGGCGAGAAAAGATAGAAGCAAGTGAAGAGGAAGATAGGAAGTTGGGACAAGTTTGGGATCGGATTAAGGCGTGACTTCCCCGTCAAGGGAATTATTGCGACGCCATACATGTGATATGAGTTGCTTGTGCAAAGAAATCACAACCAAACCAGAATTTTCTATTTTGAGATTCCAAGGTCAATTTACTCAATCTCATACTTGGAAATAAGAGATTTTAGTGTGGTCCGGAGTTCTATCAACACATCATTAATTATGTTGACGTTTCAATTATGTAAAAGTATAAACCACTATTGTTTCAAAGAACACGACAACAACAACATAGTAATAATAATAATAATAATAGGTAAATATAATGTCAATTGCCAATGATATTAAAAATGAATCGCAGAGCGAACACGATTCAATTGATTTGACCTGTTAAAACTGTTAGTTTAACTGGATATTTATTTTTAAAAATAATATTATTTAACAATATATTATATCGAATTATGGTTCAACATGTAATTCAATTAATCGGGATTTTTCATCAAACCGCTCGGACTCATAATCGTTTCAGAGTTGAACCGTTAAACTGGCTGGTCTAGTTTTAATAACATTGACAAATTTACAAAGAACGGTAGGAAATTTCTGAACCTTTCAACCCCAATGGCATCTTAACTTAAATTTATATACTATTTTCAGAAATAAGTTTTATCAAAACAAAATAATAAAAGTAATTTTTTTAAAATTACAAAGATGCATCAATTAATTTTAGTCAAACTCTCATAAGATCAGAGGAGGATAAAAATTGAAAGACTGTGTAAAAAAGAAGAAAGAAAACTTAAAAAAATAAAAAATAAAAAAATTGATGTAATGTTGTAAATATGTACTAAAATGATCAAATTATGTAAATTCATAAATATATGAATGATGAAGGCATTCTATTGATTAATGAGCAAATATATACAAGCAACAATGTAAAAGGCGACAAGTGAATTTTTTGGACGCTAAAAGAAAGTAAGTATCGGTTGGAAACAGGAAAGAAAACTCGGCGAATGCCTAGTCACGTGATGTAAAATATTCATTTCAATCTTTCATGATTTCATTTTTTTGGCTGTTATATTTTTATCCCTCTTTTTTGTGGTTATCTTTTTATTGGGCCAAGGACATTTGGGTGTAATTAGGACTATAAATGCTCCTATTTCTCCTTATACCTACCATCAATTTTTTATCAATGAAAATGATCAAATCTTTATTGTTTTCTTCTTTGAAGTTCCTCTCATTTTTTGGGGGAATTCTAAGAGTATTTCAAGTGGCTTCTTGAAGAACTAGGTAGATTCTTAGTGTTTTTTTTTTTTTTTTTTTTTTTTAATGGAGTTAAGGTTAAATTACTCACAACTTTTTTTATAATCTGATCTTAGATTAAATTTGTTGAAAAAAAAAAATTATTATTATTATTGTTAATTGGGAGGGGCCCTCCCTTATTAATTGTTTGGGGGCTCTTTGCCCCCAAATAAGTCAAAATCGATTGCCGCGTGCAGTCGACATTGGTAATTTTTTTTTTAACTAATTTTAAAAGTGAAATTACTTTTAAACCCTTCCAAATTTTTCTATATAAAGGTTTATTCTCTCATTTGAAAATTAGTTTTTGAATGAGAGGAGAAGAATAAAAAGAAAGTTTTAATTATTGTTCTTTCAATTAGCTTGTGTAGTTTATGTTGTTTTAGTATTTTAGTATTTTCGGTGAAAGCTTCTATACTCGGTTGAGTTCGACAAACGTATGCTCTTGTATTCTGAGGGACAGTCCTTCATACACAAGGCGAATTCTATCTTAAGGAAATTGATTCAAGGCTCAGTAAAATCTCTTTCTTGATAGATTCATACTATGATTAAGGTGAAAAGTTTGTTATTTATTCTATAATTTTATTTTCGTAATCTCAAGTTAATAGAAATTTTATTTATATTCTGTTTACTCTCTTATTGGAATATTATTATTTGATACTAATATTTATATATTTAATAACAATCTTAAGACAGAATTTTTATTATATTTCTTAAGAGCTGAGCAGGATATCGTTGCTTGGATTATCTTAATTTTGGACTACCGTAGCAAAAGATTTATTTAAGGACTTTTATGGACGTTAGGACAAACTAAAATAATAATAATAATAATAATAATAATAATAATAATAATAATAATTTGGATGATTTTTTTTTCTTTTGGTTAATTGAAATGATTAATTAACTTAAAGTAATTAGTTAATTCCTGGCTAATTAATTTTATTGTATTATGTTTTCCTAGTTTATTTTCTGAAATTGTTTACTAACTTATTTTATTACAATTTCAGAAAAAATGACTGAATTGACCCCATCTAGAGAAGAAATTGGTTCCCAGAATGGTCAACAGGTTCCTACTGGTGGAAAAAATGGCCAAGAGTAAAATGGACAAAACGGTCCTATTGTTTTTGGCTCTATTGGTCCTATTGCTACTGGACCTATTAACTCTGTTTCGATTGGTCTTGTTGCTTCAAGCATTATTGGTTCTACACCTATTGTTTCTGGGCACGACGCAGGATCTAGTTTGGGTTCACACCCAAACATTACCAGTACCTAATTTAGGTCATATTGAAAAACCCGAGAAGTTCACTGGTGTAAATTTCAAGACATGGCAGCAGAAAATGTTTTTCTACTTAACTGCATTGAATTTTTAGCGATTTGTGCAGGAGGATCCTCCAATGCTGGAGAGGGTGTAGCAGATCCTGCCATCCTGACTGCTTGGACTTATTCAGTACCCTATGTAACGGTTTAATTTTAAACTGCTTCACTGATACACTATGCAACGTGTACTATGAAAGAAAAAGACAAAAGAACTGTGGGTGTCTTTAGACTGTAAATATAAATCAAAAGATGCAAACGCTAAGAAATTTTTAGTGGTCCAATTTCTGAATTATATTATGAATGATTCTAAAACTGTAATGAGTCAAGTGCAAGAACTACAACTTATTATCCACGAGATCTTAGCTGAAAGGATGGTAATAAGTGAGTCATTTCATGTGGCTGCAATAATTGAAAAATTACCACATGCATGGAATGACTTCAAAAATTACCTTAAGCATACACGAAAGGAAACGATTATTGAGGAGCTTATTGTCCGACTTCGAATAGAGGAAGACAATAGAGGCTCGGAGAAAAAGTTCTCCAAGGCTGCTAATCAATATGTGGCAAGGGCTAATGTGGTGGACGTCAAGAAAGACTCTAAGAAAGGCAAACAACCAGCTGGGTTCAAGTTGGGACCAAAAGGAGGTGTTTCCAAGAAACCCAAGTTTAATGGAAAATGCTTTAATTGTAATAAGATGGGGCACAAGTAGTCTGATTGCAGATTGCCAAAGAAAGTTAAATCAAACGAGGCTAATGATGTAGAAGCTGTTGCACAAGATGTCTCTGAATTGACCTGTGCACTGTGATCTCGGAAGTCAACATAATTGAATCAAATCCAAGAGAATGGTGGCTAGACACCTGTGCCACTCGACACATCTGTTGTGACAAGGAGTCTTTTGCTGAACTAACTCTTACCAAGAATGGGAGAACTTATATATGGGCAATGCCACTACTTCTAAGATCAAGGGGAAGGGTACTGTAATATTGAAGATGACTTTTGGAGCAGAAGTAAATTGCAAAATGTTATATATGTGCCTGACATTAGAAGAATCTTGTGTCTAGAAGCCTCTCGAGCGCATATGGCTTTAAGATGGTATTTGAGTCCCAAAAGTTTCTTTTGTCAAAAGGGGGAATGTAAGTGGGAAAGGGCTATGAGTCCAATGGAATGTGGAAAATTTAATGCAATTTCTTGTAAGTCCAATTTAATGAATAAAAATAATGTTTCTTCTATTTATATCATTGAGTCATTTAATTTATAGCATGGTAAACCTAGACATGTTAATTATGATACTTTACGCAGATTAATTAACTTAAACCATGTTCTCTCATTCCAAATAAACAATAAACATAAATGTGAAATTTGTGTTGAGACAAAATCAACAAGGTGTTCATTCCATACAGTTGAAAGGAATACAGAACCATTTGATATTATACATAGTGATATTTGTAACTTGTAGTTTGTACAAACTAGAGGAGGCAATAAATATTTATTACCTTTATTGATGATAGAACAAACTATTGCTATGTATATTTGTTTAAAAGCAAAAATGAAGCTTTAGAAAAATTTGTTCTTTATAAGTAAGAAGTAGAAAACGAACTTAATAAAAAGATTAAGGTGGTAAGAAGTGATTGTGGTGGTGAATATGTTGAACCATTTGTTGAATTTTGCTCCCAACACGAAATTATTCAAGAGGTAACACCACCTTATTCTCCTCAATCTAACGGAGTAACAAAACTCAAAAATCATACATTAAAGGAAATGATGAACGCGGTACTAAACAGTTCTGGGTTGCCACAGAACATATGGGAGGAAGCTGTTTTGTTAACTAATTACCTTTTAATAAGGTGCCTCGTAAGAAACAAGATAAGACTCCGTATGAGTTATGGAAAGGAAGAAAACCTTCCCATAACTACTTAAAAGTGTGGTGGTGTCTTGCTAAGGTAATGGTTCCATTGCCAAAGAAAATGAAAATAGGTCCACAGACGATGGATTGTATTTTCATTGGGTATTCGTGTAACAACAACACATATAGGTGTGAGCGCAGGTTTTTCTCGACCTCAATGATGAAAACCCTTTGTTACATGTTAGACAGGTGAATATGAATCGGATTTGAGAATGAGCAGAATAATGTCCGTAATGTTCTCAAACGGTCCAAAATCCAGAAGTCCTTGATCCGAAACCCCCAGAAATGTCTATCAAGTATTTAGGGAGCTTAGGTGTACGTGCAGGCTCTATCTAAAGCCGCGCGGCTATGGTTTCAAAACTACAGTCACACGAATTTAGTTTACAGTCGCATGACTGTAGTCTACAGTTGTACGACTGTAATACTACAGCCGTATGACTGTAATACTACAGTCATGTAACTATAGTTAGAGCCGTGCGGCACTAGTCTTTGACCGAGCAGATTCCTAAATAGGATGTAACTCTATTTTGACTCGGATTTTCTTGGCAGAAATTAAGGAATTAGGGCGACCAAAACATAACAAAAAAGGCAGAAAACATTAGATAGGGGGGAGGATCAATTCTGGGAGAAGGAGAAGGATTCTAGTGAGAGAAAGAAAAGCTTTAGAGAGAGGAAGGAGAAAAACTAAGGGGAATCAACAAAAACCCAAAAACACAGAGAGAATACAAGGGAGAAACACATAGTGTGAGAATTCCCAGTCTGGTATCATTCATTCAAAATGATTCTTGGGTTCGTTCAGGTCAATTCGGGATACGTGTTTGAGGATTTCGGGTCGTTTGGAGATTCTAGGTGGATTCTGGCATCCAAATCCGACTTCGGTCATCAAGCATACTGGAATGTAAAAGAGGTAAACTGTGAGAGGCCTTAAAACTCTATTCATATTGATCTGTGATTGATTCTGTGTTTAAAAATTTTATCCAGAAAACTATCTGCGCAACTACAACCGCACGGCTGTAATTATAGTCACACGACTATAGTTACAGTCGCACGACTATAGTTGCTTGGGACACAACCGTGCAATTGTACTGTATTCTTTTGGGCAGAAGCCCGAAAAGCCCAAAATGACCGAATACAGACGGTTTTCCCATTTTAAATGATTTTTCATGATTCAATTCGGTCAAATCACATCTGTACACTATAAAATTGTGGTTTTTGGATTTCCAATAATACGGATGTGAGATTTAGGATTTTGTTGGTTTCTGTTCTCAGAATTCGTGGTTGTTGGATCCATAATCGGATCCTTGATCCAGTGTTAACGGATCCTCGGGTTTCTAGAATCTCTAGAAATTATCAAAATCGGTTGAAATAAGTGATTTTTGAAAACAAAGAAAACCACTGTCGGACACTGTTCATTATAGTCGTACAACTATGATTTTTTTTATTACAGTCATACGACTGTATATTATAGTTGCACGGCTGTAGTTCACCAAAATACAGCCGCACAGCTGTAGTGACAGAGAGGAGGTAGAATCACAAGATGACCCATACAGATGTCGTCACGTGATGCTGTCTTCAAAATCAAACCTGTTTTTGATGTGTTTACTGTTTTGGACTTTAGATGGATGTTTGGAATTAAGAACCCACACAAACGGAACCCTGGGTTCCGAGATAACCGACCCACTAAATGGAGAAGTTTGCATGTGATCGAGCCAACCATTTTCCAAAACTGTTTTCAAGCATAAAACCTATAAGGCATTTCTAAAACCATTTTCCAGGTCTAACCGAGTAAATCGTACGGAGTTCTCGGTTATTCCCAAAATGCATGCTTCCCCTTTTCTGATAATCCCCATTTGTCTTATATTTGTCCTATTTGTGTTTGTAGTATAATTGTGCTAACCAATTTGTGTTGCATCTTTTATTTTTCTTTATTTTCATTTTAGATGTATTTTGTAGATTAATCGTGTATTCTAGGCTATTGTAATTTTTAAACCCTTGTATATCTAAGCGATTGTATTGGTGAGGATAAGAGCTTTTTTTCTTTTTCTGGGTTGTAATAAGCGGCCTTTATTTCTCTTTTTGGTTTGGTTTTGGATGTATGGTTTATATTTCCGCACTTTAATTTTATGCAATTTATTTATGTCATTTGAGTGAGCATGGAAACCTTTGTCTGGCTGTATGATGTCATGCGAGGGTTGACAGAGGAATTACTGAACACTGAATTCCAAAGAATTTGAAGACAAAACCAGCCAAGCAAAAGCTCTATAGTCTCATACCAGAAAAAGGGGGTAATCGCAACATGGAGAATTGATAGCGTCAGAGAAATAAGCCCACTTGCGGTGAGCGAACACCAGTTCACAGTTATGACTGTAGACTACCCCTTAAAGCGGGTAGAAGCGGAGTCATATATGAATGTCACACTAAAAAAAAATGTATCTGTACGATACAGAATTCCGTATCATGTCATGACCAAGAATGGACTACAATTTCAAGGGGCAACGGCACAGTTGTTCCAGAATAAAGGAATGGAGCATCGTACGTCATCTCTGTATTGCCCACAAGACAAAAAGGCGATAGAAGCGGTCAGTAAGTCTATCAAAAAAGATTCCATCAAAAATGGCAGTTGCCTATAAAGATTGGTTCGACATGTTACCATTTGCCTTGTGAGGACATAGAATTAACATCAGAGTACTCACCGGAGAAACACCATGCCCTTTGGTCTACGTGGCAGAAGCGATTCTACCAGTGGAAACAGAGACCAAGTCGTCAACCCCACCAACCAAGACAAGCTCATGCGCTATTACATGTAAAAAAAAAGTCTGATGGATCGAAAACCAAAAAGGCAGTCCATACAAACATTAGGACAGTCCGATGGATCAAAAACTGAAAAGGCGATCCATGCAAAAATTAGGACAAAGATGTGAGCACCATCAGCAGGAAAATCTGCAAAGACCAGTTGGTGGCAGTTGTGGATTCGGTCAAGACGGATACCATTACTGATTCTGTTCCTAACTTCATTTCATCTTTGATGTGCATTGTGCTAAAACATTATTAATTCTAGTCCAATTACCATTGATTGAAATAAAATCAATTTTGAATCAAGAGCGATTCACTCACCAAATCCATCTCTTCTAGAGACTACTGCAGAATCGACTCTTTAAGCGACCTCCAAAGTCTAGTGCACGACCAACTATCAAAGAAGCAAAGGAATGGAATATTGATGCTGGAAATTTTTGGCCAAAGGGGCTGTTATAGGGGGCTGAAAACTCCAGCAATTAAAATAGGGTTAGGGCTCAGTTTTCTTCCTTAAGTGTGCCCTTATATGGACTCCTTGTCTAATTGGGTTTTAATTAGGTTAATTAAACCCAAGCCCACTAGGATTATAATTACATAAATAAACTTTAATTAAAAAGTATATACTATGTAAGTTAATTCCATTTGGCTAAATTTAATTACCCCTAAATAAAATTAAATCACACTTAAGTAAATACAATACATGTATTTAATTTTCCTACTCAGGAAAATTATTTAATTAATTTGTTTACTTTATGTAATTGAATTAATAAATTAATTACATTATGTAAACTTATTAATTAAATTAAATCAACCCAATGTTAATTATTTACCTTAACACCGAATATTAACTAATTAATTAACGCATTCCTTCCAATGTACATTACATGTACAAATTCTATAAGTTTCGGCTCAGTTGATCTATATGCACAATCCTATGAATCTGTCTATATGTTGGCAGTAGGCCTACGACCCATAAACTGTAAGTGGGTTCTAGCAAACCGTTATAGCCCCCAATTAAGAAAGAGATATAATAGTCTGTTGAAGACACTAACCTAGTAGTAATCTCAGAGTGTCCTTTGCCAAACGATATCGATATGAATAAACAAGAGGCATGGTGTATGTCATCCTCTTCTGCTGTTTATTATATTTCTTGATCTTGAGTTGATTGATTAATCAAATAAGCAACCAACTTATTTAGATATAGCCATACACTTATCAGTCTCACTCATCAAGTGGCCAGTGATATCATCTCGGTGTTACCCGAGTGGCAATTCCATCACTTCATTATCAGTGTCAACATGTTCACCTGTCCACCCAATCATACTCATATTTAGCATCCTTTTAAAGACCTGTTAGGTGTATCTCAAAGTGAACCGAACTCCATATTGATACTATAATGAAATCTGATCGAAGGACGGACCTACTCAAGAAAGACCTATGACGTGACAACCATGTGGCTTTCTTGTGCTGATCGATCTAGTCCCATGTCAACGACATGTACCTATATTCATGATTGACTATACAAGTCCTATGGCTAGTTAAGAACTATCATACGGTCATCGAATATACAAGTCTGTGATTTTATTCGTTCCCACGATTAGAATAGACTTGGGATATATTTTATGATTATCAATCAATGGATACTCTATTCATATTATAGCATAAGATATAAATGAAATAGATTAAATACCTTTGTTAATGTGACACAAATAATGTATTCATACAAAGAGTCTGAATGTATAATACAAATTACAAGAATCCAATGCCCTAAGAACTAGGGCACACCCACAATCTCCCACTTGCACTAGTTCCAAGTGGGCATTGCCATAATTCCTACAGATCTGGTATTACCATCATGCTGTGTCTGCAGCAGTGCCTTGGTCAACAAATCAGTGACATTATTCTTGGTGTCAACCTTTTGTAATGATATGTCACCTCTGTTCATAATCTCCCGAATGAGGTGAAACTTTATGAGCACGTGTTTGGATCTCTTATGTGACCAGGGCTTCTTAGCTTGTACGATGGCCTCGTTGTTGTCACAGAAAATAGCAACTAGGTCTAGAATAGTGTGTACTACTCCTAACTCAATTATGAACTTCTTAATCCAAACGGCTTCCTTTGCAGCTTTGCATATAGCTATGTACTCAGCTTCTTTTGTAGAGTCAGCAATGGTGGCCTGCTTTGAGGACCGCCAACTAATGGCACCACCATTTAGGAGAAAAACATAACCAGACTGTGAATGTTTCTCATCCTTATCGGTCTCAATGCTTACATTAGTGTAACCTGATACTACCATCTCATCTTAACCTCCATACACTAAGAAAGCATCCTTAATCCAATTAAGGTACTTCAGGATTGCCTTGACAACCTTCTAGTGTTCCTCCTGGGGGTTCGACTAGTACCAGCTAGTCATACTTAGTACAAACACAATATTAGGCCTTGTATATAACATGGAGTATATGATAGATCCTATACATGCATAAGGGGTCTTTTCCATGTTCTCTCGGTCCTTCTTTGTTTGAGGACCATCTTTCTTACTTAGCTTTAACCCATGGTGCATAGGTAAGAATCCTTTCTTTGCCTTATCCATGCTGAATCTTTTCAGAACCTTGTCAATATACGTGGCCTGACTTAGGCCTAGAAGCCGAGCGGATTTATCTCTATAGATCCCGATCCCTAATATCGTCTTAGCTTTGCCTAAGTCCTTTAGTGCGAAGCACTTACTCAACCACTGCTTAACCCCTTGCAATGTTGGTATGTCGCCTCCAATGATAAGGATGTCGTCAACATACAACACTAGGAAGGTGGAAACGCTCCTACTAACCATCTTATACACACAAGGCTCATTAGAATTCTGTATGAAGCCATATTCTATAATGGCCTCATTGAATGTCTGATTCCATGACCTGGATGCCTGCTTCAATCCATAAATGGATCTTTAAAGCTTGCATACCTGGTTAGGATACTTCGGATCGATAAAACCCTCAGGTTATGCCATGTACACATCCTCGAGTAGCTTTCCATTAAGGAAACCAGTCTTAACGTCCATCTGCCATATCTTATAATCATACCATACAGCTATGGCTAGTAGTATCCTAATGGATTTGAGCATAGCAACTGATGAAAAGGTTTCATCATAGTCAATTTCTTGAACTTACCTGAATCCTTTTGCCACCAATCCCCCCTTGAATGTGTTGTCAGCTTTTAACTTGGAACACCACTTGCAACCTATCACCTTAGCACCCAGAGGTGGATCCACTAAGTTCCATACTTGGTTATCGTGTATAGATTGCATATTGGCCTCCATGGCTTTGTGCCATTGATCTGAATGTGGGCTTTCAATAGCCTTCTGATAGGTCTTAGGCTCCTCTTGGTCAATGACTATATGGTTCCCATCATTAGTCATAAGAAAGTCGTACCTCTTTGATTGATGATGTGTCCTACCAGACCTTCTAAGGTCTTATGTAACTGGTTCAGCTTCCTCAATTTCTTGAGTCGCTGGTTCAGTTCCCAAAGCATCCTTAGCATTAGCTGCAGGAGTTTGTGAGTTTTGAACTTTAGAAAGTTCAACATTGCTCCCACTGTCTCTTTTGAAAAGGAATTCCTTCTCCAAATAGACTACATTCCTGGCTATGAAAACTTTGTTTTCTGCTAGATCGTAAAAGTAATAAACCTTAGTTTCCTTAGGGTAACCCATAAATTGGCACTTGATAGATTGGGACTCGAGTTTGCCACTTGTCAATTTCTTGACATATGCATCATAGCCCCAAATCTTCAAGAAGGAAACATTGGGCTTTCGGCCCTTCCATAGTTCATATGGCATTTCCTCAACTGCCTTGCTTGGTGTATTATTAAGTATGTAAGCAGTTATCCCTAAAGCATATCCCTAAAAGGAGACAGAGAGTGTAGCATCACTCACCATCGAGCGGACCATGTCTAGCAAGGTCCTATTCCTCCTTTATGACACTCTATTCCACTAGGGTGTACCAGGAGGAGTGAGTTGGGATACAATCCCACACTCTCTCAAAAACGAGTCAAACTCTTGGCTCAGATATTCACCCCCTTGGTCAGACTAAAGTGCTTTTATTTTCTTGCCAAGTTGGTTTTCTACTTCGTTCTTAAAGTCCTTGAACCTTTGGAGAGTCTCAGACTTATGCTTCATCAGATATATGCAACCGTATCTGCTGAAGTCATTCGTGAAGGTGACAAAGTATAGAAAACCGGATCTATCAGTAGTGCTTATTGGGCCACATACATTGGAATGTATCAGCTCTAATAGCTCTGAGGCCCTTTCAGCAGTCTTGCTAAAAGGCACCTTTGTCATCTTGCCTCTCAAACAAGATTCGTATGTGTCATAAGACTGGATGTCAAATGACCCTAGCACTCCACTAGAGTGAAGCCTAGCTATGCGTTTCTCCTTTATGTGGCCAAGTCGATAGTGCCAGATGTATGTAGATTAATTTCATTTAGTATTTATGTTATAGATTGAACTTTCACGTTTTAGATTAAGGATATATAAGCCATTTTCAAGAAATGCTATTCCAAAAATAATATTGCCACATTCCATAAAAATTCTACCATGTCCAATATTCAATATAAAACTAGAAATATCCAACAAAGAAATAGAAATAATATTCATGTGCATCGCAGGCATAAAATAACAGTTTCTTAGTTCTAAAACAAGTCCACTAGGCATCTCTAAGAAATAATCTCTGATCTCCATGGCCTGAACCCGAGCACTATTTTTGACTCGAAGATCTACTTCTCCAGATCCTAGTAATCTCCTATTTCTTAGACCTTGCACATTTGAACAAATGTGAGATCCACATCCAGTGTCCAAGACCCAAGATGTAGAAATAGCCAGATTAATCTCAATAACATAAATACCAGAAGTAGCAATTTTGCCCTTCAGTTGCTCCTTTAGCTTTGAACATGAGCTCTTCTAGTGTCCCTTCTTATGACACTCATGGCAGACATCTTTGAGAGAAGCAACCCTTGCTTTAGGTTGGGCCACCACCTTTTTGCCCTTAGCCTTGGCCTTTTGGGCCTTAGCCTTGGCCTTAGGTTTGGCCTTTCCTTTAGCTGGGCGTGTTGCCCTTGTTCACCAGCAGTACTTCAGGAGTCTTCTTAAGAAAGTGCTCAGTAAGCTTGAGCATGCCATGCAACTTAACAACCGATTTATCAAGGCCCTGCATATGGTAGTTCATGATAAATTGGTTGTAAGACTCAGGAAGAGACCCAAGAATAATGTCTGCTGCCAAGTCCTGCAGAATTGGTAAGCCAAGGCGGGGAAGTGTATCAATATACCCCTTCAACTTTAGCACATGAGTGCTAACAGAAGTCCCGGCTGCCATTGTAGTCATGCAAAGTGCCTTAGTTGTCAAGTAACCTTCCAAACGAGCCTGATCTTGGAACATCTTTTTAAGTTGATCCATCATCTCATAAGCATGCTCGTCCATGAACTTCTTCTGAAGATTAGAAGCCATGGTACCCAGCATGAGGCACTAGACATCTCGGTCATCCCTCACGTGTTGGTTGTACTACTCCACCATCATCGTCGTGACGCCTCGACCTGCAAGAGGGCCAGCTGGTCAAGGAGCACTTAGAACATACTCCTTGGATTCTTATCTAAGAACTATTTTTAAGTTTCTAGCCAATCCAGGAAGTTAGTCCCTGAAAGCTTCTCCTTCTCCAAGAGTGACCTAAGTGAGAGTAAGTTATTGTTTGTTGCAGCCATTTATATTGCTTTTATGAAATGAGATTATCTACATGGAAGAAATCATTGCTTGAGTTACAAATAAAGGACTTTTGCCAATTCAAATTAATAATCCGATTTTAATTTGTTCGTTAGTGATGTTAATTGGCTGACTTGACCAAGATCCATAACTTATCAATGACTGGCCGAACTATGGCTTGCTAACCAACCATTGATTCATTTAGTAAGACAACCTATCCAATCCTTCTATAAAGGACTCTTGGTTTGATGGGTTTATTGACACTTTATCCATCTGTGCTTAGTGCTTGCTCTGAGCTAATGCTACCCATGTTGAGTCAAGCCGCCATTCACATGTTAACCACACTAAGTATCCTAACCCTCGATGGCCTACTGAATACTACAATGTACCTAGCTAGGGCATGGCGCGTATCGCAACATCAATGGGATAAAGAGGTGTGAATGTGGGAAGCACTTTTAAACGACTCAATATTTTAATTTCCAGATTAAAATTAAGTGATACGACTTAGCATGCATAATCGCGGGTTATAATCTGGTGATCCATACATCCATATTATATGACAAATGCAATATCATACTTAATTTAAAATAATGAGATCTTATGGGCCTTAATTACAACCTAATGAAAAACTAGATATCCTATCCAATTCTTCATGGCCAGACTGCAATCCTTCTTGGGCTCCCACCATGGGTTTGCTCCATCTGGGCCATCCTCCATATTTGATACAATTACAACAATTTTATTTAAAATAAAATCTATTCTAAAATTACATCAAAATAAAAGAAATGAAATTAATTATAACCGATAATAATTTAGATCCCATAGGACTCAACACAATATTTCAAATAAAGTACCTGTCGTGCACATAATACCAATATGATGCATGATCATGGCATTCCAAATTATGAATATAAATGTTAAGCCGAGTTACTTAGGATGAAATCGCCAATTTTAACAAATGTGACTAAGGCGCATAAAGGCCCAATGGATAACAGCCATCAATGCAAAATTAACAATTTTGCTCCCACTGGAATTTGGGTTGTCACAAATTCAAAATTTAGCTCGCTCAATTTTAACCGGTGCGATGATTTATTGGGTCAATTTCATAAAGTCCATATTCAATTTAATATGCAAAACAATTAAATTAAATATGCATGCCAACACAATAAACAATTTAAATACAAATTAATTTAAAATAAAATATTTTAATTTAATTTGCATTCCAGACCCGAGATAAAAAAATACCCGTAAAATCCAAAACGTACCCTAACAGGCAGCAAGGCCTGCTGCGACAAGCAACAGCATAGCTGGATTTTGCGATTCCAAATCCAGCTACAAGCCAAATAATTTTTTTATTTTTTTATTTTTATTTTTTTTATAAAACCAGAAAATAAACCCAGTAATAAAAAAATCAGCAAGCAAAATAAATCACTTAAATCCGAAATTAAAACTAAGAATGGAAAGAATCCATAAAACCAATCGGGAAAAATGATCAAAACCCGAAAAACCATTCTTGAAACCTATTTTTTCTTTAAGAACACAATCAAGAATGAATTCCAATCAATCTAATGGACAAAACCTAGGCTCTGATACCACTGTTGGGATTTATCATCGGAAAAATAACGTGACGCAGCGGAATTACACCATTTAAAATTTTCCTAGAATCTACCTATCTTGTCCAATTACCATTAGAATCCACCTATCTTGTCCAATTACCATTGATTGAAATAAAATCAATTTTGAATCAAGAGAGATTTACTCACCAAATCCGTCTCTTTTAGAGACTGCTGCAAAATCGAATCTTTAAGCGACCTCCAAAGTCCGGTGCATGACCAACTATCAAGCGGGAACCGGTGCTAATTGAATAAGCAGAGGAATGGAAGATTGATGCTGGAAATTTTTGGCCAAAGGGGCTGCTATAGGGGGCCTGAAAATTCCAGCAATTAAAATAGGGTTAGGGCTAGGTTTTCTTCCTTAAGTGTGCCCTTATATAGACTCCTTGTCTAATTGGGTTTTAATCAGGTTAATTAAACCCCAAGTCCACTAGGATTATAATTACATAAATAAACTTTAATTAAAAAGTATATACTATGTAATTTAATTCCACTTGGCTAAATTTAATTACTCCTAAATAAAATTAAATCACACTTAAGTAAATACAATACATGTATTTAATTTTCCAACTCAGGAAAATTATTTAATAAATTTGTTTACTTTATGTAATTGAATTAATTAATAAATTAATTAATTACATTATATAAACTTATTTATTAAATTAAATCAACCCAATGTTAATTAATTACCTTGACACCGAATGTCAACCAATTAATTAGCGCATTCCTTCTAATGTACATTACATGTACAACTTCTATAAGTTCTAGCTTAGTTGATCTATGTGCATGATCCTATGGGTCTGTCTATATGTTGGCAGTAGGCCCACGGCCTATAGACTATAAGTGGGTTCTAGCATACCGTTATAGTTCCTAATTAAGACAGAGATACAGCAGTCTGTTGAAGACACAGACCTAGTAGTAATCTCATAGTATTATTTGTTAAACGATATCGATATGAATAAATAAGAGGCATCGTGACCGTCATCCTCTTCTGCTATTTATTATATTTCTTGATCTTGAGTTGACTGATTAATTAATGACATGTACCTATATTCATGACTGACTTTTCAAGTACTATGGCTAGTTAAGAACTACCATACAGTCATTGAATATACAAGTCTGTGGTTCTATTTGTTCCCATGATTAGAATAGAATTGGGATATGTTTTATGATTATCAATCAATGGATACTCTATTCATATTATAGCATAAGATATAAATGAAATAGATTAAATGCCTTTATTAATGTGACACAAATAATGTATTTATACAAAGAGTCTGAATGTATAATACAAAATACAAGAATCCAATGCCCTAAGAACTAGGGCACACCAATATATTTGTCCAAAAATAAAGGTGAAAGCATTAACCAAGTGGAATACGCAAGGGTAATAGGCATTTTGATGTACCTCTCGAGTTGTACAAAACCTGATATTGCTTTCACTATTAGCAGTTTAAGCATATGCACAAGTAATCCAGGGAAAATCCATTGGAAATCGATCGGAAGGTTACAAAGATATTTGAAATATACTCATGATTACGGATTGTACTATACGAGACACCCTGCTGTGTTAGAAGGATACTCTGATGCTCGCTGGATAGTTGACATCAAGAATTCCAAAGGTACTAGTGGATACGCGTTCACTCTAGGGGGAAGAGCAGTATCCTGAAAATCCTTGGGACAAACAATCATTACTAAATCCACTATGGAATTTGAGTTTGTAGCTCTTGATAAAACTGGAGAAGAAGCTGAATGGCTCCGACACTTTTTAAAGGACATTCCTGAATGGCCAAAGCTTGTGCCTGCAATATGTATACATTGTGATAATCAAGCAACGTTTAAAAGAGTACAGAATATAATGTATAATGATAAGTCAAGGCTCATGCATCATCGACATAACACCGTTATACAACTGATCTCAACTGGAGTTATCTCTGTTGACTTTGTAAGTTCAAAGGATAACATTGCAGATCGCTAATCAAAGGATTAAACAGATATCAAGTTGAAAAGGAATCAAGAGGAATGAGACTTAAGCCCATCGATATTTAAGATTCTATGTGAAGGAAAACCCAACCTTGCTGACTAGAGATCCCAAGATCTAGGTTCAATGGGACAACCTAATTACATAGTGTAAGCGCCGGGTTTTCCCGACCTCTATGATGAGAGTCCTGTATCACTTGTTGAGCAGACGAACGTGAATTAGACTTGAGATTGCACAGGATGTCGCCTGGAGCTTCTTAAATACTCCAAAAATCGAGCGATCCTCAATCTGAAACCCCGAGATAGGTCCTTCGAGTCATGGGGAGGCTTAAAGGTAAGCGTGAGATTTTGGAAAATCTGCCATAGCCCTGGTTAGAGCCGCACAGCTATAGTTTCACAACTACAGCCGCACGGCTATAATTCCAAAGCCGTATGACTATAATACTATAGACGCACGGCTCTAGTGAGCGGTCGGATTGTCCGCTAAAAATCAAAGAGTTGGTGATAAGGGTTGTCTTCTACTGAGAATTCGGTAGATTTTGGGAAGGAAATCTCGGAAAAAGGGATAAAAAGGAAGAAAGAAAGAGAGAGGGGGGATTTTTGGCAATTTGAATTAGAAATAAAAAAAAAAGAGAGAGAAAAAAAACACAGAGAGAGGGAGAAGGCAAACACTAGAAACAAAACACAAAAACAACACCCTAGAAACTAAGAGTGTTAGGTTTCTCACCATATCTCATTTGTCCGGAATTGTCTCGGGTTCGTTTCAGATTGGCTCAAAGCTCGGTTTAGGAATTTTGGGATGTTTATGGAATCCAAGGCGCATTCCAGCATCCAAGCACGCTTCCAGACGTCAGACATCATCAAGATAAACTTTGAGAGGCCTTAAACTTGTGTTTATTGCTTTGTTTGTGTGTTTTTCCCCTGTTTTTGTAAATTTCCAAAAAGCTGACAGCCCAACTACAGCAGCACGGCTATGTTTACCTTAAACACAGCTGCACGGCTGTAGTTCTGAAGAACAGAGCCGCGCAGCTATGATATAATAGCCGCACGGCTATGTTTCTTCAGGGCAGCAACCTGAAAAAGCTCCAAATCGACTGAAAACAGTCCGCTTTCCATTTTTATTCATTTTGTTATGATATATTTCGGTCCAAAGACATCTGTACGCTATCAAACCTTGGTTTTTGAATTTCCATTTATACGAATGCGAGATTTTCGGTTTCCTGGATTTCGTTTTTCTGGAATTCGGGGTTGTACGATCCAAACCGAATCCATTGTCTAGCGTTAGCAGACCTTCGAACTCCGCAAAAGTCCTTAGGAAACACCAAAAATGAGTAAAACAGTGATCTTCAAAAAATGAGAAAACCATTTTCGGGTTCTGGGTATTGCAGCTGCCCGGCTGTAGTGGTTAGAGCCGCACGGCTGTAGTCCCCAGGAGGAGACAAAATCACGGGATGACCCGCACGGACGTCGTAGCATGATGCTATCTTCAGAATCAAATTATTTTTGGCGTGTTTATCGTTTTCGGACCCTAGATGGATGTTGGAATTAGGGAACCCGCATGAACGGAACCCCGAGTTTTGGGATAATCGACCCACTAAACGGAGAAAATTGGATGAAAGCGGGCCAAATAGTTTTATAAAAAGAAAATGTTTCCTAGCACAAAATTCACAGGGGCTTTCAAAACTGTTTTCCAGGTCTAGTCGAGCGAATTAACCGAGTTCACCCGACTACCCCCTAATTGCATACCCCCGCTCTTTAAGTTCCCTTTTCCATCTTATGTGATTCCTATGTGTATTTATAACCGTTTGTCTTGCAGCATTTCTTTTTATTATTTTGAATGTAATTAATAGATTATTGTGTACTTTAGGCGACTGTGACTTTTTTTAGATCTTCGTGTACTCTAGGTGGTTGTAACGTGAGGACGAGAGTTTTCCTTTTTATTCAATTTGGTTGTATAAACGGCATTTATTTTATTCTTTTAGATGTATGATTTATTTTCCTGCATTCAAATTTTATGCAATTTACTTCTGTCATCTGTATGAGCATAGGCTAAGTAATGCAAAATGAAAATGAGTAGAAATAATAAGTGAATAAAATATGGTACTAAAAACTTATAAATGAAAGCAAGCTAGATGTTGAATAGGTAAGTTGCCCGAACCCTAAATCTCTAGACCATGTATAGTTGTCTACGCTCGGTAGGGAGCTATACCGGAATTTCTCGGATGAGCTGATCCGAGTGGCGACTCTGTCACTGCTCTTGAAATTTAGGTTTTGAGGTCTTTAAGTAAGAAAACAGGACTTTCTAAAAATGCAAAAAACCAGTTTACCAAAACTCACATTTGAAACAAAAGGGTTTTTTTCCTACGAAAGAATTTCTAAACAAATCAAATGGCTTTCTTAAAGCAAGATAATCAAAATCCATTTTTTCAAAACAAAACACCAATTCAAAAATCACCGTTTCGATTCGCCGCGTTCCACTTTTCTTATCGAAAAGGTCGTCCGGTCATATATAGACTTTGTAAGGTCACTGTAGGGGTCATCCCTGTGTCCATACCTATGATGTAAATAATGACATAAAAACGTGAAAGGTTAAGCTATGCTTTTAATGATTCTTTGTACGTCAGAAGTATGAGCAAAAGAGATCACTTATGTGAGAGTGAAGTGGGGTCGCTTCAAAGGAAACTAATAGGGCTTAGTTCTCTGAAACTCTTGCAGAACCAGGAGATGTCCATAACTATAATGAACATAACCATGAGAACCAAAACCGAGTTAGGTTGGTATTTGTATGAAGTATATCATCATTTACACAAATGGCAAAATAGTTCAAGGACATCGCGTCTACTAGTCAGCCAGTGAAGTAAATATATTTTTACAATGGAAGGGTCAAAGATTATAGCCCACCTATTGTAAGCGCCAGAATTTTTCGTTCTTAAAAAAAAAAGCAACGGTGTCACACGAATGTAACATACAGTCGTGCGACTGTCGTTACAGTCGTACGACTATAACCTCGGAGCAGGTGTAGAAGTCCATACCTCTGCAGCAGAAAAAAAGAGAAGAAAAAGGGGGAGCATTAATTGCTCCATTCTGGCAGTAAGGCAACCAGAATAAGAGGAGGAAGAGAGAGAAGCTTGGGAATTTTGGCTCTGGGCTTAAAAATCAGGGAGAGAGAAATTTAAGGGAGAAGATAGAGAAAAAAGGGAAAAGAAAGAAACTCTCACAAAAACTCAAGCTTTCCTTCTTCTGTTTTCTTTTGATTCATGAGTGTTAATGTCTAAAACCGGATAGAAATCATAGGTTAATGACTTAACACTGAAACCCAATCAATTTCAGACTCCAAAATCATCAGAATCCCTAATATTCGGAGAGATTTTGGACCAAACTTCTCACCCTCAACTAAAGGAGAAAAAGAGCAAATTTAAGTGGATTGGTGCGACTCCAGGGGTTAATCCTATGGTGGATTAGCACCTAAGAAGTAAGCACACTTCATCCTTTCTTTTTTTCTCATGCTTTCTGGGTGATTGGATGTGATTTGGTGCATTTTATTTTAATTTTTGCGTTTTCTATTTCTGGAAATCAAGAACAGTCGTGCGATTGTTCTTGAGTTGAGGAACAGTCATACGACTGTAAATACAGTCGTACGAGTGTTCTTGATTTCCATTAATTTCTCATTTTTATTTTGAATAATTTTTGGCGAAATCCTAAAATTGGATGATTTACAGTCGCACGACTGTACTGCGCATCTAAAATCAGAATTTCCAGAATAACCCATCAAAATTTCTAAAAATCTCTAAAAATTCAGAAAATCAGAAAATCATCAAAATGAATTTTGTTATGTGCATTCACTACCTTAGATTTAATTTTCAGTGTATTTGTATTTAGAACAATTCAACGACGGAGACACAATTCTCCCGAAAGCCGACCCACCTCACATGCTAAAATTAAATTAAATCAGAAAATAAATTGTTTTCAAAATGATTTCCTCACAAAACCAAAAATACAGGGACATTTCAAAATATTTTCCAAGTCTAATCGGACCGGCTAGCCGAGCCAACCCGGTTATCCCCCTAAATGCATGCCCCCAATTTCTAAATCCCCCATTCTGTCATGTTTTAAGTCCTATTTGTGGCGTGCCGTAAATTGCACTAACCCCTTTGTTTTGCATCTTTTTATTTTTTATTTTATATGTATTTAATAGAATTAATCGTGTATTTTAGGTGATTGTAAATTTTTAGATCTCCGTGTATATTAGGCGGTTGTAAAAGTGAGGTTGAGAGTTTTTATTTTTATTCGATTGGGTTGTAAGCCATTTAATTATTTACTGCTTACTTTTATTTTGTATTATATGTCTATGTGCGCTGTGTGATTTATTTTAATAAAATTGACTTTTAGAATTATGAAATACCGTCTATGAACATTGGCCGTTTTTATTTTAATTAGACACGGAATAAGGGACTTGTCCGTACCTAGATCTCTGGATAATGTGGCAGCCGTTCGTCCTGTTCAGCTACATTATGAATTTCCCGCTTGAGCTGAGCCGGGTGGCGACTCCTATAATATTCATCGAGACTTAGGTCTCGGTTCTTTTAAGATAATTAATTCTAATTTTCTAAAATGAATTTCCATTATAAAAACCCCACGCAAGGGAGGGGTCCGCCCGAAATCGAGGTGCCCATTCAGAAAGGAAGTCCGCGTTTCGTCGAAAATGTCGTCCGCTCACAGTGGCAACTCCGCTAGGGAATTCTTACAAAAAGTTTTCTTAAAAACTTAAAAGAATTTGACAAGGCCTGAAAAGTGTCTAATTAAAATAAGGTGGATGATTCTTGATTGGTATTTTATTTTGCATTTTTAGTTAGACATGCTTGCATTAGGTTAAGTATCCCACTTTAGCCCGGTGAATTGTTGAAGTGTCGCCTAAGTTCCTCTTGGTCTTGGGGGCACGGATACAAAACACCACCCATAGCCTCGTACAAACCCCTTCGTTCAGACCCTTGAGTGGGGAGAAGTGAGGAGTATATTTTGCTATGGGAGCCTTGATGTTATCCCGACTTGGACAGAACTCATATAGGCAGCCTTAGTTGGATTCCCCTAGGATACCAAAATAAATTGTGTGGATAAAATAAAATCGCGCGTTCATCATCCCCGGTTGATGATCGAAGAGAACCCCACTTAGGACTTGGTTAGAATTTTTGAGACCGACCACGCTTGGAGGAATAAGGTTGGAAGAATTCGCTTCGTGTGTTACGTGTTTCATACCTCCCGACATCTCACGACATACCATAATTAACATTTCCAATGCATATGAAAAACCATACACAAAACATTTGTGTGATAATTAACTCACATCTTTATGCAGCCATTTGCATTTTATTTTTTCATGAGAAACATTAATTCATCCGTTTGCCTTTCATACTAACCATTTCTTTTTCAGCCATGACATTATATTTGTATGGTTAGCATTTTATTTTCACATAGCATCCATAACATCATCTTGTGTGTCATGCATCCTAACCATATTTTTTATGCAGCCATTTGCATTTTGTGTGACATAAGCATCCATATCATTTTAGTCAAATTAGGGGCATTCCAAGGACACCCACCACAATCATATCATTCCATCATATATCGGGTATCCCAAAATACCCATGTTCTGCCAATGCACCGGATTGCATTCGGCCATTCCACCAAATTATCTCATTCAATAGAGACCACAATGGTCCTAGGCATACTTCCGTGTGACAATTCACACGATGCATTTCACGACATCATACTCATTTATCATATAGCACTGTGATCCACATCGGGTTACTTCATGACATTACTACATTATTCAAGGCGCTCCTTAAGTGCCGGGTTAGTACACATGTAAGGGCATTTCATAACATCCCTAATCATGAAAGGTGTTCCCTGAACACCGAGCCTCTGTCCGTGTCCCTGTCACACATGACTCCTTCATAACATCATTTCATATCATATGCTCAAAAGCATCAGAACTCTGTCCAAGGGGCGGCCCCATGTGACCATTTCATATCATCTCATAGACCTACAAAGCAACAAAACTCTGTCCATGTGTCGACACACGCGACCATTCCATGAATTCACTTGGTGCCCCAAAGGCGCTGAACCTCTGTCCGTATAGTGGTCCACACGTGACATTTTTGTATAGCATTGGGTGTTCTTGGGATGTCCCAAAAAGAAGAAAAAGAATAAAAAAGAGACCATTCACACCATCATTTCACTCATAACCTCACTCCATTCATTCATTACAAGCACTTTCATTGTCTCACTCTTCATGACATCATTCCATACATCGTCCCTAAAACGTTCTCAACTGATGTCAAGCAGAATAAGCTGGAGCGACCTTGGACGAGATCTTAGGCTTCGAAGGCAGTTGAGGAACAAAGAGCAGTTGAGAGCGAAAGTGATTCAGATTCTGGGGAAGAAGTGGAGATGGCTAATCCTACACCAAACCTCACCGACATTTTAAAGGATTTCCTGAAATCACAGGATTTCCTGAAATCACAGGATTTTCGTGATATGCTAAAGGAGGAAGTGCGGGCAGTAGTGAGAGAGGCTGGAGAAGCTGGTGGTAGCGGAGCCGGAAAAGAGAAGGAGGCTGAATCATCCCAACAAGGTGGTGATACCTCGGCTAGTCTGGAAAAGCTGCAGGAAATAGAGGCAGCCATGGAAAGAAAGATGAAGGCGAAATGCTCGAAATTGGAGGAGGCGGTGGCTCAGTTGAAGAAAGGGGCTAGTGTCAATGCAGAGTCTAAGAAGGGAGTTAACATTGATGCCATGATCAACAAGGGCATTGAAACCTTTCCCATTGGATTTCAAGTGCCTAAAGTTCCTTCCTACAAGGGGATTGGCTTACCGGAGGCCCATGTGAACCTTTATGTCAGAATCATGCTGACTGTGGGCGCCACCAAACAACAGCTGGTTAACTTTTTCCCAACCACGCTGGAAGGGGGAGCCCTGAATTGGTACAACTCCTTATCTGAAGATATGCAGTCAGACTGGGAGGCCTTGTCAGTGTCATTCATCAAATACTACAGCTTCAACACCAAGATCCAGGTGAAGCTGTACGATCTGGAAAGGGTTAAGCAACAGCAGAATGAATCCTTTGATTCCTATCACCAGAGATGGATGAACAAAATGATTCTGCTAAAGAATCGCCCCGATGAAGATGAGCTAATTCAGAAGTTGATCGATGGGAGTAGGGACATCTTCCGAAACAACATGAAATTCCATTCCTTTAGTGAGCTCAGCGAAGTGTATAGCATGGCCATGAAAATTGAGAGGGATGACGAAGAAAAGGCAGTAAACCAAAAACATAGCAGGAGCTCCGGGTATGGTCTTGGGTATCGACCAACGACTACCACTGGATCAGGCAGCGGACCTGGTTTTAGGCCCATAGGCAAAGGTGGGCAATCCTCAGAAGACAAGCCAGCTGAAGTTTCCGTTGTGTCCCAGCTGTTGGATATGCCTTAGTCCTGAGGTATTGGACCTTGTATTTGTATTATACATTTATTGGATTTATGTATTATACTAATTTTGTGTTATTAATAAAGGCATTAATTCATTTTTTATATATATCTTGTGCAATATCTTAAATGAAGTATCCAATGGATATATCCATATCCATGATGACAAGTGTCATGCACTTGGCAGTAAGACCGTGGATAGGGTAAACGATATGACCATAAAGAGATCCGTAGTCTGTTCCAGTCATAGGAATGAATGGGACTAGAGACTATCATTAACCTGGTTGTATGGCGGTGTCTTACTGGTCATTGGACATGGGATGTCAACCAAGTTAATGGGTAGACGTAAAAAGGGCATGGTACTGGATAGATCCACTAAACGAGAAATCCACATGGTATAGTATCACGAGTGATTCTCGTGTAGTACTTGTATAGATCCTTTGACCTGACCATATGATGGTATCGCATGCGAGGTCGCATACTTAGGGGTACGTCTAAAGGGCCTGTAATAGGGTGCCAAGTATAGGTGCCTTCAGGTATTTCACTTAGCATGGCAATGCTATGGATATGCAGAAGGGATTTGTCACTCAGTAGTCCACTGAGAAGATATCACCGGCCTTTTGATGAATGTGACTGATAAGAGTGTGGCCACACCTAAACAAGTTGGAACTTGTTTGTGAGCTTCAGTACATTCAGGATTAAGTTAATGTCTGGACACAAAAGAGGGTGATCAATCCATGCCTCTGTGTTGGACACCGATATCAATGACATGAGATATACGAGTTCAAACTACAGGGTTATGATTACAGTTGGACTGCCATCTCCATCTTAATTAGGGGCTGCAGTGGCTTGCTAGAGCCCAACTGCAGTCTGTGGGCCACGGGCCCACTGCCAACATAAAGATGGGCCTACGGGATCGTACATATTGAGCGACTGAACAGAGACTTAAGGAATCACCTGTATACTTGGAGTATACACTCTAGAGAGAGAGGATTATATTAATTATATTATAAAGATCAATTGGATTGATCATAATAATAAAATTAATATTTGATTGGCTTTCTCATAATTAATTGGATTAATTATGAGATTATTTCCCGGGTGGACATATTCATATGTATAGGTTTACATATGAATTTATTTTGTGAAGATCTAATTTTAATTTCATGGATTAAATTAATTAGTCGAACCAATTTTAATTAAATGTAAATAATATGTTACATGGTGTAATATATTATATACATGTGTAAATTAATGTTGGGCTTGAAATTAATTTAAACCAGACCAATTAAAATAGATTTGGGCCTAAAAAATGAAAAAAGGAAAGCCCACACAAAAGGAGCCAATTGGGCTGAAATTCTCAAATAACCCTAGGTATTTCGGCCACCAGAAGGATAAGCCAAGGTAGCTGAATTCTTCCCCTTCCTTTTCTCCATTGTTCATGTTTTTCCGATGCTAGCACGGGTGGTGTTCGTTAGGCGTTCGTGTACGTGAACGAGAAGCGATTCTATCTTGATTCCTATAGTCTGCATCCATCTCTTGTAGAGATAATCCGGGAAAGAGATTTATCTCTGGTTATTAAATGTTTGTTTTTACAATTTCCATCTCAATTGCTCCTGGACACGGATTTGAGGAAATCACTGCGTTTTTTCGCTTTAATCGGGTGATTTCCGGTGACAAATCCTAGCACCAGCAGCAAGGCAGCCAAGATGGAAATGTACAAAATCGAGGCCTATCCCCTTGGACTCTTTCTTTGGCTAAGATTTTTGCAAAATGTAGGAATGGCGGTCTCTTGAATTCTCTGAAGCCGTTCGAAAAGCCGGCTGAAATGGACAAGGGCAAGTTCTGTTCCTATCACTTGACATTAGGGCACCATACTAATGACTGCATGCAGCTACTAAGGGCTATCCAACAATTAATCACTGAAGGAAAGATTGTGGAACCACCTCTGAAGCCTAGTATTTAGAACAATCCATTGCCCAGCTTCCACTAACCTAGGCGTTCAAGCTATTAAGGAGATGATGCAGCAGCAAAAGAAGACCCTCCGCATGTGGAGGATGATAACCATCTTAATGTATCTGCTTTTGGTTTCTTTTATATTTTGTGAACATTTCAGCCCACGGGGCATTTAATGTTATGCAATTTGATTCCAGTTACTTGTGCGATATTTTTCTAGATAGAATACTATGCATGCATACAAACATTCATTTAATGTCTTTAGCATACATGACGTATCATTGCATGAAATGAAATTAAAAACAGATGAGGACCCAAAAATGGTATCTAAATCGAAAGATTTCACGTTTGAAAAGAAATAAAATAGAGAGAAAACACCCAAAAGCGCATAACAAGCTTCCCCCGATCCTACCACAACATGACTGGGGATCGACAAAGAAGTTACCAAATGCCAGACTTCAAAGGATTTAAGGGCGAAATCAGCTAAGCAGAAACTCCACGGACCCGGATCAAACGAAGAGAGGAAACACAATAGGAGGACCTAATGCCACCAGAAAAACAAGACTATTCACGGCAAATAGACATCAGCTCACAGACCTAACTGTTAACCACCTAATGTGGATGAAAACGGAGTCGACCATGATGTCACAGCCCCTAAAAAAAAAACAAAACAAAACAAAACAAAAACAAGCAAATAGATAAACATACACCTAAATTTATAAAGAAGAACACACCTACATGATACAGAATTCCATGTTCCGTCATGACTAAGAGAAGACAATGGTTTCAAGGGCAAACGGCGCATGTGTTCCAGAATAGAGGGCTGGGGCATCAATTGTCAACTCCACATTATCCACGAGTCGGTGGGGTGACGGGAACAGCTAACAGATCTGTCAAAAGGAGCTCCATCTATCAAAATAGATTGGCATGTCATTATTCGCCTTACAAAAGCGCCAGATTAGTATCAAAGCACTCACCAGGGAGACACCATAGTCATCGACCTTTAAGGTGGAGACGATTCCACCAGGTAGAAGAAAAACCAAGCTGTTGACCCCATCAACCCGAAAAGAAAAAAAAAAAGAGTCCGGTGGACTGACAACCGAAAAGGCGGTCCACGCAAAAGTTAGGATGGTGAGGTGAGCACCGCTAGGTGGAAAATCTGCAAAGACCAGCTGGTGGCAGTCGCGAATTCGGTCAAGACAGATACCATTGCTGATTCCGTTCTTAATTTCATTTCATCTATGATGTGCATTATGCTAAAACATTATCAATGAATGAATGAATGAATGCCTTGCTCTGTTCATTTAAATGTCCCAATTCTACTTGGAATTGAATTCGCATCATGCATCATACGTGGTTGTGCACGTCTTTCACTTACATGCGTTGCACTCTAAAAAAAAGAGAGAGAGCTCGCTGAGGCGAAAACCGAAAACGTGCCTCAGGTAAAAATTAGAGCAGCTCGCTAGGCTGAAAACCCATATTGGGCAGTTTAGGCAAAAGTTAGAGCACCTTCAAAAAACGGCTCACTGAGGTGAAAACCAAAAAGGCGCCTCAAGCAAAACTTAGAGCAGCTCACTGAGCTGAAAACCCATATTGGGCAGTTTAGGCAAAATTTAGAGCACATTCAGATTCATCATTCCTAGACACAGAAAGACAAGACACCTTTGTCATCCTCCAGTAGAGACACTTTCATTCCCCAGTGAAGATCCCTTCTACCATTTCCCAGCGAAAACTCCTCCACTATTTTCTAGCAGGATCCTCTGCACTACTCTCCAGCTGAACCATCACAAAGAACGTCACTACTTTCTCTTCTAACTGTCATCGGACTTCCCTAACAGCCATTGCATATCCCCGCATACCCCCAGCAGGAGTGCAAGAATCACATCACATAAAGGATATGCTCTCCAGCTAGATCAGCCATAAGCGTGAGGTACATTCCCTAGCCAGAGGTGCGACTCGATCTCCCCAGCAAGAGCACGGCAAGGCTGGATGAATGACAAGAAATGCATTTCCCAGCATCATTCACATATGCACGTATTACCACATGCACATGTAAGCATTCAAAACATATGCACACATACATACATACATCTCAACCAATCTAAGTACGGGTATTCGCCCCCATCGTCGGGCTGTCCTGGATCAAGACCACTCTCAGGGCAGAAATAGTCTAACACTGGGGTACTCATCAGGCCTTAAAAGACAAGTCAAAGCTGTTCGGGCCCAAGCCTCAACTCCTCGAATTCCCAGGGGCAAAGTAATCCAGCCGTATTTATTCTTTATCGAATGGGCAAAAATTTTTACTTCCAAAAATATCGATCAAGGAATAAATACTCATCCTCAACCTGATTCCAAAATTACCACCTCCTAAAGTCCCATCAATCAAGCTAGATTTCGAATCCTTGAACTCTTTCAAGTATGATTCCCAATCCTTGAAAACCTCTCCAAGCCAGATTTCGAATCCTTGAAATTTCTTCAAGCATGATTCCCAATCCTTGAAAACACTCTCAAGCTTGATTTTGAATCCTTGAACTCCTTCAAGCTTGGTTGATAATCCTTAACAAATCTTCCCAAACATGATTTTGAACCCTTGAAATTCCCTCAAGCCTAGTTCATAATCCTTGATAAACTTTCCCAAGCATGATTTTGAATCCTTGAAATTCCTTCAAGCCTGGTTCATAATACTTGATAAACTTTCCTAAGCATGATTTTGATTCCTTGAAATTCCCTCAAGCCTGATTCATAATCCTTGACAAACCTTCTCAAGCTTGATTTTGAACCCTTGAAATTCCCTCAAGCCTGGTTCATAATCCTTGACAAAACCTCTCCAAGCCAGATTTCGAATCCTTGAAACTTCTTCAAGCATGATTCCCAATCCTTGCAGGCCTCTCAAGCTTGATTTTGAATCCTTGATTTCCTTCAAGTCTGGTTCATAATCCTTGACAAAACCTCTCCAAGCTAGATTTCGAATCCTTGAACTCCTTCAAGCCAGATTCTTAATCCTTGATAAACACCTCTCCAAGCCAGATTTTGAATCCTTGAAACTTCTTCATGCATGATTCCCAATCCTTGCAGACCTCTCAAGCTTGATTTTGAATCCTTGAATTCCTTCAAGCCTGGTTCATAATCCTTGACAAACCTCCTCAAGCGTGATTTTGGATCCTTGAAACCTCTTCAAGCCTGATTCTTAATCCTTGAAAATCGTCCAAGTCAGATTTCGGATTCTTGAAAATCAATTCAAGCAAGATCCTAGATCTTTGAAGCCAATTCAAATCTCCAGCATTACCTCAGGTAATATAGACCTGGTATCGTCTTATTCCATCCAATCAACTCAACGCGTCATCACGGCAGTGAGGCTTCAGCAACTCAGTTGCATGTTTTATTTCCTGTGTCTGCTGCGCTTTGATTCGTGCTCTCAAATTCATCACCTCAGGTATTCTAGACCTGGAGTCGGGTGTTGAATTTGATCACGCGAGGGGCAGCTGTAAGCGTCGAAATTTTTGGTCCTTAAAAAAAAAGCATCAGTGTCACACGACTGTAACATACAGTCATGCGACAGTAATTAAATTACAGTCGTATAACTGTAACCTCGAAGCAGGTGCAGAAGCCCATCCCTCTGTAGCAGAAAAAAAGAAAAGAAAAAGGGGGAGCTAATTGCTCTGTTCTAGCAGCAAGGCAACCAGAATAAGAGGAGGAAGAGAAGAGAAGATTGGGACTTTTGGCTCTTGGCTTAAAAATCACAGAGAGAGAAACTTAAGGGAGAAGATAGAGAAACAAGGGAAAGGAAAGAAACTCTCACAAAAACTCAAGCTTTCCTTCTTCTGTTTTCTTTTGATTCTTGAGTGTTAATGTCTAAAACCAGATAGAAATCATAGGTTAATAACTTAACACTTAAACCCAATCAATTTCAGACTCCAAAATCATCAGAATCCCTAACATTCGGAGAGATTTTGGACAAAACTTTTCACCTTCAACTACAGCAGAAAAAGAGCAAATTTAAGTGGATTGGTGCGACGCCAGGGTTAATCCTATGGTGGATTAGCGCCTAAGAAGTAAGCACACTGTGAGCATGGGTTTTTTCCCGACCTCTATGATGAAAGTCATTATTGCCTTCTTCACGGATAAACATGAAGCAGATTCGGACCAATCGGAATAATGTCGGAAATGTCCCGGGATGACCCAAATGTGTGTGACAAGTCTTGGTACGGAGCTCCGAAGGAATTCTATTGAGTATTTAAGAAAACCGAAGAAAAGAATGAAAAATAAGCAAAATAAGCTAATCTGGTCACTACAGTCGCTCGACTGTAGTGCCTACAGCCGCGCGACTGTACTATAGCCGTGCGACTGTACTACAGCCACGCGACTATAGTCATTATAGTCTCATAACTGTAATCATCAGATTTCCTTCTTTACCAAAAATCAGTATTTAATTCGGTCTTTTTGAACAAAATAAGCTAATATGGTCACTACAGTCCCTCGACTGTAGTGCCTATGGTCGCGTGACTGTAATCATCAGATTTTCTTTTTTACCAAAAATCAGCATTTAATTCAGTCTTTTTGAGTAAAATAAGCTAATCTGGTCACTACAGTCGCTCAATTGTAGTGCCTACAGCCGCACAATTGTACTACAGTCGCACGACAGTAATCATCAGATTTCCTTTTTTACCAAAAATCAGCATTTAATTCGGTCTTTTTGAACAAAATAAGCTGATCTGGTCATTATAGTCGCTCGACTGTAGTGCCTACAGCCGCGCGATAGTACTACAGTCGCGCAACTGTAATCACCAGACTTCCTTTTTTACCAAAAATCAGCATTTAATTCTGATTTTTAACCAAAATAGGAGATATAAAAGCCTCATATCCGGGATTAGGGTTAACAGAACACAAAGAGAGGTAGAAAATTAGAGGGTTTTGAGAGAAAAACACATAAAAAAACATAATAACACAGATTTGGGGACTTTTTCTAGGGTTCTTAAGAAAAATAAAAGGGTTTGATCTAAAAAAATTCAACGAAACACATAGAAACCGTGGTAAGGTGTTTTTAAATCATCACTACTCACTCAATCTCTCTCGGGGTTCCATTCAGGCTTCGTTGATCGCACACTTTTTGGGTTGTTCGTGACTGCAAGACACTTTCCTGCATCTGAATCCATCTCTGGTGATCCAAACACTGGAATACAGACTAGGTAACATTCTGAGAGGCCTTGAAAATCCATTTTTATTCATTCTGGTGTTGTTTATTGATGTTTTTTCAAATTTTTACGATTTCGGAAGCGAATTTTGATTACAGCTGCCTCGCTTAAGATCACAGTCACTCGGCTATTAACCTACAGCCACGCGACTGTGACCTATAGTCGCGTGACTGTAATCTTCTGATTACAGTCGCTCGACTGTAATCTCTAGGGCAGAAGCTCCGAATGCCCCAAAATCAACCGATAACGCTTCCGTTTTCATATTTAATGTGCTTTTCATGTTTATTATCGGTCCAATTGCCTCCATGTATGCTCAGATTCCCGGTTTTCTTATTTTCAATTGATGGATGTGATTTCAAGTTTGGCGATTTCGAGTTTTTAGGGATTTCTGGATTTATTTTGATTCGTTTCGGATCCGTTTGGTTGAAATCAGTGTGTTTCCAGAAATCCCAGATTACCCGAAATCGCTAAATTTGCAAAACGATTTTCAAAAACGAGAAAAGAAGGCCAAAAAACAATTCTGGAGCATTACAGTTGCACGACTGTAACCTACAATCACGTGGCTGTAGTTGAGGCAGAATTACAGGTTTACCCTTTTGGGCCCCAAACTTGTAATTTTGCATCTTTTTCCTATTCAAAACTGAATTTTGGTGTGTTTACATTCTTTTTGGACCCTAGATGGATGTTTAATTTAGGCCCACACACGAATGGGACCCTCAGGTCCCGGGATATCCGGCCCACTAAAGTTGAAAAATGCATGTAAAGCCAAATGGTTTTCAAAATTGGTTTTTCATCCATAAAACCTACAGGGCGTTTCAAAAAACCGTTTTCCAGGTCTAACCGGGCCGATCGGTTGGGTCGACCCGGTTACCCCCCTATGCATGATCCCGCTCCTACAAATCCGTATTCTGTCCTATTTGAGTCTTTTGTATGCCTTGATTATTTGTGCTAATGCAGCATTTATTTTTGTTATTTTTCATTTTTAATGTACTTAATAGATTATCTCGTGTAATTAGGTGATTGTAATTTCTTAGATTATCATGTATAGTAGGCGGTTGTAAATGGTGAGGATGAGAGTTTTCTTTTTCTTGGGTTGCATAATCTGGCCTCTGATTTACTTTTTCGCACTTTTATTTTTTCGCACTTTATTTTAATATTTATATTTATGTCATTTGCATGAGCATCGATTAATAATTAAAAGAAGATAAAATGAGTATAATTAAGTGAATGCAACATTACATTATGAAATAATAATTGAAAATAAGTGAGGATTAGTAGATTTGTTGCCTGAACCATGAATCTCTGAATTAGGTACCGCGTCTACACTTGGTAGGGAGCTGTATCGAAATTTCCCGGATGAGCTGATCCTGGTGGCGACTCTGTATCTAATTTCGAAATTTAGGTTTCGAGATCTTTAAGTTCAAATTGGGATTTTCTAAAAACCTATTTTTCCAAAATTCACACTTGCAATTAAGTTTTCTACAAAAGGGTTTTTCCAATAAAATGAAAGATTTTCCTAAGAAAGATTAAAGACCCGTTTTCAAACCACATCATCACACACCTCAAAAAAGAAAATCCCCAGTTCTCGCTTCACCGTGCGTTCCGAAAAAGGTCGTCCGCTCACACACACTTCATCCTCTCTTTTTTTCTCATGCTTTCTGGGTGATTGGATGTGATTTGGTGCATTTTATTTCAATTTTTGCGTTTTCTGTTTCTGGAAATCAAGAACAGTCGTGTGACTGTTCTTGAGTTGAGGAACAGTCGTACGACTGTAAATAAAGTCGTACGAGTGTTCTTGATTTCCATTAATTTCTTAGTTTTATTTTGAATAATTTTTGGCGAAATCCTGAAATTGGATGATTTATAGTCGCACGACTGTAATGCGCGTCCAAAATCAGAATTTCCAGAATAACCCATCAAAATTTCTAAAAATCCCTAAAAATTCAGAAAATAAAAAAATCATCAAAATGAATGTTGTTATGTGCATTCACTACCTTAGATTTAATTTTCGGTGTATTTGCATTTAGAACAATTCAATGACGGAGACACAATTCTTCCGAAAGCCGCCTCACATGCTAAAATTAAATTAAGCCGGAAAATAAATTGTTTTCAAAATGATTTCCTCACAAAACCAAAAATACAAGAACATTTCAAAATATTTTCCAGGTCTAATCGGGCTGGCTAGCCGAGCCAACCCGGTTATCCCCCTAAATGCATGCCCCCAATTTCTAAATCCCCTATTCTGTCATGTTTTAAGTCCTATTTGTGGCGTGCCGTAAATTGTGCTAACCCCTTTGTTTTGCAGCTTTTTATTTTTTATTTTATATGTATTTAATAGAATTAATCGTGTATTTTAGGCGATTGTAAATTTTTAGATCTTCGTGTATATTAGGCGGTTGTAAAAGTGAGGTTGAGAGTTTTTATTTTTATTCGATTGGGTTGTAAGCCATTTAATTATTTACTGCTTACTTTTATTTTGTATTATATGTGTATGTGCGCTGTGTGATTTATTTTAATAAAATTGACTTTTAGAATTATGAAATACCGTCTATGAACATTGGCCATTTTTATTTTAATTAGACACGAAATAAGGGACTTGTCCGGACCTAGATCTCTGGATAGTGTGACGGCCGTTCGTCCGGTTCAGCTACATTATAAATTTCCTGGTTGAGCTGAGCCGGGTGGCGACTCCTATAATATTCATCGAGACTTAGGTCTTGGTTCTTTTAAGATAATTAATTCCAATTTTCTAAAATGAATTTCCATTATAAAAACCCCACGCGAGGGAGGGGTCCGTCCGAAATCGAGGCGCCCTTTCCGAAAGAGAGTCCGCGTTCCGTCGAAAACGTCGTCCGCTCACACCTATCCTATATAAATATTAACTGTAGAATGCTATCACCATGTCATATTTTTTTAAATATGTGGGGAATTGTTGAAAATTTGTTTAACCAAAAAAATTATTCTCATTGTTAATTGGGAGGGCCAACGTGCCCTCCCTTATTAATTTTTTGGGGGCTCTTTGCCCCCAAACAAGTCAAAGTCGACTGCCGCGTGTAGTGGACTTCGATCATTTTTTTCAAAATTAATTTTAAAAGTAAAATTACTTTTAAAGCCCTCCAAATTTTTTTATATAAAGGCTTATTCTCTCATTTGAAAATTAGTTTTTGAATGAGAGGAGAAGAAGAATAAGAAAGTTTTAATTCTTGTTCTTTTAATTAGCCTGTGTAGTTTATGTTGTTTTAGTCTTTTAGTATTTTTGGTGAAAGCTTCTGCATTCGGTTGAGTTCGACAAACGTCTACTGTTGTATCCTGGGAGAAAGGCCTCCGTACACAAGGCAAATTCTGTTTTAAGAAAACCGATTTGGGCCTCAGCAAAATCTCTTTCTTGATAGATTAATACTACGGTTAAGGTCAAAAGTTTGTTATTTATTATGTAATTTTATTTCAGTAATCGCAAGTTAATCAACATTTTATTTGTATTATGTTTACTTTCTTATTAGAATATAATTATTTAATACTAATAGTTATATATTTTATACAAAATTCTCACCGCATTTCCAATTTGCATCATTTGGTGTTAGAGCTTTGTCGTTCTTGAAACATGAGGACTCTTCAAACTGAAAAAATCAACTTTTTGGCGAAGTTTGAATCGTATTTATCCTTTAATTTTTTAGTTGTTCGTGTGGATAGAAGAAAAGTAAAAGAAAGTTGTCTTTGTGTTTGTATAGAGAAGGAAGAAAAAATTAAAGATGATCATTTGGCCATTAAAAAGAAAAAAAAATTGTTTGTCCGGTGGAAGAAGTAAAACTTTGAGTTTTACTCCAAAAATATTGAAAAGAAAGGACAAATGTACGGAAAGGAAGAATGTTTTACAGGTAAACGAAGAAAAAGGTCAAAAACTGAAGAATAAGCGAGCATGCGCATGAGAGAAAAAAAGCGTGAACGGCAGGATTCGAACCTGCGCGGGCAGAGCCCACATGATTTCTAGTCATGCCCGATAACCTCTCCGGCACGTCCACTGCGTTGCAAACAATTACAAGGTTGACAGTACTAAACCATTATTCTGATAATCATTCAGTTGTACCCCATAATCGTGGTTTTCAGACCCGGACCAGTTATCGAACCGGTGAAGGGATGGATTCATGGATTTTAGATTAAACCGGAATCGAACCAGATTTAATAAATGTATTAAAATATTAAAATATTTTTATATTTATAATATATGAAAATTTGAATATTTTTATTATAATTCTTTAAGTTTAAGCATTTCAAACACAATATAGTAATTAAAAAAAACTCAATTTATGAAATATAGTTTTTATAGTTACAATTAAATGTCAATTTAATTTGAAATAATTTAAAAATATAAACTATATTTTATTTTAAGTATAAACACTTCGAAATAATAACTTAAATTTTATATTCAAATATTTTAAAAAAAAAAGTATAGTCGAACCAGAAAACCGTTCCGGTTCACAGTTTTTCGGTTCGATCGGTTAATTCGACCGAGAATTGACCGGTTGTTGACCATAGTAAAAACCGGATACAAACCGATCGGACTGATCTCCGGTTCCGGTCAAACCCCGGTCCGGTTTTCACAACTATGCCCATAATGCAAAGACGCACTAAGGCAGTGTTTCTCGTATCTAATGCAAGTATTTTCCAACTCATTACTCTACATGCCTCCATCAAGCATTATATTACGGCCATGATAAACAATTATAACCTCTTTTATGCTTGGTATATTTGGTTAAATACATTAGCACATACGTCTGTATATCTATGTAATTTATAGCTCTCAACATTTTGCTTTTAAAACATTATAATTTCTCTCTATTTATTATTATATATTCTTTTTCTTAAAATTTCTAATATAGTATGTATTTGCAGAAAAAATTAGACATATATCTCGTATCTTAAAATGCCTTATATTTAAATTCTTCTTCAGATGACCTCTTTAATCTCGTTTTTCTAATGCAATAATAACTTAAAGAGTAGAAAAATGTCTCAAAAGGGTAATTTAGTGATCGAAGACCTTACAAAATCAATTGGACGAAGGTAATTTTATCCACAAATATACATTACTTCAACAAATTTGAGAAAGTAAGACATGATAACTAATAGTGGGAGGTCACCAATTTTTGGTAGTTTAGATGGTAGATGATGGGTGTGAGCGGACGACCTTTTTACGGAACGCGCGGTGAAGCGGGAACTGGGGATTTTCTTTTTTAAAATGTGTGATGATGTGGTTTGAAAACAGGTCTTTAATCTTTCTTAGGAAAATCTTTTATTTTATTGAAAAAATCATTTTGTAGAAAACTTAATTGTAAGTGTGAATTTTGGAGAAATAGGTTTTTAGAAAATCCTAATTTGAACTTAAAAATCTCGAAACCTAAATTTCGAAATTAGATATAGAGTCACCACCCGGATCAACTCATCCGGGAAATTCCGGTACAGCTCCTTACCAAGTGTAGACGCGGTACCTAATTCAGAGATTCAGGGTTCAGGCAACAAATCTACTAATCCTCATTTATTTTCAATTATTATTTCATAATGTAATGTTGTATTCACTTAATTCTACTCATTTTATCTCCCTTTTTTATTATTAACCAATGCCAATGACATAAATGTAAAACCAATATAAAGTGCATAAAAAGTAAAAGTGCAGGAAAAGTAAATAGAGGCCAAATTATACAAGCCATAAAAAGGAAAAGCTCTCATCCTCACCATTACAACCGCCTATAATACATGATGATATAAAAAATTACAATTGCCTAGATACACGATTCAATCTATGAAGTACATTCGAAAATAAAAATAAAGCAAAAATAAAAGCTGCATCCAAATACGGTTAGCACAAATAAATAAATCACACCAAGGACTCATATAGGACAGAATAGGGGTATTTTAGGAAACGGGATCATGCATAGGGGGTAACCGGGTCAACCCAACCGGTCGATCCGGTTAGACCTGGAAAACGGTTTTTTAAAACGTCCTGTAGGTTTTGTGGATGAAAAAACCAATTTTGAAAACCACTTTGGCTCATTTACATGCATTTTCCAACTTTAGTGGGCCAGATATCCCGAGACCCGGGGGTCCCGTTCGTGGGTGGGCTTAAATTAAACATCCATCTAGGGTCCAAAAAGAATGTAAACACACCAAAATTCAGTTTTGAATAGGAAAAAGATGCAAAATTATAAGTTTGGGGCCCAAAAGGGCAAAACTGTAATTTTGTCTCAACTACAGCCGCGCCACTGTAGGTTACAGCCGCGCGGCTGTAAAGCTCCAGAATTGTGTTCCGGCCTTCTTTTCTCGTTTTTGAAAATCATTTTGCAAATTTAGCGGTTTCGGGTAATCTGGGATTTCTGAAAACACATTGATTTCAACCAAACGGATCCAAAAACGGATCAAAATAAGTCCGGAAATCCCTAAAAACTCGAAATCGCCAAACTTGAAATCATATCCATCAATTAAAAATAAGAAAACCGGGAATCTAAGCATACATGAATGTAATTGGACCGATAATAAACACAAAAAAACACATTAAATCTGAAAACGGAAGTGTTATCGGTCGATTCGGCGCGATTGGAGCTTCTGTCCCTATAGGTTACAGCCGCGTGGCTGTAGGTTACAGCCGGGCGGCTGTAATCATAAGTGTAGCGGCTGTAATAAAAAATTATTTCCAAAATCGCAAAAAATTCCAAAACACCAACAAACAGCAATCACAACGAAAGAAAAAGGGATTTTTAAGGCCTCTCAGAATGTACATTGTCTATGTTCTAGTGTTTTGGACCACCAGGAATGAATCCGGATGCCGCGAACACCTTGCAATCACGAACAACCCAAAAACTTGTGTGATTTCCAAAGTCCGAACGGAACCCCGAAAGAGATTGAATGAGCGATTATGGTCTAAGAACGTTCCTAGGAAACTAATCCCTCCAAAGTTATATCATTTCAAACAATCAAGATAATGTCAATGAATGTAGACATGTTGAGCTGAGATTATAACTATTTTTTTTATTATTTATATGAATAAACTCTTTAAAAAAAGGATCGGCAACAAAATCAAGCCGGAATGCATATATAGGCGAGAAAGTTCTGTGTACCCTGCCCAGGACCCCGGACGAAACATGAGGAGAATAATTGATCAAATTGAATTAGCATCCCAGCCCAAAATCTCATACACTTAATAATCAATCAAATTGAAATGTCATAAATAGCCAAAACATCATACTTACTAAAGGCCACTTATTTCTTTCCAACAATGGCATGTCTACCTTGCCTCCACTCATTTTTAATGTTGATTTTGGTCTCCAATATCAACATTCAGTAGCTCCAAAGCTTGAGCATAATTGACTATTATATTATTTGCACCATTTATCAAAGTCAATCCATCAATGTAAACTTCCTTTTCAATTGTGTCCATAAATCCTCCCAAAAAAATTTGAATTTCGCCTTGTAATTTCTTGGCTCGTGGTCGAGTGATTGACCTCTAGATAATGTCAATGGGGTCAATTGTCCCTACCGAAATTTTTTTTTAAACAAATTTATATATATAAAAAATATCATTTTCATAATTTTACGATATTGATCCCACTAAATTATAATATTGACCCACTAATTTATGATATTGACCATATTTTTATAAAAAGTCCTACAAATAATAAGTAAATAATAAAAAAATATAAAGAAAAACGACCGAATATAAATTTTTACCCCATTCAACTGGAATCCTGGCTCTGCCACTCCATACGATTTCTATCAATGTTTTAGAAATAACATTTTACCGGTGTGTGTCTATTTCCGAGCAACACAGGCTGTGGCATTTACAGACAATTTTAGCACCAGACGGTACACAGTAATTACATTAAAAGTTTGTTCATCCAAATGTCCATTTTGGTTAAATTGCAGTTCGAATCAAGCTCCCATCAACTCACAGAATCTCTTCCAATTCCTTACCCCATATGTCTTCAGTGAAGTTAATAATGGAGGAGCTTACTTTAATATATAATATGCTAAAAAGTTCATTACTAGAGAGCTATAATGGCTGTTGATTTCTTCTGCCTACTTGAATCAGGATAATGCACAAAGACCTGAGGTAGGTACAATTAGAATGAACTTGCAACAGATCAACCGTTCATGTTATATAGTATCGGCACAGGATGTTATTACAAAATCAAGGGAAGAATTTAGAGTAATTTGGTTCATATAAATGATGTTTTGTTAGGGTTGCTGAAAATCATATTGCATGGCTAGCATGAAAAAACCTTAACAGCAGTTGAAACAGGCCAAGGTCAAAGTCAACTCCTCCATAAGGTAAACCAGATTTCCTTCTTATATGTAATATATATATGGTGCTTTTGCTCATGAATCCATGATAATACCAAACTTAAATTAATTTATCTCTCAGTGGTCCACAATGCAAGTCGACACACCAAGTCACCAATAGACATATAATTCTAACTTGATGAAAAACCCTCATTTTATTGTTTTCAGTTAGCTCTACGGTCATATCATAGCTACTAGAAAATGACTAGCTTCTGCTATTATGAAGCTTGGTCTAAGTTCATAGCTATTATGGAAGCGTATTGATTCCATATCCTCACTATAGGTAATTTTCTGAATAGGACATTGATGGAATTGAGTTGGCATTGTATGTGCTAAGAGGAAGGTGAACATTTGGACCTTGTTCTACTTTTTGGTGGTTGAATACAACAGTGTGAATGATGCTTTAGATCTTTTGGACCGGTGAAGAATGGGAGAGAAGTTGATTTGCTAGGTGAACTATAAAAAAAAAAATCGCAGCATCATCAGCCGAGAAGAGCATTGCTTTCATCAAAGCCAATGTTGCCATAAAAAAAGATAAAATTGCAAGGAACAAGCACAGAGTACTGATCACAAAGGATAAACTTCAAAATAATGAAATTCAAGTACTTCTTGTTTGAATCTGTGAAACTCTCAATGAGAAAAATGTGACAGAAAGATAACATAGATAGCGATTTAAGCAAACCTTACCGCATTCCAAATATCTCCTCTGGAGGATCATAAACATGTTTTTCAGGGAAAAGTTCTTCATAATCCTGTTTCACTCTATTTCTCAAAAGCGGATGCGGTAGAAGCCCCTTCAACAAAATTCTAAATGGTAATTCATCTGGTGGATCAGGTGACTTCTTCATGTCCTCGTAGATATTCATTGCATCACCAGGAGATCCATCTCTCAAGAACCCCCTTATGATTTCAGTGTACATTTGAGAATCTGGGAATAAATTCTCCTTTCTCATTGTTTCCCAAAGCTTCATTGCGTCCTCCATTCTTCCACTTCTTGTTAAGGAAATGACCAAGTCCTTGTACAGATACACATCCGGCTCATACCAGTCTTGCTTTTGTATCACTTCGAACATCTGAAGATTTTATGAGTTGTCCGTAAACAGATAATAATCAGTCTCACAGTAATACATTATGTCAAACAGCATAACAACAATATCACCAGGAGACAATATTTCTTTGAAGCATTTTGTCAAACAGGTTACCAGCATTACGATATTGCCCAATTATTACTCAGACTTGCTACATCTACACATCCAAAAAACAAACGCAAATCCAATTACTCCTTTCTAACATAGATTATGCTACATAAAGAACAATAAAAGGGGAAAAGAATTGATATTTAAATAAAATGGAAAGAAAAATAAACAAATTTCACCTTAGTGGCCAAATGGACCTCCTCTTGGCGCTCAAGCTCAGTGAGAACAGCAATCATATCCATTTTTAACAGCCTCAAAACATGGGCTTTGATGAACTTGGAAAGCTTGAGTTCGTCATTTTTAAACCTCTTTAATCCCTGAAGTACAAAGAGCGCTTCTTTTCCTATGAGCTTCTTGCCTCTCCAGAGGGGTCCTCTCGGCCTCCCATCGTGATATTGCCTCGACCCGTAAATCAAATTGCGCAATACATTGAAGTCTGAGGCTCGTAGATGAAGATCAGAAGGTAATGGAATCCGAAGGGTTGGTTTATTCGTTAAGTGAAGAAGGGGGGCAGTACTGAATTTTGAGAATTTTAATCTTGAAAAAACACGAAAAGCCATTAGATCACGGCGGAGAAACTGGGTTTGTCAAGGTAAAGGATTTTCCATCGACGGATACGTGAAATAGGAGATCAAGTTGGAGTACGGATTATTTGCAGTTAGGTTCTGCTTTTGTTTTTTTTAAGCGCTTGAAATTGCAGTTGAAACAAACTTATGAAGGCATAGTAATTAATTACTTTTTTTTTTCCCTCCATCCTATACACCAAATGCCCTTTAGGTTCCTCACCTTTTAATTTGTCACTTTCACCTCTCGTTTATTATAAGAGGGCACTTAATCAATTAAGCACATTTGGCTCTTCATCTATTTCAGTTTAAAAATTTGATCTAACTTTTCTTTTTCTTTTGGTATAAAATATTTTGCTTAATTTAGATGTCTGATGTGGTTTAGATAATAATAGTATAATGCTATCTAAATTACAAGTTTCTTCTTTTGTTTTTCTAATATTCAATGCAATTTAGACATACGAGTAGAAAAGCCTTGAAATCGGGCCAATCATACTAAAATACAAAAAGTTAAAAACAAAAAGGCCAAACCAAAAAGTCAGAGAAAAAAAGTATAATTAATATATAGGACATGAACTCAAAAGGTATTTATAAACAACATCACGGCGTATTATTTGCATATAGGTTCAAATAGTCAAACATATACCCTTGTTTTTTTCATGATGCGCAGCGTTTTAATGAACCATTGGAAGCAAAAATGTGCTTGAGAGTTGAGAGTTGAGACTTGGTTCAATGGTTGGGCTACCTTAAAAAAAAAAAAAATACCGCCCCTGTTTTTTTATTATATATCGTTTAAAGTTATCCACTAAAACTAATGAAATATTAATTAGGATATTAAAATGATTAGCTTACCTTAATATTTTTCTCCTAAAACTTTGTTTTCGATGTCAAAATTCTCTTTCTTCTTAATTATCAAACTTAATATAGTATTTTTTTACATTAAATAATGAACCTCTTTCATGCTTTAAATAAGGCTAAATATAAGAAAACATGGTCAAAAATACATTGATAATATAAAAGGGCAAATAAAAAAAATAAAGTGAAAAGCTAAAAAGACATATAATAAAAAACGGAGGGAATTATAATAAAAAAAAAATATTTATTCTTACTGTTTACCATATGTAATACATATTTCATGTTTTACCTCGTCTAGAAACACAATTTAAATCTCATTCACATCCAACATTTTTTAGGTACCTGCTAAAATTCACACCTATCAAAATTGCCCATATAATTATACAAATGAAACTAATAAATCAACAAATTAACCATAAACTTAGCAAAGCTAAATCAAACGTATGCATTTTAAAAAAACCATACATAAATTTAAAGAACAAATGCAAAGTTCAAACACTTAGAATTCTAAATAAACATAATATATAATTCAATCACAATTATATTTATTTATATATATAACTAGGTTTAAGTAGAAGGTACCTAAAATGGTATATCCATATCACGATTAATTTTTTTGTATTATCATTCCCATCTTAAATCTAGAAAATGAATGTTCAGATGCTGCTTTAGGGGTATATCTTCGTCAAGTGTGTCAGAATTCCTTGAATGGTTTGATGGTTGGGAATAGCTTTGATAAGATGAAAAGTGCTATGAAAAGCTTTGAGTTCATCCTTTTGGTGAAAGAGAGAGATAATAGGGCTTTTATGGTTTTAGAAATTGGAATCCTGAATCGGTAGGTTTAAGAGAGGTATTTTTGGGCACCCTTGACACAATTTCAAAACAATAAAGATCTTTTTGGGACCTTATCTATCTATCATATGTGCAGTTGGTACTTGACCTATTGATTTGGTCCTTTTGGTATCTAACTTATAGAATTTGAGACCATTTAGTACCTAAACAATAAAATTTAATAAAATTGATGATATTGGTGGTTTAAAGAGTAGTAGTGAAAATGAAGAATGATTTATGTATTACATTAGCGATTATTATGTAAGTAATTATAATGATATTAATAATTGTCTGAGGATCAGAATATTCTAGATTTTAATAGGTCAAATAAAAATGTTCTTGATTTTGAAACATCAGGTACCAAAAAAACCATATTAATAGGTCAGGTATCAAACTGGCAGATTGTAGATATGTCAAACCCTAAAAAAGTTTTTCTTTTCATAGAGAATGAGATATAACCCTATGTAATCAATTAATCATTGGATGCGTACGCGCCGATCATGCGTGTATGCATCTCATTAAAATATGCAATCAAAAGTCAACTTGACCAAATCGAAAAGGATAAAATGATATGCGTACACATATTGTTGTTAAAAGGGTGAATTTCGTAAAATTTTTTTATATATAAAATAATATAAAGTTTGTATATTATAAAATGTAGAATACATCAAAATTGATCTATTGGTATAAAAACTAGATAAATCAATCAATTTCTCCTAAGATAATTCAAATAACACAAATTCACTATATTGAGAGATAATAAAAGCTTGCTACTAGAGTAAGAGGTAATATACAAGATACAAGAAATACACAAGGTACAAAAAAAAAATAAAAAAATAAAAAAAAAATAATAATAAAACAACACTGCAACCTACGTTTCACTAATTTGCACCATACTTTATCGAAAATCCACAACCATAAAAACTCCAACTTACTGCATAATACCAACACTACAACCTACGTTTTACTAAGTTTCACCATACTTTATCGGAGATCTACAATTATAACAACTCCAACTTATTACACAACACAAAGTAGTTTTACAGATTTGGATAGATCTTGCTTAAAAGAAATATATATGGGTATTTACAATATAAAGATCTCCATAAATCTTTAACTAATAGCATATGACAACAAACCTAGTAAAAAAAACTATCAAGATTGTGTTGTGTAGCAACAGATCTACAAATGAGGAAGATGATTTTGTAGATAAAACTAAAGAAAAATACCGGATGTAGATTATTTCAAAAAAAAAAAAAAAACACATCAAGGGAGCAAAGAAAATAAGGGGAAAAGATGGGATTTGAGGAGGATAAAGAACTAAATCATCCTCCTCCTCTTCAAAGGAAACAAAGGGCTGCAACTAGAGAGAGAGAGGTAGAGGAGAGGGGATAAGATGATTAGGAGAAGGTTAGAAGTTCATTTCATTTTGGCAAACACTTTAATATTTAAGACTCTATAACATAATTTGTTGACTTTTATCATCAAGCGTGAAAATATGTACTTACACCTCCAACGTGATCTCTCCATGATCCATTGGAGGGGTCACTTCCCTAGTGAGTAAGACTATATAAATGGATTATCATGAAATGTTCATGCCATGTTGATGTATTCTGGTGACACATATAAAGTCAATACTGATACAATCCATATATTAAATGGGTGACATGACATGAAACAATATTATAACAGGTTGATACTATTAATCTGTTCAATCCATTTACTTAAAATAGGTTATTTCACATGTCAATTCAATACACGACTTTATCTATAACATTGACTCTTCTAAAAACAAACAAATAAAAATAACCCAACATGTACTTAAAATCCATAAATCATCAACTTAATTAAAACTTTCAATTATTCCTACATAATCAAAAGATAAAGTGAAGACAATGAATATCAGTACAAAACATACAACCAGACAATAGAAACTAATTTAAGTTTTGCATTTTACATTTGGAAATGGCAAGCACAGGATAAGCATTTAAAGACTTGTAAATAAAAACTACTAATAGAGATAAGTTTCAAAAATACAAGGACTGATTCACTAGTTAATTATGTTAAAATTTTGAAGCATAGTTACTTGTAATTTTTAAATCCTTTCACAGCTTGTTATGAATTTTTACTACCATATTTTTGGTAGAATCTCATATTCTAAAATTTTGTGCTTGAAATGAAAGATAAATTAGGAATTCAATTCTACAGAATTGGATATGCCTTGGCAAAATTCCATTAAAATCAATGAAATTTACAACTGAATTCTACATTTTATATAGGAAAACATATTTCTATCCTCACTATAGTTTTGTTATTTTTTTTTTAATACAGGCTTTTTTGTCTATTAATTTTTTCAACATTGGTTCTAAATAATAACCAATTATTATTATTTTTTTAATTAATTATGTTTTATTTTATTTTAATATTGTGAAGGATGAACAAAAAAAAAAAAAAAAAAAAAAAACTAAATTTTCTTTTTGAATTACATATGCAACATGATAACCAATTAAGATTTATTTGAGTTGTAAGAGTATCTAGTTGTTATAGTTAGATCTCAAGTTCGATTCGTAGTATACGTAAAAACTAATAATTTAGATGTAAGAGATGCTCGAACAGCTTCGTATTGATTATTTAGACTATCACAAAGAAAATGTATACAACATTACAAATGAATTATACATTTCCAATTCTTTGACTTCAAGCAAGGTGTAAAAGCGAAATTTCGAAAAGCAAACCTAAACGGTTCAATATTTTTGTAGAACCATGTAGTCGATGGTTAAAATTGAATAATCATCCTTTAAAAAAAAAAAAGTCCCAACTAGTATAGAATTTTATTGCTACATCATTAGCGAGAGAACACATCGAGTTTTTCATGAATCAGGAGATTAAATTTGACCAATGAAATAAGGATTTATCTTAATTATTCTATAAACTGAAAAAATAAATAAATTTGATCCACTGATAATCATCAAACATTAAATAATTAATTCTTCTATCAATTGAACTAAACAAAAGGAAACTCATATACTAAAGTAATAAAAAAAAGTGTAAATTCTTTCACCAACTTGGCATGTATAGATAAGTACCCCAACATAATCTTCTCTTATCACATATTACATCTTAAACTTAGTGCCGTTTGGTTTAAATTTCAACATTGGAATCAAAATAGGAAACAAAACGATACATAATTATTATTTATCAATTTTGTTTAATTTAGTGCGAAATCAGAATATAATTTATTTTTTCAGTTCTTTTACTTCAAATGAAAATAATTATAATTTTTTCAATATAATAATTAATGTAAATTCTAAATATATATATAAACCAAATGACAAATATTGGTAATGTTTACATATAAGGTGGATTTGACTTACTTTTTTTTTTTGCGATGAAAAAAAGTGGATTGAAAAAATTCGTAACTAAAAAAATAAATATTATTAGAAAAAAATGAAAAAGATAATGGTTTTTTTTTTTTTTTTGGGTAAATAAAAGATAATGGGTGGTTAATAGATTAAGTGGAAATCAATATTGATTAATAGAGGGAGATGTAGGAATCAATGGTTCCCATACCTCTAGGAATGAGATTCCCTTTCCATACCTCTTTTGGTTCCACCAAATACAAAAAATGGAAATTAATCATTCCTACTCCGATTTCTGGGTGAAAAATCACCCAACCAAACACATCCCTTTAGTACATTTGGCCACATTATTACCCAAAATCCACCACATTCAACCAAATTTCATTAGCATACTCAAACTCGTGCGTGCATTGCATATTTCCACAATTTCACTATCAAATTCCACATATAAAAACAAAATAATTACTCTCCTTACTCAAAATAACATTATTAAATACAAAAGCAAACAGTTTGTTTCCTAAACACATAAAACACTTTATGGACTATTTTCAACCGCACTTTCATTTGACACAACAAATTGGTCTTCATTCCAATTTCGCTTGCATCTTCATTAGGAAAACAAGGGATTTAATTTCTCCTAAAACATTATTATCAGAAACACAGCACCAATAGTCAGAGTGCTCTTGCCCTATTCTAAACCCATTGAATGACACTGGTCAATATTCAAGATTACAAGGAAGCAAGGAGATCATAATCGAATTCTGCTGAGATTCCTAATACATTCCACCTGCTAATAGCTATAGTATTTGGATTCCGTTGATTATCGATAAATTGTCTACAAATACGTAAACAATATGAAAAATATTTGAGGACCATATCAAAACTTCTTGGAAGATGCAGCAAGTGTGCTAATCGCTAAAGTAATTTCAACAAGTCCCATCCAGCAAAAAAACTTACAATGCAGTGTCTCAGTGAGCAGAATAGTTTATTATTTACCCCTGATTTTAACATTAAGAGTCCAGCTAAGCTTTCCCTCAGGCAATGGAATAGACTTTGGAAAGAATAGTTTCACTTGATGTTCTCCAAAAGTGGTCAGAGGTGATGGAAGATTAATATTTTCCGGCTCAATTAGCACGTTAAGTTGCCTTGCCACCTGAAAATACAAGTGTATATTTAAAAATAAAAATCTATCAAGAAGAGCAATCAACAAATCTATTATAGCTCACCAAGAATTCAATGAAAGCATATGTATTGAATGGAAAGCAAGAGAAATTAGGGAGTTTAATTATCTTTACATAAATCCTCAAAAACTTGCATTTCTACTTCACATGAGATTCAGATTATGACTAGTTGTAGAATGTCATTTATGTTTATGAACAAAAGTCCTAAGTGGATTAGGATCCTCTCAAGTTCAAAGTGAATATAAGAGGGTCATGTCAATAATCTCGACCATTCAATGCAAAATAGTTGATATTTAATTTTCTGAGAATTAACTATTGATTTGCATCGAATGATTAAGATTTATTGAGCATTACCTCTCATTGAGAAGATCCAAGTCCAAAGTTGAGGGACACAACAAAATGCAATGTAAATACAAGACATAATAAACAAAACAAGAACTTCAACAGAATCCATACATCGCTGACTTTCTAACTACTAAAATTTAAAAAATAATGGACTGCACTGCACAAAAGCCAACAATGCCTAGAAAAGTTTGGGACAGCCATTTTCTGCAACACCAATCAATTGCCAAATCTTTTGATTCACAAGCCACTTTGAAACGTCCATTTCTCAATTTATGGAGAATAAAAATAAATTTTGATACCATCTTTGCAATTTTGTTCAACGGAAGAACAAGACTTAGTCTATACCTCTTTCACAATTGTATCGGTAGTTACAGGTGAGAGAATTTCGATTGGTTCGTCTTTTGTTGCACGAGCTCGGAATTGTGCTGTATTGATGCCTGCTCTGATTGTCTGTAGGGCACAAATATATCATCAAATATTTCATTGCCCAAGAGACCAAGAGACTGTATAAAGAGGGAGCTAAGAAAATAACAGTATTCAAGAATAAAATCAGTCAGAAAGACCGAAAGAATCAAGAATTCAAAGACTGATTAATACCAGCTGAGAATTAATCAAGCGTTTTGCTGCTTTCTCATATTCTTTTTTCTTATCTTCAGCTGTCTCCTTGACAACTTTAACCTCCTCCTCTTCCCCATGTGGGTATATCTGATGCAAAAGATGTCAAGGGCATATAATTAATGACAACCTATCAAACGCAAAAAGCATTTGTATTTCCATTTATGATGCCAAACTCAATTGAAAGATCAACGCGGAAGCCCATTAGCAAACTAATTCACCAAGATTGCACAAGCTCAACTTTATATTTCATGAAAATTAAAATTTGAGAAAACCTTGCGCTGCTCCTTGATGAGATGAGTAAACTTGTCAATGTTAGGGACGGCAAGCAACTTAGGCATGAGATGATTACGAAAAAACCCAGGAGCAACCTTCACTGTCTGACCAGCTTTTCCAAGCTTCTCTATGCTCTGCAAGTGTTTCAAATGGATAGAAATAGTCAATTCTATAATTACATTAATGTTCCTCACACAAACATATCACAATAGCAATAGCATTCTCAAACCAATCAATCAATCCAAGAATAATTGAAAAAAAAAAAAACTCGAACTCACAGTTGTCAGAACAACTTCTAGCTTTCTGTATCGAACCCCTTGGCAAGCATGAAGGAGTGGGTGAATAGCACCATCAGATCTCTTAAGATTAGTTTCTCTCAGAATGTGCCGCAAGGCATTTTTGCCATGCTGAAAATACACCATTATCACTATGATACCTGTTGCATAAAAATTTGAATCACATTACTTTGGAAAATTCGAAAATCATCTTTGGAATTTTCTCTATCCAAAATAAAATCCAAGTTTTGCAATTGACCACCGCAAATCATCAATCTGAACTTAAAGTACATATAAATCTGGTTTATAGAATTGCAACAACGTTTGGAAGTTAGTTCCGCTAACATTGCTGAAACAGATCAGTTGAGTGACTGTTATTGTATCTGGAAGCTGAGAATCATATAGAACCTCCAAATCCACTTTTTTTATATCATTACTTATATCAAACAAGAGGTATCCTACAATGACCGACCAAAAAATCTAATTAAGAACATAAAGTAATCTATACCAGTACTGTGTATCATGACTTCCAAATCAAATTAACCAGGTTGCAACTAGCTTGCCCCAGCAAACTAAACTTAATTCACCACACAAATAATAATTAATTGAAAGTGAAAACTGATCCTCAAAGCTGACTTAAAATACCAAATAAATAGTTGCAGAAGACTTCACATTTCATTTCCTCCATTCCCCAATTAAAAAATTCATCAAGAAATAACAAATGTCAGAAATCAAACAAATGTAAGAAAACCGAGACTAACCGAGATAAATGAAAGGTAACAGAGACTCTGATAGTGCTTAACGGCGACCGGAAGTGGACGTTGGTTGGTGCTGAGATTTCCGAACTAAAACAGAGAGGTGAACGGTAGTGCTGCGAACAGTGATGCTGCGATTTCGGAATTGAATAAAAGAGAGAACAGCTGGTTCTGGTGGTGCGAATTTCAAACGACTGATGACAATAAATGGTGCTTCTGCTGCAGCGAACAAGGAAAGCAGGCAAGTAAAAGAAATGGTGGTGGTGGCAGCGGCGGCGACGGCGACGAAGAAGAAGAAACAGAGGCTGGAGACAAGGTGAAACGAGGGCTAGGCTTCTTTATGTTTCTGAAATCAGAATATAGATCCCATAGGGTTAAATTTTTAGGCCTATTTTTTTCTAGGAAACATTAATTATTTTTTCCTTTATTCTTCTAGTTTTTTAAATTTTCCATTAATATCGATTTACTTTAATTTTCATAAGTAAATTACTAATTTTATTTTACAAATTCTGAAATTTATATATTCCTTATCCAGCTATAACCTAGTGATAAATGTATCTCTCCTCAACTAGATGATCGAAGGTTTGAGTTTTGTTGAAACTAGATAATACATCTTCAAAAGTTGGATACTAAAAAAAATTGTGAAATTATATACTAAATAAATTATAATAATTAAATTATCAATTTATATTATTTTTAAGCAAAACACATTCCAAGCCCTTGATCTCTTCTATTTTATACAATTAGCTCCCTAATCTTTACTTCACACACATTAAGTGTTTGATCTCCTATTTTGTGTCATAGTCACCCATTTTTTTAACTCTTGCTTCATGCGTGTATTACAAACGCTATTACTTGGTGCATCGGCCCATTGAAGTTGTCACGTCAGCATCCACCGCATTAAAATATTGCCACGTTAGCTGGACCACACTCTCTGTTCACCCATATGCCTCCAAATAAACCTGCAGGTACTTGTATCCTAATAAAACCTAACTTGTATCTACCTTTTTTCCCCTTTTCTCTCTCCTTTCCTAATAGACCCACCACCACCACCCCTTCAACCTCCTCCTGCTGCTTCCACCGGCGCTGATGATTACACCACCAACACTAATGATTTAAAATCTAACATCTATTTAATATATATTAATTGGGAGAAATAATTATACAAAATATAACATATGGATATTGAACAATAAGTTGATATCTAAAACAAAGTAATTAGTTTATGAAAAGACAAAGTTTGATCCCTTCGTAATTAATTAGTCTATGGATTGAAAGTTATTGGTCCACCACCGTCTACAACAACTGTAACAATAAATCTTCACTACCAAAGGCTACATACACATGCACTTGAATTGAGCAATATGAAGAGCTTGAAACAAGAAAACTTGCCAGCCGAGCTAAGATTTATGTGTAAATATTTAGAGATGAGTTGATCGAAATCATCTTCTGTAATGATGGCTCCAACGACATCAAAGAGGATATAATTGTGTTGCAAGAGCTGGATGAAATCTAAAGTGCCATCCTCCATTATAGGTAGTTTTGATTTGACAATGTTAAATTAGATCTAGATATGCAAAGTCAAAGAAGGTTTATAATGGCATTTTGCATAGGATGCTATTATTTAGTGAAATTAATAGATTTGAGGTTTGATTTTGGGATGTTTGAACTTTAAATGGCAAACACACATATTTGGTAGTTTACAATGATGTTCTCGGCCGTAATCTATGCCGAGCAACCACCGTCCTTATAAACCCCACATACACAACTAAGGAGGAGATGGTGATGAGGACTCAAGGGAGAGATTTGTGTGGCGTCTCGAGATGAAGCATGGGAGAAAAAAAGGGAATGATAACATGTATCTTCTAGAGGTGAAGCAGAGATGGATTTGTGTGGCGTCTTGTGAGTCAGATTTGAGCAGGAGTAGAGGGGACATCGATAGTGGATGTAGAAGGGGGAGGTTGAGGGGGCTGGTGGGGGTTCATGTTGGTATATGCTTTAGTCCCTAGATGTCATACTCTGTTATTTATGTATGTGAATACATTTTTCTTCATATTGATAAAAGGCCTAACCCATTCTGTGCCACTCCAACGTGTCCAAAAATCCCACTTAGCTACCTCTATTTACAAAATGTCCAGTGCGCTCCTTTAACTCATACAAAGTGTTGCAACTAAAAACTCCTAACCCACTCTTGTCAATTGTAAGTTGAGCTTGTACATCACACAATTTTTAAAAGTCAAAAAGTGACTTTTACTTGACTTTTCAATGATGCACATAGGATAATAATATCAATGTCATTGTTAAAAAGAAAAAAAATAATTTTCCTATAAACCAAATTACTTCCCCTAAAATTTCCCTCCATCTACGATTAACATATAACAAATTCCCATAAAAAATATCATTACTTTGTTCCTCAACTTACATGAAAATCACTCTTCTCCATCTTCAACTTGTAATTTTGTGGTAATTTCATTAACCCTTACTTTTTTTTTCAAAGTGAGATCTTTGCTAAGAAATTGATGTACCCTAACTTTCTTGTCACTGCAGAATCAAAGAATTGGTGAAGAAAGGTATGCAATCTCCGGTTTGTTCCTAAGTGATGAGTATCGCTACTGTGTTATAAGGTAAAAAAACCCTTTACCAATTCTTATACATTGTTAATTTAAAGCATTCTGTTAATAAGTTCTGAAATAGTATATTGGTGAAAAGGCATAAACTCTATGGGCATTTGTGTTTGAACATGTTTAGTATCTCTAGGTGGACAATTTTAAGTTGTTTATTATATTCTTCTCCTTACCTAATAGCTTTTGTCATTTATTGTTATAGTAAGATTATTTTTATGTTTGATAGGTGTCAGTGAATGATGACATAATTTATAATAGTTAGATTTTACAATGGTGGTAATGTTTGTAGGAGGGATGAAAAATATACTTATGAGGGGGAAGTGTGTATGAAAAGAAGGATTTAGATCCTGACAAATTGAGCAGGATTGAATTGCTCTATATGATCAGAGGGATTGTTTGTGGATCTCTGTATTATAAAGACAAAGGGGGAAAATATTATATTGAAATGGCCATGGATGTTGAGTATTTGGAGATGATGAATGGTGTAAAAGCAAGGGATGTAGTTGAGATTTTTATGGATATAGTCAGAGGAAGACCTTGCATGATACTAGATGGCCCTCCACATAGATGTTGAGTTGGATGATAGGGAAAATATGGAAAGTGTAGCAAACATGTGCGTAAGAACATCTCATTTGCTACATAAAGGGAAAGAGGTAGCAGTAAGCAATACTCAACCACCTCTCACTAACAATATTGATATTGGATTAGAAGTAGACCTAAGAGAAATTGCACTAGTCGAACAACAAGAAGAAGAAGTTGAAAAATCAAATCTAACAAGTTTAGAAGAGGATGTGGAAGGTTCTGATAGTGATTCAACTAAAGATGAGATATATAACATAAATGTAGATGATGATGAAGCTACAGTTAAAAATGAAGAATTTGAATAAGTTAGAGATAGTGCAAGGTAGTATGAAAGAGAGTGATCAAAGAACAGACCAAAGAATCTTGAACAGATTCAGTTAGGCAAGGTTGGGATTGATAAGGGTTTAGAGGAGTATTTGAAGGAAGGAAATGATTCTAATGCAAATTGAGAGGAGAAGAAGAATGTATAAACAATTTTGATGTGGACAGTTTCAACTCAGAAAAAGAAGATGGTCATGAAACTAAGATACCTAGTAAAAGTAGAAGGAAAAAGGGTTCATTATGACCTAAATTGTAGGGAACCATTGTGAGAGTTGGGGATGGTGTTTGAAAGTGTGCATTAGTTTAGGGATGTAGTGAATTACTATTGTTGACTTAAGTTTTGATGATCACAAAAAGGTTGACATAAAAGAAAATGAGATTATTCTTGTATGATTAATAAAGATTGAATAAATAAAATGATATAAAGTTTTATGAGATGAGAAAAGTACTATAACAAGAATAGATTCATAAAGATAAAGCAACTTATGATCTTCAGCTTCAAAAAGAGGAAATTATTTCAAGAGCTATAAGCTTTACAAGGATAAAACAATCTTTTCATATATAATCATGTATTCCTTGAAGACAACAACCATACTCTTGATTATAAGCTTCAAGCAACAGCCATATCTAGTTTAGAAGCTGATTACAACCACCATTTCTCACTTACTAGCTTGAAGGCAATGGTCACAACATACCTCAAAGGTTCCAACGGCCACTTCTCCTCCAAAATGTGGTTTCAACATTCATATTCATCTTGTATGCTAGATGAAACAGCCATAAAACTTCAAGACCTGGATTCCAACGGCTAGTTTGAGCTTATAAGGAGATTCAATCACCTATAAAAGCAAGATGAATTCAAATGAGCAAAATAGGAGACTTAAAGCTATATTCGCACATTCTAAGCTTCTTATATTCAAGTCTTCCATAATTCCTACAAGTGTAAGAGAAAGAAGAGCTTCATCTTGTTCATACATTCTTTCAAATATTCATCTTAAGGGAATTATATTTTTCATCACATAAGGGATTTGTGTGAAGGGGGGTTTAGATTGTTGATATTGTGACCAACAAAGTTTGTACAAGTTTGGTGCTTAAGCTTGAAAAAACATCGGTAGAAGTTTGGTATTTGAGTTTTGAAAAATACCGGTATAAATTTGGTGTTGAGCTTTAAAAACACCGGAAGAGTTTTGTTACTTGAACTCTGAAAAGTAACGGTAGAGGTTTGATACTAAGCTTGTAAAAGTATTGAGTTTGAAACTAGAACTCGTAACAAGTAACATAGGCTTATTTCCTGCTCGTAAAGGAAACGTTGGTGGAAAATCTCAATCGGTTGGCTTGGGGACTGGACGTAGACCAGTTGGGTCGAACCATGATAAATCTCAATGTCTTCATTTCTCTATCCCTACTCTTTTTACATTGCTATTTAAATTCTTGCAATTTAAATTAATAGCTTTATTCTTGAAGGCACTTTTACTTTTTAGTCAAGTATATTTATATTCACAAGTTTTACTATTTTAACAATTCCGCATTTTTAGTAAAACTTGTGTTTATTGAAAGAAAATTGTTTTTCATTAAAAAGAGTTTTTAAAAGAGTTTACAAAAATCTATATTCGGTATACAGTATTATTCACCCCCCTCTAGTACTGTAATTAGCCTATTTAGGACCATCAATTGGTATCAGAGCTTGACTCTTAACAAAAGGAGTAAAATCTTTAGAGTGATCCTAAAATGGCTAGTACTTCTGGTAGTCAAAATATGTTTATGTCTGAGGGATGTTCCATCAACAAGCCTCCTCTATTTAATGAAGAAAATTACAATTTTTGGAAAAATAGAATGAGGATTTTTCTACAGTTTACGGATATACAGGTCTGGAGAATTATCAAGGAAGGACCTAAATCCCTACTAAAATTGTTGATGGAGAATCTGTCCCTAAAGAAGAAAATGAATACGAAAATGCTGAGTGGAACAAAGAAGCTTTAAACTCTAAAGCCATTAATTTATTACAATGTGCTTTAGATATTAATGAGTTTAATCGTGTTTCAGGTTGCATGACAGCAAAGCAAATATAGGACAAACTTGAGACAACTTATAAAGGAACTAAACAAGTTAAAGATGGAAAGATAAATCTTTACATCACCGAATATGAGTTGTTTAAAAGTGGATGCAAAAGAGTCAGTTTTAGGCATCAATACAAGGTTCACACTCATTGTGAACAAATTGAAGAATCTAGGTAAAAGCTTCACAAATGAAAAACTAATTAGAAAATTAATCAAAACAATGCCAACTTCATGGAATGCAAAGCTCACATCAATATAAGAATCAAAAGATTTAACAACATACTCATATGATGAATTCATTGGTTCATTACTCACATATGAGATGAAAGTTAAATCTACTATTAACCATGAGCAAACTGACAAGAAAAGATCCATTGCATTGAAAGCTGCTAATACAACTCCTGAAGAATCCACTGTTGGGATTCGTCACGGGAAACCAACCGATAAAAGCGGAAATACGCGTCGATTTCCTCGAATCCGGCCCAGGAGCTTAAGATGTGGAAATCAAAAACTTAAAGCATAAAAGGAGGGTTTCAAAACTTACCACAAAGTCTCTCTAAGAGACGGATGCGGACTGCAGGAACCAGAGTAGACTCCCTCCAACGTCACGTACATGAACGGCTCTCGGACCGAAACCCGTGCTAGCGACTCGGATTATAAGAAGAGAGGGAGAAAAAGAGAAGAGAGGAGCGGCCAAGCCAAGTATAATGGCTGCCCAAAACTATTCATTCCAAAAGAAAGTGCAAACCCTCTTTTTCTCACAATTGTTTCTTTCCTTCTAAACAAAGAGCATTAAGGAAAAATTGACTAAACATTCTTACCATAAGAATGTATATCTACGGCCAAATCACCCAAGTGAGAAGAAAAGTCATCCATTCATTTATTTCAAGTCATGATCAAAAGAAAGAAGAAGGATGAGTTGAAAAGTAAACAAAGTCCAACTTTGCTTTCCAATTTTCAACCTATGACTCACACCATGAGTCATCACTTTTCATCATGCAATTTTGTCAACAAAATGACTCATCATTGACTCATCACTTGCCTTAACATTCGGCCAAGCTAGAAAAGATGGTGGATGATTTTTTTTTATTCCATTCTTACCATAAGAATGAACCAAAATATCCAAGTAGCAAAGTCCAACTTTGCCACCCCAAAAGTCTTCCATGACTTAACACTTACATCATCTCTTTTGTCCAACAAAATGAGTCATCTTTCTAGCCCTTTCCATGCTCAAAATTTCGGCCAACACATCCCACTTAATGTGGGCATATTTCATTTTAAGCTTTAAGCCCAATTTTAATTCCTTTGATATAATTAATTTCAAATGCAACTTTACTTTAACATGTATGCTTATATATTATCCCATATAATATATTACATACATTTAAATTAAAATTCATTTGACCTATTAAGTTCATCAAGGGATTAAATTAGACATACATAAAATGAGATACATGTAAACCTATACATGTATAAAAAATATTTCCACCTAGGAAATAATCCCATAAATTAATTCATTGAATTAATTATGAGAAGGCCAAAATAAATATTAATTATATAACTTTGATCAATCCAATTGATTCATATAGTATAATTAATATATCTCTCTCTCTTCAAACGTGTATACTCCAAGTACACACTTAATCCGACTAGTTAAAGTCCAGACGTTCAATGTGTATGATCCGATGGGGCCGTCTTTATGTTGGCAGTGGGCCAAGGCCCACAGACTACAGGCGGGCTCTAGCAAGCCACTGCAGCCCCCAATTAAGACGGAGTAAGCAGTCCAACTAAAAACGTAACCCAGTAGTTTGAACTTGTAAATCCCATGTCGCTGATATCAGTGTCCAACACAGAGGCATGGAAGTATCACCCTCTTTGTGTCTGGACCTTTACTTGATACCGAATGAACTGATGCTCATAAACAAGATCCAATCTTGTTTGGGTGCGGCCGCACACTTATCAGTAACATTCTTCAAGAGGCCGATGATATCGTCTCAGTGAATCACTGAGTGACATTCCCTTCTGCATATCCATAGTGCTGCCATGCTCACTGACACACCCGAACGTACCCATACTTGGCACCCTTTTACAGGCCCGTTGGGCGTACACCAAAGTGTGCCACTTCACATGCAACACCATCATATGGTCCGGTCAAAGGACTTATACAAGTACTACACGAGAATCATGTGTGATACTATACCATGTAGATTCCCGTTAAGTGGATCAATCCAGTACCATGCCCTTTTTGCATGTACCCAGTAACCTGGTTGACATTCCATGTTCTATGACCGGTAAGACACCGCCATACAACCAGGCTAATGATAGTCTTTAGTTCCAGTCATTCCCATGATTGGAACAGACTACGAATAACTTTATGGCCATATCGTTTTCCCTATCCACGGTCTTACTGCCAAGTGCCTCACACTTGACCACACGGATATGGATATGTCCATTGGATACTCTATTTAAAATATAGCACAAGACATATAATAAATAGATTAATGCCTTTATTTCCTTGACACAAATTGTATAATCCATAAAGCTTACATTAATGTACAAATGTATTATACAAACACAAGGACCAATGCCTCGGGACTAGGGCGTTTCCAACATCCACTTCCGTTTCAGAAAGTGATGATGAGGAAGCTCTGTTAGTTCAAAAATTTAGAAAATTCCTGAAAGTAAAAATAGAGGCAAAACATCATCCAAGAGGCAATTCAACAACAACAAAGTTGACAAAGCCAAGAAAGATTCAAAACAAGAAATTACATGTTTTGAATGCAATAAACCAGGCCATTTCAAAGTTGATTGTCCAAAGCTTGAAAACAAATACAAGAAGAAAGAAAAGAAAGAAATGGTGGCCACTTGGAGTGACAATGATGAATCCAGTTTTGATGATGAAGATGACAAAAAGCAAGAAAATGCTCAAATATGCTTCATGGCAAATGATAGTGCAGAAAGTTCATCACACCAACATGAAAATGAGGAAGATGAGGTAATCCTGCAAACTTTATCTCATAATGATCTTAGACAAGAATTCTTTAAGATGCATGATACTAAGCTTGATATGATTGCTAAGTGTAAAGAATATGAAAACAAGCTTTTAGAAAAAGAGTCTGAAAAGCATGAATTACAAAGTAAAGTGAGCTTTCTAGAAAACACCAATCTAGAACTAATTAGTAAAGTATCACATCTTGAAAAGAAATGTCAAAAGTTAGACTTTACAATTAGTAAATTCACAAATGGTGAAAATCTGCTTAATATGCTTTTAGACTCCCAAAAGAATCCAAATGATAGAATAGGAATTGGTTATGTTTGTATTGATAAGATACCTTCTCAAATTTCCCCAAAACCAATTATATTCTGTTCTTCCTCTACTTTTACAATGCAAACTCCATTCCCCGGATCTACATATCAAAAGGATAGTAAAAGCCAGAAACCTGTTCGGTCTATAGTCCAAACAATCGAAAAGAAGACATATTCCTCCAAACCAAGAAGTATACAATCTTCTAAACCAAACCAGCGTTATTATTCACAACAGAAGATTGTTCACAAAAACACATATAGACCTATATACTTTCAAAAGCCTTATTCTTATAGGTCAAAGTAAAGACATAGTTATAAGCCCAAACACTCATATCAAATAAACTATGTTCCCTATCACCAACACTCTTCCTCAAAACCATACCACTTACATCAATAAAAGAAAAGGAGAAATATTACATGTCACTACTGTAAGCATACAGGACATGTAATTGGTGATTGTAATTTTCTAAAAGTAAACCACAAAGTAAAAACTATATGGGTTCCCAAAAAGAAATACGTTGACTTTAACCCAAAAGGACCCAACAATATTTGGGTACCTACTTATACTTATTTGTTTTGCACATATGTCTAAAGAACACTCTTAGAAATTCAAAGTGGTATTGTGAGCGGATGACCTTTTTCGAAAAGAAGGAAAGGAACGCAGTGAAGCGAACCGGGGAAAACGTTTTTCGTTCGTTTTTGTTTTGCTTTGGAGAAAACGGGTTTTGTTTATCTTGAGTTAGGAAAATCATTGATTTGATTTGAAAATTCCTTTGTAGAAAACATTTTCCCATTTTAACTTAAAGACCTCGAAACTTAAATTCCAAGATCAGTGACAGAGTCGCCACCCGGATCAACTCATCTGGGAAATTCTGGTACAGCTCCCTACCGAGGGCAGACTACTGCAACTAATCCAGAGATTTAGGGTTCGGGCAAGTGACTTAATTTAACCTCTAGCTTGCTTTCACTTTACAATTTATATTACCATATTTAATTCGCGTTACTATCTTTCTCTAACCCCATTTTGTTTATTTTTAATCAGCTGATGCTAAAGCAAAATGCAGAAAATAAATTGTAGAAAAAATAAAGCATACATCCAAAATATACAAGAAAATAGTAGAGGCCGATTATACAACCCAATCGAATAAAAGGTAAAAACCCTCGTCCTTACATTACAATCACCTAAGTACACAAGGATATAAAAATTACAACTGCCTAAAAATATACGAAATCTATCAATTACATAAAAATGAAAATAAAAGAAAGATAAATGCTGCAAAACAGATGGTTAGCACAGTTTATATTGCACACACAGATAGGACTCAAATAGGACAAAATTGGGAATTTAGGAAACCGGGGCATGCACTTAGGGGGTAACCGAGTCGACTCGACCGGTCAGACCGGTTAGACCTAGAAAATGGTTTTGAAACGCCCTGTAATTTTTGTGCTGAAAAATCATTTTTTGGAAAACAATTGGCTCGGTTACATCCAAATTTCCATTTTTTTATGGGTTTGTTATCCTGGAATCTGGGGTTCCATTCGTGTGAGTTCCTAAATTCAACAAATCATCTAGGGTCCAAAAAAGCAGTAAGCACGCCAAAAATAATTTGAATCCAAAAACAGCACCGCGCGACGACGTCCGTACTAGTCATTTCACGGCTCTGTTTTATTCCAGAAATTACAGTCGTACGGCTGTAATTTCTAGCACTCGAAAAATTGGTTTCTTATTATTAGTGAAAATATCGTTTTTCTCGTTTTCAATATTTTCCGAGGATTTTATAGGCTTCGAGGGTCCGCTAATGCTGGACTACAGATCCGATTCGGATAAAATAACCCCGAAACTCAGAAAATAGAACCCCGAAAAACCGAGAACCCGAATATATGTACGTACAGAAATCCGAAAACCAAAATTTTATAGCATACTATTGAATTTGGGCTGAAATTGATCACAATAGAATTCACAAAATGGAAAACGAACTATTTTCTACCGATCGGGACAAATCGGGAATATGTACCTGTAAAATAGAGCTGTGCGGCTCTATTCAGGGAAGTCCAGTTCCGAAAATCGCAAAAATGAAGAAAATGCAAGGAAAAAACAGTGCACATAGGTTTAAGGCCTCTCAGAGTTTACCTTGATGTTGTTTTGATGCTTTGGACGTCAAGAAATAGATTAAGAACTTGGAATTTATCCTAGAAACTCAACCGGCCGAAAACCGAAATGATCCAAAACAATCCAAAATCAATCCGGAACAATCCCCAATCAATGAGCAAAGGTTAAAGAACTTGTTATTGATGTTTTAAGATTGATTTTAGGTCTTAGCCTTTGTGTTTCTGAGCGATTTTAGGTCTTAGCCTTTGTGTTTCTGAGCCCTCAAGTTCTCCTTTGGCTTAGAATGTCTCGGCCTCTTTTTTTCTTTTTCTCTGCTTCTCTTTTTCTTTCTGTATTCTTTTTTTTTTCAAAGGTTTTCTGCCCAAGATTACTAACTCCTCCCCCCTTTTGATATGATTTTTCTTTTCTTTTTATACTCTCCTCTCACATATCATTTCAAACATTTAATGTGCAGCCTGATTTCCTGAACAGAGGCAGGTAAGGCATATGAAAACCAACTGGGAGTGGCTCTCCCGCGTCAGCCATCAAAGCAGCTGGGTCGACACACTTAACATGGTTATAGTGTATCATCTCCTTCAGCTTGGGCATCATGGCTTCAATGTTAGATAATTTTTGATTGAGACGTTTCTCCACCATAGTCTCAATCAAGGCTTCTCTTGCCTTCTCAAAGGCCTCATCCTTTTCAGATTGACGATCAGGCTCCCTATGGTTAACAGTTCCACCACTTCCACCGGGAACACTCCCTCCAGCTCCATTAATCATTTGGACAAATTGTTGCCCTTCACTTCCAATCGAGGTCTGAATCGGTGGAACAGTCTGCATGGGGCTAGCATTCATCAGCGCTTGCATTTTCTCCCTAAGGGTAGCCTTAAACTCATCCGAACTCAGAAAGCTTCTCATGAGAGCTGCCATGTCGAAAGGTGCATTTCCATTATTTCCATCAGCCATTTCTGTTCTATCTGCTTCTTCCAACAGAATCTGACTGTTAACTGGTAAAGTAGGCAATTGAATTTCGACCTCCTGATCTGAATCCGACCCTGAACTGATTCCCTCCATGGTGACCGGCTCTGATTGAATTGATTGGTTTAGCTCTGATTCAACACGAACTAATCGCTTTGAGGGTTGACTCCAAATTGCACATTCAACATAAGGTTAGAATCTTGGATAGATGTCGTGGACCTTGACTCGACACACTAAGTGGCATGCATGGCATGTTCGTGTTCATGTTTGGATGATGCTTCATGGGTGTGGATGATGATGAAAATGACTTTTGTATTTTCTTTCTTTTGAATGTTCCAAGCATACCCCATGTTATACAAAAGACAATGCAAAAAGGTCGGGTGTGAACCATCACACGGACAGAGATTCGGCACCTTCGGGGCACCTTATGGATTTCATGAAATGGTCACATGTGTACTGACACACGGACAGAGGTTTGACGCTACATAGGTCAATGAAATGATATTTGATGGTCATATGGGAGCCGTTCCATAGACAGAACTTCGATGCTGTTATGGCATCTTAGATGAAATGATGTCGCAAATAAGTCGCGTATAACTCGAAACACAGATAGCATTTCAACGTTCGTGGAACACCTTGCATGATTTAGGCATGTTATGAAATTTCCTAATATGAGTACTAGTTTGGCACTCATGGAGTACCTTGCATGAATCATCAATGTTATAGAACAATCCGATGTGGATCGAGATGCACAAGCAAGACTTTTATGTCACCATGGCACCAATGATGAATGGACATGATGTTATGTAATGGTATTACATGATCTGCCACATGAATATAAGCCTAAGACCGTTGTGGTCCTCTAACGAGTGAAATGATGTAATAAAATGGACAAGTGCAATCCGGTGCACAGGTGGAATACGGTTAGTCTTGGGGACTCCCGGTATGTCATGAAATGAAATGTGAAGGGCATACTTAGAACATTCTTTCCATTTTAGATGGGATGAGATTAGATGAATGCCCATGTCATACAAGATGCAAGTGGCTGCACAAAAACATGGTTAGGATGCATGACTCATAAGATGATGTCATGTATGCCTTATGAAATGCGAACACATAAGATGTATATGGCACACGAAGAAGATGTTATGGCTGCATGAAAATGTGGTTAGTAAAACAGCACATGTATAATGATGCTTCAAAATGGCTGCATAAAAATGTGGTTAGAATGGCATACGGATGATATGTGTTTTGATGTCGAATGTAAAGGTCAAAGATAAAACAACCATGGAACAAACATTAGCACACGCAACAACATTCTCACCCTTCCAACCTTATTCCTCCTTTCGATTGGTCTCGCATTCTTCCTAGGTATTGGGTCTCTTTGGCATCAACCGAGGATACCAAAGGCATACTCTCAATGTCCAATTTTAAATATATGTTTTGGTAACCCTAAGGGGAAGTTGCTAGGCCATTACGTAAAGGTATGAGTCAAACCAAGGGTTGTACAGGTTCCCATAGTGAAAACACACTCCTCATCGTAGAACACGATGTAAGGTTCATGCGGTGCTATGAGAGGTTTACCTCCTCGGGTGCCTCCAATCGTAACGGAAGAGGTAGGTCACCTTTGGAAAGAAACCAGGCTTAATCATGTGTCGGAGGGATTGAGAAGAGAAAATGTCATGATATGCAAGTGTGAGTAAAATAAGGTATTATGAACTAGTAAATGACTACAAGTGAGGTTATATTTCAGTAGTTGCCTAAGTTCCTTAAGTTTTTATAAAAACACTTTTTAAGAACTTTTAATCCCCAGCAGAGTCACCACTGTGAGTGGATGACCTTTTAAGGCGGAACGCGGTGAAGCAAACCGGGGAAAAAAATAGGTTATGAAAATGTTTTAGTGTTTTTTGAAAACGGGGTTTGATGATCTTATTTAGGAAAACCATTGATTCTTTTTGGAAATCCTTTTGTAGAAAACCTTTTCCCATTTTATTAACTTAAAGACCTTGAAACTTAAATTTCAAGATCAGTAATACAGTCATCACCCGGATCAGCTCATCCGGGAAATTCTGGTATAGCTCCCTACCGAGCATAGACTACTGCACCTAATCCAGAGATTTAGGGTTCGAGCAACTTACCTATTCAACCCCAAACTTGTATTCATTTTAAAGTGCATATGATAACATTTTACTCACTTATTATCTTTCTCTACCCAATTTAATCCTTTACTACTAGCCCATGCTCATTCAGATGACATGAATAAAGTGCATAAAATTAAGGTGTGGAAATATAAACCATACATCCAAAAATAAACCAAAAAGAAATAGAGGCCTTATTACAACCCAAAAATAGGAAAAAAGCTCTCATCCTCACCATTACAATCGCCTAGATATACGGGGATCTAAAAAGAACAATCGCCTAGAATACACGATTAATCTATGAAATACATCCAAAATAAAAATAAAGAAAAAAATAAAAGCTGCAAAACAAATGGTTAGTACAGATACATGCCAAACACAAATAGGACCCATTCAAGACATAATGGGGATTTTAGGAAGTGGGAACAAGCATTTAGGGGATAACCGAGAAGTCCGGGAGACTTACTCGGTTAGACCTGAAAACGGTTTTAGAAACACCCTGTAGGTTTTGGTGCTTGAAAACGGTTTTGGAAAACAGTTTGGTTCAATTACATGTAAATTTCTTCGGTTTAATGGGTCGGTTATCCTTGAACTTGGGGTTCCGTTCGTGGGGGTTTCTTATTCCAAACATTCATCTATGGCCTGAAAGCTGTAAACATGCCAAAAACAGGTTTGATTATGAAGACAGCATTACATGACGACGTTCGTGCGGGTCATGCTGTGATTCTGCCTTCTGCCCATCACTACAGTCGTGTGACTGTATTATAGTCATGCGTTATAGTCGTACGACTGTAATGGTTACAGCAGTGCGACTGTAATGAACAGTGCCCGATAGTGGTTTTCTTGGTTTTCTAAAATCACTTGTTTTGATCGATTTTGATGATTTCTAGGGATTCTAGAAATCCGAGGATCCGTTATCACCGGACCGAGGATCCGATTAGGGATCTAAAAACCATGAATTCCGAGAATTGAAACCAACCAAACCCTAAATCTCACATCCGTATCATTGAAAATTCGAAAACCATAATTTTATAGTGTACAGATGTGATTTGACCGAATTGAATCATGAAAAATCATTTAAAATAGGAAAACCGGCTGTATTCGGTCAAATTTGGGTGTTTCGGGCTTCTTCCCAGAAGAATATAGTCGTGCGACTATAATACAGTCGCACGACTGTGTTCCAGCCACTACAGTCGTGCTGCTATAGTTGGGCAGACAGCTTTCCAGATAAATTTTTTTAAACATAGAATCAAACACAAATCATCATCAAATGAGTTTTTAAGGCCTCTCAGAGTTTACCTCTTTTACGTTCCAGTATGTTTGATGACCGGAGTTTGATGTGGATGTCGAAATTCACTTAAAATCTCCAAACGACTCGAAATTCTTGCACATTCGTCCCGAATTGATCAGAATGAACCCGAGAATGGTTTTGATTGAGTGATATCAGATTGAGGATCCTCACACTATATGTTTCTCCACTGTGTTCTCTCTGTGTCTTGGTTTTTTGTTGATTTTTCTTAGTTTTCTCACTTTCTCTCTCTAAAAACTCTCTCCCTCTCACTACAATGCTCTCTAATTTATTCTAAATTGATTCCCCCCTTTTCTTTTGTTTACTACCTCTTTTTGTTATCTGTCAAGTTGCCCTAATTCCCCCAAATTATGCCTAAAATCCCAGCCAAAATATAATTCTTTCCTATTTAGGAATCTGTTGAGTCAAAAAACTACAGTCCTACGACTCTAACTACAGTCGTATGAATGTAGAATTATAGTCATGTGACTGTAGTCATTACAGTCATGTGACTGTAAACTACAGTCGTGCGACTGTAGATAGAGTCTGCACGCGCACCTAAGCTTCCGAATCTCTCGAGGGACTTCTCGGGGTTTCATATCAGGGACTCTTCTGAATTTCAGGCAATTTGAGAACATTCCAGGCATTACTCCGCTCATTCTCAAATCTGACTTATGTTCATCTGTTTAACAGGTAACAAATGGCTTTCATCGCATAGGTCAGGAAAAAGCCCGTGCTCACAGCAGTCTATGCAAAATTTAGGATCATACAACCACAACAACGAAAAAAATGCAAAGGTAACAATGAAACAAGCAACAGCTACATTCTCCTTCCCTTAACAGCTACAAGTGCCTCAACAACAGTAAGCCTAAACCGCCTTAGAGTCACGCTCTAACTCTCCTCTTGAGTAAGCAAGGCCTTAACATTGACCAATCATAATTTAAATTTCTCATTTGTCTCCACAGAGGCAAATGAATCATACTTCAATACTTCATAATGGACATTATCCGACCATGGAGTCTAAATGTGATCCAGACACTGTGAAGTATAGTTTGCACTTGCTATAATTCAAGAAGATTGGTGGATCTCCTATAGAGTCAAGCTGGAGAGTATATGCTCACCTTAGACCATTTAGAGATGTGCCAAAAAAGGATGGCCAAAGCTATAACTATCGGGTTCACCATCAGAAACATCTTTTGAAAGCAGAAGACTTGGTGATGAAGCCAGTGAAACTGTCCAACACACACGTTAGGGGCTAATTCAAAGAGAATTGGGAAAACCCATACGTGGTAAAGAAAGTCTTCTTGAAGGGTGCTGTGAAGAAAATGGATGGCAATGAGTTCACTAACCGGGTCTACTAGGATCGCCTTAAATACTATCATGTTTAAAAAGAAAGAAACAACCAATCAGATGGAAAATCCAAAAAGAGCAATTTGACTAGAAAATAAATGGCATAGAACAAAAAGGTCAAAATGGTTGTGAGTGGGCGAACCTCAACATGATGGATCACGAGGCTGATACTGAAGGGTTTTTTCATAGAAAATAGGGTTTTTGAGTTTTGGAGAATAAGGCGAAACAAAAGGAACATACGAAACTGATTCCTCACACCTTAAAGGTTGATAAGAGTTGCCACTCGGCTCAGCTCTTACCGGGAATTGTGGTATAGCCAAGCCTAAAAGAGATTCCTATATCTTTAAGATATAGATTCTGGTATAGACAAATCACTTATTTCTTCTTTGTTATGAAATGGCATTTAACTATAACAAATATTTGCTTTTTGTTTTTTTAATTCCCTATTCAGTATTCAACCCTAGATATTTGCTATATGCTCACATAAAAAGCCATAAATAAATTCAGAAAGTGATAAATAAATTCAAAAAATAAAACTTTTTACAACCAAATCAAATAAACTATCCTAGGGGATACATCTGATGAAAAATGGGATAGGGGAACAATCACCTAGTTTACACGAAATATTCTAGAAATAGAAAGCTAGCATGCATCTAACCTAGTATACATCTACTTACAAAACAGATGTTAGTGATACAGATAAATGCATACTGGACTCATATTTGACAGAATGGGATATCCAAATAGCTTGATGTCAAGCATTTAGGGGATAATCGGGAGAACCCAACAGGTTTACCTGATTAGACCTGGAAAACAATTTTAGAAATGCCCTGTATTTTTGGATATGGAGAAAAACGATTTTAGAAAACAATTTTACCGATTTTTATTTTTCATTAAGCATGCAAAGTGAGTCGGATATCCAGGGATTTATTAGAAATCCCTTTCGTGGGGGGTTTTAAGTAATGCTTCAAGAATTAAACTAGGTCAAAAAGAATATAAACACCCAAAATCGGTTTTATGAAAATGAGTGAATGCATAAAGAATGATATGATGAATAAAAGATTATACTGGGGAAATGATTTGAATGAGTCGCGCGGCTCAAGACATGAGTCATACGATTCAAGAAGAGTCAAATATGGGCCGTGCGGCTCATCTTTGACTGGGAGAGAAAACTATTTTTTTGTTTGTGGCTTTAACACATAGAAATTCATTTTAGGGTTTTCTCCTTTTGGATTTTATGATCCTTTAGGGGGTCTATCGATGGACTAGACTGAGGAATCAGAGATTTTCACCCCGGATTGCATAAAACCAAAGACCCAAAAAAATAGGAAAAATTGCAGCAAAGCTCATGGGCCATGATAAGCCATGTAGCTCTATTTCCTCTCAAGATGGGCTGTGCGACTCAAAAGATGGGCCTTACAGTCCTGTTCTAAAATTTATAGTGAAATTCTTTTTTGTTTTTCTTTAAGTTTAACACAGTATAGGCAAATTAGACAATGCAGAGATAAAGGAATTGGATTTATAGCCTCTCAGAAGTTAGCTTTAAATCCAGGTTTCTGAGAAATGATCTAAATCTGGTCCTTGAAGCTTTGGAGTTGATTCTAACCCATGAAAACAAACTGGAACTCAGTAGGAGCAGAAATGCAGCTATGAACAATTTCAAACCGTAGAGATTTACGCATTGAAATGGAGTTTTGGTGTTTGAAAGGGTTGGATTTGGGTTATTTTTAGTGTTGAAGGTAAAAAGAAAAGGTTGAAGATGGTGAAGTGAAGTTGCAGAGAAAACCTAAGGGAAAGAGAGAGACTTAGGCCATGTGAATGTTAAGAGTTGTTGTTGAAGGAAAACAACCATTATTTTCTTTTTTAATCCTCCCTGTAATACTTCCTGCTCGGCAATCATCACATCTTGAGAAACAATTTTTAATTCTGGGGTAAGTGGGCTAACTTGCCCAATGTCTGACTTTAGAGATGGGCCATACAGCCCATCTACCTTTTGAGTTGGGCCATGTGGCCTAAATGTTGGGCTTTACAATCCTTCCTTGAATTCCAACTATACCCACTTGAAGAAGCTCTCTTCTACGGATTTAGCCTTAAAAGTTGGGCCGTGCCTCCTCTTGACTTGGGCCGTACGACCCATCTTCCAATGATGAAATTTCCTTTTTTGATTCCAGTGGTTTTGATTCATTTAGACGTGAGTTAGAATCCATGCTTTGCTTCTTAGGCTGGTATTCTAGATAATTTCAAATAAGGGATAACCGAAAATCTTTATCATAGAGGTTGGAAAAAAATTCGTGCTCACAAGCTGCCCCTTGTGTAGTTAAATTCAACCCTTACCAATTCTTTTATAGACATTTGGTATGAATTTAAGTACATGACAGAGAGCACAATGAATAAAGGATAGAGGATTGACCTTAGGTTTGATGAGTTGAATTTTGGTTAATTCAAATATTAGGTGCACTTCGCTAAACGTCATCATTTCATGGGGTTTGGGCTCATCGGTTGAGTGGTGCATCACTCGCCTTTGGAGGTCAAGAACAGCCTGTTATTCCTCTTTGGAGAGCGGGGTCGCTTCACTGAATGTCCCTACTTTTGAGGATTCGGTTGTTTTGGATTTATCGGGTTGAACTTTTGCCAATTTGTTAGGGACTAGGATCGTTTTGCTAAATGTTATGGTCTCCTGAGTCTGGATTCATTGGTTAAATAACAATCTACTCACCTTTGGAGGTCAAGATGGGCTTATTACTCTTTTTGAGGAGAGCAGGATTGCTTCACTGAATATTCCCACTTCCAAAGACTTGACTTGCTGGGGACGATTGTTGATGTAGTTTGTATTAACGTCTTTGTTTCTTGATCGATAATTTTGGAAATAAAAATTCTTTTTCCCTTCGATCAAGAATAAAGACTTGAATTATGAAGTTTTTGCTTCTTCTTTTCTAGGTCTTTTCCTTAAATTCCTGTAAAATAAGAAAGAGAAAACCCTTCTCGGAGCAGTTTGGCAATTTAAAAATGAAAAATTAAATTTTTAGGGATTTGGGGGAGATGGGTCGTATAGCCCTTTTATTGAGGCTTTTAGGCTGTGCGGCCATTTTTGGGGAGAAAAACAACCTTGAAATGATCGGTGCGCCGTACGGCCTAACTTGAGGGCTAGTTGGGCCATACGACCCATCTTACCTGGCTTAAGTGATTTTAAAAAAACTATCCCTTTCATTCTTTTCCCTTTACTTCCTTTCTTTTTTCATCTTTTTCTCTCGAAGCAGCTGACCCTTCCCTTCCAAAGTCCACATCTGTGAAGATGAATCAAAAACTTCACTGGTCTATCTCATATGCGCCTAGACAGGAGGCCCCTAACATGTTTGTAGTGCAATATACACTCTTGGAGGGCTTTTTTTCCTCCCTTTCATCTCTATGGAGAGTTTATATGGCCTTGGGCCAAATGAGAAGTTTGAGGGTGTGTCCCTCGGGGAAGAAGTTAGCCCTTTACTCAACATCTATGGACATGCAATCACCCATTTGGTACATTTGGCCAATTTTTCCTTTGATTTTTAATTTCTTTCCACTATTGATTTTGCTGTAATTTCATGAAATTGAGGAATTAGAATGCATGCTTAGGGTTTATTTGATGTTTAGGGTCTATTTAGGACTATTTCTGTATGGATTTAGGGTTTATTCGAAAGAAATTGGATTTTTAGGTTTAGAAATGTGAAACTATCTCCCAGAAAAGATGGGTCGTACGACCTAGTTCATATGTAAGTTAGGCTGTACAGCTCATCTCTACTTGAATTTCTAGGTTTTCTAAGAACAATGAGTTGAGCCATGCGGCTTAGGAAGTTGGGCCATACACCCCAAAATTTCATGGAACAAGGCTATACTGCTCATCTCCTTCGGGAGACAGCCCTTCATTTTCCACCCAAAATCGAATTTTCTTTCAATTTTCCCTTGAAATATATATACATATGCAATTAATTGAATTTAACAAACTTCCTTTTTATTGATTTTGTAGTCCAGGAAGAAGAATAAGGGCGCTGAAGGCTATGAAGGCCTTAAGGACTTCTATGATCGTCTTCCCAGCCCGGTCAAAGTGAAGGTGGACACCATAGGTTTATAGCTATTGATTCCCTAGATTCTCTATCGTGCTCCTCGGAAGAGCAAAGGGGTGATTATGGCCCTGGTCGAGCGGTGCATGGATACCACCCATACTTTCCATCTGCCTACTAGTGAGTTCACTATTACTCCTCTGGACTTTGCTGCTATCATCGATCTATGTTTTGGAGGTGCTCAAATCCACTTTAACTATGCTTTGAGTGCGAGCCATTTTAGTTCTGATATAGTGGCTATCTTATTGGGATATAGGCCTACCTAGCCTAAGATGCAGTGTATCGACCTGATGGGCCATTGGAAGAGGCACAGGGCCAATACCAAGGTGGAGTTGAAATAGTATGCTCCTTTTCATTGTCCCTCATATCTGAGACTCTGTTTCCCACCGCCGATGGTGACGTGAACTGGAATGTGCTAAATACTTTGATCAGACTCGAGGAGCTGAGTGGGCTGGACTGGAGGAGAGCTGGACTCGCCCAAATGTATTATGGGCTACAATCTCTGCCCAAGGCTAGCACAAGGAGTTGAAGTGTTGCTCCATTCTGCTTTTGGTAAGAATTCTGTTCCTTGTCATTTTATTAAAAAATTCCATCTATGTCTGTTCTGGCTTTGATTTCCTCGTAGATATGGGCTTATGAGCATGATTTTCTGTGCCCTCCTAGGCTGGGTAGGGTTGATGGCATCCCACTTTTTCCTCAACTTGCCCAGTGGTTGGTTAGCTAGACCAAGTTGACGATGGAGGTGGACAAATACCGTACTCAACTGAGCTCTGTGAACTGGAATAAGGTACCTACAAATCTCATTAGCTTTAAACTTTATTCACTAGTTTAGAGTCATACCCGAGTTGGAATTTAGTTTATATACATCTATTTTAGATTTTGTAGGGATTCCGATGCCCCTAGGGCGATGCTACTCATTGGTCTGAGTCGATGATAGGAGCCTCATGGTTGATTGAGAATCAGTTGGTCATAGAGTGACCCTCTCTTTGGAGTGGTATCTTAGGGATAAGGTTGAGAGATGCTATGGGAGACCCGAGGAGAGGCTTATTCCTGCCCCGCTGCCGGTATACTTATTCTGGAGGGCGCATATTCCAACGAACGAGCATATGGGTGTGTTTGAGGATGGATATACTGCAGTGGGCTTGGAGGGTGATTACCAGGCCTACATCACCCAGCACCTGTTGCCTCTGATGGGCACTCTGATTCTGCCTTCACCATAGGTATACATTCTACCTTTATTTTTCTGATGTTTTCATTTTCTATGGTTGTGTGCATCACTTGACTACTCTGATGCTTGGTGTTTTAGGATCCTCCCCGGACTGGCAGGGGAAAGAGGAAGGTAAATAGGGCAGGCAATAGCTCACGTTTTGGTAAGTCCAGCTCACAGAGGCCTCTTGTTCTACAGCGACAGGTTTAGCCACAGACTGCTGTTGGTGGCTACATTCCTGTCATGGAGGCCGTTCCTCCTATTGGGTGGATAGTGGGTCTACCCCAGTACATCCTTAATGGCCAGCCATAGATTTACTCCCACTGGTGGTTATTACTATCAGTAGATTATGCTCGATCCCGCCATGCCAGTCCACTTTGACCTAGAGGATGCCACCCGTGTAAGACTCAATATCTTTTTGATTCCTAACTCTTTTTTGGTTTTTTCTTTGCTCACTGTTTGTGTCCTCTATTCTTGTAGTCTCCTTAAAGTTCCTATAAGAACTATGTTCGCCTCCTATTTGCTACCCGCGACCTGATGATTTGTGACAACATAATGATGCATGTAGGTTTCTTTTACCTATGAAATTTATGTATGTATAGCATGATGCAATGTGATATGTAATGTAATGTATGAATGATATGTATGTATATGTATGCAGGCTTGGCTAGAGCGAGAGAGGACCCGTTCTGGTCAGCTGGAGGCCTAGGTGGCTTCCTTAAGGTGTTGGAATGCTGATCTGATCCGATCGAACAAGATGTTTAAGCAGGAGAGTAGCAGCAGCACCATAGAGAATGAGGATAGTGATGATGATGATGATGGAGGAGACTCTTAGTCTCTTGACTATTTTAGATAGTGACATTTATTTTTGAACTTTTGATTTTAATCTCTATATATATCCAATCCATGCACATTGGGATAAAAATTTTAGTTCACTTTAGCCATTGACTTTTAAAACATTGCATGAGAACATTTAGTAATTCAAGCGAAAGGAATTTCACAGGGATCATACAAATTCAAAGTCTACTGTTTTTATTTTCTGCGCTTTACAAGATGGGCTGTACGGCTTAACCTCTTCCTTCATGGCTTAAGATATAGAGCCGTAGCATCTGGAAGATAACCCGTACGGCTCATCTCAATCATAAATTAAGCCACATGGTCTAACTCCCCTAGGCTGCCAATCTTCAGCTTTTCAACCCTTCTTTATTGTTCTCCCCTTTAGTGCTTCATCATGGATCAAATTCACCCCCGTCTTCATGCAACGGTGCAATGCTTGACCAACTGGGACTGGCACTCCTAAAACCATATGGTCTATGGAATCTATGGGCGTATCTCCCGCTTTCCTTGAATCATAACTTTCTTCAAGCTACCATTACCTGTTGGGTCCATTGGATAATGTCTTCCGCTTCTCAAGCTAGGAGCTGTGCCCTTTATTTAAAGAATTCAATGCTACTTTCAACATTCCCTGCCCCAAAAGAACTCCAATTGTTATACCCGAGTTTGCTTTCACCAACTTCTCATCCTTGCATTGTCTACTCAGGTTAAGTGATTCCACCATGAGTTCTCTGTTTTTGTTTTATTTCAATTGATACCCCTAGCTTGGACCTACTCTCTGTTCTGAACCTCTATTCCACTGTTGACAAATTGGACCTACTTCTTATGTCTTGTTATCTCAGTGAAACTGATAGCGGCCTTTATGGCTTTCGATTAGCTTTCGTCATTCCTCAAATGGCTGAAGGTGCTTCCTCGATAGCCCTGGTATTAGCTGAAACCCTGATTCATTTAGATTCTGCCCGTTTTGATCAATCGATTGAAGTTGGTGGCAACATGGTGCTTCTGCAGGTTGTAATTTTCTTTCTCATTTTTCATTATTTTTCTTTCATTTACCCTTTTTTTGCATGTTTGGTTATGGAAAACCTGAGCCTGATTAAGATTCCTTTGAATATTCCCAAATACAAACCAATTACCTTTGGTCGTAGGGGCCTTACTGTGTCTAATTTCCATACTCGCTCAATTAGTGAATGGATCAATTGGCTCAACAATCATGCAGAAGACCAAATCAACTAGGTCTATCCGTGATGGAGAATTTCCTGTGTGGCTACTAACATATGGGTAAGTGGAATTCAACTGTTGGGCTTAACCTGAGTCTCCTTCTATTCTCCTTCTCAACTGTGTTGGCAATATGGATTACACCAATTTATTCCATTCCCACTATATTCCACTATTTATGTAGTTTATACTGATTGATTGCCGGCTCATATCCTATCCAGATGGCTCAACATGCAACATTATGAACCCATGCGCTACAATGTTGATGTTGCAGTGGAAACTGATGTTACATATCAGACATGGCTCACAACAATCAAAAGCCTCCCCACCCATGTGGAACGTGAACCAGAGACACTTGCTTGGATTAGCTCAGGTCCCAGCAGATCGAGTGATGCTGAGTGATATGGAATTAGAAGTGTAACGGATGAGAGATTTCATTAGAAATGTTGGTTCTGCTCTTACATTGTTAAGACATTGCCACTAATCCAATCAGTTAAATGCAAGTGCTTACTTCGTTAAATTTTTATGTAAAAAAGATCTTATTTAGGTTAAGTGCATATACATTGTCCATAAGATGGTACACATTTCACTGTTGAACCTTGCTCATCACCAACCATTCGTTGCAGATTTTCCAGCTGATCGTTTTCTCTGTTGTCTTAATTTTTTTCCTAGGCCACTCTTTTCGAGCAACCTAGTAGACTTCTTTTTTTACACATAATAAAGCTTAAGGCGGTTCTAATTGATTGGATTTGTGAACTCATTCCCATACATATCCATGATCTTTACACCTCCTTTCGACAATATCTTCTTGACAACATATGGGCCTTCCCAATTAGGTCAGAACTTACCCCGTACATCTGTGTTGGTAGGCTTTAGCTGCTTTGAAACTAAGTCACCTGCTTTCAATTATTTCTTGGGATAATGAACCCTTTGATTATAGGCTCGTGCCATCCCATTTTGATACATCTGCTAGTGACCTAGTGCCTTTAGTCGCTTTTCATCAACCCCTGCTAACGATCATATCTGGCTTGAACCCAATCTGCCTCGGGTACTTTAGCTACTAAGGTTATTCTTAATGACTTAACTTCGATTTCAATTGGAAACACGACTTCCATACCTTATACAAAAGAGAAAGGAGTCTCTCCTATAGGTGTTCTTATGCTGGTCCTGTAATCCCACAATGCAAAAGGTAACTTGTCAACCCAATCTCTGTACATGGCTACCGCTTTTGACAAAATCTTTTTTCAAAAACTTGTTTGTTGCTTCCACCACCCTGTTAGCATGTGGCCTGTATGGAGAGGATTTATGATGCTCAATTCCATGACATGCCAATAACTCCTCTGTTTCTCCTTGAAATTTCACCCTATTATCTGTCACGATATGATGCAGAATCCCATATCTAGAAAAGATGCTCCTTTCTATAAATCTAGCCATTTTCTTTGAAGTCACATTGGTGAATGATTTAGCCTCTACCTATTTGGAGAAATAGTCCATGGCTACTACTATGAACTTGTGCCCGTTGGAAGTAGGTGGGTGGATTTCCTCGATCATGTCTATCCCCATGCCGAAAATGGCTAAGGAGAAGTCAAGCTTTGTAATTCGATTGGTAATAAGTGATTGAAATCTGCATATATCTAGCATTCATGACACCTTCTCATTTCTTCGACGTAGTCTGCTTGTATAGTGGACCAAAAATAACCTTGCATCATGATCTTTCTTGCTAAGGCTACACCATTCATATGGGGACCACAAGCCCCCGAGTGAACTTGTCTCATCACCAATTTTGCTTCGGATTCTGTCAAACATTTAAACAAAATTCCATTGGCCGTCTTCCTAAACAAATCATTCTCAAAAATTCTATACTAGCCTGCCAATCTTCTTAATGATAGTGTGTCGGTTTCACTAGCCTTTTCCGGGTATTTCCCTTCCTTTACATATTGGTAAATGTCATAATACCATAAATTTTCATCAAATGTCAATACTGTGGATCTCCCTTTGCCATAGCCGGGAATATGGGACAGTGACACGACTAGTGGCCACATCCATGTTCGTTTTGGTTCTTCCCGTGTTAATGACAATGTAACCAATGCATCCGCCATCTGATTATCTGATCTCTCCACATGCCTAAACTCACACTGCCTAAGTAAACCCTTCTAGTGCTGTAGTAAATCCTAATACAGCCTTAATGATTCTTCTCTTACTTCCCGTTATTCCCTTTGCTCTTATCGGATGACCAAGAGGGAATCTCTGATGATCAATTCCTTGTTGCATTGAGCATCGAAGAAAGCCTAACAAACATGCCTCATATTCTACCTCATTGTTGGTTATTGAGAACTCAAGCAGTTTAGATAGTGGAATGAGCTCTCCCTTAGGTGTAGCAATGATTACCCCTATTCCAGCTCCCTTCTTGTTAACCGCACCATCAAAGAACATTACCCACTTATTTACTTCTACCATAGCTAAGTACTCGTCTGGGAACTCAACCACGTGGTCAGATTCTAATGGTTGATTGGCTAAAAATTCAGCCACTGCTCGCCTTTTAATGACATTCTTATTGAAATATTCAACATCAAATTCTGATAATAACAACAGCCATCGGGATAATTTCCCTACCAGAGTAGGAGCTTCATACAGATGCTTCATCGGGTCCACCTTTCCCACTGCCTATACTTTGTATGACTGGAAGTAATGCCACAGTTTCTTTGTTAACCAAACCATTGTGGCATAGGTTTTCTCCATTAACGTGCACCTAGTTTCATAATCGAGTAGCTTTTTGCTTAAGTAGTAAATGGGATACTCCTTCTTACCATCCTACTTTTGTGCTAGCATTGCTCCCATTGAAGAATCCTCCACTACTAAGTACAAAAACAATGGTTTATACAGCATTGGCGTACTTAAAACATGAGGATTCACCAGGTAAGCCTTAATTGTTTCAAACACCTAGTGACATCAGTCATCCCATACCACTGGTTGATCTTTCTTTAAAAGCTTGAATATTGGCTCACAAACTGAAGTTAGCTTAGATATGAACTAGCTGACATATTGTAATGAGCCAAAAAACAATTGCACCTCCTTTTCTATTTTAGGAGTCGACATTTATCTAATTGCCTTGATCTTATCAGGGTCCATTTCTATCCCCTTTTGACTAATGACATGCCCCAGTAGCTTTCTCGATGTGACTCCGATTACACACTTTTTCGGATTAAGTCAGAGGTTATATTCCTTATGCATGTCAAGAATCTATCCAGGATAGCGGGGTGCTCTTCCTGGCTCATTGATTTGACAAGCATGTCATTGACATATACCTCGATTTCTTTATGGATCATATCATGCAATAGCACCATCACAGCCCTCTGGTATGTTGCCCATGCATTCTTTAACACGAAAGGAATGACTCCGTAACAGAAAGTACCCTACTCTATAATGAAAGAAGTCTTGATTTTATCAATCACATTCATCAAGATTTGGTTGTACCTCGAGAACCCATCCATGAATGAGTACATTGTTTCCTTAGCTACATTGTTAATGAGCACGTCAATGTGGGGAAGTGGAAAATTGTCCTTTGGTGAAGCCTTGTTCAAATCCGGGTAATCGACACAAACCTTGATCCGTCCATCTTTCTTTGGAACCAAAATGATGTTTGCCAACCAATCTGTGCATGTCACAACCTCTAAAAACTTTGCCTCTATTTGTTTGGCCACCTCCTCCTTCACCAATTGTGCCCGCTCTGGTCTCAATCACCTCAAGTTCTTTTTAATTGGGGGAAACTTAAGATCTATTGGAATCTTGTGCTCTGCTATCTCCAGGTCAACCCCTGGCATCTCTTCATATGACCATGTGAATGCTCTAACACGTGCTTTTAATACTTTTGTCAGTTCTCTCTCTTCCTTGGGCATGTGTTCTCACGAAATGTATACCATTTTATGCTTTTCAATTGTACCTAAATTGATTTCATGCAATGCAGTGTCATGAATGCTAAATATGCCTAATGGGGAGTTACATGCATGCACAGACCCGTCATCATAAACATCACACAAGTAAGCAAATTGAGCATTCATTGCATTAAAGTTGTTATAAAGCTCATTGTCTACATTAACAACAAAAGAAACATTAGTAATAAAATCTCCATCACCCTCTACGTGCAAAGTGCCTTCTATTTCCTTTTCCTCATCAATCTATAGGGTGCTTTCCAGATCAGCCGATATCTCAGCCTCTTGCTCTTTACTGAGCCTGGCTTCCACATCCTTTGCCATTTAAGCTTTTGCTTTTTCCATAATCCTTGCAACCTGAGTAATGACTGAATTAGACTATTGTCTTCTTGTTGCCCGGTGTAACTACATTCCCCTTCATCACTCATAGCCTTACTTAGGGCAGCAGATAATGTCTTGGTAATCATGTCAGCTATTTTCATATTATGTATCTGGCTTGATCACTTTCTTAGTCTCTTTTTTCGTTCCAACTGACTTGGTTGCTTTACCATCTGTTCTTCATACATCAGCACACCCTTTTGAAAAATTGGACCACTACACCTCATGTGACTTCTGCTTGGCTTTATCAGCATGACAGGTGACATTTTCCCTTAGATTCCTAATGTTAGGATTACCCCTGATTTTTCGACAAATTCCAGTTTGCGATGACACCATAAACTCAGGCCTTCCAGTTATTATTGGCTCACCACAACTGCTCTTAAATTCCACCATATCATAAAGAACTTCGAATCCTCGCTTAGTTACATCATTTAATGTCATTGGCTTAGGTTGTCCTTGATACAATCCCACACCAGCTTTAACAAAAGGCTTTACAAGATCCCTGTAATTCTTCCCTTTCCTAGGCTTCTTGGCTGCTTCCTTGTTGTATCATAGCCCATGGCGACACGAGTTTCCGATGTTAATGTCGAACTTTGAAACTCCCAATAATTTAGGTCCTAGACCCATCCTTGGCATAAACTTGTGCTTATACATATATCTCGAGATCCATTCCGCGATGTAGTTTTAATAAATCACCATTGGGGCATCGGTTTCCTCGTTCTTGGCCATTACTGTTGCTTCTATGTTAGCCACCAGTACTAACCCGCTGTCCATTAAAAACTATGCTGCCAAAGATGCGGTTGCTGCTGCTGTTATCTCTTTTGGACTTCTATGTTCTAATATACCCTCAGGCCTTTTCCACTTCTTAACTGGCAAAAGAGCAAATGTTAGGACTTATGATATGCCAAGTGAAGGACCATGGTGCTGAATGTATGCATGAGATATGGTGCACGTCAATTGGTGTTATGTCATAATGGATGTTTGAACCTACACTTATGTGTATTTGAGACTTTTTGACATCAAATGATGATACATGACATGTTCATGCAAAATGAGTGGCAGCCACCAGGGGAGCCGCAACTAAGAATGAGACTTAATTTGGGACAGACCCATGCATACGGAGTTGGCAAAAACTCTTATGCTAAATGGGCGAGGGATGTGTTGACATCCATAAATTAGGGTAAGACAATGCTTGTGAGATAGGGATTTCCTAATGTCTATGACACATAACAAGTCTGACAATGTAATAGCTGTACAGTTTCTTTTAAAATAAAAGTTTGGTGATGCAATTATGGCACAAGTTTAAAAATAAGGATTCAAGAGTTGTGTATACCTTAGACCGAAAGGATGTGACACAATCGTCATTGCGATTGGCATGCTTTCGTATGGTCCGGTTTCATGAACAATGTCTTTATGCATCAGGGCACATTTTAAAACAGGCTTAATGTGAAAAGATCGTCACAACGTTTAGCACACTTTAGTACGATTCAATTTCACGACAAAATTTCACCACGTATCTAGGAGATGCGTTTTAGAATAGACTTAGTGTGAAAAGATTGTCATGGCATCTTTGTACGCTTTAGTATAATGTAGTTTCATGATAAAATATCATTATGTCTCAAGGAGATGCATTTTAGAATAGACTTATTGTGAAAAGATCGTCATTGTGTCTATGTACACTTTAGTACAATGCCGCTTCACGAATAATATGATATGATAGTCTGCACGTGTAGGCACGTTTATGGACAATGAACAATGTGATATGATAGCATGCACGTGTAGGAGCGCTTACAGATAATGAACAATGTGATACAATAGCCTACACGTGTAGGCATGCTTATGGATGATGACATGGCATATTGGTATTTCTAAGGTTTAGGAGAAAAGTATGTCTTTGTGAAGGGTGTACTCATACACGAGTGTGTACAAATGGAGGTTTGGCGTATTGGTATGCCTAAGGTTTAGGAGCAAAGTATGTCTCTGGAAAAGGTGTACTCGTATAAAAGTGTATACGGACTGAAGTTCGGCCTATAGTATGCCTAAGGTTTAGCAGCAAAGTATGTCTTTGCAAAAGGTGTAATTGTATATGACTGTATAGAGGTTTGGTGTATTGGTATGCCTAAGGTTTAGGAGCAAAGTATGTCTTTGCAAAAGGTCATACATGAGTGTCTATGGTTAGAGGTTCGGCAAATTGGTACACCTAAGGTTTAGGAGCAAAGTATATCTTTGCAAAAGGTGTACTCGTACATGAGTGTGTACGATTAGAGGTTCATCGTATTGGTATGCCTAAGATTTGGGAGCAAAGTATATCTTTGCAAAAGGTGTACTCGTACACAAGTGTGTATGGTTGGAGGTTTGGTGTAATGGTACACCTAAGGTTTAGGAGCATAGTATGTCTTTGCAAGAGATGTACTCGTACACAAGTGTGTACAAATGGAGGTTAGGTGTATTGGTACACCTAAGGTTTAGGAAAAAAGTATGTCCTTGCAAAAGGAGTACTCATACACGAGTGTGTATGGACAGTGGTTCATCATATTTGTATGCTTAAGGTTTAGGAGCAAAGTATGTCTTTGCAAAAGGAGCACTCAATCACGAGTGTGTACGGACAAAGTTCCGGTGTATTGGTACGCCTAAGGTTTAGGAGCAAAGTATGTCTTTGCAAAAGGGGTACTTGTACATGAGTGTGTATGGATGGAGGTTCGGTGTATTGGTATGCCTAAGGTTTAGGAGCAAAGTATGTCTCTGGAAAAGGTTACTCATATACGAGTGTATATGGACGGAAGTTCGGCGTATTGGTACCCCTAAGGTTTAGGAGCAAAGTATGTCTTTGAAATAGGTGTACTTGTACACGATTGTATAGAGGTTCATTGTATTGGTATGCCTAAGGATTAGGAGCAAAGTATGTCTTTGCAAAAGATGTACTCGTACACAAGTGTGTACGATTAGAGGTTCGACGTATTGGTACGCCTAAGGTTTATGATCAAAGTATATCTTTGCAAAAGGTGTACTTGTACACAAGTGTGTATGGACAGAGGTTTGGAGTATTGGTACAGCTAAGGTTTCGGAGCAAGTATGTCTTTGCAAAAGGTGTACTCGTACACAAGTGTGTACAAACAGAGGTTTGGTATATTGGTATGCCTAAGGTTTAGGAGAAAAGTATGTCTTTGCAAAAGGATTACTCGTACACGAGTGTGTACAGATAGAGGTTTGGTGTATTTGTTTCCTAAGGTTTAGGAGCAAAGTATGTCTTTACAAAAGGAGTACTCATACACGAGTGTGTATGGACAGAGGTTCTATGTATTGGTACACCTAACATTTAAGAGCAAAATATGTCTTTGCAAAAGGGGTACACATACACGAGTGTGTACGGATAGAAGTTTATGTATTGGTATGCCTAAGGTTTAGGAGAAAATTATGTCTTTGCAAAAGGAGTACTTGTACACGAGTGTGTACGAATAGAGGTTCGACATATTTATATGCCTAAGGTTTAGGAGCAAAGTATGTCTTTGCAAAAGGTGTACTTGTATACTACTGTATAGAGGTTTAGTGTATTGGTATGCCTAAGGTTTAGGAACGAAGTATGTCTTTCCAAAAGGAGTACTCATATATGAGTGTGTAAGGTCAGAGGTACGGGGAATTGGTACGCCTACGGTTTAGGAGAAAAGTATGTCTTTGCAGAAGGTGTAGTTGTATACGAGTGTGTATGATCATAGGTTCAGCGTATTGGTATGCCTAAGGTTGAAGAGCAAATTATATCTTTGTAAAAGGTGTACTTGTACACAAGTGTGTATGGATGGAGGTTCGGCGTATTGGTACGCCTAAGTTTTAGGAGCAAAGTATGTCTTTGCAAAAGGTGTACTCGTGCATAAGTATATACGGATGGAGGTTCAATGTATTGGTACACCTAAGGTTTAGAAGCAAAGTATGTCTTTGCAAAAGGTGTACTCGTACACGAGTGTGTACGAACGGAGGTTTGATGTATTGATACGCCTGAGGTTTAGGAGCAAAGTATGTCTTTACAAAAGGTGTACTTGTACATGGGTATGTACGATCAGAGGTTCGATGTATTAGTACGCTTAAGGTTTAGGAGCAAAGTATATCTTTGCAAAAGTTATATTCATACACAAGTGTGTATGGACAGAGGTTTAGCATATTAGTATGCCTAAGGTTTAGGAGAAAAGTATGTCTTTGCAAAAGGAGTACTCGTACACGAGTGTGTACTGATAGAGGTTCGGCATATTTGTACGCCTAAGGTTTATGAGCAAAGTATGTCTTTACAAAAGGTGTACTCATACACGAGTGTGCTCGGAAAGAGGTTTGGCGTATTGGGACACATAAGGTTTAGGAGCAAGGTATGTCTTTCCAAAAGGAGTACTCATACACAAGTGTGTACGGACAGAGGTTCGACATATTGGTACGCCTAAGGTTTAGGAGCAAAGTATAATAACGGTTATGGACAGTTATACATACATGACATTCAGACCAAACATTGGTATGACAATTTGCCTATAATAATAATCTGCCTACAGCTTAAGGATGCAAATGTCATACGATGGATATGGCTGGATAAAAGAAGGCTAGGATGAACGCACACATACATGGATCATAGAAAATATGCGTGTCACACAATTATTATGGCTGCAAAAAGGGGTTAGTTGTGCATGCATGGCACACATTATATGTTTTGCAAAAATGGGACGAAAAAAGATAAATCCTGCACATCAAGCAAAGATTTTAGCGCAAGCAAAAGGATGCTCACCCTTCGGACCTTATTTCTCTGCGATTTGGTTAATTCAAATCCGCCCTAGGAGTTGGATCTCTTTGTTATCATTGGGGGATAATGAAGGCGTCTCTAGAATAAATGCAATTTTGAAGTTTTGGATACCCTATGGGGAAATTACTAAGGCTTTCTACATGTGTCATGGTCACGCAAAGGGTTAACGTCAAGGTTCCAGCAGCAATATATACTCCTTACTTCTCCCCATTCAAGGGTCTAAATGAAGGGGTTTGTACTAGGCTGCAATTGATGTACCATATCCATGTCCCGGGGAACTTTCGGTCCATCTGCTACACTTCAACAGTACATCAAAGTGAATAAGGGAATTTTTTAGGAACTTATGTGCATAAGTGCTCTTGATATGATGCGAACAAAAGAGCGTAAATTGGTAAGGTTAAGCTATTTCATATAAAGCATTTTTAGTGTTTGTCTATTGATTTTATAAAAACATCATCCCCAGTGGAGTCGCCACTGTGAGCAGGTGATCCTCAACATGACTGGCCGCGAGGCCGGTGCCAGAAGGTTTTTTCATAGAAAACAAGGTTTCCGAGTTTTAGAAAATAAGGTGAAACAAAAGGAACATACGAAACCGATTTCTCGTGCCTTAAAGGTTGATAGGAGTCGCCATCCAGCTCAACTCTTGCTAGGAAATTGTGGTATAGCCAAGCCCGATAAGGATTTCTATATCTTTAAGACAAAGATTCTAAATCACTTATTTCTGCTTTGTTATGATATAGCATTTAACTATACCAAACATTCGCTTTTTGTTATTTTAATTCACTATTCAGTATTCAACCCTAGATATTTGCTATATGCTCACATAGAAATCTGTAAATAATTTCAGAAAGCAACAAATAAATTTGAAAAATAAAATTATTACAACCAAATCGAATAAACTATCCTAGGGGATACATTTGATAAAAAAAATGGGATAGGGGTACAATCGCCTAGTTTACACAAAAAGTTCTAGAAATAGAAAGCTAGCATTCATCTAACCTAGCATACATCTACTTGCAAAATAGATGTTAGTGATACATATAAATATACACATACTAGACTCAGATTTGACAGAATGGGATATCCAGATAGCTCAGGGTCAAGCATTTAGGGGATAATCGGGAGAACCCGACATGTTTACCCGATTAGACCCCAAAAACATTTTTAGAAACACCTTGCATTTTTGGATCTAGAGAAAATGAGTTTAGAAAACAATTTTGTCTATTTTTATTTTTCATTAAGCATGCCAAAGTGAGTCGGATATTCAGGGATTT